>CM070643.1:16295569-17680821 GCA_036346575.1 Dendrocalamus sinicus | reverse complement strand
TAAACTATTCTTAATGGGCCGAGGATTCCCAGAAGAATCTTTTTTTAAATCTCAGAATCGGGAGTTGCAAGGTTCTTCCCCTTTTCATGGGGCTGTTCTTCGTATCTCATGATCTCATCGGTTTGTTCCGATTCGAAAACAACGATGGACTGAAAAATAGACTTCAACGGATCTGGACCGTACCCCGTGGATTAGGACCTAGTACCTCCCATAAGGAACACATGTACGATTTATTTTCAGTAATAAAACGGAGCTGATTACAAAATACTACGCGGAGATCAGATCAGCCCGTTGACTTTCCAGCTCACGCTTACGTGGAGAACCCAACATGGATAGGCACCAATTAATTAGGGTGCATTTGGTTTGATGAATGAGATTAGATGAAATGATATGATCAAAGATTTAGTAGGACAGGATGTGATGAGATGATCTAAATAGTCTGTTTGATTGGTTGGATGGATGATATGATATAGGATGAGTGTAGACAATGTTTAGCTGAATAAATTAGATTGAAGAAAAATAAAATTTTAATATAAATTATAAATTAATTTTAGTCACCATTAATTAACTAAACCACACACGGTTAATTTTACTAGTAACATTTAATCATACACTAATTAACATGCTAATAATCACTAATCATCACTAATTGTCATGATTAATTGAGTTTAGATGAGCTCATCTGGGTTTTTCTTAAACCAAGCCATCCAGCATATTGAAGGAATATTCCATAAAGTTAGATCAACTCATCCATGACAATTTCATCACACCCATCTAACCAAACACAGGGACAACCTCTAAATCCTAGAATGGACCATCACATTCGCCAAAACCAAACACACCTAACCTATTGAATCAAACAACTTTGTATCTCCTAAGTTACGCTTTGAAATACAGATGGAAGCGATTAGTGCCCGGACATCCAGTTCGTGTGCTATCTTCATACGTTTCGCTTTGCGGTTGGATCTGGCGGTGAGTGACTTTCCACCATCTGACTCCTTCCAAACAAAAACACATCGAATCTAACCTATATTTCTTCCTTGGGCTCACTTATGGCGTCATTGTGTGATCGGTGGCAACGTTGCAAGCTCAAAGTAGGAGGTTGCCGCCGCCGATCCCGTTGTCTTGGTATCGGTAGAAGGGACAAATTTGGCAGGGGAAGGCTAGCCCAATGCACTTCTGACCGCCGTCGCCGTGATGCCCTCTCCTTGTAGTTGCTGAAAGAAACAGGTAGAGTAGCTAGTTGATGATGGTCTTGGAGTTCAGTCGCTGCCATCATAACCTCAGGCCACGTCTACTCCATGTGTAAAAAAATAGAATAAACAATAAATATATCTCTAAAAATACAGCGCCTCCAACAAGAAGCCCACGACAGGGAGCTCGGCTGGCCACAGGCCATGAAAAATCTCATGAGTCCTTGCCGCAGTGTTTATGGAGTTTTGGTGCCGCTTGTGGAGGTCGACGAAGCTCGTGGAGGCCATGGCCGGTGTGATGGAGCTAATAGAGGCCATACACGACGAAGATAAAAAAGGCCGCACCTTTGTGACTGTGGAATGTTAGTGCTGCTCAGGAAGGGTGACGGAGCTTGTAAATGCCATAGTGAGGAGCTCACGAATGTGGTGGATCCATGCCACCATGGGCGTGAGCGGAAGCACATGAGCTCAGGGCGGAAAAAGTTTTGCATTCGAGCAATGAGTTGTATGTGATGGTGAGCCGTTGAATTGGTGGGAGTAGCTATTAACGACAGGACGGAGCCGCTGAGGCGTCCCATAGGATGATGCATGGGCCTTATCAATTCCTATTACAGATTCGCAAAACCAGGTTCTACCGAATCAATCGATCCAGCCACCGAAATCCACACGCCCAGCTCAGCCAAGAAAGAAAAAGATCCAACACGGCAACACCCACCGTTTCCAATTTCACAAACCAATCAGAGCGCCTGTGCCTCCAGTGCTTTATCCGGGAACCGCCCTGTCTGCCGCCCGCTCGAGCTGGTCGTTAGCACGTCACGTTGACGTGGATGCATCTGAGTAGTGAAATCTGTACCTAGCCGCCTACAAAAGGGCAAGGAATGCACCGATTTGCTCGCATCTCTTCTTGCGTCTCGAGTCAATCGTAGAGCGGTGGTGCGTGTTAGCAGAGCAGGACAGGGGAAAAAAGTGCACGATGTTGGAAGGAAGGCGAGGGTGGTGGACACCGACATGCCGGTGAAGATGCAGCTGCAGGCGATGTCGACGGCGTCCATGGCCTCGACCGCTTCGACGTCCTCGACTGCCGGAGCATCGCGGCTCACATCAAGAAGGTAAGCATGATATGCCATCCACAGATCATAAATCAATTGACCATGGAATTGTTGCTCGACATTTTTTTAAAACAAGACTGCTCAACAGTTCAGTTTGAATGGCTGCAGGAGTTCGACATGATCCATGGACCAGGATGGCAGTGCGTGGTCGGCTCGAGCTTCGGCTGCTACTTCACGCACAGCAAAGGAAGCTTCATCTACTTCAAGCTGGAGTCTCTCAGGTTCCTCGTGTTCAAAGCCGCAGCGGCGTAAAATTGATTAGCAACGGCGGCCGTGCTAAACAGCTGCGCTAGACGTTTTCTCTCTCTGGTTTTGACGATGACGAGGCGGCAGCTAGTGCGAACTATGTACTCACAGGATAAGATGTAACGTAGTGGAAGATTGCAAGCAGGGTGTGAATACGTTGGTTGAAATGTGGAATTGCAGTTCATATATGCTATTCCACTTATTGTGCATATGTGTATATCTCGATTCAGATTGATACGGCAAAATTGATTCAGAATTGGTGCGCAAACTATTGAAGTTACGGTGTCAAATTCCCATGCTAGTGATTTTTTGAGACGTGACGAGGATTAATTAATTCATGTTTAATGATTTATTATCTATAGTAGCTATCGGAACAAGACTTAGTCAAGCAGTCTTTATGAGGACCCTCTAAGCGGGGAGATATGTTTAGACCATCCCAAGCATCGAGCATCCTTTGGTTGGAGGTATCCACGATCATGTTCAGACTGTCCTGAGCATCGACCATCCATTGGTCGGAGCCTCGGAGGTATCCATGATCAAACATGTAAATGGATGGAGCCTCGGAGGTATCCATGATCAAACATGTGGGCATCAGTCATCCGATCGAGTAACATGTCTACAGTAACTAACTATGGAAATATGTACCTTTATCTCTCTGACATAGCTGCACATCCTCGCTCTCTGTTTCTGACAACAACTATACGACAACCGTGTCAGGAGAATGTCTCACTTACAACAACCAGTCCACATGTGTGAATACTCGAAACAGATGAGACGTCTTTCTATAGGCGTTAACTACCACCCCTTCAACGCTAGTTAGGGAGGGCATCCAACGACAGAACAACAAGAAAAGAAGATCGCAAAACATTATTTGCTTGTAATGTTAGATATCTTATTGTAATTGAATACAAGAACACAATAGTGGTTGTTCTCTCTGTCTAAACCCTTACCTTCATCGTATGTCCTAATGCATTGAGTCTTCTATATTTATTTTGTAAGATCGATAGTCCTTCATCGACAAGACACATGCTAACAAATTCTTAACAGCATGCAGTAGGATCAATAGATTCAACTATAAATCTCGTTTAATGACAACGATGGAGAAATGTAGGTTGTTGCTGTCCATTTTTTTTTTACTGAAAGACCCAAAAAAATCAGCAAAAAAAAGTTCCCGACAAGACACATGCTAACAAATTCTTAACAGCATGCAGTAGGATCAATTGATCTAACTATAAATCTCGTTTAATGACAACTATGGACAAATGTAGTGTAAAGGCTGTTGCTGTCCATTCTTTTTACTGAAAGACCCCAAAAAATATCAGCAAAAAGGTTCCGACCTGCCGGATTCGACCAGCGACCTAAGGATTGATCTGCAAATACTAGAGTCCTCCGCTCTACTGAGCTAAGGTCGGATTCATCCCAGTACAAAGCACAAGATTTATACTATGTTAGGTATGTAAATGGCCTTTCGTAAGTTCACCTTCCCATCACGCCCATTTTATGCGTTACCCTCACCTGTTTTATGCATAAAGGTATTCTGATCGAAAATCCCTTTTAACCTAGTGGCACAAATTCAGAAAAGCTTTCAGTACATGGACGTAGCCGTGGAGTTCAGCTACTGATTGCAGTATGCATTATGCGTGTAGATACACCGGAGAAAAGGCCGACAGACAGTGAGAGATTGGTACCTAAAACAGAGGCAATTCAACGACGATGTACAATCAGGGAGACTAAAAATATTACGTGGAATACGTGGGAGGTAGAAGAGTACTATCCCTGATCGGTTTGGCTTGAGCTTCTGGCTTATTTTTCACTATTCATAAATTTCATCTTTTTCTGAATTTTTGGCTTTTTGTTAAGCTTTTTTGCCGGTTCTTTTTTCCCCATATTCGGTTGTATTATTCATATTGGGCTAACATATTTTTTATATTTTTAAATTTTTAAAATTTAATTATGCTAAATAAGTCTCTGTCAGCTACAGTGTTTTTTTCAGCCAGCTACAGTGTTTTCAGCTATAAATTATGAGCTTTTAAGCCCAACAGATCACCATCCTAAACTGTGACATTAAATGGGAAAACTATATCAGCAAGGACATATTACGTGGAGATCTAACTCTAAAGGCAAAGTTGCTTCCGTTGAGTTGGCGAGCTGGTTGTGGTTATATACTAAACATTAAATAAAGAGGCTACAAAAAAGCTATAAAGAGATTATTCGGAGCCTTCTAAATCATGGAGATTTGTTATATAGATACCTCTATTTGAATTTGCAGTTATAGAGGTAATACTGTCTTTTTCTTACTATAGTCTTTTAGATCATTGATGTGGCCTTACAATTATTGAATCTTGTAGTGCAATAGACTAGTTGGACTAAGGTGGAGCCACTCCCCAACAAAAACATTTGGAATTTTGGATATCAGCACGTTAAGGTGGTGATCGGTTCGGCTGAAAAGCTCATGGCTGAAAACACTGTAGCTGGCTGAAAAAATCACTGTAACTGACAGAGGCTTATTTAGCATAATTAAATTTTAAAAAAAATTAAAAATATAAAAATATGTTAGCCCATTACGTATAATACAAACAAATACGGGAAAAAGAACCGCAAAAAGCTCAACAAAAGCCAAAATTCAGAAAAACGAAAAATAAGCCGGAAGTCGAAGCTAAAGCCGAGTTGATCAAAGCTTAAACGGTTCAGTTTGTACGGTTTCTTCCTTGAGAGCTACTACTACACCAGCCCAGCCAAGTACAACCAGAACCACTTACCAGACTGATACATGCTCTGTCCATTTAACACTGACAAATGCTTCATATCACTTTAATTCGCCGGTTCGCCCAATGCATGGCGCATTGCCACATTGGCGTGAAACAGCTGGCTGTCCTGAAGAATTTTGGAGAGCAGGCGACGCATCGGGCAGGAAGCTAGGGAGCAAGAGGGCTTCTTCTACCTCCCACGCACTCCCGGACCGTTCAATACGGGAAGCAGGAGGCTAATAATGGCAGGCACTTTCTAATAATAATGCTTGTGCCCGCTCCTAATTATACTTCCCTCTTCCCTTCGCGCTTTACCCTTCTTACCGGGACAATGCAGACGATCGACCGAACCCGATCCGTGGATTGCAAAGACCCACGGGAATCATCCACTCGGAATTAATCATTTCGATCATTTCTTTCTTCCCTTTTTGATTCTCTCTGTGCGCGCATAATCTTGGGTAATCCTTTCCTTCGCCGTTGCATTCGACGCACATCGCTCGAGGCCCCAAAAGTTGGAGCCTTTACAGGTACACCGGTGTCATAGTAGTGATCTTGCCTCTCTTCTGCTTCTCGCTATCGATCGAATCCCTTTTTGATGTTGCTGTTGCCGTTGTGTCGGAAATGCGGTGCCATTGTGAAGTTATTACGGCAGGGCAGGTCGATGGCGGCTAACGGTGGGGCGCTGCTGGAGCGGCGGAGCTCAGTGCGGCGGTCGCAGAGCATGGTGTTGCTGGAGGAGGACCGGGGCCCGCCGGCCGACGAGGAGCTCATGTTCAGGAGCCAGGGCTCCAACGAGCAGCCGAGCGGGGCGTCGCTCAAGATCGGCGCGGTGCTTGACCGGGACAGCGCCGCGCCCAAGTCGCGCCTCGCCAAGGACGGCGGGGACCACGGCGGAGGACCTTCCGGTAAGTAGTCAACATCGATCGATCGGCCGGCTTCGATCAATCGATACGTCCAATCGATTGCATTGCGCGCGCGGCTTTGGTTTTGAAGGGACGTCAGATGCTTGCATGCAGAGATGGAGCTGATGAAGGAGAAGTTCGCCAAGCTGCTGCTCGGGGAGGACATGTCGGGCTCCGGTAAAGGCGTGCCGTCGGCGCTGGCCGTGTCCAACGCCATCACTAATCTTGCAGGTAACTATACTCGCCAAATTTGTCCTTCTCTGTGGAAGGAAAGGATCTTAAGGGCAAAATGCAACTTGGGAACAAGAAAAAAAAATGCAATGACAGATTGACAGCAAGTTCTCGTTTGTACTACTGTTTTGTCAGCTTCTGTGTTTGGCGAGCAACGGCGGTTGGAGCCCATGTCCCCGGACAGAAAGGCAAGGTGGAAGAAAGAAGTCGGCTGGCTCCTGTCCGTCGCCGATCACATCGTCGAGTTCGTCGCCAAGAAACAAGTCTTGGACAACGGCACTGAAATGGAGGTAGAACAATTGCTCGGATATCACAACTACAGCTTCTTCCTCTCCGTTTCCAATAATCTGGTCTCTCTGGCTCTGCTCGTTGCAGGTAATGGGCACGCAGCAGCGGAGGGATCTCAGGCGAACATACCAGCCTTGCGCAAAATCGACACGATGCTTCTCGTAAGAACCAACGTCCTTCAAGCAATGTCTCAATGACACATTACTGCTGAACTCATAAGAGGAATTAACGGACTAATCCTCTTCGCCATGAGCAGGATTACCTCGACAACTACAAGGATCGCAACGAGTTCTGGTACGTCAAGCGCGACTCGTGTTCTGACAACGACAACGAGGGCTCGCAAAGATCAGACGAGAAATGGTGGATACCGATAGTTAAGGTTCCTCCGAATGGTTTATCCCCGTCCTCCAGGGGCTGGCTCCAGCACCAGAAGGAGCTGGTGAACCAAGTGCTCAAGGCGGCCATGGCCATCAACGCCAACTGCCTCATGGAGATGGCGATCCCAGAATCGTACCTAGAATCACTCCCCAAGGTTCACCACTCGTATCTCTTCACTCGCAGGATCCACAATGCAATATCACTCCTCCCAAAACCGCACTTCCTAACCATGAAGTTTGTTATTGGAATGGCAGAATGGGAGGGCAAGCCTTGGGGACGCGCTGTACCGGATCATAACGGACGTGGAGTTCGACCCGGACGTGTTCCTGTCGACGGTGGACCTGACCTCAGAGCACAAGATCCTGGACCTCAAGGACCGCATCGAGGCGTCGGTGATCATCTGGAACAGGAAGGTGCACAACAAGGATGGCAAGTCGGCATGGGGTTCGGCTGTCAGCCTGGAGAAGAGGGAGCAGTTCGAGGAGCGAGCGCAGACACTGCTGCTCATCATCAAGCACAGGTTCCCCGGCATCCCTCAGTCCACCCTGGACATCGCCAAGATACAAGAAAACAGGGTAAGAATTGCAACGCTTAGGGGGTGATGTAAAAGGTGTTGGGTGGGTTCTTTTTGACTACGGCTGATGATTTTTAATTCTAACGTGAGCGTTTGTGTGAACGAATCAAATACCGATAAACCGTTTCAAAAAAAGACAAAAAACCTATCTCGTTTGTTTGTTTTTTGAAAGACATCATAAGTTATAAGGTGAAAAGAAGAGACTGTTTAAGCCACTTCTTAGCTTAGCGCTAACATGCTAACTCTGCCATAAGCCGTCCAATCAACTTGCAAAAGCAAGTGCCTTTAAAAAACCAACGTACACAATCTATTCTCATGTTGATCGGACGGCTAAGTCAGAGTGAGCATGTTAGCGTGGACGATGGTTTATACTGGTTTCTTGGCGAGCGAGCTCATGCACATTGCCTTTGGCCACTAGGACGTTGGGTTTGCTATCCTGGAGAGCTATTCCAGGGTCCTGGAGAGCTTAGCCTTCAACGTCATGTCCCGGATAGAGGACGTCCTCAGCGCCGACAACCTCGCCAGGGAGAAGGCCAAGAAGGACGCATCGACCACGGCGGAAGAGGCCGCGGAGCACCGCGATCCCCAGGAGGCTGCAGGCGAGGAGGATCCCGACGGCAACATGGCAGGGTCACCCAACAGCAGGACGCTGCTCGACTTCATGGGCTGGAACGGTGACGCCGCGGCGAAGAGCGACGACAAGCCTCCGGCGCCGCCCGAGCCGCCGGCCCAGGAGGACGGGAGGATGATGAAGCTGCCCAACATCATGACCAACTTGAAGCAGACGTACATGGAGAAACTAGACTTCCTCGGGGGGCATAGGAGCCCGTCAGGTCGCCATTAGAAGCGGCACGCGATTTTGCCTGTATTTGTGTGTACATGTATATTTTGATCAAACAGAGCGGTCGCTTGAGTAGCCCGCAGTTTTTGACTCCTGATTTTGCGACTTCGAGCCTTCTGTACGAAGTGATTGACCAATATATCTGATGCAGAGCCGTTAAATTGAGAAATCTTGAGCCACTGTAGCTTGCAACATGCAGCTATGCAAGAAAGATCACTTCCCTAGCTAGTCTGCTTACACTTTATAAGCAAGACAACTCTTGTACCTTCCAGTCATAACCTGTGCCCAGCAGCAACAAATAACGAACAGTGAACAAACCTGACACCTTAAAGAGGAAAACAGGTAAATAGCACAACCGCAAAGCATTGCAGCTGCCAAACTGAAACACAGCCGCCAAACACACTAGCTTCTCAAAACTATACTACATTATAGCACGCTGCAGGATAAATACTCCAGCTCTGGAGGGTAAAAGCATCACATCTGGAGCTTATTAAGAGATTCGAAATCACCATGATCTTTGAATCCGTTGGTACAAAACTGCTCCAAAATCGAGTCTAATGAGTTTACAAGGCAAATTATTGGAGCTAAGCCAGTAAATATTACTGGTTGAATCCTTGGGACACTTCTATATGTGATTTAAGATTTTATTCTTGATTTGCAATGCTATCATTCACTTCACTTTTGTAACTGCAGCATGTATGGCATCCGCGAGATGGGGTACGGTCCTGGCGCTCAAACCAGCCATACTGATCCTCCTGCAAGAGACATATAAGATTTGTCAATGTGAACTAGTCATAAGGAACACTTGGAAAAGAAAACTACCAGGAATAAACCAGCAAAATTTACTAAAAGTGATAAAACAATATGAACTGTGAAATAAGACATCAAAGTTATACTAAATAGTAAAATTAGTACAACTAAAAGGTGATAAACAATATCATCTCAATGCATTTGATAAAAGAATGCCATATGGGTGAATTAAACAATTACCCATCAGATGTCATGTAAATGTGGAATTCCTGCCTCATAAAGGCCACTTGATCACTGTTGAGCCCAGTGAAAGTAAACATCCCAATCTGCTTAATGATGTGGCTCCAATCTCCAGGTGTTTCTGCATGATGTCAACAATGATCGGCAATTTGGTGATAAGAGAAAGGATTACAAATGGAACAAACGACTGAGTAATCATAAAACCCAGATAAATGGGCCGAATATTCCCTGCAGACTTTCCATTTGGATAAATCTATGTAAACACTGTCATAAATGTTATCAGTGCAAGCCAAGTGCTTCATATAGATAGCCTTAAAAAAGGTACTTTACATAGAATGGTTTAGTTGCACTGTTTGGAGTTCAGACTTCAGGAATTTTTAGCTCAGAAACTTGATAAATCAACTGTAAAGAAAAATTTGAAGCCCAGCTGTGTTTGATTGCTTTTAACTAATGGTTTCTTCGGCAGCTAGATAGTATTAATTGTTGTAAACATAAACCTCTTGGGTTGCTCCAAACCAATGTTTTATAAAATTTTACTGCCAACCCAAGAGGATTATGTTTACAGCAGTTAATACTATCTATCTGCCGAAGAATCATTAGTTCAGAGCAATGTATCAATTCTAGAGAAGAAAAAAAGGCAAATCACACCAAGTTGTGATAACTGATAAAAGATCTTGGAATAAATGATAACACTAAAAGGTCAACTTAGCTTCTTGGTATGTAACATTAACTATATTGTCAGCAAAGAGGAAATAAACTAGTTGACAGAAACTAGTACCTCTGATGTTCAGTGCATTAAAAAGCTGTTGCCTCATGCTAATTATCCTATCAGCCATGGCCTTCAGCTCCATAGTCCATTCGTCGAACATATCACTAGTAAAGAATGGAAACATAATCAAGAACAAGAACTAAGCACCGCTTTATATTCCCTGGATCTGCCTGTGAACATACCTTTCAACATAACTCATTTTCTACAATCAACTAGAATTATGACAAGAATGGTACCTGTCCTTAAGTATGGTCGCCACGATCGAGGCACCATGAATAGGAGGGTTTGAATACATAGGCCTAATTACAAGCTTGAGTTGACTTTCAACCCTAACTGCTACATCAGCACTTCCACAAACCTGAAACATGAATTGCAACTTATTGAGTTCCTCAATGCAACTGAACAATACTTTCTGAGGCTCATGCACACTAGTAAGTTTTTTTTTATACGAGAAAAGATACTCCATAGAACTTGCAAATGGGCATCAACTTAGAAACAATATATTACTTCAACAATTAAAGCATCAGTGTCATGTGGTCGTTAACTTGTAAGAGATCTTTGGAGCTGACGGAAATAAACAACTGTTCTCCTACTTTCATCTGGAACTTTCCATCATCTAAGACTACATTTCAACATCACTAAACATCTCCGATATTTTTCCAAGATAAGACAAAAGAAATCAATACTAGATAAAAGACTAAACGTGTAGTCATCAATGGCTAGAATTGATTGCCAATTTCTTTTGTCTGATAAAAATACCTCTTTATTATTCCTATTGACAAAACTGATAAAAGACAATTAAGGCATTTGGGTAGGTCACTTTAGAACTATATGAACTGATATCTCGTAAGAAAATGACAAATGTGAAATGAAATCAAAAGGACAAATTTACTGTGTACGACACAAGTTTGCCAAGTATATTAGTTATTACTATCAACACCACAGGAAGCTGCCTCCAACCTTGAGCTCTAGTCTAAGAACTGAGGGTCAAGCCACAAGAGCTAGGTAAAGATATCATACAATGCTTAAAGCACCGACACGCTCTCCATACAATCCCATGTTCTTAGCATAGCTCTGAGCCATGAGCAATTCACCACCATCAGCAACAAACATGCGCACTGACTGCGCATCTTTGTCAAGATTTCCACTTGCAAATCCCTGTACAGTAAAAGTATTTGAGGCACAATAATGAATTTGCAGGCTATTTGGTAAGAAAATCTGTCATGTCAACAAAAAATCAACAAATTTTGTGGCTACTGAAAGAAAGAGTGGTATCAAATAGTCAGGTGTCATGTTTCCTAAGCAGCATCAGTATTTGGCATGTCGATTATTTACTTGATAAGCACTGTCAAAGAATGGCAGCAATGCTTTTGATCTCATGAGCTGCCTGATCTGTTCCCACTGATCCAAGGTTGGGTCTACTCCAGTAGGGTTGTGGGCACATGCATGAAGCAGTACAATTGCACCTGAAGGAGCTGAACTGAGGTCTTCTAACAGTCCTGTAACACAAAAACACATCCTCGATCAAATAAGACAGATGCATATACCACCTACAACAATCCAATGAAAGTATGCAAACAATCTGCAAAATATGTGCACTTAATATCATTCAGAAGAACATGGAATATATAGTGCACTTGTGAAATTGCACACTGAGCTCGTAGGAGGCTTATATCATTGAAGCACATGTAATAGCTCCCACATGGAAAATTGAAGTTATTACCTTGGAAATCTAATCCACGGGTTGCAGGATCATAGTAGCAGTAACTCCTAACAGTCAAGCCAGCTAAGGTGAAGACTTTGGGTGATTCCCAGGTTGGCTGCGGGATGTAGATAGTGCGCTGGAGGACATGTTTATGATTTAGCAATCATGCTTTGCAAGTTAAGTGTAGAAACAAATATAAATGATCCAAGAAAGGTTCCTGACTTCATGATAGTGCCTTGCAAGAAATTCACCGCCGACCAGTAAAGAACCAGTTCCTGATAAGCATTGCACTGTAGCCACCCTATTCTCCTGAATGGCGGGACTGTTGCAAGGAACATAATCAGTTTGCTGGATTACCAAAAACGGGAATCAAGTAGCCAAGGAACTAAGGAGAGGTTATCTTTAGTGAGGAAACTTTACTCTTCGTTATGAAGATTCCACAGAGAAATATCACCAATTAGTGGTAGCGGATTAAGAAATCATATGACCCTAAATTTCATGAGAAGAAACATACCTGTCAGCACCAAAGATAAGCTTAGCACTCAGCTTATTGAATTCGGCCAACCCAGTGATCGGCAGGTACTCCTTAACACGTGACCTAGCCAAAGCAAGCAATCACAGGTAAAATACAACCATCATAAATTTCCACAGTTAAATACCTTCGATAATTTCTACACAGTAATTTTTATGTAAACCCATCAAGAAATTAGCCACACATCAACAATATCTACTATACACATAATGGAACACCCTGCAGTGCTTGTAAAACGACAAACTCTGTCCCTCATAAAAAAAAATCGTCACCAACTTTTCCAAAGCCTACATCATCTACGGAGAAATATGGGGCTAAGTAACTAGTGACAATGAAAAACCGAATAGCAGTGGGATACCCAGAACTACAAGAACAGCAACATCAACTAATCCTACACGGCAGTACAACAAAGGGAAACCACAAAAATGACCTGAAATATATAATAACAAGTAGGTAGAACGGGAAAAGTCACTAAAAGGCCGTAAGCCAAAAATTTTAGGAGTGTCTATACAACATTCGACTGTTTTTGAAGGTAAAACAGTCAGATTTTAGGACGTTGGATGGTGATCCAACGCTCCAGATCTTTTTTTGGAGGGGGTGCTTATATGAGTGGATCCGGTGGATAGAGATCTAACACCCCCAGATCATCTGATTCAAAAACAGTCGAATGTTCTATAGCACTTCTCAAAATTTTATTGGAGAATAAAGTAAGTCCACCGCACGATCTATTAACAAAAGGATGCCAAATACATCACTTCAAAACTAAGGCGTATTATCTAGTGGTTAGATCTAGTAAATAGTTGAATCCGAATTTTATTTACTTCGGAGATACAAACTCTGAAATTTCAATCACTTAAGAAGCACAAACTCATGCGGATCATCTGGATTTCGAAGCAGACTTACGGATTATTGATCAGCATATTCTCGGCACGCCTGACCACATTCAGCACCAGGGGCTTCCCTTCCTGCTCCGATCAAAACACAAACCGGAGAGTCAAATCCACCCCCGATCGAAAAACAAAAGGAGCAAAAAATGGATAAAAATCCCTAAAACACCTCTCACCTCGGTCCGGTAGGCGCCGACGCCGAGGTTGACCTTAACGGGGCTGGGATCCTTGTTGTACGCGACCGTCACCTATCGCAACACCCAAACAAGCACCAATCAGCTCGACCAAACCCACAAAACCTCGCGATCGCGCCGAACTCAAGCGCGCACAACCGACAGGGGAAGAGAGGGAGTACAGATCGACGGGGAGGAGGTGACGAGAGGGGCTTACCCGAGGATGGGGTCCTCCGGGGCCTGCGCGAGGCCGGCGAAGACGGATGATCCCTGCGGCGAGGCCATGGTTGGGGAAAGCTTCGAGGGAGGCAGAGTCGGCGGAGGTGGCGATTGTTGCTGCTGCTTTTCGGAAAGCAGCACGTCAGGTGGCGCAACAGCGTACTTACCTGTGGGGCTAGGCTGCGCCGCGCGCACGTTAGCCGAGTGCACCCCTGGTTCGGCTAGAGTGCGCGGCGCGTGGAAGCGTTCCTGGTGAGACCGTGCGGCGGGATCGAGGTGTACGGACGTCGGGAAAAGCGTGCGCACCCGGGTGCGGCCGCGGGATCGCGTATAAAACGGCGGGCGCGGGGCCTGACGTGGACGGTTGTTTTCGCAGGACTCGCGGACGCGAATGCTCGGTGTCGTGGTCCCGGGGCGCGGCATGAGAGCACGTACAATGCAAGATGCTTATATACGAGTCTTAAGAGAGAGAATATACCACATCATCAAGATCCATGCAAAAGTTATTTCCTCCAATGCAAGATCTCTTCCATAGGTGCTTAGATGCTATATTATCTATTAATAGATATAGTTATACACATAAGCACCTACTAAGCACTGGTGCTTATTTAAGCATCGATGCTTCAAAATAAGCACCTTATCTATCCTATGTGGCAAGAAAAATTAGTTTTTTATTACTAAGCATCTCTCTAAGCGCCTGCATTGGACATGCTCGAGTGCTCCACACGCGTATTTTTATACGCATCGTCACGCAACGCCTTATGCTTGTACATTCTCGTAGCAGGCGGCTAGCCCATTCCGCCGTTTAAAAATGTTGTGTCTTTTGATTTTTAACTATAGCTATTATTTTATTATAAGAGATATTAAGAGAGTAAAAATACTTAGTATTAATAAATCAATTCATTCAAAACAGTTTATAGAAACTATCTTAAAAGACATTCGGTTCAAAAGCCGGTTTCTAAAACCTAAAAGCTAGAAGTTGTTTGAAACAGGGCAAAGCGTAACATGATGGCGAGGACAAGCTCAACAAGATGAGGTGCTAGGGCCTGTTCATTCCGGCTTCAGTTTTTGGTTTTTATCTTTTAGAAGCTGGAATAAACATATTGGCTTCTTAATTTTGATTTTTTTCAATTTGGTTTTTCTTTTTCTTTTTTGCTTTTCCACTTTTTCCTTTGTATTGTCTATGAAGATATAACAATATTTTTATTTTCCTTTATTTTTCTCCAATTGAATGAATGACTCGAAAAAAGCTAACAGACGCTACAGTTCAATTTCAGTTAGAAGCCGAAAGTCGCTAAAAAAAGCGGGAATGAATGAGCTCTAGGGGCCACTCCACCTTATACACCTATGTTTTAGACAAGCACCTTATATCTACGGCTCTCGACAGCCCCTTCGAGGCCTCCCCGGTAGCCCTCTTGTTTATTGTTTGGTCCGTAACCACAACAGTTGTCATCACAAAATTCAAACCTTAGAGTTATCTGGGCGGTGTTACCACAAACTATAATTTCTCATAGTACATCCACACCAACCTTCTTACCATCTGTCCAGATGAGTAACAACAGGTTTTAAGATTTTGAAAAGTATAAAACTAAGTATCTCAACATGCCAATCATTTTCCTTCAATGACTGCCCAAAACTAGTTTCATGATTAAAGATGATGATAGGGCAATTTAATGCTCTTGGTACTTAAGCAAGATTACTATGAAATTTGTAGGTGATAAGGATTATGCAATTCAAATATTCAAAGGATGGAGTAATAATAATATAATGTTGAATAGACATGTATCTATAACCTTAATCGAACATACATTTGCATAACAAACAATAGCATGCAATTTGATAGTATAAACGAATATAAATTTGCATAAAATGTAAGTTCAATATGATCAAAGCATTGACTCGTCTGGCTCACAAGTATGTTAGTCTTACAAATCTTGAGTTGTCTCGAATTGCAGCTCTTCTGTGTCATCGAACTCTATCGGACAATCGCATCGAAAAGCAAATAAACACATAAGCAAAACAAATAAATTCAAATGAACTCTAAATTGAACAACTCCACTACCTATAGATAGATCTTGATTTTAGATGAATTTAAAAACAAATTTCACTAAATTTAGAGTTAAAATGAGTGAGAACGGGCTCTCCAAAGTTTAAATTCGGATTAAATTAAAAAATAAACAGAGGAGAGAGAGTACTCTCTCACTAACAGGTAGGGTCCACTAGAATTAATTTCTTTTTCAAATTATTTCTTAATTATAAATGGTTACAGAGGCTCAAGGGTGGGACCCTTGGGTTTTTAATTTAATTTTGAATTATTTTCTTAAAGAAAAAGGTTTAAGGGGGTTGACAGGTGGGACCATGCACCATTCAACACAGTGAACCGGACTCACTTGTTAGTGGCCCTTTTCATTTAATCAAGTTTTAAAAGAATTTTTAAAACGGATTGGGCCCACATGTCATAGGGTTAAGAGCTTAACTTAATGAGCAGGGCCCGCATGTTAGTGATGGATTAACAAAACACTAACTACAATCATTAACTAAACTAATAATGTGGTTAAAACTAACAACGAATGTACATCGCTTCTTCTTCCAGCCGGAGGAAGCACGGCTCATCGCCGGCGGGAGTGGCCACGGCGACTGGTGAGAAGGGCAAAAGTGGAACCCTCACCTTGAACCTCACCTCTAGGCGAGGCGGCGAGACTTAATTCGAAGCACGGGACAACTGGCGGTGAGGCACAGGTGCATGGCACCACAACGGCTGACGGCACCAAAAGCCAATTAAAAGCAAGGAGAGCTGCTCGGGACGGAGGTGAAGTCACTTGAGGTGAAGGCAGAGCTCGGGGAGGTGAGGAGTGAGCTGGCGGCATGGACTTGGTTGACGGTGAGAAGGGTGATGCAGGCGGTTCGCTAGAGAGGGAAGGGGTGGTTGGCATCACTTGGGATAGCTTCGGGACTCCATTGCAATGCTCCAGAAGCGGTGAATAAGATGGAGGCATGGGAGATGGCCGCGGGAGTGGGGGAGATGGCTGGAGCCAAAGAAGGAGGGTGGGAGGTGTTCTGTGGTAATTGGAGTAGTGGTGATGCAATTGGGGGCAAGAGGATGTGATTAGCGGGCTTTATAGCTAAGGGGAAAGTAGGTGGCCATTTGTTGGACCGAAATGGCGACAGAGGGGGGGGTGAATGGCGCTCTCAAAAAATTATCCCCGACAAGTACTGCCTCCTAGTCTCCTCTCCTATAGTTACCAGAAGCTATAAAGAGGAGAACTTAATTTCTCTGGACCCTCAAGAATCATAGCAGAGAAGGAGAAATGAAACCCAAAGAAAGATTTCAGACTTTGAGGATAACTCTCTGAAAATTTCAGACTTTGACAATTTTCAGACTAAAAAGGCTCAAACTTCAAACTGCAGTAAAGATTGAGAATGCTCTCTGGGAATTTCAGTCTAGACTAATAGAGAACCATCTCAAATAGCTAGAGAGACTCGGGAAATCAAGAAATTCCATCTCAGAAGCAGGGATTTCAGAATATGCCCAAAACTGAAAATTACGCGTAGCTACAAAAACTTAAATTCCCACTCAATCCTTGAATCTTTGGCCACGAAACTTTGAGGATAGCTACTTAATAGCCATAGGAATCTGCATGCCAAGTTTCGTCATTTTTCATGAAGGGAATTAAGAACAACCCCAAACCCTAGAAATGCCAAAATCTGAACAACTACAGAGAGAAGCTCACACAAATCCAAATTACTCCATGGGCTCAAGTCCTTTGCTAATGAGATTTTGCAGATATGTTAGCAATAGCAAGAGGACTCTACAAGCCAAATTTCAAGCCATCTTGCAAAGAGAATCAAGTTCTCCAACAAAACCCTAGAAATGCAAAATATGAACAGAGGAGCACAAGGACACAAAATCTGGAATCAAAGAGGGATTAGCTCTTGGGAAATCGATCAAATGATCTTGAGGCACTATCCCATCACAGAGCAACCCATTTTGGACAATCCCATCAAGTAAGAACTCAAAACATAGAAAACCAAGAAATCACCAAAATGGAACAACGAAGAACAGAGTAGCTCGGGAGGAAACTCAGAAATTTCATTCCTTGAAACAAGAGGTATACAGAGGAGTCCCCATACGCCTGGACATTAGAACAAGTTGAAAGATTACATGAACTCACTACTCAATCCCTCTCCTCTCCATCCTCAAGATCACCAAGAGCTTCACATGCTTCTTGGGAGGAATACAACGAACAGAGGAGAGGAGACAACCAGGGAACCCACTCTGTGTTTCACACCCACTCTTACCAACTAAAGAGCCAAAGCAAACCACTTCCTAAAGACTCTTTTGACTCACAAAACCCTAACTCTCTCCCAAAGCCATACATGGGCATGCAGCCCCCAAATCCTATTTATAGCCCATGGCTAACGGGTCTCCACCCTGTTACGTCCGCTATATCCAACGGAGCCCGCTCCGCTTGTGCAACCTCACGAATTTCCCGATTCGCCCTTCCTGCACCTTCCGGGAAGCTTCCGCGCTCCTTGTCGTCCAAGACTCGCAACCACATCGAATCTCCGCCGTCTTCGACACATCCGACCGTTCTGACCTCGACACCTCCTGTGTCTAGTCCGGTCACCTCGTGTCTCACCACAGCTCCGCTTCGACATCCTGCAGTCACACAGACAAGAAATACATCAAATAGCACCGCTCGATACATCAAAGCGTAAATAGCATAAGCACATCATACTTACCACAGATGAAGTCCAAACCTGTCGAAATAAAGAATATGCATCCTAATCCCAAACGATCAAGTTTGACCAACCCACCGAACCACGCAACGACATGATCCGACCACACAAACCAAACTCTACTTACTTAAACCAATGTCAATTACTCATCACTCACATGTGGTCACCTCCACATGGTCCATCACCATTGGACGGCATCAATGCAGGCGAAAGCCGAGGGCATCGGTGCTTGGTGCATGGCGCAGCACAATGCAAAGCAAGCAAAGCCAACGTGTGGTGGTAGAGAGGTGTAAATGCGGAGTATACGCAAAGGCAACGGTCGGGTGGGAGATTCAGGCTTGTGAAGCAAATGTGGCGTGGAACAACAGGCACGGGCACAACAGCATGCACAACAAAGAGAAGAGGGAGAGCGAAGAGGGGAGAGGTCTAGGCGAGGTCGACGTGAGCTACCTGCACTGTTGGCACATAGAAACAGCGAGGCAGCATGTACTATCACGGCACAGGGCCAAGTGGCGCATGTGCATGCGTGGCGGATGAGGGTCAGGGCACGCATGGCATAAGTGCGACGCATGTAGGATGCATATGGCGAGGGGAAGGATGGCATGGGCTAGCTTGGGCAGGGCCAGAGGCCACGTAGGGCGAAAAGAAGGGGAATGGGCTGGGTTGGCCCAAGGGAGGTCTTGGGCTTGAAAGTTTTTGAAAATTGGTTTGAAATTTGAATTTGATTTTTGATTTGAATTTGCGGTTCAAATTTTTATTTAACAACAATTTGAACTCCCAAAATGGGATGTTACATATTGTGGTTCGTACTAGTGTATGTCTTTGACCAACCTCTATGTTGTGCTGCATTAGTACTAGTGTACTACACACAAATTGTTGACAATGGGAGAGGGTTTAGGAATCGGCGACATGCCAAGCAGAGCGCCACGGCACCACAATGGATGGATTTGTAGAATAAAAATGATAATACAGCCTTAGCGGTGGCACGAGATGGGCAGTGGGCGGTGCCCAGGTAGCTCAACCTCTTCCCTTTAGGGTGTGACTTTATCCTGATGATTAGATTTGTAACGCCCCTAATTTTGGGACCGTTAGAAATCCCGCAACTACCTAGGATGTTCAGTTGTGGATTTACTGTAGATGAGTGTACATCATACCAACACAAGGCTACAACATAAAAATCAAACTTTAATATAGGATTATGGTATAACAGCCATGTTTTACACAGCGGAATGTCCAACCCATAGTTATATTATATCGTAAATGGAAAACTACAGGTGTGTCTGAGCGAGGATGAGTCTTAAAACTAGAGATCATCTGCACCAAAGGAATCCTCGAAGGGTTCTTCATTTTCTTCCTAAGGTTTTATGTTAATATTTTAGCAAGTATGAGTACAGCCGTACTCAATAAGTCATAAGGGGATATGCTGATTATCTACTTGTCGGTATTTCAAGAGATGGGGGAGTGTTGTTTTTAATACTACATTAGTGGACACATGTTTATTTATAAACGACTTTCTGAATAAATTTTAACTTCTTAAAGGAAAATGGGGTCTAATCAGCTCAATTACCACATTGGAAACATTACCAAAGCTACTTATGCATTGATGTTGGATTCACCCATTAAACATAACTTCATTTATTGAAAGCACGGTGTATCCGAATACTATTACTTTTACTTTGCAGAGTTGCGTAGCTTTGCTCATAAGATATCTCAAACTCTCAATGCCATTGAAAGATCAAGCTCCATTTAAGTTGGTTTGGTAATAATGACAATACCATTATGGGATTTTGGTGATAATGACAAATGCAATTGTGAGACTAACTTAGTTTATAGATATGATATTACTTAGTATCACATGGATGAAAAGGTGAAATCATTGAGATATGCAATCAATATCTTTCTTATAATCTTGTTGCATTTCTCACATCCAAATATATGATTAAATGATAAATCTATATATGAGACTAATATGGTTTTGTAGGTATATTATTGCTTAGTCTCATTTAGATGAAAAGGTGAAATTAAAGAGGAAAGCATTCGAAATCACATTATCATATATTAATGCATTCCTCGAATTCAAAATATATATTGAACTCCACAAATAATTCAAGATGAATATGTGCATATGCCTTGACTACACATTCTTGTATGTACACATTTAGGGAGAGTTTACTCTATGTTTTGAGATTTCATAAGTATTGATCCACGCTTTTTTAATATGCATATTTAGGATTTTTACTTCGAAATGCATTCTTGAGTATATATGGCTTGTGTAGTTTATATATACTCGTGTGCAATCAGGTTATAATTTAACCTCTCCATTATATGTTAACGGTTAAATGATTAATGAAAACCGGATAAATAAACTTTGCTTTAAAAGCTTATCCCAGAATATAAATTTGTTATGTACATGTTGTATACTCACAATTCAATATTACTATCTCATTGTTTGTTGAGATTGTCATGAATTACTAAAAATGTAATATTGTTAAATCCAATCCCTCTATTAAGTGTTAACGGTGAAGTTTGATAATTGATGGGAATTAATTTGTGGACTAACATTTTTCATAAGTTGAATGAATAGGTTATGTGCCACAAATGAGGATGACTTCATGTGTTGAAGATCATCAAGTCGAGATAGAAGATATCTTTATGTGTTGAAGGTCATAAAGAAAAAGATGTATCCTGAGTTGATGCATGTCCAAGAGGAAATGATCATGTGTTGATCATCAAGTGAAATGAAGACCATCATGTGTTGATGGAGTTGAAGAAAAAGGATGCATTGTGAGTTGATGCATATCAAGACAATGATCTAAGGTAAAGCTATAGCTAGCTAGGGCTAAGGATGTGTTCCTAATCTTTTACCGTTCTTAGTGTTTGGTTGGAAGACCAAATTCAGGGCCGGTCCTAGGATTTTAGGGGCCCGGGGCGAAACTAGAAATAGAGGCCCTAACATAAATATCTAAATATAAATCTACATACATACACGCGCGCGCGCGCGCACACACACACACACACACATATATATATATATGTGTGTGTGTGTGTAATTTTACCAACAAACACTTAAAATGCGTTATGTATTAAAAAAATTCATATCAAAGAGTTTATAAATATTACCTTAAAATTTTCTTTTAACATTTCTAGATGCGAAGTTATTGATGATGGTATTGATATCAATTTCATCCAATAATTTCTTCTCAATACATAAAATTGCCAAACCGTTTAACCTCTCTTGAGACATTGTTGACCTTAAATAATTCTTCAACAATTTCAACTTTGAAAAGCTTCTTTCAAATGATGCCACGGTCACAGGGCATAGTAAATAAAATCCGATAAGCAATAGAAATATTAGGATAACAATACGCTTCTCTGACAATCTCAAATATCTCCATAGCAGACATTGGTTTATCTGATAAAGTCAAATGCATAACACTTAACTTAGATCATTTAACTCAACATCAGACGAACCATCTAGAGAGAAAATTTCTGCAAATTTTATACAACATTCTTTTAATTCAGTTCGATCCAATGACTTTAATGTTGTTGAACTCATTAAAAAATCAAATATACTTCCAAATGTTTGGAGTTCTTGAAATCTACTTTTCAATCAATTGATTGTCATATCAACCATAACAAAAATAATAATTCGTATGTGGACCAAACTACGGTGGCTAAAAGGTCCAAGATAAATCTTCAAAGCATGTATATACTTTACATAGTATATAGGGGCCCTGGATTTTGGGGGCAGGGCGGCCGCCTCTCGCCTCCTCGGGGCGCCCGACCAAATTGCTAGTATAGGTTGCCGTACTATTAAGAGAGGTCATGTCTAGCGCTTTGAGTCTCATCATGTGTTGATAGCTCAACCTCGCTTGCTCTAGCTCTCTATCTTTAGCATGAGGCTTATATTTGCGAATGTGTTTTGCAAGTAGTTAAAGCTCATGTGTTGAATTCTTGTAACATGGGATTATACATTGCGAATGTGTTTTGCAAGTGTGAAAATTCAATGTTTCTTATTCTCGTTGTATGAGGCTTATATTTGCAAATGTGTTTTGCAAATGGTTGAAGCCCATATATATAATCCTTGCAGTATGTGACTCAGATTTGTGAATGTGTTTTGCAAATGTGAGGAGTCCATGTACCTATTCTTTATGTCATGATTTCAAAAGTGCACAAATCTATTTTGCAACTTATTGGGGATCATATTTGATCCTTGCGTGCATGATACTATTGTTTACAAATGTGTTTTGCAAAATCTGTTGAGATATTTGTACTTGTCAGAAAAATCGGAACTATCGATGTGTTTGTAGCGGTACTACCGGAGGTCGGAAGTACCTGTTCTGTGTGAGCGGTACTACCGAAAATCGGAAGTACCGACATGTGTTGGGTGGTACTACCGAATGTGAGTGGTTTGATCAGCTCTGTGTGAGTGGCTCGTCCAGCCGTCAGAAGTACCGGCTCTGTGTGAGCAGTACTACTGAAGGGCGGAAGTACCGGAGTGAGTTGCATGGTACTATCGGTCTTCGGAAGCTCTAGATTTTTCTGCGAAACGTTTTTTCTAGAGAGACACATGTGGGGTGGTCTTCTCTTCCCCGCAAGAGCGATAGTTCCGCGTGTGTGGAGTGGAACTTTCGAACATCGAAACTACTGGATTTATACCGGTGGTAGTTATACGCCGACTTCCAATGGCTATTTCAGAGAGCTTCTAAACTAGCCGTTACTGTTGTGTCAGAACAAGTGCGGAAGTACCGGCCATTGCACTACGGTACTTTCGCTCGCCCTGATGTTTCAGGGATCTGGCTCCAACGGCTAGTTTTCTTGTGTGGGGTAAAATACCTCCTTGTGGCCGGTTAGAGATAGAGTTGATTGACTTATTTTTCTGTTCCCTTGAGCTAGTGTGAGGCTCTCCACTCAATAGTGCATGTGTTACACTTTGTGAGCAAGGAGAGGGGATCTAAATTGCATATGTTGCATCTAAAGGTGGACTTAGTGTCCATTTGAGCTTGTGCATTAGTTGCACGTGATAAGAGTAAAGCGAGAGGCTTGACTTATTACTCTTAGAGTTTGCCAACTCCTAGATGGCATTAGAGGTGCCGTGTGCTATGATCTTCCAAAAAAAAGGTTGTGAGAAGACCCGGCAAAGTTGTGAAGGTTGGAGCTCACCTATCTGGAGTGGAAAAAGAGCTGCCACTAGTGAATTAAGGTGTTTTGCCTTAATTCGTAGAGCTAGTCCAATTCATTTGGGTTAACCTCAACATGGACTAGGGGAGACCGGCAAATCTCCGAGCACCACAGTAAAAAGAAACTATGTCTATTGTGGTTTGTTTTTCTTGTACTCAATTTACCTTCAAGCAATTTACTTTCATAGAATATAATTAATTGCTTGACACAGCCTAATGCTGTTGGTGCACTTAGGTGAACTTATTTGATTTATGCATTATTTGTGCTAAACCAAATTGTTTTTAGCTTTCATATTGTTTACTTGGTTTATACGAATAGAAAAGATCTTTAAATTGATATTAATTAGAGGAAGAATTTTTAGACCGCCTATTCACCCTCTCTAGTCGGCCTCCTCGATCTTACAGTCATGCAATAGATACACAACCAGATAGTATGCAACCGAGTTGAGATAAAAGGTTTTCACTCCTCTCCTCTTTCTAGCTTCTACCCAGTGGCTCATATCCACCTATTGTCAGTAATCCATTGGCCAAAGTGGAAACCAAGAATCGATTCTGGGTGAACCTACCGTTGTGAAATATAGAGGATATTTTCAAGTCCAACATCCATACCACCTCGTTGTCGTGGACCATTCCATCGCAATGGAAAAGCTAACTCTCCTATAAATATTCAATCGAATTGAGCAGACACTAAACCAAATTTGACAAGTCAAAACTTATGGTTGAACGATTTCTATATCCTTTACTCAGCATAAGGTTATAATTCTTACTTTTTCACAAATGTGGTAATCGATCACAAACCCAATGTGTTATAGCACTACCACTAATTCATAACAAAGCCTCCACCCTAGGGTAAGATCGTGGACTACAACCATCTAGTGGCTTTCTATTAGTCATCCTTAACCACAATACCATTTTATAAGTCTATCAGCAAGACGCCAAGATCACTTAGTAGTGTAAAACATTTAAGTGTCTAGCCTATTAATGATTAATCACACTGTAGTTTATTATTAGTAAGGCTGTCATGGTGAATGCGGCTACCAAGTAAAACATGTCTTTTTCAGTGGTAGGACATAGCTAATTATCATGTCATTTTAAATAATTAATTGAAATAAATAACGATTGCACAAATAATAATAATAATGAAAGTAACGATAATGAATTAATATAGATTCAATATGATCAAAAATATATGACTTATCTTGCTATTCAAAGTACTCGATTAGTTATATATCTTCTGAGTCTTGACCTACTTCTGGGATGGATGGCTCGGCGTATCTGGGAGCTATCACAAAAAGACAAGCAAATAAGTCCGTGCTTGAAAGAATCTGTGCTATGAAAATAAAATAAAGTAGAAATAAAATTCAAGAAAACTGAATATAGGTGGGCTTGGGTTTTATCAAAGTTTGGTTGAGCTGAACGGAGCTGGGAATAATTTAAACGGGCTCAAAATAGTCAAAACAGGTATAAAGTTACTAAATGAATTTTTCGTGAATAGTAATAGGTTGGGTATAGTAACGAGTTGGTACTATTTATAATGGGTCCGATTCATGAATAGTAATAGGTCTAGGTTGAACAAGAATGGGCTCTACCTTGAACAAAGTGTTGGACTGGCTTAAGCAGAATGGGCCATTACCGTGGGCTTGGCCCAATTGGCTCATCTGGGTTGGCTTTTGGCCTTTGGGCTGATTTGGCTAGCTCAATGCATAGCCTGCCAGGCCTTCAGCTTGGTTCAACTCGGCTCGAACTGGTACCACGACGCCCGAGCAGGGGAATGGTGACAAGCTTGATTGAGCACCGACGGTGGTTGCCGATGGCAAGCAAGGGCGTGAATGGGATTATTGTGACT
This sequence comes from Dendrocalamus sinicus, assembly GCA_036346575.1. Taxonomy (NCBI): domain Eukaryota; kingdom Viridiplantae; phylum Streptophyta; class Magnoliopsida; order Poales; family Poaceae; genus Dendrocalamus; species Dendrocalamus sinicus. The sequence goes on along the minus strand of CM070643.1, from coordinate 17,655,271 downwards.
AGGGAATGATGATGGGAAAATGGGCGTGAATACGCATCCGCGTCATTAGAGACAAGTTAATTAAATTTAATTGAAAATGAGACAAAGGAATCAAGTATTGCAGGTCCATTACTTCCAGAATTAATACATTTACATAAAAATTCTGTTAATTACATCTCTTTGCGAGAAAACCCCTGATTAAGAATTCCAACATAAACATTACAACAAATTACAACACATGACTATTACAAAAATATAAGAGAAAATGTCTTCAATCTTGGCGTCATTGATGGATGCTTGCGAGGTATTTTAGCTGCATTTATATAATTTTGTTAACATCACATATGATTTTATTTTATTTTAGTGAACCTATGCACGTAGCATGATTGAAGTTTAATAATTTCAGATTTTTTATTTTACTTCATCTTGTAATATTGCATAGTGCTTGCAAATATTGCGCGCTCGCATGTAGCATAACCGAAGCGAAGGTTGTTTTTTAATATTTCTATTACTAGTAGCATGCCACGGATTTTAGAAATATTTCATTATTTTATTTGTTTTGCTCCGCCTTGTATTACTACTAGCATTGCATAGCGCTTGCAAATATTAAGCGCTTGCACGTAGCGTAACCGAGGCAAAGTTTATTGTATTTTATTATTATTTTTAACATTTGTATTGCTGCATGCCATATATTTTAGGCATGTAGTGTAATAAAAGTATGTCGTTATTTTATAATTTTTTTATTGTTTTGCCTCACCTCGTATTACTACTAGCATTGCATAGCGCTTGCAAATGTTGAGCGCTTGCATGTAGCGTAACCAAAGCGAAGCTTGTTTGTAATATTTTTATTACTACTAGTGCGCCATGGATTTTGTGCACATAGTGTATGAAAGTTTAGGACTAATTATTATATGTTTTGCCCCGCCTTGTATTACTACTAACATTGCATAGCGCTTGCAAATGTTGAGCGCTTGCATGTAGCGTAACCAAAGCGAAGGTTGTTTGTAATAATATTTATATTACTACTAACATGCCATAGATTTTGGGTATGTCATGTAATAGAAATTAAGTGTTTTGCTCCACCTTGTATTACCACTAACATGTAGCGTAACCGAGGCGAAGTTTGTTTCTTTAACATTTGTATTGCTATATGCTATATATTTTAGGCATGTAGTGTAATAAAAGTATGTTGTCATTTTATATTTTTTTTATTGTTTTGCCTCGCCTTGTATTACTACTAGCATTGCATAACGCTTGCAAATGTTGAGCGCTTGCATGTAGCGTAACCAAAGCGAAGGTTGTTTTTTTTAAACATTTGTTCATGCATTTTTATTATTTTTGCAGCATATACCCACCCCTAATTCATGTCCATTTGAGGGAACCGAATTGGGACAATGGGGTTTTCAATCTTCTCACTCTTGGTTTGTATCCATTTGTAGGGGGACCGAACCTAAGAGACGAGGGATCGAGCCCTTGCTCTTTGAGTTTGTATCCACCTAACGGACCGAACCAAGTAAATGAAGTCTTCATGCCTCACCTCGATTTGTATCCATTTGTAGGGGACCGAACCTAAGAGACGAGGATCAAGCCCTCGTTCTTTGGGTTTGTATCCGCCTAACGGACCGAACCAAGGGGGCAAAAGTATAAAAGAAAAAAAGGATAGAGGAAGAAGAAAGCTTCTTAATTCATACCACCATGGCTACATCGGAGGACGAAGAGAGGGAGCGAGTATCTCACCTTTTCTTCAAAACACCCGCGGTTCTCCTCTATCTTTCTCTCTAGATCGTTATCCTCCTCTCAAGTGTTTGCCGAAGCTCTCTTCTTCTCTCCAAATGGACAGCCTTTCCTTCTTTCTTTCCTCCAAAAGCCTTCATCCTTCCATACCATTACCCCTATTTATAGAGCAAGGATGAGGGTGGTTTATGAGGAGAAGTTATGGCAACTCCTCCAATTTGATTTTTCTTTTCCCAATTATTTTTTTGCTATTGCCATTGAAATCTCTACGCACAAGCGAGCTAATGCATTGCTAGAACGTGGGCTTAGTGGTGCATTCATGCGTGCATGCACGAGTTCAAGTTTTTTTTTATGCATGCATGCATATGATGGGTAGTTGAGGCTCCTCCCAATTTATGGCTACCTTCAAAAATTTTTTTATCACTTAGCATTCCCATGTATACAGTAGTTGTACAATGGTTCTACGTAAAATTTTTTTTAGTATTGCTTTTGTGTACGCCGCCGGGCTATATTAATTTATATAAGTGAGCATATGTTCTCCGAATAAGCTGAAAATTAAACACGAGACTTTCACTTACACCTCAAACATGCTATAAAAATTCGCCACTTGATGGTCATATATAGCACACACAAAAAATCCTGGAAGGCGGATTTATGCTTAGCGTACGTCATCCGGCCGTATTATTCGATTCGGATGAGCATATGTGCTCCGAATAAGCCGAAAATTTGACACGAGACTTTCACTCGCACCACAAATATGCCATAAAATTTCGCCACTCGATTGCAATATGTAGCACACACAAAAAATCTTGGAAGGCGGATTTGTGCTTTGCGTACGTCATCCGGCCGTATTATTGTATTCGAGTGAGTATATGTGCTCCGATTGAGCTGAAAATTTGACGTGAACTTTTCACTTGCCCTACAATCATACCGTAGAAATTCGCCGCTCAAATGTAATATGTACGGCACGCAAAAAATCTTGGAAGGAAACATGCCGTAAAAAAATTTCGGATAAAATTGGTGTCAACAAATGCCCCCTCGAGGTCCAGTGCAAAAGTTTTTTTTTATTTTTTTTGCATCTGGAACTCGACACGCCTCATGTGTGTGTATATATATACGTATATATATTTATTTTTTTGGGTGTATTTATAAGACGTGCTTGCTACGAAGATACATTTTAGAACGTGCATATACATGCAGCCTTGCATGTTGATTTTAGCTATTTGTTAGCTTTGAAATACAAGCTTCATGTCTACAGCTAACTGCACCCTCTAACTGACGCCGCTCTTCCCGGGATTTGTTTGGTTTAAACACACGCTTAATTTTCCTCTCCCGTGATCATCCACTCTATTTTTTTTTTGCTGTTTCTTTTCCTGCATCCTCGGCTTCCATATTCCTCTATTCTTTCCTTTAAATTTCTTCCGGCGTCTAGTTTCAGAGTCAACTTCTTTACTTGGTATGTATGATTATCACTTGTTGAATTCTGCTCCCTCTTCTTCTTCTTCTTTTTATATTTACCAAGACATCTTTCTATAATCAACTGAGTAATGATCTCTTTCTGTTCTTTCTTTTGTATGCAGCGGACACTGCGCAACGTTGATCAACGAATTGGCATATTCCCTGATTGAATTTGGCGTGTCTACTTCTCTAAAGAAAAAGGTGAGATTTCCCATCTTCTATATTTTTTCTATATTGCATTATACTTCCGTAAACTGCGTGATAAATTATCTCGGCTCAAAAATTTTGTTTACGGATCCTGAGCTCAGCATGTACATGTATATTTTTTTATACATCCGACGCATCACGCATGTATTTGGCATATACATTGTCTATACTTGGCACACACGTATGCATATATGGAGAGACTTGGCACGCACAATGTATTGACATATAGCTAGTGTGTATATTTTTTTAGGCAGCTAACGTATGTATTTAGCATATACATTGGCTATAATTGGCACGCACGTATGAATATATGAAGAAACTTGGCACGCACAATATATTGACATATAGCCAATGTCGTATGTATGTATTTAGCATATACATTTGGCGTACATATCTCGGATCACTGCAGCTGAATCCACGTGCATATACATTGGCTATACAACTTTGATACACCCAACGAATTTTTTTTTATCGCGGATGAACTCACGTGCATATACATTGGCTATATATTTGGCTGCAGATGAGCTCGCATCGGATACATTATTAGCCATACAACCCTGCATGTATTTAGCTTTGGACGTTAAATTAGTGCGTCTGCTTCTTTTTAAAAGGTGAGATTTTCCATCCTCTCTATATTTATTAGATTAATATACTTCTATAGTCTGCATGATACATCATTTTGGATCAAGAATATTTGTTTCCGGATCCGGAGCTCGATATGTATATACACATTACGTGTATTTTTGATACATCCGACGTGTGTGTGTATGTATATATATATATATATATATATATATATATATATATATATATATATATATATATATATATATATATATATATATTTGCTCGTGGATGAACTCACGTGCATGAAACATTCATGTATTGGTTTTGGCTATTAAGCTACATACAATGTCACCACACTAAAAAAAAATCGTTGTTTAAGCGCTAACACTAGAGAAAGTAGCAGCGGTGATTATATATAAGTAAGTTTAGAAGATGGTATCAACAATTTGAACTCACTCTTGCGAATAAGTTATTGTAGCACCTATTTTAGGTCCCTCTTCACAGAAACTATTACAGACCTTGTCCCACAGAACATACCAGTTTTGAATCAGAATTTGATGCGTACATAGCTAGACAGCCATGCATGTACTAGTTGTGGCCGTTCAACCCATACCATGTCATCATGTATTTTTTTTAATGCTTACCTTAACTATACATTGTATGAATGGGCCCTTATATCAGTAATGATTATCCTAATTAAACCACTCCTATCATTGAGTACCGAAGACGCTGATCTGTAGGCGACCTGCTATTTTCTTTTATCTCATCAAATCATTTCTTTTAACCGCACTACATGTATTATTTATTTATTATTTCTATCATTTTTTTAGATGATGCGGGATCAACAATCCTTTTTGTCCTATTCGATGTCACTTTCATGGGTGGCAAGAAGGCAATTTTTTGAACCTAATCTTGATGAGGTTGTGAACCCCATTATAAAAGAACAGGAGATGCCCCAGGGAATTATCGATCATAGCCATCGTGGGTGAAAATCGGGTTCTTCATTTCTAGGACTTTGCTACTATCCTCCGGCACCTTTACCCAGACTTGACAAGGCTATGACCCTAGGCACCAAGATGGTTGAAGAAGGCCTTGGTTGGGAAAATCATGATATTGAATACATTTCATCTCCAACTGGGTATGTTGAATGGGGAACAGAAGTCCTAAGAAACCATTCTCTAGTTCTAAAAGGGGGAGAGGATGATGCCGATTATATTTATGGTGCCATCTATTGCTCTTTGGGTGAATATTCCGTTTCCCCTTCTTTGCTGAGGTCCCTACTAGAAAAATGGAACCCAAACACCAACACTTTTCTATTCCAATGTGGCGAGCGCACCATTACTCTTCTTGACATGCATCAAATGGCCGGATTGCCTTTGGATGGAGATGTATATGAAGAGTATATACCACCGGCCCATGAGCTTGACCCATCTTTACTACTATATCCCAATATCTTGTCCCATCTTTTAGATGTATGGAACAATCTCGCCGTAGGTGGTAAAGTTTCCTTCCAAGAGTGGTGTGACTATTTTCATAACAGTAGGGATGATTCTCTATCATTCACTTCCCTTCGAGATAGACGCGTCTATATGACGGCTTTTCTTGTGTCGGGACCCGGAGCAACAACTCCAGAACCCTCTGTGTTATTCGCACTATCCCAGGAAAAGCTAGTGCACATAGATTGGACAGTGATACATATCATGCATGATAACCAAACTTTATTATAAAGCAAAAGTACGGCCCTTATGGCCAAGATTACAATAAGGTGGCTTCATGACCAAACATGAAATAAACAGCGGAAGGTAAATAAGAGGAGCAGCCCATCCTGCCTTCCCACAAGGCGAATTGACTGTAAGACGTGGCCTATTCGTCGCGATCCTCAACATAGTTGACATCGTCGTCCTCTGCAACATTGTTTATAGCAAGGTGAGCACATAAAGTACTCCACAAGTTACACCAGAGATATAATGATTTGATGCATGCATAAGGGGTTACAAAGAAAGGCATAATGTGGTTCATTTGCATAAACAGCATTATTGAATTAAATACAATAACGTAAGTGCAAAAGCTGAAGTTGATACAATATATAAAAACAAGATTTAACAAAATAATAACGTTAGTGCAGGCAACAACCTAACACTAACCTAACCACGGGTATCCCACCGGACCATCTTTCCAAAAGTTTCACAAATTTCCATAAACCAAATTTTATTAAAACCAAAATCTAATCCGTGAAAAACCATACTAAGCATGTCCTTGACCGTGGACACGACTATCCGAGATAGTTTGTTACTCTGCAGAGGTGTACAACTTTACCCACAAGACATGTTCTCTGTTTTGCCACCGGATTACACACTTCCTTAGGTGTGCGGCCGAGGAGATCATGATAAGGTTGTTCCAATGTTCCATTACCAAATTAGCTACGCCGCCACTAAGGTTTCACCACAACATGAATCCACATGTTGGAGCCCCTCTTGTGCCATGTGAGACTTCTCATGGCCTCACGCCACGCTCACATTCAGCCTATAGCGAAACTAAAATGGAACTTCACAAATTACTTAGCGGATCTGTCCCATACCGGACTTGTGGTAGTACGGAGTGACTTTGTAATAGTAGTTCACGATCTGGTCCTTAATTTGACTTAGGCCTACCGCATACCCCTTGTGCTGGCGGTCAACATCGAGTCAACAAACTACAACGCATGCCAAGCACCCACCACCATACCAATGCCTAAGTCTAAAACAGGTTTTATCCATTTTATTTTATCAAAATTTTATAGACCTTCTTGACTCACCAAAGTCAAGAATAGATTTTATAAACCAACATTTCGTGTGAAACCAATCTTCCCACCTAAATTAATCTAAGCATGGCTAAGCAATTCTATAAAATGTTCTAGTTAATACTAATGTACCAACTAGGCTTTCATCTATGGTGACAAGGTATGTTCGTTCAAATTCGAGATTGGCCATACAAAGGGAATTGGGTGTAACTAAAGTTTTAAGCACCTTTGAACTAATTTGAATAAAAGTATGCATGCATATTAATTTAAAAACAACATAAATAATTTAAATTACTGGGATCAACATGGTCAAAGGTGTAACTTGCCTTGCTCGAAGTCTTGCTGCGATTCGTCGAAGAAATACTCTCGGATTAAGTAAGTAATCTATCGCAAAGAACCAAAAGAAATTCAAACAAAATTCAAATAAAATCCAAAAATTCAAAAAGAGTCCAGAAATGGATATTTTAGGATTTTAGAAAAATTTAGAAATTTGAGCGAGTTAAATCGGAGTTAAAATGAAGAAGTTATGGCCTTCGGAAGTTCTCACGACCACGGCAAACGTGATCGGGCGGAGCTACGACCACGGCAAATGCGATCGGGCGGAGCTACGACCACGTAGTCGACTTACGACCACATGGAAGGTTTACGACCACGCGATGACATATGACCACACGGAAGGTTTACGACTACTCGGGAAAATTACGACTACGGCCACGCACCGGTCTCGACTACGACTACACCGAGAACCTCGACGATTGCACAGAGAACCTACGACTTCGACTACCAGAGAACTTACGACTTCGACTACACAGAAAACTTACGACTTCGACTACCAGAGAACTTACGACTTCGACTACACAGAGAACTTACGACTTCGAGGCCGAATATGACCACTCAAACAGGTTAACGGCTACCTAGTCATTTACGACCACATAGTTGCTACGACTACTCATACAGCTACGGCTACAGCTAAGACTTACGACTACACGGATCTACGACCACACGGAAGGGTGTTACCTTCGAAACCGGTTGGCGCGGGGTGGTCGGAGGAATCGGCAGAGTGGCGGAGACGACGGATGGTCGTAGAGGTTCGATTCTGAGTGGAGACGGTCGGTCGGCGAGAAGAAGCGGCGGCGCTCGAGTCTTCGGCAACAACGGGCTCGGTGGCGGCGTCGCTCGGCGAGAGGGGAATGGTGGTCGCCGCGCTGGGGATCACGGCGTCGCTCGGCGAGGCGCGAAGAGACCGAGCGGCGCCAATTCCTCGCCGGAGCTTCGCCGCGGCGGACGAGGAAGCACGGGTCGGGGCCGGTCGGTTCGAGGCGGAGGGGAAAGAGGTGGCGGCGCACGGAAGGCGAAGGAGGATAACGGGCTCGGGAAGGAGCTTTATAGGGCGAGGGCGGAGGTAATGGGCTCGCGGAGTTAAGGACTTTAAAAACGATCGCATAACGGCGAGAGGCTTTAAGCCGACGAAAACGGACGGAGGTGGGGCGGTTACTAGCGCGAGCTTAGGACCAATAATGGCTTCGTTGCGGTAGAGGAAGGAGTAACAAGCTTTTAAAGCTCGGATGGGGTGTTAATGGAGGCCTACGGTTGGGGCGAGAAGGAAGAAGGAAACTTCTAAATTTCTTTTTTAATTTCCGAGTAAGTTCTCAAGAGTTAATCAAAACTTAGGAGGGTTAAGAAAAGAAAAGAAAAAGAAAAAATAAAATAAACTCTTTTTTGCTTTAATAAAATATTTTAAATACATTTTCTTGCTTTAGATTTTTAAATAAAATCCAGATAAATCCAAATAAACTCTAGAAAATCAATAGAAGGCAAAAAAATTGGGATGTTACAAACCTACCCCCTTAAAGAAATCTCGCCTCGAGATTTGAACTAGCTAGCAAAGAGATGGGGATGGTTGGCTTTGGATCTTCTTCTCGCTCCCAAGTTGCTTCGTCTTACGTGCGATTGCTCCATTGAACTCTGCTGAATTTGATGGTCTTTCTTACAGTCCGCGCTGGTGTCTCGAGAATCTTGATCGGTTGCTCTTGATAGGTGAGATCCTCTTGAAGATCAAGGGTTTCAAGTCTGCTTGATCCGCGGTACTCGAGACATTTCTTCAAGCGAGAGACGTGGAAGGCGTTGTACACACTGACATGCTTGGCGGCAAATCCAAGCGATATGCAACTTCTCCTTTGCGGCTTGAGATCTTGAATGGCCCAACGAATCTTGGTGCAAGCTTTCCCGACTTGGAATCTTCGACTCCTCGGCGGAGATACTCGAGATACACATAGTCCCCAACCGAAAGTCGTCTCGGCGACGATTATCGGCATAACTTTTCTCTGGATTGAGCTATCTTTAACTTTGTCTTTGATCTTCCTCACTTGATCTTCACATCTTGAAGTAAAGTTGGTCCCGCATCTTGGAATTCTCGGTATTTCCCAATGCAAGGGTGTTCGCACTTCTGCCATACGATGCTTCAAAGGTGCCATTTGCGGTGGCACGATAAGCTGTTGTTGTAAGAAAACTCAGCATAGGGCAATGAGCGATCCCAACTATTTCCAAAATCCAGAGCACATGCTCTCAACATATCCTCTAGCACTTGATTTACTCGCTCCGTCGGCCATCACATGCGAGGATGATAAGCCGTCTTGAAATTAAGCTTACTCCTAACTCTTCATGAAGTTTCGCCAAAACTTGGAGGTGAACCGACTACCTCTGTCCGATACTATCTTTTGAACTCCATGCAAGCACACAATTCTAGCCATGTAAATCTCAGCTAACTTACTTCGAATAAGTAGTCTTGACTGGTATAAAATGAGCTACTTTGGTCAATCTGTCAATTACCACCCAGATTGAGTCATAGCCTTTGGTCTTGGATATCATTAGGGCGCCAAATTTCCTTAGCTCCACCTGCCCTATGTTCCTTGTACTATTCTTTGCGGCTGATCAGCACTCATCCAATTGGTCCCTCCTACACAAAGCGACCTTGGCTGGTCCATTTTGTTATTGGCTGGATGGGTGTGTATTTAAAAAGGATATTTGGCAATAAGGTTAGAACACCCTATTTCCCCACTTATAAGCATACGGTGCAGAAGCCAGCCATGGCAAACACTATGTTTAGGACCCCTAATCACTTTAGTCCTGAAGATGCTCATGATTTTTTTCTTGAAATTTTCCAATATTTCATGGCATCCTTATGATTTGACAAAACTCAGAGGTGCAAATCACCGAAGAAAGGCCTTCTTGATTTACATTCGCGTGGTATGCTTCCATGGAGGCGTGCCACTATATCCACTGATTTATGTATCATTGAGCCATACCATCCCGACCGTGTGGCTCGACAGTTCAGATTTGATCAAGTTGTCCCTTTCCCACCCCTGCTGAATTTATATACAAGGGATGACGTCGGGATTGCATATGCTCATTGGGCACATTTACTTCGTCCGGGACAAGCAAAATTATATCATGTCCCAGATGACTCCCGTGATGGCAACTCTTCATTGGCTTGGGCTAGGTGGTGGCGTGAATTTATACAGCCCCTCACTTCGGTATTGAGCGAACTTCGCAATGGCAATGCACTTGGTCGAGTCTCATACGAGAGGAGGAGAATGAACAATCCTGAACAACACGGCCATATTATAGCCCGCAAACTTTCCGCTGGAGATTTTATTGTGGTAAAAAGGGTGCATGTTGATTGCCAAGATCAACACGTAGCGGCTATCAGAAGAAAGGAAACAATGACTAAGGATCATTGGAGACAGGTCCTACACACTTATCTCTCTGACGGCCAGGTTATTGAGTCTCCAAGACAACTTGTCGTGGTAAGATGATATTTTTTTTGTTTAGTATTTTTATAATAATGTCTCTTAGCCTGTAACGATTTACTTAGCTTCTCTCTCTCTCTTTTTGCGAAGCAAAGAGTAGCTCATCCAAAGACAAAGCGAAGACTCTCCACTTCATTTTTACCAACAGAGAATTTGCCATTGCGTGCTATGCAAGAAAATTTAGAACCAATTAATGTTGATGTAGGGAGGAAAGAAAAAAGCATGGACTACCTCCAATCATTCTCATTGAGAGTGAGAAAGGCCCAAAAGCCAAACGCAAGCTCGCCTTTGAAAATGAGAAATTTTTTTTGACCCCATATCCTCATTGGACATCCCTAGTATTGAGGATTTGGTAAGTGGCGAGGAACTCGATCGCATGCTTACAGGTGAAAGTGATCATGATCTCGGTGAATTCTTCAATATATCGGTTGAAGATTTTGACGTATCCGGACCAAGCATCGACCATCCAATTTCTTTTCTGGCTTTGGCTCGCAATCTGCCCCCGGACTCTGAGTCGTTTGATACCTTAACTTCTTCCATTCATGGTAGCCTCATATGCATTACATAAGTGTTAATGTACACAAATTTTCATGTTCTATTCGTTTTAAGTTTGCTTATGTAAATTTCCTCTTGTTTCATTTTTTTTTAGGTTGTGAACAAGGACCTCACCAACCAAAAAGTAGCGAAATGTCGCCGCCAAGCATGGACCTCTCATTTGTTGAGAAAGCATTTATGGATGCCACTGATATGGTGTTAACAAAAGCTCTTGAAGGATTAGATGCTGCTTCATTAAGCGATCCAACTCACCGTGCCTTCTTGGAAACTATTTCCTCACAACTCCCTACTCATATACCAGGGGTTTCTAGAGCTAAGGAAATATTGACCCAGCTTGTCAATGTTTCAAATCAACTGCACCAAGCACATTCAGATTTTGAACACAACTCTGGGCAGAAAGAGCGAATTGCTGCTGAAGCAAAACGTGAGCTTGCATCTCGTGAAGAAGCTATCAAGAGTATCTCTCAAGAGATAATGTTTGTAGATGAAAAGTGTTCTGAAAATGAGAAGTTGGCGGCGGATCTCAGTGCACAACTTAATAAAGTCACCAATGTATTGAGAGAGCTCCGACAGAATAAAGAACGGCTTCAACAAACACATTCTAGCCATGACTTAGAAGTGCAAAAATGGAGCAACATTCTTCTAGATGCTACTCAAGGACTTGATCAAGGGACCCAAGCTCTTCAAGAGAAAACAACCACCTTGGGGCAAGATGCTGAGCAACTCTTCGAGGCTTTAAAGAATTGGCGCTCTGGACCAAACTAGGAGTCCTTTACTTGATTCTCTTATGCTGTGATTTAGTTTTAAATATTTTAGTTAAATTTGTAAGCTTTAAATTATTTCATATTCAGCACTTTTGTATTGAGCCCATCTGTGTTAACACTCTATTTATTTCCTCTAAATATCGTGACACACTGGAGCTAATATATCATGGAAGCTTTTGCTAACTAGGGACTAGTATTTGCCTTCTTTTTATTTTGTACGTGATATGCCAACCATGAAGCGTCATTGCTTTAGCATCTACTATTTGAACGTCAATGCTTTGGCGTCTTCAATGAAGCATCAATGCTTTATACCGCTGATGTAATTGCTTTATGCATACCGTATGCTTCTCGCTACGTAAACCCTTTTTTAGTGCTTGCGGTTTAAACTTGAGCATACTATATATATTTTTACCATGGTTTAGGCTTGCAATCTTTGTAGAGTGCTCCTGTTTTTATGTCACAATTTAATCTCATAAGGTTTTTACGCTCGTAAGGATTTGGAGCGCTTATTTATTTACCCCTTTTTAATGCCACATTTTAGGCTTGTAAGGCTTTGGAACACTTATTATTTTTGCGCCACGATTTAGGCTCGTAAGGCGTTGGAGCGCTTTATTATTATTATTATTATTTTTGCGCATGATTTAGGCTCGTAAGGCGTTGGGCGCTTTTTTGCGCCTGATTTAGGCTTGTAAGGTGTTGGAGCATTTATTATTATTATTATTATTATTATTATTATTATTATTATTATTCTTATTATTTTGCGCCACAGTTTAGGCTCGTAAGGCGTTGGAGCATTTGTTATTTTTTTGCGCCACAGTTTAAGCTCATAAGGCGTTGGAGCATTTGTTATTTTTTTTTTGCGCCACAGTTTAAGCTCATAAGGCGTTGGAGCATTTGTTATTTTTTTTGCGCCACAGTTTAGGCTCGTAAGGCGTTGGAGCGTTTGTTATTTTTTTTTCGCCACAGTTTAAGCTCGTAAGGCGTTGGAGCGTTTGTTATTTTTTTTTTGCTTTTATGCATAGTAACGCTTTAGAAATTTCCCATTTATTGGTGGTGGAGAATATTCACCATCTGGGGAAATAATTTTATATGCGCCACTAGAATATACTTCTTTTATGATGTAAGGGCCTTCCCATTTAGGCTCAAATTTTCCGTGCATCCAATGTGTAATATTCATGGGGCGAATAACAGCGAGAACTAAATCTCCCTCTTTAAATGACCTCCTTTTGAGGCGCTTATCAAAAGCTCGTGACATTCTTGCCTGGTACGCTTATAAGTTTTGTAATGCTTGAAGACGTTTCCCTTCAAGGCGTTCTAATTCCTCTAACCGTATTTTAGCGGCCTCCTCTTCTAAGAGTTTCTCATGCATAGCGACTCTCAAAGAATTAATTTGTACTTCCAAAGGTAAGACCGCCTCTCCTCCATATACCAGGGAGTAAGGAGTCATTCCAGTTGGTGTGCGTGTCGTGGTTCTATACGCCCACAAGGCTTCGAGCAGTTTTTCATGCCAATCTCGCTTGTTCTTTGAGACCACCTTCTTTAATAATTTGCACAGGGTTTTATTAAATGCCTCATCTTGTCCATTGGCCGCTGCATTATATGCCGTAGAAAAATGATGTTTTATTTTAAATTTTGCGCACAACTTTTCCATCTGTCTATTTTTGAATGGTGACCCATTATCAGATATAATTCGCGAAGGGACGCCAAAGCGATATATAAGATGAGTTCTTATAAAATTTTCTACATTTTCGCCTTAACTTCTCTTAATGGTATGACTTCCGCCATTTAGAGAAATAGTCGATCATTGCGAGAATAAATTTATGCCCTTTGGATGATGGCGGTGAATTAGTCCAACTATATCCATTCCCACATTTCAAAGGGCCGGGACATCTTTGGTGGGGTGCAGCTCATGTGGTTGATGGATGAAGTCAGCATGTACCTGACACTCATGACACTTTTTTTGCAAATTTCATGGCATCCTCGAACATTGTAGGCCAATAATAGCCCAAATGCTTTAATTGGTAATGTAGTTTGGGACCAGATTGGTGTGCACCACAAACTCCAGCATGCACTTCCCTCAATGCTTCCATCACCTCATTTCCGGCGAGGCAACGCAACAGGATACCATCATATGAACGTCTATAAAGCGTATCATTTATACATGTGTATTGAACTGACCTTCTTCGGATTCTAGTCCTTTCGCAAGAATCGAGAGGTAGATAACCGTGGAGTAAATATTCGAGAAATGGAGTCCGCCAGTCTCCTACTTCAATTTCACAAATATCCGCTGTCAATGCTATAGAGGATATTGTTTCACATTCCTCAGCGAGTATTGGCAGGACTCTCCGTTCCTCTATGCGCACGTCCATTATTTCATAAGAATTTATTGACATGCTAGCTGCCAAACTTGCCAGCGCATCAGCCTTTTCATTTTGGCTTCTAACGATATGTTGTATACTTAAGTTAGTGAACATAGACCTAAGCTCTTTTGCTCTTAGAAAATATGGCATTAATTCCTCTTTCTTTACCGTGTAAATCCCTAAAAGTTGGTTAATAACTAATTGGGAATCACCATACACCGAGAATGTGTTTAATCCCATATTTAAGGCTATTTCCAGCCCTATAATTAAAGCTTCATACTTGGCAGAATTATTTGAAACCGCTGAGGTTAAAGTGAATGAATATGGAATTATTTCTCCATTAGGCGTAACAAAGATGATGCCGGCGCCCGCTCCCGATCGCCGACAAGCACCATCAAAATATATTTGCCATGTTGGATTGGCGACCGATGTAACAAATATCTCTTCATCTGGTAAATCATCATCGATAGGAAAATCGTCAGGAATAGGGTGTGCAGCTAGAAAGTCTGCCAAAGCTTGCCCTTTCGTAGCTTTTTGTGGTACAAACACAATGTCAAATTGTGACAGGAACATCTCCCATTTAGCTAATCTCCCTGAAAGAACCATTTTATTTAAGATGTATCGGAGCGGATCTGCTCTCGAAACGAGGTGCACAATGTGCTCTAGCATATAGTGGCGCAATTTTTGTGCCGCAAATACCAGTGCTAAACATATTTTCTCCATGTCTGGATAATTGCATTCTGCCCCCACAAGGGTGCGACTGAGATAATATAAGGACATTTTTTCCTTCATCATTATTCTGCGCCAAAAGAGCACCTAATGATGTTGGCATGGCTGCTATATAAAGAATTAATGGTCGTCCTTTAATTGGCGCACTCAAGACAGGGGGATTTATCAAATACTTCTTTATATCTAAGAATGCATTTTGGCATGCTTGATCCCATTGGAAAGGAACACCTTTTCTCATAAGCCGAGAAAAAGGTTTGCATCTCCCGGATAAATTCGAGATAAATCTCCTAATATATGCTAAATGACCTTGGAGGCTCTTCAATTTATGAAGGTTTTTAGGTGGTGGAATTTTAACAATTGCCTCTATTTTACTTGGGTCAATTTCGATCCCACGCTTTGTAACTATAAAACCCAGAAATTATCCAGAAGAAACCCCAAAGGCACATTTCATTGGGTTCATTTTCAGATTATGTTGTCTAAGGCGTTCAAAAACCATAGAGAGATGCTTTAAGTGATCTCTTTCATGTTTTGATTTTACAATAATGTCATCTATGTAGCACTCAACAATGATGTGCAATAGTCCATCAAAGACAATTGTCATGGCTCGTTGATATGTTGCACCCGCATTTTTAAGTCCAAAAGGCATAACCCTATAACAGAATATACCTTTGGGTGTTCGGAATGCTGTTAACTCCTCATCTTCTGGTGCCATTTTTATTTGATTATAACCCGAAAAGCCATCCATAAATGAAAATATTTCATGTCCCATAGTAGAATCAATAAGTATTTCAGAGATAGGTATTGGAAAATCATCTTTAGGGCATGCCCTATTCAAATCTCTAAAATCTACACATACACGAATTTGCCCATTCTTCTTCTTGGCAGAACAATGTTGGAAAGCCACTTAGGATATTTGACTTCCGAATAAACCAGTGTCATAAGTTTATCGACTTGACTTCTATTTTTGGGAGTATATCTGGTCGAAACCTCCGTTGTGGTTGCTTGACTGGTGGAATGTCTTCTTGCACGGCGAGTCGATGTCTGCCATCTTTGGATCCAACCACGGCATTTCTTCATATGTCCAAGCGAACACATCCCTATTTGTTGAAAGAAATTTATGATATTCTTCTTTACTTTCCTTAGATAAATGTTTGCTGATATAGACTGGACGAGGCTCGTCGAGCATCCCAATATTGATTTCTTCCAATTCATCAATGGTGGGTTGATTTCCATCCTCCTTTTGTGGAGCATTTGCGTTGTATCTATAAATTCAGCCGAGGTCATACAAACATCATAACCCAACCCATACCTCTTTTCCTTTAATGTTTGATCTTCGTGTAGGGCTTCAAGTTGTGCTTGGGACAACGCCTTTTCAAATGGTGCAAGCTGCCCCTACTGTTGCATAGAGAAGGGCCTTTAATGATATCATAACCCATTTTCGCATCATATAAAGAACCTTATTGTCATATAAAGAAATAGGTAATGATTCATCATCCTTATTTGACAGAGTTATTTGAGCAACTACTCTATTCTTATTTTTGCTCGTGCTAGAGTTGTGCAATTGGTTTTGAGCTTGCTTTATTTTATGTTGTACCAAAGGAGGTAAGGGTGTCGGAAATTCAATACCTTTATTAGAGGACGATTTATTCACGACACGAAATATTGGATCTCCTTTCTTCCTTTGGTCACTTGGTATATATTGGTATATCTTTGCTGTTGATGAGGATTCCTCAATATCTTTCTTTATAAAATTTGACTCTGGTACAAACACTGACTTTGGCTTACACACTTTATCGACGGGCTCAAAGTAGAATTTTGCATCAGCATAGAAGGATTCCGCTCATCGTAAATGGCTTTTATCAAGAAATATCCGTATTGTCTCCCTTGATTGATCTTTGTATTTAATGCATTGATGAAGCGTAGATGGTATGACTTGATTTTCATGCAACCATGGGCGGCCAAGCAGGGCATTATATGAGGTAGCCGCATCGATCACGTGAAAGTTCACATATGTGCATAGTGTTTCCAACTTTAAAACCAATGATATGTTACCCATAGCTTCCTGACCAGATTGATTGAAGCCATGAATAACCACATTAGATCGGGTCAAGTCCTTTTTGGAATATCCAATCCTTTTTAAGGTACGCAAAGGTAATAAATTTATGGCAGATCCGCCATCTATCATTATGCGATTTACGGGTGACTCATCAATTTCACCAAACATGAGAAGTGGCCTGTTGTGCTTCTTAGAACCTAATAGCATGTCCTCCTCAGTGAACGTCATATTTAAAATCTCAGCTACTTCTGTCTCTGTTTGCGACACTTCTACCCTATAATCCTCAAGAAAAGAAAGTCTCAGTAACAAAGCCTTGCGCAAATCGCATTTAAAGACCCAAAGCATCATACACAGAAAGCATAGCTGGTATTTTCTTCAAGTGAGAGATTACATCATACTTGACTGACATATTAGTAGCAAAGTCGGTCGTTTCATTTAGGGTTACATTTTTGTTTTTGGGCTCCTTTCGAGCTGAAAGATGAGGATCAGCTAACTGGCGGCCTGATCTAAGTTGAACTTGGTCAACTTCTGGAGATTCTTCTTCAGGGAAATGAAGAGAACCCTCATCATCCTCAAAGACACCAATGGTGAGGACATTGAATTCTTCATGAGGACTGCTCACACACTTTGTCAATCTTTGTGTTATTCTTGACGTGGAGCGTGGATCTTCACCTTGTACTATTACTTGTCGTAGCATGCGGCCTCCTGGCCGCCACTGCCCCCTATCTTGGACTCTTCGAAAAGTTGATGGGTCGAGCTTTGTGGCATGGATCCATCGATGAAAAGCCTCTCTTTTAAGTTGACAGCTGCATCTTTGCGCCGACCATAGTATGATGCATGGCCTGAGGAAACCATTGGAATAAACTCAGACTTTAATACCAGCATTCTTTTATCATAAGATGATATCATATTATCAATTGGTGTCATATTTGAAGATGCGGAACTCACCAAGTCATCTTGAAAGGTGGCGACATTTGCTGCAACCATTTTCTTGCCTTTCTTGAAGCTTTTAAGGAGGTCTGCATCAACTGTTCCTTCATCAATCATTTTCTGGATAATATCCTTTACCACAAAGCAATCTTTAAGCGTATGCCCTAAGACGCGATGATAGTGGCAATAATTTGGTTCATTGAACTTGGAAGCTTCTTCAGGCCTTTTTGGGTTAGGGAGCTCTATGAGATTCAACTCCCGTAAGCCCATAAATAAGTCATCGACCTCCTCATTTGGGAAGGAATATTCTCTGTTTTGTCGCTCACTAAGGGTTGGCCTCCTGCGAGCTTGCATTCCCTTTTGCTCTTGATTTCTTGTGGTGGCACCCCTGGACTGCAACTGTGGAATCACCGCTGTCGCCTCCATTGTTTGCACTTGCTTTGGCTTGGCAGGCAACTTATCACGTTGGCCGCCTTTCTCTACAGGCTTGGTGAATGTCTTTGTTCGACGTGCGACATGCTGCATGTAATTCTCAATATCTGTAGCTTTAGAGGCAAGCTCTTCAAAAGTGACAGGCCATACACCTTGCAAATAAACAGCCATATCAGGGCACAGATTATTCATGCACATCCGCACCGCTTCTGGCTCGATCGGTAATTGGCTGTGGGCAATGGAGGCTTAAATTTCTCCACCTGTTAATAAAATCAGCAGCCTTTTCATTTATTCTTTGCTCTGTTTGGGTCAACTCAGTGATGCCTACTGTTCTTTGAGTGCTATAGAAGCGCTCGAGAAAGGTATCTTGCATTTGCTCCCATGTCTTGATTGATCCTGGTGCCAACTTACTATACCATGTGAAGGCTGGACCGGACAACGTCTGCACAAATTGTCGTAAAAGAAGTGCTCCGTTATGGGCTGTATCTTGACAAGTTGCAAGAAAAATGAGCTATATGCTCATGAGGAGACCCGGTTCCATTGAATTTGCTGAATTGCGGCTGGCGGTAATTGCTTGGGAAAGACACCATGTCAACGTCCGGTGGGTATGGCTTAACATACCCCGGACGCATCGAGTAATGAGTTTGCATATACTGGGCCTTAACCCCCTCAGCAATCATCTTTTGGATCGCCTCAAGGCTAATTGCAGGTGCTGATTGATGACTATGATGACTTGCAGTAGCATGTATGTCATTATCCCGGCTTGTATTATTAGCTATTTGGTTGCGTAAAGCAGCCAACTCATCTTCTTTTTGCTGAAGTGCAGCTGTAAGTTGGGCTAGTTGCTCCTCAACTGGACGTGTTTCATTTGCCGCAAGAACTTGTTCCGCGTAGCTTGGCTCAAAACTACGGGAACGTAGTTCATAAGCGTTTATATCACGTTGGGGATCATTTTCAGGAGAGGAAGATGAATTACTATGGAGGGAATTATGAGACCCTGAGTAATTCGAATCATGCTCTTCATTACCCGAATTTGCTTGACTACGAGTTACAGGACGATGACCCATTACAACATTCTTTCGGGCTTTCTTTCTTTTGAAGTGTGTCGATGTTGAAGATGCTTCGCTGGTATCATCCTCCACCTCGGTGACTCCGACCGGCATCGAAAGAAAAACCTCAGCTGCATTTTTTGAGGCCCTCTTTCGAGTTGGCCTAGGAGCCATCATTGTTGCCGCCTTCTTGGGTGTGCTTGCTAGCTTCTTCACCACTTGGGTATTGCCACCATGACTTGATGAAGGAGAGTTTGTCCCTTGAATTTTGCTAGATTTAGAGTCAGCTTGTATTGCCAACTCCCTCTGTTTGTAGGCTTCTCGTTTTGCACGTGCACGGGCAGCCTGAGTGACATAGTTTTGTCGCCGAGGGTCTTGTTCAATGAATTCTTGGTACTCTGGCCACTTAGTGAAGGCCTCCGCTCGCGCATAATAGCACCTCCAACATCATTTGCGGATGCGGATGCGCTGGAAGCATCTCCTCAAGGTTTGGCAGATACTCCGTGTGATATATGAATCCAGGCGTGATTCATCCTTCCTCGAATCCTCAGTCGGTTCTTCCTTACCCTGTTCCAAATGGTGGTGCCCACTTGCTCACGTTGATGTCTTGCCACGACAGGGTCAATTGCCACAGGGAAATCAACCCACGCATGCCGAGCATTGCGTTGACGACGACGATGCCGTGACGGAGAAAATGAGCCATCAAAGGAAGGTCGTGGAATTGGGGTAGATGACGATAAAGGATCTGAGTTTGTAGCCGTTGGATTCACGTGGCCCATCTTGATGTCACCAGGAGTGAGGTACACTCCTTGCCACAGAGCGCACGCTTGTGGTTCGGTTTAGGCATGGACCTGCTGGGTTTGTTGCCCAATGAGGATGAACTCCGCGCATCACCGGAGTTGAGTTTGTGTATGACATGGCCCTCCTTCTGACGCAGCATACTCGTTATTGCAACCTTCCTTTGTTCACGAGCTGCTGGTGGTAATGTTCATCCACCATCACACCTTTCC
This sequence comes from Dendrocalamus sinicus, assembly GCA_036346575.1. NCBI lineage: Eukaryota > Viridiplantae > Streptophyta > Magnoliopsida > Poales > Poaceae > Dendrocalamus > Dendrocalamus sinicus. Next base: position 17,634,853 of record CM070643.1, on the reverse strand, counting down.
TTTGCCGCTTGGTTGTGGACAATGGGGTTGGTCCAGCATCATCGCCTTTCCTTTTGGCGTCGGTGACATAGCCATAGCTGCATCCGAGAAGGAGTCACCCTTCTATGCTTAGGGCATGCTTTGACGAGCTCGCCCCAGACTTATGAGAAATCTGGGATGGGCTTGTGCTCAATGTTGATGAAGCATTTGCCCTCAATCTGGTGCGCATTTGCCCCGTGTTGCGACGGTGTTGACGGAGAAGGCACTCCCTTTGATTTAGTAGTTGCTGGGGAAGAAGTCGCAGCTCGTCCACGCGGCGTCATGTTCGATGGACCCATCCGTTTCGCACGGATAGGCCACTCATCAAGTGTTGTGTGACGAAACCTTGATGATGACTCATGGCTTCGGACACTGGTGCGTGCTTCTTTAGAAAAGCCCACAGGAACCGAGTCAAAGGGACCGGCCTCACGTATGTTGAGATGCTGATCATGTGAGGTGGCTCCTGAAGCATTTGTTGCTGCCCTCATCCTCCTTTTGGCTGACTTGGATAGGACAGGAATGAACCCATCTTAACGTGCAGAAGTCACTTGATGCTCGTGGTTTGTTGTAGCCGGAGACGCAGCTGTGGTTTGCAACGAACTTGCACTAGTGGTAGCTTGAAAAGGCCCCACCGGCACGTCTAGCCACAGCGACCCAAAGCGCAGCGTGACGAAGTGTTGAACTCGCCCCGCCATCCCTTCATATAAAGAAAACCATATATTATCCATCTTGCATACACACATATATATATCAGCGACATGATCAATTTAAACGTCATATGTTGCACTTTGATGTTGGAATTCAAAGATGAGGGGAAAAGTAGGTCCCACCAGGCGTGCCAGAATCTGATGACGGGAAAATGGGCGTGAATACGCATCCGCGTCATTAGAGACAAGTTAATTAAATTTAATTGAAAATGAGACAAAGGAATCAAGTATTGCAGGTCCATTACTTCCAGAATTAATACATTTACATAAAAATTCTGTTAATTACATCTCTTTGCGAGAAAACCCCTGATTAAGAATTCCAACATAAACATTACAACAAATTACAACACATGACTATTACAAAAATATAAGAGAAAATGTCTTCAATCTTGGCGTCATTGATGGATGCTTATGCGAGGTATTTTAGCTGCATTTATATAATTTTGTTAACATCACATATGATTTTATTTTATTTTAGTGAACCTATGCACGTAGCATGATTGAAGTTTAATTATTTCAGATTTTTTTATTTTACTTCATCTTGTAACATTGCATAGTGCTTGCAAATATTGCGCTCGCATGTAGCATAACCAAGCGAAGGTTGTTTTTAATATTTCTATTACTAGTAGCATGCCACGGATTTTAGAAATATTTCATTATTTTATTTGTTTTGCTCCGCCTTGTATTACTACTAGCATTGCATAGCGCTTGCAAATATTAAGCGCTTGCACGTAGCGTAACCGAGGCAAAGTTTATTGTATTTTATTATTATTTTTTAACATTTGTATTGCTACATGCCATATATTTTAGGCATGTAGTGTAATAAAAGTATGTCGTTATTTTATAATTTTTTTTATTGTTTTGCCTCACCTCGTATTACTACTAGCATTGTATAGCGCTTGCAAATGTTGAGCGCTTGCATGTAGCGTAACCAAAGCGAAGCTTGTTTGTAATATTTTTATTACTACTAGTGCACCATGGATTTTGTGCACATAGTGTATGAAAGTTTAGGACTAATTATTATATTGTTTTGCCCGCTTGTATTACTACTAACATTGCATAGCGCTTGCAAATGTTGAGCGCTTGCATGTAGCGTAACCAAAGCGAAGGTTGTTTGTAATAATATTTATATTACTACTAACATGCCATAGATTTTGGGTATGTCATGTAATAGAAATTAAGTGTTTTGCTCCACCTCGTATTACCACTAACATGTAGCGTAACCGAGGCGAAATTTGTTTCTTTAACATTTGTATTGCTATATGCTATATATTTTAGGCATGTAGTGTAATAAAAGTATGTTGTCATTTTATATTTTTTTATTGTTTTGCCTCGCCTTGTATTACTACTAGCATTGCATAACGCTTGCAAATGTTGAGCGCTTGCATGTAGCGTAACCAAAGCGAAGGTTGTTTTTTTTTAACATTTGTTCATGCATTTTTATTATTTTTGCAGCATATACCCACCCCTAATTCATGTCCATTTGAGGGAACCGAATTGGGACAATGGGGTTTTCAATCTTCTCACTCTTGGTTTGTATCCATTTGTAGGGGGACCGAACCTAAGAGACGAGGGATCGAGCCCTTGCTCTTTGAGTTTGTATCCACCTAACGGGACCGAACCAAGTAAATGAAGTCTTCATGCCTCACCTCGATTTGTATCCATTTGTAGGGGACCGAACCTAAGAGACGAGGGATCAAGCCCTCGTTCTTTGGGTTTGTATCCGCCTAACGGACCGAACCAAGGGGCAAAAGTATAAAAGAAAAAAAAAGGATAGAGGAAGAAGAAAGCTTCTTAATTCATACCACCATGGCTACATCGGAGGACGAAGAGAGGGAGCGAGTATCTCACCTTTTCTTCAAAACACCCGCCGGTTCTCCCTCTATCTTTCTCTCTAGATCGTTATCCTCCTCTCAAGTGTTTGCCGAAGCTCTCTTCTTCTCTCCAAATGGACAGCCTTTCCCTTCTTTCTTTCCTCCAAAAGCCTTCATCCTTCCATACCATTACCCCTATTTATAGAGCAAGGATGAGGGGTGGTTTATGAGGAGAAGTTATGGCAACTCCTCCAATTTGATTTTTCTTTTCCCAATTATATTTTTTTGCTATTGCCATTGAAATCTCTACGCACAAGCAGACTAATGCATTGCTAGAACGTGGGCTTAGTGGCTGCATTCATGCGTGCATGCACAGGTTCAAGTTTTTTTTTTATGCATGCATGCATATGATGGGTAGTTGAGGCTCCTCCCAATTTATGGCTACCTTCAAAAATTTTTTATCACTTAGCATTCCCATGTATACAGTAGTTGTACAATGGTTCTACGTAAAATTTTTTTTAGTATTGCTTTTGTGTACGCCGCCGGGCTATATTAATTTATATAAGTGAGCATATGTTCTCCGAATAAGCTGAAAATTAAACACGAGACTTTCACTTACACCTCAAACATGCTATAAAAATTCGCCACTTGATGGTCATATATAGCACACACAAAAAAATCCTGGAAGGCGGATTTGTGCTTAGCGTACGTCATCCGGCCGTATTATTCGATTCGGATGAGCATATGTGCTCCGAATAAGCCGAAAATTTGACACGAGACTTTCACTCGCACCACAAATATGCCATAAAATTTCGCCACTCGATTGCAATATGTAGCACACACAAAAAATCTTGGAAGGCGGATTTGTGCTTTGCGTACGTCATCCGGCCGTATTATTGTATTCGAGTGAGTATATGTGCTCCGATTGAGCTGAAAATTTGACGTGAACTTTTCACTTGCCCTACAATCATACCGTAGAAATTCGCCGCTCAAATGTAATATGTACGGCACGCAAAAAATCTTGGAAGGAAACATGCCGTAAAAAAATTTCGGATAAAATTGGTGTCAACAGGGAAATCCATTTTTGGGTTGCACAAGGGCGAAGGGTCACCGGAGTTGGCTAGCAGCGGAGAGAGTTCACCGGAGCATTTCCATGGCATGGGGGAGCTCCAATGGTCTTCTAGCAAGGCGTAGGAGTTTATAGCATCTACAGCAAGCTAGGAAGCTTAAGGCGGTGGTGGCTGAGGTTGGCTTGGCCGGTACTGGGCTGTCCATAATGGACCAGCTTGGACAATGGTGGCACACATCACTGGTGGCCTAGGGGCTATGGGAAAGCATGGTGAGGTGATAATGAGGTTTGTAGTGGCTAGGAGGTGCTAATGCTACAAGGAATTTGATTATGGTGAACCAAGATAGGAGATTGAATTCTAGGCCCACCGGTGTAGGCTTGGCAGCAACGGTGATTGGTGGTCGGTGCTGGGGAAGCAGTAGTTCAGAGGTGCAACTGGGAACTAATGAAGGCTGGCCAGTAGATTGGCAAAGCTTTATAGTGCACGCAAAGGTGGTGGAAGTAGGGTACGACTGTGGCAGTGGTGGCGCGTGGACGGCAAGCTGGCGGATGAGTGCCTTCGGTGATGAGCTGGCTACATCGCTGATGTATTGGGCGCGTTGCACCTCACTGGCACAACTTGAGAGCTAGCGGAGTAGGGCATGGGTGCGGGTGTGCGTCAGCCAAGCGATGTGTGAACTGGACGGCGATGCGGTTAGCGGCAGTAGGGCATGGCGTGTGGCCGAGTGGCGAGGTGATATGCCTTAATGGTGTGGTCGACGAGGTGGTGAAGCTCTATGCAGCATTGACAACCGGCTGAGGCAAGGTGGCGCGCAGGAGCTGGTAGCGACGGCGAACGGCATGAAGCCAGGTGGCGCCTTGGCACAGGGGAGGAGGTGGGTTTGGAGAAAGCGCCAATGCAGGGGAAAGGCGAGAATGGCCAAAAGGGAAAGCGGCTGGCAAGAGAAGGTTTCCAACTTGGGAAAGAAGTCAAACTTGGCCAAATTTCAAAAAAATTCAAAAGTTTTGAATTTATGGGGCATTTTAGGATTGGTCTCTGCATATTTTTGCGTCGCACTGTGGATATGATTGAGATTCTAAGATATGGGTCACAGCATGGCTCTCTGCTGCTTATTTTCCCACAAAAATATTGAGGTACACAACAAGAGCTTGTTTTGCTCCTGTTTTTTTTGTCTTTTAGCTTCTATTTTTGACTTCTAGTTTCTCCGGAAGTTAAAAAGCCAAATGTCAAAACGGGACGTTCTCTTTAAGAGGATTGTCCAAACGGTTTCCCAAATCTAAAACTGTGTATGTCATCTGAGTCAGCGTCTCCGTGTATATTGCTGTGTCGAAAAACGCACTTAAAAGCTATCAGGTATAGCTCAAGAGAACACCCCCCGTATCTAGACTAGCAAATCCTCCAATCCATAGTGGCGAGGAGCAACTGTATGATCCTTCACGCAACAACCAATGTCCATTATTGGCCCTGTTTGGATACGTTTATCTGAGAATCGATTTTAATTTGATCAAGATTTTCTGATAAGTCGCGATCTGAAGAATCTGCGATCTGAATAATCTGAATAATCCTGATGGGGCTTGCGGTACAGGATTTTGGATTCTCAGTGCAAATGCTGATTTTTCCCACCGCGGCGGTTGAAAGAATCGAAAAATAATCAAAGCGTTTGGGTGGGATTCTCGCTTAATTCTACCCAGAATCGGATTTTAAGCGTATCCAAACAGGGCCATTAACTAGTGCTGAACTGTCATATGATTCTACAGGTTGCAACCGTATGAACAAAAAGATACATTTAGCTGTACAATATCTTGCAAACACCACGTCCTGTAATAAGATGTAAAGCATTTGAGTTCCTTACTTGAGTGGGGTTCCCAAATCATGTGTGGTAGTAAGAATTTTATGTACAACAAGTAGTCTTTCGCGCCCGCTCCTCCAGTTAATCAGCAGTCCTCGCACCTCAAGGCTTTCTTGATGTTTCGCAGCGTGCAGGACACCAGGCTCGTCGCGGTACCCAGCGAACCCGGCGAGAGCGTGGCCGTCGGCGACGAGCTGGCCAGGACCTGGAACGCCACGGTGACCAGCGACCCTGCTCCCGTCGCCTCGCCTTCTTTCCTCGACGTGATCACCGTGGGCTCGGACTCCAGCCCGTCCGGCATGACGGAGAAACCGCACGGCAGAACGGTCACGCTGCTCGAGTCGCGCCCGCTGATGACTGACTGCAGGATGACGGCGTCGATCGGCGCATACGCGATGATCGACTCGCAGGGGTTGGTGCTGCTGTCTTGGAGGATCCACTCGCCGCTCTGTTCTTCTGCCGATGTGGGAGCCTGACATCCAGAACAGAAGTAGTAACGTGTGTCACTGGCTTGATTGGAACGTTGTGAACGATCGAGTTGTATGCACTTGCCATCGAAACTTACATAAGCGGCAACGCAGTTGCCGCGGTCCTTTCCCTTCGTCAGATTCACGCAACTTTGAACAGATCTTCCAGGTTGCATGACGTCCCACTACAATAATTTGACGAAGAGTTACGCAAAATCCAGAGCTTGGAGCTGAAATGTGCATGCAGGTAGAGAGAGAGGCGCAGCTCACCTCGGGCCGCCGTGACTCGTCCCTTAGCAAATCCAAGAGGGCCATCGGATTCACCGGCAGCCACGTCGACAGCACGGCGCAGGCGATCAGCCCTTGCGGCTCGCCAGGTTCGCCGACGTTCTTCCGGGACGTCACCCGGATATCGCCGCCGGCGGCTTTCCATGCCAGGTCACGCGATCCGCCGATGCTGCGGCAGAGGCTCAAGGTCATCCGGTGCGCCAGCTTCAGAACGCTCCTCCTGCCTGCCAGTGTGGAGACACCTGCACAAGCGCGTGCAGTGTGTGACTAAGATGGCCACCAACCATGCTGCGCTGCACTACAAAATGCACCGTATCGGCAACGGTCTTACCAATGGAGTCCCTTGCTGGAACGTTGGTCGCCACCGAGAACACCATCCTCTCGCACTGGAGCTGGAGCGTCGCCACCCAGCGTCTCGCACCGAACGCCAGGCCGCTCGTGGTGACCGTCCGGTACATGGATGGAACCGTGGACCTGCGGCATCTGGTGTGCTCCACCCAAGTCACCTAGTTTGCATGGCATCCAACAGAATGGAATCCTTACACGGTGCAGTTTGGTTGAAACGAACATAAGTCTGTTCGAACCATATGTGTTCGTGCTAGTACAGCAGTAGGAGTACTAGTGTACTACCTTGCAGTGGCCATTGGTCTGCTCCTCTATGATGCATCCTGATGGATTCTTCCAGCACCTGACTGGCGATGACGCGGGGACGTTGGCTTCAACCTTGTCGAAGGACACGTCGACGATGCCCCATTTATCCGCGGTCAGCTTCTTGCAATAGCGGGCGAAGTAGGACTCCCTTGTGGGCACCATTGGTGTGAGCATCTGGACCTCTGCGAACATCTGAAACCAGCAACCGAACCGAAGCAGAGTTTAGCCCAACCATCCATCGATCAGAAGAAGAGAAACCCGAAAATGGATGACTCGGATTACCAACTGCACAAGGCCATCTCGGCTGTCGTTCTCGCCTGTCTGGATCACATCCACCGTTGCTGCCTTTGAGATCATGGAAGGAAATAGCTCCTCCCATTGGTTCTGCACAAGTAAAATTCAGAGGCTAGGTATCTATATTTTCAGCATATACTGAACACGTTCGCGAAAAAAAATAGCACAAAAATTTTCAGGCTCATACCACATCCATGAAAGCATGCACAAGCTGCATTGTGTCAAGGTAAACAACCCCACTTTCCCGTGACGCCTCAACCGACCACCCGGCCGGCTGATCACCGGAATCGTCATCGCGCCGGAACAAGCGCACGTACTCGTCGTAGTTCAGAATGTCCCGGCCAGTCTCGACGCTCCGCACCCACAGAGGCGCCCCGGAGGAAGACATCGTCGTCAGCTCTTCCAGTGCACGGCTGGACAGCTCCAAGATCCTCGGCTTGTCGTGGCCCAATAAGCCGCCGTCGTAGTCGTCCAACGGGCTTGTGCTGTTCATCTGGACGGTGCCCGCGGAGAACAGCGGCGAGGCCGGGGTGGCGACTCCATCGGCGGCGACTTTTCCTAGCGTCCCTCTCAGCTTCTCTATCTGAAATGAGCTCCACTCTCTCAGTGTCAGCGCTTGCGAATACCAGATCGAGACCAAAAACTCGATCGGCGCGGTGGTGCATGCATGCAAACCTCGGCTTGGAGCTTGGCGTTCTCCAGCCGCAGCTGCTGTTCTTGGGCGGCCGCCACGGTATCGTCGCCCGAGGCTGCTGCGACGCCACAGTTTGGACAGCGTGGTGGTTTCTTGATGAGCTCTCTCATGGCGCGGTTCTCCTCCTGGAGCTTCTCCAGCTCGGACTTGAGCAGCGAGTTCTCGTGCCGCTCCTGAATTGCCTGAACAGCTTATAAACCGCAAGTTATTCGCTGTTCGGGTTGATCTGTGAGATGAACTTACCGTAGTTGACACTTAACACTAGTAATTATTGAGCAGTAGCAAGATATTTATTCAGCGTTTAACCTTGATCTGAGTTCGTCGGTTCTGAAACCAGAACTTGACTTGGCGCGCAGAGAGGCCTAGCTGCTTGCTGAGCTGCTGCCGTTGCTTCTCATCTGGATGTGGGGACTCTTTGAATACCCTGGCCATTCATTCAATTCAGTACAAATGCATTTTTAAACAATATTTACATGTCAGATATACTAATATAGTAATATTAACACTGGGCCAACACCTCATCAGCAAAAATACACAGATCTTTTTATTTTGTTTGAGTGGAGCAGGATATGATTTTCATCAGGTTATCAGACTAGAATACGTAGATCATCTAGTATTTGATTTCCAATGAGCAAATTACTAGTAGTTCACTTGCTAACAACAAGCAACTTTAAATCTTGAGGTTGATCTCAAGTCTCAACCCTCCTCTCTAGGTTCTTTTTTTTTTTGTGAAGGTTCAAAATATTACGTTCATGCCTTCTAGGCTGGGCCCTATCTGGCCTATGGGCCTTGGTAAGGCAGTCTTTTCACCCTGTCCCAGGACTGGGCCTGTAGGCACACACACCTGGCAAAAATTGATATATTTCCAAGGAAGTCATATAGATCATTCAAAATTGATCTTGTGTTTGCTAGCTACGAAGTTTTATCCTTCTGTTTTTTCATAACAGGAAAGGATTAACTTGAGGTATCAATTGCAACATTATGAGCTTGACGTGCTACGGAATCCAGAGTTTCAGAATTTATCCACTATTGCTGATCTTTGATAGAAATTTGTAGAGACTGGGAAATCAAAAGATTATCATTTTTTTTGAAAGGTTGTCTTGTTTTCATCCATGTTGTAAATTGTAATTGTCTTTAACAATATATATAATTGCTGACTAGAGATTAATAAATCATCTTTAATTGGCAGGTTAATTCGACTTGTTCTTACTTTGCTTGTGTGACACCTCGGCCTATGTTGGCCCATGTGTGTGTGCGCATGAATTTCTGTGTTAGTCCCACCTTGCTAGTTTACCTTGAGAAGCACTTACATATAAGCCTAGGAGTTCCAATGGTAGCACCCCCGGTTAACTGTTTTGCGCGAAGCGAGGACGAAAGTGCAAGTGGGTTGCTACGTGTGTGTGGCCTATCCAGAATGTGGTTAGGTCTGAGCCGATTTGGACCCTAGGGCGTTACAGCTTGTTTCAACCGCAACAACAGAACGAGCTTTTTCTACCATGAAACTTGTTAAGACGGGACTTTGGGATAAAATGGAGGATGAATTTCAAAGAGATTGCTTGATAATCTACATTGAGAGGGAGGTAGCTCTAGAGTTCACAATTGATACACTTATAAATGATTTCAATGCAGTGAAGCATCGGCGAGCACGGCTTAAGTAAACACCAAATATGTTAGTTTCTCTTATTCTTTTTACTTGTATTTTGCCCGTCTCATGCAAACTATTTGACCTCAGAACAACATGGAGATTATTTTGCTAGATCATCTGGTGAATGAATAACAGGCAATGTATTGCTACATTTAGCATTTAGAAGTCTTGCTTGAAACAGAATGGTTTTTTTGTTTGATTGGCCCCCGCGTATAAAATTTATAGTTCCGTCTCCGAGCATGGGTGCACGTACCGATGAACTAGTGAGCAGTAACTTACGGCTCATGATCGAACGTCTACGCTAGGATAGAAAAACTCACGCTTCCATAACCCTAATTTGGTCAGCGGTATGCCTGTGGTAGTTCTTCCTCCTCTTCTTCTTATTACCCCCGTCGTCGTGGCCTTCTTCCCCGGAGCCATCGCCGGACTGGCTGCCCGGCCCCGTGTTCTCGCTGCTGATCTCCACCGCCTCGCCTAGCCGCACGCCTCTAATCCCGCCGTTGCCCTCGTCGCCTTTCCCCACTTCGTCTCTAGCCGTCCCCGCCGGTGCATTCCGGCCGAACACACCCGCCTACGTACACAACATCGTTGAAAAATTAAACAAAGTGATCTACGTAAAGACGAAGCCACATGCAAGGTCATGCTGCATATGTATGTAATCTATAAGAGAGGATAGAGTCGATCTGACGAACAAGCGAGAGGGAGAGCGCCGGAGCTGCAAAGAAGTCCTTGGTGCGCGGCCGGTTGCTCCCCATATCTCCCTGAAGCTATCTGCAAGAGCGCTGCCAATAGCTAGCTGAAGCTACCGTATACAGTAGAGATCGATGGAATATGGATTGAAGCCTGGGAGATCGATCTTAGCTAGTTTTGTAGGCGTGAGATCGAAGGCCGATCGATCGGCATAAAGAACAAGGAAACAACGAAGTAATCTCAGGAGGCTCAGGTACTGCTACTACCATGTACTGGTATCAGAGATCTGGAGAGGCAGACAGGCAGTTAGGGATTGAATGGTAGTTATGTGCGCAGGGCGTGCAGCGGACGGTGCTTCTTGAATGCGAACTCGTTATTAAAGTGGCAAGCTTGCAAAGCCTGCTACTCGATCGGCGTCGTATTTTTGGACATGCCCAGCTACCCCGAAGAAAACCGCGTCTCATGCTGTCCCACTGGCTCCACTGTTTGGCTACTGAACTTGTCGTCATGGTACTCGATCGCTAGCTTGCATTAACCAGAAATGAAATGTGTGAATTAATTTCCTGTGACCTGCTGCTAGCCGCTGCCGCGCGCAAGATCGCTACTGCGTGACGGATCACGTATTCAATTCCATACGTGGTACAATTGATTCCTCGGTCGTGCATAAGCAGAATTCCTTTTTTTTTCCTTTCGTCAGGTTCGACATCGCTTTTGAGACATGTATACGTTAATGTGCCGGTGCCTGTCATTGAAAAGTTTTAATTTTAGGTAGAATTTAAGTGATGTATAGCATGTAGGTGTAGCAATGTGACTCCCATTGTCAATACCATTAGAATATGACATCGGATAATGGATAATTATTCCATAAGAATGTTGTCTTATTTAATAATAAGCTATACCAGAGTATTGCAGCAGAATAATAGTTAGAGATGGTACAATATTAATACAGTATCATTGCCATTCAAGGCTACGGTCATTAACAGAGCTACACCAGACTGCCTAAATATTAACACATGGGAATAGAAGTGAAATCAACTATTAATTATACAAATACGGAGACTAGGAGATAGCAACCCACTAATATACTCAGGTTCATGTAAAAGGCTACTGTCCGTTGTCTACTCATCCCAAATCCGTCTCATACGCATCATACTTCGGATCCACTGCATTCCATTCAACATGGTAGTTGTCCGCCACGTAGACTTCGTCAGAACCGAATAAATCCTCATATCGGCTCGTCTCTAAACAAGGAGGATTAATAGTAAGGGTAAGTACAAAAGTATTCAACAAGTATTAATAGCAAATGTGCAATTATATGAACAACATCCTTTAATTCAAAAAACACATCTCTTCTCATCACCATTCTTAAAATAAGTTTTAAGTTGCGACATTTTCTGGTTTTTAGTTTGTAAAGCTACTCATACTCAGAGAAAAGACCACTTGTAGGCTTATGTAGCCTCTAGTCCAAGAGACACGTATAAATTCACGGTTTATTTAGCGCTTCACTAGCTTGTATCGCTTTACCCATAGTAGCCCCAACTTTGATTGTAACAGGTTCATTCGTATTTTCTTAAATGCGATACTCAAGTCAGAGTTCGGAGCGTTTTCTCTACTTCAGTATATTATAACTCCACCTAGTTAGCACGAAGCCAACTGCTGTGTCAGGGAGACTTCTCCATCACCCGACACGTGCTAAGGAAGCATGTCCATCATCCAAAACTCACCGTGGTCTAATAGCCGCCATGGGGTCTTGCCACTCTTGGCCTTACCTAGTCCCTAGTATACTACGTATCCAAGTGGAGTGTATAATAACCTGATAGAGTAACATATTCTGCTTGCTGTAAATAGGGCCATGGCCAATATGATAAATACGGCATGTTAAACAAGTGAGAGTTCGTTAGTCCTTTTATTATAACCATATGTAGAGGGTTCTACCTCTACCACTATATTTCCCTTTCCGGGTACCTTCCACCCACCTATTATAAATGCGATGCTCAAGTCAGAGTCCGAAACGCTTTCTCTACTTCAGTATATTATAACTCCACCTAGTTAGCACAAAGCCAACTGTTATATCATAGAGACTTCTCCATCAATCAACACGTGCTATGGAGGCATGTTAATCATTCAGAACCCACTGTGGTCCATATAGCTGCTATGGGGTCTTGCCACTCTTGGCTTTACCTAGTTCCTAGCATACTACATACCCAAGTGGAGTGTATAATAACCTGATAAAGTAACATATTCTGCCTACTGTAAACAGGACCATGGCCGATACAATAAATACGACTCGTTACATGAGTGAGAGTCCGTTAGTCCTTCTATTATAATCATATGTTGAGGGCCCTACCTCTGCCACTATATTTCTCTTTCCAGGCACCCTCCACCCGCCTATTATTTATCTGTAGGACAGTGGCTCTTCTAACTATCTACCCTTCTATATTCATCATTGTTAACATCAATCATATATTCATCATCATTAAACTTAAGCATATGATTTCTTTCAAAATTTATTTATGCAGAGAATGATACTAATTAGGCATAAAAATAATTTTTATGTGAAATTACTCTAATCAAAATGATCAAATGCATGCTTGCCTGAGATTTGGTAGTAGGTCCCAAGTTCAAGTGTGCTCAAGTAAAGTCCTTCCTCCGGACCTGGTTCGTCTCCTGCACTTATTGCATAGGCTCTATTTTGATTTATGAGAACATAGTGATAAATCTCCTATCGATTAAAGCTGTTAGTGTGTTTAAATTTGGATTGTATATTGTACCCATCGTTTGTTATTATTTTACTGATGTTAGAATATGTGGGCTTATCAATTGAGTGTATTCAATATTTTGTTGTTGTTGGCCAGATACTGTTTACACATGTATCTATGTACATGTATTTATGTGAATATATTTACATATATGTCGGACCCAGATTTTATAATCCGGAATCCACTGTGTTTATCTGCACTAATCCCTGGATCAGTAGTTAGTGCACACAGATTACAGTTCTGATTATCAAAGTTCACATCATGCGGAAGCGTAAATATAATAATAAACTTACTCATGGGCCGATTAGGCCGAAATCATTAACTTGCAAAGCAATGGAAGAACGAAGCACACGGTGGGACCTTCAGACATGCCCACAGCACCAACCGGAGGTTCGCGACCTAGCCCTTGACATCTTCATCCTCTCGGCCAGCTTGTCCAATCTTGTTGCTGGGCGAGGTGATTTGACTCGATTCTGAATTTTGTCGCAAAGCGGCGTGAGCACTCCGACCCGTGCTCGGCGAGCCAATACACGAATGCAATTAAATAGTATGCATGGCTTAACAAAGGAGAGGCTCGGGCTATTTTATTTTGCGAGGAGTGCTTTTAAATACGCTTAATTAAAAGCCCTATGACTTAGCAATTTTGGAACAAATCATAATGTACAAGGAAATGCATTATTAATATCGATTCAGATTCCATCCACCGTTACATGGCATCCGCACCATATAGCAATTTCTTCACGTTATAGCCGCTTAACTTACCATCGGGACGACGCCGGGACAATTCCAAACCAGGCGGTCCTTCGCCTTCACTTTTCCATTCCCATTTTCCAAACATTTTTAAATAGAACTAACTCGAGTAAGTTCTCATGTCGCCCATGACCGTGGGCACGGCTATTCGAATAGTTTTGACTCTGCAGAGTTTGTACACTTTCACCACAAGAGATGAACTATCCTTTTGCCAACATGCTTCCTTAGGCATGAGACCCGGATAATTTATCACAAAGCCTTTACCTTACTCCGATCTAGTTAGACACCACCCACGCCGAGGTTTCACCGTGAAGGGTTACACCACCACGATCGAAGCCCTCTTGCGCCGTGCGAGTACAGTACACCCTGTGCCTCACTGTGAGTAAACCAGTACACCCTGGCACCCACTTCCCTCGGTGATGTCTGAACTAAACCCTTGCAAGTTATTCAGCTAGGTCGTACCCATTATAGACTTGTGGTTGTACTGTTTTACATCAGGAGGTCATCACAAGATTCAGTCCTTAGTATTATCTGAGCGGTTCTACCACACTTCAAAATTTGTGCTCCCACCGCACCACATACCAGCCCCCAAACCATCCGCTCAGATAGGTAAGCAATTTAAGAGTTTTGGGAGCAGAAAATAACCCTGTCAAAATATACCAGTCATTCCCACCATGACTGCCCAAATCAATTTCTCATGATTAAAGTGATGCTTGGGCGCATTCGCGCCCATGAGTACCTAAACATTACTAAGCATGGCATATAATTACGGACTTATTTTCGAAAGGGTATTATTATAATTTTTGCTAGGGCGACAAGGTTCTCGACTTCAAATATTCCAACGGAGGGGTAATATTAATTCAAGGCACACAATGGAATATAACTAGAGTCTAAAATTAACATGTATTTGCATATAAATAACCGCATGCAATTTGATAATTTAAAGCAAAGTAATTTGCAGAAATGTAGGTTCAACATGATCAAAGTATTGACTCGCCTGGCGCGGTTTACCGCGGTCTTGAGCTCACTCAAAGCTATATCATTTGATGGTCTTGAGCTTCTAGTCTTTATCTTCAACTTGATCTCGATCTCGCTTGATCCATTCATTCTTCGGGACTCCAGTTTCTAACTACGCGACAAACAACTGACCCAGATAAAAGCAAATAACTCAAAAGATCCAAATAAATCCGATTAATTCAAATTGCCGATTTAATTTAATTTATTCATTTATTACGATTTGAGAATAGAAGGATGATTCGGTTTAGTGTTTTGCAAACACAGCGGCAGCTGGATTTGAGTGAGAGGACGAGTTATCTGAATAGCTTTACCGTGAGGGAAAATTCTAGGATAATAAGAGATCAAAAGGGAGGAAGTATCTACATGAGTTATTTACTTTGGAAAAGAAGTGGCCCAGCGTAGCCGATTGGAGAAAGGCGATGTTCGATCTTTTTATTACTAACCTCTTTTATTATTTTTGTATTTATCAAGGAAGTTCCATGAGTCGGGTTAGACCTATGTATCGAAGTATGAGTCTGACTGGGTATGTATTCCTTGCAACTCAGGTTATGATAAAGGCAAACTGGACTGATGGATGAGATCTGTACTTATTCTATAAATCTTTTAGTCAAAGGTATTACAACACTTGGACATCTTTATTAAGTTTTAGAATAATCTCGGATATAGGCCTTTACTTACTAATTAGATTAAGATAAATAGCAAAGGCTCAATTTTCATTCATATATGGTAGTTGATTAAATTTAAATCTCTAATAATCCCATTATCATATTTTATGTATCTTCATTCATAGCTAGGCCAAATTTAGGTTGAATTAGGATCCACTCACATGAGTCCTAACTTGTTATATATGCAATTATGCTCAATACTATTACTAAAGCTAGTGTTAAGATTTAATTAATGGCACTATTATTAGCTTGCTCATACTTTAGCTACTATTACGTTTAACTTTATTTCTAATTTTAGTTTAAGCTTAGCAATTTGCGCAAGGCTTGATATGTATCATTTTATGTGACCCTAATTACATGGCATAGCTCAATTTGAATTAGTATTCATTTGGGGTACAACTCCTAGCTTGTTATTCTATGCTTGACGTTATTAGTTGTTAAACCTACTGTAGGGTTTATTTACGGGCACCATTATCTTATTATCTATGCTTTAGTTATTGTCAAACTTAGCTTTATTTATTTATTTATCTATAATGGCTGGTTATGACAATTATTAATCATACATTCTAATTTTCATGCAAGGGTAATCTTTATTAAATCTGGGACATTTAATCAAAGTCATAATGCCTTTATCAATATCTTTAATTAATAATAAATCTTTTAAATAATCAATCAAACCATAAATTTAATCATATATGAGCTAATTCAAATTTAAATATTTAAATAATCTCATTTACATTCTACTTGAATTTTATTAGCTTCTCTAAATTATTCCCTAATTTTTCATGATTTTTATCAATTAAAATGAGTGCAAAAGTAGAATAAAATGTGGAAATAAGGGTGCTTGTCACGCGGATTTGAACCCGGGACTGTGGGCTAACGAGCGGATGGCTAGCCAATCGGGCAACGGCCTCATGCGAAATAGAAGGGGTGAGGGTTGTTTACGTGGTGCACGCGCGGGATGGCTCAAACAGAGCAGCCGGCGGTGCTCGGTGCGGCTCTGGCCGGCGGCAGCGGCGGCGGGAGGCTGGGCAGCCGGCAAAGTGGAACCGCAAGGAAGTGAGGAGGCTTGTGGGGAGGTGGCGCGGCCGGGCGGTGGCGAGGTGAGCGGGCGGCCGTGCGATGCGACGGCGGCGAGGTGCGCTGGGCGGCGGCGCCGCCGGGAGGAGGGCGCGAATGGCGAGGCGTAGCGGGAGAGGGCGGTGGAACTCACCTAGGTGATGTGCGTGGCCCGAGGGGAGCGAGGCGGGCGGCGACGTGCACAGCGCGGCGCGGGGGAAGGTCACCGTGGCCGGCTCGCTACGGTGAGGGGAGAGCTAGGTGGTGCTCGGGAGGCTTGGCGGCGACACAGGGATGCTCCCGGCGAAGGTAATCGAGCCGAGGTGCTGTGGGCGATAACGGAGGCGGGGCGGCGGTTTTGGTCGGCGACGGGAAGAAGGGCCATACGGCGAGCTCGCACGAAGTTCTCCAATTAAGCTTGAGGAGGTAGAGGGCGGCGCATGCCGTGGCGCGGTCATCTCGGCCGAGCTCGACGAGTGGTCGGAATGGCGAGGAGGCGGCACGGCGCCCACGGCGTGGGGCGCTTTGGGAAGGGACCGAGAAATGGAGGGGAATGGCGCGGGAGGCGTGGGAGGAGACAGCTCGGGTCTTCTTAAATGCGAGCACGCGCGGAAAATGAGGCGGCGCAGCGGGCATGGCGGCACGACGCGACGGAGGCGGCGTGCGGTGCGGGGCATGGCGCGCGCGACGCGATGGAGGGACGGGAGCGGCGTGTGGGAGAAACCGGGCGACGGCAGGAAAACCGTGGGCAACGGCGGTGCATGGATGCCGCGTGGAGGAGGAAGCCGAGCACAGCAGAGGAGGCGCGGCGCTGGGAAGAAAGGAAGAAAGAGAGGAAGGGGGAAGCGGTCCCGCGCGGCAGGGGAGGGAAGAGGTGCGGGATGGAGCTGGGCCGGGCTGACTTCGGTTGGCCTAGCTCCCTCCTATTTTTTTTCCTTTTTTTAGGCATTTGTACACATATATACATATATGTATCTATATATATAATTCAAGTTTTATTTGCTCTTTTTCTTGTTCCCCCTAGATTTCTGTATTTACTATTTTCTTAACATTAATTTCATATGTGCCAATTTCTTATTAAATGTAGCTATATATATATATCCATGAATGTTGGCATTTTTAACTTGCTTGTTTTTGTGCTATTTAAACTATTTTTTTTTCAGAAATGAGATTTTATATTTAAACCCAATTCCTTCCTTATCTTTTATGGATCATCTTTTCAGATTCGTATTTTAAATTTTAATTCTCTATTATTTGAACATTTCCTTTTTGGCATCACTAATGCTTGTTTTTGTCTTTTATGAATTTATTCAACTTTTTGGAATCCCAACAATATTCAGGAAAATACCATAAAATCCAAATTCGAATAGAATATATTGCAAAAGTAATAAAAAAAATTCATATTTTCAAATTTTAAATTTTTGGGATGTTACAATATATCCCATAGACTTTCATGTATGTGTGCATATATTTATACATATATACCATACCGATTTCATCCTCCGGGCAGCCCATCAGCTTCGGCCCACCGTTGGCCCACTCTTTCTCTTACTCCCTCAACGCCCACTCACACTGACGCCCTCTCTCTCTCTCTCTCTCTTGCCTTCTTCCTCTATCTCTCAGGACCCGGTTCTACCCCCGCCACCAAACGCAGCTACCTCCGTCGTCGGCTCCCAGGTGATGGGTGATTGCCTCCTGATGGAATGCCACCGTTCCTTTGTCCTCGCCTGGGCCGCCTCCGCTCGACCTCATCTCCACTCGGCTCTGTGCCACCCAAATCCATCGTTGGCTCCATCGCCATCCATGGATCCCCATCCACCCCACTTACCCCCGGTCGTATCCACTATGACGATGACAGTGTTCACCACCAGTCGCTGGGATCTGAACCATCGAGCTTCTACACTAGTTATTACCCTTGATCTACTTTTCTATGCCCTCTTATACTTGATTTCTATTTTGATTTATGCGGATTTTGCTTTTAATTTACTTGTGTTTTGGGGAAGGTTTGTGCTTGTGGTGGATGCATCATGGCGAGGCTTGGGACCTCCCCATGCACCGGGGAGCATGCGGGTGGTCGCCGGGTACGCATGGCCAGTAGCACTACTGTGAGCTCCCCTCCTCTGGTATAATCTACTTCCCCTAGTCCTCTCCCCCTCTACTCAATCTGTGGATGCTACTTGCTCTATGTGTGGTGCATGTGCATTTGAGGTTGTATGTGCATGTGGTCCTGCAGTGGTGATGATTGTGATGGAATGGGAGTGTGAGAATACCTTGGTTGAGGTTGTCAGACTTGATTTGATATGAGCTATGTTCCTTCCTAGTTCGGTTCCCTCCCCTGGGTGTGTGAGTTTGCCTCCTCCTTCTCTGGCTCCGGCTCGGTCCATTCTCCCCCACCCCAAATCTGGCCACAGCGAGGCTCAGTGGTCCCTTCTCTTGGTTCTCAGCTTAGATGGTGTTGATTTTGGGCACTGAGATGGGGATGAGTGTGGAGGTGGAGATGGAGATGGCTTGCTCGGTCTCCTGTCTGTGTTGGCCATGGACTGGAATTTGCTTTCTCTCTCTCGGTGCCTTGTTGATCCTTATTTCTTCTACTCGTGTGTCTATGGGTTGGGCTGTGGATTCACAACTGCCAGTGGGTTTCTGTGCACTCCGATGAACTATTTTAAATGAGATTGGCTCTGGTGGAAATGTGTTCAGAATTGTTTCAGGTTTGTTTTTACACCAGACGATAATGCCCGATTAGCGAGAGGTGCCGATCGGGCCCTAATGGTCCTGGTATCTCAATAAGCAAACCCTATATGATGGTATGGACTAATGGGTTCTGACGATAACTCTTCCTTCTCTCTTTTTGACGATAACTCTTCCTTCTCTATTTTTCTTGGTTTTTCCCTTTTTGTACATGCAGGTGTTCTTCCTACAGAAAAGTGGGCTAAAACTACGGCTTTAGCAATTATTGATGTAATTTTAATTGTGATGTATTTATTTTTATTTTGGAGAGGACGGTTGTCTTGATTGAACTCGGGAAATGTAAATTGATGTAATCGAACTGTAATTGGTTAACTGATATAATATGGACTGTTATATTTTTGTTTAGTTATTAGCACTAATTAAGAAATGCGGGTTGTCACAGGCAACATGCAATAACTTGCAGTACGAGAATTGGTTCGCATGTGGCCTAACCTCTTCACTGTAGAACTCTGGTTGCATCTCCTTACGAATGCTCCTTTTAGTAACCAGTTATGAACATATCGAGTAATCCAGTATACCAACTGAAAATAAATTAACCAGAAATCATGTGACAAGGATGCTGGATAGGGTCCATGTTATGTTTACTGGCGAGATATTTTACAGCATAGAGTCTGACCACAAGATATCCGACTTTCATCTAACATACAGAATGGTCAATTGCCATTGTTCATTTTCTATTCTGTTATAGAACAATGGACAAGTCACAAATGTTGCCAACATTGCTGCATTGGTTAAAGCATTGCATATCCAGTACTACGCTTTCCTTTGCCGCTTTGATTCTTCTTATGCACGCCGCCTACTTTTCTTGAGAAATGACAAGATGTTACTGCCGTGGTTGGCCTTCTTCTTGTGATCACCTAGAACAATGTGAACATCCTGCGAACAGTTCAAAGGAAATTTTCTTATGCATCAAGATAAATTGTCACAAAAACTTTAACTCCTCAGTAAAATAGACATCAACAAATTTACCGGTTGGAAAAAGGAGAGTGTCATCACGCTTACGAGAAGGTAGAAAAGAAGGAAGCAAGATGGTCCTTATATTGTTTCATGATTAAGTAGCCTACATGGTTCATACCGTTTTGATTTGGCTGTTTGAACATTGTGCAGAACACACATTATAGATTGAAAGTGTCGTACGCTTATCATATCAAGAGTGCCCATTTTTTCTACAGAAGTGAGGCAGGCAAATCTAGTATACCTCTGCTCTAAAAGAAAATGAATTCCTTGTGGCCGTTGGTCTTCGTAAGTTTGCAGCTCCCGCGGTAGGTTCTCTCCCTAAAAAGAATGTGGATAGATCAACACCACCACGTCAATAGACATACAGTAAACCAACCTCGAAGATAAACCAAGAGAGTAAGCTTAAACATAACTTGCAACAACTTGATGCTGTTACTACTAAATCCAGGAAATTAGCCAAACTAAAATTGCAATAACATAGACAGTTTTTTTAGAACAGTATGCGCTCCTCTGTTGATAACCAAATATTTGTGATCTCACAAGAAAATAACAATTCAGATAACAATTTTTTAAAAACAGTATGCGCTCCTCTGTTGATAACCTAATATCTTTGATCTCACAAGAAAATAACTATTCAGATAACAATTTTGTAAGATTTGCCTAGTTAATGCTGAATAAAAGATAACGAAGATGGGAACACTAAAAGGGTTGAGGAATGCATCCAAATATCAATAACATTAAGAACCAAACTAAACATTAGTACATGACCAAAATATTAGTTTTACCAATTGTTGATTGAACATCATATGGCTTGAGAGTACGAGTGGCTCCAGGCACCGGTGGGCTCATGATCTCCAAAAGTGTCTGATCATCTTTGCTGTGAGTAAATACTGCTAATGTCATAAAGTGATGCAGATTGCAGACTACAGATCCAAAGATATTGAAATTATCAAAAGGAACAAGTAGTAAGAATAAACCTGGAATTAGAACCATTATCCTTTCTGGTCCTTTGAGTAGCTATAGTGAAAAATGTAGCACACTTGTTAGTTGAAGTTGTCCACATACCAGCTAATTTTGAAAGAAGTGATCTTAAAGCAAACTTAATAAATCATCTATCTAATACAAACAGGTATACTATTCAATATTCACACCAAATGTATGCAGTAGATTGATGCAAAAATCTTCTAGCTAATAATTCTGTAAACTCTCAAGTTTGTGTAAGGCTCATTATGCGACTAGCAGCACACAGATAGGAGTTAATAGGACTAGAGAGCTATGTTGACAAATTGCATATGAAATGCTATGATTGTTAATTTTGGTTATGAAAATGTGGTACATGCTATTCAGTTTTTTTCCCAAGGGTAGGGAACTCAGGCTACAAAGCTCACAACTGAAGGGTTCACTCTATATGAGATGCAAATATTTTCCATGTTCATCATATAAAATCAAACAAAAATAGAAAACTTTACATTGCGAGAGGTAGCGGCGATGATATTGAACGGCACTAGTGTCCCCACGTACAGTCAATAGGTTGAGAGAAATAGCATACTGTTCGCATGTCAAAAGCCTCTGGTGCCATGAAAAGTTAATAGAAAATCAGTAAAAATGTAGTACTGTGTCGTTTGGTCGATGTTCATCCACCAGTCACAGTGAACTTTAAAAATCTATTGAAATGAGAGAACAACTAACTTCCCGAAATTGGAACAGAAACAAAGTGCGCCTCAAGTTATAAGGCACCAAATTCTAAAAAAGGAATGAGTATTCTCTTTCAACTACTTTATCATTTGGAATGGCTCAAGCTCAATGCTGCGAAGTACGAATTATTTTCTGTTAATTACACTCTTCAGTTCTTTGTTGCAATTAACTAGTAAAGAGAATCCCGACCTGCTTCAAGAAGTTGATCTTCTGCTCTGTTTGTGTGATCTCAGTCTTCTCCTGCAGCTGGTGCTCAAGCTTTGATGAAACAGTCCCCAGGTGATCAATCACAGCTACAACCGCATCGCAGATGTAACTCTTTGTACTCTCCAGAATTCTTCACATGCACACGAAATTAAGTTTGCGGTTATTGATTCCACGAAAAAAAACTACCAAAGACAAATTAAACAAGGATTGGTGAGGCAATGCGTTGGAATGAGATAAGCTGGGGCGGGATAATGGAAGCTTTGCAGTTACAGCTTCTTCTTCTGGGTGTCGAGGAACGCCTTCTCGCAGCAGTCCGCCGCCTGGTGCAGCTGAGACCGCAGATCCTCGAGCTCCTGCGAATCAAGACAAGCCAATCCGTAAGGTTAGAGACACGCACGCGGCACGACCGGGCAGGACCCAAAAGAACAACTCAACTCTGAGCGCGCCGTCGAAGCTCTCGGCGCCGCCCGCTGCGCCGAGACGCGGCGAAGACCTGCCGAACGGCGCCGCGGGGCTCCCGGCCTCGCCGGAAGAAGCTGTCCCCTGCCGCGGCCTCCCCGCCTCGCCGGCCTCCACCTCCATCTCCCTCCCCCCTCTCCACGCCAAGAAGTGCTGCAGCTAGGCTAGTGATGATGATGAGTGCTGAGAATGGCACGTACAGACGCGCGCGAAACAAGAGTTCGGGGACAAAAACTAGGGAGCAACAAGACAAGGCGCACCAGGCGGTCTCGTGATCCCTCCGTGGCGCCGGGCGGCTCGATCGATCGGCGCGACGGACACAGCGCGGCGCGCATGCTGCGGGTGACGCGTAACATAGCGGACAAACGTGACGGGGCTTTTTGTCGTGGGGAGCGCGGAGTCCTGAGGACCGCGGGAGATAGACTCGAACGGTTGGAATTGGACGCCGCTAGCTGCGCTGTGATCGTCACGGGCGCGTACCGTCTGCCGGGGGAAATTTAACTTTTTACCACTCTTAACATTGCCATCTACTCAAATATCATTCTCTACATTGCAATTAATATTTTGCCACTCTCCAGCCTACGTGGCGCCTAGTCACCGCCATGTCACGCCGCGCCTCGCGCGCCGCGCGCGCCGCCGGCCTCCCTCGCGCCGCGCCGCGCCGCCCGCGCCTCGCGCGCGCGCTGCGCGGGGCGGAGGCGCGGCGCGGGAGGCGGCGGCGGCGGGCACGGGAGGCGCGTGCGTGACATGGCGGTGACTAGGCGCCACGTAGGCTGGAGAGTGGCAAAATATTAATTGCAATGTAGAGGATGGCATTTGAGTAGGTGGCAATGTTAAGAGTGGCAAAAAGTTAAATTCCCGTCTGCGGGGGTCGCAGCCTCGGGATTGTAGGATCTAGAAAGAACGGCTGAGATCAATCGCTACAGTTACCATGGTGCAGCTTAAAATAGTGGCAGCGCTACAATATTTGTTGCAACACTCTCTCGTATGTATACTGTGCTTAACTGTGTTTCTTTGCCTTTGCTTAGCAAAGGCAGACGATCTGGTTGCCACAGCCTCACCCTCAGAGTTAGAGATAGCAGTTGTGCCTATTTACCTGTATGCCCATAG
This sequence comes from Dendrocalamus sinicus, assembly GCA_036346575.1. Classification (NCBI taxonomy): domain Eukaryota; kingdom Viridiplantae; phylum Streptophyta; class Magnoliopsida; order Poales; family Poaceae; genus Dendrocalamus; species Dendrocalamus sinicus. The sequence continues at coordinate 17,611,240 of CM070643.1, read as the reverse complement.
ATAAATACCCTAATGAAGCAGGGTATAGGATATTTTCTTTACCCACAGATATAGACATGTCACATGAGGAACATTCTACCCGTCGGGTAAACAGGCATAGGTATGGGTAAGCTCAACTCGTACCCGCCCCGCCCATTTACCCACGATATAGATTGACAGGTTACCGACGACTTTAAGTCTGCTCGTGGTAGATTATAGCGGATTTGCACCGTAGAAAATAATCTAGAAAGTGACATTTGCGGAATTAAAGCGATCTAGATAGGTAATGTAATCTGCGAATGATTATTGTGACACTCCGGCCCATGTTGGCCCATGTGTGCGTGCACCTGAATTTCTGGATTAGTCCCACCTTGCTAGCTTACCTTGAGAAACACTTACATATAAGCCTAAGAGTTCCAATGGTAGCACCCCCGGTTAACCGTTTTGCGCGAAGTAAGGACGAAAATGCAAGCGGGTTGCTACGTGTGCGTGACCTATCCAGAATGTGGTTAGGTCTGAGCCGGTTTGGACCCTAGGGCGTTACAATTACCTTGCGATCCACCGGAGTAATTCGTGCTGATAACGTGTTGAGGAACCGTCGCTGACGAGTCCGTCCAAGCGATTTCTCTTATGCGATAGAGATGGAATAAACACAGATAATGCGAAAATAATAAAAGATTTGAACACAGAAAGATGAGTGGCTTATTTTTCTTTATTGCTCTTTCTTTTCAAAGGTACAAGTGATAACAATAAAAACTTCTTATTTATAGACTAAAAAGTCCTCACCAATAAACTAGATTTGTAGGCTTAAGCTCAGATTTCCAAACAATCTTCACGCTGTTGTGCCAAGGCGCGGGGCCGAGTGGGGAACCGAAAGCAAAGCCGACTTGAACCGGTACGGTGTGGGGTGGGTCGCGGCATTGCACCAGTGCACCCATCACCACACGTACGGCTGGAGGCAAGGGTACTCGTGACGGATGCACCAAGGAAGCAGTCTCGGTACAATGCACGTACGATTGGACTCTTTCAGAGCATGGCTGTCATCAACTTTGATCCTAGTAATAACTATCTCGTAAACCCCCTAAGAAATTTATGTCACATATGCCCTGAATAGGGTATGTATAGATATTGATTAAATTCTAAAGCTGTTTTTTCTGTTTTCTATTGTGACTATCTTTTAAATGAAATATTTTTTAAAAATAGAATATATAAGTTAATTGTAGTATACACTATAATAACTTTATTTATATTAGTTAAAACTATACGTAAATTTCTGTTACTCCGTAGTCTCTTACGAATAACCTGAAAAAACATAAAAACCATTCCTAAGCCGATAGAGCACCGCCGTCCCGCCCCGTCCCTCTCACAGGGATACTTCATTGGGAGGAAGAATTTATTAAGGAGACTAACTGGATATTAATGCAATTAGGTAGTTTGAGAAGGCCTTTGTAGAGTTTCCAAAACAGTAATAATGATTATAGGCCAATGTATCTTTAAAGACAAGGGGGTAATCTGCAAAACAGCCATACGATTGTGTGTTAGTGGACTAGGAGCTTCCGTCCATTCACATCCGCGGCAGCAGATGAGGGCCACCGAACAGTAGTTCTTCGGCTCTTCCGGGTATCCATCGCCACACCTCTCAATTCCATCTTATTCTGCGACAAATTATCGGGAGGGAGAGCTAGCCATGATGGCTTGCGCCCTCGCCATTGCTCAGCCTGCAGCTCTTGCGCCATGCGGCGGCAAGAACATTTCCAGGAATCTCCCGCGGCTGCCAAGCCCCGCTATGGTTTCAGGTAATTTATCTCCTCCAACCGATCCCCACGCTCTGTTGCCCTTCCTGTTCATGTTTTCTTTGCACGCACGCCCGTTGAGTTTACACACATGGTGTGGTCTGGAATGTGTTCCTCCGCAGGTAGGATGAGAAGTCGCAGCGTCGTTGCAAAGGCTGCGCAAGACAGTTCAGACCCCTCCTCCGGGAGCATTGTAAAATATGTCAAGAGTTCAGTGAGTTTCTTATCCTTGAGTTATGAGGTTGCAATTTAGACAAATCAAGTTTGAGTTTCGAATCTCTAGAACAAAAATAACAGAAGCTTGACTTTTTAGTTTAGAAAGTGCATTTTTTCAGAAGTTGAATGTATTTCCACTTGGTCTTTAGTGTAAGCTACAGTATTAGTTTACTAAGCAATTTTGATTTTCCTTGTGTTGAAAGTAGCCTGAGTAATTTCTAGTTTAATAGTTTTCTACACCCTATTAATACTACAGAAAAAGAAATTGTAATTTTGTGTAATAAAAACTTTGACATGCACTATTACTTCCTGATGCCCAACGCATCAATTCATAAAGCTTGGTGTTATGCTTTGTTCAATGTATCCAATGTACTACTTATTAGTTGTATGCTGAAGACAAACTAATCTTCTCTGCTTGTTCTGAGCTGTAATTTCATCGAGGAACCTGTTTATGAATGAAAGAAACTCATCAAACTTTTTCTAAAAAAAACGAAACAGTTCAACACTCCTGAAGACCTCTTTGCTCTGGTCGGTATAGGCTTTGGAGCAATCGCCGCATTTTGGTTTTCCATAAATCTTATTGAGGTAAATTCACAATGACCTATCTTCAAATATGCAGCGTTCAGTTCCTAACAGAAGAAGATTTTTTTGCCACGAGAAATAACTAAATTTGATGAATCTGATTCGTATATTATCTCAACTTCAGGTCATCGATAAGCTCCCTGTTTTCCCTCTTCTCTTTGAATTAATTGGCATATCAGTTGCATGGGTAAGTTTTACTCCAGAACCTCCAGACTAAAAAATTGTTTCCCTCTTTTCATATGTTTTCTATTTATTACCACAAGTCCTCACTATCTACTCCTGTCGACATTTCAGTGGTTCATCTATCGGAACCTCCTCTTCAAGCCAGACAGGTAATAACTTGTTCATTGCCATGTCACACTTCCCAAAGGTTTAAACTCTACAAATATTGATTTGATTAAGAAATTAGTACTATATGCAAAATTGACACAATTGATGTTTTGAACTTTGATTTGATCCATCCTAAGGACGCAGTATATTTTTGCTTTTAATATAGCAAATCCTTTTGAACTTCATTGGATTTTAGTATTACAACCTCACTTGCATTGAATTACTGACAAGAAGATACTGATAGCTAGTTCACCATGTTGTTCTATCTTCCGTGACATTTTTTAGGGAAGTTTCATGGCACATGTTCACAATTCACATAACGAAATGGCATTTTCTTTTTGGTTTGTCGCACGTTTGCATCAATGAAAACACACCGGATGTACGTACTGAACTGGCACCGGCACTGACACTTTTGAGTGAGCTGTTTGGTGCACCTGATTCTTTGCGACAATACTATATCTCAGGATAATCTTTGTACTCTGTGGATTTACTAGCCCAAATATTACTTTTTCAGGGAAGAGTTTCTGAAGAACATCAAAAGCTCTGTAACTCGAATCTTGGGGCAGTAAATTTTGAGGCGAAAACGGAGTGCAAGCAGCCTTGTGTCTCCGCGATATGTTCTCTCTAGGCCTGGCAAAATATTTAACTGTATGCGCATAATGTGAGAAATCTGTGTGCTACCATTGTCCACACTAGAAGCAATATATATTTCCTGTACATGTTAAGAGTGATATCAAGTGTTCTCCTAGTGGCAAAATTTGTGCGTTTCTTCGTCCCTGCATTCATTTTTCAACGGCACGTTACGGCTGATTGACATGACATTGAAGGATGAAGGCAGACGGCCTCAGTTGGTTAGTACATGTTTACATTGGAAGTTTTGCAGAACGGTGCAACAAAATGAACTGAAGGCATATTTGAAAAATACACTATTCAGCTGGTCTTCAACCCAGTTGTTTTGGCGGTTAACGGCCAGATGTCACCTGAATGCTGGCTGCCACAGGTCTCCAGTTTAAGATTTTGACAACCCTGCCCCAGTTTGGAACTAGTTACCGCAGGCCACCAGCCAGGAAGCAACCCAACCCAAGGTGTAAACCCATGGGACGTATTCTGCTACCGATTAATGATATGACAAACGTGTTGTACGATGCCAAATAAGTAAAATCTCATCTAAGCTATTAGCATGACGATTGGTAAAATTTCACGAGGGAAATAGTAAAGAGAAAGGAACTAAAAATGTAGACAATAAGGTTAAAGGCATTTTTATGACTAAACTAACTATCCAACATTACACTTACTCTGACCAATGAGAACAAAATGCAACTTTCTTGAACCTAAATTAACGATCAAGACTGATACATGTCTCCGATCAACCTGCTATACCCCGAATACAAACCTGTGACACCTATGTGTTCTCAGGCTTCAGTTTTTTGTCCAAATGCCCACTCGCGTAGTTTCCAGCAACAGGATGTCTGCTGGAACTCTGCGGAAATGTTTTTACAACTGGTACGTCTACTTCTTTTGAATATGGTATTCGTGAAACACCATTTACCTGCCCTGGATGGCCAGATACTTCAGATTTGATTGCCATAGAGTACTTTTCCTCTGCAGGGGAAAGATCAGGATCAGACCATCCAAGTTTTACAAAGTGAACTAACAAGAATGTCCTAATTTTGCAGTAGCAAGACAATTAGGAATAGTTGGTGTACCTTTCATTCTTCCGTACATCACAAGCTTACGGAGGCAATCACGGAATTCTGTCAACACACCCCTTTCTTGTTCTGAATACAGTTCAGACCGGTTCTGGTTGACAGCTACTGTCTGCTGAGCAACAGCTTTTTGAGAAGTTGTGAACATTGTATCTTGTTCATGACACATCAATGCTAGTGTTCCAGGAGACATTGGCCTATTGGATTTCTGATCAGTGCAATCAGATCTGGATTCTTCTAGAGAAGCTTTGCCCATATGAGTTCCTCCGCTTGAACGGTCGTCAATTGATGTTTTTTTATGATCTGGATCTTTATTTTTTTCTTCTCTATCATGGTTTGTTGATGCTAGGAAACCTCCCATCTCATCTTCCTTCTTCCCTCCTATTGCATCTTCCTTCTCTGCCACCTTCTCTTCCTGGGCTTTCCTACCTAGTTTTTTAAGTTTCCCAACGAGACAGCATATTACCATCAGATATCCTTTAGTTATTTTCAAAAGAAAATTTGATACACCAATGCAGCATCAGCATCCAAATTCCAGGCCCAAGAGAAAATGTAAGCTGAATTAAAAGCTTAGATGCAACATGAAGTTTCAAAAAAGAAAGAAAGAGAAGAAAAACTTGGAAGCAACCTTTAAATGGTAAATTTTGAAAAGAAGAGGCCCTAATCTATGCGAGTTGATTGAATAGCTACCACCAAGATAAGTCATGCACAGTGCAGGATCACCACGAATATTTTGCTGAAACAAACTAATAAAATTGCAAAAGGTAAAATCAGCATGATACCAAGAGCAATACCAGCGTATGCCTTAGCAGCCTCTCCTGACACTACCACCAAAAGCTTGCAAAGCTCCTTTACATCCTCTGGCTGGACAATATCCGCTAAAAGAGGCCTATAGTGGGATGACATAAACCCATCAATAGAAGACAGATACAATTGCTCTTCTCAAGGAAAATACATATAGTTGACAGTTACCTGTAGGTGACTTTAAAGGGCCCCATCGTAGGAGGATGTGCGGACTGGCTTATTGGAAGTGAATCATCGGATGGCACTGTGTTCTTCTGATAAATAGACTGATTAGTATATACAACAAACCTAATTGGAATCCCATAATAATTTTTGCTATAAGTAGCCTTTGATTATTTCCTTGGTTAGTTTTTATTTGGAAATCTATTCTGGAGGAACTCGGATCTCTCCAGAAAAAATGATTTAAACCTCTATAAAAAATAATTCTAATTGCATACCTATCTACTTGGAGTAGAATGTGAGGAGCTAACACTTCTTTATCATGGAAAACTATTGACTCAAATATATGTTGATGACTAGTATGAAGTCAGAAAAGTGGTAATGTCATTCAATTCACACTTTTTGCTTATAACTATTATACTTCAGTAGTTGACCCCTTTCAAATATTAGTTCCAATGCATAAAATCGGCCAGGTAGTCAGTGCAGACTCAGGAGTGAGGTAGATTTCATTTTGGTAATGCAAAGCTGGTGGGGATGTCAATAACGAAGGCAATGTAACTGGAGCACCCCTGTGGTTGTGGCATTGGTGGCGCAAAAAAAGAAACACATTTCCTTTTGTAATCATATAGCAGCAGTGTATGTCAATAACTAGCTCCCAGTGCCACAGGCCTGAATTATCATTCATAAACTCACTTTATGGTATGCGCAACATAACATGAGATTTCCTAGTGATGGAATGGATCACTTCAGCCTACCTCTTAAGTCAATAATTCAAAAACTATGCACTGATAGAGAAATGGGGCAAAAACTGCACAACATGCTGAAATTGTAGAAATTGTCATTACCTGAGGTAGGTGACCATTCCTGTGAGCTACATGTTCCTTGGTCGAATGGTCAAGTGAAGGATCTATGTGCTTTCTCTTCCTTGATGTGGAAGGAGAAGAGAATCCTGTTGCTCCAATAGCACCATTTACTGCTGCATTTGCTGCTTGTTGCATGTGAATGGCATTTTTGTTATCCCCTTGAAAAAGAGCTCTTCTTTCTTCACTCCCTTCAAAATTCTTGCAATCCATACATTTGCAATTTTCAGAGCATAGTATATTAGCTTGGAAGCACTCGCAGTACTTCTTGAGGCATCCTGATTTCTTGCAGTGGCACCCTTTATTATGCTTCCCTATTAAAGGGAGATCACCAACCGCCTCCTGGCATTTTCAGGGATTAGTATTAATTACACATATCATTGCAGCACCAATCAGATAACATGGCCTAGATGAGAAGTACAATAACAAATCATTTCCTTTTGAGACAGCAAATATTTACTTAAGGTTAGTGGAATAACATGTTTGCTTTTTATGAAAATCTCTTTAGCTCTGTAATGGTATATGATTAGATGAGCCTGGACCCAAATAGCGCGACCACGCCAATGATCAGCGGCCGCACCACAAGGGCAGGAGATAGATAGTCTAAAGGACTATTTGATACTCCCTCCGTCCTGCAATATAAATCCCTATTCTTGGAAAGCGTCATCCCACAAATATAAGTCTATTGTGAAGATCAAATATGTAGTTATTGTAATATTTCCGTCATAAATCCCTCCTTTAATGCTGACAAAATGGATAAGTAGTTGTAGTATACTATTTAATAGGGGTATGTATGGTTTGATAACATTCACTTTTTCTTAGATTTGGTGTCTCCTTGATTTGTGCGTATGGTGGGCTTTGGACTTGCGGGATGGAGGGAGTATATTTCTTGTTTGTCACAATAGGATGACAAGGCTTGGTATTTAACCAATCCCCTAACATGATAAAGCTGTAATAACTAAATGCAACAACTTGAGGATAACATGCTAACAAATAAATGCACCAACGGATGATGTTATGACAACCAAACTAACTAGACTTGAACGGCAAGGCTATTGATTCCTCCTTGCTGCCGAAGGTGCTGATGCCTTGTCGCGCGGCCGCTGCCCACAGGGCCCACTCCCATAGGGTGTGCACATAACAAGTTCTTGCTTATTAGTTATTGTTAGATATGTATAGGCTGTAGCATTATTACTTTGTATAGGGTGCTATTTGCTTATTCTCCCTCTTGCATAGTTGGCCTTAGGACCATTGGAATGTCATAAGCTCATTTCATAACATGATATCACTTATCAGAGCTAGCCAGGTTAGGGTTAGGGTTTCCCAACCATAACCTGTAGCTGTTGCCGCCGCCACGTTTCTCCCCTGTAGCTGTCGCCGCCGCCACGTTTCTCCCCTGTAGCTGTCACCGCCACATTTCTCCCCTGTCGCCGCTCAGTCCCACCTTGAGCCGGTGTCGCCTTGTCTCTGCCCACCTTGCACCGACGCCTCAGGCCTCAGGCTGATGCCGGCGTCGCTCGCCTCGAGCCGGTGTCGCCTTGCCACCGCCCACCTCGAGCCGACGCTGCTTGCCTTGGGCCAACGCTGTCCAGGCCATGCCGCCACCGCCTCATTTTGTGCTACCGCCATCCGGATCCCGCCAAGCTGCCGTCGCTCGACCGATGCCACCGCCGCTGCCCTGTCTCCGCCCAAGCCGACCCACGTTGTTTGTCGGGCTGCTGCCCAGGTCAGGGCCACCGCTGCCTGGACCACGCTGCTGCTGTTCAAGTCACCACCGTTCAAGGCTGGGGCACGCCGCCGACACCCGAACCACGTCTCCAACGTAGCTGCTCCTACTATCAGTCTTCTTCCGCACATGAGAGCCACCCATAGTGTTATCCCGGTTCCAAATGTCACCTTTGATGGGACAAACTATTTTGAGTGGGCCATGCACATTCGGATCCACATGAGCCAACGCCTCTGGGGCCATCTTAGTGGTAGAAGCCTTGTCCATCTTGCCCTCCGCCGCCGGTCGCCCCTCAGATCCCTACAACTGCTGATGAGGCAACCCAGAAGGCTACGATCACTGTCTTTAAGGAGTCCATGGAGGTGTACCAAGCTCAGGTTCACTCCTACGAGAGATGGCAAGAGGCTCATGCTTCTGCCATGCTGGTGGGTAGCATGACTGTGGCTATCTCCATGAATGTGATGGAGCTGCTGACATATCAGCTGATGTGTGAGCACTACAAGCCGACAAGTGATGCTAGGTATCTTTCGGTCGTGCACCAGACATACTCTCTTCAGCAACTTGATGCCACTGTGGACGACTTCTACTAGCATATATCCGTGGTGTTGCGTCAACTTGACTCTCTGAAACCGGATGTCTGCCAGACCTATCCTTGCTGTGTGTGTCAGCGTGCTCACCTAGAGATTCACCGTCTCTACGAGTTCCTGATACATCTTCGGTCAGAGTTTGAGCCTGTCTGTGCTCACGTAATTCTCTTTTGTCAGACAGCACAGGTGGGATCAGTATTACTCGTGATCCAGTGAAGCATGAGCTCACAAAGCATATTGGCGTTGACACTTCCTAAATGAGATTGCAAGTGCTGGCGCAGGTGGTTGCTCTTCAGTATGTGTCTTCAGAGCTTCTGCTAGCAGATTTCTTCACCAAGGCACAGACAAGAGCTCAGCATAGGTTCTACCTCTCCAAACTCAGTGTTTCTGATCCATCATGGGTTTGAGGGGTTGCTAGATATACATAGGCTGTAGCATTATTGCTTTGTATAGGGTGCTATTTGCTTATTCTCCCTCTTGCATAGTTGGCCTTTGGCCCATTGGAATGTCATAAGCCCATTTCATAACAGGTATCACAAACAAGACAATATATGCATGTGTGCTTCCTCTGGAAAACATAATTCTTGTTTCAACTAAACCATACTTCATATTGTAAGAGGAAGGAAGCTTGCAATTATTTCCCATTGGTGAAAGAAGTGTAAGTGCCAAGCATTTTAGTGGAGGAGGATTGAATATTGGATCTTTCACCTAGGCTACTTATATTGGATCTTTCACATACTTTCCTATATTAATTTTTTGACAAAATGCTTATTATTAATGTGGTGGTTTAGTAAAGAAATGTTGAAATCAATATATGTACTAGTGGATGCAATTAAACCTTAAGACAATAAATTAGAGCTCAACTGAGGTCCAACACTATTTGTTTCCATTTTAATCAATTGCGAAGATGATATGTTGCTATTTCAGAATTCAAGCTCACAGTCACTAACTTTTGAGTCTTTGACAATAGGCGAAAAGCAAATCCATTTTTGACAAGTAATGATTTTGATCCCAAACCATGGAAGGATTTGCCATTGTACCACATGTCAGTGAGACATTGAGTGGCAAATCCTCAAGTGCCAATCTTTGCAGTGTCAAATAATTGATTCCCCCTTTATTCTATGAGACCACGCAGCATGCTGAGAACTTAACACTATGAGACCATGCAGCATTCTGACAACTGAACAGAGTAACTGAAGTGCAGGAGAAGCCTGAAGGCCTCTAAGCTGTGAATTTCTCAGTTGTAGGTAGTAACAATTTAGTTTTCTCCAAAAACATGTGTAAATTTCCTAAGCCTTCCCCTGTTTTATATTTTTTTTCAGTTAGTGCAGTTCTTCAGTTTGACTCCTCTTAATTAGAATAAGATATGGACCTCTACCATGTGAATGAACATTCCTAGTATAAGCCATTAATATTCTAGTAATAACGGAAAACAATTATTAAAGTCCCTTAGCAGGTACAACCATACAAGTGACTATTCAAATTCGAATAAGATACATGGACCTCAAAACATACCATATTATTCCGAATTGCATGTGGGCTACTCCCAATCTTAGGCCTGAATGCAACTGGATTGCGCTCCAGTGTGGCATCAATAGCTTCACGCCTAGCAGCCTCATTCTCAACATTATTAAAACAGTTGGTGCAGTTGCATCCATCACAATAAACAGCATTTGCAAAACATTCACAGTACCTAAGCATAGAAAACCATAAGAATAACTCAGATTGATAGCATCAAGTATCAGCACACAGAGACTTACAACTCAAATGAAAGATCAGGATATAGCAAACTGAAAAAAGTATTGAACCATAAAAAAATTCTTTTCGTATTTTTCCAAAAGGAGGGAGATTCTGACTTCCCATTAGAAGGTCCAAACAGCAACAGACTATAGAAATTTGTGAAGATGTAGGCAGAAGCAGAAATTAGGTTTTGGAGAAGATATGAGAGTGTTACCAGGATTTTTTTTTCAATGTCTCTATATTATTATTAACCATCTAACCTACATGTACACCCCTCTAACAGAATGAAATGGCATAAAAAAGTTTGTGTTCATCTTCAATGTACCACACAGGTACTCCTTCAAACACTAAGCCCCATTTGACCAAGCTCTTGCTCCTTTTGGAGCTAGCGAAAAACTTTAACGATAAAACCGTAGTTCAAAAATAAGTGGTTCCAAAGATATATAACGCTTTATAATTATCTTGACTAGCCAAAAGTTGCTATTTCAGCTCCTTTAAAGTAACGGCATTATTTCAGTAACTACAAGTTTACTACTACTACAAAAAAACCTACCCATACCATAACCATAAAAAAAAAAAAAACTCGACCTGCGGGGGGGAAGAGCCACCCCCGGGCATTTCGTGTAGAAGAAGATCTTCTCACGCAAATCGAGAAAATCCCCGAACCCCTGCCCCCACCCTGACACGGAGACCCGATCCCCGCGTGAGAACGGGCCGGGTCTTTATCCGTGCTTTGGCTTGTGGGGACAAAGCGAGGATTTTTACCCGCGGCAACCACAAATTCTCTCACCCGAGGGGAGTCGAACCCGGGGCGGCGGGGGTGCTACTCAGTGCCTTTACCGCTAGGCTGAAGGACCTTTCGCCATACCATAACCATAAGATCAAATGTTTGGTCACATTGCGAATGCTATCTGTCAAGTTTAACAAGAACATGCTATTATCATCCAGTTTTTTTTTCAAAAAAAAGTTCTAGAATCCATGTATTTGTTCTTGTAAGCTTTTATGCCCCCCCCCCCCCCCCCAAAAAAAAAACTCAAGACAATTGCTGCTGTACATATTCCCTAGTATCCGTAACAAATAGCATAAACTTTACTAGATCCAACTCTAATCATACAAGAGCCATTCTGCTGGGCACTTAACATATTTTGCGACTTCTAGAGAAGTACGTGAAGGGATCCATACATTCTTTAGAGAAAAAAAAGAGAGAATAGACTTCATTGACAAAAATCCCGTTGCAATATTGCACTGTTATCAAGCTAAGACATAGAATCTGACTTACAACTTCAGGCATTTGGAATGCCTACAATTGCAGCACTTCTTCTTTGTCGGGGTGCCATCTTTCCCTTCATACAGCCGAGCACGTGGTTTTGGTGACTCTGGCTTCCTAAAAGTACAGAAACTCAAAGCATAATCAGAACATCACCGGAGTATGGTGCAAAATTACAAAGCGAAAAAAATAGGAATATAAAATCGCATCAATTCAGCTCATCATTAGGAAGTATGCTAAAATTAACTGTAAATGCCACCGGAAGACCAAAAGGTACATCTAATGCAAACATTTGTCTTCGTTTCCACGGAGAGACAAGTGCAAAGTAAAATTTGGAAACCAAGTTTCAAACTTGGGTTACAAGCTAAAAAAACAGGAGACCTCCAACTATATGGATCGAGAGAAAACAAGCTCACTCATCCACAAGCTGACAAGCAAGAGCCCCCAAAGTACCGAATGGGGAAGCGAATATTTGAAAACTTGACGCTAAATCTTAGAACGGGGGGCACTCACAAGGGAACGGCGACCGGTGGCCGCGGCACCGGCTGCGCCTGCGTGGGCCGAACCTGCGGCACGGGCACCGCCACTGCCACCGCTGGCCGCGGCACGTGATGCTGCGGCCGCATCACCGGCAGCCCCCGCGGCTGCAGCTGCTGCGGCACCCCCACCGGCACCGCCGCCCTCAGTTGGTGCGGCTGCGGGAACCCCACCGGAACCGCCCTCGGCTGCAGCGCCCTAGACACGGCTGCCGCGGCGGCCGCCATCGCGGGGTTCCCCGCCAACGCCGCCGAGGTGAAGTCAAGCTGCCTCACCAGCTTCTTAATCGGCGGCTGCGTCGATGCAGAGGGCACCGGCGCCCGCGGCGGCGGCCCACCGCCGCTGCCTCCGCCCTGCTCCTTCCCCGCCATCTACTCAACCCGGAGCTACCAGATCAAAACGCCCCGCCACTGCTCGAAACGCCACCCAATTCGCCGCGGCCGCGGAGACGCGCGGCGAGATCGCGGCGGACGCCGCCAGATCGGGGGGCAGAGGCCCCGCGGCGGGAGCGGGAAGGCGGGATTGCCGCGAGCTCCGGCGCGTATCTGCGGCGGAGGGGAATGGCGGATTTTGAGAGGGTTGGGGGATATAGACGATTTTCCCTCTTGCTGCTGCTCCTTGCAACACCACCACCCCCTCCCTTCGACCCTTCCCACTGCTTTCGAAATCAAATATTCATATTCTACGGCCGGATCCGGGGTCTGGCCTGGATCGGACGGTGGTACGCGTCGGAGGCGCATCCTGCGGCTCGAATTCATAGACGTGAGGTTGTTGGGCCGCTCGCCGTTCGATTCGACGGGGGACAAATTTTTCAGCTCTTTGCAAGGTGGACGCGTACCAGTCGTTTCGCCGCCTCCAGTGCGTCTGACGTGTGGGCCGTGGGCGTGGAGTTTTCGGTGGGGCTGCTCAGTCAGTGGGAGGGGTGACAAAGAGGAGATGGGTCGCCGGAGGCGGCGGCGTCCGATGTGACCCATCCTGTCACGTATGGAGTTATTTTTTGGAAAACGCTGGGACGCGTCGTGGGCTGGTTTATCTCCATGACACTTGGGGCTGAGATAAAATGTGTCCCACCTGTCATTGTATGGTGATACATAGGGGTAATGTACACTTTTATTACATGAATCTCTGGTGCGGGCTTTTAGAGATGTGACTAGAAATATTATGCTTCCGTTTCGGTGGAGGCCACTGTTGAGCCCGTGGAGATGAACACGGTATTTGGTTCATGCGGTTTCTTTTGACGGGTTGCGAGTCTAATCGCTCGTTCAAAACAGGTTTTATCTTCATATAAACCGTTTCGAACGTATTATTTTTTTAACGTGTCTTTTTTTCTTTGCATCTATGAAGATATAAGTTTTTTATTTTTATTTTGTCTAATTGATTATCCCTGCTAAAAACTAATCGTCAATATAATACCTATTTTAGTTAAAAGCCATAAAAAACCGTTTTAAACGGATCTAAAATGAAGAGGATGGGCTCGCTACTTTTCCTTCTTGAGGGGGCATGAAGAAACGGCATCTAACCACCAGTAAAAGCTCGGTACAGAACGCATAAATTATCTCATCTGAAGTTCTGAACCATGTTTGTTTTACCAGGGTGAAGCATGTAAATTTGATAGTGTCATATTTAGAATGTAGAAATTTGGAGTGCCCTATTTAGAATACAGAAATTAAAAAACAGCTTAATTCCTCCAGAATCAGATATAAAAAGTCTAGTGTTCAAAACGGGTGGTGTTACGGAAAGGGGTATTTTAGCTTTGTGCTTAATAGGGTGTTTTGTGTTTGTCGGACCAAGTTTACATGACATGCTTCCAATGGGTGTACCTATCATAATATTAAAGCAAAGGAAAAAAGAAATCACCATGTTCGCTTTAAAGGCTACAAATTTTCATGTTAATTGGAGAAAAGGAGAAAAGGTTTAGCTGTCCATCTAGCGAACCTAGATTATAACGGATTAGATTAAAAGAAAAGAGTCTATGTTAAGTACAATAAAAATAACTGAAAGCCATCGCGTTCTCTCTCAAGAGCTATAAATTAATACGTTAATCAAAAAATGAAAAAAATATAGCTATCCATCTGGCGGCTTAATTAAAAGAAATAGTTTAAACCACAAATAATAAAAATAACTAAAATTCAAAATAAAAATGTAAAAGTAGCTATTTAATTTCCATACAAACATCAAAGTAAAACTGAAATTCAGAATAAAAATTAAAGGAAAAATTACTAGTTAGATTTCTATACAAAATTCCAACCTAAAATTGAAATTGGAATAAAAATAAAATAAATTAATAATTTGTTTTCCATACGGACTCTAAAGTAAGATTGAAATTCAAAATAAAAATTTGTAGTTCGATTTGTATAGGCATTTCAACCTAAAACTGGAATTTAGAATAAAAATAAAATAAAACAGTTTGATTTCCATACAGACTCCAAAGTAAAATTATCTAAATAGCCTAAATTTTAAATAAAAAAGGAATAAAAATCCTAAATAGCAAGCTAGGGCAGCAGCCACCCTCGAGGCTGTCGTGACCATAGCCCGAATCCAACTCGATATAGATAAGGAAGACAAGAAGTAGTGCATGCATGCACTACTTAGATTAAAAGAAAACTAAAAGAAAATAATAAAAAATGGAATAAAATGAAATAAAATTAGCAATTTGATTTTCATATGATCTTCAAAGTAAAGCTAAAATTTAGAATAAAAATAAAACAAGCAATTTTATGTCCACAAATTGGAAATAAAATTTAAATGCAAATTAGTAGTTGGATTTATATACGAATTTCAACCTAACACCGAAATTCGAAATAAAATAAAATAAAATAAAATTAGTGATTCAATTTTCATATGGGTTCCAAAGTAATCCCTAAATAGCTTAAACTTGAAAAAAAAATGAATAACCCCTAAATAGCAAGCTAGCCGTGACCGCATCCCGCACCCAACTCAACACGGAGAAGGAAGACGAGAAGTAGTGCATGCATGTATGAGTCATATATGCACGTACTCTGTTCTCAACTATGTTGAACCGGGGAAGGCTGCACATGATTAGATATCAACAAAGTGTAAGCTTTAAAATACAATTGAATGTGCACGTACATCAAAATAATCTACACCATTGATTTTTTTTTTGTCAAAATTATAACAGTGGAGATTAATAAGATAGATTTTTTGTGTTATATGATTTTTTTTATGCTTGTTTGGCACCGATCAAAAGTTGATTGCATGAGTTCATTTAAGCTGGAAAGAAAGTCTAATTTGAATATACGGCAAATGTTCTATAGAGGTGGAATCATACATTATGTAGATCAAAAGGGTGCCTCGCAGATTAGCTGAACATTCAACCTTAAAGTTAGTTCGAAGTGATTTCAAGCAGAATTGAAGGCCCTATTTGCATAAAATAGTATATTTCACATACAAATCCTACAAAATTCCCACGCGCCGGGGTTTAAAGCTATCATGATATTTCCTGTGCACACAAGAAAGAGTTTAGAGATTGGAACAAGAGTTCTTAAAGTTGCATATCGATTCGACATCATGCTACATGAAGCAAATAGGTTGGTTGTCAGAGCAGAGCTCGGCCTATAAGAGGAAAAGTAACTGAATATATGTGAGGGTGTTTGGATGAGAATTATTCCTTTGGGAATTTAAGTTGAACTAATTCCCAAGAATTTGATCCAAATCCCCCTATCCAAGCAGGCCCTAGGAGGAAAAAAAATCAGTATATCTCCCACATGCGAATTGGATCTAGAAATAAGAAGAAATCGAGCGAGATGCGACGATTAGCATATTAGTCGGAGTTACTGTTGAGTGTACTACTCGTGATGAATGTTGAGCATACACGGTGTACGTGAGACGAGCTATTTTTCGCATCAAAGTGTTTTGAATATTATGTTTCTAAGGCCCCTGGAACGTATCGTGCTCGAATTGATTTTTTTAATCAAACATAACATTCAATTAGATTTCCTCAAGATATTTTTTGGCTTCAAATTTTTTTTTATTATTTCAAATCTTCATCTTAAAAACCTATTATCCCAAATATTATACAAAAGATATTCTAAGCCATCTAAGTTATTACTAAAAATACGTACGAAATCTAGCCGTGAAAATGTACGGACACCTTGCTAGTTGACACAAAAACAGGTGTTGTTGTCTATGATTCTGATGTCTCTCTTGTAAAAGTGTCAAATCAACTAATAAAAAATGTGTAGCCCTGAGTTAAAGAGAATTTTGAAAATTATTTGGGATAAAAGGCGCTTCCAGCCCTGCTTTGGTTTAATCGATCGAGCCAAATTCATCTGTCACTTCACGACCCAAACGGCCAAACATCTGAAACTTCTGTTCCACGTCAGTCCCGCTACACAAAAGAACAAAACTGCAAGCGCCTCCAAACCTTCGGCAGTGGCACTTATCTCGCCCACCCCAACGGCGACGCTCGGAACTTTCTGGGCAAGACCGACGCGCAGTTTCTGCGGCTTCTGACGACGACGGCGAAGACACAAGCGCCAAAGCAACACCGGCCTGCATAGACGATGCTGATGTAGTTATCGCATACATCTTCCGCCGTAGATACCTGGACCACGTCTGAATTATTGCGACCATGTTGTGTTGCTTGGTGCCCATGGTATGATCTGACTGAAAGTTTGTAGCCTATACAAGTTACAAGGATATTGTACCTTCAGAAGGAAAGAGAAAGTAAGGCGATGCCGAAAAGTAATCTATGCTAATGGCCCTTTCGGTTTAGAAGCTGTGCAAACGTTAACAAAGCGCATGTTTTGAACGCGGGAATCTCACAGGTTTTCACATCGTAGCAGTTCAGTTCCTACCGGAACATGAAAGAAATTCCCACGTTGGCCTAGATTAGCAAATTCACGAACATATCCGAATGGACGCCAGTCACCAATGTGGGGAGAAGGCAGTTGAGACGGCATGTGACATACGCGCGGACAATTTGCGGAACGAGGCTTCAAGTGTAGTCGGTCATCCACAAATTGACGGCCTGCTCAATGATATTAAGCTGGCGCCGAGAGGGAGGCAGCTTTTGTGCGATGCATCGGGTCAAGCATAGAACTAACCTCAAGCATAAGAAGTCAAGAACAGATGTTCACATAGCAGATGGACCAAGACACAGAATCAGCCTGCTGCATGGATCTGCAACGGAAGAGCATCACAACACTGAATTAGACTTGATCCAGGCACTATTGGAGACTGGAGATAGAATCATACAGAGCACAAGTCTAACCTCACATGCAAGAAACAGTAGGTTCTTGGAGGTGTGCACTGTAACTTAATCTACACTCTTCAGGAGGGGCAATCAAAGAACATCGGAACTGGTTCTTCGTCTTTCAACATCATAACGCTTGATAATCTGTTGGAAATCTGGTACTTTGCAGGTAGCTGGAATTGTGGATGTTCAGCAAGATGATAAACATTTAGACCTAACAGAAATTAAAATGGATGGAGATGAATATTTGTATTTCGATGCAACATCAGGACCATCTATAAAAAAACCAACCCTCTGCTTGAAGTAGACAACTCTGAAGATGTTACCTTCCGCTACTGGTGATAAAAATTAACAAAGATGGTGCTGATGGCAGAGTTCCTGGTTTCGGCAGTGGATGCAAAAATAGGCAACCTGGTTCATAATAATAAAAAAGTAAATTATCGCATGTAGTTATTAAATCCCAATAAACTATTTCGTCAATGACTATTAGTACCCCTGCGAAGTGTACTTAGGTATATACGAGGGCTTGTCACCAATATTCCAGACAGGAACACTTGCCATCTTTGAAATCGTGAAAACGGTGCTTATCCCTGACAATTATCTCTCGGTTTTCCACAGCTGACATGAATTTGATGGCAAGATGGCAATCCCCACATATCCGCAAGTTTTTTATTATCCTGATGGGAGTGGTGCTCCCAGTGCTCATCATGAGCCCATATGCTACTGCCAGTTTTTCGATGTGATATCTCAATGCAACCTCCCTCTCCTCTTCTTCCAACTCATGCAGCACCGAGTCAGTTTCAGGCACATAACCAGCATCGCTAATCCTATGAATCAGTTCCTCCAAGTATTGGTAAATCTCTCTAGTCTGCTGATGAGACTTCTCGCCCATGCGAAATAAATGGGCAGTACCTCCTAGCTCAATCAAGCTGTATCCTATTTGCTTCTTCAATCTTCTCTTGATCATGGTATTCCTCACCTTCTCGACATGGTGCATTTTACCGGATAGGGCATATATATTAGAAAGCAGAACATGGTGGGACGGATTCTCAGGCTCAAGAGCAATCAATCTCTCAGCCACCTCCACCCCAAGATTGAAATTCTTGTGCATCTTGCATGCCCCAAGCATTGCTGTCCAAACTTCAGGTCCTGGCTCTCCAGGTATAGAATCGTGTATAAACTGCATTGCATCGTCAAGAAGTCCAGCCCTTCCATACATATCAACCATAGAACAATAGTGCTCGGCACGAGGGACCAGTCCATAGACCCTTTTCATGCAGGCAAAAGCATCACGACCCTCTCTAACAAACCCAGCATGCGCACACGCAGATAGAACGGACACAAAGGTGACATCATTGGGTCGTGGCCCCTCAAGTCTCATCAAATGGAACAGTTTGATCGCCTCATGACCATGGCCGTGCATTCCATACCCGGCGATCATGGAAGTCCATGTAACCACATTCCGCTCCTGGAGCATGTCGAACCATTTGCGAGACTTGTTCACAAGACCACACCTGGCATACATGTTCACAAGTGCAGCGCCCAGAAACACATTCATGTCCATCCTCTCAGAAACAATACGTCTCTCCACTTCACGTCCCAAGTCCAGAGCACCAGCCTGTGCACAAGCAGAGAGCGTGGCTACAAATGTTGCGGAATCAGGCACCACCCCGGCCATCTGCATCTCCTTATACACCTCAATAGCCCGCTCGGCAAGCCCATTCTGTTCGTACCCAGAAATCATCGCGTTCCAAGCGACCACACTTCTGTCACGAATTGTATCGAACAGCTTGTGTGCAACAACGAGTTGGCCACACTTGCAGTACAGCACAGCAAGCGACGTCTGCACGAAACGATCGGGGCCAAACCCAAGGAGGATGGCGTGCGCGTGGATGGCCATACCGGTGCGGAGAGCGGCCAGGTCGGCGCATGCCTTGGCGACAGCGGTGAAGGCGAAGCTGGAGGAGGGGAGGGCGGCGGTGAGGAGGCATCGGTAGAAGGCGATGGCAGCGCCGGGGCGGCCGTGATGCGCCGCGGCACGCGTGAGGGAGCAGAAGAGGAAGGCGTCTGGCGAGGGGTGGGAGGTGGCGAGGAGATGCGCGTAGGGGCCGGCGCCGGCTGCGACGGCGAGCGTGGCCAGCTTGGTGATGAGGGGGAGAGAGCGGCTGTGGCCGGTGACGACGAGGCGCGCGTGGGCTTGCTTTAGAGGGCGGAGGCGCGGACCAGCGAGGAGGAGGGACTTGTATTCCGGCGAGCGGTGGTGGGGATCCATACTGGAGGGCTCGAATTTAATTGAGGAATTCGTCCTTTTTTGGCGGGAGCTGGTGGTGTAGTCGTGTCGAGATGCACTTCGCTCCTCCTGTTTGAGAACAGTGAAGCTTCCGTTTGTGTATATTAGGAGGCTATTTGCAGGTTTCCTCCTAAAATGTCGGTTGCCAATTTTATTGAACTCAGTGGCGGATCTAGAAATTTTAAGATGGGTATTCGAACTTATAAAATATTGTTCAATTAAAAATATAAAGGTCCACAGTAGCGAAAATTAAAATACAATTGTTTATATTAGAGACAACATCTCAAATAATATAAAGAAATTCTAAAATAATAAAAATTTAACACGAAGATGCTTCATGCCTTAGAAATGAGATATAATATCATGCAGACAAACACACAAAAAGGAAGCAACTTCAGCAATAAGTGAAAAACAGAACTCAAACACTAATAGTTTTAACCATGATGATTGGAATTAGAAATGAACTGTTTCCCTAGAACTACTAACCTGAGTCAAAGTTCAAATCGGAATAATTCTACAGTAGAGTTGTACAATCACAACGATATGCTTTAATCAAGTTAAAAGACAATTCTCTTTGTTAGATTTTTGTATTCCCAAGTGGAAGTTCAAAAGTGCTTTTATCGTGAACATACTTTGTTGAACGGTTTCTAACTAAGCAACTTAAGTAGTATGCTAAACAAAACATGGATCAGATAGCCATACATCAAAGGGGATCAAATCATCCAAGTGTCCAACACATCAAGGTACATGACAAACTTGATAACACTTACATATTTTTCTAAATAATTGATACATAAGTCGTCAGAATATAATCAACTACTATTCAAAAACTTTAGAATCATTATAGATATCTCACTTCTTTAAGCAAAATGCAACTCACATCTTTATTTAGACGCATAATTTTGCTTCAAATCAGAGATCGCTAGGGGAGGAGGAGACAGAGGGATTACTGGGTTAGGAATATGGGGGCCATGACGCCATGGGGGTCACTAGGTCGGGGAGGGTGAACCTATGCGGTTGCACTGCATTGGCGAGCGGCGATGGCAAGGTGACTTGTGTTGCGAAACAGCCGCTGCAGTGCTCCTATAAGACCAGAAGCTCCTACGCCACCAAATGGAGAGATACAAAGAGGAGAGACTTGAGTGAGAGAAGAGACTGAGTGAGACATAGAATTTCTACTATATGTCATGTGAATCATGATAGTGGCCTAGGCCAGTGTTTAATGCCAATTTGGGCTTGGGAGAGAGAAATAGGCTAAAAGGATTTAGCGATAATTTAGGCTGACTAGGTATGAACAAGATGAATTTGGCATAACTACTAATATACATATATATATTATATCTTGTATATAGTAGATTTTTTGACAAAAAATTTTGGGTATTCAACTTAATATCCTTGAATTAAGTTAGGACCGCCCCTGCCGAGCCGTATGTTCGATTAAATCCAACATATCAAAAGTCAATTTATAAGGATAAGCCACCTCTTTCTCTCCACCACATATCCACTCCTTATCCCACCTCCTTCTCCATCTCCTTTCACCTAAAGCCAACTCATTCGGATAAGTCATCCCCTCCTCCTCCATTTCCTCTCATATGCCCATGCCAAGGGCGTCTTTTTCACCCATGCCAGTGTCCCTGAGCCCGCCGCTGTTTAGATGGAGGAAGAACTCAACGTACAACGTGTAGGTACAGACGAAAGCGGAGTTCTCCTCGTTGTGGAAGTCAAAGAGGTTGAGGAGGTGAGTGCCACGGTGTGTGGCGTGGAGGAGCTCGCGGTAGAAGAAAGGGTCACTGTCAGCCAAGAGGTTGGTGTACGAGCATGAGCAACTTGAGTGCGACGACATAGTCACAGATGCAAGAGAGCATGTGGGAGCACCCCGCTATGCCGGTGGCGTCGTGGGCGTGGGTTTTAGAGGTGAGGTAGAGATCTTGTGGATGTCATGCTCTTCGGCCGACTTGTCCTCTTGGTTGGTGATCTTGATGACGAGCATATCGAGCTTTGGTGCGATGTTGCTGGTGACCTTGGCAAGGTCGATGTTGATCTTGTTCTTCATCGTCTTTAGAAATTCTTTGGTGTTGATGATTTTTTTTCCTGAAATTTGTGTGATTTTCGATGAAACTTGCAAGATACTCTTCTAAAACTCATCTAAATCTTTGAAAATTATGCTGAATCTATTGAAACTTGCTAAAAATTCTTGAAGTTTTGAGTTAAAACTTGATGGAACATGTTGAAACTTCTTCAAATTTTTGGGTTAAAACTTGATGAAATCTATTGAAACTTCTGGGCTGAAACTTACTGAAACATCTCGAAACTTACTAAAACTTTTTGGATAGAATTTTTTGAAATTTGATTTCCAAAAATCTGAAACTTGTTAAAACATAGTCTTGACTTTTTTTAGAATCTTCTATAGACTTCTAGAAACGATCAAAATTCCCTAAAATCTGAAACTTTTTAAATGTTTTTTTTACTGATCACTAGTCGTTTCCGTTGGCCAACCATGCGTACGGATGCCGGTACGACCGATGGTGTACGTGTGCAGTAACCGTCCAACATGCTGGTGGTCACCATCGCCTCAATGGATTATCAAAAGCAGAGTAACTAGCAGCGTCATACGAACAACAATCGGGTTGCACAGGTGAGTTGTAGGACGCGATCAGTTCGACAAATCCATGGCAGGATCGATCGAATACAACGAGCTCTTACGTCCATTTTGTTTAGAGGTCGTAAAAATTTGAAGAGAAACATCTTTAGATGTCACACATTTCGTGTTTCTCTCCTGCTATTACTTCAACATAAAAAAAAAAGGGCTCCGTGAATTCACGTTCTTGGATGTCACACACTTGGCGATCCATTTTGGTCAGTGTACCAGGGATAAGGCCAGACTTGGGTCACATTCTTTAGACGGGCTAAATGCTTGGTATGGCCCAAATAGCAGATGGGTCGCTTGTTTCCGGTTTCATTCTTGTTTCGTGGTGAGCCTTAGATTATAAAAAAAAAAGGTTTGTCTAGTGATCATCGGATGTTTTCTTTCTAAAACTCAACCAGATTTTTTACCATTAGATTGCTTTGAGATCCATATATCACCCTAACTCTAACTCCTCCGAGTCTCCGCCCCCGCCGCCTCCCGTGTTTCACAGCCCCACAGCCGCATTTCACTCTGCCCCCCACTGCCTCCCGCCCCCACGTTGCCCTCTCGTTGTCGCCCTCCGCGTCGCCCCCTCCTCGTCGCCGACGCCACCCCATCCTCTCTTCGGAGCAGCTCCGCACGCCTTCCACCACCCATAGCTGGCGGCGCCCCCGTCGCCTTGCGCGTGTCGTCCCTACCCCGCCCAACCCAACCTAATAGCTAGCATCTTCCACTGCTGCCGCCCTCCGATACCATCTACCATCCTCCTACCTTGCCCATCGGCCTCACCAGCACCCACCGCCTGGCCACCGTCCCCCGGCCACCCTCTATGCCTGGGGCAATGGTGAACCCTAGGCACCAGAGGCAGGATTCTCCCCTCGGGCTCGCTAGCGAGGAGGAAGAACTCCGACAAACCTTGCCGAAGAAGATACTGCCCGAGCCCTAACTTCGTTGGAGAAGAAGATAAACTCGTTGGAGAGGACACCAGAGCACAGATCACGACGCAAATCAAAAAGTCAGAAATTTGGATTATTTTTGGGTTGATTCCACCGAGTGATGATTATCAAAACCCTAAAAAAAATCGGCTCATTCTGTTTGTTTTTTTTTTGCTAAGAAAAATCTGTACATTTTGGGTCGGAATGTAGACTGCTTCCCTTACTCCCGTTTTTTCTGTACACAATCCCATTAGGTTTTTGAATGCAGAGAGCTACATTACGCAGGTTGAGTTTCCCTCACTGCCGTCAGTCCGACCCAAAAAAAAAGGCGCATATCGATTGCTGTAGTAAAAGTATTATTGGTGCAACACCTTCGATATAGTTCTCCACATAACAGTGTCTAAAGCCATCTTGATCGTCCTTCTCCAATCTGTCGGTTGTGTACGAAGTGCGCCCCGTAATTCCTCTGCAATACCGCAAAGGATCCATGTCCCAAGGCTTCCTGGCCAAAGATTAGAGTTTGGCTACAATTTTCTTTGACTCAATTTTGAAGTAGCTGTTTGAGCTTTTGGATGGCATGTAATAATTGGTATGCTTAGCTTGACATTGCGGTGGGGTGGCTTATAATCTGTAATTCGACGATACTACTCGAAAGTCACTTTTTTTGGGGGGATGCTAGCAAAACTTTATTAGAAATCGATAAATAATAGGTATGTACTTTTCGACTGTGGATGATAGTTTTTAGTTCTAATGTGAGCGCTTGCCTGAACAAATCGAATGCCAATAAGTTATTTTAAAAATATTATCATAATAAACCGTTTTAAAACAGCTATAAAAATTTCATCCTATTTGTTTGTTCAGAGGAAATCATAAACTATGATGTGATCAAAATGACTTTAGCTTCTGGCTTCCGGTTTATTTTTCACTATTCATAAAGTTCGTCTTTTTCTGAACTTTTAGCTTTTTGTTGAGCTTTTTTGCCGGTTCTTTTTTCCCCGAATGTGTTTGTATTATACGTAATGTGCTAACATATATTTTTATATTTTTTTAATTTTTTAAAATTTAATTATGCTAAATAAGCCTCCGTCAGCTACAATATTTTTCAGTCAGCTACAGTGCTTTTCAGCCATAAGCCACAAAAAAAAGCCCAAATGATCACCACCAAATCATAAGCTAAAAAGACCGGATATATTTCACAACCCAACACAGTAACCATAAGCTGGATATACACTTGAGCAACAAATAAATGGGTCGAGCCCTTGGAAATACAAAGAAAAAAAATTTGACTTTCACAATTTATTCGTCTTCTATAACATTAAAAGCAGCCTAAAAATAATGTCTTGTCAAAATCTGAACTTTCTTTTACGGAGCAGGTTTTGATGGGCTCAAGATTCCCCACTCCGTCCATCCAGACTTGAGTTTTTCACACCTAACTCAGGCTCGAACCTCACCGTCCGGTTTCGCTGTCGTACCACTGCCGGTGGGGACCACCCACGCCATGACTCCTACCCGCCACGGATACCGCACGACGCGGCGTGGCAACTTGGCAAGCCCTGCGGTCCTGTTATAAATTGATGTAGATTTTGATTTTTGTCTATAATTTTCTGGCTGAAATAGCACCCAGTTAGTTTTTATCGAGATATTTAATTAAAAAAATAAAAATAGAACACAAGAAAATACAGTATATCTTCACAGATAATAAAAAAATAAAAAATAGTACAAAGAAAAATAAAAAATTATTATAAAACAGCGCTCGGTTGGAACGGGAACTTAATTAATCGCGAGATGAAGCAAGCACCGATTAGCCTAAGCCTAACCCTCCAATTATACCACCACTAATTCTCGTCCTTTTTTAGGCCTCGCTCTAGACATCTCCCGTTTCTGGATTTTGAAATACGTTGGCTTTTTAATTTTAAATTTTTTAATTTTTCTCTTTATTTCTTTATATTATTAATAATGATATATTTTTATATTTTTTAAATTTAATGATTTTAAAATACTAACAGCAGGAACAAAAAGCCAAAAGCCTATTTGGAGCACTACCCTACGTCGCTTTTGCCTTCCCCGCCGTCGCCGCTGCTTCCTCCCTCCCTCCTCCCTCCTCCGTGCATATAAAAATCGCCGCCCGCGACGCTCACACTGACACTGCCTCCATTACTCGTCGCAACCAAAATTACTCTACCGGATTGCTGCTGCTGCTGAAGCTAGCGAGAGTGCGAGAGCGATGAGAGGTGGTTCCTCCTCGCGGTCGCAGCGGAGCCGGTTCGGATACGGGTTGGATTCCGGAGCATGAGCAGAGCCCACGCCCGCATTGAAGGAGCGTTCTGAAGAAGAAATGTGAGCAGCAGGTACTCTAAATTTGCCTTCTTTTGCTGCTATTTTCTCCGCGGGTGAGTCGTCGGGAGAGTAGATGATTGCTTTTGGAGTGCCGGAGCGGTTCGATCGGTTTGGTGATCCCCTGAGAAGGGTTCTTGGCTGGCTCGGTGCTTACCAGATCTGGGGAGTGTCGGCATGCGTGATCTTGCTGGGTTCAAGATTTGGTTCTCTCGCTGATTCGTTGGAAGCGGCTGCGCTTGTAGGAGCTGCAGATCTGGAGCCGGGAGGCGTTGCTTCGGCGCAAAGATTTTAGCTTTCGTAGGTGCGTGTACGATTAGATCCGGTTCTACCCGCTGCGGTATTAAATTTTACGCGAAAGAAAGGCAAAAAAGTTGACATTTTTCTTCTTTTGCTGCGCCGTACACGATTGGCTTCTTTTCCTGTCTTGACTCCTGGCCCAGGTTGTACTTGGTACTCTGGGCATCATCAAGTATGGGCAACTCAATTTCCCCCATGTTATGTCACCAAATGGCACTTATTTTTCTGCTCCCAAATTGATCAGCCCAGTAAAGCGCACAGCTCATCTCAACCTTTTTTTGCTTGCTTTCTTGCTGGCATCCGATAAACAAGATCAACGTATCAAGCTCTTGGAGGAGCATTTTTATTTGTCTGAACGTACTTGCCGAGCCATTATCGAGCCATGATCGGTTACTTTATCTGAATGACCAATATAATGCTCTTTCAAGTTTACATCTTGTTTCCCCCCCTCCAAATTTCATTTATTCTATTCGAATGAGTAGTGAGGTAACTGTCCAGTCTGTCCTTGGCCTGAAATAGAAATGTTTTGGCTGTTTCTTCACCCCCAAGGACGTTGAGAGATTTGGCATTTCTGTTGTACTGCTCATACATCATGTTGATCAGTAAAATTCTTATTCCCAAAGGTGTAGTTTCAATGTATAGGAATTCATTCTAGATGTTCATATCATGAGGGAATCGTTTCTTTATCTTCTGCAGATGCTGATTCGCACAGGGATGAATTGAACTACGGGCCATTCTGAGAGCTGGATAGCGCTGAAAATGGATATATGGAGCTTCAACAGGAAAGCTCCGATGCCGGGGCTTTGGTCTCAGCGCCATCAAGGAACCTCTCGTCCTCTTCCTCAGCATTTGTTTCTGCAAACCAATCCCCTTTCTTCACGCCACGGTCACTATCTGCTCGTCTACCGGAGCATGCCCATCCTGAGAACAATAGCTCCTCGAATGGCATTGTGCTGAAAATCAGTGATATTCTCTCCAGTGACACTCTGATACAGCAGGAGCAGTTATCATCAGCCAACGTTGGGTTATTGCCATCGGATGCTTCTCCTCCTCCTAGCCTTTGCACTTCAAGCAATTTTGGAACTCCTGCAATTGTCTATAGCAATCCCAGCTTCATCTCCACCTTCAATGGCCCATGCCAAGGTAGTTCGTCAGCAACTAGCAATTGTGGTCGTTCTACTCGAAAGGAGAAGCATAAGAGGCAGGGGGGAATATATCGGAAATCTTCATCCTCTCAACCTACAACATCAGCTGCCTCTGTCAGCAGGCTTCGGAGCCACGATGTCTACATAGGATTTCATGGCCGCAAGGCTTCACTGCTGCGGTTCACAAATTGGCTTCGTGCAGAACTTGAGATACATGGAATCAGCTGCTTTGCTTCTGACAGGTCTAGATGTCGGAATTCTCACAGCCATGATGCTGTCGAGAGGATAATGAATGCTTCCACATATGGAGTTGTCATCCTCACGAGGAAGTCATTTGGCAATCCTTATACCATTGAGGAGCTCAGGAACTTCTTTGGCAAGAAAAATCTGATCCCTATATTCTTTGACTTGGGGGCTGCTGATTGCCTTGCCAGGGATATCATTGAGAAGAGAGGAGAACTGTGGGAGACACATGGTGGTGAACTGTGGATGTTATATGGTGGAATGGAACAGGAATGGAGGGAATCTGTTGATGCTCTTTCCCGGGTGGTAGATGTGCAATTAGAAGCGAATGATGGTAATTGGAGAGATTGCATACTGCAAGCAGTTATTCTATTGGCCACAAAATTGGGCAGGAGAAGCGTGGTTGATCGAGTGAATAGATGGAGAGGGAGGGTGGAGAAGGAGGAATTTCCATTCCCCCGCAATGATGATTTTGTCGGGAGGAAAAAAGAGCTCTCAGAGTTGGAGCTTATTTTGTTTGGTGATGTCAGTGGAGATGGGGAAAGAGAATATTTCGAGCTCAAGACAAAGCAGAGAAGAAAATGCCTTAATGGGCGGTCTGTAAACAATTATGAGCAAGTAAATACATATGACAGCAAAGGAAAGGAGCCAGTTTTGTGGAAGGAAACCGAGGAAGACATTGAGATGCAGAGACTGGGCAGTCCACTGCGGCATGGGCGACCATTGAGAGTGAAGAACGCGGGGAGGTATGGGAGGAAGAAAAGATCTAGGAAGATACTCTATGGAAAGGGTATTGCTTGCATATCAGGGGAATCTGGAATTGGCAAGACAGACTTGGCTTTGGAGTATGCATACAGGTTTTCCCAGAGATATAAGATGGTTTTATGGGTCAGAGGGGAAGGCAGATACATCCGACAGAATTATTTGGCTTTGCGGACTTTTCTGGAGGTAGATTTAAGTGTTGATGCTCACTTGCATGAGAAAGGAAGTGACCGATGCTTTGAAGAGCAGGAAGAGGAAGCCGTTGCCAAAATACGGCAAGAACTGATGCGGGACATACCATTTTTAGTAATCATTGATAATCTGGAGAGTGAGAAAGACTGGTGGGATAAGAGAGTCATAATGGACCTTCTCCCACAATTTGGTGGAGAGACTCACTTCATCATAACAACACACCTTCCACGTGTGATGAACTTGGAGCCAATGAAGCTTTCTTATTTATCTGGTGCTGAGGCAATGACTCTGATGAAGGGAGGTGTCAAGGATTATCCACTGGTGGAAATTGATGCGCTCAAGGTCATTGAAGAAAAGCTTGGAAGACTCACTCTTGGCCTAGGTATTGTTGGAGCTATACTCTCAGAGCTTCCAATAACTCCAAGTAGGCTTCTTGACACATTGAATCGGACGCTGCCCATAAGAGACTTCTCGTGGAATGATAGAGAAGTGCTCAGCTTGAAAAATCATGAAACCCTTGTCCGGCTCCTGGATGTCTGCATATCAATATTTGACCATGCAGATGGTCCTAGGAGTCTGGCAACTCGTATGGTTCAAGTGTGTGGCTGGTTTGCACCTTCTGCGCTTCCAATTCATATGTTGGCTCTGGCTGCCCATAAAGTCCCAAAGAAGCACAGAAGGGGTCCAAGGTGGAGGAAGTGGTGGCGAACAATAACTTGTGGCCTCGCAACTTCAAGGATGAAGAGATCTGAAGCTGAAGCGGCTGCTATGTTGATGAGGTTTGGAATTGCCAGATGCAGCGCAAAGCCTGAATATGTACAGTTCCATGATCTGATCAGGCTATATGCTCGCAAGCGAGGAGGCACACGAACGGCTCAAGCTGTGGTCCAATCAGTGTACCTCCGAGGCTCAATCAAACATTCGTCTGAGCACCTGTGGGCTGCATGCTTCATGGCTTTTGGATTTGGTTCTGATCCTTTGCTGGTAGAACTGAGGCCATCTGAGTTGATGTTCTTTGTGAAGCAGATTGTCGTGCCACTTGCAATAAACACATTCATCACGTATTCCCGATGTAACGCTGCACTTGAGTTGCTGCGTCTGTGCACCGATGCATTGGAGCGTGCAGCTGAATCCATGCTTTCTCATGCTGGCAAATGGCGAGAAACATCATTCTCCTGCTTTAGGCCAGCTCAGTCAGAGGCCCAGTACACTTATCTTTGGCAGGAGCTGGCTCTTCTGAAAGCTTCTGTATTGGAAACACGGGCCAAGCTAATGCTTCGAGGTGGACAGTATGACATTGGAGATGACCTGATAAGGAAGACCATATTCATCCGCACTTCCATCTGCGGCGAGCACCATCCTGACACGGTTTCTGCTCGAGAAACCCTCAGTAAACTCACAAGGCTTCTTACAAATGTCCAGCTTAGTTGATTTATATAGCTTAGGACTTCACCGATATATTCTTTTTAGTGTGGCCTTTTCATAAACGACGTACAAAACGCCCCAGATCTTGAAATAACAAAGTAAATTTGTCTTCAGCATTTTCACATGTTTTTTTTCTTTTGCTGAAAGTACTGTCTCTTCTTCCATTCCTATTGGGCTTCTTCAGCCTTTTCGGGTTCTATTAACATATTAGCTTTGGAGTAAGCTACTGCGTTGTTGTTACTAGACTGTACTTGCAACTGCATGCACAGAGGATTTTGGTTTGATGTGATATCATCATTTTGTTCGAAACTACAGTCCAGTACAGGTTCGGTTCTGAATGGGCGGGTCCTGCCGAATTGACAAGTGAACTATTTGCATTTGCCGCCTTGTTGGTTAAAGAGCTGGACGTAATTGCTGTGACGGCTCTGCACTTGCATAGTTGTACACTGCAGCTAGAATTCGGTGGAGAAGAACATGGGGCCCTGAATCTGCACCATGCTGCTCCCACTTGCCGATGTCTCAGCAATGAATTTACATGATGCACATGGTACATCTGATTCGTCCTATCAGAAGATCTATAACAAAGCGACTAGTTCATCAACCACCAATGTCACGGTTGCAAGTTTCAACTCAGGGATGTAAATTTGGAGAATTCACTTATCAAATCCTCCACCTGGATGGTTGGATCTCTATCTTGTTTCCTTTTAAGATCTTGCTATGTGACCAACTTACGTAAATTCAACACACGATTTGTCCATTTGCCTTTGGCTCTTCCCAAATCAACAAAAATGGATGGTTAGGCCCTGTCTGTACGTTTGATGCATGGGATGGTCCAAGATTGATCACGGTATACATGTCTCCATACATTGGATGGTAACTGGGGAACATTTTTGTACTTTCAGATGCAACCGGTGACTTCTCATGTTATTTTTTACATACATTTGGATCGCTACTGAGCTTGCCAATGGACTGCAATTTGCATGGTCGAGATGAATTCGAGCGAGCTGCAAGCACCTACCTCACTGTTTGCACATTGTTACTGTGTTTGATCGAGATCCACGAGCTAACGTAGCTTTAGTAGTGACTGGTGAGATCGGTTGAGGTGACACTTCAACTCCTCTCTCTCTCTCTCGACATTTTCTCCAGATTGGAGGTCCAGTGGTACAGCGTGGGCTACTAACTGACCTAAGTGATTAATCTCCTCCTTGGACGAAGCGAGAGACAAATGCCAGATGGTTACTGGTGTCGTTTGGACCAAGATGTTGGCATGATGCCAGAGAGAGAACACAGACCTACTATATCGACCTTTAACTGGAAACGCAAATAGTAGCTTCATGGGCATACATTGAACCTATGCTAACAGCAAGAACAATTGATCAGCATTCGACTGCAGCTCATGCTCCGGCGACAGTACCGGCAAAGAAAAAGAAGAACAAGAACAGATTCATCTCCCCCCCTGTTCATTCCAAGACTTGTCGATGGTGTTACTCAGCTTTTGGCCTGCGAAGATCGCGCTCACTTCATCTTAGCTTCCGTGAAGAGGACGTGCTTGTTGACGTGGGGGTCGTACTTCCTGAACTCGAGCTTCTCCGTGATCCGGCGAGGGTTCTTGCGCTTCACGTAGAAGAACCCCGTCCCGGCGGCCGACACGAACCTGATGAAGATGGACGCGCGCTTCGCCTTCCCCATCCCGCCGGCACGAACGACCTTCCCGGCGAAAAGAAGCTGGGAAAAAAAAAACGATCAAATCAAAACACAAAGATCAGTTGTGGCACCCTACATACCAATATAAGATGCTACTATTAAATATCATTGTTAAAGTCAAGATAAATAATAAAAACAACAATAAAAAATCATGAGAAAATTTAAACTTTAAAGGTACTTTATTAGAGAGCCAACGAAATCTGAAAGCAATATTTGAAATATGGGACCGGTCCACTTCTAATCAAATAAAGAATAAATAAAACGACAAAGATAGTGGTAAACCACGGTGCTGAAAACTCAAGTGCTTCCACCTATGTATGTTGCTATCACTCCACTAACCTTTTACCTGAGAATGGAAAGAGCAAGTGTGAGGTTTGGAAATCTCAGTAAATACTAAACAATGGTCGCAACACGGTGAGTAAAGGACAGGTAATGCAAGCAAAATGTGTAAAGGACAAGCAATGTAAGTAAGTAATTGACACATGTTAATTGCAATAAAACCAGGTTAACGGAAACACTGATAAATGTCAGAGATAGAGGTGACAGGATTGATGGAATTAAAGGTAATAGTTATTTAGCAACTTATGACAATGGCACCGGCGATCACTTCCCACATATCCGGTTATGCGAAAATAGTTAGGCACAACGCTGTCCTCGACTGTATAACTGTAGACAAGGTGTAATATCCTGAGTAACGAGAATGTACAGCTCCTCGTACGTTACCAGCTAGGTGAAAATCTCCCCTATATGTGGATAACCCTAGGTCAAGTAACTGTTATATTGTTAACATATTATATGGTATGAAATTAAAGGAACTAAGGAAAGACTAAGGGGGTGATCGGTATGGCTGAAAAGCTCATGGCTTATGGCTGAAAACATCAGAGTATTGGTGAAAAAAGCATCATGTAGTGATGAGAGCTTATTTAGCATAATTAAATTTAAAAAAATTTAAAAATATAAAAAATATGTTAGCCTATTACGTATAATACAAACAAATACGGGAAAAAAAAGAACCGGCAAAAAAGCTCAACAAAAAACCAAAAATTCAGAAAAAGACGAAACTTATGAATAGTGCCAAATAAGCCATGCGCACTGTTCATAAGCCACAATGATCGCAGCCTAAGATAAAATTATGAGAAGTAAAATGATGTGCTAGGGTTGGAAATAGAGAGACATAATTCTTGATATGAGGTCGATGTGGAATGATGATATAGTGATAGTGATATAGGAGTTATCCTAAAAAGGTATTATAATATAGTTCACACAGGCTTATCAACCATTCAAGTTTTATTATATGATAAGTGATTATTAATCAGATTAATATGTTTAATACATACATCCTTCATAGCTCAAAAACAACATCATACAATTAATGGATCATGATATTATAAAACTAAAATATAGCAGTCCTAATGTAAAAAAGTGCTAATAATTTAAATCTAAGTTAAAACATGTTCATATGCTACCCTCATTAACGATTTAAGCATGAATTCTAAAACATTAATTAAAAGCATAAATTCTAGAATATTTTAATTGAGCATCCTAATACACATAAAAGCATGTGAGATAAGATAACCTAAAACATCATGGTATGAATACAATATTAAAAGTCTATAAACAGGCAAACATGAGTGATATGATAATAACCAGACAAACATTAGTGATACGATAATGACCAGATAAGCTTTAGTGTTATGATAATAGCCAGGTAACTTTAGTAATATGATATCAGTCAGGTAACTTTAATGATATGATATTATCCAGATAACTTTAATGATATGATATTATCCAGATAACTTTAATGATATGATATTAGCCACCAGTCACCGACCACCACTGAATCTTGGACACATGTGGACTCCTAAACACCCGAAATTCCGTTTTTGGCCCCCAAACCGAAAAAATTCCGAAACTAGACCCCCGCCTGAGCGCGCATTCGCGTTGCGTCGACACGTGTCCGGTCGTGCGGTGTGGTACCGCACGACCGCACTGTAGCACGGGTCGTGCGGTCAAAAAATCGAGTCGTGCGGTTGGGGCTTCGGTCGTGCGCTCAAAAAACCGGAACGTGCGGTTGGCGCGGAGGGCGAGGCGGTCGTGCAGTGTGGTACCGCCGCGACCGTGCTACGATCGCGATCGTCGCGGTACCACACCGCACGCATCGACACGTGTCGACGCAACACGAACGCGCGCTCAGCGGGGTTCGTTTGGAAGTTTTTGGTTTGGGGGCCAAAAACGGAATTTCGGGTGTTTAGGGGTCCACATGTGTCGAAAATTCACCGCCACCATGGCTGTGCACCGCTACCGCCGCCACGTCGGGCCATCTGCCGGCCGTCGTCACCGCGCCACATGCCACCATGGCGCGTCGCGCGTGCGATCGCCGCCGCCGCCATGTGCCATGGCCACTGCCCGCCGGTCGTCGCCACCACGCCGGGCCGCCGCCGCCGCTACGGCCTGCCGTGCACACAGGAGAGGGAGAGAGAGTAGATGGAAAAAAAGAACTTGGTGGAGGAAAGACTGCGTACGGGGAGGAGAGGGGTTTCCTCTTTTTTTTAAAGCCTCAAATCTTTGTTAGGGTTATTATTATTATTTTATATTTATTTATTTATTTTAGTGCTACATCAGTGTGCTGCAGAGTTCGAATCATCCGTTTGTCGCTTAAAAAGGGACAAGAAGATTGGGGGGGAGAAGAAGCTTATGAGGTGGCAGGATTCGACGGCGTGCACTCCAACGCTTCCCTTCTTGGTTCTTGACAGCACGGCGGCTAGGGTTCTTGCGAAGAAGAGAAAAGGTCGGGGACGGGGAGGCCACTTCCCATGGGCTGGGCTGCGGCAACAGTTTATAGTCAGATTGTCCTAGTTCGGCTGAATTGTTTTGGGGCTTGTGTATTAATTTGGGCTTGAGATCGGACAGTAAATGGGCTATCCTAGCTTATCATGCCCAACTAACTCATGTGATCTCTCCTCTAAAAAAACTCACCTGATCTTCCTCTAATTATAAAAAGGAATACGTTTATTTTACTCTTTAAACTTTGCAAAAAGTCTATTTAATACTCTTAACTATAAAATTGGATATTTAATCTCCTAAACTTGCAAAAACCGAGTCAATTTATATCCTAAGACGGTTTTGAAGGATGTTTTTGATGATATGGTCCTTATTCAAGGTAGTTTTCGTCATATTGGCATCCATATCATTCGGTTTTACAAATGAGGACTCAATTCAATGATGTTGACATCCACATCGTCAACTTCTTTCTTACTCCCTCCTCTCTCTACATTCTCTTTGTTCTTCTCATCATCCCCCTCCTCTCATTTGGATTCACAACAACAAAAACAGATGGTATAGTTGCCAATATAGCAAGAACGATCCCTATCAGCAAACCATCCTCCAAAGCTGCTTTAGTGTGTAGTTTGACCCGATTTTGTAAATTTAGGGGAGGGGGTTAAATACCCGTTTTTTGTAGTTGAAGATGTTAAGTGGATATTTTTCAAAGTTTAGTGTGTCAAATGAACTTACTAAAAAAAACCTGACTCATATGATTCTCTCACTAAGGCTTTGTTTTGAGTGCAAGAGAATACATTTTGTCTGTGCGGCAAGAAGACAAAATTACCCTTAAATTAAAGAACTTTTCAAAAGAAAAATGATGGTGATACTTGTATTTTGAGATCTACTAGGGGTTTAGTGGTTATTTACCTACAAATTTGTTAGCTAGAACAATGTATATGAGATTTTAGGCTGCTGTGATTTCACCACGTTCTTGCTTGATTTTATCGTATTGACTTATGTATGACTTTATTGCTTAATGGTCATAGACATTATGGTTGTTTCTATGAGCATCACTAGCTACTTGTTATTTGTCATTCACTTTCTATAATTACTATTGCTATTATTGTATTGTTGATTATATATATAGTTATGAAAATTTAATTTTAAAATATGTGGTTCAATCGGTGACCTAACGGTCCGCCACAGGTCAATGACCTGAGACCTCGGCCGGATCGATAGCAATCCGATTTGGTAACACTAGCACCATGTCAATAGTGGGTGATCCTATAATACGATCCCATCGAAGCATCTCTGATTCAATTCAAGATCTTGATCCTAACAACTTAGATTCATACATCATGTGACGGATAGAACAAAAATAAAAAAATATAGATTCCTTTTGTTCCAGCATATTAGACATTGTCATAATGTTATAGAATTTAATTTTCTCTTTTACAATGGTATAACACGAGTTTCCATTCTTACCCGCAATTTCCTATATATCAGCAAAGGCATTTTGGTTCATCGATAACATGTTAATATTCCTTTGGGTTCTTTAGCGAGGTTTGGAGAATTTTGAGTTCCTTTCTCGAGTATTCTTTGTTTTGGCTATCAGTAATTAAGCTATTGATCCTTTTTTCCTACCAATCCATTTTCTTCCGCTATTGTTGGCATGTGTTCACGAGAAGCTAGAGATTGCTGGTGTAATGAGAGATTAGTCATGACCCTTTGTATAAGTTTTGTCCAAAGTGATTTGTTATTAGTGGACCAATCCCACGGCTAAAAATATCTTGCTAAGTCTTACTAATAATGTGTCATGCCAAAAGAGGCAATCTCATACCTATATCATGATTAACTTCTTGTTATACTAACAAAAAAAACTAAGAATGACACATGGAATAATTGATTTTGCTTCAAAAGAAAATAATGTTACAAGTAAACCCAACCTCCTAATGTTTACTCACATCACACAACTCACGTAAAGTAGTTACTACAAGGAAAACACACTATGTAAGACATGATCCAAGCAATACTGAAGACAAATAAACAATCACAACAAAGGAAAACCAAAAGCACATATGTCCACAACCAAATTGGAACCTTCCTATCATGAAGTAGACCAAGGGGGCTTTTTTGACAAAATGTCACTCACATGTACTAGTATGCGTACAAAATCTACATATCATAATCATGTGCAACATGATAATACTCTAAATTAGAGCTCCAAGTCCTTACAGATTATGTAACTATCATGTGACCACTAAAAAGTTCCCTCGTGTAAAGTGTATTTGTTACCACATGAACATAAGATATGAGTCATGATTACCAACAAACTTGTGTGAAAAGTAACAAACTAGGTGACAAGCAACCAAAAGCGATAGCATGTCAGTCCATAATGCATTGCAACCTGTATGCCATGTAAAAAGAAGATAACATACATGACCTGGCACTGATCCATCCAACTTTTGTGCTCCATGTACATTTCGTGAAGCATGGGACTACTCCAGAACCTCCTAAATCACAATAATTGTTTGAAAATCATGTGATCACTCTAAAAGTTCCATCTCTAAAGCAATTACTAAAACAGAAATACAATATGTACGTCTAGATCGTGAACAATCTTATGCAAAAGATGACAAAAAGGATGACAATGAACGGAAAGCAAAAGAAAGAGCGACCAAATAAGATCGTGTGCCACTAATGCATATTTGTATGTTCGCTATTATCCATCCACCTTTCTAGTACCACACTTCTTGTATTATGAGTCACTTCATGTCAAGACATCAACAAACTCTACTAAACCTTTTAGATACAAGCAACTTTACTTCGCTATAAATGCACAATAATGTATCATCATTTCTCACAAAACCATCAAAATTCATTAGTTCCACAAGAACATGGCAACCATCAATTGCTCCATAGTTTTCTTCACTATTTGCTTCTTCCTCTTGTGCCATGGCTCTATAGCCCAGCTATTAGGCCAGAGTACTAGTCAATGGCATAGTTTTCGTCGTGGAAGTCCAAAAGAGTGCAGGTTCGATAGGTTGCAAGCATTTGAGCCGATTCGAAGTGTAAGGTCCCAAGCTGGTGTAACTGAGTTCTATGATGTCTCTAATGAGATGTTTCAATGTACCGGTGTATCTATTGTTCGTCGAGTTATTGAACCTAAAGGCCTTCTACAACCTCATTACACCAATGCACCAAGTCTAGTGTATATCATCCAAGGTTTGTGCATCGACTTAAGTACATATTGATCAATTGACATGCTTATATTGCTTTTGGTTAAAATGGATGTGCCATACTTGCAGGGAAAGGTGTAACAGGGCCGACTTTCCCAGGATGTTCAGAGACCTACCAACAACAGTTTCAACAATCTGGGCAAGCACAAGTGTCCGAGGGTCAAAGCCAAAGCCATAAGTTTAGAGATGAGCATCAAAAGATTCATCGTTTTAGACAAGGAGATGTCATTGCATTGCCTGCTGGTGTAGCTCATTGGTGCTACAATGATGGTGAAGTGCCAGTTGTTGCCATATATGTCTTTGATGTAAACAACGGTGCTAACCAACTTGAACCGAGACAAAGGGTAATTAATCATAACTTATCTATAGTCAATATTCTATGTTTTCCAATCATTTTTGTTGTGTTTTATTGGACAACACCAATTGACATATTTAATTTTCTTAATCAATCGCTAGGATTTCTTTTTAGCTGGTAACAACAAGATAGGCCAGCAAACATACAAGCCTGAGACAGACGAGCACTTCACAAACATCTTTGGGGGCTTTAGTGTTGAACTACTTAGCGATGCTCTTGGTGTAAGCAGGGAGGTGGCAAGGCAGCTCCAGTGTCAAAATGACCAAAGAGGGGAAATAGTCCATGTCAAGCACGGTCTTACATTTCTCCAACCATATGCATCATTGCAAGAGCAGCAACAAGAACATGTCCAGCCGGGAGAGCATTACCAACCAAGCCAATATCAGCAAACACAATATGGCAGTGACTTCCCTAATGGTTTGGATGAGACTTTCTGTACTATGAGAGTAAAGCAAAACATCGATAACCCTAACCTTGCTGACACATACAACCCGAGAGCAGGGAGGATTACATATCTCAACAGCCAGAAGTTCCCAATTCTTAATCTCGTACAAATGAGTGCTGTCAAAGTAAATCTATACCAGGTAAACGTGCATAATGTATTTTTTGGGTAAAAGTTTAATGTATATAATATGCTAACTGTGTGTTCTTTCACAAATCTTTTCTACTGCAGAATGCACTTCTTTCACCATTCTGGAACATCAATTCTCATAGTGTCGTGTATATTACTCAAGGGCGTGCACGGGTTCAAGTTGTCAACAACAGTGGCAAGACCGTGTTCAATGGAGAGCTTCGCCGTGGACAACTACTAATCATACCCCAACACCATGTAGTTGTAAAGAAGGCACAACAAGAAGGTTGTGCATACATTGCATTTAAGACCAACCCCAACTCCATGGTGAGCCACATCGTAGGGAAGAACTCCATCTTCCGTGCACTCCCAGACGATGTTGTGGCCAGCGCTTATCGCATCTCAAGGGAAGAAGCTAGGAGGCTCAAGAACAACAGGGGAGATGAGTTGGGTGCGTTCACTCCTAGTCAAACCTACAAGAGTAACCAAGATGTCTCTACTGTGCTCGAATCATAGTAGTCTTGGATTGCTAGAGAGATGATGTGATAATAAAGTATAAGAAAATAAAAAAACTGCGAGCGAGTTGCTTTGCGGCTATGTAATGTTTGGTTGTTCTTATAATGATAATAAACTTCTGTCTCTTATATTTATTTTTCCTTCCAAGTAGTGATATTAATATTACCATTGCCCCCAATGTAATTTCTTCGTTTTATTATTTATATATAACCATGCCACTTTAAGAAAGGGTGATTTGCAAATATGCTATCATAAACACATTACAATGTTGTCACATGAGTGCACACTCCGTTGTGCCATTACAAAAGTGAGATACCTAGATGCAAATGATCTTTCTACCCCTTGAAACATTGACATATGTTAGTAAAACATCTAAATGAAAAAAAGAAAAGAATTAGACAACTATAAGACAAAACTTCAAAAATATTTACAATACAATGCGAGCTTACCAACGAGCTAACTGGGAAGGATTAAGCCATGCTACAATGCTATCCATTCTAGATTATTTTTTTCTTTATGAGAAAACGTGTTGTGTAGATGTGTTTTGATTGTTGTAACCCATATGCGACGTGCAGACAACTGGTGTGCATAATGTAAAGGGGAGGTTGGGCGAAATGACGGTACTGCACACCAGACAAAAATACATAAAGAGCCTTTGTTGAGAATTCAATATAAGGATAATATGTTGATAAAATTTTATCATAACATCAATATGGCTTCTTACTAGTGGACCGGAAGACCACCAGTGACGACGGTGGGGCTTTGTCGGCGAGAGGGGAGAAGATGGAGAGGGCAGATCGGCGTGCGCGCTGGTGTGGTGCGGACATGGCCGTAGCGCAGCTCGCCATGTGCCCAGATTACGGTGACTCATGCATATTACGGTGACTCAGGGACTAAATTTGGTATTCGCGTGACAAATAGTGCCAAAAATGCCCAAACTTCCATTTTACTTAACAGGAGGATAACACATCCGAAGGACGGAAGTGGCATGAGATGATACCGGAGAAGTTCCCCGGTAGTCCGGTGGCACATAGGGAAACATAAGTTTTTTTCGATGGCAAATTAGAAAAATCGGAACCTTTGTATGTCAAATAAGAAATTTGCTCTAAAAATAAAGCATTTTAAGGATTATCTTTAGTATCGTTGGTAGATGATATGCAAATAACTTATAGATAGATATCGTTTATACTATTGTATGTCCAGTACTACTAGTACCTGACCACTTTCCAGTAGCTAGGTTCCAACGGGCAACTAATAATCAACCCTAGTTTAAACTTGTTGGATAATCGGCTAGGAAGTTGGTGCTCCAACTAGCTTACGGTTTAAGCTTGTGCATATCGATTATAACTGAAATTACACTTAACGGCTGTTAGCTTTTCTAAAAAAAAAAGAAGAAATAGAAAAATGAGAAAACCCCATTATATCGTCATGGACAATACAAATGAATAAGGAGAAAAAAAAAAGACAAAACAACCAAAAAAAACCCAAAATAAACCAAAATTAGAAACCAACTCATTTCAAGTGGTTTCTGACTTAAATAAACCAGAAGCTGAAGTTGTTTGAAACGGAGCCTAAAGACAGCGGTATCTTTTTTTTTTTGACCAAGTCTCCACAAATTCATAGCAATGAAAGAATATCATAGAACTAACTTGGGGTGCAACCATGGCCACGCAGAGTTGTGAACCACCCACCCAAGTTTTGAATCGACGAGAACATATCATGTACTTTCCACTTTTTAGGTACTCTGTACTCCCCTTCTTCGAAACATGATGTAAATAGTTATGAAAAATTCCAAAAAAAAGGGTCGTTAGCATTGACACAATCAATTTATCATGCACAAAATTTGAAATGTAAATTCAATCTGGACATTGAGAAACAAAATGAAGAAATTCTGCTGGAAAGAAAATCAGAAAATTAAAAGGAAAAAGACGAAGATAAAAGAAACTATTCACTGAATTTTGTCTTTTTTCTCGTAACTTAAGTCACTTTTTAGTTGATTTTTTGTAGCATGCTCGACTATATAATAACCGATCTAACTATTTTTTGAATTTTTCGCAACATGTTTTAAATGAGAGTACGGGACTACTGGAAGGGTGAGTACAGGATATGTCCTCGTGAGCGCACATGTCAAAGTTCAAGTTCAACTTCAACCTTAGATTTAAAGTGTGAGGAGAATAAATCTTATCACACCATATCTCAAAAAGAGAGAATATCATGAAACGCATGGTACACAAAATAGGCAACAAAGGACTCAGTTAAATTTCCGCCAACATTAGATATAATTCACCGCAACTCAAGGTGAAATCCTACTGTTAGCTGGACTTGAAGTAACCCAACGTCCACTAATAAAAGCTGGTTTTCAAAACCATGATCTGGGAACCAACAGTTAACAGCCGATTCTAGTAACCTTCTTTCTGTCTGGGACCAGTATCAGCTAGGGGTGAAAACGGGTCGGATTCGAACGGATATTGCTGTTACCATATCCTAACCCATATTTTTTCTCCGGATTCGGTACCAATCGGATTCGGTGTCGGATCGGTCGGGATTAACTCATTTCGTTTGCACCCCTACTTGTTTGTAAGGAATGCATACAAATCAGATAAATGGAGGGGACGACCGACTTGATGTTACTATTTAATAGCTGATGTGGAAGATTTTATTTTACCATTGCAAAAGAAAATGAAACGTCAAATAGTAGCACTAACCTGAAATCAAACTTGAAGATGTATCGGATTCGGACGGATATTACTGTTACCATATCCTAACCCATATTTTTTTCTCCGGATTCGGTACTAGTCAGATTCGGTACCAATCGGATTCGGTGCCGGATCGGTCGGGATTAACCCGACCCGTTTTCACCCCTAGTATCAGCCATCTAAAATGCCCTTACCAGAAGTTAATTCTTGCATGGCTATAACCACGACCAGTCAACTAGGAGACGTTAACAGCAAAATGTCCTGAAATAGAATTATCAATGGTAATAAAAAAACAACTAAACCTACCAGATCTTACCAACATTACCAATATATAGAGTGCTCATAAAAACTAACATTATTACCCAAAAAATGGATCCAATACATCGACTGATTACATTCCCACTGCAATTCACCTTGTTACATGCACAAGATTTTAGCAATCAACGAAACATGACATCGGAAGCTCATTTCAGCAAATTCTCATATTGCCAGCAAAGCAGTCTTTACCTCACATGATCGTACTTGATTATAAAATTCTCATATAGTTAGGTTAGATATCACTCTAAGACGTGTATAAAAATGGAAACATGGAACAGCTGCCAAAAGTAGGTGATTTCTGAAACCCATGTTGACAAAATTACAAGATAAGTCTAGTTATTAGGTTCTTTCAAAGGAGTGAAGCACTAAAGGTTCTCTGTGTCCATGAAAGTGTGTAGATTGATCTGATTTCCTTCCAGCAGATCATAGTTATCATCGCCGCCATAAACGCCCCTGTTGCTTTTGTTCTTGCATGCGCCTGCGAAATGACAGATTATGTCCTCAGAAGCTTTTAATCAAATAAGTGATCCCTGGACTACCATGTGACCAAGCAATATTGAGAATTGAAACATTACAGCATTTTTGACATGCCATCAACTTCTGACTACATTAACCTTTGGTGGCTGAGCCATTAGTCTATCATATTTCTGACATGTTGCAATTCTAACAGAATCGTACAGTTCTACAACAAAGCGGAAGTACCTTTAAAAACATCCCACAGCCCACAAAGGTAAGACGTTAACTTCCTGTCACCCCCCATCAAATTAGGTTTTAAAAAGAGTAAATTTCGCATGCAAAAACTTTATTGTCCAAACTATCAATGAACCGCAACTTTTTGTTTCAGGTCATATTTCAAAGTAACGCCTTTAAGAGAGAGAAATTTCAGAGAACTGCAACTCCGACACATTAGAGCCGTCCTGACAAGCCAGGCCCACATGTCATACACAGCTCGGTACTGAGACTGTTACAGGGTGTGTGTGTGTATGACATGTGGGCCCGGCTTATCCAGGTGGAGTGTCCAAGTGGCACCACTATGACTCTTTGGGACCGACTTGTCAGGAAGGCTCAAGCGTGATAGAGTTGCAATTTGCTGAAATCTCTTAAAGGTAGGGTTCTTTGAAATCTGACCTAAAAGTTGCAGTGCATTGATAGTTTGGACAGTAAAGTCGCAGTTATGCGAAATTAACTCTTTTAAAAAGGAAG
Organism: Dendrocalamus sinicus; assembly: GCA_036346575.1. Classification (NCBI taxonomy): domain Eukaryota; kingdom Viridiplantae; phylum Streptophyta; class Magnoliopsida; order Poales; family Poaceae; genus Dendrocalamus; species Dendrocalamus sinicus. The sequence continues at coordinate 17,568,122 of CM070643.1, read as the reverse complement.
CTAAGCAGCAACACACTTACTGCTGAGTGTCCAGTGAGATTATATATATTATAAAAAGATAAAAACCACAAGTATCAACCATGCATAGGCCTCTATCATATATAACGGAGATGGCAAAAAATTACCCCTCAGGGCCAAACCAGAACGATTGGTGGACTAACATAGTAACATGTATACATTGGGTAAAGGGCTCTGTTTGGTATTGCAGGTATTTCTGTGGCTTTTTAAATGCACCTCTATTTTCAATGTGGTAACTACTCCCTCCGTTCTGTAATATAAATCCAACATGTATACCTATGAAGTACATTATTTAAGGAACATTTAATGAAATTAGATTATATTTTTCTCTAATAGAAGGAGTAGTATTATGTCAACAAGGCCTGAGCTTATGAAATTTATTCAATCAATAGGATCCTAGAATGTATGAGACAACAGCATCAATCCAATGCACCAGGTTGCTGAATAGCCTAATTATTTAATTAAGACACTCAAATAACTGTCTGAGAGGTAGGTTGATTCTGTGCTCTCCTAAGAAAAGTTTGCACAAAACTTAAAATTGAAGAGAGGCTGAGATTAAACCTCATCATTTCCGCTAACAACTTTTAAGAGAGGGTAATTTGGTCACTTGGGAAATGTTAACGGCCCATGCAAAACTCTGTCCTGAAATGATGTCTATCCTGGACGAACCATTTGGCCCAAAAATCCAAGACCAGTCCAATTCTGACCTAGTAATTGGGACGCAGACAACGAAAACAAGTTACCATCATCTATCCCACCCCTGCCAAGTAGCGGCAGCCACAGGGACAAGGCGGTTGGTGGACTAGAGGACTCTGGGGGCGTGGCAAAGTAGTGGGTGTGTTCATTCGTGTGCTGCAAAGAACAAATGCAGAAATGAAACTAGTCAAAATGCGTGAAGACAACCGTCATTGTTATTTTGATTCAACATTGCAACCCAACAACAATGAGCCTTAACTGTGCTTCGGTAATTTGGCTCAAAACTATTTTGAACTCAAGACTCCAGTGGGTAACTACTCCTTTCCTGTGGAAAACGTGTTACTTGAGTACATACATGGTGATACAAAGTGTCCAATGAGCATGTAAGTTCTTTTGCTACATGATTATATCCATTATTTGGACCCGATTAAATTTGCTAAAAATTTCTGTCATGATAACAATATGAGCAAGGAAACCCTGAACTTTTCCTGTTGCAAAAAGACCATATGAAACAAAAGCAATAGACACTGATCATCGATCAAGATGAGCTCATATATTTTGCTTAACTTACCTATTAGATTATATTCCTGCTGGACACAGGAGTTCACTGACATTATTGCATTATGTATGGAGAATTTTCCGTCCAGTTTAGTGTCATGTTTCTTTGCAGTGAAGACTCAACTCATGGCATGCTGATTGTCAAGATTAAACAAGAACCAAAAATGTACTCATCGAGTGTGATTCATGGAGTTGTATAGCAACAATTGTTGCTTCAGGTTGGATACATCGCATATTCAGAATATCAATCACCTATAACCAAGGATAAAAAAAATCACCAGTAACCGGCCGTACCGGCCCAGCCCATTAAAAATTTATCGATCCATAAAAGTTATAAATTTAAATTTTAAAATTTAAATTTAATCGATGAACAATAATTCCAGGCGGTAACTGGTCAAATGGGCGGTAACCAGCCGAAAACCAGTCATTCAAATTTTGAGTTTAAATTTTGTTTGATGAAATTTGGCCTGTTTAAAATCGGTAACCGCCGGTAACTGGTCTGTAACCGGTATCAGCAGGGGTCTGATATTTTTCCCATTTCCGGTTTTTGAATCCTTGCCTATAACTAGAGTCTAGAAGCATATAGAACTGATACACAAACATCTGCTTACCTCTGATGTTCCTTTGACCGCTCAATAAACTCAGTAGGGATGTCACAACCTTGATAGGATGCAAGAACAGCCCTGATGTCAGAAGGTCTTGCCATAGCAACATCTGCAGCATTTGTTGGTTTACGAAGATTCCAAAAACAGGAATACTTAGCAGACCACAAAAATGGAAAAGCCTAGGATCACAGGATAAGAGGAGAAAATGATTGCAGGGCTTACATTCAAGAAATGGAATAAGATCAAGCAGTTGTGTGTCATCATTTTCAAGCTTCCAAGGTTTGATCGGCACACAATTTTCAGGCTGCAGGCATGACTCAAGAGCATGTCCACTGATATAAATAACTTGTGCAGGATTCCTGTTCAGCCTTGACAAATCCTAAATTGGCAACATAAAGTTAAATAAAACATAGAATACGCATGCCACTGAAGAAAGCGTCAGATACTTAAAAAATAAGAAAGAATAGATAATGACTCCTAGATTGTGTTACTAAGAAATTACAATATTGACCAGTTTTTTTATAAAAACATTTACCACATTTCTCTTCAGACTTACACACGCACCCTTTTTAGCATTGGCTACCTACGTCTGTTCAGTGGAGTCAGGATTTTGTGATTAATGAAACATAAGCACCTTAGTCAAGAATAAGTAGCAAACAATGAACTAGATCATAAAAGCTAACAAAGCCAACTCATCTCTAGCTGAAGGAGGGAAACCATATACGACAAACTTTCAACTTTCAACAGTTAGAAGGCATGTAGGCCATTGCAGTAATTGTAAATACAGGAAGATTCTAAATTTTTCACAGTGGTGGTAACAACCTACTTTGATACTACCAGCTTCCACTAAAAAAACAATACCAGCTTACCAGTCCCTACCTCATGTAAAGTATTTGACTACTTGCTGCAACAGAAAGCTAAGCAGGTAACAACTTTCCAGGAAGAAATGACAAACTAGGTCACAAGGAATTATTTGCATGAGGGAGCTTTTGGAAAGGTTCCATGATGTTCAAGCAATTAGTTAATACTGTTGCTTTTGCTCTTGATGGTATTCATTGGTTTTTGTTCACAGTAATGAAAAGTTGATGACGGTTGTAGGCAACCAAAATGAAACACTAAAAAATGCACAAGACTGTTGTATTCGGTGATACAAACAAAACATAAGTCATGACACAAGATGCTGTGTTATAAAAGAGACCATCTCATGAATAATGTGTAAACATCATGGGCCACAAAAAATCGAAAAGAAACTTTGAGGAGAAAGTGCGTATTCTTGATGGACCCCAGTACTCTCACCCAAGATAAGTCATGATCACGATCAATCTTGTGCCAAACATGACAAGCCAAGTCACAAAATCAAAGGCATGCATGTGCAAAGTCCAACCTCCATGTCAAATTGCAAAAGAAGAGATAATATATGACATGGAGTAACTCACGCGTATTAGCATGCCTCTACCAACCTACACATCATTATTCACCCACGCTTCTTGCATCATGGTACCACTCCAAAACCATATAAACCTAATTAACCACTCCAAAACCATATAAACCTAATTAACCGTGTGAAGATCACGAAACCAATCCAAAAGTGGGCTCACTTAAAGTGTTAGCACAGAAACACAAGATACAAGTCATGATCAATAACAATTATGTGTAAAACATGACAAACTACAGGGTCACAAGCAAGATAAAGCAAAAGGCATGTGTGTACATAAAGCTTTGCAACTCTATGTCATGTTGCAAAAGAGGAGAGCTTATAAGACAAAGTGTGACTCATGCATATTAGCATGTCTCTACCAACCTATACACCATTATCCATCCACCTGATGTGGTCCATATGTCATGCAACACTCCAAAACCTCATAGATCTTAGTACTAATTCTGTGAACATAGGAACATTCCAAAACCTCCATCATTAAGTACTTGCTAAAACAGAAATGTAAGATAGAAGTCATGATCGCAAACAATCTTGTGCAAAAAAATGCTGCGTCAGAACGGAGGAACAAAAGCATGTGTTCACACAAATGCTTTACAGCATCCATGTCATGTTACAAAAAAGAGAGCAAATATGATGTGCCACAGTGTCACTCATGCATATTGTTATGCCCATTGTTATCCATCCATCTTTCTTGTACCAGACTTCTTGTGTTATGAGTCACTTCATGTCAGGACATCAACAAACTCTATCTTAACCTTGAGATACAGAAACTTTACTTTACTTTAACCTTTAGATACAGAAACTTTACTATCAAAGCACAATGATGTAACATCATTTCTCACAAAAGCATTAGAGTTCATTAGTCTAACAAGAACATGGCAACCATCAATTGCTCCATAGTTTTAATCACTGTTTGCTTGTTCCTCTTGTGCCATAGATCTCTAGCCCAGTATTAGGCCAGGGTACCGGTCAATGGCTGAGTTTTCGTCGTGGGAGTCCAAGAGAGTGCAGGTTCGAAAGGCTCCAAGCATTCGAGCCAGTTTGAAGTGTAAGGTCCCAAGCTGGTACAACTGAGTTTTATGCAGTGTTACCGGGACTCGCGTGTCCAAACTTTTTTTGGAGCGTCGACACGCATCCACGCGTCGGACACGGTGTGACACGCATCAGATGCAGCTCCGACGAGTCCAAGTTGCTGACAGAGAGAGAGGAGCAGCAGCCGAGCAGGTTTGGAGAGAGGATGAGGAGAAGATGCGAAGGAAAGGTATGTAGGAGAGGAGAGATAGTCTGACGCTGTGGTGCAACTTGGAGGCTAAAGGAGGTGGTCAAAGATAGAGTTTCCCTGTGAAGACTAGAGAAGGGGTGGAATGCAGCACACTTCCATGGCTGCTTCATCGGGGACGGGGAAGACCAAGAGGATGACACTAGGGAGGGAGAGAGGCGCTGCGGGCCTTTGTTTTCTTTATTATTCCCTTCTCTCAACGGCTGACTAGAATGTGATCCTTTGTGAAGAATACTCAGTGGCGCTATATGTTTGAAGTGTTTTACCCACTATTTTATGTGTTATTCGATAATTATTAATATCATTTACTAGTAAAATATACGTATAATGTTTTAGTACAAAATTAATATATATTAGACAATCCTCGAATCCTATTTTTTCGAGCTTGACGAATCGGACACCCGCATACGAGTCGAACTCGGACACCCATGTCCGTGTCCAGGTAACACTGGTTTTATGATGTATCTAATGAGTTGTTTCAATGTACTGGTGTATCCATCGTCCATCGAGTTATTGAACCTAAAGGCCTTCTACTACTTCATTACACCAATGGAGCAACTCTAATGTATATCATCCAAGGTTTGTGTGTCGATTTGAGTACACATAGATTAATCGACACACTTACATTGCTTGTGATTAACATGGACGTGCCATACTTGCAGGGAGAGGTATAACAGGGCCGACTTTCCCAGGATGCCCCAAGACCTACCAACAGCAGTTCCAACAATCTGGGCAAGCCCTAGTGTTCGAGGGTCAAAGCCAAAGCCATAAGTTCAGAGATGAACATCAAAAGATCCACCATTTCAGACAAGGAGATGTCATCGCATTGCCTGCTAGTGTAGCTCGTTGGTGCTACAACGATGGTGAAGTGCTGGTTGTTGCCATATATGTCGTTGATATAAACAATGGTGCTAACCAACTTGAACCTAGACAAAGGGTAACTAAGCATAACTTATCCAGAGTCAACATTAGAACAGTACTTGATCATTTTTGTTGTACTTTCTTGGGTGATGATCTGCTAGCATATTGATCCTCCTAAATCAATTGCTAAGATATCTTGTTGGCGGGCAATAAGAGAGGTCAACAAGCGTACAGGCATGATGTTGAGGAGCGCTCTCAGAACATCTTCAGTGGCTTCAGCGCCAAACTGCTTAGCAAGGCTCTTAGTGTAAGCAGGGGGGTGGCAAGGCAGCTCCAGTGTGAAAATGACCAAAGAGGGGAAATCGATCACATTGAGCATGGTCTTACGTTGCTCCAACCATATGCATCATTGCAGGAGCAGGAACAACAAGTGCAACCGAGGGAGCATTACCAACAAAGACAATATCAGCAATCGCAATATGGCAGTGGTTGCTCTAACGGTTTGGATGAGACTTTCTATACCAACCCTAACTCCATGGTGAGCCACATCGCAGGAAAGAGTTCCATCTTCCGTGCCCTCCCAAATGATGGTATAGCAAGTGCATACCGTGTTTCAAGAGAAGACGCTAAGAGGCTCAAGTATAACAGAGGAGACGAGTTGGGGTATTCACCCCAAGCCATACCTACAGGAGTTACCAAGATGTTTCTGGTGTGGTTGCATCTTCTTAGGCTCAGGTTGATAGAAATGGTTTGCAGATAAAGAATAAATAAACAAAAGACTGCAAGCCAGTTGCTTTGGGGCTATGTGCTGCTCAACCTTTCTAATAATGATAATAAAACCTCTATTTATCCCTTATATTTGCCTTTCCTTCTAGAGTAGTGATGTTTCAAATTAAGTAATTGTTTTGTTATATTATCCATATAAATTATACCACTTTAAGAATGGGTAATTTGCATGTCCCGTCATAATCCTAAAAATTGTGCACATGCTACTACAAAATCGGAGACTCTTGTTATGCCATAGCAAAAGAGAGATACAATTTTCATGCCATTATGACAAGGGCAAAGGCCTTGATCAAGATGCAAATAAGAAATGAACATCCCACCATTTGTCCCTTTCAAAGATGAAAGATCTGACTATGTTAACTAAACATTTAAATGAAAAAAAAATGGACTGTGATAAAATGAAAGTTCAGAATTATTTACAATACAATGCAATCTCACCAGTGAACCGAATGAGAAGGCTCATCCAGAATGCTATCCTTTCTAGACGCTTTTGCTGTATAAGATACAACACGATGTGTTGTTTCTTGGATGTGGAAACCCGGAATGCAAAGTGCACAAGGTTGGTGTATACTTAATACATGGGCAAAAACAACTTTATCATAACATCAACTCCACTTCTTACACTGTTGACCAATTATTCGAAAAACATCTACCATGTTTCAATCTATGTTATGCCAACATATAGGTGGCCTAGCATCTCGTAAATTACTAGCAAGAGTATTCCAAAAATACAAACACAGGATAACATGGGACTTATCTGACAGAAAAGGGAATTTAAAGCATCAATATGCAAAACTGTTTCAACCAGTATATAATGTATTTAAGCACTGCGAAAAACTGGACATCCAGCAACGCACTTTACTACGAGAACAGCAGATAAGGCCCCCGTACCCGATAATGTTTTCCATTTTCATATTTAGTTGCAACTCTTGATAACCTGTGCCGAACATAGCCCTTTGAATCCAATCTTTCAACAACAGGATCAACATACTACACATGTGACAAAGTTTCATCCGGGTTAGATGTTTGCAAAAACAACCAAATCATTGAAGAAATTATGATAAACTTACCATACTCAGCTGATCAGAATACACAACAATTTCATAGAATTTCGCAAGATGTTCCAGAAAGGCATCCACTCCTGGCCTCTTAAAAGTCCTCCATCCTCTCTCACGCTATATATTAAAAAAAACATTAGCTAGGAATTCTTCATCAAGCAGTCTTAAAGTGCATGTGCTATAAAACTAAAATAGAAAGACTTCTACCAGATTTTACAATGTTATATAAAACATCCACCCAAACTACATCAAACGATTCTCTTCTTTTCAAAGCAAATATTTGGAAAAAAAAACATAAATAGGAACATAACATATTAATTGCAGTCATAAAACTTGTTAGGCAATAGAATAGAATTTTTGGTACGAATAATCCATTTTTTATTCAAAATTACAGAAATATACCCGCGAGAAATTTTTTTACAAAAATAGGCTCCAGTCGCCCAATGGGAGGGCGACTGGAGCCTATCGCCCAACCAGAAGCCGACTCTGTCCCTATCGCTCTACCATTGGGCGATTGCATCCAGTCGCCCTCCCATTGGGCGACTTTCATGCAGTCGCCCAATGGTTGGGCGACTGCACTCAGGCCCCCGTGCCCAGCGGACTCAAATTCGTTTTTACCTTGATTGAAATTGCTATAACTTTTGATCCGTGGCGAAATTGCTCAAATTTTTTCTAAAGGCTTTTGGATGTATGAAGAATAGCTCCACCAATTTTCACTATTTTTGGCGAAGGTTTGATACCTTTCGCTCAACCATTGGGCGATCAGATGAAAAGTCGCCCAATGGGAGGCGACGATGCGATCGCTCAATGGTTGAGCGACAGGGACAGAATCGGCTTCTGGTTGGGCGATAGGCTCCAGTCGCTCTCCCATTGGGCGACTTGAGCCTATTTTTGTAAAAAAATTTCCCACGGGTATATTTCTGTAATTTTGAATAAAAAATGGATTATCCGTACAAAAAATTCCAATAGAATATGCCGCAGCCCCTTACCATATGCTGCGGCATCTGTGGATATCAGTTGCTATAGTTAGCAGATGTAAATCAGGGATTAGTTGCTATAGTTAGCATATGTAAATCAGGGATATTACCCCTGCCTTATAAAGCAAGGCCAGCCGGCCCTATAATAGAAGGCGCCACCCCTCACATTGAGGCGTGGCCAATTGCCCCAAACTCTGTCATTCTACAAAACTGATTCAGAAGAACCAGAGATCTAGTTGGCCAATGGGTGAACTGAAGAAAAACAAAACCACATGCTTCCAATCGAGCATACAAATTAGTAAAACTATTTAAAATACTGCTCCAAAATATCCCTTTTTAGTTCAGTCTGAATGGGGATCACCATCAGAACTCAAAACTTAAATAAGCACAAGTTCTTTCGGGTTTCACCCGTACATCACAGATGGTAAAGTTCAAGTGCATATTACTGGAATGTTAAAAGATTTTGGATCATATTGTACGATACATAAGGCGCATAGCAAATAACAAGATCGAAAACTTCATAGAAAACACAAAAGTTCACCTTCCAATCTGAGTATACAAGAGTCTCATTCAGATCCAGAACTAGGGTGAAGACATGCTGCTCTTGAGGAGGTAGATCTGGAAGAAGTTTATCTGATGATGGTTCACTAAAGCCCTGTGGTAAAAATAAGTATTCGTATGATTATGGGCATTTGTTCACAATATCCAACATAGACCACAAAGAACAAAAGGTTTACCATTTTTTACTGACCCGAATTTGATCTTCAATTTGGCTCCTGACATCCAAGTAGAACTCAATAGCGGCAACAGGAACTGCAGAACAAAAAATATAAATTTTCAGTATTAAGGAGACAGAAAGAAGGAGATGACACAACCACACGCAATGTAAGCAGGCAGTTAACAACCGATGTAGTAGATGGAGATGTCATCTGTACAATCTCAGGTATCTAGGGCGCTCAGGTTAGTCAATACTCAATAAGCTCATGTCATGCTCCTTGCTCGTGAAATGTAGTTGTATATAGCAATCTAGAATATGCATATACAGCATCATCATGCATTAATTTACAGTCAGAACGACGTGCTTTTTACTTAACATTTTTTTGTACCAATGACACACATTGGCCACAGTAAATGTAACACATATAATTTGATACAGTCTAATGGTTAGGTTGCCACAAATTCAATTACCACATAAGGTCTAGTCAATCAATGGAGGATGTAACCTTCTGCTACAGAAAAATGGTATTACCTAGCTACTTTACACTTGGATATAGCCTAGTTCTTACTGACTACCATTACATTAGGACATACAAAATTATACTTCTGGGAATGAAGAGACTTGGTTATTCACTGTGAAGTGGAGAAAATTGCTCAAGGTTGCCTCAATGGTGCCAGAGTCTATATGAAGCAATGATAACAGAATGGTGAATCGTTTGTTAGATGGATAAAGAAAGATCCCCATGACATGTGGCAACTCCATGGAGTCCAGAGGTAATACTAAAGATAAAGGAAGGAGTGTATTGTAGTCACTACCTTTCATAGCTGCTGAATAAGCCATAGCCTGAAACTTCTGCAGACAGGAAAAAAAATATTCTATTAGACATGGTTGACATCCAGTGAAGAAAATTATTTGTTCTGAGTTCCAGTTCAGATTTTTTTTCCCCAGAGTCCCACAATGCAGGCCCACCATAGAACACCCTGTCTAAGACTAAAAAACTTTCAGCATCCTTCTACACATGCAAATTCTTCACAAGGCAATCATTTATAATTAGTTGATGGAATGGAACAATAAGTGGGGGAAAGTGGCGACTAATATCTCATTTTAGTAGTCAAATGATGATAAGGAGAGTATTTTCTTTCTCCCATTTAGCCTTCTCCTTTTTATTCAGTCCAAGCAGTGAAGCAGGAGGTGTTTTGAAACCAAAAAAACCATATGTGATTTCATAACATGCAAATTCCTGCAGGGAGGTAATTCAAATCTGAACTACCATACAACCAGATCAACAATTTCACCATGATGCCATGATTTGTGGGAAGTGTTTTACACAGCTCATCAGATACCCAAGGACACATTTCTTAATCCCCTCTAAATGCCACAAGGCAGTGCTGCTAATTCACACAAGGCACAGTATGACGCACACAAAATTTCCAAAAATGCATGAAAAATTTTCGCAAAATCTCTCAAGTTTGTTATGTTTTTCTGAGTTCCTTATGTTTTTCGTGCACTGAATATCCTATCTTCTTTCCATAAAATTCCTAAAAAGTCATCTAAATTCCTCGAAATCTTTTCCCTCTTGGGACATTTCTAGCCCGGCCCACAGCCATCTTTCTCTTCTTTTCTTTCTTTCTTCCTTCTTTTCTGGTCTGCAGCCCATCTCTTTTTCTCCTTTTCTCTTTCTTTCCCTCCATTCGGCCAACCCAACCTCTTACCGTCGCCACTCACTCAACCAGCACCAACGCCGTCGATTCGTTGCTGCCCTTGCAGCCTCGCCAACCACACGCCACCACCGCCGCACCCTTGCTTCTTCACCAGTGCCACCATAACTCCGCACACTGACTTCTACGCCACTACACGCCAACTCAGCTACCAGATGCGCGCGCTCATCCACGTCAATGCCCACACGCCACCTCTGCCTTCATCACGCTCTGTGCACCACCACCTTTGAGCGACGCTAAAACCAGAGCAGCAACAGTTAGCTTCTTCCTCTCCTTCTGCAACCACCCTGGAGACAGCGCCAACATCATCTCCAAATCCGGCGGGAGCTCCGCCTCTTTCTTCAGCCGCCCCGGTAATCTGCCCATATTCACTCTCATCTTCGCTCCTCTTCGCAAATTGGTTGTTCCATCATCTTCCTCACTTCCTTGGGGTTCTAACGACACCTTTCCCGCGTCGAGACATCACCGAAGCCACTGTCGCCATTCGTCACGCCGCCGGCCACGTCGCTGTGACCACTGATCCACCGCCTCCATCGTCCCCTTCCCTCGCTGCCCGCGTTACGAGGTGCGCCTTAACCTCTCGTTGCCAAATCCCACCTCCGTCGACCACCGCGTCCACCATGCACAACCACCACCAAGCTTCGCCTCACCGTCGTGACCGCCACCACCACCAACCTTCCCCGTTACGTTCCAGGCCAAGCCATCAACACCGGAGGGCTCCCGATGCTCACGTTGTGCTCACGCACCCACCGTTTACACCTGAGACCACCAGAGATCACCGCTGACAAGTTTTCCCCTTTCTACGGCCACTGCCCTTGCTCTGCCTTTTCTGACCACCACGATCCTCCTCCTTATCCCAAACCGCCTAAAATGGATTCGCAGTGACCGGGAACACGTCGTGCGTGCGTCGTCATCGCCGTTCCGCCACCGCGTCGCCGTCGCTGTCCCTTTTCTCCCTCTCTCTGTTTTCCTCTCTGCTCGGCTGAGAAGAACAGTGTCAGTTGACACTGTGCTCACATGGTTCAACCGAGTCAGCTAGACACACTTGACCTAAGCCGCTCGCACCCGACCAAGCCGTGCGCAACACTATGCACATGCGGTCGAGTTAGACCACCTAGCATCAAGCCGTACCGGACCCAAACCTGTTTCAGACGGAGTCAAAGCCAATTTCCACTGATTCATCCCGGTTTAGAACTGATTTATGGCCGATTCACATGATTCCATGCCATTTCTCACCGAGTTAGCCCTGGTTCCACATACTACACTAAGCCTAAACCCCTGTAGACCACTCAGTTGCCACTATTCGCCCTCCATCTCCAAATCCAAGCTTTCTGAAGCCGATTCTTCATCAGTTTTTCCTATCGATAGCTTTCTAGCTCCGTTTTCCCATTTTCTTTTTAGTGTTTATTTGCAAGTGTTGTTGCTCTGCAGTAAGCTTATTTGGCTTTGTTCGTGTGTGTGTGTGTACACTAGATTACGGAAAAGAAACCACTAGGGCAATTGGAACTAGAAGTGACGATCCCGAAGCCTACGAAGGAATAAGCACCGGCTACGGGTCGCAAGGTAAGCCATGATCTTTGATCATATCGAATTCCTATTAGTTGGGTTATATTACGTATGAATTAATTTCTGCATTATTTATTTGTCAATGCTAATTGTTATCAATTACTTTTGAATGATCCTACTTAAATAGTAAATACATTTTATTACGTTGTTTGCATGCCATCCTTGATACTAATTTGATCTGATTTTCCTTGATGAATTTAGAGCTTGCGTATCATACTTTAGATTAGCAAAATAGTGGATGAATAAGAACTGGTATCACTTATCACTTGCCATCCACCATCGAGTTGATGTGTCGGGACTTATACATGAAATGAATCGTATTGTTTATGTTGGGTCACTGACGATTTGGCAATTGGCAATATTGGCCAAGGGTGTGGTGTGGTTTATCGTGCCAATCATGAAATTGTGATGATTCACGTTGTGACTATCAATTACGTCCGCCCCGCTCGATGGTGTATAAGAGGTTAACTTGTGCCATGAGAAAAGACATAATTATCGGTCATCCACAGGATCGATTACTCGAACTTGATTCAAATACTGCATTAGTTTCATTGGTGCTACCATGGGTAGGATCAGTGTTGGCGTAGATCACATACTAGCCTATGCCATAGTATAACCCCTGGGAGCAGCGAAGCGGTTACCCATACCTAGGCCTGGTAAAGGGCCTGCTACTAAGAGGGATTCGCTCTATACTACGTAGTACTAATGATGTGAATCGGTGAAGAATTTTGTTATCTCGTCTTTGATCAAATCATGGATATCGTGTGAGTAAATTGGCACTCTCTGCAAAGATTAAATCAAATAATTCGAATGTACCGTGCTTCCGGTTAATAGAACTGTGTCAAAAGGGTGATTCCCAAATCAAGGCATAAGGAACATTGTTTGTGGTAACTTGGAAGTGAGATAACATGTTAATATACAACCCCTTAACAAAACCTTCTTTATGAACTTGTTTTAATTTAAATCAAATGTTTACAGATAAAATTGTATGGGTACTAATGATGATAGGTCCAAGACAAACCCTCCTTGATAGACATTTCCCTTGAAATCCTCAATTGCATTATAAGACTTCACTACCGTTGCTTGTTGAGTATAAATGTACTCATTCTTGCATTTTTTGGTTCAAATAATGATCAATATGAAGACGGTATGCCAGCTGATAACGAGTACTACGATGGTGAATATTAGTATATTACACTTTCTAGGTCAGCCCTACACTCAAGTGTAGCCTGTGGTGTGGCCCTCATTTGTCTGTAATATAAGTAAGTTTAGCTTGGAAGGCTTAAAATTCTGTAGTCAATAGCTACGCCATATTTTAGTTAAGAATCCTGTTATAGTATTATAATCATAAGCAGCTTGTTTATCAATCTGCGTGCAACTAAATACTGGATAGTTGCATGAATACAGAGATTCCTGATAAATCTGAGTGTCCACACACAGCTAATCCAACAGTAACAAGTTAACAACAGCACCCAAACATGGCACGTTACCGATTACCTCAAAGCCGGACAGGTCGTCACGGATGGGATACTTCGAGTTCTTCCGGAACTCCTGCGTCTTCTGATCCACTTCATCCAGAGAATAAGCTACACAACAAAAATAAAAAATTGGAAACACGATTACACGAATCACACACTGCAACACCAAACCAAACCGAACCCGCGCTCCGTAACGCTAAGTAGCGGAACCGCGAGATCCCGCGAAAGTAATAGGGATCGGGACCGCACCGTAGGTGACGTAGCCGGTACCGCCGAACGCGGCGGCGACGGCGACGAGGGCAACGGCCTTGAGCGGACCCAACGGCTTGCGGGCCGCCGGAGGCGGCGGGGAGGAGGGATCGCCGGAGGCGGACGAGGACTCGGAGGCCGCAGCGGCCGCCGCGGAAGGGGAGGACGCGGCGGCGGCGGCTGCGGCTGTTGCGGGGGAGGCGGTGGAGAAGGAGAGAGAGGAGATCCTGGGAAGGAGAGGGAGGAGGAGGCGCGACTTGGCGATGCGGGACATGGCGTGGCTTGCGAGAGAGGTAAGGAATGCGGGGATTGGGGGCTTTGTTTGGTTTGGCTCGCGCGGAGGGTTTAAGGAGACACAGACTTCACTCTGCTACTCTGCTGTGGGAGGCGGCCGAACCCCAAGAAGGGAGGAGGAGATGGAAGGAGGGAGGCGGCGGATAGCGGATGGGCGTAGGCGGAAGGAGGCGGAGTCATGCATTGAGGTGGCCAAATGGCCGTGCCAGTTAGGCGGGGCCAAAGTACCGTACTATTTATTGGGGAATCAGCGAAATCAGTTTGATCGATTTCTCTATTATACAAAAAATAGATTAATCATAAAAAATATAAATAGTAGATTGAAACATAATGATAGGAAGAACTCTTGATACTTCTTTATTGCTTTCTTTCTCATGCGTATACAAAATAGTCAATAGCACTCTCTATTTATAGCATAGTAGTGAGATGTCCACCATAGGTCAAGACTTTAATCCTAGACCCAGGTTTCCTAACACTCCCCCTTGGACACTCACCCAACACGTTCATGCATCATCAAAACTTCATAAAAACCTAATAGAAAAAATTTGGAGAATGAGTACATGATACATGTTATACTGTGTTGCACAAATTGCCTCATTAAAAACCTTGGCTGAGAAACTTTAAGAAAACTCATCAAGGGAAAAAGAGTACAATCCACCCAATCTGATTTAATCTTCAGTATTTATTCTTTGAATACTCAATCTTTATGATCAAATTTTAATACCGAGCTTGGGAAAAATCTCCCATTGGATTCTGCACTTCTATAAGTCTCATCATTCCAATTCCTCGTACGTATCTTTCAAAATTAGATGTTGGGAGTGACTTAGTGAATAAATCTGCAAGAATTTCACATGACTTAGTATGCAGTACCTTAATTTCTTACATCTTTTGCAATTCATGAGTATAGAAGAATTTGGGGTTGATATGCATTGTAAGATGACTCTTCACGTAGCCCGTCTGCACTTGTGCGACACAAGTTGCATTATCTTCATAGATAATTATGGGAGCTTGCATGATATTCATCCCACATAATTGCTGGATGTGGTGAATCATTCGTTGGAGCCAAGCATATTCTCGTACGCCTTCATACAACGCTATAATTTCTGAGTGATTCGTCAAAATTGTTACAAAATTTTGCTTAGACGATTTCCATAAAATTGCAGTTCCACAACACAGGAATATATAACATGTTTGTGACCTTGCGGTATGCAGGTCCGACAGGTACCCAGCATCTGCATAGCCAGTTATATTCAAGTCGTTCTCCTTTCTGTAGAATGACCCAAGGTCCTTACTTCCTTGGAGATATCAGAAGATGTCCTTTATTCCCTACTAATGCCTTTTGGTAGGTTCTGCACTATGCCTTACTAATAGATTTACGGCAAATGCAATATCCGGTGTAGTGCAGTTCGCTAAATACATAGTGCTCCTACTGCACATAAGAATGGGAATTCCGGTCCCATGACTTCCCCCCTCTTCCCTAAGTCGGTACGGATTCTTATCTTGCCATAACGATCTCATGATCATCAGTACTTTCAATGGGTATGCCTCATCAAAGCCGAACCTTTCTAACACCTTCTGGGCGTAGGCTGACTAATATACTAATATTCCTTTAGGGACGTACTTGAGCTGCAGGCCTAAGCAATATTTAGTTTTACCCAAATCTTTTATTTCAAATTCTGACTCTAAGTAAGAACTTACTTCTTTTATGTTTTCCAAGGTCCCGATGATATTCAGATTATCTACATATACTGATATTATACAAAATCCATTCTGGAATCATCGTATAAATACACAGAGGCAATCTTCATTGTTCGTGTAGCATTTCTTGCATAGAAAGTCGCTTAAGTAATTATACCACATCCTACCTGATTGATTGAGTCCGTACAGTAATTTCCTGAGTTTACACTATACATATTTCTATTTGTTCTATCTTGGTTCAGGACAGGGATACCTTCAGGTACCTTCATATAAATTTCCGAATCTGAGTTTCCATAAAGGTATGCAGTTACCACATCCATCAAATTCATTTTTAAGTTCAGGTGTACTTTCATTGAGATTAAGTATCTAAAGGTGATTTCGCTCATGATTGGAGTGTAGGTTTCTTCGTAATCAACTCCTGGACGTTGAGTGAAACCTTGTGCAACAAGTCTTGCTTTATATCTTACAACTTCATTTCTTTCATTTCTCTTTGGGAGCTGAAGCGGCGGTCGGGCGGCCGTGCGGTGCTGTTGTGCAACGCGAGAGCCGAAGTGGCGACGCGGGCAGTCGTGCGGGGACCAAGGTAGCACTGAGAGGCGGCGACGGCCCCAAGCGGTGGGCGTCTTCAGGCGACACTGAGTGGTGGGCGTCTTCAGGCGACCGATGGCCTAGCTCGTGCGGCGGCTACGGGCGGTGCCAAGCGTTAGCTTTGGGCGGCGCTGAGCATCGGCTTCGGGCCAGCTCGGCGGCACGCGCGTCAACTCGTGGGGAGGCCGGCGGCTGGTGGTGGCTTTGGGCCATCTCAGCGGCACGCGCGCGGTGGCACGTGGGGAGGCCGGTAGCAGCTTCATGCACGGCGACCTTACGAGGCTGGCCATGCAAGATTTTTTTCTTTTTTTCAATCTATAATGCAATCAACATCTACTATTTCATGTAATCTACCGATCGACATTGTGCCGGTGACTTCAAGTCTACTCGCGGTAGATTAGAGCAGATTTGCACCATAGAAACTAATCTAAAAAGTGAAATCTGTGGAATTTAGAGTGATATAGATGTAGACGATTCAATCTACTAATGCTTCGATGATTACCTTTCGATGCACCAGAGCGATTTGTGCTAATGACGTGTTGAGGAACTGTCGCTGGTGACTAGTCTGATCAATTCCTCTGTTATGCAAAAGACAGATCAATCGCAGAAGATGCAAATAGTAGATTGAAACGCAGAGATAGGGAGAACTTCTGGTCCTTCTTTATTTGTTTCTTTCAGATGCGTATACAAAATAGCCAATAGCTCCCCCTATTTATAGCCTAGTGGATGAGGTGGCTCACCATGGGCCAAGGGTTCAAGCCTAGGCCCAGGTTTCGTAACACTATTGACTCAGGTCATATTTTGGCACTGTTTACGATGGTATTTATAAAACTGGTCGTATACGTAACGTATTTTTAGAAATAACGTTTTTGCCGTTTGATGGATGGGCAACGGCGCGGGGGAGACGAGTACGTGGCACCTGCTGCCCCATGAGCAGACGGTAGACACCTGCCGCCTGCCCACAAGATGGCAGACGTTTAAGCCAGCTAATTAGTAATATTACATTATATTTATTTGAATTTTTAAATATAACAAATGAGGTCAAAAACTTATGAAATTGTATGCACGGACTCTTGACACAACGTACTTCATTGTGTAATTTTTTACAATTTTACCCCCTCTAAATATTGCTAAAAAATATGTACGGTTTTGATAATTGTAGGAATTGTTACATGTAGCAAACAAACTCTAAAAATTATAAAATTTTATGTGGAGCCTCCAAACACAGTCGACCTAATTGTGTATTTTTAGGAATTTTTTGCGCTCCAAAATTTTCATATTAATTCGTGATAATTTAATCATAATTAGTGATATACGAGGAGGGATGTCCCCACTTGGTGCTGCCCCCTTGCCCACAGAAATGCCAGTCTGTCCATATTGTACTCCCCTGCTCACTCCCTCCTTCAGATATGTGTTAGCTTGATATACCGACCACCCTCACTCGCTCCCTTGCCCCGCACAAATGTTAGTCTAGCCATGTCGCCCCGCCTCGCCCGCTCCCTCACGCGCACGTATGTTACTTTTACCGTGCTGTCCCCTATCGCCCGTGGTGGTGCATATCGACAACACGTCTGTAATTTCCGGTGGCAATGCACCGGATTCTCTTTTTGCTTACTTCAAATACAGAGCTCTCGCAATCGCTCATCGCTTCTTATAGGAAGAAGAACCTTCTGTGTCATACAGTAATACAACATGGCAGACACCGAGGGGCCAGTCGGAGAGGGGTCTCTAAAGGAGACGTTCCCTTGGAAAGAAGGGATGACATTGACTTCAACCTTAACTATCACTTGATGCCAAATAGACGAGCCCAACCGGTATAGCTGAAATACAGACACAGAGAGGACGCAGTCGTGCAGGTTGTCAAAGGGCATTTCGATGGCAGATGACATTTCTTTCGATGCCCACACTCTAGGGTACAATTAGCCAATAATTTATTTTATCTTACTGATAATGGAGTTTTCATATTAACCCTCCTTTCCAGTAGATGGTGAAATGCAATTTTGTCCGTTCGATCGATCCTCCCCATGAACACCATGTTCTAAGGTACGTAGATACACTGTGTGAGTGAATCTTAGATATGGAGGCGCAGATTAACAGTCTCAATGAGGAGAACGGTGACCTCCAGCAACTGATGCAATGCGAGAGGAGCAACGAGAAGGTCGTCAACATAGAAAGTTCATATGATCTCACATGCTATTGCGCGAACTCTAGCTGCATATGTGCGTGCCACTACAACGACGACCAGCTTCGTTCGAGGCGCCCCCACTGCAACACTCCATGTGGGTACCACGAGGCACCTTCTACCTAGGCACGCACAGAGAAGCTTGTAGCATGTAGTTCGTGGTTATGTTCGATCTCATAAAGCATGTAACTAAATGGTGTGTGCGTCGTTGCGGTTGTTATTTTTTGAGTAAACTATTCAAATATTGTGTTGATATGCATTAAAAAAACGTACATCATACCAAGGAGTAAAAATAAAAATGCAATAGTATTACAGATTATGTAGTAAATCATTGAGGTAATCAATTGATTAATTGCCAATTACATCTCAAATGGGTACAAATATCCCTCCTCGCATATCGCTAATTACGATTAAATTATCACAAATTAATATGGCAAATTTAAAGTACATAAAATTTTTAAAAAATACACAATTAAGTTGACTATGTTAGAAGGCTTCACATAAAATTTTATAATTTTGGAGCCCGTTTGCTATATGTAATAATTTCTACAAATATCAAAATCGTACAAATTTTTAACAATATTCAGAGAGGATAAAATTGTAAAAAATTATACAATCAAGTACGTTGTGTTAAGAGTATGTGCATAAAATTTTGTAATTTTTTGTCCTCATTTTCTATAGTTAAAATTTAAACAAATATGATGTAAAATTATGAATTTAGACAGTGATTAAGATAACTAATTAGCTAGCTTAATCACCTATCGTCTGCTCACTGGGTGACAGGTGCCACGCGTCGTCTCCCCTGTGCTGCCGCCCGCCTACCGGACGACAAAAACATCATTTCTGCAAATACGCTGCGCATACAGCTAGTTTCGTAAATATCATCACAAACAGCGCCAAATCCGCTAAAAACTCACTCAGGCCTTGTTGTATTGGCCATGTCGGTCCTAAAAGCCATTTTTCCTTTAGTAAATGATTTTTAAATATCTAATTTTATACAAAATAGTTTTTAAAACGAAATCTATTAGTCGATTGTAGTATATGCTATAACGAATTCATTTATACCGGTTAAAATAGTATGCGAGTATCTCTCTTTACAAGCTATTACTATTCATAAGCCAAAAGCTAATATGAACAGCGTTCAATCTAGGAGTGATAGGGTCCATCATTTAAGTGGGTCTTGTCGGGTGCACCGTGTTATGCTTGAATCGTAACCTTGGTCCAGTAGGTTGGCCTGGCCTAGCATGCATGCCTGGCACAGCATAGGCCAAGCATAGTTTAACTCAGCACGATCTATTAGGTCTATTTATTTTTTTAAATATTTTTTTGTAATTCTATTTTGTGTTTTTTAAATTATGTATTATTGATTTTTTAATTTATGTGATTTTATTTGTGCAGTTTTTGAATTTTATATGGTTTATTTTTATAAAATTTTGACGTTTATATATTGTCTAGGATTTTTTAATATTTTATTTAAATTTTTAGGGTAGATGGGCTAAATAGGTCAACACTAGTCCGATGAGCTAACCGTGTTCGAGCTGGCTCGGTACAACCTAGCTAAGGAACGGGTCAAATAGATCCACGGGCAAATAGGTCATGCCTAGATGGATCGTGATCAATCGAGCAGGGCGCTCATTTGGCCACCTCTGGACTCATGTCAGGACTCCGAGGTGTTTTAGGACGGCCCATTTGTCAGACGGCAGCAATTTTTTCTATGAGAGAGCTCGAGAGGGCGGCATATGTGTAGACAATATGTTTGTTTTGAGGGAGGGAAGCCACAAGCAAGTGGGCTACAAGCCAACACGCGGGGTAGAGACAAGGGGTGGGTTCGGTTGGGCTTTGGCTTTAGTTGTAGCTTATCACTTCTTGTTACAATAAGTAGATTTTAAACGATGTAGCTTTTTAAAAGGGTTCTATAGGTAGATTGTAGTATACACTATACAGAGTTTAGTTATACTGGCGAAAATCGTATGCGACTGTTTGTTCTGTGTACTGTCTCTCGCAAATAGTAGAATTTAAAATCATAAGCCAAAAACCACAGCCCAACGAATCCGGGGCTCAAAATTAATAGTAGTGGCTAAAAGAATTGGTTTTTAGAAGGAGCGAATGAGTGGTACGAAAAGTGGGGGAAAGATGCGTGCGCGAGACAGGAACGAGAGTAGTGAGGTGTGATACGCCCGTAACCCTCTGCCTTATTCCCGGAGCGAAAGGAGTGGGGAAGCTGTTTCGAAAAGCTGGATGTTTATATTAGCTCCCGGCTTCTTTGAAAAAAAAACCAGAAACAGAAGCCAACATAAACAGATCTAAAGTACCCCCTATCTATATCTATATCTAGAAATTTAGTACGTAATACAATTGGCATACCTTTGTATCAGTAAAATCTGCGCAACCATTACTAATTTTCTTTGGGGTCACAACTATATTAGTTGTACCAACAACGACATTGGTGTAGAATAATGGACACCAATCAAACAGACCTTAGTCATTTTGTAGAGTAATGGACACCAATCAAACCGACCTTGGTCATTTTCAACACCATGGAGCATCCGAGCAAGCAGGCCCACGCCGCACGCATTGGCTCCTTAGACCAGACTCCAGAGCGACTATAGCCTGATACTGATAGCCTCATTGCTTCTAAAAGCGCATCAAGATCAGCCAGTGACCAGCCAGGCTGTTCGTCGCCTTTCCACAACAGATCAGAATTTTGTGTAACGGGGTCCTACGGTGGTGACAACGATGGAGCAGGTAAATGAAGCCTGTGATCATCCGAGTTTACGCCTGGTACGACCAAAAAAAACAAAACGGACGGCTGAGGGTCCGGTTCTATCCTTACACCGAAAGGATGGATCTTATCGAAGCATCGATCTCTTGTTACGCCGAAAGGATGCGTCCTAGCTACCAATCAATCATCTTATCGTTCTATAATTCTACACCATTTCTTACTGAGAACCTCTGTTAGATTTTGCGAGGAGAGAAGCTCCCCCTTTTGTTTCCTCCAGAGATAGAGAACGAACGAATTTTCTAACAAGAGGTTTAACGAATTTTGCACTACGAGGTTCGGCCGCTCATGGTGGTCTTCGCCTTTGGCTTTCCTGCCAGGCATGCTGAGTTCAAGCCTCACTTGAAAGCGAAACACGGTAATATATAATAATGAAAGGCCAGATGAACACTGACAGGAGCTACAGCCTACAGCAGTACAATTATATGCGCCGGTAGAGCGAATTTACGCCATTGTTTATTGAACAGTATTGTACACTGGACACCACGGAGAGAGACAGAACCCTACGCAACCGAACACACGGCCGCGCCACCGTACGCCGCGGGGCGCCCAGCCGCCCACTTCCAGGTGGGCCCATACCGGTCACCCCACGTCCCTCTGGAACCACCCCGGCGCACGCGCGACGTCATCTCGCCGCCGCCCGACCGCGCCGTCATCCTCCCCCTCCGGCCTCTAGATCTCCGGCTCCGGCGGCACCTCCACCGCGGCCGCCGCCTCCAGGGGGTGGTGCTCCGGGCGGCACCCGGCGACGAAGTCGATCAGCTCCTTGCCGGACTCGTCGGCGCCCGCGGGAGGCGGCGAGATCCGGAGCAGCACGGCGACGGCCACGAGGAAGAAGCCGGTGGAGACGAGCAGCGGCCAGAAGAAGGAGACCACGGCGCCGAGCCTGGGCCCGACGGCGGAGACCGACACCACGGCGGCGGCCACGAGCGCCACCACGGCCGCCGCCTGCAGCCGGTGCTCCCACATTAGCTCCCCGAGCTTCGCCTTGGTCGCCATCCGCGGCGCGAGCAGCCGGGAGAGATCTAGGAAGCTTCTGGTTCTGGAGCTAGGGCTTTGGCTTTAGGAGAGATGAGATGGGAAGAAGGGTGGGGTGGGGAGTGGGGAAAGGGACGGTGGTAAGCGTGGGGTTATCCCAGACTGAGGAGATTCGCGCTGCCGCCGCCTCCAGCCAAGGTTCTGTGCTCTTTTGGGCATGTTTTTTTTCCTTGCGGCAGCACCGGGGTACGGTGTGGTGCGGACGGAGCGCTTGCCTTTTTGGATGGAGTTTACCAAAATTTCTTTGTGCTTTCGTTGTCCAAGTAAACTGATAGGTAGGTACGTAGCTTCGTCACCTCCGAGGAATACCATGTCTACATCTACGCGCCAAAATTTATTTGGCATCGAGTAAACGACTCATGCAATCTGCGCGCCCTAAATTTTGATATCGTGACACCATAAAAATTTTGATAGTAGGACTGGCGAGTCCATTACATGTTCCATTCTCACGGCCCTAATCCCCGACCAAAGGCTTTCGCCGCCCTAATTTTTTCCCCGACCAAAGGCTTTCGCCGCCCACTGGAACATCACGCCTCACATCACAGGCTCCGATCCATCATTGTTGGTGTGCTTCGATGTTTTCTCACAAAAAAAACCCAAGCTTCGCTCATGATGTTTGCCATGATAGCCGCACCATAGCTTGTTTTTTTTTGACGACTTGCACCATAGCTTGTCCGGGGCAAATCGAAGTACATCACGCGCATGTTTGCAAGCCAAGAATTTGTTGTCGTTTTAACAAGAAAACAAGAAGCGTCACCATTGTTCGCCCTCAAGCAAAGCAAGGTCGTCGGCCACAACGGCGAGCCGCTGCAAGATGGCTCCGGTGTGTGGTTGAGAGAAAAAGAAGAGATCATTCAATGCAACCAGGTCTGTAGTGTTCATTTAGTCTTAAAAACTCGAACTTATAATTTATTTTATACTATAGCAGTTGAAAATGTATTGTAGTTGTTAATAATATTTTCAGCGTAACTAAATTTAAATAATTAAAAAAAATCACAGACAATAAAAAGAAATAAGAGAAAAAAATAAAAAACTCAAAAAATCATATCGCCAGAAAAAACTAAAGAAAAAAAAAATAAAAAAACTATAAGTAAAAGCCCAAATGAGCCCTACTGAATTTCGACTTTGGAGAGGGCATTTTGGGGAAGTGTGATCTATCAGCTCCTTGGATTGTCGGGGCCCTTCTGGCGTAACACGGGGCTACACGCAGGCACAAGGAGGCACAGACGAGTACGACCAGGCGCGCTCTTTGCTCACGTGCAGGGCACTCGCTTCACCTGTCCCCTCGTCGTCCGATCTCGCAACTTGAACGGTTTTTTCTACTTTTGATTTGGCATACTACTGATCATTACAAGTCAGGTAAAATAAAATCAGTAACAATTTTTCACTGCTAGAGAAGAAGGGACACCGATCAAAACTCACCTCAATTCGTGGAGACTGACTCAAGTGTGTCCCGTGCCTCCACGGGATGGGAAGCAAACGGACAAGCCACATGACGAGGGCCACATTTCCTAAACGTGGTGGTGCTTGTACATTTGTTTAGTGCTGTTATTATATGTTTTTTCCTTACCGAAGTTCTGCGATCATTTTTTGTGTAGATGCAGCGGTTAATCATCATATATTATACTCGAGGGGAAGCGTCCCCGAATAGCCCTCCACAGCTTCTTTGTGGAAAAAATCCTTCGAATTTTGCGAAATCATGTTCGGATCCGTGGTTCTTGCAAAAAGACCCCTGCCACTTTTTATCCCAAAAACCCCCTCCACTTCTCCGAAATTGCGTACAGGTACTCGCATTTCCATGAGCAAGATAGCACCCCACGGTTTTTCAAAATTACATACGAGTCCTTATTTAATTACGTACAGGTCCTCAGCGTGACAGCATTCTTATGGAGCCCCATCCTTTTGCTGGATAACACTCAATAGTTTCCTGAAATTACGTACAATCCTCAATTTTTTTTTTTGCAAAAAACGGCCTTCGATTTTCCCGAAATTACGCATGTGTCCTCGATTTTTTTAGAAAAACTTCCCCGTGAATTGTCGTCTCTTTTACTTCGGCCCACATGGTAGCTAGCGTGGCGTGGCGCCGCGCTTACGCTGCTAGTACTCCCTATATCAAGGGGGTTTCCGGCCTATCTTTGCACCACGTCACTCTTTGTGCAAACAAGTCCTCCACTTTTTAGAATTATGTACAGATCTTTATTTTTACATATAGGCACTTGTTTTCCCTAAATACGCACGGGTTCTTGCTTTCAATTTTTCGCATATAGACCCCTGTGTTGCGCCAAATATTTTACTTTGGTTCACATGGTAGTTAGCACGGCGTGACGTCACGCTTTCGTATCTAGTGGTACGTACGACAAGATAGATCCCTGGATCAATGACGACTCTAGGGGTGAATGTCTCAGTTTAAAATCTTCTTTATGTATTAACGATTCTACGCAGCGGAACCATAAACTGTCAAACTCACCAAAATCAAAGAGCCAAAATCCACTGAGACTCTCTGTCTCAATCAGTTTGATCGCTGGCTTACAAGCGGTCTGACTGTTGGCCAGAATGACAGTGTCGGTCTGACCGCTCGCTAAGAGAACAGTGCAAACAACACTGTACACGATATAAGAAAAGATTCTACTCTCAAACCACTAATTTAAATGTAGTGAAATTTCACACAAACCCTCTCTAGAATGTCAGGAATCTATTCCAATCATAGTTCGTGAAGATCGATGCCGAAGTTTCAACCTTTATTCAAAACAAGGAGAGTTGCACCAAAACCCAGCAGAAGAGGGAAACCACAAGCCCGATAAGACATTTCATTTTCAAAGACGTGACCTAAACTACTTATGCCAACACCGCGGTTTTACAAACCATCAATCCACACGGTATTGAATATTTTTCTCAATTGCCGCCCATTGGTCTTCACTAATATGCGATCCACAATGCCTCATCGCCCGTACATCTGCGCCAAGGCCGTCACCACATGAAAGGCCCAAGTCTTATGGCACACTGCATTACACAATAGTCTGTGATGTCCAATTACTTGCTGCCAAAATTGTACTTCTGCACCGAGAACTATCATCACTTGAAATGTACAAGTCCAATTGGCACACCACATGCACACGCTGTCTCTTTATGACCCTTATCTTTGTCCCATGCTTCTTGGTTTGAGATGATGCACTATCAGACTTATGTAACATGCCACGACCACCAAGCCTCGGTATTACTGCTAGCCACAATAATCATTAAAGCACCTGCACACTAAAGAAAAACAAAATTAATCTGAACACAAATGACATGCACTTAACTCTCATCAGTAACACATGCATTGACACATCATGACTCACACTTTCTTGATGAGATTTGTTGGCATTATTATGAATAAACTATGATACTGAACCTCATGCCTTATCGGGCATCTTATCCCATCCTAAAGTTG
Source organism: Dendrocalamus sinicus (assembly GCA_036346575.1). Lineage (NCBI taxonomy): Eukaryota > Viridiplantae > Streptophyta > Magnoliopsida > Poales > Poaceae > Dendrocalamus > Dendrocalamus sinicus. The sequence continues at coordinate 17,542,108 of CM070643.1, read as the reverse complement.
GTTTATTCGGCATCAGCAAATGCTACTCATTATAGGGATTTCGACAAAGCGAATTTATTCATCACTAAAGCCGAAGTTAGTAGGAGTACTATTATAAAAAAATTTAGACCTCGAGCTCGAGGACGTAGTTCTCCCATAAAAAACCATGTGTTATATAACAATGGTACTAAATATAGTAAAGAAATCTAAAGCATGGATACACCATGACCAACAACTGCATGGACTCCGCCATTACTAAAATCCAAAACAAACTCAACTCAGCAACAAGATAGAGGATCCAAGAGTTGCCACTCCGGGGTCCAACATGTCTCTGTCATAGATAGTTTGTAAGTCGAACCATTTGTGATCGCCCCACCATGTCACCGATCCGCGGCATCTCCCCCAGGATCCTGATCTCACCTGGCCATTCTCTCTATATCGAAAGGCAAGCACCGGTCTCCCCCCACTTCTCACCCCTTATTAATCCCCTCTCCATACTCAAGAACCAACACCACTAGTACTACTCCAACTCGTTTGTGCGTGCCAAGGGTGGGAAGGGGTTTGGCCAGTGTGGCTGAAATTTTGCTTGAAGTAAGATGAAAAGGATGAAGGCAATAGTAGTTCTGCACTATTCTAAGTCGCCAGCATTGGTAGGGGCTTCTGCTTGTTACATCCTAAAAGTGTGGCATTCTGTTGATATTGGCATAGAAGCTGAAAATGGTGTTTGTTGCTTTTTTATTTCTGCTACTTGAAATTTTCCCGCTCCACATGTTTTAGATTGTAGTTTAATGAAGGATGTGTAAGTCTAGCTTGCATTATCCCGAAGTTTCTTGTAGTGTAAGCATCTTTCTGAATTTGTAACCGTGAAACTTATATTTAGGGCTGGATAACGAGCTGGCTCGGCTCGGCTCGGCTCGGCTCGATCTGGCTCGGTAGATAACGAGCTGGCTCGAGCTGGCTCGTTATAACTAACGAGCTAAAAAGCCAGCTCGGCTCGGCTCGACAAAAAGCTCGAGTTAGCTCGTTTGGCTCGTGAGCCAGGGCAAAAAAATATCTCCATCATATATTCATCCATGGAAGTTTGGCTCGTTAGGCTCGTTTGGCTCGTTAGGCTCGTTTGGCTCGTTTGGGTACAATAGAGTACAAATTAATACATGCATGGCTCGTTTGGGTACAATAGAGTACAAATTTACACATTAACACATGCAATAGAGTACAAATTAGGTCCATGGAAGCAAGATATGCATATCTAAATTCTGGAAGCATGGCTCGTTTGGCTCGTGAGCGGCTCGCGAGTCAAGCTCGAGTTGGCTCGTTATAGCTAACGAGCTAAAATCTTGAGCTCGGCTCGGCTCGTTATCCTAACGAGCCGAGCCGAGCCGAGCCGAGCCAGCCACGAGCCGAGCGAGCTAACGAGCTTCGAGTTTTTCGTCCAGCCCTACTTATATTTGTAAAATTGTAAGTGTCATCTTGTGTATGCAGTGTTATATGTATTTCAGATCTGAAATTCAAATTCAAATGTCATTTTGCTTTCAGAGGGCATGTCTAGCATTTTCTGAGGCTAACCCAAAAAACAATAAATTTTTTAGATATGCTAGCTATTTTTTAAGGTATAGAAAGAACTATCACACGGTTCTTATTCTGAACCGTCTGTGATATGTCCTAATCATCGATGGTTTGTAGTTAGAATTGTCTATGGTAGTATACCTTCACAAATGGTTTTAATTCCGAAGTCTGTGATAGTATATCTTCACAAACAGTTCTAATTTCGAATCGTCTATGATATGGTTTTCGCAGATGGTCCAAAATCCGTCTGCGATGACTTTATACTATTACTGATCTATAAATTCAGACGGCTCATGAAACCGTCTGTAATGATATTTTTGAATCGTCTGTGATGACTTTTTATGTAGTAGTAGATACTTATTCAATAATTATTATTCTCACGTTTCAATGTACAAACAAAGATCGCACGAAAACTTCGGCAGTCCTAAGAATGAACCGTACACGTTGAGAAAACAACCTCGCTTAACAAGGAAAAAGGGAAAGAACAGAACAGAGAACAACAGCTAATATCAATGGAGTGGTTGTACTCCATACCGAAGAAGCACAACAGCAGCGTGAACCTGATGCATGCATGGAACTGGAACCTACAGAGAACAGACGCTCGCCGCCGGCACGCGTCGCCTCGCCTCATCGCCTGCGTGCCTAGCGATCGATCGAGCTCCTCTACTTCCCCTTGGCCGTGCCGTTGGCGGCGGCCTCACCGGAGTTAAGCGTGTCCCAGGCCTCGATCCAGGTGACCATGGCGTCGGCGAGCTTGGTGAAGTAGGCGTCCACCTTGCCGAGCTTGTCCTTGACCTGCTGCGAGAGCGCGACGTAGCACTTCTGCACGGTGTCGCAGTCCTTGGGCAGCGTCACGGCCTGGAAGAAGGGGATGATGTCCTCCTGCCAGAAGATGCCCTTGTACTCCTTCTTCAGGTTCACGAACGGGTTGCTGGCCTTGCTGTGCCAGATGTAGGGCAGCCCGGTCTTCACGCCCAGCCCGAGGTGATCGCAGATCACCTGCATATTGTACAGCAAAACCAAAGATTGGACTACAAATTGTAGACTAAGTGCTAGCGTTGATGGAAGTGTGTGTTACCTTGACGCACCAGCCGGCCCACATGTCGTCGTAGCGTCCGATGGGCTGGCCGTCGCCCATGAGGCCGAAGTACATGGCAGGGCCGATGAGATCGCGGTCGAAGGCGAGGTTCATGCCGCACATGGGGAAGAGGGTGCCCTTGGGGATGGTCATGACGGCGTCGACGTACCTGCCGTTCCTCTCGCGGGGCTTGACCAGCTGCGTGGGGGCGTCGTAGTCGGGGATGTTGAGCCAGAGGCCGTGCGACACCGCGGTGGGCACGCCCTCCCGGAGGCTGAAGGGGTAGCCGCGCACGAAGTCGGCGCCGTCCGCGAAGGGGTCGTACAGGGTGTTGAAGAAGAGCGGCGTGGACGGGGAGAGCAGGTTCTGGATGTGCTTCGCCAGCGCGTCGATGTCCTTCCCCGACGGGTCCTTGGCCACCTGCAGCACACTCCATCGCAGGAGATCACTCAAACAAACCACACGGGGAGGATCGAAATGGAGCAGGTTGAATGAATGAACACCAAGAACGGGGAGAGAGAAAGAGATCGGGTACTGACGAAGCAGTCGTCGTCGATGGTGTAGATGTACTTCTTCTTGGAGACCATGTAGCCGAAGCAGCGGCAGGCGGAGTCCTTGAAGGAGATGCAGGAGGCCCTTGGACCGAGGATCCTGTTGATGTCGTTGCGGTTGTAGAGCTCGTAGTCGAACCCCTCGGGCACCTTGATCGTCTTGGTCGGGTCGCCGTCCTGTACGATGATGAGGTGGTACGGCTGGAAGAAGGGCCGCCACATCTCGAGGAAGTCCAGGTTACGGATCGTCGGGATCACGATGTCCAGCTCGTCCTTGAGCAGCGGCGCCATCCTTGGCGGCCTGGATCTCGATCTAGATGCGAACAGCAGAGGAAGAGGTGTGGTTTCAGGGAGGTGGACGGTGAGAATGGGGGAGGAGGGGGGCGTGGCTATATAGGCCTGCGTGCGTGCATGCCGACATGCGGGCTTGGTGGTTCGGGGACTCCACGTGTCTGCCGGCCTTGGGAGGGGCATCCCTGAATTGATGAGGGCCGCGCGGGACTGGCGGATCGGGAGCCCGGCGGTTGAGTGCTTGCGAGAAAAAGGAACGACTGGGTTAGAGCAGCTACAATAAAGCTTAGTCAGCAGGCTATAATAAATATAATATTAACCAAATCTTACGTGGCAGAGAGAGAAAAGAAGAGAGAGAAGTAAGCTGACTACTAAATTACAGCTAGCTATAGCACGTAAAAATATGCATTTCACTCTCTTACACGCGGGGCCAAATAGTTATTGTAATAGCTACCTTATTGTATGAACTATTTTTTTGAAGGCTATAGATGAAATGGACAAGTGTTATAGCCACTAGTTGACTATACTATTGTACTTGCTCTTATAGCGGTCAGAAGCCGGGTGAAGAGCCGTTGGATCGGGGGCCGATGGCCAGATCTGATCGTGCAAAGAAATGAATTTCGCTACCAAAGTGCTGGTTGATGATAATCTCTGCTACTTAAAAAAAAGAAGTTAGTGGTAGTGATTTATCACCCTCTTATGATTCATCTCTCATCCTATCAGTCTCTCCTTTTGCCTTTTGCTGATATGTGATATCCCACCTCTCTCACGAATTGCAAGTTCCAACTGTTGAGGAAAACTTAGGCCCTGCAATTTCACCGCCTCTCCCAACCTGCCGCCGGGCTCCTGCGCGAGCAGAGCGGCAAGGACTCCAACAGTGAGATTCGACAAGAAATACGAGTAAGGGGAGATAGAGTGAGGAAGGTGGGTCTGGCCGAGGTTGTGTCAGATCCTACGCGAAGCGAGTCCGACCGACATAAAAATGGGGGAAAACACAGCAGCAGAATCAACCAAGACAGGGAAATCGGAATGTAAAATAGAATAGGGTGGCGGCTAAACTAGGGTTCTACGCTAGGGTCTGAGAAAAATAACAAAAGTTACGACATATTTTCTTCTTCTTTCATTCCACGCCAAGACAGGCATAAGTACCAGGAGTGTTTTCCCCCTCATTACAGCCAAAGCAGTTTAACTGTAGATTACAAAGGTGAATTGTGAAACTTAGGGGGTGTTTGGGACTGCTCCGCTCCACGTTTTTCAGCTCCGTTCCACGTTTTTTAGCCAAACGGTTTCAGCTCCACGCACCCTGTTCGAGGAAAAAAGGTGGAGTTGTGAGAGCATCTAAGAGCAAGTACAATAATGGTCTTATAGCCAAGCTAGTCAGCATTTTTGCTGATGTGGAGGAGAGAAGAGAGGAGAGAGATGGGAGCTTGACTCTCATGCAAGCAACAAGCTGGGCACGGGAGCCTATGTAGTGGTGGGCCAAGATAATAAGGGTGCCTTTGGTTGAGCTTTTGGGAGCTGCTTTTGCTTCCACAAAGCCAAAAGCCAACCAAAGGGTGGAAACCAGTCGCTTTTTGAAGTAGTTACTTTTGGGTAGTACGCTTTGAAAACACCTTGGACCCCGCTTTTGGCTTTTGGCTTTCGCTTTTGAAATGGTGAAAATAGAGAGTTGTTTCACAGTTGTTTCAAGGAAAATAGAGATAGGAGGTAAGTTTTATACTTGTTTGAACCAAACAACTTACAGATTTTCCACACCCACAACCTCAAAGACTTTTCCATTACCACACTCACAAAGACTTTTTCAAAAGCCACAGCTCAATCAAACACACCCTAAATGTATGTGAGGAGGAATAGGAAAGAGAATGTGAGACATGATATCACATAATAATAAAAAATCTTTTGTAGACAAATAGAAGATAAATTATTGTATAACTTGGCTCTTATAACTTAACTTATAGCCAAACACTTGGCTGTATTATTGGACTTGCTCTAAAGAGGTACTTCACAAACTCCAGTTTTTTGTGGAGCTACTCCACGGTGGAGTTTGTGGAGCAGTCCCAAACACCCCCTTAAATGTCAATCTACAGTCTGCCACATAGTAATTACTAAAACCATCATCCGCCGTTCGATCTCACTTAAATCATTCCTCCACGTATCGTAGACCCTCCATCTTGTCCAACTGAAATCGTCAAAACGTTCCCTCCATTGCTGACTCTTTCCCCACACAGCTAGCTTCATCTGAGGACCTGACAGGTTGGGCTTCCACGCGAAGCGGTTCTGGCGCTTCGACGTCTCACGTCTCCCCCAACCCTTCTCGCCGCTTCGCGCCGCCGCCGGGGGAGTCTCCTCTCTCCTCACGCCGGACGCCTCTCGCGCCGCCTCGTCTACCCTCAAAACCTCGCCGCGGTGGCTGTGCGACGTGGCAACGGCGTACGCGTCCGATTAGAAGAGTTCGCATCCGTATGTTCTAACAGCTATAACGACGTCTAATGGGCTGACGACGCCCAAGCACTAGCCCAGTACGTTTCCCCATTGGAAATACTGGCCGAAAGCTGAGCCCATGGAAGGCCCATCGTTTCTCTGTAGGCTGTAACGGCAAAGCACGAAGGAAGGAAGGAATCCAGCGATCCGCTGCCGATCGATCCCCCACTCCCCGAGTCGGAAGTCGGGATTCGGAACTGATCAACCAAAACCCCACCGGACCAGGCCACCACCACCGGCGGCAACCGCCCGAGGCGGCGGAGACAGCCAAGCAGGGACTTTGTGCAAGCTAGCTAGGTAGAATGGCCACATGGAGGAGGCTGCTGCAGTGCCAGTCCCTCCTCGCGCAGCAAGCTCTCCGCGGCGCCATCCAAAAACCCAGACACCCACCCAGTCCCATCCCCCACCGCCGCCGCCTTCACTCCCCCTCCCCCTCCCCGCCGGCAGCCGCCTCCCCCTCCCCGTCGTCACACCTCCTATGCCGCAGCGCCGGCTCGCTCCTGCCGATGAGCGCCGCGGCCGTCGCCGCGGCCGCCCGGACCGCCGCGGCGCGGTGGATGGCCGCGCGGGGCGCCGGGTCGCTCGACCTCTTCTCGCTGCAGCGGAGGAGGGCCTCGGGGTCACTCATCTCGTCCAAGCTCCTCCGCGGCGTGCCCTGGTGAGGTTTTGGTTGATACGGTTTTACTGAGGAAGTGTTGTGGTCGCTCGGTGATTTTTAATTTTGATGTCTCCGAAAGGGCGCACTGGATTCCATCCGCCGACGGGGTGGTGTTGATGCTTATCGGCGCCAATGTGGCTGTCTTCATGCTCTGGCGCCTGGCCGATCCGAGGTTCATGATGAAGCATTTCATGGTTAGTGATAAGGCGAGGAACTTTCACTTTGGTTTCAAAAGTGGTTGATGAAGTGTGACTCGATGATTGTTGTGATGGGCAGATTTCGCTTGACAGTTTCAAGAGTGGGCGGTTGCACACATTGCTCACGAGTGCCTTCAGCCACGCAGAGGCTGATCACCTCTTCACCAATATGATCGGTCTCTACTTCTTCGGGACAACTGTAAGATGTTCACTCTTCTGTTCTGTTCTGTTCTTACAATGTAGAAACATGCAATTTTGCATTTTTGTTTGTAAGGTTCAAATGGGGAATACATATGCGAAGGCTACGCAGAACCTTAGGTTCCACATGTGCTGTTTTCCGTATTCTTAAATCCAAAAAGGAAACAAGGGAAGAGATAAGTTGTGAATTGTTGATATAATAGAGATATTTTATTCCTGGTTTCCCTGAATGTACCACCGTGTGGTGGAGCATCTTCAGCCACAACCCCTGAGAATCTAATGTAAAAGATGTGCAACGCACAATGAACATCTGAAATTAGCCTTACTGTATTCTCAATCACACTAACAACATCTTCTAGTACTTGAGCTGAGACATGATTTAGGAGTTTTTGAGATAATTGCTTAAATAGTGCCATTTGAAATGCACCTTCGCTGGACTGGAGATGTGTTATCTATATTTCAAGCAAATCCTGCAGTACCACCCACTTATTTCCAAAAGATACGCTGAATACACATGATAGTGGGGTAATTTAAGAAATAGAATTATATTTGGTAGTAGTGAATTTGCTCGAGCATATTTTATTTCCTCACTTTTCTCCAGTAGAACAACAATCAATTCTGCTCCAACCAAAGCACTTAGTTTAGGCTTTATATGATGTAATGCTATCTTCAAACCAAAAAGAATGTAGCGTCTATGTAACTAGCTTTTGCCAACTTCAACCGGATACCTTAGGACCAGCCCTCTTTGACTTTACACTAGATAGCAAGATGTTATGTATAATGAAGAGTGATGATACTTCACCACCGAGCTTGTGGTTCATTAGTCAATATTATCATTTGACATGTTTGAATTTACAAACTTTCGTCCTGTTACCCTGCGATCTACTCTGGCATTCCCCCACAAGTTATCCAAATGTACCATGCTAGTTATGCGAAGTCAGTAGTTTGAACTTTCAATATTTCAAGGGCATTTATGGAATGCAACCCACCCAATCCAGAGTTGTGTGTGTTGATGAGGGTTCAATGCAGAAATGTGCGGATGCTGTTGTTGCTGGTCCAGTGAATCAATGCACCTAAATTGAGAACCGCTTCAATATTTTGGCATGAGATGATGTCTTACATAGTCTGAACATCTACATAAGATAGGACGTGTCCATTGCCATAAAAACAGAACATAGAACTTAAGTATTCCCTTTTAATGGAATATTGCATGGTGTTCAGTGAGCTATGTATTTCTTTTGAGTCACTCTCCATTTGCAGGGAATAGTACATTTCTTACCCTGTTTTGTTGTGGTGACCATCTATTACCTTTTATTGCACATGTTGAATTGCTTTCCTTTTCTTTTTGCATCAGATTGCCAACATGTTTGGTCCTGCTTTTCTAGTAAAGTTGTACATAGCAGGAGCGCTTGCTGGATCCACATTCTTCTTGGTAGAAAAGGCTTTTGTAGCTCCACGGAAACAGGTAACATGCATACAATGTCAGTGTTTATAGTTACATCAGGGAACCAGGGTTCCAAATCCTGGAGAGGATGTCCAATTACCCCCAATTCTGAAGTAAAATCCTATGATAGAATTGTCTCTGATTTCAAACTTATTCTTTCCTGATACTTACCTGTGAAAAGGCTGGTAATTGGTCAGTTCCCTGCTGGCTACTGCATACCAACCAACCTGTGGGATATGGCCCTTTTCTAAGATCTAAAACCCTGCATGGAATTGGAATTTTTGTGTAAAGATTCACGATAATCTTCCTAATTTAATAAGTTGCTTCTCTTGCAGGGTTATGTAGGATGGGACAATTCAAGAGCTCCTGCACTTGTACGTGATTTATTGTTCCAGCGTTATTTGTTGCTCCAACAGTTAGTCTTGATTCATCTTGATAATCTGAAACAAGCAACATTATCTCATATTTACGTCGTATAAAAGCAGTGAATTTTGCCCCATCTACCAACTATTCACTCATCTTATGCCTACAAAAGTACAAATAATTAATTAGAAGGTAAATGTGGCAATCAGAGGTGATAGGGTGATTTACTCTAATCTAATATAGATTGACGAGATGGGCATTATCAGTGATATTGTACTTAAGTTGTTAGTTGTTAGTTGTTACACCCTAAATATGACCCCTTCTATTCATGTCACCCAGGGTGCAAGTGCTGCAGTCAATGCAATTATTCTTCTTGAGATTTTTCTGCATCCAAAGAGACTAGTCTATCTTTACTTCTTCATTCCTATTCCAGCTGCATTTATGGTGAGAAGCTTTTATTTATCTTAAAAAAAATTTGTTAAGCGTGTGGATGCTAAGAAGAACAAGATTTCTTTGACTTTGCTCATTTCAGGGGGCTGCTTTGATTGGTGCTGATTTATGGAGGGTCAAGAAGGTATATACTATGACCTTAAATGCATCTTTTTTATTTGGTTTTCTTAATATAATAAGTGAATGTTATTGGTGCCACTCTGTTGCTTATGTTTACTGGCCATGAGTTTTGACAGTGATGGTTCAGTAGATTCATTAGTAGGAGTGTAGGATACTGCTACTCTCATTTATTTCATTACTTGGAAGTCTGTGAAGTTGCATGGTGTGTGTATGGTTCGTGAGTCCTGACCATACAATTCCCGGTCTTAAATCAACACGGGGTCTTAAAAATGAGTCATTGTTCACATCAAGGGAGACTGGCAGTAGTACTGAATTCACATTGAGATTATTAATTTGCATTGCTGAGTATATAACCATGTGATATTTATAGTTCTTGGGCTTTAGTCTTTCTTGAGTAGTGTTCTATCTTTTGCACCTTTCAGCTCGATCATTGCATTTTATTCTATATTTTGGAAGGCATACGCTTCAAGTTAATGTGTAGTCTAGCACAGTCATCCATTTAGTATGATGTAATGTTTAGTCAAGCTATGTGTCTGAAACACACATCATTAACATACATCATTCCTTAAAGCTTAAGCTTACACTATCTGTAAAACTCTAGTTTCTTCATATTACTCCATATATAATTAATGATCTGATACTCAAATATTATTCATGATCTGATACCCACGAATTTTTTGTGCTTGTCATGCTTTTCTAAAGTGGGACTGATGTCTGTTCATTTTTTCAGGGGCAAGGTGCGGTGTCAGGTTCTGCTCATTTAGGGGGTGCCCTAGTAGCTGCCTTTACGTGGGCTGGAATTACGACGGGCTGGATTTGATCATGTAGCTTATTCATATGGAGTTAAACCAACCGCCTGCACCCGCGTGGTGTGCTCTTTGGTTGAAAATTGTTGCTATTTGACAAGTTAGCGTGGGTCGGGGGACGACTCGCAGAACATGCTACTTATTATACAAGTTTCTGATACAGAAATCTTTAAACAAATCCTAGATAATTTCATGGCAGATATTGCCAACCGATCGCCAGAAATTTACAAATTTAGGGGGCGTTTGGTTCACGTCCAGATGGAATGGTTCCACCCTGAACAAGATAATTTTATTTAGTTGATTTGGTAAGAAATATTCTGTTCAGATGCTATATCGTCCTTCGATAAAATTGAGGGAATCACACCATCCTGGGATGGATGGTTCCATCCAATTTGTTATCGCGAACCAAATGCCCCCTTATTATCCTTGAACATCCAGAACTAGAGCTGCAATCTCAATTGCTACTCTGCTAGGTCAAATTTGATTGCAGATTATGGCAGGAGTACATGTGCTATTAGAAAATAGGAAAAACAGGACGGTAAGAGCGTTAAGACGGAATGATTCAGGGGGCCTACTGAAGGATGTCTGATTTGAATGACGTAGATCCGATCAATCTAAGATGGAATGATTCAGGGGGCCTACTGAAGGATGTCTGATTTGAGTGACATAGATCCGATCAATCTCTAAAATTCTTAGTTCTAATTCTCCTCTTAATTTGTGGATGCATACGTCGTCTTGTCGTTGCTACTCGTGCTATACGACGATCGAAGGTGCTGTGTTTTGCAAATACATGTGAGCCGTGAGCTTGCGCACTGTATCTGGGAGCGTTTTCTTTGGATCATGAGGGACTTACCGATGCTGAGAGGTGCGTAGCCTAGGTTCCGCTCATTTTTTTTTTGTCCGTTCTTTTTTCTGTATTCGTTTGTATTATTTATGATGAACTAACTTTTTTTTCATTTTTTTAAATTTAGTTACGTCAAATAAATCACTATCAGCTATAATATAATTTCATCTAACTATAATATAATTTTAACTATAAATCAACTTATTTCAGCCCAAGTAAGCGGTACATGTACCATAGAGCAATCAACTCTTTTGTCTTCCATGAGCATTCAATCCGCGTATGCTCATATATCATTTAAATGGAGCTCCGTCTAAGGCTCTCGGCAGTATGATATATAGATTCTTTTCGACTATAGCTTATAGTTTTTAGTTTTAATATAAGTGTTTATATGAACGTATCAAATATTAATAAACTGACAAATCGTTTTATAAAGCTATTCCAATAACCACTTTAAAATAACGATAAAAAACTTATTTATTCACCATGTCCCTAGACGATAAGCCGACGCGTACGCCGCCCTCGAAAGTTACCACCGGCCGTACTACGTGCAGCGTGGGCCATGTATGCCTTAGTGAAGTATGGCGCCGTGCCCTCCCTCCCGCGCGACCGGCCGGCGATCGACCGGGCGATGCGAAGCGTGGCACGTCACTAAGCAGGCCAGGGAGCGAGAGATCGAGATTTTCTCGAGCCAGATTCACTGCATCGTACGATGAGACTGGGCCCTCGCTGCACAGTGCTCCACATGCGTAGTGTAACGCACCAGATGCTAGCTGTACCGCCGTACGTACGTACACGCGTGACTCTGCTGGCCGTACGATCTGGCCGACAGAAGCGCAAACTTATTGCATCACCATTGCACGGATCGACTCACCACGCACAGTAAGCTCCCTAGCTATGGCACTGTTCCGGGTTCTTCCTCCCTCCGAGGGCTGCTCGTTGGCAAATAGTATTTTGAGTGGCTGAGAAATACTGTAGTTGACTGAAAAAGTATTATAGTTGACGGTAGCTTATTTCATATAATTAAATTTAAAAAATTTTAAAATACAAAAAACATGTGAGCCTGTCACGAATAGTACAAACGAATATAGAAAAAAAAAACCAGCAAAAAAGCTCAAAAAAAAAAAACTAAAAACCAGAAAAGATGAAATTATTAAATAGTGAAAAATAAGCTAGAAGTTTAAACCGAAATGAGCGGGGCACTAGTTTTGGTTTGGAACTCGGAAATTTTTGCTTATTTTATTTAGGAATCAAATTGTTTCGTGCGATATTTCTGTATTGACACCTGTGTTATGCATGCGTGGTAGTGAGTTCTGAATAAATAGAGACGTTGATTAGTCAGCTGATCAGAGAGTACAGAGTGATCGACCGATGCAATCAAGGCTACACAAGTTGATAACTAAGCGCCCTTGAAAGCATTTTGGATCGTGGTTTGGACTCATGGACTGCATCGTATGTTATATACCGTCTTGAAGGGGAGAGACACGTCCGTTGCCATGTGCCCACGTTCTCTACTCCAGTATGCACGTCAGGTCATTTTCATGTGCTCTGGGGACGAGACAGGCGTGAACTTGACCCTTGCACTGCAAACGCGTTCTTTCCAAGTTGAGCTCAAGGCAAAATTTCTGTTCTTTTTTAATTTTTAGCTTCCGCTTTTGGTATTTTACAGGAACTAGCTTTTAAATATTTTAAATAGAGTATCTTTTTAAGATAGAATTTACTAGTTAATTGTAGTACATACTGTACCGACTTGATTTATATCGGCAAAAACCGCATATGAGTTTCAATTACTCTGTAATCTCTCATACGAATAGACAAAAACTACAAGACACAGCTAAAAACTATAAGTCTTAGCTAAAAAGAATAGGCCCAAAGGCGCCTCGGTCTCCCAGCAAGGGGGAGAGGATATAAATAGCAGTGTAGCTATATTTTTCTTTGAATTTGATCCTGTAAATAGTTCCCTGGCAAGAGGCTAGCTAGAGATCAATACGTAGAGCGTCAGGTACTTAAGAATATATATTAATTACAGCTGATCAGTGTGGGTTATATTGCTCATTTCATTTGTTTGTTACTCCATATCCGGCCTTGAGGCACTCGTATGCTGAGAACTTGGCATTCGCAGATTCTTGATCATGAATTGTCAATGCTCCTCAAGTATATATAGTTCACATCTCCAATAACTGGAAATTAAGTTGATTTAATTATGGTAGCAAGCCACTGCATGCAAGACGTACCTACGTCCTTCATCTACAGATACTTTTGCCATCTAGGGGAATATACAGTTGTTCTGTAACGACGCTAGCATGCATACAGCCCCAGAGAACTATCTAGTCATGCATAGAAGAGCTAGAAGTAGTAAATTAAAGATTAGATTTCACAAACCAAAAACTATTGTAAAACTACAATTTTAAGCATCAGTTTCAAATAATGCACTTCCCTTTACATAATATTTCATAAAACTAAACTTTTAAGTTTCTATCATTGTCGTTATATCTAACAGGTATGATAGGTCAGTTCCACTTCCAGTCTCACAAGATTATCCCGTTTCTGTTTGCTGATATGGTGGTAGCTGCCACACTGGATAGATACGGCAATAGTGCTTAAAAGTGTTGTTTTATGAAATGTTATGCAATGAGAAGTGTTGTTCTTAATAATAGTTTTATTGAAGATAATATGATTTTGTGGAATCTACTCTAAATTAAATAAAAGAATGATCCAGCACCACCAGTAGGCCACAAACCACGTGAAGAAATAGTACGAGCTATACATTTGTAGGCCACTTCCCTAGCTACTGTGCGTTCTCTACAGAAAAAACATTCCTACAAGTATGAATGATAGCTTGTGGGCAACTTGGTCGATCATTTGTCACGTACGATACAATAATATAGCTGCTGAAGTACAATAATATAACCATCTACCCTACGATGCAACTATCTAGCCACTGCTCTGTCGATAGAACTCACTTGGGCATAACTTTTGCTGCACGAGCTAGCAGCCTAAGTGCCAAACTACAGATATAGCTTGTTGATACTCCAAGTTAACTAACGGAAAACGGCTAGAGATATATAGGAGAGGAGATACGAACTGAAGGAATAATAGCTTATCTAGCTTAACGGGGACAGGACAAGGCAGCACCTAGCTCATATGAATATCGATCGATCGATCATCAGGGGACCATTCATGTGAGGGTATATATTGGTCCATGGCAAAAGATATGGCCGGTACATCCACTGTATGCATGCAAACCCTAGCTACAGGGCTGTGCAGGGTCGCTTTACTCTTAGTGTGGGCCCTTTTAGTTTTATGGCTTGGCTTTATACAATAACTAGTTTTTAAACAGAATACCTTTTTAAGATAGGATCTATAAATTGATATTAGTAAATATTATCCCGATTTTATTTATATCAGACAAAATTACACGCGAATATCTCTTTGTACTTTCTTTTACGACAGACAAAATTCGGAAATTTAAATAAAAAATTATAGGTCACAATCCAAAGGCCAGCCCGGCCAGCTCGCCACCTGGTCTTTTACTACTCATCAACCCCACTTCCTTTGCTCGCCAGGCCTCGGCACAGTTGGATGTTTCGCTTCTAGCTCCCCCCTTGGATCTCCCGTAGCCATGGCCATCAATATAATGCAAATGTTCAATGGTCCGTAAATATGTATGTGTGCCTGTGTACATGCATGTGTTTGTGTATGTGCGTGGCTGCATATGCTTTGTCTTTGCAGACATGCCTGTCTTGTCCATGGTAGACGGGGGAAAATGTTTTTAAGGTTTGTTAGCGGAAATGTTTTCTCTGATCTCTAGTAAGCAGCTGTCTTTTTCCATATAAGCAGTTAAGCATATAGTAGCCGTAGCAGGCGACACATGTTGTCTACCGCACTATAGCAACTCGACAAATCCTGCTAAGCCACTAGAGCTCGGTAGCACTTACCGAGCAACCACAGCTAGACAAGTCCTCGACCTGCCGAGCAACCAGGCTCGACAGGACTTATGCTGAGCAGCCACACATGATAGGTAATTAAGAGAGTATGTTTATCACTAATTAAATATCATATTGCATGATTAGCGATGAATTAAGTATGATTAACACTAATTAATCACTACACGGCTGGCTGGCTCGGCACGTCATCCTGCCATACTTATCGGGTTTAAAGAGAATGCTAGATTTATAAAAATAAGTGTTTGAAAATCAAATTTAAAAAGTTGACTATAATGCCATATATACGAAGGACTTAGGACTTGGGTTCAGCTTTGCCAAAGGTAGAGAGGAAAAGAGCTGGGTTGCCCGGCCATTAGATGAGATGGTGACTCCCATCCCATTGCATGCGCTTTCCCCTCTTGGTCAAATAGACAGGATGACACACTGCACAGTACACGCACTGATCATGCGCACTAATTGGACCAGCTGCTGAATGAGTGTAGAATGTTTAAGTAATTAAAGCCATACACACATGCACGATCTCATGATGTACACCTTTCTGATCATCTTTCTTTTACGCGAGAGAGAAGGGATAGATTTAAGCATGTTACCAGGTGCAAAAGTGCCTTACATGCGAACATGTTGTCTAGGTTGATAGCTAGCTACCTAGCAGTGCATTAGTTGGTGGGTCTGCGCCAACAAATGCATCTATCGTG
Source organism: Dendrocalamus sinicus (assembly GCA_036346575.1). NCBI lineage: Eukaryota > Viridiplantae > Streptophyta > Magnoliopsida > Poales > Poaceae > Dendrocalamus > Dendrocalamus sinicus. The sequence continues at coordinate 17,526,443 of CM070643.1, read as the reverse complement.
TCGCATTTTGTTGTTTTATTTGGTGTGTCAGTGCCTCAGTGGTGGTGGGGTGACGCAGGATGCATGATATGAGAGAGAGAGATTACGTTGAATGTCCTGGTAATTTTGGACTTACGGCGCTATATAGTATATACCTTTCCAAAATTAATTGGACAATAATCCTATATATATATATTGATTGTTAGACCATATGGATGGTTGTGAGTTTAGTGATGATGAATAATTGACATTTGGTTTGCTTTGTAATTTACGTTTGTAAAAGTTTTGGTTGACCGCAGTTGAAGGTTTTGAGTTCGAGTTGTTTTGGTCTGCTTCGAATAGTTTCGGATCAGTCCGATCGGGTCCGAGTGGCATTGGATGGTTGTCAAGTAGCAACGGAGTAGCGGACGATGCATGAGTGGAATTGGAGTATCAGACGGTATCCAAATAGCACCGGAGGATCGAATGGTTTTGTGCTGGGTGGTCCGAATGGCTTTATCTGATTTGTAGACTTTGACCACGTCCAGCTTCAACCATGTTGACTTCGACCACGATTTCGACCATATCCGACTATGATCATGTCCAGCTTCGACTATGGCCTTTTCGACTACTCCAGGTAATCGGTAAGTTTTGATATCGACCAGTGAACAATACTAGTAATCGGTATAATACTTTTCTATGATCGTAGCTACAATACTAGTAATCGATTATAGCTACAATACTTTTCTATGATCGTAGCTACAATTTCTTATCTATGGTCGTAGCTATAGTAATCGGTCGATAGTCGTTGGCTTTATTGATCGTACTCGATAGTCATAGATTTTATTGGTCGGTAGTCGTAAACTTTACTGGTCAATGGTCTTAGACTTTGTGATTGTTAGTCGTAGACTTTGCGCTCGATTATTGTAGGCTTCATGGTCTGTATCCGTAGACTTTATGGTCGGTACAAGTGCTTTAATTCTTGCTATCTTTGAGTATCTCGAGTACTCATATTTGGCCAGCGGTATGACTGGCTAGGGCAGTGGATCATAGTACTTGGTGCACGTGCACACATATATATAATCAATTTCCTTTGGTTCCGTTAAAGAAAACACCAAAGCTCAACACGGGCTGAAGCTTTGGAAAAAACTCAACTGAAAGTTACATATTTTCATCTCTATAACTCCAAGTTGATCATATGAATTAGGATCTTGTCTTGATTACATTTGTAAAACACAATATTTTGTACTACCTTATTTTAATGATATGTATGACATGACTCAACAATTAATCACTGTACAACAAATTAATATGCACAAAATGAACCCAAAAAATTGCACACAAGGATGGTGGCATCGATCTCATTGTTAACGAAAAAGTGAAGACCAATTGGCAGGAAAAAAAGAGAAAGAGTAAGGCTCTGTTTAGCTGGTGGGTCTATTAAAGAACTTGTTTTTTTTTTCTACTTTTGGATGTAACAGTGAATCCAAACCATCTTTTTTTGGATCGACAACAGCAAAATTATACTAGAATTAGTAAAGATTTATGTAAGTAACTGGATTCCACGGTGTATCACATCACACCACAGGAATCACAAACTAACCCTAAGAGCAAAATAACTTAATTAACCAATATGAGAGAATACATAGTAATTGGATGAATAATTTCTGAAACTGTAGGATTAAATGGATGGACTAAGTACATATTGTATATTTACCTAGACTACAATTTTGTCTTTTTTTATCTACTGTCTCATCTCAGTTTGGTCAATTGCTATATTTATGAGAATGTAACTTAGAAGGAAAATCGATGTTTTTTCCTTCACACTACAATATCAGTATTACGGGAGGAGAAATTTTCTTCTCATTTATTCCTCCTAACTTATGTTTCCTAGTTATCTTCCAAGAGGATGATCTTCCTTCTAAAAACGACATAAAGTTTCTAGCCTTCCTACAGCGTAAAAGCACTACAAAAATGAGACCAAGAATAAGGGAAATTTTATTTTTAGTTTTCTATATAATTTGTTGAGTATTGCTATACAACATTCGACTGTTTTTGAGGACAAAAACAGTCAGATTGATCTGGGACGTTAGATCTCCATCCAACGGATCCACCCATACAAGCCTCCCTCCAAAAAAAATGACCCCCCTCAAAAAAAAAAATGATCTAGGGCGTTGGATCTCCATCTAACGGCTCAAAATCTGACTGTTTTTGTCCTAAAAAACAGTTGAATGTTGTATAGACACTCTCTAATTTGTTTCCCGATTTTATTGAGATATTTTTGGATCCAACTAATTTACATTTTCGTTACTATGGAGCCCCTCGTGCCTATGAGCAAGGATAACTATATTTCAAAAAAAAATATATCTCCTTTACTATCAGTGGCCTAAACTGATCTAAAAACCAAGATAGTCCCAGTGTTAATGTCCATCATGTGGGTGACAGCATTGTTGTTGAAAGTATCAACGAAACATGGTAACGATAGTTTTGATCAGGTGGCATATGTCCGAGATACCAAAAAAAGGCGGTAAGGATTGCAATCGCTCGATATAGATAGATAATGACGCTTCAGAAGTATCCCTGTTTTACATTCTAAAACTATATCTGAAATTGTGTGTTAGTTTCTCCGAGATTGAAATTCATCTATTGCGAAAGATGGTCTTAGGTTTAAATTCTGTTATTACTATATATGCTCTCAAATATGAGTTAAGAAATTGTTCCTTTGTTGGTCGCACTCCTTTCAGTTGTAACTTTATCCTACTTAAGGTGTAAATATTTATTTTCCGTTTTTTTAACAAAAGAAGCCATGTTTATCTTAAGACTTAAAACAAACAAGCCGTACATATATGAATGCTCAAACATTTTTACAAAAAAAAATCCAAGTGACGTATACAAATGCTCAAGTTCGTAAACATAAATTCATTTCAAAATATGCACCAGGAACGAAAACCTTTTTGCACTCAGAATGTCCATTTATGCCACACACACACACACACACACACACACACACACACAAGCATGGAAGGGTTGCTAATGATTTAAGTTTGCTAAGATATCTATTTCAAAATGCATACCATGGAGGGCACAACTCTTGCTTCTATATGTTATCGGGTCTTGAAATTTGGCACAACTCTTCTTAATTTGGTGCGCCCATATATCTTGCTTCTATATCTGACCTTAACAACTTATGAAGTTCCCTGAGAAAATTACCTTATATATACTGGCAATAATTTTCCCGCTTAAGCTCAATCTACGAAAAGAGAGATAGAAAAAAAACTATTTGAAAACTAATGGTATTATATCATTTATATGCTATCTTTTCAAGCATTTTCTTTCGCTGGTTTTCTATAGGTAGAATCTTAATTTGAATCAAAATATACCATGGGTCCGGCATACGAGGAGTAGAAAAAACAAATCTTTCCCTGTTTAACCTTATATTTTCTCGACCAGGCACACGGTGCACCGTAAAAAGGACAATGCACCAGATATTCCCCATGGTTTCATGGTCACAGGTTACTTGAAATAGCAATGAAGCTCAGATAACATACCCACAGATGGTTTTCACAGGGGTGGGGGGTGATTTTCAAATTATTATTACAGAAGCCAGGACACCAATTACTTCTTTGTATATCAAAAGAAGTAACAAATTCGTATTGCGCACACGCAGCAAGCTCTGCATGAATTTGCTCTAGTTCCAGAAACAAATTCAGCATTTTTGAGCAATTAGCAGCAATTAAACATCTTCAGAACCCACAATTAAGCTTGTCCCTTAAAAGTACTTGAAAATGCACACACTTCTACTAGCTAGATATATTGTACTTTGGGGGAGCATTATTCCTACCTTCTGGATCGAAGAGGGTTCCCAATCCTTATCATCTGCACCTTCTGCAGGTTATGTAGCTAGCTTCCTGTCTGATCATGGAAAGCTCTCGCCGAGCTCAAGGACAAGCTTTGTGAGCCAAGGTTGTCCACTGGGAACTGCTCGGCCTCCGAGGAGTAGAACACCAGCTGATGCGACCCTGGAGCCAAGGAAAGCAGCGACGGGAACGGCGAGTGGTGAGCCGCGGCGGCGGCCACCTGCGGCGAGCCGTCGCAGCTCTCGTGCACGCTGCTGTTATTCCATGACTCACCGGTGTAGTTATATGGCATCGCGCTGCTGACCATTCCCAGCGAGTTGTTCAGGCCCATGAACCGGTGGTAGCCACCGACGGGAAATCTCCCCATGTGGTGGGCTCCGCTCCCGTCGACGTCGTCGCCCCTGCCGGCCTTGACGCCGTCGCCCGCCAGCGCCGCCGCCGTCACGATGTGGCCGAACTTCTCGTTCTGCATCAGCGGCATGGAGGAGGGCAGGTGGCCCATGAGGCCTTGCGGCGGGAACTGGAGCGGCGGCAGCTTGTCGATCTCGTGGCTCGCGGCGTTGAGCAGCCAGTCGACGACTTTGCTGGGCTGGTTAAGGCCGAGGCGGTCCTGCAGGTCGTAGAGCTGGATCGCCGTCGGCACGGAGAGCCGCACGCGGCGGTCGCGCAGCCCCTTGACGGTCTTCACCTTGCTATGGCGGTCCTTGCCGCCGAAGACGCGCGAGACGCGGACGATCCGCGACTCTGTTTGCGCCGACCATTGCCGCGACGTTGCCACGGCGGCGGTGTGCTTCCGGGCTAGCTCCTCGTCCGTCGTCTGCTGCTGCTGTTGCTGCTGGCTGCCGCTTATCATCCTAACGCGACGGCGCTCATCGTCGATCACCCGCTGCACCTGGTCAGCCCAATTAATTAACATCGCATGCAAACAGATTAGCATAAAATGGCACGGAAGAGTTAATTAATTAAGCACTGCTGTGCACGGCTGGGTCTACCGATTAACGTGTGTCACTATTCCATTGGGGAATGGGGGGAGCGTGGCAGCTTTATTCGCTGCGTACATGTAGCTTGCTGCAGCAAGATAGCGTTATTTGGAACAGCAGCGAGCCAACAAGCCTTAGACGCTGTGGATGCGCAGCAGCTGCGGCACTATGTGCATGCGCTGCCGAAAGGAATGATTCCATGATTGAATTAACGGCCAGCCTTGCTCACCCCCCGACATCTTTAATTGTCTTACAGTGAACTATGGATTGGATCGTACAAGGATCACTATTTCTCTCTTCTTCTTCTTCTTCTTCTTCTTCTTCTTCTTCTTCTTCTTCTTCTTCTTCTTCTTCTTCTTTTTTGAAGACGATCACTATTGCCCTCTGAAACGAGGGAGAGGACGGGGTTTGTATTGAGTGCCAGCTTTTGAAAAATCTTGCAGCCTAGCCTGCCCCCTCCCCCCAAGTACTAATTAGAGTGATTAGCTATTTAGCTTTGCTCTTTGCAGTTTAATTGAAAGGAAATATGATGAGAAAAGACTTGGATTTTCTTTTTATCTGTACGGTGATTGCTTTAGTTGGGGATTTTGGAATCAAATTTAGAAAAAAAATGTTTGAAATAATATTATAATACTGATGAGTGATTTGAGAAGGGGAAAGAGTGAAAATAAGGAATAATTAAAATGATAAGGTTCAGATCGACCATCTTGTACAGGTTGTTTCCAAAAAGAAAAGGAAAAGAAGAGAGAAAAAAAGAATGAGAAAGAAAGGAGGAGATCGTCAAGCTGGGATGAAACTTGGATTTTTGAGAAGAAACCATCTGGGGGCAAAAAAAAAGGACTTCTTCCAAAGAATTTGTTTATTAAGGAGAAGAATTAACAAATCTGCTCATGTATCCGCGGCATCAAATTCTAACAAAGGACCACGAAAAGGTGGGGAAAAAACTCCCCCAAAAGCCTATATTTTTATGATATTCAAATCAATAGAATAACCATCAAGAATTAACAAATCAACATCCAAACCAGTAGCGGATATACATGCGCGAAAGAAACCCTTACAAGAACGTAACTCAGCCATGTGCTCCAATTCCTCCAAATCAACCGAATTCCCTCCCGGCCGGCGAGAGGTCCAGCGAGCAGATCCCGCCGCCGCTGAGCTCGATTGCTCGCTCCAGCTAGCGCCGGGACCCCGATCAACGTAAACCCTAGCTAGCTTGAGAGCAGCAGCAGCAGTAGTGGGAGCTCAGCTAGCCAGAGAAGGATGTGGAAGCCGACCTGTGAAGCTTGTGGTGGGTATTTACACACTGCCGAATAAATGACCACCGTCGCTGTCGCGTCCCTGTCCTTTTACCACCATGCTGTTGTTGCTCCCCGCCTCACTTCGCTCTCGCTCGGCTCCTTCGCAGTGGCAGCAGCAGCTACAGCGGCTGACCTGGCCAGCTGATCGATAGGGCTAAGCTCCATGGCATAAATGCCATGTAGAGTGTACGTACATGTGTACCGAACTATTCGCTCTAGTGCTCGTACCTTGCTAAATAGACAGGTAGACATGGAGTGCGTATGCATTGTACGCTTGCGTTTTTACTCGAGGCCTGGATGTATGTATGGTCGGTACTTGGTACTTGGCATAAAATATGCTTGACCTAACTTTTACCTGTGGCAACAGGCAAAGTATTACTTACATTGACATGCTGGGTGATTGCATATGGATTAGCAACATGACTAGCTATAGCCTATACATACTTCTGTAATATCACACCTTTTGTGCCTGGAGTTAATTTAAGGTGCATTAGTTTAACCTAATAGAGTTTTGCATTTTGATGTATAGATCAGCACTGAATTTTCAGTTCATCTTTTAATCCGATGTAACTAGAATCATTGGAACTGTAAGTTTGCAGAAACAGGTTGCTTTGCCGGCACCTTAAGGATGAACCATGGCAACTTGGCAAGTCGAAAACTTTGAATATATATTGTGGATTGTTTGCGTGTTGTGCTTCCAAAAATTGGACCAAATACATTGCCTTTACAAATCTTTCAACATCGAAATCTAGGAGGCTAGTTTAGGCTAGGGACCATCCTCCTTTTCAGCATCAACTAGCAGGACCACTCCAACTTTTATCCTCAGTAAAGACATAAATTTGGACCCAAAAAGGATGAAAAAAATTGAAAATAATCAGACGGAATCGTTTGCGAAACGAAAAGGAGTTAAATCGGATTCCATTATCATCCTCAAATGTTAGCAAAAATCGTCTACATTAAGGCCTGCATTTTGATCATCATTGCTACATTATGAAGCAAATGTCGTCTCCACCTATGTTATCATTTCCCCAAATTTCCAAATAGAAAAATAAAAAACCACGTAATTAATTAATGGCTCTTCAGCTATGTTGTTGCAACTATGTTAAGTGCGTTGTTTCTGTTCACGGCACGCACTATTTTTTTTTGTCATGTTTGATGTGACTTTGAATGTTATATGAGCTAGGCGTAGGGTTGTGCTGCACACTCATATCTTTTGTACCAAGTTGGATGAATGTGTACATCGGGGTCGACCTATCTAGTGTGTCATCAAAAAAATTAGAACAATCCCCTCTACTTTACACGTTACGGTGGCCATATGTTTAGCACAACATGCTCTATAGTCATCAGTACCAATTAACTTGCATGGACTCATTTAAAATAGCCCCCTCCCCACACACACATACATATATGACGCTGAAATAGGCACCATGGTGTTTGGGCACCAAGTTTCCCTGTCTTTGGATTACTTTTAGATGCGTGCAAGTATAATAATATATAATATATCAGACAAAGCCATTAACATTCATTAATTAGAAAAGGCATCGATTTGGAAAGGAAGTCATTGATTTAGCATGCTGAATCAATCATGAATGGAAAATTTTAATCATGGATGGAAGGTCAATCATGGAGCCTGGGCACCATGGTGCCCCTGTTATTTATACTATATATAGTATAATTAACTAGGGCACCATGATGCCTAGACCACATTATCGACCTTCTATCCATGATTGAGACTTTTCATTAATGATTGATTCAACATGCCAAATCATGACTTCTTTTCCAAATCCATGCCTTTCTGAATTAATGAATACTAACGGGTTTGCCTGATATATCCTATACCATTGCACTTGCATGAATCTAAAAGCAATCTAAAGGCATGCGCGCACGCTACGTGTGGGTCGCAACGCGTGCACACGAACTGGCTTGCATCAGCAGCTCACGCGTAACAGGATTGACAGTAACTTTCCTAGCATTGCATTGTGGAAGTTACCACCGGATGAAGTAGGAGTTATTAGCTCATCGCAATTCTTGCGTAACCGAAGTTTTCTCAATTTGTAAAACATTATTAGATTGCCCTCTTCAAGTTACATGTCGTGAAATATTAAGTTATTGTCATCAATTATAGTCTAACAATTTTTTACAATGAGCTATAAAGTTACTGGCGTTTGTGAATAAAATTATTGTCATATATATGTTGAGTTACTGCCAGTATTTAAACTTAATATTGACATTAACTATATGTGTATTTGGAAGTAACGTCACTAACAAGCGCATGTAACTTTCTAGCGCACGAAAATGGTATTTTTTGATATACAGAAAGTTATCGGTCGTGTAATAATAAGTTATGATCTTTGGCATTGCATTACTGAATATGGATCTTTGGCATTGCATTACTGAATATGGATCTTATTGTCGTTGTCATGACTTTTACAGGATAGTTGAATTGTAGATGATAACTTTATGAGTAACTTTATGAATTAGAAATGAAAACTTACTGTGCATATGATAGTAACTTTAGTAGATAATAACTTCCTAACTTATAGATGATAATTTCATGAGTAACCAAAAGTAACTTCATGAAACTGTATCGTACGACTGTGCGGATGATAATTTGCCATATAGATGATAACTTAATTACTTATAGGTGATAACTTCATGAGTAACCGAAAGTAACTTTGCGTCACATATAAAAGGTGGCAATCTACATATAACTGGTTGCAATCCATAGTTATATTGCCTATCAGATATGAGCAAACTTTATGATTACAACTGTGACGATACTATTAGAATTAATCTTGATGATTTGTAAGTGGTTAAAGGAGCAGTCGAATCTATAGTCAAAGGAGCAGTCGAATCCATAGTCAAAGGAGCAGTCGAAGCTATCGACGAAGGAGCAGTCGAAGCCGTGGTCAAAGCCATGGCTGAAGCAGTGGTTGAAGCCATGGTCAAAGCTACAGTCAGTGGTCGTAGTTACAGTGGTCGTAGCTACAGTGCCCGTAGGTACTACAACAGTCGTGGTTACCGTAGTGGGTACTGTAGCAGTCAAAAGTACTGTAGCAGTCGTAAGTGCTATAGCAGTCATGGGTACTGTAGTTACCGAGTGATTCAGTCGTACTCGAAAGCCATGGTCGAAGTAGCGTCATGGTCGTAACTCGTAAGAGTACTGTAGCAACTGGACTCATAAAAAAAATTATAGTCCAGTGATTTAAAAGTTACCGACAATACGCTACAAAGTTATCACCTACTAAATAAGAAAAGTTAAAGACCATTGATCTAAAAGTTACCGACCATACACTACGAAGTTACCAACTATAAGCTAGAAATTTACTATACATCCACTAGTGATTTACAAAGCATATATTACAATGTTACACGTACCCCAATGTATTTGGAGCAACTGTCGCATCTCTTCCTCTTTACGCTGTGAGCATTTCTAACAGATTTCACAATGGCGGGTTCTGCATGGGTAGGGTCGAGAGTGATCTCCAAAGAATTATGGTTATCCGCAATTGTGATTTTGCTTGCCTTGGACAATGCCTTCCCCGTCGTCTTTATTTGCTTTCCTAACATGAAATTTTTGACAAGAATAGGGATTAGGTATAAAATGCAGGAATAGCATCACAATGACAAACCAGCCGTACTATAGATGGAGAGAAGGGGAAAGATCAAATCAGGGGAAGGCAAAGAGAGATTCCCAGATAGGCTTAAAAACCGTTCGGATTCCGTACCCCCACTAAATCCCGAAAAAGCGGAAAAGGGACCCGAGAGCGCGGTTTTAACGCACGTGATAACTGTAAGTAACTTTATTTATTGCATATGATAACTTATTGTGTAGGAGACAGTAACTTTACCGTGTTGATGATAACTTTACCCTGCGGATGGTAACTTTATTGTATACAGATGATAACTTTATGCGTAATCGCAAGTAACTTTTTTGGTCTACCAACAATATGACTGCTAACCGTACGTGGGGCCGACTGAAAGGGGGGGGTGTTGCGATTGCGATTGGCTGATTCGGTTCGGGTCGTGTTGCTAGGGGGCACGCGCTTATTCTACGCTTAGCCACTGAATAGTGCGTGTATGAATAAGCAAAAATAAATTTTACTCCTGGGTGTAGTTACTCCCACATATGATATACCACCTAAATGAACTTAACATACCTCTTTTATCACATTAGATATACTCATATACTAATTCTAAGATACTGCAATGTCTGCCATTGAAAAATTGCAATGGAGCATATGGTTTCTGGTATATTTTGCTAAAAAAGGAGGATATTCAAAAAACTGTACATACCACGTAAAAAGTATATATACTACTTAGGTGGTCTTATATACTCATATACTACATGTACATATCCTTCGTTGAGTTAGATACTCCCTACTTTATGATATAGTGTATGAATAAATTGTATATGGAACAACATATTTTTTATTTTAAATTTATAGTACCTTTTCATTTGCAATGCTTCTCACGTTCTCACCTATTGTACTCATGTATATGTAACAGTATAAGAATCTCTCAGTACTCTTTCTTTCTTTCTCTTTTTTTATTTAGGTCCTCTTGAAACACGACAATTTTTTTTTGAATTTAATGGAATTGAACTACCTTCTATGAAAATTCTTTGCAATCCTTGTGTTCTAAACAGACGGAGTCATTTGACATTTCCTTCCAAGGATCTTTCCTTTCTTTCTCACTTTAGTACTTATGTCAAGGAAAGAATATCTTGCAGCAATCTTTCGTTGGGGCGTGCAAGCTGCATCGCTGCAACATAATATCCAGAAGCGACGAGCCATCTCTGACATCACATTGACAAAGTCATGCATGCATCATATGTGATAAAATTGCGCAGAGCATCTTGCCATGTATTGATGGATGCCTACCTTGCAGGCTAGCACGACCATGCATGATCCTCCTCGGTATTATTCATGCCCCAATAGCAGCACTCCCCCACTTTTTTATGCAAAGATTGTTTGCACTGATCATGCACTAGCTGGCTAGCTAGTGAGCAAGACACGTCAAGTGACACACCTCACCAGTCATCACAGCATCATGGTAGGTTCCTTGGGACAACTCATTCAGAGTGCCCAAACTAACTAAAGGTCCCCTATATATATAGCTAGCAAACAGTGATGCAAAAGTGTGGAACCATCTTAAGGATGTCAATGGTTCATCAATGCTGAACAATTAGTAATCGTGTCAAGTTGAGATTTAGATTTACGAATATTTGCAAGTTTTCAGATTTGTTGTTAGGTGATAGCGGTTTGACTGGCCTGTAGAGACGGTCTGACTGATGTGCTGGAGTGGTCTAACCGGCTTGCAGAGGCGATCTAGCCACTATGTTGGAGCAGTCCGACCGACCAACGGGTGGTGGTCCGATCGGAGTTTGCCGAGCTATCAGATCAACATGGGTGTTGCTGTCTGACCGGCTCCCCTATTACTGTGATTTGACCAGTGCGGTCTGACTGACCGATCAATGGCGGTTAGACCGGTTGTGTTTGAAATTGGTGTGGGAAATAGTCATGGGTTGTGTTTTGAAGTCTTAGGTCATTGCATTCAGAGTGCATGAAACATGTTTGGACTAACGTGGATCAAGTTATGAAAAACATGTGCTCAAAAAAGATTTCTTGATCTTTGATATGCAGGGAAGCTTGAAGGTAACTATGGTCAATGGCGTGGATCGGAACTAGGCCCGAGAATGAGCTGAGATACAGTTAAGGAAGCCAGACGGGATGGTTGGGCTCAAGTGAAGCACAGGGAAGACAAGAGATGCGAAGGGAAGGCTCAAGCAATGGTTCATTGAATAGTATAGTCGATGCAAGTGAGATGTGATTGGAGGGAACTGACACAGAGAGACTTACCGATGCTTGAGCCATTGGTGAACCCACACATTGCAGGCATAGGAATTGCTTGCAAAGGAAGAAACGACCAATTTATTAGGTCCGGGGAAGAGGTGAGGTTAGAGGTGAAAATGGATCGAATACGGATGGATAATGGCTTTGCCATATTTGTTTTCATATTTTTCCCAGATGCGAATATGAATACCCTAGATATGAATATGAATGCAAATAATATCGAATACAAATATGGAGCGAATACGAATCAAAATGAATACAGTCACGAATATTTTTTGAAACATAAAACTTAGTTCATCACATACGAGGCGAATACGCATTAAGCATTCAGTACTACCCAGGTCACAAGTCAGCACACATTCATACTTTGTTCATCACATACATAAAAATTAGTTCACATCACCAAGCCAGCGTCACCACCAGCACCATTGCCATTTGTTGCACTCCCACCACTAGAACTGCACGTCCCTCATTCTTGTTTACCATGTTCTAAAATATGTAAAAATGAAGTGATCCACCTAAACGTACAAAATTTACACGAAGTTGTACCACAGTGTAATTCAATCATTTAATGTAGTTCACACAGACGAAATATGCACCCCAAATTCTACATGTAAAGTAGTAAAGGTACAAGTCATAACCGCAGTTCAAAGATACTATATACGTTGCAATCTGACTATATTGATCGAATACATCTGAGCATGATCCATTCAATGACGAAAAAAGACAGCAGACGTATCAGCTATCTTATAGCATGCACCATCCATCCATCATGATCAGCGACAAGAAAATAGCAAAACTTAGTGTCCACTAGGCAAGCGTACAACTACCAAAAGCATTTGTCATAGCTATAGTATGCAAATAACAGATCGCTACATATGGCTAATAGATTTGTAATATGAAAGCTTTTACTTGTGAATAATTGATAGTCCAACATGGTGAGTGAAAGATTGAGCTGCCCTATTTCAACTATTAACCTATCTTGTGAATGCTTAATGGCCCATTAATGGCCCTTCCTACCCTTGCCACACACAAATGAGTTGGAGTAGTACTGGTGGTATTGATTCTTCGAGTAGGGAGAGGGGGTTAATAAGGGGCGAGAGGTGGGGAGGAGAACGATGCCTGCCATTCGATGCGGAGAGAATGAACGGGTGAGATCGGGATCCTGGGGGATATGCTGCGGATCGGTGACGTGGCGGGACATCACATATGGTTCAGATTATAAACCGTCTGTGATAGAGACATCACAGATGGTTCATAACAAAAACCGTCTATGATATCACAAAGACAATATATCTATATAATATAAATAGCTAGTATGAAAATATAAAATAGTAAAGTTTTATATGGTTTATATATACTCGTTTGAAAGTTTTCGACGAGATCTACAACTTTGCAGTTGAGGCAAAACCCAAATTCCAAAGAGAAGATTGAAAATTTTGGCAAAAACAGAAATCAAAACTTGCAACGCAAATTTGGGGCTAAAGATGGCTTTTTTTGGATCGGACTCATCGTTAGCTTTGCAACGAGTACAAGAACGTTGAAAACGGACACCGTATGCAAAATTTATGCTCGTTTTACTGAAAGTGTCTCAAAACTGAATCCTACTCAGACTCAAGCGGGAAATTATGAAATTTTGGAGGATTGCAAGGCGGGAAACATATCACAGACGGTTTTTAATACAAACCATCTGTGAAGTATCACAAACGGTTCATGATATGAACCGTTTGTGATGTCTGCCATTATCACAGACGGTTTGTATTAAAAACCGTCTGTGATAATGAAGTTATCACAGACAGTTTGTATTAAAACCCATCTATGAAAATACCACAGACAGTTATTCGTATAAGCTGTCTGTGATACTTGCAGCACAGACGATTCCTAGGAACCGTCTATGATGTAAGTGTCCAGTTTAGCCTCTTTTGTAGTAGTATGACCTTCTTGATCTTCATGTCCAAGAAAGTATGTGGAATATAACAAGATAGTTGTCTCTTGTGGGTAAAATGTGTGGCCTCTGTAGAGTGAAAACTATTCGAACAGTCATGCCCACTGTCATGGGAGAGCATAAGAATTTACTCGAGTTGTTATCTATTTACAAAATGAACTTTGTAGGTGGGATGAAAAACATAATGGGTGGATAGAACCCTGAGTTGATTTCCCCTGGGTGGATAGAACACAATGATTATAATGGATGGATGGAATCCTAGTAACAAAATATGGTGGATGGAATCATGTAATAGGTGGATAAAACATGTCCCTCAATTATTATTGCACACTTTGACAAATTTTATATACATGTTTTGATTAAAAATGCTAAGTCCTAGGATTTCTATTTGTTGTAATTCAATTATGGCTTTTCACAAATAAATGAACCCAAGCTTTCCTTTGTTAAGCCATGCATCTATATTATTGCATTATATGTGTTGGCTCATGGAGCACGATAGTTTGTGCTTACCCTCACTCACTAAAATAATTCAGAAACTATGGACCAAGACCACTATGCCTACTATGCTGCACCTGAACTAGATAGAGAAGAAGAAGACGACAACTAGGATGTCCTCTAGTAGTGTAGTCCTTACATAAGTTAGGCAGATTTTGATGGTGATTATGTGTATATCTATTATCCAATCTCTTGGAGAATAGTAAGGCATCCTTTACTCCCAGTCATTTGCCTGTGGCAAGGTGGTGTCACCTTTTGCTTTTGTTTTCACTTCTGCTTTTGTAATCTAAACATTTGGTCTTGTCGGCCTATTCTGTAAACTCTACCCGATATAGGCTAATTAAACTATGCTATGTAACCTTAATATTGGTGTATGCGATGTATGATTTGATTCAGCAATGTATCTGTGAGAACTATCTACTGATCTAGAAAATACTGCAGTGAACTCACATAGGATTTCGGATTATAAATTTAGAGTCCGACAATGTTGCACTCTGAGCTAGATAAGCTAAGGACCATTCATTTTAATGTTGCTAGTTAGCTTAGAGTAGCATTAGATAAAATTGAGAAGATGGAACCATGATTTACTGATGTGGCCAAGAGTGCCATTGTTCCTTTGTATTGTGCTTCAGCATTACAATATGAGAACATCTTACCAATTGCTGTTGTTATGTATAAAGGGAAGGAGAAAACAAGTATAGCCGAGAGAGAGGGAGAGGCCAGTCAAGGGAGAATGACATGGGTGCATTGGGCTAACACGCGTGACATGGTCCAATGAAGGCTAGAGCGCATGGGCTCATGGGGGCACGTCCGCAGGAGAAGGAGCATGTAAGTGGAGGAGGGTGCTGGGTTGGCATGAGGGCAAGAGAGGAAAAGGTGTGTTATTTCTTGAGGGAGAAGAAAGAGTCAAGAAGAAAATAAGCCAAGCTAGGAAAGGGAGTCAAGTCAAGAAACCAAGCAAAGACAAGAGAGCTATTTCTTATGCATGAAGAAAGAAGGGAGGCTACCAATTCGAGTAGGGCTCTTATCTCCTACTGTACGCAACTAAGGACTCCAAGCGGGGGGTGTCATGTGGAACTAGGCCGAACCAAAGGGGAGATGAGCCAGGAGAGCAAGCCAAGCCAACCAAGAAGAAAGGAGGCAAGAATCGAGCTCAAACCAAGCTGTGAGCAAGGGAAGGAGCCGGGAATTCATGTGGGCTCAGTTTGGATCCAATTTAGCCCATGAAACATATTCTTTGTCGAGTTGTTTCTTAGTTTTAGATGAGTCTAAGTCTATTTCTTTAGTTGAGTTGGTTTGTAACCCTTTTGTGTTGTGTTACCTAGGAGAGACTGAGTAGGGTACGTTAGAGATTGAGTCGGCCTTTTATTGTGCATGTGTTTGATCCAGCCTTAGGCCATGCGTGTGTGGTCGTGCCCTTGGTGGGGCCCATATAAGGCCAGGGGATACCCCATATACCTTAGATCAGATTGCTTTCAGAGGAAATACAGGAAAAATCATGATGGATTATGGTGCAATTCTGGACATTTTCCCAATTAGGGTTTGAGAGTGATTACGCAGATCGAAAGTTCATTCTTGAGTTGTGGAATTGAACCTACATGGTTCATCCTTTGCAATTCGGGGTCTTTGTTGCTCATGGTTTGGGATGTCCCTGGTTGAGTGCTTCTATTCAGCAATCTTGCTTATTAGTGCATTGCAACATTGTTATCCATCTACTTCAGGCGTAAAGGAGGAAATTGGGGTGTAGATCGATTGAAGCCTGGTGATGCCACCATAGCTGCAAGGAGGGAAGGAGGCACCAAACCCTAGCTTTCCCCTTTTGCTGGTCGTAAGGAAGAAGGGTCCAAAACCCTAATGCAGCTACCCACAAGAGGAGAGGCCAAGTGCCGCCTTCAGTGCTACATCAACACAGGGAGGAACTTTCGTTGTCTTGTTTTGTTGGCCACAGGAAGAGAAAGAAGACTTGGGCTGCAGAATTAGGGTTGGGACATCAAGCAACAACCCTAATTTCTACTGTAGCCACAAAGATAAGAAGGTGGATAGTTGCTATTCGTACCGCGAAGATCAGGCCACCCCTACGCATCAGCTAGTTTGCTAATTGGTCCATACCATTTACTCTTGGCACTACTGTACATGCTTATGTTGTTGATGAGTTGCTAGTCACTAGGCATAATCTTACTAAAATGAAAGCTGCTCTTCTTGCTGATTTCTTAGTGTATATTTCTCATGTTAAACAATTCAAACATGCTAATACTCAAATTGGTCAACTCAAATCTAACAACTCTTTTGTGTGCTTAAGAGCTAGGGACATGAATGCTACTGCCTTATCTTGTTCTATGTGTGTTGTGCTATATTTGAAGTTTAATAGTGCCATCAGCAAAATTACTGAATTAACTATTGAAAGGCTTCACTTTGGGGCTCTCTCATGCTCAAATTATCCTAAGTTTACTACTAAAATTAATGCATTAATTAGAACTCTAAATGACTTCATTGCTAAAGAAAAACTTGCTGCATCTTCTGCATCTAAGAAGTCTGATCCTATTGCTTCTATTGCATGTGTATTTTGTGGTGAGATAGGTCAGGATTTAGATGAGATGCATAAGGCATTTAGAGTCAAGTTTGATTATTAGCATAGGAAAGTTATAGAGTCTACCTGTGTGTCTTGTGAGTCTCTTAAGGTTGAGGTAACTGTGCATTAGGTGATATATGCTAGGGCAATCAAAAACATTAAGTATACCACATGTGCCAGCTTAGCCAAAGAAAATGACTACATCAAGAAAACCTTAAAAAGATTTTGTAATGGCAAGAAGAATTTGAAAATGATCTTAGACCAATCCAAAGTAAGTGTCAAAAGGAGAGGTCTAGGGTTCAACATTAGTGAGCATTCCAAGAATCCTCCTCCTCAAATTGTTAGAGCCTTAGGTAGTGGTAAGTTTGAGGTAAAACTACCTGAACTAATCAAGATAATTTTCAAGTCAGCTGGATTTATCCAAATCCCTTATAGCATTACTGGTACTTCTACTTCATCCGATAAGTCCCCTCAAAAGGTCAAATGCTAATATACCTTTTGTAAGAAGGATGGTCATACAGTCGAGTTCTATTTCAGGAAGGCCAAGCATGAGCGAAAAGAGCATGTGCGAGCCTTGAAGAGCATTAGAGGAGTGCCATCAGTCCAGAGTACATCTATAGCTAGACCTAGAGCTAGTGTGGTTCCTAGTGTCAAGTCTAAGCCTAGATTTGTACCTGGCTTCTATGACTCCTTTGCTAGCGCTCGGCAGAGCAGTGGTATAGGATACCATGAGGATAGGATTAGATCACGAGTGTCTACTAGACAGGGGAAGCGTAGGTCTTTTACTAGTGGACCTAGGGAAAAGCCCAAGAGAGGTCTAGGTAGTGTTCATGTGTATTCTTATGCTAATCCTTTTTATGGTTCATATATTGCCATTCCTGTATGTCATGTGTCCCAGTACTAGATTCTCAAGTCTCTTATCACTAACCCCAGTACTGAGGCACCGATGACTCTCATCTCTTTGAGATAGACTTTTCAGGTTGTGAAGAGATCATGGATATCTTGGATGTTATTTTAGATCTCCTTTACATGGACTTCTAGTGATGTCTATCACCTTTGAGACTATGCCATGTTCCAATTCCCATTTTCATCATTGCATATCATCTAGGTTTTAGTTAAGGATCAGGATTTGGATAGGTTGATCTTCTTGAGTTGTTCCTTCTTAGGATTGTCCTGTCTCCTTTAGGTCTTCTAGAGTCTTATATCTTGTCTAGGTTGAGCTCGCTTCTTCAGTCACTGGTATCTAGTAGTCAAGATAACTAGTATTGTTTATTCACTCCTTAGCTTGAGTTCTTCTTGGCCAAGAGACCTTTGTAGAGTAGAGGGTGGTGTTTTGGACTAGGCGTTTTGTGCTTGTTCTTTTAGTTTTTGTGACCCTAGTCTCTTCCAATTGGTTGTAGTTTCTTATCTTGGTATCTATTCCTTCAATTGGTTTACTTATTTCCTGGAATTGGTATCAATTCCATAATTGATATCTTTCTGTCTTGCTTTGGTTCGGCTCCCTTAAAAACCATGTTGAGAAGGGTAGAGTAGTGCTCTTGTGTCAAGTTTGAGCTTTAACTCATTTGCACTCTTTTAGCCTTGTGTTTCTCTCATTTTACTTCTTGCGGGGTTTTTGAGGTTATTTGCCTTTCTTGTTTGGTTTGAGGGGAGTTTGAATTTTGGTTGCATTCATTGTAAGATATATCATATCTAATTTTCAGCAATTAGAACAACTTAAATACCCATGGAGCTTTGACTATTACTAATGTATGATATGCTATCATAAAATTGTTCCTTGCCATGATTTGGGCTAGTTTAGCTTGATTTATTGTGACTTCCCATGTGTAGATTAGCTTTTTACCATGCTAGCAAATTGAAAATGCAAAAACTTAAAGTAAAGCATGTCAATGTTTGATCTCATGACTAGTTTTGCTTTAGTGATCCGTTTATGATTCATGCAATGTCAAATATACCCTTTTGAATTTAGAATCTAAATTGAGCTCTTCTAGTTCTTTGTTGAAAGCATGAGTTTACTTCTTCTAGGCTTTTGTGGCTATGGTCAAGTATTGCTTACGGGCTTAGGAGTAGCTCATTATTCTTAAACTAGAAATCAGAATGAATATGTGATAAAACTAATTTCACCAATTCTTTCTTATGAGATGGCTTGCCATTGCACCAGGCATTAACTCAGATGAGTTTTGGATGACCAAGATCATACTCTTAAGCTTATCGCTTGGGATGGTTATAATAGCCCAGATTTTTATAAAAAAATAATAATAGTAAAAAATTTAAAATAAAAATAAGAGTTTTGGTTGCCTAAATTTTATTTTTGATTTGCCCTGATTTTTCTGCTTTTAAAAATGCTAGATTTAAAAAGTAATTTAGGCAAAAACATAAAAATATTATTAACTAAAATGATATTTTGATTTTTGATAAAAATTCTATTTTAAATTAACTATTTGGAAGCATTTGGCATTTATATGGATTTTCTATGTTTTTCTGGATTTTAAAAAATCAATTTGAAAGATAAAAAGTATTTTTGTAACAATTAAAAGACAAACTTTAAGTTGGAAGTATTTTTCCTAGGTCTAAATCATCTCCAACAATTTCTGTTAATTGTTTCAAAATTTTAGACTTTATTTCCTATTTTCTAAGTGTTTTTGAAAGTTCATAAAAATCTAAATCTAATTTTAAATCCTCTCTCTTCTCGGGGTGACAAGTGTCACGCTCCGATCCAATCTTTCGTACCCGATTAAATATTGCCCCTTCATCTTCACTCAACCCACTCCATCTCTATCCGATGGCCTGGATTTAATCTGCGCCGTCTGATTTGATCCCATCCCTGGTGCATGAACACGGTCCACCAAAAGTCGATCCCACCTGTCAGTGAATAAAACTATTTTTCTATTGAAAAATAATTTGGCCAAAAAATCAAAATCCTTACTGATGTCGCCGTGATGTCATAAATCCTTTTCCCGAAGAAAAATAATTCAATTCCTTACTGATGTCATAATCTTTCTTTTTTAGTACAAAAGTAATTCAGAAAATATCATTTTTCCTTTTTCTTCAGTTACAAACTTTCAAAAGCCTGTTCTCCCTCATCTTAACTCGGATTGAGCCCGTTCAAAATTTTAAATTCTTCAAAAATTCTAATCTATCCATTTATACTCTTTTCAAATTTTTAAAGTCTGTTTGAAATTTATTTAGTTTAAATTAAATCTTAGAAAATAAAAATAGTTTAAATGGATAAAATAAACTTAAGTTAAATCCAAAATTATTTTATTTAATCTTTTATGATTCCAAGGATTTTTTGTAGAATTTTCTTGAATTTTTTCAAATTTATTTTATTTTTTGAAATTTTTTTATTTTCATTCTCTCTCCTCACGTTCTTCTTCTTGCACGCGAATCGTTTTCTCCAGAACGCATGCGCGCAACCACCATGAACACACCTTGAAGCTTCTAAAACTCAAGATTTTCTCAACGAATTTTTGCGCAATCAAAGGCATTCAAATGCTCTCATCAAGACACTTCCATTTCCGGCCTTAGCCCTCAATTTTGTGCGCCTGTTTCGCGGGAATATTTCTTACCACCGAAAAGACATGCTTCACGAATCTCCTCATCCGGTCCACCTCCTCGCGTATAAAAGCGAGCACCGGGCTCCTTTCCTCATCCTCATTCACTCCGAAAATATCAAGTCCCCTCTCCCTTCCTCCTCGCCACAAGCAGCATTTTTCTCTCGCCAACCAAACGGCGTTCTTCGGTTGTTTGTGTTGCCTACAGTGGATCCGACCACCTTTGACCATATCATCGGCCTCGCCTTCGCGCGTTCTACATGGTGCTCTCCCTGCCTTCACCGGAGCTTCGCCATCATGCCGTCGTGTCTCGCATCGCCATTGACCGACCGTGCATGTTCCACCACAGCCGAGGTGAGCATTGTGTTCCTCGTGTTCTCCTCTTCGTTTTGCTGCAAACCTCACTAACTCCTCTCCGTTTGCCCGGAACGCCGGCGTCAACCCACCGGTCCTAGAAGGTCTTCTCTACCGTGTTCCGCCACCATCTGATGTCCTTTGGCTGAGCTGTTTGTACCGTTAAGTTCGCCTCGATGTGTTCTACGTCGTGCTTCCATTGCCATCACCATGAAGATTCCCCGAGTCCTCGTCGACTTTGTCGAGCCCCAACACTAAAATTGTCGCTTTGTGTACACCACTTTTTGGTGAGCGCTTTGATTTTTGTTCATGTCATATCGTGTCCTAGCCTTTAAGAAATTTATCTACCATTTTTTAATTTTTCGTGGAGCCAATTGTCAGAAATCAAGCTTTCCACGAAAATGGCCGTTTTTGACTCCTGACGTCAATTCATTGCCTCCGGTAAGCTTTAGCCAATGCCCTAATTTTTCCTAGACTTGTCTCGTCGCGTTCTATGCAACCTTTCCTTCCTTTTTCCCGAAAAGCTTCCACAATTTTTGTCTCCGACACCTGGCCATAACCGCTTTGGGTATCTCACGTTCCCATCTATCTGGTGATGCTTTCTCCGATTCTTTCACGTCAAAACGTGCCAAACCATTCCAGGTAGCTACGTTTCAAATGGTTTTAGATTCGCTTCACCGAGCACCAAGATATCAAGTTTTTCCTGTTTCTCTACTGTCGTCGTTCAAACGTCGATTGTATCGTGTCCGACGAACTTTCAGCTTAGCCAATAATTTTCCTAGCTTCACTATACCGTGTTCTACCCCGTGCTCACCTTGCATCTCCACATTCTATACCCGGCACTATCTCTCTCCAACTTGTCACTGTCGCTGCCACGCCGTCACTGTCGTTTGTCTCTCACCGCCGGTGATTACCGCCATTCCTCACCGCTGTACCTGCGTCACCACCTTTGCCTCGTCGCTGGGGTTCCATTTTGCTCATTCACCGGCCACCTCGCAGCCAACCGACACTATACTGTTCAAAAAGTAATTCTCGGATTTTGTTATCATTTCATGTGATGTCCAAACTTCCAAATATGCGTCACCACCTTTGATTCTTTCTTCTAAATTCATATAAAATCATAATCTATCCCTCAATATATATTTTATAATTTTTGGATTTTATTTGAATTTATTCGCTTTTGTTCTTCGCGTGTAGATTGCGACGATTCAGAAGAATTCGTGACGTATCACACCAGATTGCAGAGCAAGGTAAGTCACACACCTTGATCATGTTGACCCCAGTTTGTAAATAAAATTATGTTGGTTTAAATTATATTGCATGCATATGTTTATTCAAGTATTTCAAATTCTAGTTTTAAACTTAGTTAATCCCCAATTGTTATTGGCACATTTGATCTTGTGCAACATTATACCTTGTCACTCTAGAATTAAACTCTAGTCTGTACACTAGTATTGGCTAGAGAGTTTTATATCAGATGCTTGGATCTGCTTAGACATAATCTTTGTTTTGAGTAATTTTTTCACATAAAATGATAAGCTTTTGAAATGTATTCTTGACTTCGGTGAGTCAAGAAGGATTATGAAATATTTTGAAATAAAATATAAAATCTGGTTTAGACTTAATCTAATGGTTAGGTGGTGGGTGCGGTCATGCACTGTTGTTTGGTGACAGTGTTGATTGTCGGGCACAGGGGCTATGTGGTTGAGCCTAAGTCAATTAAGGACCGGTCTGTGAGCTACTGTTGCAAAGCCCTATCATACTACCACAAGGTTGGTATGCGATAGTTCTGGCTGAAAGTGAGTGTGGCGTAGGCCATGAGAAGTCTCACTCGGCTCAAGAGGGGGTTCCGGTCTGGTGGATTCCTTACTGGGGGTGAAATCTTAGTGTTGGCTTGGCCAGGTTGAAGGCTTTACATTGTAAAGGCCTTGTCATGATCTTCTCACCGCACACCTAAGGAAGTGTGTTAATTTAGTGGCAATATGGGATGATCATTTCTTGTGGGTAAATCTATACAATCTCTGCAGAGTGTATAATCTATCCTGGATAGTTGTGCCCACGGTCAAGTGCATGCTGAGCAAAAGTTTTTCATAGATTAGACTTTATTTTTCAAAATGGTTTATGAAAACCTTATGAATGGATGGAATCCATGAGAGATTGAAAGCGTGTGGATGGAGGGAATCCATATGAGATCTTTTGGAAAAGATGGTCCAGGTGGGATGCCCGTGGTTAGGTTAGTGTTTAGTCGGAGCCTGCACTAATAGTATTAATTGCGTTTACAAATATTGTTTTTACATATTGTATTAAATTCAGCAATTTCAATATATTTAATGTATTTCTTTAAATGCTGTTTTATGCTCAAACTAACCCTATATGCCTTCTATTGATGCCTTTATCACTATGTTACATTTCTCCATGTGACTTGTGGAATACAAGTTTGTACTCACCTTGCTATCTCCACACAGAAGAAGACAACTTCGACTACGGTGAAGATCAGGACGAGTAGGCCGCGTCTTACTATCATTTGCCTGTGGGTAGGCTCAGTGGGATTCTTCTGCTTCGGTGTTTTTCTTCCGCTGATTATTATTTAAATTTGGCTTATGTGCCATTGGTGTAAACTCTAGCAATCATGCCCATATTTAATTAATAAATATCATTATGGTTGATATTTATCTTTGTTGTACACTGTGTGGACTAGCTGATCTTGGACTAATGCGATTTACACAAAGGATCCAAGAGTTGTTGCTCCGGGTTCTGACAATGGTCGACAAAGGCTTGAGAACTAGCACATAGATTATTAAAAGTGAAGAAAATAAAGAATTAGGATAAATGGTTGAAATTTAGGAGGCAATTGTGGATAGCTCCTAATCTAGGACTTACTTTACTAAGATAAAGCCAAAATATAATTTCAAAAGTGTTAAATGTGCTAATTATGCTTAATCCTAAGTGCTTGAAAAAAAGTTCAATATTGAACTTGTAGCACTCTAAATAATTCAAATATAGTTTCTTGGTTTCATTTAGCTTATTAACATAGTTTGGCCTGTGATTGGACACCTTGGCTAAACCAGGATTTTGATCATCTTGACACATATTCTCAAATTGACTTAATTTATAATCTAGTGTTAGTTGACTTAATTTATAATCTAGTGCTAGTTTGGCCATGCTTTGCTATATATGAATTGTCATGATCAAGATAGTTTCTACTCATTTTATGACTTGTGGTAATTCTTTCTTGAATCAATATGGATAATCTTCATAGCTCCTTGTAAAGATTAAATAAATAAATTACAGCCATTTCATTTGCATCATGCTCACTTCATTTCTTGCTCACTTGGTATTTTTTAGTCTTGTTTACATCTTATGCACCAAGTGGAGTTCTCTTTCGTAAATTAATCTTATTTTTAAAAAATCAACTCGATTGTGCTCTCATTTGCTTTTTTAGAGGTATTGCCAATTCGTTCATCAAGGGGAGATTTTGGAACCATGTTGAGACTCTTTTTTGCTCGGCTATGGTACAATCTTTCTTATTTTGGGTAAAGGTCAAAACTTTGGCATTAATTTCCACGATCCAAGGTTAGAATAGGTTCCTAACATCCTAAGGGGATTTGTACCAATTTTCATCTTGTTTGAATTAGTGATTTAAGAGTTAGCATCTTTCCTGGTTGTATGTCGTGCTGTTTTTTACCTCTGTTCGATGAGCGGTTAAACCGGCCCGATGGCCTTGTGGTCTGATCACCCTCTAGCCGACAACCAGACTGGTGAGACACAATGATCTCAGGTGATCTATGTGATCTATAGCTCTTGGCTATGGGATAGCTTGTTAGATTGAGTTTTCCACTTCATTGAGTTGCTAATACTGGAGAAAAGATTTTAAGGAGCCATTCACTTCTCTCTGACTTGTCATACCCGATCCTACAAAAAGGGAGGGGAGAAAAAGAACTGGACATACATGCATAGATACACTTGCTGTAAATGTAGGAAAACATCTATTGGTCATGGAAACACCTGCTGTAAATATAGGTGTTGGACCCGATATGGCAATCAGAGGAGGGTGAATGGTACCTCCAAATTCAACCTCTCAAAAGGTATTCCAAACTTTAACTCCACTGGCTACTGAAAGCTAGGAAGATTAATTTTGTCCACCAACAAAGCACTCACAAAAGTGCAGAAGCAAATGGAGTTCAACTCCTTAGGGCCGGTCGGACCGCTATTATGAAGTGGTTGGACTACCCGAGCAATCTAACCATCGAGGATGGCCAGTCTAATCAGACTCCGATCGGACCACAGTGCTGTCAAACTATAGGCCTGGTCCCAAAATTGGAAATCCCCAAGCCAAAACAAAAAGGGATGCAATCTCCAAAATACGTCTATACATGATTTGAAACTTTGCTCACATCTTTCTGAGGATCTAAGGGACTCAATCCATCCAAGGATCATGTGGATCTTAGCTAAAGTTCAAACATTTCTTCAAGACAAGTAAGATTGCACCAAAATAGAAAAACTCAAGAACTTGATATATGACTTTCTCATGCATTTAATATTGTCAAGATGGCTCTAGACGAGTTGCCGTATGTCGTAGCAAGTAAGAACACCCAAAGATCCGAGGCTAAAACTATAGGAACAAGCTAACATACGAAGAGCTCCAAATCAAATCAAACCAGACAACCTTCAAGATCTTGCTATAGCTAGTCCCTAAATAGATGCGATATGATCCTCATGAGACATCTTTGTTACTTACACGTCCTCAAAAGCCAGTAAGATCAAGAGCAAAGGAGAGGGGGGCAAAACACCAACCAAAACAAGTGCAAAATCAATAAGAGCAAGATCACACCTTGTAGGATAAACAAGATTGATCTATTACAAATTGTAAATGAAAGTTTGATAGCCACTCCCCCAAGGAGGACAGAGCTCTCACAAGATCAATCACTCAAAGCTTCCACCACAAGGAAGTTTCTCTCACAAACACTTATGAATGGATAGTTGATTAGCCTATGCCTCCAACCACTCCTACTCAAATAGATAGAGCAACCAGCCCATATCTAATTCTAATGGATACCATCCATTAGCACAATCGGGGATACTCGTTAACCCTACACACAGGGTTTTACACTTATACATGACTTATATATCCTTCTCAAAGCGCATAAGCCCAAACCCACTAAGGAGCAAGTTTCCCATCCACTTGGCCTCCTCAGTGTCTCCTTGACCTAAAGCTGTCTCCAATGCTCTCCAAGTACCATGATCATCGTTTTAAAAGTCAGACCGTGATCAAACCGGGCTAGCTACCGGTTCACCAGTTCATCAGTCGAACCATTGGACCATCGGTTCCTTTAATAATAGTATTTTAATGTATATATACTATTTTTGGCCCAAAAATAATTTCAGAAAGGCAATAATATTCGATTATTGTTTTTGAAAGACAAGTGCACAAAGTTGGGATATATGCAAATGTTAATTGGAGAAGCCAAATCGTAGTAGATCGAAACAACAACACAACTAATCTAAGCAATAACAAATAAAATATATCTAGGAGGGGAAATCATAGATCCATGAAATAAGGAAGCGGGTGAGAGAAGCTTGACATGGTGGTGAAATTGTTGCCGTCAAGCATTTAAGAGTGTAAGATGATTGCTGCAGTCGGTGTTGAGAGTAGACTTCTAACTACATGTCAACTGAGCAACCAAGAAGCATCTAATTGAATCAGAATCAAGTGCTTCTAATAACAAATAATAGCAACCAGATTCTTACATCTCAAGCAGCCAAATGCCAAATCAGCCTCGAACTCACCTCCATGAGGAGGCGATCCAGATACGCACTCGAGAACCATGCTCCTATGGGGCGCACCGCATCTTGCTCCTCCATCACCTGCACCACACGTAGACACGCATCAACGCCCTAATTTTTAGAGCCGAGCCCAAGCAAAAATAGAAGAGCCCACTCCATAGCTCCCTCACCACAATGATGTCCTTGAGGTTGCTAACCTCGAGAAGGTCGAGCACGTAGGAGAGCGCGGGATAGTTCACCACTAAGAGCAATGCCTTGGGAGGCCCTGCAACACTGGCCGATGGGGATCCAAGCTAAGTAGAGAGAAGTGGAGAGGTCAGAGGTGTAGAAGCATATGAGAACAATGGGGAATAGACTTTTTTTCTGTGAAGGAGACTTGGAGTTGGCGGCTCACATAGGAAACCCTAGGCTCTCCTTCTTCGGAGTTTGCACGCACAAACTAGGCCTTAGTGGGCTGCCCATCCTTTACTTCACCTGTGTTTCATATCGAAGCCGCTCGGTTCACTGATAGCTGGCCAGTTCAATGGTTCTGTCAAAAACCAATTGAATTGCATGGACAGTATTTGAAGCAAACCAAGCCGGTGTAGTCTTTGGTTTCAATTTTTTGGTTTAACCAGTGGTCTAGTCCAGTTCAATAACTATGGCCATGGTTTATTTCCTATTGTCATTTTTAGTATTTTGGCTTCTCCGTCAAAACACCCATTGCTTTGACCGTGGACCCTACTTCTTCCTTAAGCCTAGTCTATGGTCATATCTTAATTTACAAGTAATCCCCATACCTGCAATGTGTAGGTTCACCAATGGCTTATGCATTGGCAAATCTCTCCATGTCAATTCCCCCGACCACGTCTTACTTGCACCAACAACACTATTCGATGAACCTTTACTTGAACTTTGCCTTCAACATCTCTTGTCTTTCCTATGCCTTACTTGAGCTCAATCATCCTATCCGACTTCCTCAACTGTACCTCAACTCATCCCCGAGTCTAGTCCCAGTTCATGTTGTCGATCATGGTTGCCTCCAAACTTCTCTGTGCATCTAAAGACCAAAAAAATATTTTCAAACACAAGTTCTTCATAACTTGACCCATGTTAGTCCAACATGCTTCATGCACCATAAATGCAATGATCTAAGACTCCAAAACTCAATCATGACCAATTCTCACAAATATATAAAACCCCTAAGATATTTTCAGACAAAACCGGTCTTGCCACCATTGAGTGGCCAGTCGGACCGGGCTAGTCAATCTGATCAAACATTGTTAACAGGGGAGCCAGTCTGATTGCTCAGCCTACCCTGGTTGGACCGCCATCCATTGACCGGTCGAACTGCTCACATTTTCTCTCGTGCACACAAGCGAGTACCTCTTTGGAAAAGACTAGCCACCAATTAAAAATTGATCACACCGTATGGGCAGTCTGACTGCCACCAAAATTTGGTCACATCGGATTTACGGTCAAACCGCCTAGTCTGACAGTAAATATGAAAACTTGCAAACTTTTATAAATTCAAATTTTAACTTAGCACGATTACCAATTGTTCGACACAAATAAACTATGAACATTCTCAACATAGTTCTGCGGTCAAAAAACAGCTTACATGAATAATATATGATAGCTTCCTTGCATGGTTGCAATCCAAGACCATGTGTGGAGTTGAAGCCATTCTATTTCTAGGACCAATCTCTTATGAGTAATACTATCTCCCTCGCCATTTGCTCCATGGGCACTAAAAGACATGCAAGCAGAGCTGCTCAGCTGCCTGTCTGTGGCCAGTCCAGTAGCTAGTGCCTGTCCCTGTTACACGATGATCACGCCTCTTTCCTTTCCTTTTGAGCTCGTCTCAGCAGCAGCAGCAGCAGCAGCCGCCAGTAAATTGCATGCTTCAGTCACCACTCTGACCAGTGACCACTGCAATGCGACTGAGGGAGAGAGAGTTTTGTAGCAGGGTGTAGCTGAAAAAGGAGGTAGGTGGTCCTGGGGAGTGTGGGGAGGATGGAGGCAGGAGCAGTGTTGGGGGCACCGGCCACTACGCAATGAATGAAAGGTGACCTTTAAGTTTGTGTGTGCAGCGTCGTTCTGTGCTGCATTCTGCTACTGCAATGGATAGAAATGCATGTATGTGTGCAGTGTATATAGACCAGGCATTCAGGCAGGCGTGAGCAGGATGCATGGCTCCCAATCCCATCATGAGGCGCGTCCAGTTCGCTTACCTCCATTTCCACCCTACCATGTGTAAGATCACATAGACGCCATTTTTTTATTTGTGACTAGTATGTACCCGTACGTTGCAATGGAATTCATTGAACTATAAAAGAAATTTGCTCTGATCTGTTGAAAAGTGCAGAATGGTGAGAAGTTGAGGGAATAGAGTGGTTGGAGGAGAATGAACGTATATCCACCAACTCGTTCTTTTATAATAGTAATGATGAGTATTTGATTTTGTTTATCCTTTGTTATTATTGTTTGATTTTAAAAAATCGCAATTGCCTTGTTGCTTTCTATTGCCAGTATTGTAACCAGCTTTGGGGCCGTGGTCATACCAGCCAGGGGTGGTCTAACTATCTTTTGACTGGCGGTCTGACCAGTGGTGGTGTGACGGTCATACTGGCATGGGAGCCATGGTATGACCGGCCGAAGCGGTAGTACCGACCTGTAGTTGGCGGCAAATATTTCCTAAAGAATGTCTTTTGGCGGTTTTGGGTTCTCACCTGGTGCGACAGTATTGGCTTTGGAGTTGTGGTATGACCGGAGGTGTACGGTATCACTGGCCTTGTAATGGTGGTACTACCGGAGAGTGTTTGACGGTCAAACTGGCATGGGTGTCGCAGTCAGACTGGCCTCTGGTGTTGAGTTGGCTGAGTTGAAGTGGTATTGGTTATGTTAGTCATGGTGGAGTCTATGCAAGTGTAGGTCATGGCGTGTGTCCATGTATGATTTGAATTGCTAATGAGAGTCAAGTGCATACTATTTGTGCTCGGAACGGATGCTTGTTCTTCGATGTGCAGGCGCTTGATGATTGTTGCTGGCATGTCGCGTAAGTCCAATGAAGCATCATCTCAAGCGGAGGAGCACAGGAGAAAGACAAGTATTGTGAGGAGGCAAGTGTCTGCATGTGGTGTGCCAATTGGACTTGGACATTTCAATTGGTGACTGCCTTGGAGCAAGTTATGATCTTGGTGGCAAGTAATTCGGCATTACGAACTATGATATAATGTAGTGTGCTATAGGACTCAGGTTTCAAGTGGTGATGGGCCTTGGAGCAGGTGTATGACCTTGGCGACGAGGCATTAGGCATCGCATCTTCATGTAGAGTCCAATGGGTGGCAATTGAGGAAATTATCCAATACCAGTTGAAAAGGTGGTTTGCAAAATCATAGCATTGGCCTAAGTAGTTTAGGTTACACCTTGGAGGATGGAGTGTTTGATCAGGATATTTGATCCATGGAAGTCACGCTTTGAAAAGCGTGCAAGTGTGTGTGAGTAAAAAACCTGTTTGTATGTGTTACCAAATTTTCCCATTTATAAGTAGTTTGATTTACTAAAAGTGGATGGTTGTTTAGAGTTTGGTGTGAGGTGGAAGCTTTCACTATATATACCCTTGTGTGTGAAGAGAGAGATAACACGTGTGTGTGTGTGTGAGAGAGAGATTAAGGTTGATCCCAGAGCAGCAACTCCAGGACCCTCTGTGTTAATCGCACTATCCCAGGAAAAACTAGTGCACACAGGATCAACAGTGATGCATATCTCACATAACAACCACACTTTATTATATAGCAAGGTATAAGCCTTATGGCCAAAGTTTACAATAACAGCATAAAGCCAAAAAGAAGACAGCGGAAGATAAATATAGCAGCAGCCCATTCAGCCTTCCCACAGGCGAATGACTGTAAGACGTAGCCTACTCGCAATCCTCACCGTAGTCATCGAAGGCTTCCTCTGGAAAGAAGTTAAATTGAGCAACTAGGAGGTTAACAGAGTTAATGCATGCATAAAGTAAATCAAAGGAAGGCATAATATGGTCAGTTTGCATAAAAGGCAACATTGGAGTAAATATCACAAAGTATGAACAAAAACTAAATTTGATACAATAATTAGAAACAAGATTTTAACAAAATATTAACGTTAGTGCAGGCTCCAACCAAACATTAACCTATCCACGGGTATCCCACCCGGATCTTTCCAAAAGATTTCCAAATTTTCCATAAACCAGATTTTATCAAACCAAAGTCTAATCTGTGAAAAATCTTACTCAGCATGTCTTTAACCGTGGACACGGCTATCCAAGATAGTTTATTACTCTGCAGAGGTGTACAACTTTACACACAAGACATATCCTCGCATTTTGCCACGCAATTAGCACACTGCTTTAGGTGTGCGGGTGAGAGTTCATGATAAAGTCTTTATAATGTTCAGTTGTGAACTAGATAACGCCGCCACTAAGGTTTCACCATAACATGAATCCACATGTTGGAGCCCCCCTTGTGCCATGTGAGACTTATCGCGGCCCGCGCCACGCTCACATTCAGCCTATAGCGAGATCAAGTTGGAACTTCACAAATTATTCGACTAGGTCTATCCCATACCAGACTTGTGGTAGTACGGTTTGCTTTGTAAAAGTAGCTTACAGATCGATCCTTAACTTGACTTAGGCCTAACTACTTACCCCTTGTGCCTGGCAATCAACATTGAATTATCAAACAACAATGCATGCCAGCAAGCACCTACCACCATATCAATGCCTAAGTCTAAACCAAGTTTTATATTTTGTTTGAAAATTATTGCATAAACATTCTTAACTCACCAAAGTCAAGAATACACTTTAAAAGTTTATCATTATATGTGAAAGTTACAATTTGATGGAAGTCACGCTTTGAAAAGTGTGCAAGTGTGTGTGAGTAAAAAACCTGTTTGTATGTGTTACCAAATTTTCCCATTTATAAGTGGTGTGATTTACTAATAGTGGATGGTTGTTTAGTGTTTGGTGTGAGGTGGAAGCTTCCACTATATATACCCTTGCGTGTGAAGAGAGAGATAACATTTGTGTGTGTGAGAGAGAGAGAGAGATTAAGGTTTTATTTGTGTAGACTTATGTGTGAGCGCTTTAGGCTTAGAGGTCTACCATCTATGAGGGAGTGGCTGTAAAATATTCCTCTCCAGGTGAAATGAATATCCAAAGTTTGCCCAAGTGAGTTGTGTCATGGATCATTCCTTGTGCTTTTGATTTGCTTGGTTTTCTTGTTTGGATTTAACTCTTCTTGATCTTTTCTGGTGTCAAAGACATTTAAGCGGTGGAGATATCTCTTGGAGATCAGATCTCATCATCTTCTAGGGACAGTTCTTAAGTTTACTCGATTTTCCTCAAGAGAGAAGTGATTTTGAGGTTTTGCTCTTATGAGTGATTTGACTTGAGTTTGTATTGTGATTTAGTTTGCTATGATATATGAGAACTTTAGCATCAATCTTCATGATCCATGATTGGAATAGGTTCTTGACATCCTAGGGAGGGCTTGTGCTAAGTTTCATTGCATTTGGATCAATGGTTTAGAAGTTAGCTCTTTTCTTGAATCATGAGCAGTGCTTTCTATTCTCAACCTCAGCGAGCGGTCATACTACAGGTGACTGAGCAGTATGACCAACAACCCCAGTCAAATAATGTCATGCATGGTCCAACTGGCTAAGTGGTCGAACCAGTGAAGCAAATGGTCCATCTAAGGCCAAGCGGTCAGACCGAAATTTGGTCGCTGGTCATACCAGTGGAGACAAAGTTGTCGCAGTTGCTTTGTGTTCTTTGGCTCTTGGCTTTGGTAAGCATGTGTTTCTGCTGCATAAGAGCTGATAATACTTGGGAGATGATTTTGAAAGAGTCATTCACCCCCTATAACTCGCTGCACCAATCCTACAAGTGATATCAGAGCATAGTTAGCTCTTCTTCATATATCCTAATCGATCTTTTAAGTAGTGGTGTCAGAAGGTTATCACAAAATGCCTTCGATCTTTAATGGGGTTGACTATTCCAATTAGAAGACAACAATGGCGATGTACATTCAGGCTCAAGGCCTAGTCATTTGGACCAAAGTGAGAAGTCCCTTTGTTGTGCCTGCTGATGACATAGTCCTCGATGCGGCCTAGACAACTGAGGTTGAGGCAAATGCTAAGGCACGTAACTTCTTGATCTAAGGCCTACGGAGAACTAAGTTCAATAGAGTGGCTCATCTTGCATACACACATGAGATCTGGATGACCTTCTCATATTACTATAAGGGAACGTTGAAAATCAAAAAAGTGAGTGAGACCTAGTTCAAGAAGGACTACTAGAAGCTAGAGATAGAATCTGGAGAGTCCATCGATTCCTTCTTTGGTAGATTCCACAAGATCTTGAGTGATCTAAGGTCTGTGTGAGTCAATTACTCAAATGCCAACAATGCAACACATGCCCTAAGTACTCTTGACATGAGTGTTTGGGAAATAAAAATTACATCCATCAATGACAAGGAGGACTTGGCTACTGTGACTATTGATAAGTTGCACTCATGGCTTAAGACCTATGAGATGGGTGTCATAGCCAAGAAGTCCAAAGGTCTACAGACGATGGCTCTTCTAGTTGATCCTATCAAGAGTGGATCTTCTTATGAGAATGTTTCTTCTGGATTTTCTTGTCCGCTTTTTAAGCCATGAGCGATAAGCAACTTGAGAGCCTTCCCTTAGATGATCTAGCCCTCATCACTGGTAAATTCATCTATGCCTATCACAAAGCAAGAGAGGGTAGGAGAGGTGGTCCAGTCGTTTGCTTTAAGTGTGGTGAGATGGGTCATTTTCGTGCTAGCTATCTTAACCTTGTGAACAAGAGAAGTGATGATCATAGAAAGAAGAACTATAAAAAGGACTATAACAAGAAGCCCCAATGATTTATCAAGCACGATGCCGCGCTCAAGAAAGCAGCCCTTGCAATGCTCTCATGCCTCACTGATCAAGACTTGAGTGATTCTGATCCTTCAAGCGATGTATAGGAGAAGATGGAGCAAAAGAAGGACAAGAAAAAGATCGTCGACTTCACTGGCATGTGCTTCATGGCTATGAGCGAGGATGATCATAATGGCAAGCATAGTAAGGATAATCCCTACATTAAGCATAATGATATAGATCCCTATGATGCACTCATGCCTAGATATGATAGAGTTATGGTTGATCACTTGAAGCAAATTGAGTGCATGAAACATGTCATGAGAAGAAATAGCAAGCTTAAGTTTGAAAATGAGTTCTTGAACCATGAAATTGATATGCTTAAGTCTCTTGTTTCTAATGATGATAACTGTAGTTCTTGCCTTACTTTGTATGCTAAGATTTAGAAAATGAGATCATGGGGATCATCATGGTGACAACCCTTGTTAAAATAACTAGAAAATGCTAGAGCTGAAATTATTGATATCAAGGCTAGTCTATATTCTAGTTGCTTAGGAGTTGATGACATTTATAGAGCTAGAATTTTGCCATGCTTTAACTGTAATGAATTGAAAAAGAAACTTGCCATGCAAACTAAAAAATTGTTCCAATTCGGTCTTGAATATTCTTGTCTTCATTGTGAGTTTATGGAAGAAAAATTAAAAGGATTAACTAGTAAGCTTAATTGTGCTAGAGCTGAACCCTGTGATAATTGCCCTGAGATCACTTCTAAAATTGAAGCTCTCATTCAAATCTTGCAAGATAAATGTGATAAAGAAACTCTTGCTCCTGTTCATGCATCAAATGTTGATTCCATTACTTCCATAGCTTGTGTATTTTATGCTAAAGTTGGACATGATTTGGATGACATATATGAGGCTTTTAGAGTGAAATTTGATGAGCAATTGTGTATAGTCAAGAATGTGTCTTGTGAGGCTTTGGAGCTAGAAGTGGTTGTGCATAAGAGGGGTGTGCTAGAGCTGTTAAGAGCCAAGGTTGTGAGTCTTGCATAGCTCTATCTAAGGAAAATGATTACTTGTAGAAAACTCTTGAGAAGTTCTCTTGTGGCAAAAGGAATTTAAACATGATTTTAGATCAATTCAAGGTTGGCAAAGCCAATAGAGATTTAGGGTTCAACCACTCTAAGCATTCTAAGAGTCATCATTCTAGGGTTGTGAGAGTAGTTGGAAGTAGAAAGATAGAGGTTACCCCTCCTGAGCCTACCAAGATTGTGTTCAAGCATGCAAGATTTGCCTAGAACCCTTCAAACTTTGTAGCTATTTCTACTTCATTAGTGAGAGACCATGTGAGGGTCATCCCTTGTGTGTGATGAGTAATTGACATCGGTTTAGGAAAGTCGAGTTTGATTTGGTTGGTTCGGACCATGTCGTTGCGTGGTGCAATGGACTCGGTCGGACTTGGTCAAACCTGGTCAAAGGGTTTAGATTGCATATTATGTCGACTTGTCAGGTTTGGGCTATTTCATTAATGCATTTATGCTTACATGTATCGAGCGGTGCTATTTCATGCTATTTGACGTCGAGGCGGGGTCGTGGCGAGACACGAGGTGACCGGACTAGACACGGGCAGTGTCGAGGTCAGAACGGTCGAGAAGTGTCGAAGACGGCGGAGACTCGAGGTGGTTGCGAGGCTTGGACGACAAGGAGCGCAGAAGCTTCCCGGAAGGTGCAGGAGGGGCGAATTGGTAATTTCGCAAGGCTGCAAAAGCGGAAGCGGGCTCCGTTCGGGTTTAGCAGGCGTAACGGGTTGGAGACCCGTTAGCCAAGGGCTATAAATAGAGGGAGTGGCTGCATGCCCCCTCATAGATTTCATGGCTTTGAGAGAGAGTTAGGGTTTTATTGAGTCAAAAGAGGCTTTGAGAGTTGGTTTTAGCTTTGCTCTTTAGTGGTTGAGGGCAGCAGGTTCCCAAGTGCTCTGTGTCTGTACGTTGATCTCCTCTCCAAGAAATATGTAGAGAGCTTGTGTTCTTGAGTTGGGAGAGGTTGGAGATGGATTGAGAGTCTAGTAATCATTCCTCTTGTATCAATCATGTATCTCCTTTCCTCTTTATCAATATGAGATGGCTTTGGTTGAATTGATTGAGTCTCTAGCTCTCTGTTGGTTTTTGCCCTACGATGCTCTTTTGGCTTGATTTCTTGATTTCATGTTTTTTTGCTTGTTTCTTGCGGGTGAGTGGCAAAATAGGTTGCTCCATGATGGGATAGTGCCTCAAGATCATTTGATCGATTTTCCCAAGAGCTAATCATGCTAAATCCTAGATTTCACTTTTTGACTTCCTCTGTTCTTCATTTTCCTCTTCTAGGGTTTTGATGAAGTTCTTGATTCCCTTGAGGAAATGGCCTGAGGTTCTTGCTGGGATGTCCTTAGATTATTGCTAACTTAATTGCAAAATCTCATATGCAAAGGACTTGTGAATCTTGAGTATTTTGGATTTTTGAGTTGTCCCTGTTCTTCATTTTTCATTTCTAGGGTTTTGGTGATTTTCGTGTTTCCCTTCTCAAGATGTCATGAAACTTGACACATGTTGTCCAGAGGCTATTGCTAATCTATCCTCAAAGTTTCATTGCCATAGGATCAAAGATTGGGGAGAAATTTGAATTTTCATGGAGCACTCTGTAGATTTTTAGTTTTTGGGTCAAATCCCAAATTCTTGTTTTTTGAGGTGGTTTCTCCTGGTTCTTTTGGTTCCCCTAGCTATTTAGATTGTCTCCCTTCTGTTCTGGGCCAAAAGGATCAAGGGAAAACCTTGAATTTCTCTGGTACTCAAAGTCTGCAAGTTTGCATTCTCTGCTGTCTGAATTTCAGGGTTTCTGGGCTATTTTGCCCGAGGGGCGGTCAGACCGCCCATTTGGAAGCGGTCAGACCGGATGCAGAGGGGCGGTCAGACCGGCCTTGTGTGGGCAGTCAGGCCGGCGGCCAGGGAGCGGTCAGACCGGCCCACATAAGGCGGTCAGACCGGCCATCACCTGTTGGTTGCTGATTTGTGTAATTTTTCTTTGGAGGTTAAGTCTTTTGGTGTTTGGTTTCCCCTCTTTTCTTCAATGAGTGTTAGAACTACTTCTCTTCCTAGTTTCACATAACTATCGGAGAGAATAGTTTTTGGGGGCAAGTTTTATTTGAGCGACATTCACCCCCCCTCTGTCGCCATTTCGGTCCAACAATTAGGTACAACCCCTCAAAACGTCAAATACAATTGCACCTTTTGTGGAAAAAAAATGGTCACATTGTAGAGTTCTACTTTAGGCAGGCCAAGAAACTTCGTCGTGATCACACTAGAGTCTTAAGGAGATTTCAGGATTAGCCCCATCAAGCTAGTATCCCTAGAGTTGTTTCTAGACCTCACTTTGTAGATAAGTTCTTTGATTCCTTTGGTGGTGTTAGAGAGCAACGTAGTTCTAGGTTCAAATAGGGTAGGTTTAGGTCTAGAGCTGCCCCTAGACAGGATTTTTGTTATTTTGGTCCACGGTGAGGATTTGAGAGGGGTTTTGGTAGCTCTACTTTGCATTCTTATGCTAACATATGCTTTGGAGCTTTCCTTATTGGTCGTGTGTCTTAGTACTAGATAGCTTGTTCACGTTTCACTAACCCCAGTATCGAGGCACGAGCTTTTTCTGTTCCTTTGATGTAGGCTTTTCAGTTAAGGAGGGGAACGTGTAGATCATGTTAGTCTCTTTGGGTCTCTTACCTTACTTTAGACATCCGATGATGGTTTTAACTTCTCAGGATATAACTTGCTCCAGTTTCGACTACATTGACTACAATCTCATAACCAAATGGTGTGACACAAGTTTATTGCTTGAGCTTTGTCAATTCCCTACTTCCATTTTTTAGTATTGCATACCATTTGAGAATGTCAGGGTTTTTAGTCAGTTCTGGGTTTTATGATTTACACCTTCTGCCTTGTGTCTTTCTTAGATACTTTTCTTCTCTATTAGGTTCTGTAGGATCTCTTACCCTATTTAGGTTGAGATTGCTTATTCTTTCACTAGCGTCTAGTGGTATAGATGGCTAGTGTAGTTGATTCGCTCCTTAGCGGTGTGTTTTCCTTAGGCTAAAGACCATATGGAGTAGAGGCTTTCCTGTTCTTGCAAGAGTTTTTTTCTTGCTCTTAGCTCTTGTTTTTCTTTTGCAAGAGATTCTTGTAGTTATGGGGAATTTTATGTTCTTGCTTCCTTTTGCATCATGCATGCATGACATTGCATTTTAAGATATGCATTTAGATATGAGTTTTGACTATTACTCAATTATGATATAATTCTAATTGAATATTACTCATTACCATGTTATGCCTACTTAGCTAGCTTTGTCGTGCTTTTATATGTGTGATTAATTTTTTGCTATGCTAGTTTAACTTGCTAACTTGAACTAAATCTTATAAGTAGTATCAATTTCTACAATTGGTATCTTATAAAATTATAAGGATGGATCTTTTGACTAGTGATCCTTTTATGATATACGTCATGTCAAAAATGCTTTGTTGAATCATGAATCTAGAATTGAACTTTATTTAGTGTTTTGCTAGTTATTTGATAAATCATGTCTTGCTCACTGATGAGCTACGCCTAACATGATGAAATGATCTCGTTTGTGCTAAATCATGAATTTTTGCAAGTGGTATATCAGCAATTCTTCTTCATGAGACAGCTTGTCATTATACTTGGTATGACCAATACCATTCTTTTAAGTGTAATGCTTGAGATGGTCGACAATAACTTAAGATCAATGAAAATGAGAATATTTCAAACTAGTTGAAGCTCAGGAGGTAGTTGTAAATGGCACATAGTCTAGAACTTGCTCTAATGAGATAGATCATAAAATAGTGATCAATTGTTGAAGCTTAGGAGGCAATTGTGGATGGCTCCTAGTCTAAAACTTGCTTTCCTAAGATATGGCCTAAATGATCTTTAAAATATCAAGTTTTGACTTTAATCTAGTACTTGACAATAATTGGCTAAAATTGAACTTCTAGCATTTCAACTGATTCAATTTGAGCTTATTGGTCCTATTTAGTCTTCTTGACATGGCTTAGCTTATTCTTGGATACCTTTAGATGAACTTATTATTTTTGAAGCCTTGCTTAATTTGAAATCAAATTGGATGCTTTAAATTATGCTATCTTGCCTAGATTGGTTACACATGTCTCATTATTTTAATTTGAACCTTACTTTGGATAATTTCAAAGCATTTTAGCTTTATATATATATATATATATATATATATATATATATATATATATATATATATATATATATATATATATATATTCATGCATACACACTCTTTCTTTGCTCCTTTGTTGCTTACAATTGGTACCATGCATCATTTTAGGGGGAGAGGGAGTATTTGTGAACTTGCATGGCCCCTTGACCCTTGATGACTATTCTCCCAAAAAGGGGAGAATGATCAAGGCAAAATTTGGCTTTAGTTAAAAATAGGGAAAATATTGAAAATGATCTTCCAAGGGGTAGGAAGAACTAAAAATATGAAAAAGAGCTTTGGAGGTTGCAATAGAGCAAAATGAGCTTTTATGTGATAAAATACATTTCAAGTCATAATAGATCGTTTGCAATACATTTGTTCCCTTTTGATCTTTTGGTGCTTTATATTGCTATGACAATGGTTATGATGAACAATTGTTCTTTTATGTGGACCATAAGCAAGATTGTGTTATTTGAAGAGCTTTAGGTGCGGATTGAAGCCTTTGTTAAAAACTTACTCTTTCTTGGTCTTTGCATTATTCCACATATTGCCACTATGGTCACATTCTTCCTTTCTCTTGAAAATGGACTACTTGTGGCTCTTACAACTTGGTTGTTTTAATTATCCAAATTCAAACTCAAATTATTTCCTTCCAAGGTGTTTGTCAAATTACTCATCAGGGGGGAAATTGTGAGACCATGTGGGTGTCACTCCTTGTTAGTGATGAGTATTTGTCATTGCTTGTGCCTTGCTATTATTGTTTGAGTTTTATTTTGAGTAATTGTAATTGTCCATGTTGCTTTCTATTGTTGGTGGTATGACCGGCTTTGGGCCATGGTCATACCAACCAGGGGCCGTCTGATCAGCCTTTGGCTGGCGGTCAGACTGATAGTGGTGCGGCAATCATATCGGCATGGGAGCCGCGGTATGACCAACCAAAGCGGTAGTACTGGCCTGTAGTTAGCAGTAGCTATTTTCTAGATAAGGTCTTTTGGAGATTTTGGGTTGTGACTTGGTACGGTAGTATCAGCTTTGAAGTTGTGGTAAGACCGGAGGTGTGCGGTACTACCGGCCTTGTAATGGCGATACTACCGAAGAGTGTTGGGCAGTGAAACTGGCATGGGTGTCATGGTCAGACCAGCCCCTAGTGTTGAGTTAGCTGAGTTGAAGTGGTGTTGGTTGTGTTAATCGTGGCGGAGTCTATGCAAGTGTTAGTCATGGTGGAGTCTATGCAAGTATGAGTCATGGCGTGTGTCCATGCATGATTTGATTTGCTAATGAGAGTCAAGTGCATGTTATTTGTGCTCTGGTCGGTTGCTTGTTCTTTGATGTATAGGTACTTGATGATTATTGCGGTCAATAGCAAGACCGGGACTAGGTGGTCATGGCTTGCCATATAAGTCCGGGTGGAGCATCATTTCAAGCGGAGAAGCATGAGAGAAAGACAAGAATCATGAGGAGGCAAGTGTGTGCATGTGATGTGCCTATTAGACTTAGGTGTTTCAAGTGGTGACGGCCTTGGAGCAAGCGTATAATCTTGGCGGTAAGTAATCGGGCATCACGGACTATGGTGCGATGTGGTGTGCCATAAAACCCAGATGTTTCAAGTGGTGATGGCCTCAGAGAGGATGTACGATATTGACGATGAGGTATTGCGCATCACATCTTCGTGTGGAATCTGGTGGGTGGCAATTGAGGAAATTATCCAATACTAGTTGGAAAGGTAGTTTGCAAAACTACGTGCAAACTACGGCATTGACCTAAGTGGTTTAGGTCACGTCATAGAGAATTAAGTGTCTTATCGGGCTATTGGAGCCATCGAAGTCGTGCTTTAAAAAGCGTGCAAGTGTGTGTGAGAGAAAAATCTATTTGTGTGTGGGTTACCGGGTTTTCCTATTTATAAGTGACGTGATCCACTAATAGTGGCTGATTGTTTAGAGTTTGATGTAAGGTGGAAGCCTCCACTATATAAGCCATTATATGTGTAGAGAGAGTAGGATTTCCTTTGTGCGGAGATTTTGTGTGTGTGTGCGATTTAGGCTTAGAGCTCTGTCATCCAAGAGATAACACTTGTGTGAGGTATTAGAGTTTTCAAGTGAAATGAACATCCAAAGCTTGCCCAATGAGTTATGCCATGGATCATTCCTTGTGCTTTTGATTTGCTTGGCTTTCTTGTTTGGATTTATCTCTTTTTGATCTTTCCTAGTGCCAAGGACATGTAAGAGGTGAAGATATCTCTTGAAAATCGGATAACATCCATCTAGACATCTTCTTGGGAAAGTTCTTGAGTTTGCCCAATTTTTCTTAAGAGAGAAGTGATTTTAAAGTTTTGCTCTTGTGAATTATTTGACTTGAGTTCGCGCTATGATCTAGCTTGATATGGCATGTAAGAACCCATCTGAGATCATCTAGAACTCACAAGAAAGAGTAGATCAATATTTTTCTCTTTTGTACGATTTTGGTGCAACATTCCTTGTTTTGGGTAAAGGTCAGAATTTTGGCATTGATATTTACGATCCATAATTGGAATAGATTCTTGACATCCTAGGGATAGCTTGTGCCAAGTTTTATTACATTTGGATCAATGGTTTAGAAGCTAACTCTTTTCTTGAATCATGTGTAGTGCTTTCTGTTCTCAATTTCGGCGAGCGGTCATACCATAGGGAACCAAGCGGTACAACCGGCAACCCTGGTAAGACCGGTGTGGCGCACGGTCCAACCGGCTGAGCAGTCAAACCAGTGAAGCAAGTAGTCCAATCGAGATCAAGCTGTCAGACCAAAGTTTAGCCAGCAGTTATACCGGTGGAGACAGAGTTGTCTCGGTTATTTTGTGTTCTTAGATTCTTGGTTTTGATAAACTTATGAACTTGTGTTTTTTGCTGCGTAAGAGTTGATAATACTTCAAAAAAAATTTGTGAAAGAATCATTCACCCAGAGGCTTGCAGATCCTACACCCTGCCATGCTGAGATGATACCGTCACGTACGCAAGTGATCATCGCATGCAGTGGATCGATCGATAGATCGGTGTCGATAGGCCGGTCGATGACTCGTCGTCAGTAATTATTAATTGCTGTTCATCCACCGGCCGGCCACAGCGCTAGCTAGCCACATTTGCCAGCGTGCATGATTGATCGATCCATGGATAGATCTTGCATGCGATGGGTTCTTTTGGCAGTTAGCGCTGCATGCATGCATCACTACAGTGCCTCGCAGTCTCAACTATGTCGTCCATGCTCGATTAACCATATGTGGTTGTGATCAGGCATTCAGTCTAGCTGGTAATGGGATGGACGATGTAGTGATAGCGAAGAACCACTATTACAAAAAAATAATAATTACAGACGGTTTAAAGCTGTAATCACATACGGTTTTTTAAACCGTCTAAGTTTATGTGTCAGTGATAATCAAAAGTTATCACAGACGGTTTGTGAGCCATATCGAGTAGGTTACCCATAGCACTGCATACATAAAAGGACACTTACAATTTTACAAAGATAAACTTCACGGCTACAAATTGAGAAAAATGCTTATACTACATTAAACTACAATCTAAAACAAGTGGTGCGGAAAAATTTTCAAGTAGCAGAAACAAAAGGGCAACGAACACCATTTTTAGGTTCTATGCCGGCATTCTTCCTTTCCATCTTGCCATTGCCTTCTTCCTTTCTATGCCGGCTTTCTTCCTTTCCATCTTGCCATTGCCTTCTTCCTTTCCATCTTGCTTCAAGTGAAATTTCAGTCGCTCTTGCCAAACCCTTCCTACCCATGTCGCGCACAAATGAGTTGGAGTGGTACTGGTGGTATTGGTTCTTCGAGTAGGAGAGGGGGTTAATAAGGAGTGAGAGGTGGAGAGGAGAACGGTGCCTACCATTCGATGCGGAGAAAATTGATAGGTGAGATCGGGATCCTAGGGGATATGCTGCGGATCGGTGACGTGGTAAGACATCACAGATGGTTCAGATTACAAATCGTCTGTGATGCCTGATAGAGGCTTCACAGACGGTTCATAACAACAACCGTCTATGATAACACAAAGACAATATACCGATATAATATAAATAGCTAGTCTGAAAAGATAAAATAGCAAAGTTTTATATGGCTTATATATACTCGTTTGAAAGGTTTTGACGAGATCTACAACATTGCAGTTGAGGCAAAACCCAAATTCCAAAGGGAAGATTGAAAATTTTGGCAAAAACAGAAACCAAAAACTTGCAAAGCAAATTTTGGGCTAAAGATGGCCAATTTTGAGGGTCTTAGAGGGCGACGGGCGCAAGCTGGTCATTTTTTTGGATCGGGCTCGTCGTTAGCTTTCCAAAAGTACAAAAACGTCCAAAACGGACACCGTATGCAAAAGTTATGCCCGTTTTACTGAAAGTGTCTGAAAACTGAATCCTACTCGGACTCAAACAGGAAATTATGAAATTTAGGAGGATTGCAAGGCGGGAAACATATCACAGACGGTTTTTAATACAAACCGTCTGTGATGTCTGCCCTTATCATAGACAGTTCTTATCTAGAGCCATCTGTGATACTTCACAGATGGTTTATATTAAAAATCATCTGTGATAATGAAGTTATCATAGACGGTTTGTATTAAAACATGTCTATGAAAATAGTACAGGCGGTTATTTATATGAATCGTCTGTGATACTTGTAGCACAGACGTCTATGATGTAAACGTCCAGTTTAGTCTCTTTTATAGTAGTGAACAGCTTGTGGAGAGAGAGCTTTATATGACCACGCATTCATTCTGTCGTCTACGTCCTTGACTTCTGCTACCTTCTATTAATTTATTTCTGCTCCTATTCGGAGCCACCACGTACGGTCAGAATTAAGGGACCATATATTTATGGAGATATGAATTCATATGGATAACTCGTAGTCCGGATTGTACATCTTCGTCTATCTAGAGAAATGTTTTGAATGGAATTGTTGTACAATACTCAACTATCTTCTTTTAATTATTTCAATCGAATCTCTGCCTTTGGTTGTGGAGGCGTGAGGAGGTTCAGGAGAAGGCGACAGAGGTCCCGTTAGCCAAAGGGAGGAGCGGTGGTGCGTGACACTTCGACTTAGGCCGGGTTAGGGCGACGGCAGTGGGGAGGGGAGGGTTAAATAGTGAGGGATGGGAGAGAGATTTGGTGTTAAACGTAGATCCAATGGACTAAAATTCGACTAAAACTATTTTAAAAAGCTTTAATCCGCATCTAAAAGTTTTGTAGGACATGCACTAGACAGAATGATACATAAATAGAGTCGCGGCTAATTAGAGTATTGTTAGCTATGGTCGAAGTCGAAGATCCATGGTCGAAGTCGAAGTCATGATCGAAGAGAGCCATGGTCGAAGGAGGAAGTGGTCAACGTCGAAGTGTCATGTTTGAAGGGGACAATGATTGAAGAGGCAGTGGTCGAAGTCGAAGGGGGCAATGGTCGAAGTTGAAGGGGACAATGGTCGAAGTCGACGCTGTGGTCAAAGTCGGGACCGTGGTCGACGTCGAAGAGTCGTGGTCGAAGTTGGGGCTGAGCAGGCTGGCGCTGGTAGTTGGGCGACAGGGCACAAGCGCACTGGAGGCCTGCCAATGTACAACCACTAGCAATGGTCGATCGCTCCCGACCTATGATCACATGCGATGGTCGATGACTTCTAACTTACAACCACGAGGTGTGATCGACGGCTTCTAATTTACGACCATGAGCACTGGTCGATGTACTTCAACTTACAACCACGAGGTGTGGTCGATGTCTTCCGACTTACGACTACGAGCGCTAGTAGATGTGTTCCAACTTACGATCACGAGGTATTCTTGATGATTTCCAACTTATGATCATGAACGATGGTCGTCGGTTTCTGATGTACGACCATGAGCCATTGTCGAAGGCTCCCAATTTAGGATCATGATCAATCTTCGACCGCTACCAACTTATGACCACCAGCAATGGTCGACCACTCTCGCCCTACAATCATGTGCGATGGTCGACGGCTTCCGACTTACGACAACGAGGTGTGCTTGAGGGCTCCCGACCTACGACTGCGAGGTGTGATTGATGTCTTCCGACTTATGACC
This sequence comes from Dendrocalamus sinicus, assembly GCA_036346575.1. Classification (NCBI taxonomy): domain Eukaryota; kingdom Viridiplantae; phylum Streptophyta; class Magnoliopsida; order Poales; family Poaceae; genus Dendrocalamus; species Dendrocalamus sinicus. Next base: position 17,481,563 of record CM070643.1, on the reverse strand, counting down.
ACGGGTGTGATCGACAGCTTTCGACTGCGACTTAAAAACTTTTAGAATATGTTTGTATGTGTATTCTAAAATTTTTTATCACATGTGAGTTTTAAAATATATAGTATGATAAATTTTAAAAATCCATAGCAACGTACGAGTATTCAACTAGTATCCCTGTAACATAACACCATTCAAGAATGGGTTGGCTAGCGTTCCAACCAAGAGGTCTCACGTTCGAATCATGCCCACCACGAAATATTTGAGCGTTATTCTTGTTGATGACTTAGTTGACCCTGGTTTGACTGCTCTTTGTTCAAGGCGGTTTGATTATATGATCGGTCTAATAGCAAAACCAGACCGAACATGCTCCAATTCCGGTTTTTCAGTCAAACCACATGTTCGATCTGATTTTAATAACTACGGGAAAAAAAAAGGCCCGCGGCTATCATGCATGTTGTCTGCTGCTTGGCGCCATGACCTTTGCACGTACGGTTATTCCAAAGGTCCGTGGCCACTGCCCGGCGGGCACAAAGCAGGCCATGTACGCACAGAGCAAGCCATCAGCCACAGGTGCCACAGGCTGTGGGAAAGGGCCTCATCCTGGAAGTTTCTTTGTTTCAGGACGCGCGCGCGGCATGCACGTGGTTGCGCGGCCACCGAGCAGGCGATGCCGCCGCGTCGAGGGTGCGAGATCGCAGAGCGCGACGTCGATCCGTGCGGCCGGAGAAGCGCGCGCAGTGAGCCACGAACAAGCACGCGAGGGCACGTCACGTGCGTACGGCACGATCGAAGCAGTAATTAGAGGGCCGGACGGTGCAGCCGTGGTGTATCGCGCGGTGGTGCAGCCGGTGATGCGACTGGAAATCAATCAATCACTCAGATTAACACCACGCGATGGCACACAGCTCACGCCAATGTTGTACGCGCGCGACAGCTCCAATATTCTGGTAACTGTCCTAGACCCCCCCCCCCTCTCTCTCTCTCTCTCTCTCATTGAGCACTTGCGAATACAAGTGATTAAGATGGCATGAAACTGACAGGATTGGATCAACATAGGCTTGCATAGAATGGAGTTTTGGTGCGCAGCCGTAGTGCTTCGTTTTATTACCGTACTCCATTAGAATGGAAAACACATGTATGAGATTCCAATATTTGACAATGAAGCAAGTCGCAAAACGCTCCTCCTAGCTAACGGTCTGTGATCCTCGTTCCCTAAGCCAGGACAGGATAGAGATTTCTGCTTCCTATGCAAAATTGGCAACAGACTAAAGAGTACTGTGGCAGAACAACGTGACAAAGTTAACCAGGGTCCCCCACCTGTCAGGCCATTTTTGCCAGTCTTTTGACCGCTAGTGGCAAGGAGTTAATGCGTAAAAATCTAGAGCAGGCTTATCAATTCCATTTGGTTGTTGGTGCCATCATTCATACAGGCACACAGCATGCTACATTCTATACGGCCTCTATTACCATCAATTTTGGCCATTTCAAGCATAATTGTGTTCATTGTCGATTCCGGTACCGACCAACATACAATAATATCTTATTCTAATACATCTCAAAGGCAAAAAAAATCAAAGGAGAAAGTAATTATATGTGAGAAGAAAGCAAGAAATCAAGAAACACGGATTCTGCCCAGTCCATTTCGAAGGTAAAAAATCAAGGAAAAATATAAATATACCTGAGAAGTAAACAAAAAAATCAAGAAATCTCAGCTACAAAAGAACAAGAGAGGAGAGCAAGGTGTGCGGCACTGAGGCGATGGTGAGTGCGAAGCGATTAGCGGGAGTGGCAGTTCCGACGGATGGCAAGTGGCAATTCCATCTCTTCCTTCTCATGTGTGTTCTATTCTTTTGTGCCAGCGACGCTAGTAACTTGCCCTACTTTGTTGTGCGGGTGAGGATGTACTGCAAGTATAGGTTAGTGAGGCCTTGGAGCCCTAGATCACGAGTTGTTGAGGCACTGCCGGCCCAAATACCTCTTTGCTATTTTTATTCTCAAAAGCTTATGGGTAACATGATAAATAGAGCTAATATCTGCTCTTATTTTTATCTATATTTATAATTATATATTATTATATTACGCTCGGGAATAGATCAGTACTAGGATGTTCCATTCCTAAAGTCAAACTGAAATGACCCCTCGAATGAAATTGACAACTATGATATAGGACAAACCAAACACTTTCTCCACGGGACCACGATGTGACTACTTCATCATGCTTCTAACGTACCAGTTCGTCCAAAAGCTCGACCGATTCTGATCTCATTCGTTCAACGGTTCAGGTATACTAGCCACATAGGCGTGGCGCAACGCTACGCCAGCCACCGTGTGGACCGAAGTAAAAGAGGAAAAAATTCGCAGAAAAAAGAAAGCGAAGGGCGAAGGGGTTTTTTCGCAAAAAATTGTGGGCCTTTTCGCAATAAAAGGAGATCAGAGGGGTTTTTCCGTAAAAAACCGAGGGCTTTTCGGAAGAAGTAAGGGCTTGTTCGTAATTATGGGAAACCTCGGGTCGCTACCCAGCAAAAAAATATGCAGGGCTTATTAAAAAAATGTAGGGACCTTTTTGTGATAACGGAGGACCTTTACGTAATTTTCGAAAAACTCAGGAAAAATACCTCGGCCGGCCGTACGCAAATTGCTCCGCCACGCGCCGGCCGACCGAGCGTTGCGGGCGACGTGGATGGCCTCTCGCGCGGGGAATCCTTCGGAGCGTAATACTGGTAAGATATCATGACAATTGAAGCAGCATACAGCAAAGCTAATTAACGACCAACGCAAACAAGCAGAAGAAACCACCCTTTACACGTACCACTTTCACCTTGAATTGCAGCCATTGTCACGAGAAGATAAAGCCAAGGGAAAAACATCAAGCAAGGGTATTTACGGTCACACAAAGAAGTCCATCCACATGACATGCTGAGTTGCAAACCACCAATCGTGCTGAATAAAGCCAAAGAGCAAACATGTGAATTCCCAGCTCCAAGCATGAGTGCACATCACTGGGGATGCTACTAGTCTACTAGACACCCTTTTACTGGCAAAGTGAAATCTTTGATAAATCTATAGCGCCGTCAGTAGCCATTAGCTAAGCCTATTCATCAATTACAACTGACTTCTTTCAGAACACACAAGTCAGCACATGCATGCAGATAGTGCAATATATAGGCTTGTTCTTTTTTAGCTTTTAAGTGGCTTTTTGCTTCTCTCAGTAATTACTATTTATTAAACTAATAACCGTAGCCAAAAGTTATACTGTAGCCCAAAAAAACAAATATATCAAATCAGTTACTACGGCTTACCTGCAGCTAGCTGATCATGTGGCGTGTTCCCGGGCCAGGATTGAACCAACTGTTTAAAGCTCATGTCAAAACTCACTACCTTACAAGCCATGTATAAATCATCCTACGATATAATGTTCTACATGTACAAAACAAAAACATTCAATTGGTCTGTCGAATCGTAATTATTTTGCAGCTAAAGCAGATGACGTGCACATTCCAGCAGAAACTTTGAATCTTTCATTAAAGCACAGCGCCAGTATTAGGTAGTTCCGACTTATGGAATACAAATTACAAGGTGCATTCGGTGAACTCCACAAGTGCCATATTGCCGCCGTCATCTTTTACAACCAGAAAATTCACTAAAAACAAAAGGAAAATAGACTTCAAGGGCAGAAATGAACAGTGTGGTTTCTGATGGAGCGCGAGCACAGGACAGGTAGATACCTGACAAATAAAGCAGTGCCAAATTAGTACACAAAGAGAAATAATTAGGCATGACTTCCAATTCAAGTCTGGATTTTAGATAGGCAAAGGCCCAAACTCCAGCTAGTAGCTTCGAGTGTCTTGTCTCATTCTGAACTAAAAGGTACCCAGAAATCTAGAGAAAAGACTAAATAGCATCTGCAATTCCAGACGTAGGCATACAGCCTGTACCATTCAATACAGTACCAGTGTACTACTACAAGAGACATGTTGCCACTGAAAATGCATCACACCTTGAAAGACAGATGTAGCTAACTGTTGCCGTAATGCAACTGTTAAACACCCTAGAAAGACAGGACATTGGCAGGATGATATTCATAAAAGAAACTAATTAAACGAACACAGATGATGGCATAATGCAATGAGAAGTCAAGCAAGGAGAGCACTAAAGCTTCTGAACAAGAGTGAAATAGCAAACTCAGAGAACGCATGGGACGATAGTGATACACAAGTAGTCAGATGCAGTTCTGAATAACGGTTTTCCATGCAGAATTGAAGGCATGGCTATTTAGTTGCACAAAAAGGTCCTCACCAGACGACATATAGCAGCATTCTATTTTATGCAGAGTACAGGTCATTGTAAAAGGTTATCAACACCAAAACAGCAACAAGAACAAAAAGAACAGCTCTAAGGGATAATCTGGATAGAGGGGTAGCCACATGGAGTGGCTCCAACCAAACTTTCCCCCCAATAAAACAAAACTTTTGATTAGGAAAATGACTTAAACAATATAAGGGCATGCACAGCATTGATTTGGCTCAAACAGGCCATGTAGCCACGTAGATGAGTTAGCATCCTTTTCTCCAATGTTCCTGGTCCATACGCGCAATCCATAGTCGGATAAAAAAATGCTACCCCTGTCCAAGCGAACTCGCGCGACTTGGTTCGACCATATGTATGTGTGTCAGGTGGGTAAATAATTTTCTATTGGCTAAGTATCGAACCAGGAATTTGGTTTGACCCACAGCTCTGACACCTAGCTTCGCTGTCCTCCAGTGGGATGTGTCGACTCTAGGGAGTGCTTGAGTTCGGTTTGGGCACATATTGTGCATGCCCTAATGATGCATAATTTTCTTTCCACATGGAAGCACATTACTATGGTGAAGATAACTTGGAGAAGTTTAAACAAGTTCCAATATGTAACACGCCTAGGCCTGTCGATACTCATTCATAAATATATTAGTCATGAAGAGAAACAGACAACTAATAGACAATTTAGCATATTAATTGACCTTCATCATATGAAGGTTCTCTTTGGAGGAAACTCAGCATACTATCATACAAAACATACAAAACTAGCCGCGTGGTAGGAAGTTTATGTAATTTTATCTCAAGTTGAATGATGATATTACAAAGATAGATTCTTTGCTATCCTAAATGTGCTCGAACCCTGTCAAGCTGCTTGTCTGGTTAATTTAGTTAGCTGCATGGCCTTTCAGATGGAACTCATTCACTATGGTATTCGAAATTTCAAACTGTCAAAAACTAGGTATGACCAATCAATTCAGTGTACAATTTGTTCTATCCTCAAATCTCAATCAAATGTGTGTATGCCAAATTATCAGTACCAACAGGTCCAGCACCAAAAACTAAATTCATTAATTTGGCTAGTTTTACAGGAATTTTAAAATCAAAACACTAAATGTAGATATGAGTCGGATCTAGGTAACAATGCAATAATCTCCTGATGAAGGCTGAGCAAAAGGTGGTGAACGGCTACTGCGGAGTTGCTTGATACCTACCCAAGCCCAACCAGATTCTCACCAACAACTATAAATTCCGGACCTAATCAAAACCCATTTTTCTTGCCTAGGCAACAAATGGAGCAGCCCAACCTTTAATCCACCATAAACATCTTGGGTACCCCGTACCCATCTTGACCACAGTAGCCCAATGAGGGTTAAAGTACTCATTAATTTTGGCTAATACATATATTTCTTTAGTGGGTTCAACATTTATGGACTCCAATAACATAGCTGATGCAGACTTGAACTAAATTCATAAACTTAGCAAATAAAATCTATGTTTCTCTCCAGCCAATTTCAGCACACCAAATAGCAACCTATTGACCTAGCAGGCCAAACTCAAAACAGTGTAAAAATCTTTTGCCTTTAACAGATTTTCACCATCGTTACGTGTTATGGAAGAGCAACATTGGATCTCGATCTCACACAAGTGTGCTGTAACAAAATGACTTGGAAGAATCACTCAAGAGTTTTACAACTAAAACAAATTGCTTTTTAGGTGCTTATGTATGAATCTACATGGAAATCTCACTTTCGCTGTAGTGCTAAAAATATTGCAAACTACCAATCAAAATTAATCATGGTTGATGGTTCAAATCTCAAGATCCACTGCAACAAATTTGAAGCTACTTGCATCAATTATCAATCTATGCTGATTTACTCTGAAACGGAAGAACTTCCTAAGAGAACAATAATCGACCAAATTTAGTCTGAACATCAATGTATCTGGAATCGATCAAGTTCATAACTCAAGAGAGATTTATATTTCTGATACCCACTAGATATCCCACCAAAGTGTAAAGCTCGCATCCAAATTCCATTTAGATCAAGTAAGCAACTAACTGATTTGTAACAGTTTCCCTATCCGAATTGAAAGGTCATGTTAACATCTGACGCCCTCTATGCATGTTACAAGCTAAGATTCCTGCTGACTCCTGTACTACCAAACATATGTTGAAATACCGAAACTTTTTAGAGAAAAATTAAAGTACAGTTAACCAATCGATATGCAATTGTCTACTCTGCAGTGAAAGATTACACCTATAGACATTACAAGTATGAACCAACTTACTAAAACACAACCTGCTCACAAATCAAATCACAAGCAACAAAAACAGATCACAATCCCTCCATGCAGACAACAACTAAGTATATATATAGCATCAGATCTGGGATGAAATGCATGTGATACACAGAATATGGAAATCCTAATGCCTTGCTCATGTCATTTGTTTTATTTCGAAAGAACTTCCCCATTTGACCAATTTGCAAGACCAATTAGCTATTCGATCTGTGCCTAGAAACCACAGATTTAGCAATTCTCTATAATATAATTAAGATTTACCTCAGGTCATAAATAAACCCATGCAATACGCATGAAGCATTTCCCTTTAAAAAGGTAGGCATAAAGTTGGGTTACTGTTCGACCGATCATCATAATTGGTTAACCGTTTCACGAGTTGCAACAAGGCAGCAATAGCTCATTTCACACAGCAAGGCTGGATTTTCATCAACTGTACACACATAGTGACGCCCCAAATCTATCCTTAATTCTAATCGCACAGAAAAACAAACTGACTCAAAAGGACGATTAGGTCTGTATGTTAACATTTAGCACCGATTTTCTCGTATGACAGTACTACCAGCTGATACAAAACCCTAGTTCCAACCTCAGATCTAAAGGCAGTACGAAGCAGAAACCCTCACCTGGATCACTTCTGGTAGCCGCCGCCGACGGCGTCGTAGTCCTCCTCGACGGCGGTGTTGACATAAGGGACGGGGAAGTCCTTGGCGGGGTCGAACTGCTTGGTGGCCATGTAGCGCTCGAGGTTGGGCTTGCGGAGGAGGGTGCGGCGGACGGGCGGGCGGTCGCGGCGGCGGTCGCGCGTGTAGTACTTGATGTCGTATACGGTTTCCGGGTCGGCGGTGGGCACGACGGCCTTGGGGGCGTCGTCGAGCAGGGTGGCCGGGCAGGGCTGGCGGTACTCGAGGGCCCCCGGGAGCGCGCTGCGGTACTCGGGCGAGGCGCACGGACCGGTGATCTCCCACGGCTTCTTGAAGAACCTGCGGAAGGACTGGAACAGCGACTTGCCGGCGCCGGAGGCAGCCATCGGGATCGGGGGTGGTGGGTGCCGCGCGACGAGAAGGGGAGGATTTTTTTTTTCTTCTCTTTTCTTTTTCCTGGAACGTGGGAGATCGACCGATGCGGGAAGGCTGGTACTGTGGTACAGCCAGAAGAGAAGACGACGCTGGAATTCACGGTGGGTATAGAACGTGGCCTGCTCCGGACCGTCCGATCGAGGAACAAGACTGAAGATCTCACAGAAAAAAAAAAGGAAGACTGAAGAGAGAGCACAAGAAATAAACAGGAGATCTGAAATCCTGAATGCTGGCAACCAGGCAAAATTAACGAAATCAAAGGCAATAGTAAGAACAACGCAACCAGGCAACGAAATGCGAAATAACTGTGATGTGAAATTAGTTTATCATTTATCTCTATTAATATAAAAGGAGAGTTTGTCTGGTTATCATCTCCCCTTCCTTCTCCCCGCTGCATCGCACTTTCGTATCTCTTCTTGACATGCACCGACATGTGGGCATTTGTCATCAACTGGCTCCCTTCTTGAAGTGCTCGTGACCTCACACCCTAACCACTCCACTTTCCTTCCCCCACGCGGCCACACCTTTGAGACCCCAACCGCTAGCCACTTTCACTATTATCGTGTCCTGATCAGCACCACCCCCTCTTATCACTACATCAATCTCTTCTAATCCTCTCATTCTTCCACGCCCTACACCAATGCCTTGCCAATTTTGCAGGGTAGATCCGCGATGAGTGGTGACGCTGGTGATCGATGCCCACGACAACTAGAAGGGTCATCGCCAAGCGGCAGTTGGGCTTGGGGAGCAAGGAGGAGGCGACAACGGGGGTAGGGAAGAGGAAGGCGATGGCTCTAGGGAGGATGACCAGATCCAGCAGTGCGGTGGTTGGGCTTTTTCTAATATTTTGATTTTTGGACTTTTTGTTTTTTCCCGTATTCTTTTGTATTGTTCGTGATGTGCTAACATGTTTTTTCTATTTTTTAATTTTTTATATTTAATTACGCCAAAAAGTCAGCAGCAACTACAGTGCAAAATAAACCAGTGCCAAACAGTAAAAAAAAGCCATAAGAAACAAAAAAAGCCCAAATGAGCAAGACAACCCTACCTAAGCTATAGAAACAGAGCCCTCCTTGTTCAGGTAGCACTGCTGTTGGATCATAAGAGCATTCGCATCCTTAAAAGCTAGCTTGTGATGTGAGAAATTTCACCACTTTTAGTTAGATTACTTACCCTTTCATAACCAATATAAGACTATTTCAACAATCTCCCCCTTTATATATTGGTATCCCTCAGCTGTTTACCACTTCATTCACCGTACACCGATAGTCCCTTAAGGCCCAGTCCACAGACATTCACACACTAGTGTTTATGGGGCATATTGGTCTACCAGAGTTGTTGTCTATTAGACGTTCACACATTAGTATATATTGGTGTAAAAATGTTAAAACTAGATTCTAATACCACTTGTTAAATTGTAAGAGTCTTTTTATCTAAAAAGTTAAGTTGTAAGATGAGAGACTCTCCACTTTTAGGTGGTGATCGGTTCGGCTGAAAGCCTCATGGCTTATGGCTGAAAACATTTGTATTGGTGAAAAAAGCATCAGAGTGACAGAGGCTTATTTACCATAATTAAATTTTAAAAAATTTAAAAATAGAAAAAACATATTAGCCCATCACGTATAATGTAAAAAAATACGAGGAAAAAAGAACCGGTAAAAAAACTCAAAAAAAAGCCAAAAGTTCAGAAAAAGACGAAATTTATGAATAGTGCAAAAATAAGCTGAAGCCAGAAGCTGAAGTCATATTGATCAGGGCCTTAAACTAGACTCTTTATCCAACCACAATCAATGTAGAATTATTTTAACTACTGCACACCACGAGCTTAAAAATACCGGACTACTATAGTTTACCAGTCAAACTGGCTACACACTAAATTGTATCATGGACGCAACCACTCAAGGGTAGGAGGTGGTATGAATTTTCAGAATTTTTTATTGCCATCTTGAATAAGTCATCGAGTCAACTTCTAGAAAAACAGTCCATATAAAAAACCCCATTATGACCGGGGGAAACGCTGCGAGGGGGCTCGGCCACGTCCCCCCGCCCGTGCGCTCCGGCCGGCGCGTGGCGGGGGATTTCGGTACGGTCGGGGGAGGGAGTTTCCTCGTATTTTTCGGAAATTACGTACAGGTCCATTGTCCTCGCAAAGAGGTCTTTTTTCCTCGCGAAGAGGCCCCTGACGGTTTTTTTACGCTTTTCCCCTGAAAACACCCCTCCAATTTACAGGATGGTACCCCGCGGTTTTCTAAATTACGTACGGGTCCTCATTTAGTTACGTACAGGCCCTTGAATTTTTGCGAAAAAAACCTTTACTTTTTCGAAAATACACATGTGCCCTGAATTTTTTAAAAAAACTCCTCACGAATTATCGCCTCTTTTACTTCGGTACACACGATGGCTGGCGCGGTGTATCGCCGCGCCTATCAGGCTAGTAGTAGTAAATAACAGCTCTGCTGGGACGGCTTTAGAGAGTTCTGGTGGTACTGTAGTCTCATTGCACGGAGTATAATTTCATCAGGTGATATCTTTAGAATTTGATTAGTACTTATGGATTGTTTTCGTTTGCGGTGAATGATTTTTAGCTCTAATAAATATTAATAAATCTGTCTCACTAAATCACTTTTAAAAACATCGAAAGGATCGTTTTCAATTTGTTTGTTCACGATTTTCAAAGGGACTTGCAACTTGGCGAAAGAAAGCCGGTTCCCTTCCGCACTTCAACTTAACCAGAACATATGTCTACCACTACTACGTGGCACGCCTTGGAATTTGGAACAACAAATAATTAAAAAGTTGAGGCCTTCAATTTTTAGCGACACCTAAATTTATTGAGAAATATCGTAGGTCTCGTTTCTTTTCTTTTTTAGCTCCTAAAAAAATTATTTTTTCAGTTTTTCTATAGTAGCTAGTTTTCAAACGAAATATCTTTTTAAAATGGTATCTATAAATTGAATATAGTACATATTGTAACTACTTCATTTATATCGGTAAAAACTGCATATAAGTTTCTGTTACTCCGTACTCTTTCGCACAAACAACCCAAAAGCTATGAGCCGCAACAAAAAGGACAGACCTAAAAGCACACATCTTACCTTAGGGGGTATTTGTATTAGATTTTACTGATGGATTTTGACAATTGTTTATAACCTTTGGCTGAAAATAAATAGTAGTGACTGAAAAAGTGGTTTTTAGAATGAGAGGGTGAGCGATGAAAAAAAGTAAAGGGGATATGTGTGTGTGTGACAGGAGCGAGAGGAGTAAGATGCATAATTCACACATGACATCTGTCTTATCTCGAGAGCAAGACGATGGCAAGAGGAATGGAGAAACAGCTTCGAGAAGATAGGTGTCTATATTGACTTTTGTTTTTTTAACAGAAATCGAAAACAGAAATCAATACGAACATTACCTTAGTATGAAAATACCTTGGAAAAAATGTTGCTCTGTTTTCCAAATTTTATACGGAAAATTGACACCCAGCACCCCCCATATCAGTCCTCCTTTGAATTGAACAACCTTTTGAAAAGAGCAACTTTGATCATGCTTAGGAAAGCCTTTCATATCAGACGCTTTTCCATCATAGTCAAACAGTGCTAACACTTCGATCTTTTGGAATTTTTTGATGCACCTACCACTACCGATTTTCAGTGCGCATCCATGTCCCCTCCAACGGAGGCAAAAGATCATCGTTACCCCACAGCCGATTGCAGAACACAGCATTCTCAGCTGGTGTTAACGTTTCTACCGCCGCTCTCATGAGACCACAGAGAATTCGAGAACTTGGAACAAAGGTCTGGCTAGTCTCACTGTGGAATGGTTCAAGATGTTGTTACGCATGGCTTAGCCCACTCAGTTGGGCTAAATTTTGATAGTTTATAGTTAAATTTGTATTGTTGTCGGTTGAAATTGTCCTGTAGCTGATGATGACTTATTTAGTATAATTAAAATTTAAAAATAGAAAAACGAGTTAGTCTATCATATATAATACAAATGAATATGATAAAAAGAACCAACCAAAAAAACTAAAGAAAAGCCGAAAAGCTAAAAAAAATAAAATTTAAAAATAGTGAAAAATAAATCGAAAACCAAAAATCTAAGCCTAAATAAGTTCTGTAGTATATCTAATAATGACCGGTCAAGCTTACTGTTTTTGTTTGTTTGCTGTCTAGGCTCGTTCTGCACGGTGAAGACCAGATATCGAATCGGGTACGTACGTCCTCATGGAGCCCGCGATGGACGAGGAGTTCGTCTCCAAGGAGGAGCTCAAGGTCAGGCTGAAGGGCTGGCTGGAGAAGTGGCCGGGGGATGAGTTGCCGTCGGATCTCGCGAGATTCGACATGGTCGACGACGCCGTCTCGTATGTCAAATATATAATAATAGATATGTTACAAGTATATAAAATATATAATAATAGATATGTTATAAATATATACTGTTAGTTGGACTCAAATTATATATTTGTATCTACAAATGAATTCAACATGTACTTCCTATATCTTGTGTGCGGCCCATATAACATATTAGATATATTTTTCTTCTAACCTCAGCCTTCCTCTTACAGGTTCACAGAGGTAAAGATACAAACAAAACTCTAACATGTGTTCTCTCTCATCTTGTGGTTGTCTATGTGGACTCTAGCCTTCGAGTGGTGAGCGAGCAAAGACGCAGGCTGTGAAGGCGAGCAGCGACCGATGGACGTGGGCTGTAGAGGCAAGCGATGGTAATTATGCGTGAGACGGCGCATGGCACAAGGCGAGCATGCAATAGTGTGAGTGAGCAGAGAGGCATCGTGGGCAAGTAGGCGGCGGCACAACGAATAGGGAGGTAGGGAGCAGACGGCGGGATGCGAGCAGCGCAGTAGCCGAGAGGGAGCGCGGCATCGAGAAGAGAGCAGCACCTGCAACTCACTGTTATCATTCTCTCTCTAGATCTGGATGTGCTCTGCCCTACTTCACTTATTTTCTTTCTTACTTCACTCCGCTCTACTCTGCACTATTCCAGCTCTGGTTCTTTCTGGAGTCTACCATTTGATTTCTTTGTTCTTTCTAATAGATGATGTATAAAAATATAATTTTTGTCTTGGGCAATGAACAGTTAGTTGGATCCTTGTTACATATGTTTACATGCTAATTTTTGCTATATTTTGCTCTATGGAAGGAGCATACAGCTTCTTCTTAGATGGATGGTTCTCTCTGACACGGAAAAAGCAAAAAAAAAAGTCAGGATCAGTAAGGTATGCAACTGTCATTAATCTCTATAATTTGTTGTTTAATTCATGTTATTATGCTCGTCTTATGTCACTCATTTTTCATAAGAAATCATGAATTTCTATATTTTATATTTTTTATTTTATATATATATATATATATATGTATTGTTGTATCAGAAGTTTGGATAAAATGGTATATCACAGTATCAACGTATCGGTGATATATTCAAATAATTTAGCTTTAAAGTTTAAATATCTATCTTAAAATTTTCAAATCCGCCACTGGTATCTCGTCAGGTCGGTGTGTGAGCCTGAGATCGACGGTGAGGTGGGGTCCATGCAGTGGTAGCAGGATCAACTGGAACAGCCTCATGTACTGATGTACCACTTTGTTTGAAGGACCCATACGTACACTGGTGGCTCGCATTTGCAGCATAGCTTACTAGCTTTAGAGGAGTTATTTTAGTTCAATTTGTTTCATGTGTTATTTCTATGTTCTAAACAAGTCCTAAAATGGTTTACCATCGGATGTAAGTTGAGAGACCATATGAGAAGATACATGATTATTTATGATAAATCATTGTCAATATTTGTAAAGTTGAAATTTAAATTTGCGAAAGATTTGAATTTTCTACTTGTTGTTCAGTTTTTAGCATTCTGACCTGCTCGGCTGAGTAATCAGGCCGATCATCTTCTGATTTCGGCAGTGAACTCTGAAATTTGGGAATTTAATTGTGGGTTGAGTAATTTGGTCATAGTTCTATGTATTTATGTTGCATGAAATATATTTGAGCTAATATGGGTCAAGTTATGAAGAACTTATACCTGAAAATGATCTATTTATCTTTGGATATGCAGAAAAGCTTCGAGTCAACTATGGTCAGCAACGAGGATCGGAACTATGCTTATAGAGGAATTGAGATCCAAAACAGTCAAGAATACTATGTGAGATAGTTGAGCTCAAGTGTGGCATAGAAAAGACAAGGAGTGTTGAACGGGAGGTTCGAGTGACGGATTGCACCAAGTGGTTTGATCAATCCAATGAAGCGTGGTCCAGTAGAATCAGAGCGGGAGAGACTTGCTGATGTGTGGAAAGCCAGCTGTGCATCTACACTTGTTAAGTATGACGATTGTTTGTAAGGGAAGGTGAAGACCAGGTCAAAGCGATGGTATTTTGGTAGTTTGCTAAATACCAAAAATTTCATTGGATAAAAACCACTGTGACATTGAGCGACGCTTGGGAAAGCGACTTAGATCAAGAAGATACTAAAAAGATCAAGTGGATTAAAAAGCTAAAAACTTAGCGGGTTTGAGCTTATATGCTTTGAAAAGCATGCATGAGTTAAGTGTGAGTGTAAAACCCGTATTATGCAGGGTTAACTGATTTCTCCCAATTGTGCTAGTAGACAATATCCATTAGGGTGTGTGCAGTTTGCTCCATCTATTTAGTGGATAGGGTAGAGACTTGCATGCTAACCACTCCAACTATTCTTGAGTTAGAGTTAGGATTTGAGATAGAAGAGTGAGTGTTGCGGTATCTTCTCTTGTCTTTCTCATGAAGTGGTTGTAAAATATTTATCCTCAAATAGTAATATAATCAAGTTTGTTTATCTATCATGAATTCTTTTTGTCTTAGTTGATTTGCTCTTGTTCTTATTGGTTCTTTGCCTCTTCTCTCCTATTCTTGATCTTGCTGGCAGTGGCGGAGCTACAGGGTGGTCCGTGTGGGCCGCGGACCACCCTGCGCTCGGTGCCTCGGTCCAACAAAGCCTAGAGACTCGGTCCAACAAACTAACAAAGCCCAGAGTCTGGAGTTGAGGAGTTCGCGTCATCGCGACATCGCGTGAGAGGTGAGACCGAGTCACCGATCGAGAGGTTCGCGTCGCGTGGCCGCTCGCATCTTCTGATCTTCTCCGTGCGCGCCGTGCGGTGCACTGCAGCCGTGGCGGCGGCGTCGGCGGCGCTGCGAGCTGCGACCGTCGCGGCGGTGGCGCGCGCGGCCATCGACTCGAGCATCGGCACGGCAACTCCATGAGCATCGGCGCGGCGCGACGTAGGTACGTACATCGGTGCATCAAATTTTTTAGTTGGAGATCATTCAATCACAGTGATCAGATTTGATTTATTTGGCATCCGACAAGAAGAACATTAATCTGAAATTCTGAATAGAAGAAACATGGGGAAGAATATTTTCTGCAATGACCTTTATCAAGAATAAGTTGAGAAATAAGATGGGTGATAGCCTTCTGGATGATTGTCTAGTCACTTTTATTGGGCGGGATATCTTCTTACAATTGAGTGAAGAATAAATCATCAACACTTTCATGGCTATTAGAAGGCGCAGGTCTGACAAGAAGAAGTAGTGACGTACTGTTCTTCAACTACTATGGGTATGTAATATTTCAATTCTATGTTAAGAAAGCTATATTAGTCTATTTTATGAAGTTCGTATGTCCTTTTTACCTTAATTGCATTTCGTAATTCATATACTTGTGTACCGACATGTTAAATTTATAGCGGTTAAATAAATTTTAGACAATGGACCACCATAACTACAAATCCTGGCTACACCACTGCTTGCTGGTGTTGTGGAGGTGGAAGTGATGAAGATGACTCATGTGGATCAAATCTAATCCATCTACACACTATAGTTTGCAAGCTCTTGAAGCTGTATGGTTCTTGCATGATTTGGAATCCTTCTTGAGAAACCTTGATATGAGAGTTTTGGTCTTGGTTCGTCAGTTGGTTTTGATTGTTGTGATATGTTTGAACATATCTAGAGTCATCTTAGCTGTTCTTAACCTACGCCTAAATTATATCTCAAGATTTTGAATTCTGCCCAATTTTGGTGCAAACTTACATGTTTTGAGAAAAATATTAGGACTTTGGTCAGAATCATCTCAATTCTTAATGAAATAAGTTCCTAAACCTTCAGCAATGTGTGCTAAGTTTGATTTCATTTGATTATGGATTTTGAAGATTACACCAAAAATAGTTTGAACTTGGCTTTATTTTCTGTTATGGGAACAGAGGAGTGGTCAAATCGGCCTCCGATTACCATTGAGTTTTCTCTAGTCAGACCGCAGATCTCCCTCCAATCAGACAGGCTAAGTGCAGTTTTTGTGCTCTTCGATGTTTCGGATTGTTGCTTGGTTATAGGCTATAAAATTTGATCTTCTTAACTCTCTAGCTCTAGAGTAAAAGATTTCTAGTACTTATGACAATTTTTGAGAAAATAATATTCACCTTCTCTATATTGTCATTGCTGGTCTTACACAAATACTAAGGACTCTCTAGCTCTAGAGTAAAAGATTTCTAGTACTTATGACAATTTTTAGAATATAATATTCACCTTCTCTATATTGTTATTGCTTGTCTTACACAAATTCTAAGGAGTCTACCCTGACAGTCCTCTCCCTTAGAGATCAAAAAAAGGGTGAGCCACTGCCCGCAACGGTGCATCATCCTCTTAAACACACCCGTTGAAAATCAGATCAAATAGTTCAACTGCTACAGAACCGATCTAGAGGGTACCATCGCTATAGCACCAACAAATCAACGATTGAATGCTAACGGGCACGGTCAGCGCAAGCTAGTGCGAAAGCTCGTCCTTTCTCTGTTTCCCACAGGGCAATTGAATGAAGGGCTGGAGCCTGACTTTCCCGTCGGAACGGAACGGTCTCTCGTCCAGTCCTTCCAACAACGACAGACCCCGGCGTACGTTCCGCCGACCGTCCTCGTCCACCACTGGCGTTCTCTGCAGTCTCGCCCCCAACGCTTTCTCTCCGCGTCGCCGTCGCTCCCCTCAGGTTGACCACATCCACTGTCCACTCCGACTCCTTTCTCTTTCTCTTGCAGCTTTGTTCTTCGCTTTTCTTGCCTTCGCCCGCCACCCCCCCCCCCCCCTCCCCGGCGATACTTTGTCAGCCTCTTTTGTTGATTCCTCAATCTTGGGTTGCGCCGGCGGTCTCGAGCGCGGCTGCCGGGGAAAGCAAAGCAGCAGGCTCTCGGGTGCCGTTGGTGAGTCGTCCTTTTATGGGTAGTTGCAGCGTTTCTTGGCTTTTTTTTTTGTTTGTTTTTTGCGTTACGTGTGTTAATTAATTTCTGTCCGAGTTAGAACTTAGAACTGGTTTCCGGGTAATAGCGGTGGGGTATTTGATCATTTTTTTTACAAAGGGGTTATCTGTGCTTGCGGTGTTAAAATTTTCTTGTTCGGGTGGGCAAATCGTTCCAAGAAGTGGTAACTAGTGGAAGAACTTTGGCCTAATCGACAAAGTGGTAACTGTGGAACTACTTCTGTAACGTTCTAGTCAGATGCTGCAATCTATAAATAAACGAATCCTTTTGTAGCTCACCACCATTTGTTGGCAAAAATGATAAAGGTCAATATGACCCAATTGGTGGTGCCCTTCACCTCCTATGGAGATTATCAAAAAATTATTGTGTTGCAAAAATACAGAGGAATCATGTGTGTCTGTTGTTGGTCTGGAACAAATTAGCTTATTGAATCATTGAAAGCTCAAAGTGATTATGAACTAGTTCTCCCCCCTTAAAAGTTGTTTTTGTTTTGGGTGCAAAAAGTGACAAGTTGTGCTCCTACTATGTGCCTTTGTGGCATATTGTCTAATCAAATCCAACTTAGATAATATAAATTCAGAATTTCGACATATTGGACCTTCTCTATTTTTTTAAGAAGAGGTGATGAAAAAAGAGAAATGACTGGTTAACAGAAATCTAGGAGGAGTCTATATGACCTTTAACCGTGACGTTGGCTTCTTTCATTCTGTATCTCTCTTGCCACCATTGCTAGTTATATTGTTATGATTTTATTGTATATCACTATATCTGTCTCTCGAGGTACTCTCATGAATCTGTTTTGTCAATTATTTCATATTTCTCTACTTTCTGTGGCCTTTAGCAGCATCCATGCTGTTAACTTTATTCCAGAAGAAAATACAAATATCGCAAATAAACTGAAAGAACATAGAAGAATTTCTGAACTTCTCTATTCTCTTATTTACTCCCCTTTTTCTTGATTTTCTTCTCACAAAAACTAGCTACAAACCCCCTTAATATATAGGCTAATAATCTCCTACTAGCATGTGTATTTTGACTTCAAGTTGGACATACTTTCAACTTGAGTTACACGTGGAGACGAATTTTACTACGTATTGAAATCTAAGTCAAGATTATTTCTAACAATCTCCCCTTAATCTTGACTTAACATACTCTAGTTTTAGTCTCAATATATTATGAATTACCAGACACGCCTCCACATGAAGCGTTCTACATGCAAGCTACATGTAGAAACTCAACTTAACTGGTACGGATCTATCCAGATGCAAAGATTCTAAAACATTGAGGCAGTCGGTCTCAACTACGACTTACTAAACTCATACTTGATATAGAACGGTGACACATCTTCTCTACATTCCGATTTCTTTTCATCTTACTTGAATTTGGACGGTGACACATTTTAACGTCTCTGACTCAACTCACCATCAGAACACTGTTGATTCATCATCGCTGAGCGCTTCAGCAACAAACACTTCATCTTCGGCTTGGGGCATTATGAAGTAAAGTGCCAATAATCGTTACAATTATAATACCTCACTTTTGCCTTATCAAACTTTCGATTTTGATGGCCTTGGCCACCACCTCTGGAAGTGTTCTTGCCTTTACGCTTCGATAATCGGATCTTCCACTTAGTGCGGGTCAACAAGACTTGTCCGTCGCCCTTGTTACTATTGTCGTGGATGTGTTCCTTATACGTCTTAAGAAGACTGCCATGGTCATTGTCTTTAAGTCTCCAAATTGCTCTATGACCAAAGCAATTGGGAGAAACTGTGAGGGAACAACACGAAGGAATTTCTTCACTAAATACAACCCTTCCACCTTCTCACCAAGGGCCCGAATCTTGTTGACGATGATCGTCAATCGGACGGCGAAGTCATTGATCGACTCCGTTTCCTTCATATGCAGCACCGTGAATTCGGTCTTGAGAGTTTGTACCTTTGCTTCCTTCACACGATCGGTGCCAAGATGCATCGTATTCAACGCCTCCCACACGGCTTTGGCCGTCTCCTTTTTTGCCAGTAGGAAGAACGTCTTCTCTGGAATACCCTGATAGATAGCCGCCAATGCCATCCGATCCTTGCACACATCGACGTTGCCATTTTCGATCGCATCCCACACTCTTTGAGCTTTCATGTACACCTTCATCTTGATTACCCAAGTTGTATAATTACTCGTCGTGAGCATCGGATAATGCGGTGAGACAGTGGAACTCTCCTTCGCCATCATACTGGATGATGTCTTATCACCGGTAACACCACTTCCCGGAGAACGCGACATGATCTTGAACACGGATCAAGATCTCGGGTTGCTTTGAAACGGCTCTTGGACCGAGGAAACGGAGGAAAAACTGTGCTATTTTTCCTTTTCTCTTAGTGGCTTTTCTTGCTGTCTTGGATCTGCTCTCTGTTGCCGTAATTGCCGCTTGCTCTGTTTGGGCCGCCTTTTATCGGAGACGACCAGCTGTCCGTGACTCCGCGTTGGAGACAAAACGAGACTTTTGCTCGGATTCGGTGGAACATTGACCGAGGCTTCTTCCTAGGTCCACGCACCTCAGGAGGAAAAAATGCTGCACTCTCTTCTAGGTGGCGCCTACTGCTCTTGCTGCCTTGGTCACACGTTGAGCAAGGACGTGCCTTGCTCTCCTTGCGCTCTGTGCTCAAAAGCTAGCAATTGTTGGCTATCTCTTTCTTTCCTGTCTCATCTGGCGCAGGCTTGGACTCACTTTTTCTTTCCTTGGCTCAAGAATCCAGCAAAACCAAAGCGCTGCTATACTTTTTTCTCTGTCCTGCCATCTGTTCTTGGTGCACGAAACAATGCTTTGCTTTGACTTTTTTGACAGACCAAGCGTCGTGCACCGGGAGCGCCGCGCGAGATGAGCGCGAAACGGAATCGCCAAGACAATTTTTTTCAGCGACTCGGTTCTTGTCTAGGCTCTGATACCACTTATTAACTTCATTCCAAGAGAAAATGCACATATCACAAATAAACTGAGAGAACACAGGAGAATTTTTGAATTTCTCTATTATCTTATTTGCTCCCCCTCCTTCTTGCTTTTCTTCTCATAAAAACTGGCTACAAACCTTCTCAATATATAGACTAATAATCTCCTACTAGCATACGTATTCGGACTTCAAGTTGAGAACAACTTTAACTTAAGTTACACACGGAGACTGATTCTACTACGTCTTGAACTCTAAGTCAAGATTATTTCTAACACATGCCTTCTGATACTTTGCATGATATGATTTTCACTATCTTCAGTGTTCTTCATCTTTAGCTTTTCCAAATTTAGTTCTTCAAAGTGGAAATTTGGAGTTGGACTTGATCTTTGTTTTAAACATGTGAAGCAGGGAAGGAAGCCGCCTCTTCTGATTTTGTGGAGGACGCCGAATATACAGTTCACAAAACGATGGCTGCTGAGTTAGTTAAGCAGTGTTCAAACATCACCCTGGGAGAAGAAAGAAACATATGTGATATTAAACATGCGCTCAAGGCATTGCGAAAGACGATCCTTAATTTGGATTTTGAAAACTCCATACATGTTCATGATCCACAGAACTCATTTGAATACTTGGAAGTGTTGTACAAAATCCGGCAACTGTCTGAAAGGTTAGGGAACTTAGACCCTGGTTTAGATGCCAAAGAGCACAATGAACTCACTGCATATGCTGATGACATTTTCGAAATGGCAATGGCAAGGCTTGAAGAGGAATGTGTTTACCTTCTTACACACTACAAACAACCATTAGAGCAGGAACTTCTCTCCTTCGGTTCTACAGAGGATGGCAGCGCGGATGACTTTTCAAGCAGCTCATTCAGTGAGGAACAGAGTGAAGGTAAGGCAACACGAAATGACATTATTGGAGGATCAGAATATTTTGTGGCTGATTTGATTCAACCTGGCGCACTCTCTGCTGTCAAGTCCATCGCTAACTTCATGTTCCTGAGTGACTATGATAAGGAGTGTTGCCAGGCTTATATAAATGCACGACAGGGTGCAATAGATGAGTACTTTGATTCTCTTCGCATTGATAAGCTCAATATAGAAGAACTTTTGAGCACTAGTTGGACCAAATTGAGTTCATTGATAAAAAGGTGGAACTGGGCAATGAAGGTTTTTGTCCGAGTCTACCTTGCAAGTGAGAGGCGCCTTAGCAATCATGTCTTTGGCGAACTTTCAGACTCTACTGCAGACTTGTGCTTCTATGAGATTTCATTTAGCTCAGTCATGCAGCTTCTGAGCTTTTATGAATCTGTAGCAATTGGACCTCCTAAACCAGAGAAGCTTTTCCGTATGCTTGATATGTATGAAGTCCTAGATGATCTGCTCCCTGAAGTAGAATTCTTGTTTCAAGCAGGGTGTGATGATACAATTTTGACTGAGTATCATGAAGTCCTGCTCCAACTGGGAGAATCAGCAAAGAAAACATTTACAGAATTCAAGTATGCCATCCAATCGTACACTTCATCTAATGCAGTGGCTCGTGGCGAAGTGCACCCCCTTACAAAGTATGTTATGAACTATATAAAGGCTCTCACTGCTTATAGCAAAACTATTGATTCGCTTCTCAAGGACACGGATCAACGATATCAGCATTTCTCTGCTGACATTCAGTTGATGGCAAACCCGTATCCTCATTTCACGGTTACAGCATTGCATCTGCAGTCAGTTGCTGCAGTTTTAGAAGCAAATCTTGAAGCTGGGTCTAGATTATACAGAGATTGTCGATTGCAGAACATCTTTATGATGAACAATATCTGCTATATGGTCCAGAAAGTGAAGAACTCGGATCTTAAAAGCTTTCTTGGTGATGACTGGATCCGGGTGCACATTCGGAAGTTTCAGCAGCAAGCGACAAACTATGAGAGGGCATCGTGGAATCATGTCCTCTCTTACCTGAGCGATGATGGCTTGTGTGCTGCTGGCGATGGTGCTTCTCGTAAAACCATTAGGGAGAAGTTCAAAAATTTCAACCAGTCCTTTGAAGACGTTTATCGAGTTCAGACAGCATGGTCTGTCCCAGATGACCGACTTCGCGATGATGTCAGGATTTCGATATCGCTGAAAGTTATACAGGCGTATAGGATATTCATGGGAAGATATTCTGGCCGCCTTGATGGCACAAAGCACCGAGATCGTTACATAAAGTATAGGCCAGAGGATTTGGAGAAACATTTGCTGGATCTTTTTGAAGGAACTCAAAAGTCATTGCAGCACTCTTGCGGAGCGTGAAGCTTAAAGCGCAGTTTTTCTAGTTTTTCTTGAAGAGATGTTTCGGTGGTTGTAATTGTTGCTTTGTGTGAAAATGGTACAGTTGAATAATTATATTGATGTCCCTGCTAAAAAAAATACGTATATCGATGTCTTGTTTTTACAAATCTTCATCAATTCTCTTTTCCTTCATGGCATATTGGCAACCATGCTGCTTAAAGTGCTTCTTCATAACTTAGTGAAGTACAGAGGATGTTGTAGCAATATATTTCTGCCACAACCTTTCTATCAGAAAGCCTGTATAGTTTCTTAATAGTATTTTGTTAGTGATCCAGTGATCCTGCTTGTATAAGGTTGCCGGCATTATACAAAGGATATGGATGTACCAGTTGAGAAGATCGTTCCAAGTGGTAACGATAGCAAGCCAAATGGAAGGTCGATTTATAGTGCACGATTTTTCTTGTCGCATTTCCATTTTAGTTTCCACTAAAAGGCTTTGCATTGTTAGAAAACACACGGTAAAATAGAAGATAATTAAAGAAGTGGGAGATATGGATTTTAACATAAAAAAAATCTTTATGAGAAAAACCACAGACGCACGAAGGTGAAATTCATTGTATGAAGAGAAACTATAAGCACAAAAAACTTCGGTGCATCTGGGTACATATATAGACTAGGAAATAAGAGTCTATAATGGAGAAGAAAACCAAATCAGAGTCAGTTGCACCGGTCGTTGTCACGTCTGCATTGGTTCGACAAACGTGTCCAGCTTAGACATGGATCCGAATTCGGATCACACTTTAACAATCTCTGCCTTGAGACAAATTTGTTTTTGTAGCCAAAATATAAAATCTCCTCAAAGTAAATCTTCGTCAATAAAAACTTGTGCCTCGAAAGTCCATTGTACTAATCTAAACAAGAAAGATTGGAATAGTCTTATCCAAATACATCTCACAAAGCAAAATTGAGCAAATTATTGGCAGATTCAAACACACGGTTATCAATAAAGCAGATGAATAAATCTATGCCGTTAGTAGTTCATACCCAGTAAAATCTAAATCTGTGTAACTGACCTCCTAAAACAAATGCTCAATCATCAAATGGTATAAACTAAAACATCACATATGGCATTGGATATATAGTGAAGAACTCATCTTGTGAAATCTGACATGCTCCACCTTGAACACAAAACTCGGCAAACAATACTCATTGAAAGAGTCGAATGGCATAAACCAAAACATCACATGTGGCGTTGGTATATAGTGAAGAACTCATCTTATGAAATCTGACATGCTCCACCTCGAATACAAAACTCAGCAAACAATACTTATTAAAAGAGCAACTTGTTTGTGTGTGGCCATCACGTATAACAAACTAACGGCTTCAAAGGTAACTAAATTACATAATATTGTTGAAATTGTTTCTGTAAAATTGGATGAAAGCAACTCTTGTATCGTTAATGGAGTATAAGTTACAATAGACCTCTCATATCAAGCTACGACAACTGAAAAACGTTGTGGAATTCACACAAAAATAAAACTTCTTGCACTCAAAACCATTCATCTCAAACTAAAATTAGAATAAAACCTTCATTTTCAAATAACAAAACTCTGAAAAATATTATACTAGTTACCATCATACTGACATCAAATTCCTGAAAATCAATATTACCAAAGTCTCCATAATGATCGTGTGAGCGATCCAAATGGCAACATATGCGAATGGTAAACGAAACACCAAATCCAGTTATCCCCATAACTGATATTATTTTTTTTACAGTCTCCTCGATCAAGTGTGGTTTAAATTAACTTATTATGTTCAAAAAACTTACACCTCCACCTTAGACTCTACATGGACGAATCTTGTTGTAGTAACTTGTAGTGGATGATGGATCGTCAAAGAAATCACTAATGGTAAATTCGTATGGATACCGCTAATAATAGGCATAGTGGACTAAGTTGCAATGAACCCCACCTCCAACGAAAAACACGCAGAGCTGAAATTAAATACAAATATATGCTTATACCGTATTTTCTACAACAAGAGATACATATAAAGGATAAAAAAATAAGAGTCTCTAACAGAAAAAGAAACCGAATCGGAGTCGGTTGTGCCGGCTATTGTCATGTTTGACACGGCTCGACGAACATGTTCAGCTTAAATACAAATCAAAATTTGAATCGCACTTTAACATGCGTAATTTTCAAATGGCGTTGCACTTCACCAACAATTCACTCATTCTGTTCAGATTCGGAGCTTTGAATTGTGCGAGAACAATTTTATCTTTGTCGAGCCATCGAGTTTACTTCCAGTTCATTTAAATTGAATCGCATCTTTGCACCCGAACAGGTGAGTGAAGTTTCAAAGCAATTCTTGGCAACCCGGCATTCCGCTATTGAAGTAGAAATTCCCAACAAGAAAGAACCTTTTTCATTCAAAAAAGAAAGAATTTAATCAGGCTCCCATCCCCATATGTACTTTACAGCCATGCCTTCTCCTAAAAAAGGAATCTTTAAGTAATTCTATTCCTGGATCAATAAAAAAAAGAGCACACACATACAACTATCGCCATCTCTACCAAAAATTTGGCCTGCATGAAATTCTGATGTCCTTGCTTGAACAATCAATCAACTACACGTCACGATCACTTATTCGCGGCGGCCGGTCATCCGGCGTGCTGGTCGTTGCCCTCAATCTTGAGGTCGGACGGCGGCAGGAAGTAGTCCGGCGTGAGCCCGTGCACGTTGAAGTCGGCCTCCTCCACCGTCCACGTCTCCTCCAGCTTCCTCTTGTGGTTGACGGAGCCCTCGCCGTAGCGGAAGAGCGTGACGGTGGTGTGGCCGCCGTGCGCGATGTTGATGCCGTCGATGTAGCGGTAGTCGGAGATGACGGACTCCATGCTGGTCTCCCAGAAGATGTTCTCGCTGCGGCGGGCGCCCTTGCCGGACTTCATGCGGAGCAGGTGCGAGTCCTCGAGCTGGATGAGCAGGCCCGTGCGCTGGCTGAAGTAGCCCCACACCGTGTGGTGGATGATGTCGAACGCCGGCGCGCTCCGTGTCCGCAGCATCGCCGCGCTCGCCTCCAGCTTCAGGATGAAGCACTCCTCGCCGTTGATGATCTTCTCGCCGATGCACACCGCGTCGGAGAAGAGGTTTGCTATCGACCGAGGATCCAAGCCCTGCAAGACCGCTGATCATTTGAATGGGTGACATGAAATGAGAGGGAGGCAGCCCGTCGCGCGCGCGGGCTCACGGCGGAGGCCGGAGCAGTATGCATGCATATATACCTGGAGGGAGCGGCGGAGGGGGCGGGGCGGGCCGCGGGTGGCGTGGGATTGCTCGGCGGCGGACTGGCGCCAGGCGACCTTGCCGTCGCTGCCGGAGCTCATCTTGTGGCCTGCCATGATGAGCTCGAAGTACCAGACCTCGGGGCACTTCTGCCAGAGCACGAAGCCGCCGACCTCGGCGCGGCCCTGCGCGGCTGTGACGGTCTGGTCGCCGAGGTGGAACTCGGACGCGCACATCCGCACCTTCCCCACGGCGTACATGCTCTGCACCCCCTGCAGCGCCGCCTGCCCGCCCGTTGCCGCGATGTACTGCTGGATGATGTACTTGGCCGTGGACGCTTGCTTCATTCATTCACGCAACGAAACACGTCAAGAATTATCAATCCTCGTGCTGTTGTGTACAAGCGTAATGCAGCATGGGTCACATGGGCGCGCGCGCGTGCATGCACGCACGGGGACGGGGGTTAGCTAGCTAGGACGGTGGGGGTGGCTTACGATGGAGGAATCGCGGATGGAGCGGCTGAATGCGCGGTCGTGGGGGACGGGGCAGGGGATGAGCGGGGAGCCGACGACGTTGAGGAAGAGCTGGAGCCCGGCGTTGGCGGCGGCAGGGCCGTTGACGGTGGCGCGGTCGAAGGCCTGGGCCTTGAGCCAGGCGCGCATGTTGGCGCCACCGGCGCCTCGCCGCTTGTCGGCGCCGGGGGCGTTGATGAGCATCTCATCGGGGATGGGCACCTCCAGCACGGTGTCCAGGGAGTCGTCGCGGTCCAGGTTCGGGCACAGCTTCCTCATGACACGCCCGCCGCCGCGCCGCGCCGCGCATCAGTGCCGGTTCGACAAACGGAGCAGAGTTGACGCCCAACACGAGCGGACAGAGGAGAAAGAGAGAGAAACAGGGGGAGAAGGAGCGAGAGGGAAAGGCCGGGGACATGTAGAAGCAGGCGCCATGCATTGGAAGCGAGGAATAAGTG
The DNA here is from genome assembly GCA_036346575.1 of Dendrocalamus sinicus. NCBI lineage: Eukaryota > Viridiplantae > Streptophyta > Magnoliopsida > Poales > Poaceae > Dendrocalamus > Dendrocalamus sinicus. The sequence continues at coordinate 17,455,153 of CM070643.1, read as the reverse complement.
GATCGCGCGGAGCACGGAGGTTGAGGAGAGGTTTGGTCCAATTAATTCCTTCTAGGTAAAAGAAATAGATCAAATACATATAATACAAAAATATATATAAGATTTAACATAAAAAGATAGAGAAACTTCCTCTTCTTTCTTTATTAATTTTTCCTTTCAAGTTACACTTTACAATAATTAGGATCTCTATTTATAGACTACATGAAGGATGTCCACCAATAGGTCAGACTTGCAGGTCCAAGTCTAGATTTTTCAACACTCCCCTTGGACTCTTATCTGATACACTCACGTCTCATCAAAACTACATAAAAATCCAGTAAGAAAAATGTAGAGAAAGAATACATGATATATGTTATGTTGTGTTGCACAAATTGTCTCATTAAAATTCTTAGCCGAGAAACTTCCGGAAAACTCGTCAAGAGAAAAAGAGTACAATCTACTAAATTTTATTTAATCTACAGAATTTATTTTTTGGATATTAGATCTTTATGATCAAGTTTTTATAGTGAGCTCAAGAAGAATCTCTCCTGACTTCTACACTTCTCTAAGTCCTATCATTTTAATTTCACATATACATCTTTCAAAATTAGATATTGGAAGTGACTTAGTGAATAAATCAGAAAGATTTCCATACGACTTAGTATGCAATATCTTAATTTCGTCCATCTTTTATAATTCATGAGCATAGAAGAACTTAGGATTGATGTGCTTTGTGAGATAACTCTTCACGTAACCTGTCTGTATTTATGCAACACAAATTGTATTATCTTCATAGATAATGGTTGGAGTTTGCATGATGTTCAACTCATATGACTCCTGGATGTGGTGAATTATCCATCGAAGCCAAGCACATTCTCGTGCGACTTCGTACAACGCTATAATTTTCGAGTAGTTTGTTAAAGTTGATACAAGATTTTGCTTAGGTGATTTCCATAAAACTGTAGTTCCAACACACAGAAATACATAGCTTGTTTCTCCCTCCATAGGAATTTTCAAATCCGATATGTCTTTTCTTAAAGGTGTCATACTTTCTCATTTCAAGTTACACTTTACAATAAGACCTCTATTTATAGATTAAATAGAGGGTGCCTATCAATAGACCAGTCTTGCATGTCCAGCCCTAGATTTTCCAACAGGAACTGCATGCCGGCATCCGTGCCCATGTTTGACACGCGGACGGCATCCGTGCCGTGCGTAGAAAAATGTGGAGTTTCCTCCGCATTTCCCTCCCTCTGCATGCTAGCCGCGGTTTGGGTCAATTAGAGCAATTCCAAGAGAAGAGCTAAATCATTTTCTAAAGGTAAATTTGGCTATTATTGGAGAAAAAACGTCTCCAATAGACTCTGTAAATGACTCTCCAAATTTAGTAGCTCTCTATCCCTCCTCCTTCGCTCTCTATTTTTGGATAACCTACCTCGCTCACCATCCAGCCTCTTGGCGCGGTCGGCGTTTCCTTCCCACACGCTACACCCCATCCCGCGCGTACGTGACCCACCGCGTGCCCTCTAGTTTAGATAGCCTGTTGGAGTAGTCTTGTTTTTTGGGGTGAGATTCATTTTAAAGAATAGCTAAATCACTAAATTTAGATACTTCTTTTGGCTAATCTCTTAGAGTTGCTCTTATGCCGTCAGAGTCGTATCGCGTCACGAATGAATGCACGGCACGATGGTTTAACATGGCTCGGCTTGGCGTGGTCCGGGCTAGGAAAGCAGCCCATGTCCGTTTTGTGTTGGTTTCATCCGGTCCAACGCGCTGGGTTCCTGCACCGGATGCTTATCTGTGCTGGTGAGGCCCAACATAGCTGAAATTGTAAAGCTTGAAGGGACTAGTCCAGCATAAACAGGAGATGCACTGCCGAAACTACCGATTGTATGCTGGACCGAGAAGACTGGCAGTAACAAACTAACAATGGCATGATGCAAACCGTCAGTTCACTAGACACTAGTACAGCACACGAAAGGCACCAGCACCTGGAGTCCTGGAGTTAAAAGAAATCAAACTCCAAGATGACCGCGACAAACATCAGAGCAGAACGATAGCCAAATCTCCACCAAGGCAACAAGGCCCCTTCGAGCGCACCGGTTGGAGAGGATAAAAAAGGCGCTACTTCACGCTACTTTCTGATCAAATTACTACACCAAGAAAGCTATGACGAAGGCAATGCCAAGGAGAACATGGCGGCCAACAAACGCAGCAGCAGCAGCAGCTTCGCTGCTGTCAGGGTTCATGGGGTTTGCCGTGGGGCCAGACGCGCCGATTGGTGTAGTGAAGCTCCCTCCCATGGTGGGAGTAGTTGGGGTCGTCGAGCCTGGGGAAGAAGTGCTCGTCTTGGCGCTTTGTCTTTAAACCGTGCTGTCTCGGTGCTTGTCCCGCAAAGACCTTTGCATAAATGAAGGCAAAATACTTCAGTTCATACTGCAAGGATTAGTCCCGAGATCGTTGAACTAACAAATGTTGTTTGATTAGTAGTTTACATCATAGGATCTCTTTGGAGCGCACAATTGGGAAACCATATGAATAGGAAAACACATTAATAGAATAGGAATGCACGTGCAAAAAAAACTAGAGGAATTCGTATTTCAAACTTTGGACGAGGCACAGGAAAATCAGTGAAAAGATCGGAAATGGTGAGTTGGGGCGGCTTGGGGTGTTGACTCTTTCAAAATTTTCTTCTAGGTATCGACTCTACGTAATGAAAACCTAAACTCACAAGCTCAACAAAGTAAAGACCCAAAAACCACCCAACACAATCTGTCTCTAGCCAGTCTGACCGCTGGCCGGAACTAGTGCACTCCGGTCGGACCGCTGGGTTCCATGCGGTCTGACCACTCACTGAGAAATCAGTCCAGACAACATTGCATATGATCCAAGAAAACATCTAACTCTCAAATCACTTATCCAAATGCAGCAAAACTTGACACAAACTCTTTCTACAATGTTAAGAACCTATTCCAATTAAGGATCATGAAGATCAATGCCAAAATTCTGACATTTCTCTAAAACAAGGATAGTTGCACCAAAACCAATCAAAAAGCACGAAATCTTAATCTGCTCTTGCTCACGAATCCTTGATGATCTAGATTACCTTGGATAGGTTCTCACATATCATAGTAACGTAGATCACACTACAAAATCAAGCCAAAACCTTCACAAGAACAAAATCCCAAAATTACATCTCTCTCAAGCAAAATCGGGCAAACTCAAGAAATTCCTCTAGAATGTGTCTAGATAGATAGAATCTGATCTCTAAGAGATATCTTCACTTCTTACATATCCTTGGCACCAGGGATCATCAAGAAGAGAGAAATCTAAAAAATAAAGCCAATCAAATCAAAAGCACAAGAAAGAATCCATGTCACAACTCACTTGATCAAACTTTAGATATTTATTTCACTTGAAAAGGAAAGTTTTACAACCACTCCCTCAGGATGGCAGAGTTATAGGCCTATAGCACACGCACACACACACAAAGGGCTCCAACATAAGGAAACTCTAGCCCTAATCTCTCAAGCTCTAAGTGTTATCTCTCTTCTCAACACAAAAGGCTTATATAATGGAAGCTTTCACCTCACATCAAATCCTAAACAACTCTTTCCTCCCATGATCATCCACATCCCAATTCACAAGGTAAGGATATCGCGCAAAATAAATGACCCATCTTCTACGCTCTTTTGCTTTGTGGTAGGCATGAGTGAATCTGTTCGTAATGAGGACTAGATCATCTATGGGAATTCCTTCAAGTTGCTCATCGCTCATGACTTGAAAAGTAGACAAGAAAAATCCAGAAGAAGTATTCGCACAAGAAGTGCCACTCTTGACAGGATCTGTCACAAGAGCCATTGTCTTCAGACTTTTGGGCTTCTTGGCTATAACACCCATCTCCTGAGTCTTTAGTTGAGAAAACAACTTATCCATAGTTAGTTGTCAAGTTTGTCTTGTCACGAATGGATGTAACTTTTATTTTCCAAACACACATGTCAAGAACACTTAAAGCATGAGCTGTATTGTCGACATCAGGCTAAGTAACCCCTCATAGACCTCAGATCACTCATGATCTTATGGAATCTATCAATGAAGGAATCAATGGACTCTCTAGGTACCATATATAGCTTCTGATAGTTCTTCTTAAACTAGGTCTCATGCACTTTCTTGATTTCTGACGTTCCCTCATGATAATTATAGAGAGTCATCCATATCTTATATGTGGATGCAAGATGAGTCATCCGACTAAACTCATTATTCCTAGGCATTGGATTAAGAGGTTGCGCACCTTAGCACTTGCCATAATCTAAGCTGACTGAACAGCATTGAGAATTACATCATCGGTAGGCACAACAAAGATACTTCTCACTTTGTTCTAAATGGGTAAACCTTGAGCTTGGATATACATCTCCATCTATTTCTTCCAATAGGGATAATCGACCCCATCAAAAACAAGAGGCTTGTTGTGATACCTCTCCGATGTCATTACTCAAAAGATCGGTTAGTATCTATGAAGAAGAGCTAAATAGGCTTTGATACCATCTGTAGAATCAAATATGGAGAGTCAGAGGGGTAAATGACTTTTTCAAAATCTATCCCAAGATATCAATTGTGCACAACGAAAACTCAAAATGACAAGCTCATCAAAGCCAAGACCCTAAAACAATATGAGACGATCTGTCTCTAACCTGTCTGATCATCAGTTGACACATGGTCTGACCACTAGCCAGAATGACCATGCTAGTCTGACCACACTGGTCTGACCGCACCGATCTAACTGCACTCTGGTCAAACCACTCAGTCCCTTGCAGTCTGATCGCTTGCCAAAAGAACAGTGCAAATAACACTGGACACGATCCAAGAAAAAATAAAACTCCCAAACCACTGATCCAAATGCAATGAAACTTGACACAAACCTTTTCTAAAAATGTCAGGAATCTATTTCAATCATGGATCATGAAGATAGATGCCAAAGTTTAGACTTTTATCTAAAATACGGAGAGTTGCACCAAAACCGGGCAAAAGAGGGAAATCTTGATATGATCTTGCTTGTGAGTCCTTAATGATCTAAATGACCTTGGATATGTTGTCACATATTATAGCAAGCTAGATCATGGCACGAATTAAAGCCAAAACCCTCACAAGAGTAAAATCCCAAAATTATCTCTCTCTTGAGCAAAACTGGACAAAACTTAAGAAATTTATCTAGAAACGTGTCTAGGTGAATGGGATCTAATCTCCAAGAGATATATCTACCTTGTACACGTCCTTGGCAACAAGGAAGATCAAAAGTAAGAAATTCAAACAAGAAAGCCAAGCAAATCGAAAGCATAAAGAAGGGTTCATGGTAGAGCTCTAAGCCTAGAGCACACACAAATACACAAAAGGCTCAAATACAAGAAAACCCTAACTCTAATATCTCATGTTCTAAGTGTTATATCTTTTCTCAACACACAAGGCTTATATAGTGAAGACTTCCATCTCATACCAAACACTAACCAACCAGCTATTCTTTAGTGAATCACATCACTTACAAACAGAGAAACCTGGTAACCCATATACAAATAGGTTTTACATTACACACACTTACATGCTTTTAAAAATACGGCTTCCACAAGGCTCCACAAGCCTAATAAGATATTTTATCCTCAAATACGTGACCTAAATCACTTAGTCCAATGTCATGATTTTACAAACCACCAATCCACCTAGTATTAGATAATTTTCTCGATTACCAACCACTGGTCTTCACGAAGATGCAATGTCCAATGCCTCATCACCAAGATCATAAGACTGTGCCGAGGTCATCACCCCTTAAAATGCCCGAGTCCTATGTTACAACGCATTACACCACAGTTAGTGATGTCTAATTACTTACCGCTAAGATCGTACATCTACTCTGAGAAATGCCATCACTTGAAACACACAAATCTAATTGGCACACCACATACACAGACTGCCTCTTTACGACTTTTATCTTTCTCTCGTGCTTCTCGGCTTAGGATGCTAATCCACATGGACTTACATGACACGCCACGACCACCAAGCCTTAGTCCTGTCACTGGTTGCAATAATCATCAAAGCACGTGTACACCAAAGAACACGAAATCGATCTAAACACAAATGACATGCACTTGACTCTCCTTAGTAAATCAAATCATGCATGAACACATCATGACTCACACTTACATGAAAACCCCATGACTAACAACAACATGTATATCGCCATAACTAACGACCCAAACGAAACCAATTTAGCAATAAAACAAATGGATAGTCTAACCGCGGCCACCAAGCCGGTCAAACCACGAACACCACTCCGGTCAGACTGCCGTGCAATGGCCAATCAGACCGCTCTTCTCTGGTCATACCGCATTTACAATGTTGATACTACCACACCAAGTCTCAGACCAAACCTCAAAGAACCCTTTTTGAAAAATACCTATCGCCAACAAAGGGTCGGTACTACCGCAGACCAGTCAGACCGCCACACCAGGGCCGGTCAGACCGCTAGCTACTGAAAGCAACAGGTCAGACTGTAATTTCTCAAAATCAAACTCAAACAACAAAAGCAAGGCATAAACAGTGTTAAATATTCACCACTCTCATAGAGCTTTACAGATCCAAAAGAGGCCATAGCATTTCTGTGTATGATATATCCGGGAACAGATGAAAGGTGGAGACTACCTTGCAGTTGCAGGGTATTTACAGGTTCCGGAGCCTGCAACATATACAGAACAAAGTTAGAAATTCACCGTGAGATCGGAACAAAGTTAGAAATCCACCGTGAGATCGAAGAAAGATACTAGCATGTCATGACCGGCGATCAAGGAACGTTTTGTACTTGTGTACGTACTCGGGTCTGTGGTGGAGAGGCTGGCGGTGCCGCCGAAGTCGCAGGTGGCGCCCTTGGCCTGGCTGTTCCTTTGGAAGTAGCTGTTGGCGGCGTAGGAGCAGTGCGCGCTCACCGTGTTGGGGTTGTAGCACTGCCCGCTCGGGGACACCGGGGCGCAGTCCGCGCCGTGCCCGCACGCGTAGTCCAGCGTCTTCTGCAGCGCCGCGTCCGCTAGGTCCGACCTGCACACGCACCACGCCCCGTCTGCATGCGCCACACGAACACGGGCGCGCGGAGGTTAAAGACGATCTCCATCATTAACTACTAGTAACCCACTCAACCGGCCATGACAGCAATGTGGACACTAGAAACGATATGTTTTTTGTAAGCTAAGCAACCTATACAGCAGCGTGCATACCTGAGCCGTGCAAGAAATGAATGTGCTTGTCAAAGACGAAAGCTTTAGCCTCACCTGATCCTTGGAGTGACACGGCCAACAAGAGCAGCAAGAACAATGGAGTCGCCATCGCGCGTCACGGTCCGTGGATGTTTCTGCAGTCTGGACACGGATCGAGCGCTTTGTTTCTCTAGCTCGACGCTGCCTAGTTTGGGGAGTACGCGCGTGGTGTGGCGTGAGCCTTCCTTTCCTCCTCTTTATTGGCAGCCACCGACGGGCGCGTTGCTCTTTCCGACCATTCCGCGGGCTGTCGCCTTTGGGCGGAGATGCCCCGTCGGCGCGCGCGGACGGCTCTGTGTTTTCGGCTATTCTAGGCCGGGTTTACGAGCCAACGTCCTCCAAAGAAAAGGCACGCAAAGCTGCAAGCTGCAAAGTAGTGTGTGTTCTCTGCAGCCTGTCTGTGCTGTTCTTCGCAGTAGTAGCGGCGCTTACCAGATGGTATCTGTGAGCCTTTTTCTTTTTGGGGAAGCAAAGCAATACCATACAGTAGATACATTCTTTTGCAGAAAAAGAAAAAGGAAGCTTCTTGCACGTGAGCGGTGTAAGGACCCGTATTTTTAATCATATCTTAAAAACAATTACGTGGCAAATCAGCATTTATTAAAACATCTAATTGCAATACACTTAGGAGATAGCAGTCACAAAAATATCAATTTTTTTTAAAAATAATTATATATATACTCACAAAATCCGAATTATACAAAAGTATTATACAAGTTCAATGTCCACTAATAATACATCAGTAATTGAGATACTACAGTAATGCTAAACCAATGACACGTGAGTAAATAATTATTTGAAGTTACAACAACAATGTCCACCATACTATATACAAGAATATATTAACATCCACTACTACTAAAAAAAGGTCATTCTGAATACCTCATTATAGATGGTTTAATACAAGCTATCAATAATAAAGTTACCACTGACGATTTTTTAAGATTGATCGTTCAAGTAAATATTAGCCAATGGCCATTCTCAGATTGACTGAATGCCTCAATGGACAATGGCTCTATCCAACCGGAACTGGACTCAATCCAACACAGAACACACCAACTCGCGCCCTCCTCTATCGACTGCTCCTCATGCCCTAGCGCCTTAGCCGGCTAGCCCCCAGGCACACAGCGACGGCGGCCGGCGGCGCGCCGCGCATCCATCCGCCGGCGCACGGGCGCAGGCGCGCAGTGCACGCAGGTCGCAGCCGCACAGGGCGCAGACGCGGCGACGGTGGCCGGCCGGGGCGCGGACGCGCGTCGCGGTCCCGGCGAGGCGCCAGGCACGGCAGCGGAGCGGCCCAGCACGGGACCACGGCAGGCGGCAGCGGCGCAGGCGCAGCGCCAGCAGCCCAGGCCCCAGAACGGCTCCACTCAGCACTCGCTCTTGCCTCCTAAGTCCAAACCTGAGTCTTTGGGTCTGTTTGGGACTGCTCCGCACCAAATTTTCCAGCTCCGCTCCCAATTTCGCTAACTAAACAAATTTAACTCCAAAAAATTCGCTTCAAGAAAAAGGTGGAGTTAGAGGCTAACTCCACGTTTTTTATGGAGCTCCTCAAGGGGTACTCCACAAACAAAAGTTTTCAAACTCCTCGTGGAGTTAGTGAAAAATTACCCACCACTGCCATTACATAATTCCTCTCCTTCGTACCGATTGAATTTCTTTTCCCCCGACGTTCCTTCTCCGATTTCTCTTCTCCGCCCCCACCTGTGCGACTCTCTCCTCCGCCCTCCACCTGCGCCGCCCCTCTCCTCCGCCCCCACCCGCGCCGCCCCTCTTCTCCGCCCCCACCCGCCTCCCTCCAAGCCGGCCTCCTCCTTGAGCTTCCTCACCGAGTGCGGCCGCCCTCCGACCCGAGCGTCGATGCCCTTCAAGCCGGCCTCCTCTCCAAGCGCCGTTGCCCTCCAACTCGGTCTGCTTCCTGAGCACCGATGCCATCCGAGCCGGCCTCCTCCCTGAGCTTCTTCTCCGAGCGCCGCCGCCCTCCGAGCGCCACCCCTCTCCGAGCGCTGCACCACCCCGAGCGTCGCCCCTCCCCGAGCTCCTCCCCGAGCGCCTCCCCGACGCCGTCGTCAACCGCCCCGACGCCGTCGTCACTGCATCAGCCACCTCGATGCCAACCGCAGAGCATCGCCGCCTCGCTCCAATTTCCAGAAATGAGTTTGTTTGTTGAATGAATCTGAGAATGTGCATTCAACCTGAGAAACCTGATGTGTGCTGATTTGAGAATGTGCATTCGACTTGACAAACCTGAATGTATCGGTTTATTTGTTAATGAATTTGTGATTAATGATGTGTCTTGATTTGATCGGATGTTGAGAATGTTGTGTGTGTGTAGAACACGAGAAACCTAAGAAGGCGATTGGTGCTGAACATACTGAATGTCTTGCTATTGTACAATGTCGCCTTATATATCTCAATGATCGGTGGACAATGATGTTCTTTTGTCTTGTGATGCAGGATTGAATGAAAATGACTCTTGTTTTGTATATTGATGAACCAGTGAGAAACCAACCAGCAAAGATAGCACGAGCTGGAGCATTTTCTGGAGCATGGTGTGCCATCTGCATATATGTTTGGATTCAATCTTACTATGTGTGAAGGGGCATTATCCATTAGCTCAAATTATGCAAGTGTCTTGGTAGTTCTTGACCGACAAATCTCGAGTTACATAATTTTATCTTCATTCCATGTAAAGAATCTTTCCCTTCAATCACATTCTTTAGATGTCAGATGGAACCATGATTGTCGTGGGCAGATTTTCCTGGAATTGAAAAATTGAGCTATGTATTAGAACACAAGTTGATTCCAACTTCCATTTGAAATGGATACAGAGAGGAAAGGATGGAATTATTTGACCAAAATATTTGTTTTTTGGTTTTCTCGAATAAATTAATTGCGATTGTAATATTTTACATCATATTTCAATTGGCAACAAAAAAATTCAGTTACATATGCTCCGCAAACATCAAAATATACACCAAACATCATTCAGGGGCACATTGGACCTTTCTCAGGGAAACCTCACATTCTTGGAGCTGGAGTTAGCTGCATGCCAAACAGGACCACCTGCTTCAGGAACTCCACAATGGAGCTGCTCCATGGTGGAATTGGTGGAGCAGAGCTGGAAAAACTGGAGCAGAGTAGTCCCAAACAGGCCCAAATGTCTGAGTGTCTCTCAGTCTCTGAGTCCTTGTCTAGTTGTCTCCTTGAGACTTGAGTCCAGCCTTGAGTTGAATTTGCTGAACCATGAATGTCTGAATGATTGAATATTTGAACGATGATGTTGATCTTGAATCTTGATCAGTTGATTGAGGCATTCAGCCTCCAGCCCTCCGTTCTCCAGTCTCCAGCAGGCAGCAACGCAGCGCAGTGTCCACTCTAGGGGTCAGCCGGTCAGTCCTGCAGGCCAGGGATCCACTGCTTCAGGCTCGGTGAAGTTTTCAAAAATTTTGACCATAATTTGTATTTTGTAAAATCCAATCAAACATCCAGTAATTAGTGCTTGATTGTGTAATGTAGATTGTAAAATTAGAAAATGGCGAAGAAGACAGCCAATTTGTATTTTGATTGTTGTAATGTGTTACATTTGAACTCTCCTATTATATACTTTGAACTTTCAAATTCGCAGTTTCGCACCTCCAGTGCTCAAATCCTAAATCCGGTACTGCCTACTGCAACAGCTGCTTGAGTCGTCATGGCCGCCGACCCATTCGTTTTTGGAACCAACGCGGACTCACGAAATCGCGGTCTTTCAGAACACGCAGGGTGGGGTTCGCTAGCTCGGCCTTTGTCACCGTGGCGCACATGATCAGAAGGCCACGGTCCAGGAAAGCGACCGATCATAACATACAACTCTGGAATTTCAAGATATGCAAACACGAAGCAAATTGTATATTTCTATTATATGCAGCGACTCCGAATGATGATTCTGTTTGGTTCTTGCTACAGAAAATATAGAGAAAATAAGCACAGGGTATATTCTCCGATTTGTCCCAAAATGGATGACTAAGTTTGCCTCCCCCCCCCCCCCCTCCCCCAACCAAGTTTATTCTTTGCTGCCAGGAATCGGAGCTGGCAGATACAAACAGTAAACATTCAATCCAATCTCCTTAGCAAGTATGCTACTTGAACCTGCTTGGTTAGTGGCATGATCCTGTAGCTGTACAGTTCAGCGACCAAGCTGGGTCTAATCTTGTAGGCAGGCGGAGTGCCGTTGTCTTCAGTGACTATGTTCACCTCTTGTCCAAAGACCTTGGCCTTCGCTTCCACCCTACGTTCAATAGCACGCTCCACCGTCTCATAGGTGAGGAGGTGCATTAGTTGCTCACGGTCCTGAAATTCCAAAAAAAAAAAAAGAGAGAGAATACGTCGTTTGCAATTTGCATAATGAAATAAAATTGTCAGTCTACCTAAAATTCTGTACGAGAAAAAAGACATGAAACTGCTGACCATCATGGAAAAGACAAGACTATACGGCAAAATAGAACACGAACCTGGGCTATTATTGCAGGCATGTAAGCTTCAGGGGACTCTTGAAACTTGGCCTCAGCCACAAACTTCCCATAGTGGATTCTTTTCGAGAGCGCCTGAATGATAGAACAAAGATCACTAAAATATAAAAATGACTAATTGCATGAGTCACCAGCAGGGTTTCGTTTTTGAACGTTTTTTGTCAAATATAAGGGAAATTCGTAACCATTTCTAACCACATGTGTGTGCATAGACTGGTGGTAAGGTGTTTTGACCTTGGAGACCACAGGAATTGGGTTAGAATCCTAGAAACTGCAAGTTTTCATCTTTTTCGTTTGAACTTCAAAAAATTCAAATTTTGATTTGACAATTTTGGCCGAAATTTTCCGAAAATTGGAAATATCGATTTTGAAAACCCTAGTCACCAGCGACCATCAGTTACGCACTGTGAAACAAGACATCTAACGAAATTATGACAGTAGAAAAATCTTGTAAGCAGTGGTAATGACAGGATATGATTTGACCAGACTTGGTTTGGTAAAGCTGATTTTTTTTAAGCGAATGTAAGCTGCAGCAGAGTAAAAAGAATTTACAACAGATTAGTTATCTAGCTCCAAACATAAGCAGATATTGACCCACAGTATTAGGGCATATTCAGAAGTGCTGTGGCTTTTGGCTGATTGCGAGAGGGATTGAGGGAGTAAATGACACTCGTGTCAAAAAGCACTCCGTTCGAAGCGGCTCCTGCAGACAGCTTATAGAAACTATCTTGGGAAGTTAGTCTGTTCAAAAGCTGGCTTCTAAAAGCCAAAGGATAGAAGTTGTTTGGAATAGGACCTTAAATTAGAGGGTCAACCATAAATAAGTGTAGTACCTGCAAGCAGATTGTATCACAAAGAGCACTGGATCCAGAATTACCATCGCTTCCTTCTTTCACTAATCTTGGAAGAAGCTCATCAAAATACATTTTCCAAATCTCTTTGTTGATATTAATAGAATCGGCAACAGGATGCAAAACCTATGGAAAGGATAAGAATAAAATAAGAATCTATCCAAAATTTACTGAAACATCAACAATAACAGCACAGTAATGAGTAATCTAATAGTAATATGAGTCTCTCAAGAGATGATGATACTCCACATCAGTGCATCATCACAATGGATACTTTGTTAACTAAAAAAATGAATAATACATGCAGTGGCCACCTTCAATCTGCCTAAGGTTCAGCAGGAGCTTTCACTTTGTACTAAAGAATTGTAAATGAGAACCAAAGAAAAGATCAGTCCAATATGTCACAAAAATAGCCCATATAGTTTGTTTCAGCTTTCAGTGCAATGACACAAAATAGCCCACATATAGCTTATCTAATGAGTAATGGCATAATCTACTGTAAGAACATCTAGCAATAAACTACCACATTGACGAAACTAGAGTATCTTAGTCAATCCTAGAAATCTTGAGGTCACTTGTATCTAAGGTTTGTGGTGTACTGGTATCTGCAGCATTTACAGGTGCATGCATTTATTGGCTAGTACACAAGCCGTATAGACTTTATAATGCCAGTCACTCAACAATGGCAAACAAAAGCGCATTATGTTCATGCACTGCCATGAGAAAAACTAATATAATTGTTGGCCAATGCAGGACCATGCTTTCCTATATCGACAAAAGAATGTTGTGGTCGGTGTTGGTTAGGTATAGGTCTAAAGACCAAGGATAGGGTACTCGCTCTCATCTAACCGTCAGCAGGGCTTTTCCCTGATGAGGCAAAAAGACTCTAAACCTTATTTGGAGAACCTTTATTTATTTATTGCTTGATTATGAATGGTGTGACACCTTTCTTTATATAGATAAGGTTAACCCCTAACAATATGGAAACTAATACAATCTAATGCAACCAATCAACTAAAAATAATATCATATCCATACTATCTAAATATTAAGATATATATTCCTAACATAAAGATATGCACATATCTATTCCTAATACGAAGATATGTATCTAATTATTCCTAATACGAAATATACATGCAATCATTCCTAATACGACTGCTACAGTGAGAACGGTAATGTTCACGCGTTACTGTTCACGTGCTACAGTGCACGTGGTACTATTTGTCCGCCTGCTATAGTGCCTTGCCGGATCATAAGCCATAACATTACACCCCTCGCGGCGAGACAGCCCATCCTCAGGCTGTCAGGTGACGACTATGGTTGAAGTCCTTTATAACCCTATGTCGACGAGAGCCCGTGACGACACCATGCGCACGCGGAAGATAATCAACGAAGCCCCGTTGCACAACAGCAAGGATACCAACCTTCTAGCGTTGGCTGACGTCGCAGGAGTCGCCAGTGGTAAGGGCAAACGCCATAGGGCAGCAACATCCTTATTGCCCTGCAATGCAACAGTTGTGGGAGAGATGTGATAACATTGCTGGCCCCTACATAACAGCCATTGTGCTCTGCATCTTCGAAGGTACAGTGTCGACCAATCGTGTGGAGAAGACCACCGTAGACAATGGCAACCTTCCTCCTTGGCAAAGGCACCAGAGGTGCGGCCAAGGGCAGCGCTACCTATTGAAACGTTGGTGGCGATGGCAGAAGTGGCATCGATGGTGACGTTGGTTCTGGCGGTGATGGCGACTCAGAAACCGCAGCAACATGCTGCGCTTTCTCCTCCATCTTGGCCATGAACTATTTCATCAAGGTCATCATATTGTCGAGATCGATATTAAGGTCTGCGACTAAGACCTTCATAGCAACTGCACAATTAGCAGTAGAAGCCATGGTGAGTGGCTCGGTGGAGGCTTGACGTGTGGGTGGAGAGGGCGTGATGGTGGTGGCGAAATGGAGGTTGATGTGTTTAACAAAACTTGGCCAACTATGCACCCCGAGCGTACACTCTAGCTGTCGGCACCACAAGGCGGCATTTCCCGTCAGGTGGTGCGATGCCAACCATTCCTTCTCTTCCTCCATCGTCCACTGCTCCTTGAAAAATTGCTCAAAGCGATTCAACCAAACTTGTGGATCTTCTTTGCTGTCGAAGGTCGAAAACCCTAGGTAGTGGAATCGTGAAGCTCGAGCCTTCATGGGATCAAAACCCTTACTGCTTGCTATGGATGGTGGAGCAGCAGTTGGCTCTGATACCAAATGTTGTGGCCGGTGTTGGTTGGGTTGGGTCCGAAGACTAGAGATAAGGCACTCGTCATTATCTAACCGCCAGTAAGACTCTTCCCTGATGAGGTAGAGAGGCTCTGAGGCTTATTTGGAGAACCTTTTGTTTATTCATTGCTTAATTATGAATAGTGCGACTCCTCCCTTTATAAAGATGAGATTAGCCTTAACAATATGGAAACTAACACAATCTAATGCAACCAATCAACTAAAAATAATATCATATCCATACTATCTAACTATTAAGATATCTATTCCTAATATAAAGATATGTATCTACCTATTCCTAATATGAAGATAATGTATATAATTATTCCTAATACGAATATATGCATACAACCATTCCTAATACAACTGCTATAGTACGCATGGTACTGTTCATGCACTGCAGTACACACGGTCCTGTCTGCGTGCTACAGTACACACAGTACTGTTTGTCCGCCTGCTTCAATGCCTCATCGGGTGCCATAGCAAAACTCTACAAGCCTACAAGAGAAGCATTTGACAAAAAAAAACATGAGATATGCATTACCGTTGGATACTGGATAGGTGGCAACAGTGGCTCAGGGAGATCTTCTGGAAAGAATGGGTGCTCATCTGGGCTCTTGTATCTCCCAACCTACATAAGAACATCAGCACATTAAAATTTTTTGGCATCAACTATCATTATAACTGTCATTATAATTGCAAGCCTGCTCCACCTGTGCATGTAGCTTTTCATTTCCTCTAACCATGAATTCAACCAAAGAGCCCCCAAATCCATCCATGTGGAAAGCATTGCTATCATATGTATCAGCATTGTAACAAAACTGAGCTCGCTCCAGGAGGCTGAATATGATGCTGTCTTCTTGTCTAATCAAAGAGGTTCTAATGCTGTCCAAGGTCAATATTTCACTTTGATCTATCCTCTGTTTCTCCTCCCTAGAAAAAGTGCACCATTAAGAAAAGTGATCAGTTCCTTCAGAGTAACATAAAAATATCAAATCATTTTGCAAAGGTGCTACAGTAACTTAACAGGGTTAATATATTCTTAGTGCTAAAAGTCAATTCCTTGCTCAAGGTTGTAGATACGTTTCTAGAAAGTTCCACCAAAATTCAATGAACCTTGGTCACTAAGATACTACAACATATGAATCTTTCAATGTGAAGACTGAAGACCTCAGGTCAAGTCAACAAATGTCCATGACCTATTTTGGTGGAAATGAGAAAAGATGCTGCAATAATCTGCACGGTTAATCATCTTTGCAACAATGACAACAAATCAGCAATATAATCCCTACAACCCAGCTTCGTGCTCAAGATTTCCGAGTCAACTCTTCCACCAAAAAGTCGGGTTTACAGGCTGTCAGGCACAAGGAATACTAGCATAATCAACTCCATGTTGTTAGGGGATGAATTCAAACGAGGACTTTCCAAACTGTGAGGAGATCAATTCAGTCACCAACTCCATATCAAACCACCTCAAATTGGAATCATTCGATGGCTAAATCCATGCACTTAGTAACTACATCGTATTGCAACCTTGGTTTGATGCACAAGGACTAATCGCAGAAATGGAGATACTAAATCACCAGCACCCCAATAGGGAACCATACATCTAATTCGAGGATCGGCGCAGGAAGTAGCACAAGCAGCCCTACAGGCATAAAAAGCGGAGACCCAGCCACAACCAGCACCACAGCACACAAGCAGGCACAACAAACGGGGAATCGATATATCCAAAGCTTTCTTGGAAAGAATCCCTACTTGGTAACGGGAGTCACGGAGTTGTTGGTCGCGAGCAGCGCCTTCGTCTTGGCCGCCGATCCGAAGGCGACGCCACTCCGGCCCTGCGCTCCCTGGGACACACCACGCCGGGCCGCAGGCGACGCCGCCGAGGCCTTGGACAACACCTTGAACTCCATTCTAACCACCACCCCCACCACCACCACGACCTGGAAGCTGGAATCCGGGACTCTGGATTCAGGATATGCGGGGGTTGGAAGGGGTAGGCGAAGGAATGCGGGGGATTTGTAGGCGGGGGGAGAGGGAGAGGCGATGGTTGAGGTTGGTGGGAGGGGGACGGCCGCGGACGAGGAACAAGGGCCCCGGCGCGTGAAAATGTCGTGCGGCGCGGGGTTGGTTGGGCCGTCCCGTCAGTCACCACCAGCTTCGGCCGGGGGTTTGTTTGGTGGAGGTCACTCAAGGTGCAGAGAACAGCGAGCGTACGCACTAGGAGAGCGTGAGGTGTGCGGCTGGTTCGTTGGCCAGGACGGCTCCGGTTGCTCGCGCTCCGGCCTCGGCTTCACCTCACAATTGCCTGCTAGGGTACCGAAATGACATTTCACTACTTGCGTACTGTGGTGCTGGGTAGGTTTAGGTTTTTTTTTTGCTTTTTGTACTTTACGATGCTACAGTAACTTACACTTTAAATAGTGTTTTTTTAAGACGAGTTCTACAAGCCGATGTAGTAGATATTGTACTGAGTTCGGATGTACCGATCAAAATCACATATGACTATCTCCCTCTTTGTAACATCTCTCATGAATAATTAGAATTTAAAAACCGTAGATTACAACTCAAAATAACCCACCACTATTTTGTACAAGATTCAATCTCCATAGTTTCCACGTGAACGATGTCCTAGGTGGTCAAAATCTTAGCAGCGGCACACATTTGCCATGATTAATGAGTGTGAGATTCAACAGCTACTATGAAAGTACTAGAAACAATCAGCGGCGGATCCAGCGGTGGGGCGGGGGGCTCGAGCCCCTCCTACCGTTACCGGATTCTTGGAGTCTCCCTAAATTTTTAGCCATAAATGTATAATATAGAAAGGACTAAGGTCGAATTGAAGGTACTTCAACTCCTCTACAAATTTTTTCCTGGATCCACCTCTGGAAACAATCGAGACATCATCGTCCCGTCTGGTGGACGCACGAAATCAGCCACGCGCGGTAGTTAACAAATATACACCCGTCCATCCACGCTCCAAGCGCACGTCAAATGGCAAAAGAACGAAATCTCTGTCCCACTATTCATACTAGTGTTCAGATAGGTGCGTTAGCTACGATCAAACCTACGAAAGCTTGCTTACCACTGACCTGTGTCTACTGTTCAGCACTATTAGCATGCAACTGTTACTGTTAGTAGGGCTGCTAATTAGTAAACGAATTAGTCGAACGGGCACTGGGTTCGTTAGGGTGTCATTTCACTAGCTATGGTAAATACGGCATTCGGGCAGTATATTTTACAGTTACAACTGCGGCTGTCGGTTACACGAAGACTGCTGCCCGGAGGTCCAGTGAAGGCGAGAATCTGCTACGCTTTTGCCTTTTTGGACTCCATCTTCGCAGGCACGGCACAGTTTCTCGAGTTTTTCGCGGCAGCATTTCAACATGGGCAACAGCAAGTCTCCGGGAATATATCTTTCACCCGAAAAGGTTTTTACAGGTAGTCAATGTGGTCTTTCCGTTAGCAATGTCCAGATGTACGTGAAGGCTTCACTTATTTTACACTCCAGCAAAATTACAAGTATGATCGATGTACGTAATCGTGTACAGGTGCCCATCAGAGGGAACAGGGTTACAGAAGAACTGGTAAAAGTATACACTGCAAATCCGTAAGGATCTTCTTTACATTAACTGACATTAGAACCATGCACTTAAAAGGAAGTTGCAAATTTTATCAGGCAAAGCTTCATGGATTGGACACTGTGTGAGTGTAACCCCCAATCTGCGAGGTCAGATAGTACATGTGGCTTGCCTAATTGCAGATTACTGCGGATTCTTTCAATTCTGTGATGACTCAGTCTTCACTAACATTTGCCCACTGTACTTACATCAGGTCGTGTACCTAGCTTCCTCATCATTACAGATCTCGGTGCTGGTGCATCAGAAATGACACCGCAACTCTTGCTACCTGAATGCATCAGAGACAGATTATGAAATGCCCCAGAAAATTTCAACTTTTTCTGTGAATTTTCCTGAATTTTTAAGTGAATTTTGAGACCTTTCCCTTTTCGGAAATCCCGGCGGAATGCACTTTCCTTTCTCGGCTTTCCGCCTTCTTCTCCCGTTGGCGCCCTTCTTCTTTCCGCTTCCTCCCTGCGAACGCGCTCGCCTGCGTGCGCGGTCCACCGCCGCGCACTACACCTCGCCAGCTCACCGCCGTCGGCCGTCCCCGACCGCGCCCGACCCGGTTTTCCCCTCTGCCACTTGTGGCCCACTCGTCAGCCCCTCCTTCTCCCTCCTCCGCGCGACGCGCCACTGCCCATCGCTGCCGTTCACCTGCTCCCGCACTTCCTCCTGCGCATTTACTCGCGATGACGCAGCCCCGTCGCTCAGACTCGAGGCCGCACCAACCCCCACAACTTTCCCATGCTCTCTGCAGCTCAGCAATTTACCCATTCCGCGCCATTACTCTCTCCCGTCAGCTCCGGCCTGCTCCCTCGTCGCCAGCTCCCTCCGCGCCTTCTTAAGTCGAACCAACCCCGCCAAAAGCTTCCCCACACTTCCTAGCTACTCCCAGAGCAACCGATTAGAGTATAGCCGCCTGTATCGCCGCTGATCAGCTCCTTCGTCGCTGGTGATCTCCCGAGCCCCATTTCTTCGTTTTTTCCTTAAAGTCCGATTGCATTCACTGACTTGCTCTCCTTTGCCCCCTGAACACGATGGTGGACTACGCCGGTCGAGTGCGTCCCTCCCCTGCTCTGGGGCGAAGCTAGCCGTCGACCGAAAGGGGGCCACCATGGCCAGTTTGCTATCATTTGAGCCCAATCAGGTTCATTTGCCGGTGGAGGGACGGACTGACTTCCTGGTTCTCCATTCATGTTGCCGTTGTTCCTTGTGTTCACCACCTGCTAGTTGCTTTTAAGAATTAGGAGAGAGGAGACTCAAGGCAAAGGAAGGATGGGGGATATTTTGCACAACCCAAAACAAAATTTCGACTTTAATAAAACCTTTATTAATCTCATAATAAGTAATAGTTACGGCTGTCGACAAAAGAGAAAACTTGACAGCTCATAACAGTGTTTTATTTCTAGCCTAACAAATCATCCTAAAGGGGTAAGGGTCGTCTCGGGGTCATCCTTCGTGGCTGTTGAGGTACAAAGCGCGATCCTTCAATGCGAAGACTGAAATGGTGGCAAAGGCGGAGAACTGCTTTACGAACGGCTTCTTGTCTGGCTCTTTCGAACGAGTAACCATTTCCTGTGAAGCGGTAGCGAAGACCTCCATATCCCGTTTGCTTGGTGATGAGTAAAGTGAAGTGGTGTCCCATCATCTGATCTCCATGGCTTTCTTCTCGATGTATGTAGATAGCTCGACGTTGAAAACCCAAACGGCGAAGCAGGTGATGAAGGCCTCTACTCCATCCATCAGTGGGTGCAACATCGAAAGTGTTCATCTACAATTGTTTGAAAAGGAGAGAGAAGTCAGAAGGGTGTTTTTGAATGATAACATTAAAGATGAGGAAGAGTAGAGGGATGAGAGAAAGAAAAGATTGAGGGGTAAGAATAAGCATTATATATGCATATATATGTATACATACATATATATATTTTAAAAAATATTGTTTATAAGAAAATAAGTCTTTATGGTCAAACCATTCTATTCTACCTACAGTCGCGTCTTAGTATCGTCATGGTTCTGATACCACCTTTGTCGAAATCTGGAGTAACGACTCCTGGATCCTCTATATAATTTGCACTAGTCCAGGATCGATCAGCTAGTACACACAGTACAACAAAGATAAATACCAAACACAAATGACTGATTATATTAAATAAAAAGTACGGCCTTATGGCCAAGTTTTACATCAACGCTCATTGGCAAAATAAATAAAGGAAATAACTGCAGAAGCAAACTGATAAATAGCGAAGCCCAAGTCTGCCCACAGGCAAACGACAGTAAGATGCGGCCCTACTCGTACAGATCTTCACCGTAGTTGACATCATCTTCCTCTGTGTAGGGAGTGGTGCAAGGTGAGTACAAACTTGTACTCCGCAAATCACACGGAGAAATGCAACATAATGATAAAGGCTTCAATGGAAGGCTTATAGGGTTAGTTTGCATAAAATAACATTTATGAAATACAGTAAATAGATTGAAATTGTTGAATTTAATACAATAAGTAAAAACAATACTTTTAATCGAAAATAATACCGTCAGTGCAGACTCCGACCAAACACCAACCTATCCATGGGCATCCCACCCGAACCATCTTTTTCCAAAAGAACACGTATGGATTCCATCCATCCACACGTTTCCAATCTCTCGTGGATTCTATCCATCCACAAGCTACCAATCTCTCTCATGGGTTCCATCTACCCACAAGGTTTTCGAAAAATATTTTGAAAAACAAGATCTAATCCATGAAAAACTTTTACCCAGCATGCCCATGACCGTGGGCACGGCTATCCAGGATAGATTATATACTCTGCAGAGGTTGTACAGCTTTACCCACAAGACACGATCATCCCATATTGCCACCGGTTTACACACTTCCTTAGGTGTGCGGCGATGAGTCGTGACAAGGCCTTTACAATGCAAAGCCTTCAACCTGGTCGAGCCAACTCTGAGGTTTCACCCCAGTAAGAAATCCACCAGACCGGGACCCCCTCTTGAGCCTAGACGAGACTTCTCATGGCTTAATTAACCACCTCGCCCAAGTGAGACTTCACATGGCACCAACTACGCTCACTTTCAACCTACGACTTGACTCAGATTGGGACTTCACAAATTATTCAGTTAGGGTTGTCCCATACCAGCCATGTGGTAGTACGATTAGGGCTTTACAACAGTAGCTCACAGACCGGTCCTTAATTTGACTTAGGCCCAACCACATACCCATGTGCACGACAATCAACCACTGCGGCTCCAACAACAGGGCATGCCTGCACCCACCACTCTAACCAATTGCCTAAGTCTAAACCAAGTTTGATATTTTGTTTTCAAAATATTTCATAAACACTCCTTGACTCACCAAAGTCAAGAGCACATATCAAAAGTATATCATTTTATGTGAAAAGGTTCATCATTTTATGTGGAAGATATCCCAAAACAAAATTATATAACTATGCAGGGCTAAGCATTTGATTAAACTCTCTAGCCAACACTAATGTGTTAACTAGAGTTTGATTCTAGGGTGACAATGTATAAGAAATTCAATAACAAAGGAGGAATTAACAAGTAGGCATTAACTATATTTAAAACTGAATTGAAATACGCCGAATAAAAATATGCATGCAATATAGTTTAAATCAACGTAATTTTATTTTAAAAACTGGGATCAACATGATCAAGGAGTGTGACTTGCCTTGCTCTTCAACTTGGTTTGAATCTTCGTCGAAGAATTTTCCCGAATCGTCGAAGTCTACACGTTAAAATAACCCACCAAATTCAAACTAAATTCAAATTGACTTCAAAAATTTGAATTGAGGCTAGAAATGGATAGAGGGGAATTTTTGATGAATTTAGAAATTTGAATGGGCTAAATCAGAGTTAGGATGAAGGAGAACGGGCTCCGGGAAATTTGAAAAGAGAGAAAAATGAAAAATCAGGATTTTTGGAATTATTTTTCTGCTAACCTGAATTATTGCGTCAGCAGGGAATTTCTTTTCGGCTGGAATTATTTTTCAATTGAAAATCGGGTTAATGCGCCATGCTGGCGTCAGCACTAGGGTGGCCGACGCTGACATGCGGGCCCTGGTCCATGGACCGAGTCCATGGTCTACGGGCGGAGCTGAGGTGATGCGGGGGGTGGCGTGGCAGCCAACGGGGCAAGGGGAGCCGACGTGGCTGCCACCGGGCGGCCGCGTGGCGTCCACGCTGGCGCAATGGGGGCACCGGCTAGAGAGGAGCTCGGGGATGGCACGCCTGCCGGAGCTCCGGTGGCCGGCGGCGAGCGGTGAACGGCGAAGGAGGGAGAGAAGACCGAGAGGAGTTCGGCGGTGGGCACAGAAGTTACTGGAGAAGGCCGAAGGATGGTCGGCGGCGAGGGAGGCGGCGGCGGCGCTCGGGTCCAAGCGGCGGCGACGGTTCCGGTGGCGGAGAGGCACAGCCGAGGGGCGCACGAGCTTCGCTGCGAGGTGGGGAAGCCGAGGGAAGAGGCGGCAGAGCTCGAGGGCGATTGCTCGCCGAAGTTGGGAGCGACGGCGGAAATGGGGGAGCACGGCGCGGGCGCACTCGGGTGGCGGGGAGGAAAATTGGAGGGCGGCGGGAGGATGGGTGGAAGGAGGCGGAGGTGATGGAGGTATTTATAGGGGGCGGAGGGGCGTAGGCCGGCGGGAATTTCTCGCCGGCGGTTGGCGGCGGCGGCGGCGGTTGCGGAGAGAAGGTGGGGGCGTGCGCGGAGAAGGCGGGGGAGAAGGTGGGGCGCGGGTCCTACAGGGAGGTGGCGCACGAGGGAGGAGCGGCCGGAAGGTGCGGGGAGGTGGTTGCGGCGCGCGGCGCGGAGGGGAGGCGGCGGAGGTAGGGAAGGCTGCCAGCCAGCCAGCATGGCGCAGCGAGAGGGGGAAGGGGGTGACTGACGGGCGGGGCCCGCGGGGCAGAGAGAGGCGGAGGGAGGTGCGGGAGCGGGTGACCGACGGGTGGGACTGGGGAGGAGGAGAGAGGGAGGAGCGGGGAGGCGTGGGCGGCGAGGATGGGCCGGGGAAGGGGACGTGGGCGGTTATCGGCCGTCCACGTGGCGGCTGGAGGGGAAGGAAGGGGATTTAATTTTAAAATTGATTTTCAGATTTTTTAGAAAAGCCCAGAAATTCCATTAAGCCTCAGAAAAAAATACCAAATGACCTCCAAAATTTCCAGAAAAATTCCTAGAACCTCCTGGAGACATTTGAAACTTAATAAAAATATTTCTACCTAATGTTGGTATCTAATTTTCATACTTTAAAATATTTTTAATTTCAAAAATACATTTTAAACTCCTGAAAACTCAGAAAACCCAAATAACTCCAAATATTTAATTTGACATAGGATTTTTATATAAAATCAAAATACCATTTTATTTAATAATGTTTTTAGGTTTTTCTTAAAATACTTTTCAAATACAGCTTTTTCAAAAACAGAAATTCAGGGCAAATCCAATTTAAAACTTAGGCACAAAAATACTTATTTTAATTTTAATTAATTTTTATTTATTTATTTATTATTTTTTATTTAGCAAAAATTTGGGATGTTACAAGCATATTCATTCTATGGGGAAAATGTTCATGTGAAAGTGTTTTCAGTCTTCTTATTATGGAGAAGTGTTCATGAATTTCTAGAATTTTGATGTGTTTTAAAATTTTGTCATTATCACCAAAATCAACTTAAATAGAGATTGATCTTTCAATGAAGCGTAATTCAATGAGGCGTAACCCGGAATGAAAAAATTCAATGAGGCGTAACCCGGAATGAAAATGGTCATTGTTACCAATATTGATGATTCACCCTGGAGTGGGAGTAAGCATTGAAGCTAAGTATTGTAAAAACCTTATTATTTGTTTTCTCAGTTGCACACTTACGGAAGCATGTGGTAGTCGATATTATGAGCTAATCATATTTTATGGGTAAACCTGTACAACTTGAACAACCTCTACAAAAGTGTTAAAAAAGATATTCGAATAACTATGCTCCCGGGCATGGGAAAATTGTAGAAATGTCACGCTTGCGTAGTTTTCATAAAATAATGGTTACTTGGTAATGGTTGTGATAACTTAAACTAGAAATAGAAATAAAAGCGGAGAGGTTTTGCCCTCATGATGAACTTGACTTAAGAATGGATATTTGTTTTGATGTAAAAATGGCTAAGTTATAGGTTTGGAAACTAACTAAGATATCATATTGGACAAATTGGTTTTGTGCTACAATAGATATAAGACATTCTCTCAGTTAAACCTTGCATGTAGATATATATACACTTGCATTCCACTGTAGGGACTTGCTGAGTATTTATGTGCTTATTGTTGCTTAATATATGATTTTAGATGACAGAGTTGATGACCCGGTCTATGGATACGTCTATGCCTCCGGCTATGATATGGAAGACAAATGCCAAGACTAGGTTTAGCCACAATTGATTACTTATGGCAGATCATGGAGGCCATTTTGGTTTACTTACTATTTCACTATTTTATTATGAACAATCCTATTTAGCATATCGGGCTGTTATATAAAACTTGATTTCAAGATCTATTTATGTTTGCCTATGTAATATTAAGTACTTCTTTTATTGTTACACATGTATGGATGCGATATTTATCGATGTTATATTGTGTGAGCTAGTTACTGATCTAAGAACTAGCTTAGAATACACATGAGTGTCGGATTGTCAAATTCGGGTCGCTACAACATGATACGTTGGATACAATGTCATGCATATTGTATTTGATATGTAAAGACATCCACATAAAAAGTGTAGTGAAGCCATTTAATGTGTTGGCTAAAATGTCCTATACTTACGCACCCTGTCACTGCAAATTTGGCAAAAATCAGCAAGCTGGGCATTAGTGCCCCTATCCTAAGGGAGGACTAGTCGGTGATGCAATGATAGAAAGAGTGACGCCTAGAAAGTCAGGACATCGACTTAGGCATCCATGGCACCTCTTTGGGCGAGTGACTTGGGCTAGTGGATGCAGTTCGCAGAGGGAGGAAAGGAGGGGAGGGAATAGCGGTGGATGAGCTCATGGCTGACGGAAGAGGTCAATGTCGGCAGCGCCCTGACTAGTGAGGATTACAAGAGGAAAAGAAAAAAAGATAAGATAAAATAAGAAAGTGAGATGGAGGCAGCCCATAAGGCCCAAATAGCCCATGAGGGGAGTATATTAGGGCTCCTCCTCTTCAGATAAAAAGTAGGAGTGAGGTAGCCGCCACCACTCTCTTCAGTTTATCCTCCATATTGCTGTTGTTTTACCGTCCTTCCTTCCTCCCTTCCTCTTCCCCTTTTACCTGCTTCCTAGTATGCAACTTCCTTCTTCATTGCTGTCTCCATGGAACGATGGGCTAGGCTATGACCAAAACGAAGGGAGGCGAGAGCAACCATGGAACCGTAGCAATGACAACACCGGATATCTGTTGCAAAGACATATGATTATTCTCGATGGCAAGTTTGAGTGGCAAGCCGCCATGGTGGTTTTTTGGTGCTAATGTCTACGTGTAAGTTTGTTTCTTACTCCATCGTCTATCTTCTTTGTTTTTTTTTTGTTGCTGCTGCTGCGAAGGTCTAATTTTTTGTTTCATTTTTTCATTCTAAGTATAGTCTTCCAATTTTATTAACAAATTCACATTTTTTTTACATCTCTTCCTCCTCTTGCTAAGCATCGGCGTAGCCGCGTAGCACCCATGAAAAACCTAGCACACAGGGTTCTAGCCTACCTGGGCCCCTGGCTACCATTCCGTTCACATCCACAGTCCACACCTCACAAGTCACAAAACCTCCTCCGTTATAAATTTTCGGCTTGTTTCGTAGAAGTGCTGGCGAGAGACGTCCATCAGACGGAGCGGCAAAACTGTCGGCTTCTCCCGGATCTCGCCCTATCATGGCGTCGTCAGCGGAGCCGCCGCCGAAGAAACGGAAGCTCGTCGAGGCCCAGACCCCGAGCCCCTCCTCCACCCCGGGGCCGCCCCCGCCTCCGTCCCCAGTTCCGCCTCCTCCCGCGCAGCCTCCCCAAACCCTAACCGGCGCGGCGCCCTCCTCCCCGCCGCCTCCCCCACAGTCGCCGTCGCCGACGCCGGAGGAGGTCCTCCGCAAGCGCCGCAACCGGGAGGAGCTGCGCAGCCTCTTCGAGTGCTACCGCCGCATCCGGCTCTGCGTGGAGCGCAAGGACGCGCGCCTCATGCCCGAGCTCGAGCAGGTTTACCTCGCCCTCATCACCGCCTCCCGAGGTACCCAAACTCCTACTCCGCATACCCTCTCTTCTGATTATATATTGGAATTGGAAATTACTTTCGTTGGTAGCTGATTTAGTGGATTACTGTAAGCTGGGTATGCTCGAAACCACTTCACACTCGAAGCTAGATTTTTTTTTAATGCTGGATCGGTCTCAGCGGATTGTAGAGTTGTGAGTGCTTTGTTCCTATTTTGCTTTAGTTGGTCTGGGTTTGTTAGCCACTGGAGGGGAAAGGAGGAGGCTTGTGTGGTTGTTCGATTCTATTAGGAATGGGAAACATAATAGACTTAAGGGATGTTTCACAGTCAGCAGATTCGGGTGCAAAGCAATTGGATCCATATGAGCTACCATGGAAAAAGTATGATTTTGCTGTGAATTTCACATTGTAAACCTGTGAATTTCACATTGTAAACCTGTTCTATTCCCTATGTAACTCAAAACTTTAGTCTGCTTTGTTTGGTCGACAAGTAGCGTGTTGTTTAGTTTCTTTAAGGTTGAGAACTTGAGATCGGTACTGCATGTATTAGATACAGGGCTCATCATAGGGACATGTCCTTGCGATGTACTATTGGCACTTGTTGATTACCTGTTCATGGAACTAGTCCTTGAGAGGCAAATTCATAATCACATATTTCCTAGCAATATGGAAAATCCCGCTGGTTAATTTCCAACTGAGTGAAAGGATTTTTTTTTTGTTTATGACTCCTTTTTAGAGCTATAAACTCCATCAAAATCAGCGTAGTGCATATATCAATATATAATAAATATATCGCTTGGAATTTCTGAGTTATTAACTAAAATCTGGAAGCAAAATTCGATCAATTAGTACTGCATCATTGATGGAAAATTGAAGTAAGCTCATTGAAATTTGCATTTTGACATGTTGTTTGTCATGTGTGAATCAGTAAGGTCAAAAAAGGAATTATGCAGTATTACATATTCTATTATTTCTGGAACTGTAAAACTTAATCCTAAATGTTTGAGCTTAACTATGGATGCCCAATTTTCTTTTGGTAGCAGTCATGTTTCTGTACTATTTTGTAACCATTTTTATCTAGGACAGGCATTGTGGCAACCTTGTTTTCCATGTTGGTCTGCTTTTCATTTACCATTTGATTTAGCTTTTGTTTATAGTGTCCAATTGAAAGGCCCAGCCTTTATGAAGTTCTCTTTCTAAATAGAGCCACATTAATGAATAAAATTTCTGGAGTACATAGGTACTTGATTACAAGACTAAAACTTCTTATATTGAAATCAAGTGGCTGTTACCATGTTTAACAATCATCCTCATCCTTTTCCCTGTCTATCCATACAGGTTGCACAAGTGTACAACGTATTTTAGCTAAATTGATTCCTCAATATGCCTCATACTGTCCTACTGCACTTGAGGCAGCTACTAAAGTTTCCATCAACATGTACAAATGGAACTTGGCCATTATAACAAGAGGGGAGGATGTGGATGGTGTGGCATACCAGACTGCTAGGGCATGTATACTTGGCTTAGCTGACATATGTTCCACAGCATCTTTTGAAGCTCCCAAGTCATCTGTTATAACAGGAATCTGCTCTGCAGTTTATATGACTGTCCTCACCTTCTTCATTTCAACATTTGATGGGAAGGATATCTATCATATAGGCCCCAGAAAACTTGCAAAGCTTCAGGACCCTGTGGAGTTGTTAGACATTTTAAAGCAGGAGTCAGGGGATGACAACCGACCAGTGCATGATTGTTTATTTGAACTGAGAGCACTTTCCCTGCTATGCATATTTCTTTTATTCCCAGAGAACCTACTAGAAGCCTGTTTTGCTTTGATTGCTTCTGCAGAAACTGACGATGTAAAAAGAGAAGGGATGTACTTTTTAAATCAGCTGACCTGCCATCTGAACGGTGATATCGCAAATGATGCTCTGGATGATAAGGCTGATGGAGCCTCGCAGTGTACAGGGATGGATGTATATCTGCCTGACGCCAATGAGATTTTTGATTCAAAGCCTTCTTCTGATGATACTAGTATTTTAGGAAGTTCTTCGGTAGAGTCAAATGAGTGTTACATGACAATGGTATGGATAACTATTGATTGATGAAGCATTTTCACCTTTCTATTAAGTACTTTTGAATTTTGCCCAATAGAAACGATAATGGGTTGTAGCGTACTGAGATCGTTACTAAACAACAATTGATCAATTCAGCTACCTATTTACTTTGAATTTAGCCAGTGTTATTATAACTTGCATACAGTGGTTTTGTTATGGATGGTTAAATGAAGTACTATTGTTCATTTCCTGCTTATCCTTGATGAGGATCTGCATACATCTAAGGTTAAAATTTAGTCAGAAAGTTATTAGCCAGATTCGCTCAAGCAAAGAGATATATTATGGGTGTGCTGGATTGGAATTGATGCCACATCTTTTAGATACATAGATTGATATTGGGTATAGGGTTGCATAATTTATGTCTGACTTAACCTAGGATATCATTAGCGTAAAATTATAACTCACTACTTCCTAATGGTCTTGCGATTCCTCTTTTATTTGCACGTTAGTAACCCAAGATTTTCAACTGCGTTGTCTTTCTGCCCTTTTTTATGGTTGACTGTTGGAGTAGACCCTTAGTAAGTTCATGCTTCTGTGTGGGTTTCATTTTTAAGAATGACAGGGGTGAGTTGCCTAGCCTTTTCTTGTCCAGCAGCTACTATTCTCTGTTGTGAACAAATATTGATGAGATGGTCTATTTTGTAATTTTTTTCAACAAAATATGGGGGAGAAAAAAATTTGTATGGGTCCAGGCTTAGGAGTTGAGAATATAACAAAGCCAAATTGTAGACAGCATGTGTCAGGCAACAAAGAAAAACAGTTCTTTTGTAAGTTTGTGATCTCTAGAGGTTTCTTTGCAATCTTCCACAGTTCCATTTAATTACGTGATGAAAGTCTGTCCTGTAGCTTCACTTGTCAGTAATTTTTTTTTGTTTATTTATCTTATGTGATCATGATTACTAGGTTTCACTTGCAGGCCATCTCTAGGCATCCATCTTTGAGAGGTTGGATATTATTGAGGTACAGAAAGCTGTGTGATTCCTGTAGATCTTCTGTGGTTGCAGAGGTATCATCTTGTTTAAAAGTTTTGGGATCTTTATCAGAACATGATGAGGATGAAGGTCACATGAGCAGTGAATCATCAGTGCTGGAGAAGCTTGACAAAAATGTAGGAGAAAATTTGCAGCCAGGTAAATTAATGTGTTCATCTGAGCAGGGAATGCTTTTAAAAACTGATAGCATTGACAGCTATGGAGGAAAGTCTGTGCAGAACAAGAATGTGCAGACGGTGCATACTGGTGATGTGAAAACTGAGAAGCTGGCTGATGCGAAAATCGATGGCTGCAAGGGTGGAACTGTAGTTTCTGGTGCAGGGCATCAAGGTGCAAGACCTGATATGCATACACTAAAATCTATGTATGATTCTGCTGGAGGATCTACAACGCTTACTTCTCCAGGGCAGCATTTTGGGAAGGTGAAGCATTTATCTTCTGAACCGTCTGATCTTTATGGTGCTTCTGTCTCAAGGGATGTGATTTCAGTTTCGAAGGAACTTTGGGTTGGTTCACTCGGAAATAGTGCTGCACAGGCTCTAGTTAGATCTAAATTTGAGGAGTTTGGCCCATTAGCAAACTTTTTATTCTATCCATCAAAAGATTTTGCCTTAGTTGAGTATAGAAACATAATGCATGCTGTTCAGGCATGTGGATATATGCAGGGTTCCTCTATTTGGGGCGGTGGTCTTCAAATAAGGTATTTAGATAGACTTATAGGTAGCAGGGGATTTATTGGTGGTATAGCTGTTGGTGAAAGCTGTCATATTTATATTGCTAAAGTCAAGAATCAAAAAGACAAAGATGAGGTGTTTGATGAATTAAAGGCAGCAGGGTTGAAGAGACCGTGTGGCTTTACCGATATCTCCATTGAAAATGCTTTGCTTCTTGAATTTGAGACGGCAGTTGATGCAGCTGTTGCAAAAGCACATATTAGGCGCCAAGCTCATTCAGATGTTTGTTTCCAGGATAAGAATACATCTAGTCATCAACTTTTGGTGCGAAACATGGACAGCTCAGTCCCTGACATGGAGTTTATCAATGCATTCTCACGATTTGGTGAGGTCGTTAGGTGGCAATTCAATAGGCTTGATGGGAGCTGCTTGATAGATTATAGATCACATAGTGCTGCTGCCTGTGCGAAATCACACTTGCATGGTGCAAGATTTGGGCTGAAGTCAATAAGTGTTGAATCAAGGATATACAGTGCAGGATCTGTTCATGATAAAATGTTGTCACCTCTTCCATTGTTAGCCCAGAATGTTTCTGACAGCAGCAGCCACCATGAGATCAGGTTAGCTTAACCTTTTTTTTTAATTCTTACATAGCTAGAGCCATGGTTGCATCTTTTGTTATTTGGGGTTTGCAATCCAGTGGTTAATTTGATTATAGCTTCCAAAATGTGCTTAATGACTGTAAGTTTAGTATGAAGTCTGAGTGTATTGCAATAGCTCAAGAGGCAATATATATGAATACATGGACTCAAACCCTAAAATAAGAAAATATCTAAATACATTTAACACCCCCTCAAATGTAAGGCATATGCAATAGCATTACATTTGAAAAAGGATTGACAATAAAATAGGGGAAATCTAAAGTTCGTGTCTTGAAGATGTCATTGTAGCGTGTGGCTGTTGAAAAATTGTGTCAAATATCAAACATCCGGAATCGTGCAACAACCCAGAAAGCACAAAGTGCAAAGGCTGGGAAAGTGGAGGTAAAGGGAGCAAAGTCGATCGCGGCAACACGATGAAAAGGCTGTGTAAAATGACACAAATAGAGAGAGCTATCAAATCAAGCCGAAGAGAGAGAAGCATAGCGGCGCAGATCGAAGCCCGAGATAGCGGCGGCGCAGTGCACAAGAAGCACAACGGAGGCGCGGTGCAGAAGAACCGCGGCGGCCTTTGAAGCTCGAGGCAGCGGCTCAAAGAGAAGTGGCGGCATTATAAAGACTTCTATGATCTGCAACGACTCAAGGAGAAGAGCGGCGGCTGCGGCTATACAAAAAGGAGATGACCACATTCAATTCAAGAGAATGAATTGTGGCTAGCAAAGCAATTGGCATGATTTGACAAGAATTTTGTGGACTCGCACGACATTGACGAATTGAACAATAGATGCTATGGACTTGAATGGACGCAACGGAAACTAAAAAGGAAAAAAAAAGACTCAGACATCGGTGGCTCCAAGCAGCTGTCATCTCAGGAGAATAGCAAAGCCAACTTTCCCCTCCTTTTTGACACCAGCAAAGCGCCAGCAAGCAAAAGCTGGGAGGAGATGGCCGGGTGTGGGTGCAGCTCGGAGGGCGGAGACAGCTGGAGGCTGAGGTGGCCGTGGCGCATCCTTGCTGGCTGGGAGGAGGCAGGGCATGGCGGTAGAGGCGGCGGATCCTCGGGTTCGAGCGCGGCGGAGGAGGAGGCTCCTCAGGGCTGGCCAGGAGGAGGCTGGGAGACGGGCAGGAGCGACGATGTCGTCCGACGCGGGCGGCTCTCGGCAAGGTGGCAGCAGAGAGGCTGTCGGCGACCCGGGGCGGCCGGATCCGAGGCGCGGCGGCTGGATCTAGCTGGAGGAGGCGGCTGGAGCGGTGGACGGCAACGGCGTGCTGACGCTAGCGGCGGTGAGGTCGAATCCAGCGCGGGCGCGGTGAGGCGGTCGGAGATCCGGCTGGGCGGCGCGGTGATAGCGGGAGGTGGCGAAGCTCGGTCGGTGGCGCCCGGATCCGAGGACAACGGCGTGGGCAACGGCTGCACGAAGTTGTCGAGACTTGCGAGCACGGGCGACGGCGACGCGCGAGCGCAGGAGGGTGCGGGCGACGACGGCCGGCGGCCAGGAGATGGCCGCCCCTGGGAGTGGAGATGCTCCTCCCGGGGGCAGCGTAGTGAAATAGCAATGGAGGCTAGGTGTGCAACCTAAACTCTGATATCATGTAAATTTAGTATGAAGTCTGAGTGTATTGTAATAGGCCAAGAGGCAATATATTAGAATACATGGACTCAAACCCTAAAATAGGAAAAGACCTAAATACCCTTAACAATGACGGTGCTCTTGTTGAGGTGACTTCTAAGTCTGATCGATGCGATTTTGGAACTATGCCATCATATGTATGAGCATACAGAATGAGTGGCATTGGTTTATATAACTCCTTATTTTTATAGTTTTTTTGTATATACCAGTGTAAATAAATTTTGTATATGCCAGTGATCTATTAGGCCACCTTTAGTATTACCTATTTGATTAGCATGTTATTTCTACTCATCTAACTTGAATCTAGTGCTGTATTTTGTGCTGCTCATTACTATGTGCTTATATCTCAGGGTTCAGGTGTAGTTTGTATACCAAAATTAGGAGGTCAAGTGCTGGAGTCCCTTACTTGATTGCACCTTGAAAGCATCAGGGCACTGCCATGTCCTTTTAGTTGTTTAATTTACTCAATATCTATAAGTATTTTTCTGGCTCCTGATACCAATTTATGTAATTTCTTTATTTCTTATAGTTTTTAGTTTGTTACATGCCACAAGGGAAAATTTCTTGTTACTTGACAATTACTTATTCCAGTCATGGGAACATATGCAGGAATCCGAGGGCTTCAGGTTACCATACTGGCTACACAGTACCAGGGGATCGGCCGATTTATGGTAAGTCTGGTATTGTTTAGCGGAACAGAAATTTTGCAAGCTTGTGCATGGTAGTTCCAATGTAAGAATGCCTTGCTTGATGTGCAGGTCCATCACCTCCCAATACAAAACAAGTATGGCAGTATAAGGAGCTAGAGTCAAACAGAGCTCCACAAGGAATTCTTCCCTGTCCACCTGTTTCCGCACACCATGGTTCTGTAATACCACCACCACCTATTCAAACTTCTTTTGTTCGTCCTGTATACCCTGGTCCAGGCAGTCCGTGGGAAAACACAACCCCAAATCCACCATTCAGCCATGTTTCTCCTCGTATGATGCCTGGAAGTAACTTCCGTATTAATCCATCTGCTCCTCTTCCTTTTATACCATCTTCTATTACCCCTCTTGCACAACTTCCTGGAAGTTCAGCACAACATTCTGAGAAAATGCCACCACCACCACCTCTACCAAATGTAGTCCCCCCATCATTTACATCTCTAGATATACCACCACCACCTCCATCTCCACCACCACTCCCTATTTCCCAGCCACCTTCTGTGCCACCGCCCCCAAATTCTCCTCCTCCACTGCAATCTGCTACTGACACTTCTGACTCGCAAAATCCATGCTCTCATCCTCGGTGGCAGGGTACTCTTTCAAAAAGTGGCTTACACTATTGCACAATATATGCAAGTAGAATAGAGTTGGATGCCTGTAGATATGAAAATGCTGTTTCTGAACCAGCAGAGTAAGGATTACATAAATCCATGCAATACAACATATTATTTGTAACATTAGATGTTTTCCTCAAAATAATCTTGTTTGCACATTTCAGATGGCCTTCAAGATTAGACGTGACAAAGCGCACAGTTTTCCAGCATGTGAAGACAACTTTCTCCAATACTCCACCTAGTAAAGTAAGGTTCTATAATGCCATATACTATTTTCATAAATGTTTCTAACTTAGTGTAGTTTTAACTTTTAAGTTGCCTCACTATAATGGGAAAGGGTGTTTTCTTGTACTTAATGCATAATTTTCTTCAGACTACCGATCATGTTCTCACTAAATATGCTTTATAATTGGTACAACACCATGTTCCAAACTGCACCGTATGAACATTCTGCATTTTGATCCATATTACCTGGAAGATTTATGTAAGTTAGGTGCTGGGATACTTTGCATAAGGCATATTAGTTATCTTGGTTTTCTTCCAGATGATTGCACTGAATTTAACCAAATCAGCGAACATTTCTCTGGTTTGATCTATACCTAATACAAGGATATGACCATTTTGAGATTTTTGGATCAGTGCAATGCTATAGTTGTCTTCATGCTGCAACTTGAATCCTCACAAATAGCATCTTCTGACATCCAGCTCAGTTTAATATTTTGTACAAAAGGCAGATGGGGCGACACATGTGCAGGGCCCTCTCTGAGCTTTCTATCAAATAGTGATGATGAGAGTGAGGAGTCATGATAGTTACATTGGATATTGCTACTAAAAAGTTAACTATTAGGCTATGAGCGGACGGTTGATAGCTGAGTATAGTCAATGCTAATCCATTTGAAGAGAACATGGTGGTGGTGGTTTGAGATGTGTAAGTTGATATGGTCAGTGATATTTACTTTTATGCAACAACTTAAGTACCTAGTGCTTATTGGGGCTGCAGTTGACATTTATTTTTTTTAAATAGTAGTTTAGAGCTGTATCGCCTACAATCAATGTGAGGATTTATATGTTGCTTGATTAATCTGGACTAAGTAGAAATGTTTTTAAGATGTTAATGATGGAGCTTAAGTATTTCAGTGTGCTGCAGAGAGAAAAATGTTAAGTTATTTTTATTACCACTTTTCAGAGAAAAAAAACGTGAAACTTTTATTTTTGCACTTTGCAGAGAGAAGTTTGTCGGCTGTTCCCTTGCTCAACTGGTGATCAGAAAGGGGTATGATTTATCTATACTGGCAGCTCCACTACTTGAGCATAGTCATTTTTTAAATCTATCACAAATTTGCAATGTGATTAGATCACCCACTGCTTTTTAAACTATTTTTACTTGCTGTACATATGTGATCACATTAATCATGCACTACACCCTAAACAAACAACAGATGGAATTATTCTTGTCACTTTTTGGTAAGTATATACTATATATTAACATGACAGGTTCAAGACTTACTTGATTCATAATATGGGGTAGCTATTGGTATTGACTGTATGGTTCGTGTCCGAGTTTTCATCTCGGGGGAACTTTGGTGGACATGAGTATGTGACAAGATTGATACCCAATAATGACCGTGTCATTTGGTATGTGAAATGAGTATGTGAGCAGCCAAAAAAATTTTATCATCTTTTAAGAAACCACAACCGTGTCAATCGGTAGGAGCTATTATCACAAGCCTCTGCATCCCTGCTTAGCTTAGCCACTCAGTGCTGGAGTCACTCATAGTGTTTAGGCATCAGGTGATAGCTCTAATTTCTTATCCTGATTTTTTTTTTTTTGAGTTTTGATGTTTATGACTATGCATCTTGTAATCTTGAGTAATAAATGCTGTGATTTTGTGCAAGTTTATGCTAGTTATGAAGTCGTTCAAGCACCAAAAAGGATTTAAGCTATTCTAGTCTTTCGAAGCAGCAGCCTTGAGGCAACGCTGCCTCTGTTTGCCCTCAGACGTGTCCATTCCTGTGTTAGTTTGTGCCTCTTCTTTGGAAATTCATTAAGTGCAAATAACGAACTTTGTAGAGATATTTTGTATCTGAATAAGTTACAGCATGCAGAATGACAGCAATATAGTTGTCATATTAATCACAGTTTGTCATTGTTAGTGTTGAAGACCATGATATAGCGTATAGTTAAGGTTGTAACCTGAGATGTCATGCAAGTGCTTGAGCGGTTTGCCAGATATCATACAGGCGCTTGAGCGACTTGTCTGAGATATCATTGCAAGTGCTCGAGTGGCTTTACATGTTCAAAACTTAAGAATTCAACTTTCAAAACGTAATGATTCAGGGTTCTTTTGCAACTAGACGACCAAATAGCTGACTAAAATTTTTGTGTATGTTGCAGTTTCGGGATTTCATATCCTATCTGAAACATAGGGAGTGCGCTGGTGTGATAAAGATTCCTTCTGTGAAGCCCATGTGGTCGAGGCTGCTATTTATCCTTCCTCCGACACCCGATGCGTGTGGTATGCTAGCCCTTCCGCCTCATCCGGCTGAATGTCTAATTGCTCTGGTTCTGCCAAAAGATGACCACTGAAGTGTCATGACATGACTTCAGTGTTTTACATACATGCAAACCCTGTTGCTGCCAGATTCGTGCACGATAAACAATTTTGCACCATTGTTGGTTACCATATATTTTTTATGACTAGTATAACACTGTGATTCAGTTGCTAGTATAACACTGTGATTCAGTTGGTTGCTAATATTGCAAAGCTTCTTCCCATCAGTCTCTAGCTCTACCAGGGAAGCTAGCACGCGTTGTGACATTCGCTAGCCTGGTGATGCAGACATCCATATTCTCATCTACAACTCCATTTTACAATCTATAAATATTTAGCTGCTACTAATTTAGGCTGTTCCATAACACAAGTCAACCAGAGATTCTAGAGCTATCTTCATGTAACAAGTTCGACATCTCCAGAGTATTCACTCAGCTACGCCAAGATCACCCAGTCAGTGTGTAGTCTGGCAGGAAAGCAACGAGCTAAGCACGGCCCGGCGAAAACCGCCACGCCGCCGCCGTCATCCTAGATCGCGCAGCTTCAGCCGGTGGTGTCCTCACCGCCGCACAGGTCTCCTGAAGACGCCCCGGTTGGATCGAGATGTAGCTAGCTCTGCTCAGCTTGTGCACCAAGCCCTGCATGCGGCGGCGCGCGTCCGGCAACCATGAGCGGCGCCCGGACGTCCGTGGCTCCGGTCGAGCTGCAGGTAGAAAGTTGTGTGCTAGCTGCTGCGTCCGCGGCGCGTCCAGCTCGCTCCGCCATGAACTAGAAGTAGAGAGCGTTAATTGCCGAGGACGGCCTGCGTGTTGCGCCGCGGCGTTTGCGTTTGGAATCCTTAACCGGGTCGAACTCTTCCCGTGCCACTGGGCTGCCACCAAAAGCGATCGCCTCTGCGTAAGTGTAAGTGTAACGCACCCATTTCTAGAGGCACTAGTAATTCCCACAATTATCGCGGACTGAATAGTTACGGAGTACTGAATATGAGTGAGCATCACAACACACATGCTTACAACAAAAGAACTAAACTTTATTACAGAATATGGTTTATCAACATTTTTTGACACAGCGGGCGTGCAAGCCCAAAGCCATCTTATAATACGAAAAACTTCCAGGCAAACTTGAGCGCAATTGAGGCCTAAATCTAGTTGTTTTCAGCGTAGTAAGGTTCTTCTAGAGCTTCATCAACAACTTGGTCGTCATGATTCCATTGTCTTTCTGTTTGTTGTTTAGCAAATAATGGGTACAACCGTACCCAACAAGTCATAAGAGTGAATCTTAATTTATCTACTTGCAAGGGTATTCAATGGATGGGAATATACTTGTTTTATTAATTCGGGTGGGTGCAATTTTATTTACAAACATTTTAAATATGGGAAACACAAAACAAAAACTTATTAAGGGGGAAGTTTTAACAATTGATTGATTAGCTTATTCAGATTAAAACATAAAGAAATCTACTTATGCCTTATTGTTGGAATCACCCAATAAACACAGCTCCATTAACAGGAAGCACGACGTATTCGAATACAATTTATTTTACTCTGCAGAGCTGCTCAGCTTTACCCACAAGATTTCTTAACCCTCATGATTGAGTTAAGAAAACCATATTGTTTCACTGCTCATCTCTTTATATAGCCTCTACCCGATAGAATCACTCAGACACGGTTCACACACTAACCCTAAGCTTTTATGCCCGCTCTGAGTGACCTCTATCGTTGTTAGGTATGGTTTTACTGTTCCGCATACCTAACTCCCCATCATCAACACTCCCACCTCATGTAGAGATTCAATCGAGTTAAGCAGCTACTAAACCAAGATTGATAAGTCAACTCCTATGGTTGAGCAATTACTATGTCTTTTACTCAGCATACCAATTCTTACAAATAGCGCCAGCTGTTGTGGTTACAGACCAAACAGTGAATGATAAGACTATAAAGAGGTCACAAGTGGACTGCCCAAAACCTTAGAAACCGTGAAGATAAGAGATAGAAGTCTATGGGCCTGTTTGGCAATGGCTGCGGCTTATGGCTTTTTGCTGAAATTTTTGAATTTTGGCTGTTTACGGTACAGATTACGGAGAGATAGATACTCACTTGCGATTTTGGATGGTACAGATGTTGGGCTTTTAACGTGTACATGTTATGGATTCCTATTGGGGTAAGCACTACAGTCGTCGTTCCAAACAGCTCGACGCCTCCAAAACGACTTCGCAGTTCCCCTGTTAGTCGGAGTCCTGTTTAAATCTGTGTTTTTTAGATAGTCCCTTATGGATTACTTAGATAAGGAGTCGTTTAGCAGTCGGTCTCTTGAGAAAATCGGGATTGTAAGAGTATATATAACTTCCTGCGCTTCAGCGGAAGGTTAAGCAAGAAATAAAGTATCTCTTCCTCCCAAACCCTAGCTTCTGTACGCAGGTTACCATCACGACGACTCCAGGAGACGGAGGCTGGGAGGAGACCGACAACGGTCAGGCCAACCATCCGTATAACCTGAGGGCACGAGGCAAGATACACAACAGATTGGTATCAGCTTCCATGGCACCTGACTCCATCAACACCGAGTTACGCGAATTGAAGGAACTCCTGGGCACGATTTTGAAGCGGCAAGAAGAACATTCCACAGCCCAAGCAAATCTTGAAGCGGCAATTCTGGCGTTAGAAGGGCGTGTATCATCCCCAACGAAGATCACCGATTTGGCAAATTCATCTGCACGTCAACCTCCAGGTGATCAAACTGCAACTCCAACTCCAAGTCGGTTTTACAAAGTTGATTTTCCGATGTTTGATGGGTCTCACGATCCATTGGAGTGGCTTGGCCGCTGTGATCAGTTTTTTCGGGGTCACCGTACTCTCGAAGAGGAAAAGGTTTGGCTGGCAACCTACCATATGAGTATATGACGGGTATCGCTCAACAGTGGTATTATAAGTTGGAGAGAACCGAAGGGATTCCCACTTGGCCTAGGTTCCAAAGTGCCTGCAAACTGCGTTTTGGGCCCCCTTTTAGATCAAACCCAGTCTCCAAACTTGCTCTTCTCCGGCAGACGGGTTCAGTGGAAGAATATGCACAAGAATTCTATCGCATTCTTTGTCGCGCGGATAGTCTGTCTCCAGAACATGAAGTTGGACTATTTCTGGCCGGCCTTGGTGAGCTCATCAAATCTGATGTAGAGTTGCAGAGCCCAGCTTCCTTGGATACCGCCGTGAGTCTAGCTAAAGCTGCGGAGAGACACTATAAACTTTTATACAGCTCGGGGCTGATCTTACGTCAACCACACTCCAGCCCGCAGTCGTCCAATGCAAAGTATGTTCCAACACAACGCATGGCTCCCTTGTTGTCTAAACCACCAGAGGTCCCACTTCTGCCTGCGCCTTCTCCAGGATCATCTCTACAGACTCAGCGAGCATTCAGGCGTCTCACTCCATCAGAGATGGCGGAGCGTCGCCAGAAAGGTCTGTGTTTTAATTGTGATGAACAATTCACAAGAGGTCATCGATGTAAACGCTTGTATTGGATTGAGATCTTGGATGAGGATGATGTTCCAGAAGATAGTCGTGAGACTTCCAGTCCTCAAATATCTCTTCATGCGTTAACCGGTATTTCGGCTGGAAATACTATGCAACTGACAGTTCTTATCAATAACCACAGCTTCTGTGCATTGGTTGATTCAGGCTCGACTCACAATTTCATCAGTCTTACTGCTGCTAAACAATCTGCTATTACCTTGCAAGACCGCACAGGCATCAATGTGGCCGTAGCAAATGGGGATCGGATTCCTTGTCCAGGGTTCTGCCCTTCCATGTCACTCTCTGTTGATTCTGTAGAATTTGCGATCAACTGTTATGCCCTACCTCTCCAGGGTTTTGACGTGATTCTAGGTGTCCAGTGGCTTCGCACATTAGGTCCCATTCTCTAGAACTTCTCCAACCTGTCAATGTCGTTTTGGTATGGGGGACGACAGGTGCAATTTCTGGGCATACCGGGCAGATCACCCGGCCGTCTACTCGCCATCAGTGAATCAACTCAAGCACTGTTACCTGCATTACTCTCAGAATTTCAGGACTTATTTCAACATCCTTCAGGATTACCCCCCCCCCCCCAACGTATGTTTGACCACCGCATTCACTTGTTTCCGGGATCACAACCAGTGGCAGTTCGCCCATATCGATATCCTCATCATCATAAAGATGAAATCGAGAAACAGTGTGATGAGATGTTATCACAAGGCATTATTCGTCCCAGTACTTCTCCCTTCAGCTCACCAGTGATTTTGGTCAAAAAGAAGGATAACACATGGAGGCTCTGCGTGGACTATCGTGCGCTTAATACCCAAACTGTCAAAGATAAGTTTCCTATTCCGGTTGTTGATGAGTTACTGGATGAATTAAGACATGCCAAGTACTTCACCAAGCTGGATTTAAGGTCGGGCTACCACCAAATCAGAATGCATCCGGACGACATTCACATGACAGCGTTCCGGACACACCATGGTCATTTTGAATACTTAGTCTTACCCTTCGGCCTCTCAAACGCCCCGGCAACCTTTCAAGCTGTTATGAATGCCATCTTACAGCCCTTGCTTCGCAAATGTGTGTTGGTTTTCTTTGATGACATATTAATATTCAGTCCATCTTGGTCAGAACACCTGTGCCATATGCGAACGTTCAGTCTTCTGCGGCATCATCAATTCTTTCTCAAACAGTCTAAGTGTTCTTTTGGCACTACGACAGTATCATACTTGGGTCATGTTGTCTCGGCTTCTGGGGTTGCAATGGATCCATCCAAAGTTCAAGATATTCAGAACTGGCCGACCCCTACATCTGTGCGCCAATTAAGGGGATTCCTAGGACTCGCGGGGTATTACCGCAAGTTCATCCGGCACTTTGGCTCGCTGGCAAAGCCTCTCACCCAGCTGCTCACTAAGGAGGGTTTTTGCTGGTCCCAGGAAGCAATGGAAGCATTCTTGTCCTTAAAAGAGGCCCTCTGCAAGCCGTCTTTCTTGGGCCTTCCAGATTTTACAACCGCTTTCATCGTCGAATGCGATGCGTCTGGAAGTGGATTCGGGGCTGTCCTCCATCAAGGATCTAAGCCGATTGCATTCTTCAGCCGAGCCATTTCACCACACCACGCAAAATTAGCTGCTTATGAGCGTGAACTCATCGGATTGGTCAAAGCAGTACGTCATTGGCGTCATTATCTTTGGGGAAAGGCGTTCATTGTCCGCACAGACCATTACAGTCTGAAGTACCTCTTGGATCAGCGCTTAAATACAATTCCACAACACCATTGGGTCAGCAAACTATTTGGGTTTGATTTCCAAATTGAATTCAAACCGGGCAAAACCAATTTGGTTGCGGACGCACTGTCTCGCCGGGATGAACACATGTCATTGTCAGCTCTCTCCATACCAAGTTTTCAATTGTTACATCAGCTCAAAGAAGAAATAAGGTCATCACCCGCCTTCCAGACTCTGCAGTCTCAGCTTACAGCTCAAGACCTTCCTCCTCATTGGTCCTTTACAGATGGTTTCTTCTTATTCCACGGCCGCATCTTTGTCCCACATACTTCAGCTTTTGTGCAGCAAATAATTGCGACATATCATGCCATTGGTCATGAGGGGATCCAAAAGACACTACATCGTATCCGTAAGGACGTTTACATTCCCCAACTGAAACAACTGACTCAAGATCATATCACATGTTGTGCTATATGCCAGTGAAACAAAGCAGATCACCTACACCCGGCAGGACTGCTACAACCCTTGCCAATTCCCACGCAAGTCTGGGCGCATATTTCCATGGATTTCATTGACGGATTTCCTCGGGTACATGGAAAATCTGTGGTTTTAACAGTGGTGGACAGATTCTCTAAATATGCTCACTTTGTACCATTGGCGCATCCGTATACGGCTCAATCTGTGGCTCAGGCCTTCTTTGATGCTATCGTGCGGCTCCATGGATTTCCCGAGTCAATTGTCAGCGATAGAGACACCATCTTCACAAGCCAATTTTGGACTGAACTATTTCGGTTGGCTGGAGTCTCCCTTGATATGACCTTTGCATTTCACCCACAAGCGGATGGTCAGAGCGAGGTTGTTAATCGTACCATTGAAATGTACCTCCGTTGCCTCAGCGGAGATCGGCCTCGTCAGTGGGTTAGATGGCTTCCTTGGGCTGAATTTTGTTACAATACATCATTCCACTCTGCTCTCCGATGCACGCCCTTTCAGGTGGTATACGGGCGCCCCCCCCCCCAACCCTCCTTCCGTATCAAGCAGGTTCAGCTCGAGTTGCAGCAGTGGAGGAGACTTTACGTACTCGTGATGAGTTTCTACGTGACATCCGCGAACGGTTATTACATGCTCAGCAGCGCATGAAGGAGTTCTATGACAAACAACACCGGGAAGTTGAATTTGAGGTGGATCAATGGGTTATGCTTAGGCTCCATCATCGCCAAGCAGTAGGGATTACTACAAAATTCTCCAAGTTGTCTCCCAAATACTATGGACCGTATCAAATCATTGGGCGAGTTGGTCCCGTGGCTTATAAACTTCAACTTCCTTCATCGGCTCGTATCCACAATGTGTTTCATGTGGCCTTTTTGAAGAGATTCAATGGTCCGCCACCAGCAGCTCCACCAGACCTCCCAGATATCCTTAACGGTAGAGTCCTTGCTGCTCCCTCTACAATCGTTCGCTCTCGTCTGCATAAAGGAAATTGGGAAGTCTTGGTTCAATGGAAGGACCAACCGACAGCAGACGCATCTTGGATGCCGGTTTCAGAGTTCAAAAGCCTATACCCAACTTTTCAGCTCGAGGACGAGCTGTTTCCTCAGGAGGGGGGAAATGTTATGGATTCCTATTGGGGTAAGCACTACAGCCGTCGTTCCAAACAGCTCGACGCCTCCAAAACGACTTCGCAGTTCCCCTGTTAGTCGGAGTCCTGTTTAAATCTGTGTTTTTTAGATAGTCCCTTATGGATTACTTAGATAAGGAGTTGTTTAGCAGTCGGTCTCTTGAGAAAATCGGGATTGTAAGAGTATATATAACTTCCTGCGCTTCAGCGGAAGGTTAAGCAAGAAATAAAGTATCTCTTCCTCCCAAACCCTAGCTTCATGCGCAGTTACCATCACAAATGACTCCGGAGAGACGGAGGCTGGGAGGAGACCGACAACGGTCAGGCCAACCATCCGTATAACCTGAGGGCACGAGGCAAGATACACAACAGTACATCGTTTAACTTGTAGACCCCGTCTTGAGAAAATACTCCGTTTAAAAGTTAGGTACTGTAGCAAAAGTCAAAAGCCGCCAGCTTCAGAGGAAAAGAACAGGCCCTATGGTATATAGACCTATCTTGGAAAAAATAAGTCCCCCTCTCTGACACCTTAAGGCACATATTTATAGTCATGAGAAGCCTTGATGCATAAATCTCATATCTAGGTCTACAATCGTAGGAGCAGCAATATCGTCTTTTTCCTTATGACAGCCCTCTCGGACCAACCATGTGGCCTCATGATTATTTGACCTCCTGGTAGAATGAGCTAAGGTAAGAGTCACTACCCCAACATGAGTGTAGTAGGGGTGGCCCCACCTGAGCCCATCCGATTTGTTAAAGAATTGCAAGACCCAATATGATGTGTAATGACATGTGT
This sequence comes from Dendrocalamus sinicus, assembly GCA_036346575.1. Classification (NCBI taxonomy): domain Eukaryota; kingdom Viridiplantae; phylum Streptophyta; class Magnoliopsida; order Poales; family Poaceae; genus Dendrocalamus; species Dendrocalamus sinicus. The sequence goes on along the minus strand of CM070643.1, from coordinate 17,410,813 downwards.
ATCCCTATGGAAGACGTATGACTGTAAGCGTAAGATTATAATTGTGCTTCATGGAGAAATATATACACGCTCTGAACATGGAAAAAGGGCAAGCATTGTTCATCCATTACAACCACTCCACTAATCTTCTACTTTACTATTTTATCAGTAGCCACAACAATGAGCATTAGGCAAATCACAGGATTAAACTTTAAAAGGATAACAACATAATGCCTCAATTGGATAAAGTGGGATATAACTAATAAGTCCAATACAATCACCAATCTCCGGTTTTTACCGTTAGCCGTAGCCAATGAGTACAATAATATCAGCACATCAAGAGTTGTCAATGCATATGTCACAGGTTTTTTAGAAAACCAAATGTGCAGCTCCAAAGCTAGCTTTCTTGAGCTACAGCTAGGTGCTGTCTGCCAGAACTATCCACACCCCAGGAAGAATCAGCATCTGACATCAACGAAAATGCATCATGTCTGGTTCAAGAACTCACTCTGTTACGGAGACGGCTTGAACGTCTCAATGGAGTTGGCGTGGCATCCATCTTCTCTACTTTTGCAGCATTCTCCTGTTGCAGAAAATCGATATATCAAAACTTTGTGAAAACTCTTCTTCGTTTCTGTCATGAAAACTAGCTAATGCCCACGCCCAGCAGTATAATGATAAGATACATGTAAAGTACTATGTGTAAACGTAATTTTTTTAATTTTCAAATGCATAGTGTTAAGCTGTTTTGGACCAAGATGACGAGAGTAAGAGCAACAAAGAGGATGTCATCGTCATGTATCACAACTATCTACAAGCAGAACCAGGGGCTGCAAATTCGGTCTAAATATCCAAATTAAAAAGATGTACCAGTGATCACACCTCAGAATTCTAAACTGACACTATTCCATGCAAACTAAAAGGCGTACTAATAAAAATGGATGCTTACCACTAGTCATCTTCTTCGAGCAATGGGTACGAGTCACCACTATTCTTCTGAATATACTTGCCTGCACCTACTACTTCAGTACACGTTACTATGCAGAAAAAACTAATTCCTAGAGTTAACATGGAGCCAAAAAAACTGTTTGGGGGTAGTTAAAGACAATTCGTCAACTAATTTCCTAAGAACTTTTAGATAAAAGCCAACCGTTTGAATACTTGTATAAATAAACAAATCTGATGCATTTTTTTTCTGGACAGAATGACTACAGTAACATAAAGATCTCATATGATGCAACCACGCACTCCACAAAATTTAGTGCTGGAAGAACTACCAAAAAAAACTAGGAAGGGCCATGTTTACCTCCTTTCTTACTCTTGGAACACTAGGGCTTTGAATTTTGCTGGATTCCTTTTGCATCTTGACCATATCCTTTCTCAAAGATACTGATGATTCCTGAACTGTGGCATCTCCACCATGCCGATTCAAGTCTTTGATCGACCTCCCTCTTGAGCTACCTGCATCAACAAATGAGAACTCCCCGAGCAATTCGACCACCGGTGGCTTCAAGCTATCAATCTCTTTGTGATCCATAATATTGCTATCTGAAGCCATCATATTGTCAACATCCCCTTGAATTCTCTGATCACTATTCCCATGATCAATCACAGGAACCTTGAAGCTGACAAATGGGTCTGGCTTGGGCAATGGCAAATGCACACGAAGCTCCAAGCTGACAGAGGGCTCTTGTTTGGGAACTGTCAGCTGCACAGATTGCTGTGAAGGAAACATAGGCAGTTGCACAGATTGAGGTGAAGGAAACACCGGCAATTGTGCAACTTGGTGTGGAGTTAACACTGGCACTTGTGCAGGTGGTGCCGAAGGCATATGTTGTGACACAGGCGCAGGGACCTCACGTGATGTTTGGAAATACTTGAACATAGCAGCCGCAAAGCCTGCAACAGACAAGGATGCCAACATATGCAGCAAGTGAGGTTTCATTGCAGACCACAGAAATTTTACCATAGCGCTGATTGCCTTTGCAGCTTCTGCTGTGCTATCATACTCCCATGGCTCGGTTTCCTGATCCAACTTCTCACTTCCCAAACCCTTTCCGTCATGCAGCTCCTCGCTTCCTGGTTCCAATGCCTGCTCCAAGGAGACCTGCAGAGAATAACCCTCCCCTTCCTCTTGATGAGCTAATCCTGACTTGTCTTCCATATCTGTTTTCTGCTCACCCAGTTCAGAACCTTCCTTGTGATCATCCACATTCTCGCTATTTTCATCCCCAACTTGGCATGTAAATTCTCCCAAAGGTACATTCGGGCAAACATCTGCCGTTCCCACCAATGCAATTGCCTTTAGGTTTCTTGGAGAACCTCCCAGGCCGTACAAATAGATCACATTTTCACTGTCCCTCTGCACAATTTGACCTATAGCTTCTTCAAGCACGTCCTCTGAATCCATCATGTCAATTGGCCCTAACAGATAGTCTACTTGATGAACGCCAGAATCATACATGCTCCCATTCGGTCTAAGCAAATTGAGGCGTTCTTCTGAAGAAGCAGGGGAGCGATTGGAAGTCATACAGTAAATGTAGAAGAACGTGCAGGCCACAGCCACAAGCAGAAGAAACAGACACCGAGCCCACCCGCCTCGATGCACCGGCACCACCACCTCCTCCTCATCGCCGTCGTCGAGGTCGTCGCACTCGGCGTCGCTCCCTAGCGCCGACGAGCCGGAGGACACCGCCTCCGAGGTCGCGGTGCCCGAGGTGGCACTGGAGCTCTCGACCTCCACCTCGCGCTTCAGCCTGAGGAGGATCTCGCGGCTCCGCTCGGGGTTGTAGCGCAGGAAGTCCGGCCGCGGTGTGGTGTAGTTCGTCTTCGGATCGTACGTCCCCGCGCCGCGACCGGCGAGCGACGGCGGGCTCGGCGCTGGCTTCGGCTGGGGTGCCGCCGGCGACACGGCCTCCCTCCCGCCGCCGCCGCTGTTCCTCTCCCCCAGCACCTTCTTCCTCTGCGGAGACTCGGCCCTCGCCGCGACGAAATGCTTCGGGCTTACGTTCTCGTCGGCCTCCATGGCTCTGGGTCTCGTCACCTTGGGGCTTCTTCCCGGGGAACCTGCGCGCAGAAGCGAACTGAGCAAGGAAGCAACTGAAGCTTGGGAAAATTAAGAAGAGTATATCAGATCTGGCTGCCCTCTCACCTTGGGGGAGAGCTCGCTTGGGGAAATCCATGGCGACGAGGTGGGAGTTTCGATTTCGAGGCGGCGATGGCCTGGGTGGTGACTGGTGATTTGGGAGGAATTGGCAGAGGCGGAGGGGGGAAGCAAATGTTTCGAAATTTGAACCGTTTGCATCTCGGCCGATGGAGGCGGCGCGCGGCGAGGCGGCTTTCATAAAGTAGTAAAAGACAGAAACCGGCTCATGCCCATGTGTACTCAGGCTTGGTAGAAGATTTGTTTTTGGGCTCTCTTGATACTAAAGAGCCCTTTAGTATCAAAAAAGCCCGAATATTTTTTCTATTAAAAACATCTAAATTTTAGATGCCCGATCTAAACAAATTGTTAGATTAAATCCCTCCCAACTCATCTCCTCCACCCTATTTCTCTCTAAACTCAACCCACCACCTCTGTTACCTCCCACCTCGACTCCGTCGCCTTCTCCGTGTGCGCCCTGCTACCCCTCCACACCCCGCCGCCTCCTTTATTGCTGAAGCAACTCTGCACGCCTGCCCCCGCCCCCTCCTCCACCACCCACGGTAGGCGGTGCCCCCGCCGCCCCTACCCCATTTTGCCCAACCTAATAACTAGTATCTTCCGCCACCACCGCCATTTGACATAGCACACAACCCTCCTACCTCACCTGTCTCTGTCACCCCCACCGCTACCCACCGCGGGCTACCACCCCCCAGCCTCCCTTTATGCCCAGGGGAACGGTGAACCCTAGGCGCCGAGGGTGGGATTTTCCCCTCGGGCTCGCCGGTGAGGAGGAAGAACATCGACAAACCTCGTCAGAGAAGACACTGCCCGAGCCCTAACCTCGCCGAAGAAGAAGATGAACTCGCTGGAGAGTGCACCAAAGCCAAGGCCGGAGCAGGAATCGCGACACAAATTAAAAGGTCAAAATTTTGGATGATTGTTTGAAAACAACATCCAGGTGATGCTTATCAAAATCCATTGGGAAAGGCGGAGGGGGAAGCAAATGTTTTCAAAATTTAAGCTGTTTGCATCTCTTAGCAGATCAATGGAGGCGGTGAGGCGACTTTCATAAAGAAGTGAAAGACAGCAACTAACCCATGCCCATGTGTACTCAGGCTTGGCAGTCCCACCGTAAGGCAAGCCGTCAACTCCATTCGTTGATCGTTTACCCGTAATTCATTCAAGACAATATTGTTTAAGCTTATGGGTGTGACTTTTGGTTGAAATAGCGGCCGTTAGGCTTTTTTTAGAAGAAACAAGAAAAAAAATTAAAAAATCATTAAGAATCGTCACACACAATGCAAAGAAATAAGGAAAAAAGAAAAAGAAAAACTGAAAAAGTCAAAATTAGAAATCGATGTGTTCTAAGTAGCTTCTAGTTTAAATAAGTTAAATTTTTTTTAAAAAAAAAGCTAAAACCATCTAGGGCGGGGCCTCCGCTATGGGACCTGTGTCCAACTCAACTCCAACAACATTTCGAGGAGACCACATCAAACACTTGGGTCTTTCTCAGCCTAGGTGACGAGTTTTATAGAATTGTCTTCCGCTTACAGGTAGCTAGCGGATACGGAGCAGTAACTCTTTAACAAAAGATCTTGCACGGTAATTTTTTACAACGCTTCGTGATCCACCTGATGCAATGTAACTAAAGAGAGAGGGTTTCTAGTTAGTGTTGCTTGGAGTTCAGGATAGCAAAAATTGTGGCTTATTGTTTTAGTCTCTGTACTTGTAACTGATGCTTTGTGTTCAGTCCTTTCTTCACCGCTTCCCATTGGGTTTGCTTGGTGCACCTGATGCTGGAGCAGCTGGAAGAAAGGTCGGGATGTGCTGCAAGACTTCGAACGCTGTTTTTAATTCCGTTGTCATATTAGTGCAGTCCGTTTTTACCGTTTGAAAAAAAACCTGTACAACAGTTTAAAGGGCCAGTGAAGCTAATTAACAACCAGGAGCTGACAAGAGTATTGCATGCCAATACATAGTATACTGACTACTGAGCAATTTTATATGGGTTTTATGCGTTGTTTCTTTCCTAACCACTCCGCAAGCAAGAGACATCGTGCCTGTTCGGCAAGTTAAAAGCCAGATAGTACCTAACTTTTAAACGAAGTATTTTTTAAGACGGGATCTACAAATTAAACATAGTACACGTTAAAAGCTCAACATCTGTACCAGCCAAAATCATAAATGAATACCGGTCTCTCCGTAATCTGTACCGTAAACAGCCAAAATTCAAAAATTTCAGCAAAAAGTCATAAACTGTAGCAAAAAAGAACATGCCCATCTTGGTGTGCACGTCCAAACATGTTGCTATGGGCAAAATTAAATACTACTGCTATCTAGGCTAGAAGTGTGACCAATATATATAGCTTTAGGCTCCGTTTTTTAGATTGTGTCTGATAGATTTGATTTTTTAGACGTTAGTTTTAAGGTTGGACCGCTTGCACGTTCCCAGTCGAACAAAGCAGTACTACAGTAATATACTGGCAAGAGATGCTGAACAATGCACACATGCAGCTGGTTGAAGTGCCCAACCGTACAACACGCAGAAGTGACCACATATTACATATATGCACGCACGCACGTCACTCTCTCCAAAACGCAAGCCAGGCTCGAAACACACGTTGCAGTTGCACGTCCCAACTCACGCCGCATATACGCGCGCGCTGACACACACACACGTTGTCACGCCGACCACGCACGAACCGAGGTAAATACTCCTAGCTAGGTAAAGCTACTCGTGACGACGACAGTACGTAACACGTGGTAAGCGAGACCGCCCTAGTCTTGGCGGCCTTAGTCTTGGTTCATCATGCGGTGGAAATCGTGGAAGTCGAGCTCGCCGTCGCCGTCGTCGTCGTACGCGCGTATCATGGCCTCGCACTCGGCCACGGACGGCACGTCGCCGAGCTGGCTGAGCACGCGCTGCAGCCCGCGCGGCGTGATGCGGCCGGACCCCTTCACCGCCTCGAACGCCTCGAACGCGCGCCGCAGGTCCTCGCGCTCCTCCTCCTCCCCGCCCTTCCGCTCCACGATCCGCACGAAGTCCTCGAACCCCAGCATCAGGTCGCCGTCCGCCGCGTCCAGCCCCAGCGCGGTCGCCGCGCCGCCGTCGCCCATGGACGCGAAGAACTCGCGGAGCTCCTGGCCCGTGATCCGGCCGTCCATGTCGCGGTCGAAGTGGCGGAAGATCTCGCGGAGCTCAGCCAGACGGTCGCTCTCGCGCCCGCGGGAATTCCCAGCCGACGAGGACGCCGACGCCGACGTGAGCGACCGCGACGACCTCGCACCGGCCCCCGTGGGGGAGCCCGGGGGCGAGACGGCTGTCGCCTTGCACTGGCCGCAGCTCAGCAGGCTGGGGAGGCTCAGCTTGAAGCTCCCGCTCCCCTTCGGGGACAGGCGCTTCGACGGCTGCTTGGAGACCTCGATGCTCGCCATTTGCGATGCGAGCTGAGCTGGGGAAAAACTCTCTTATCGACAAGAAGCTAGCGAAACGTGCGTCTGTGCGTGCGGTGTGTGTATGGAAAGAGACAGTGAAGCTGGTGGTGCGTCTATATATAGGGGCCGGGAAGAAAGGCGGAGTCCAATGGCGTTACGGCGCGCAGTGGGGGAAGTTTCACGGGACTTTTTTTTTTTTGGTTTTCTCTTGCTTTCTGTCGGAAGGATATGATCGATCGATCCAATGGTCCATATATGGTGAATTAGTAACTGAGGTGAGGTTACTCGATCAGTAGCTAGAAAGTCAATTTCAGACCAAAATCGTATACTTGGCATAACATTCTTTTTAGAAGTCTTGGCGTAGCATTTGAAGCACCTCAACATAGATATACACGTGAGATCAGTTAGACAACTGTGCTTGAAACATGGAGAACATCGCCGTAAGCAAGCTAGATTATATTCCATGCAAACTGTGCCTACGGGATTGTTCTTGGTAAAACTAGGCATATCCCTCCCTCGTAAACAAAATACTAGTAGCCCTGCGCCAGATTACTAGGTCGGGTTCTTGTCTTTTCATGACCCAACCCATCCAATATGCCGTCCATCTTATAATTCCCTTGGCCTTTGGGAGCACTACCAATTCTGAACATTGGCCTCTAACTGGTTGTCGCTTCCTTAACTGCTTTCGCGCCATCTCGATCAGTAATCACTGTAAGGTCCATGACAAGAAGCCGCCGTCCTTGCAATTTTATTCGCATATATGTTGCCGACCACATGTTTATATCGCCATTGCATGCCCACGCAATATTATTCAGCTCGATCAGCTGCATATATCACCATGCATGCATGTTCGGCTTTTGTAGGCTTACGCAAAGACCTCCAGGGAGCATTCTTTTCGTTTGTGTCCAATAGTTTTTGGTCTTAACGCAAGCACTTATACAAACTAGTTGAATACCGATAAAGAACAGACCCATAGATCATTGACGCCAAAAAGAACAGGCCCTCGCGATGACAAGTTGCAGGTTGCAACCGCGGAGAAGTGGCCATGGCGTTTTCTCACCTGAACCACTCGCAGCACCCGAAAAGCCCAGAAGAGGTCGAGAAAGGTGGCGCAAGAGGCGGGGAGCGGAGGCGGGATAACGTCGGGGGTTCGGTGCGGGAGGAAGCTTCCTGTCAGCTTCCTCCCGGGAATAAAAGATGGGAGCCGGACGCAGACGGCTCGTGCACGCCCACGAAACTGCGGCCGGTCGAGCTCGCAGTTGCATGCACGGTGGTTAATTTTTACTACTCACCTTTTTGTTGTGCGGCAAGATAAGGTTGTAAAATTTGTCACTGATCACTGTGATATAGTACCGTATGTATCCCTGTGGACTATGGTGTAGCTAGCTCTGCCATTGCTGCAAAGTGGAAATTAACAAACGATGCCACATCTGGTCATATCTGGGACAGTACTCATCTGCGTGCTAAAGCCCTGTTCAGAATAGTTTTTGCCTTTTAGTTTTAAAAGTCAAAAACTGTTTCAAACGTGTTAATTTTTACCGTGATTTTTTCCTTTTGTATTGTTCGTAGAGATATTAAGGGTTTTTGTTTTTCTTTAATCAAATGATTTAACTAAAAATTGAAAAGTGCTATAGTATCTATTTCAACCAAAAACTAACAATCATAATTAAAATTATCTAAAAAGCTATTTTAAATGTGGCCTAAAAAGATGTCACTTCTCGGATACCAAAGCATTCCGGGTGAGGATTACAGACTCGTTTAGCTTTACGGCTTTACCCAACACGGGCAAGAAAGCCTGTCCAAAAAGAAAAACGAGCAAAAAGTTGGGCCGTTTTAGGCCTCATCGGCTTTCAAAGGCTTTGGAAGGTTACCGGAGTGGGGAGCGCATGGCGAACTGAAACCGCATGCAGGACGCAGCTGAAACTGCACGTCCCATCGTTGGCTGGTCGACGAGGAATCAGATCAGATCAAATCAAATGGGACTGAACTGAACCGGCAAGCGATGCCGGTGCGCTGGCGCGGCGCACGCTGGCTTTGGTAAGTTTCGACCGGCCTCTTTTCGGCGCGGGTCGCTAGCTGCTTGCTTGTGAGGTTGGGAGCTCGAGCTTGCGGTTTATAGTTTGTGACTATGGCTAATAACTTTTTGTCTATATTTTTTAATACTGTAATAAGTGATGGATATGTAAACGTAAATGATATATAAAATTTTGGACTCAGAAAATCATTGGACGTTTCATTTTGACGTTTACCCTCTTGACTTTCAGGGAAACCAAATATTAAAAGCAGAAGGCCAAAAAAATAACAAGGCCTACCTTGCAACCCGTTTTGATGCTTGAGCTGGTAAAGGGCGCTGCAGCTACGTGCTTTCGTTTTGCGGGGTCCAGAGAGCGTCGCGACGAACTAACGTGGTGGTCTGCCTGGAACCTGCTGCAGGCTGCGGAGCGAATCAGCCAAGACGAGATCCAGAAAATCAAGACCAGCTTCTCATTTTGGTGGCATTCCAACAGTTGAACCGCCTGATGATCAAGTGATGATATTTCAAAGGTGTAATCAACACGCGTGTGTGCTAAAGCGCGTACTTAGAAACTGGTCTGGATGACCTTTGGGTTGGCTGAGTCGAGCGATGTAAACAAGCCGAGCTTGAACGAGTTTGGTCTTTCAGAGTCGAATTCGATAGAAACTCGAGTTGAACTCAAGTAAGGGTCCGAGTCTTGACTTAGGCTCGAGCTTAACTCGGTCTAAGCTCGAGTAGATTCGAGCTCGATTTGTTGAATCTTGATAATAATTAAAATAATTTATTATGCGTTATTTTTCAATAATAAGAAAAATTATGAGTTTGAGTTCTGCTCGAGTAAGCTCGGTAAGAGTTAATATGTATCACTATTTAAATTTGAATCGAGGCTCGCGAACTATTCGAGCTCGGCTCGGTGAAGCTCGTGAGCTCGAAACCAAACTCGAGTTTGACTCGTTTAAAATTCAAACCGAACTTGAATCAAACATAGAATGAGTCAAACTCAAATAGTTCGCGAGGTTTGAGCTTTTTTTTTACAGCTTTAGCGTGAGTGGCCTGCAGCTAGCGGAGGAGGTGGATGAGTCTTGTGTAGTTGTGTGTTGCTGTGGTTTTGCTGGGCTTGCAGATGGGCTGATTTCAGGTTGGTTCAACTGTTCTTATTAGGTCTTGTAACACGGGATTGGGCCTTCTCAAAAGGGCCGAAATATGTCAGGTTAGGGCTGTTCAATGTTTCAACTTTGAGCCCAGCTGGTTGACAGCCCATAAACTTAATGCTATGAGGACCTTGCAGTAGAATTGGGGCTGGACTTGCGTTAGCCCTTAGTTAATTTCAGGTTATAAAAAAATAACATATAAATTGAGGAACCACTCCATGGGGATTGTAATCTTGATATAATTATGTAATAAAATTTCCAGCTTCCCTTCATTTTTTGATGAATCTCACATAATTGTTGAATACGAAAAGCCTGTGGATAAATATTTAAACACCATTAACCAAATAACTGTCTACAGCAATAATAGGTGATCACAAACTATTAGCTAGAGCATTTTCATATTGACGCCACCAAAATCAAAGTCCCTATGTTTAACACTTTTCATTTTGACACTAATACTACAACACGCTATCTATTATATTATTAAAGTAGAGGGAAAAAAAGCCACCACGTTCGCTCTCAAGAGGTAAAAATTCCCATATTAATGGGAGAAAAAAAAGAGAAAGATCTACATCGATGATTGTGATGAGTCTAGATTATAACGGTCTAGAATAAAATGAAGAGCTCATATCAAGTACAATCTAAATAAAAACTGAAATTCGGGAAAAAAATAATAATTTAATAAAATTAAATTTTAATTTTTATACAAATTTCTAAGTAAAATCTCTAAATAAAATAATGTAGAATAAAATTTAAACAAAAATTAGCAATTGAATTTGTACATGAATTCTAACAAATAAAAAAAATAAAATTCGACAGCAAGTCATTCGACTACTCACTCTTGACTCTTTCGCACATGCTCGATGAACACTTTGATCGTTCGGCGTTCAACCGCTCGCTTGACCTCTACACATAGTCGAAATCTCCCTCTGCTTCGAAAGCTTCAGCTGATCGAATGAGAACACGCCAAAGACAACAACATGCTCGTATCACGTAAGATCAAGTTGTGTTAGCACATTGCCACCGAGGCCACAGGAAAAACGATGCTCAGAAGACACGTTGCCATCGCCGACTAAATTTTCTTGGAATATATCTGATCTATTATTTTAAGATTATATTATGCTGCTACAAAGTGCCCTCACGGCACCCCTAAAAACTCTAGCACAAAAACCTTCCCAAAACTACAGCTAAAACCCTTAGTCTCTACTTGCTTTTATATGCTAGAACCATAAACCGTGTTCGACTCAAATACAAACACGAATCCTATCTCTTCCTTAAATCAAGGGGCCCGAACCCCTTTCAAATACGGATTTTTCAATATCTCTAATATTTTCCGTTATGGACTCCTTCCATAACATTTCTTATATCACCGTATGACGAAACCTCCAAAACAACATCTCCTGTATCTTCATCACGAACATCATCACATGTTGAAGCCTCCGGGACAGCACCTCCCGTATCTTCTCCACGCATCATCACCGCTCGTGTCGAAGCCTCCTAGACCGCACCGCCTGTAGCTTCTTCACGATATGCATTTGTAGGCATCTACATATTTTGAAATAATTTGTAGTCCGTATGTACTAATGTTGCAGATGTAATTGATGTGCAAATTTACAAAAACAGAAGTGCAATTTTTATATATATATATATATATATATACACACACACACACATACATACATACATACATACATACATACATACATACATACATACATACATACATACATACATACATACATACATACATACATACATACATACATACATACATACATACATACATACATACATACATACATACATACACACACACACTTTTTGCATATATGAGAGTATATCTTTTATTTTGGTTTTGTATTTGCATGTGTAGAAACACAAGACGATAGTTTGTTCATTCTATTTGTTTCTTCTTTTTTGGTCAGTTCTGAATATGGAGTGTTTGTATTAAAGTTTATAGAGCTTTGGAGTCCTCGAGTTCAGCGTAAGGATAAGTTCTCCCATGTGGACATTGCTAATATCAAGGCCAAAATTGCTAATGAAATGCTTTTTAGCACGCAGAGGATGCTAAAATTCTAGTGAGAGAATTTGATCCTCAGGTAATAACTTGTATTGTATGTACTATTTTAAATTTTTTTCTATTTTTTGTTTTTTACTTCTTTTCAGTGGTTTTTACATGCATTATGTGTGATTCTAATTGTAGGTGCATGGGAAATTTGCTCGACAGATGTGATTCTTTCAAATATTATATTGATGTGATTTGTAGGTTAATGTGTTCCGTAGTTCAGTGTGCTCCATAGTGCATGGGAAATATGCTCAACAGATGTTAATGTGTTAGGCTTTTTTACTGTTTCACTTTTTAGGCTTAGTTTTGAGCTTACAATTTGGTTGGGCTCTCAAATATCACGTAGCCAGAAGCGTGGTCGACTTTTTCTCCTGTTTCATCTTGTTATAGGCTTAATTTTGTGCTCACAATTGATTATGCAGTTACGTCTCAAATCTATTTGGTGATTCTGCAATGTTTTTTTTGCATATGCAGATGAATCGGCCTTTTTTTTGAGTTGGTCCATTAACGTGTCATAACCTGAAAATTGCGAGCCCATTAATGTTTTAGGTGTGTTGGCCATTCAAAAGTTCGGTTCTCAGAATCGACTGAAAGTGAACGTTTTTTCAGTTGAATGTGCAGTAGATGGTCTCAAAAGACAAAGGGCCATTCTTTTCAGTTGCTAGCTTGTAGCTTTTGACTTTTCTATGGGAGCTAGCTTTCAAACGGAATGTCCTTTCAAGACTGATTCTATAAGTGATTGTAGTAGATATTGTAATAACTTTATCTAGATTAACCAAAATTGCATGTGAGTGTCTCTCTGTTCTCTCTCGTGATCAGTAATTAAAATCTAAAAATTTTAGCCAAAAAATAATAAACCACAGCCCAAAAAAGAGCACTAAAAAGACCATTCAATTTTGCAAATCTAGCCCTGAGCATGTAAGTTGATTAGAACTCTAATCGCATTGCATGCCAAAGACTATGATTGTTACGATGTGTTTTTTTGGTTTTGACTGATGGTTCATAGTTGCAGGTAATGTCTTTTAGTTATAACGTGAACGTTTGCGTGAACAAATCAAATATCGATAAGTAGTTTTGAAAAGACTATCCCGATAAGCCGCTTTAAAAAGAGGACGGAGATGCTGTCTCATTTGTTTATTCAGAAAAACCATAATCTATAAGCTGAAAGAATTGACCGTAGAGTTGCATATTGTTTCCTTGAATTTCAGTTAATATATAAGCTAGGTAGAGGAGAGTATGTAGCACCAGGTAATTTTCCTTTCTCATGGTTGACCAACAAAGAATTCAACATCCGAGAACGGCTGCAGTATTCTTGTATATATGCCCAGGATTTGTACGTACGGTACAATACAATGACATGGTGACAAACACTAGCTACATATATCACCATTCGGCGTGAATAACTTCTACGGTATGGCACAAATTTGTTTGACTTTATAGATTGACAGTGCTTGTATACCCAAGACTAGTACGGTACAGTGACACGAAGACAAACGGAAACCATGGCCATTGGCATGAACGGCTCACACACGGTATGGCACCAATTGCTTCGGCTGAGACGTCACAGCAAGCTTACACTGACTGACCGACTGCTGACACGTAGCCTAGTGAGGAGAAAACCCTAGGTTGTTGCACTCAATCATTGATAAATGCAAGATGGTTACTGGCAATGACGAGCATCTTTGAAAACAACTCGAAGTTGCACCGTTTTCAAGTGAGCAAATAATAAATTAATCGAGGCCGTACTCAGCGGGGAGAAAGGTCGAGCACGCGCAGAGAAAAACGGAGCAGATAATAATGAACCATTCTTCGTGTATTATTCGCCATCAAATCATGTCAAAAATCCGTCATCTTCCAGAATTATGAATGCATAATGAACACTTAACGTCCAAGAAAATAAGTCGTCTCCAAGTCGTCGATCGCGCCATCACTGTAATGATCGGCTAGCATTTCGTATGACGCGTCATGTGGAAAATTACGGACAGTTACATATATTACTCATAGTTATCGTAGATTAATTACACAGCAAGAAAGGAAAGAAAGAGGAGAGGAAAAAAGTAGTGCAATCTATGGACGTCTAGAAGCTAAATTATACTGGCGCGCAGGACGTATTGCATGCATCACACTTAGCGTGCGAAGGCCTCGCTCCCCGCCTTGATGGCGCCAAAGCCACCGAGGCGCGCGGCCAGGCCGTCCACCGCCGCGCCGCGCCTCCTCGGCGCTGGTGGCTTCAGCGCGTCGGCGCCGTCCGCAACGAACTCGCACGGCGCGTCCTCGCCGATGGTCCCCATCGTCGCGCCCTTCTTCCGCGCCGGGACGGCCGGCGCCTCCTGCTGGCTAAGGGCGCCCTTCTTTACCGCCACGACCACGACGTCCGCCGGCTCGGCCGCGAGGCGCCGCTGCTTCAACGCGGCGCGGACGAGGTCTTCGCCACGGTCCGAGCTCACCCGCAGGTGCATGGTCGTGGCCGGCGATCTGCCGCCGAAGCCGCGGCCAACCACGACGGCCTCCGTGGGCACGAGGTGCGCGCACCCGGACATGCCGCGCACGTAGAGGTCGCACGCCCGCGACAGCGCGCGCATCGGCGCGCCGAGGCACCGGCCCAGCTTGCTCTTGCTGCCGCCCTTCTTCATTTGCCGCGTGGAATTGGCTTCTGAGCTAGAGAGATGCAAACACTACAAGCTAGCTAGTACGCGGAGAGGCGAGCGGCTAATGGCTAGCAAGGCGAGGAGGCTTGCTTTTATCGAGCGAAAGTCAACGGATGACTACGTTGGCGTACTGTGTGTGGGGCATTTGCAGGGAGGAGTGATGTGCACAATGATGGCCCACTTCGTGGCGTGTTTCCACCGAGTCGCTTGTGCCACGTACGAATGGTGCAAAGTCCAGGGGCTTGGTTTTGAGTTGGAAGACTGGAACTCATGACTATTTGATAGTTGATTGAGTTTGACTTTCGTGTTTTTGAATTTTTGCCTGCGCATTTCTGAAGGCACTTGGTCAGATCGGCCTGGCTACTGGGAGGTTGTGATCAGACCGATAGAATGAAGATCGGTCGAGTGGCGGTCTGATCGGAGGGTCTTGGTGGTCTGATCGGCTTACTAGCTATGGTCATATCAGCCCTTTCTATGCTGAGCTGAGTTTAGTTGGTTATGCAGTTTTGGTTGTGAGTCATGGTGACATGTATGCAGTATCAGTCATCACGGGAGTCTGTGCAAATGTTAGCCATGAGATTATCATGGTTAGTCATGGCGTAGATCCGTATATATGGTTTACTAATGGAGACTCAAGTGCATGTCATTTGTGTTTGGATCGATTGCTTTATTTTTTTAGTATACAAGTGTTTTGATGATTGTTGCAACTAGTGGCAAGACCGAGGCTATAGAAAGGGTCCTGAAACTATGGCGTGTCGTGTAAATCTAGAACATCTCAAGTCGAGAAATATGTGAGAAAGACAGATGATTGTGTTCGTAATTGTGTTGTGATTAAAAGTTGCAAGTAAACTAATTTTAAAAAGTGACAAATAAACGCGCACAGAGGGAGTAGTATAACTCCGTGCGTTGCATCCATGACAAAAGCGGCCATTCTCTTCTCCCTCCACCTCCTCACAAAGCGCAATGGTGCCCACCATCGTCGCCGAAGCTTATCAACCTCTTCTTGCAGTTCCCCAAGCCTGGCTGCAACGCACGCTAAACCACAGCGCCAACCCTCAACCTTGACATGACATCGTTTTACCCTCGAGCTGTGCGACTTCTCCGTTAGAAACTCGCACTTTCCCTGGCGACGACCCCACCTTTGCCAGTACCTCAGCCTCCCCTGCAACTAGCCACCCTATCTGCCTCCCCATTGCCACAGCCTTTAGAAATTGAATAAACTACAGGTTTTCTGCAAAACAATAAGAGATGTAGGATGAGAGTGAGGAGAGAGGGGGGGGGGAGAGATTTTTAAGGGCTAGGTTTGATAGGGCTTTTGCTTTTGGCTTTTTGTGATTTGTTACAGTAACTAACTTTTAAATGGTATATTTTTTAAGACGAAGTTTATAAGTTGATTGTAGTAAATACTATACCAACTTCAGCTGTACCGATCAATATTGTATGCGATTGTCTCTCTTCGTAATATCTCTAGTGAACAACCAGAATTCAAAATCTATAAGCTAAAAAAAAGTCACAACCTAAAAGAACCCACCTTGAGTTAATGGGTTGTTTGTGGGCCTGTTCTTTTTGGCTGAGGCTTATAATTTTTAGTTGTGGCTTTTGGCTTTTGGGCTGTTCGTGCAAGAGATTACAAAATAATAGAAACTCACGTGCGGTTTTTGCCGATAAAAATGAAGTCGGTACAGTATGTGCTACAATTAACTAATAGACCCATCTTAAAAAACATTCTGTTTAAAAACTAGTTACTATAAAAAAGCTAAAAGCAAAAGTTAAAAGCTAGAAAAAAACAGAGCCTCTGTTGGTGCTCACCCATACATACACTGTACAGTATTTCATCCTGTACAACTTTTGTATTTCAATCAAATAATTATGCGCATAAATCTCGATGCACACATGAACGGCCCAAATATCAGTCCTACGTCAAACTTTTTGTTAAATTTTCTACTAGTTATGCAGCTGAGAGAAGTTACCGTGAGTTAGGCCGTTAATTTGGAAATAGTGAAGATCGAAGACCGAGGGGAAAGAGGAAACACACACCATCGCATCATATGCTTAAGCAAGCAAACAATGAAGCAGTAAGGTATGGTCTATGCATGGAGAAAAATGAAAGTTGATATTTTATTTCAAAAGAAATATGGGAACCTTTTCTTAAGGAACAGGAACGAGAAAACCGAAGCAACAAGCTTACATTAATTGTTCATTGTCCACCAAAACACCCAACGAAAAGTGGTATTGTGACTATTCTTTTCAGCTTCTAAAAATTATTTTTTAATTTTTCTACACTAACTAGCTTTCAAACAGAATATCTATTTAAGATATGGTCTATAAGTTGATTGCAGTGTACACTATAATAACTTTATTTATATCGGTCAAAATTGCACACGAGTTTCTGTTACTCTATAGTCTCTCTTATGAATATCTCAAAAGCTACAAGTCGAATCAAAAAAAGAACATGCACATCGTAGCATAAGCTCTAAGGTACAAAATAAGACATTCAACGTGAAAAAATTGAAGCATGAAAAGTTCAAAATTGAAAACATTTCTTAGGAACAGAGCTTGATATCATACATAGTAAAATTTAGTTATAATTCTCTAAACCATGCCATGCGCCTTGGAAAAGACTTGCTCGCCAGGATTGGTCGTGCTCGTGTGTGAAATTAGGGTGCTCAGTTTGGCTGTTATACTGTAGCAGTTTTATTTTTGCATTGTAGTAATTGATAGCTTTTTATTACGTAATTAAATTAAAAAATTTCAAAATAGAAAAAACATGTTATTCTATCACAGACAATACAAAGAAATATAAAAAAAAAGAAAAGACAAAAAGCTAAAAAATCAGAAAAAGATGAAAATTAAGGGATAGTGAACTAGAAGTCAGAAACTGAAGTGGAAACAAACAGAACGGTTTTGTGAGGGTATTTTCATGCATTCCGGGTCTATTTGGAACATATAAATTTCATAAGAATCCATACAATTCCTCCACCCCAATAGGGCTTTCGTGTTTTGCAAAGTTAATTTTCAAAATTAATGTCTTAGCGTACTATAACATATTTGCAGTAACACAATCATTTTCAGTTTTTCATCAAACTACTGCCACAATGTGTGCCATTTTTCCAAAAAAAAGTTGGACATCCTACTATTACCTCATCCCATAAACTAATAGACATATGCATTTTTCTCAAAAACCACTAAGAGGAAGCCAGAAGTCTATACGAATATCTGGTAAACGACTTCTTCATTTCTCCAGTCAAGGATAAGACTGGGGATTACGGTCTTATCACGCACCTCACTTCTTTCGCTTCCGTTTCACGTACATATCTTTCTCACTTTTCTTATCACTTAGGGCCTATTTGGCAGAGCTCCAGATTCTCATTTTTCAGCTTCTGCTCCAGATTCTGTAAGAATCCACTTCTCTGAGAATCTGGAGCTACCTCTAAAAAGCGTTTGGCTAGTGGGTTGGCTCTTGATTCATAAAAGAAGAGATTTGAGGGAAATAGACCATGTTACCCCTAGTTGTAACCCTTTTATTTATCTGTTGTTAAATTAGCAAAAGAAACACGTGCAGATCTCTTACTTGCTTCATGTCCACAACACTCCACAGCATTCCACAGCATTCAGTTTACAAAATCACAATATCCACAGCAAAGCCATTTATAATATCCACAGCAAAATCACAATATTCAGTTTATTAATGTCCACACTAACTTCATGAGAATTCACAAAAAAATTGCAAATCATACAACATTCACTTGGTTTTTGAGAATTGCAAATCAGACAAGAAGTGGTTTTTGTTCACCGGAGGAGGCGGCGGTCAGCAGGCTGGGGACCGGAGGAGCCGGCGGCGGGGACCGAGGAGGCGCGGTGTTGAGGGGCGGAAGGAGGCGGTGGGGTGGGGCCGAGAGAAGGAGGCGGCGGCGGGCAAGATCTCGGAGGGTGGCGGCAGCGCGATAGAAGGAGCGGGAGGCGGTGGCGGGCCCAGACCTTGAGGGACGGCGGCAGCCGAGAGCAGAGAGAGAGGAGGGAGGCGGCGAGTCGGGCGAGAGAAGGGAGGGAGGCGGCGAGCCGGCGAGAGAGGCGAGAAGGGGAGGCGGCGAGTCGGGCGAAAGAGGAGCGAGAGAAGGAGGTGGCGGCGGCGGTGGTGTTGGGCGGAGGAGGCGGCGGCGGTCTGGAGATCGGGAGAGGCGGCGGGCGAGAGAGGAGGCGAGCGCGCGAGAGGGAAAGGAGGCGAGCGACGTGAGAGGAAGAGGAGGCGGCGCGCGAGAGAAGAAGGGAGGCGGAGCGGGCGAAAAAGAAACGAGGAGGTGGAGCGGGCGGCATGAGAGAGAAGGGGGAGGTGGGTGGGACGACGGGGTAGTTGAGTGGTATTTGCGGGTAATTTCGGCTTACTTCCATGGGTAATTTTGTTTTGGGTTAGCTGGCTCCCCACGAGAATCCACCCAAGACCTGCTTCTCCTCTCTAGTTCATTTTTCATTCTGCTCCTCATGAGAATCAGAATCCAGTAGTTTTGAGAAGCTATGTGTTTGGTACAGCTCCACGAGAATCTATTGAGAAGTTAGGAGCAGGAGCTATACCAAACAGACCCTTACTCTATCCTTTTAAAAATCACTTTCTTAACCATTACTATTTATGTTCAGATAAAAATCATCTACCAGTCAAAATCCATGACAGCAGCCAATACGACACCGCCGGACGGCCGGAGCCTCCCAGACGGCTGCATCACGCGCTCGTATCTGGTTTTTTCCTGGCGATCTAAACTCGATCGTGGCCGTCGAATTTTTTTTTACCGGATCAAACATGCATCCGTACCGAACACGCAATAATCCTGAAATCCGCCGGCAGTCGCTCTCCCAGTCTCCCCGTGGTTCCGCCACTTCACCCACCGCCCCACTCCACCCCGCTCCACTGCGCACGCACGGTCGCACGAGCCCGCCGTCGCCGCGATGTCATGGCTCGCGCGCTCCATCGCGGCCACCCTCTCATCCGCCCCCTCCGACGTCGACTCCGAGGCCACCTCCGGCGACAAGAGCGTGGAGCGCGCCTCCCACCCCGCCGACGCTGACGCCGAGGAGGACGAGCAGCCGGACACCCCGAGCCGCGGCGTCAAGGGCGACATCTCGGAGCTGACGGAGTCCCTCACCCGCCGCTTCTGGGGGGTCGCCTCCTTCCTCGTGCTGCAACCGCCGGCTGAGGCAGCGGATACGGCGTCGGCGGGGGCAGTGGAGGAGGGGGCTCAGTCGCCACGGATCGCCGGGATCCGGAGCGACCTGGCGGAGATCGAGGGCAGGGTGAGGAGCGGCATCTCGATGCTCTCGAACGCCAACGCCGTGGCGGAGATCTCCAAGCTCGCGTCGTCGTTCCTGCCGTTCGGCCCCGGGGAGGACGAGGAGGATGGCGAGGTGGTGGGCGTGACCGAGGAGGTGGTGGTCTTCGTGAGGCACATCTCGACGCATCCCGAGACGTGGCTCGATTTCCCCTTGTTCGTCAACTACCGGCACGCGGATGGTAAGAGCCAGTGGCATCATACTGGAGTGCTCGAGTGCTTTGGTTTGTATATATTGGACTAATTGTTTTGGTGTAGTTTGCACTCGTTTGGTTGCAAGAGTAGTGGATAAGAGATGTTAGTGGAGCTGGAGACCTTTGGTTCTAATTGCTTTGGCTTGTTTGACTGACTCTGAATTCTGAAACTAAGATTCCTGGAGTGGAATTAGCTTTTTTATCCTACTTCTAGCAGTTTTGCTCTAGTCATCGTTTATACAACACATGCTAAGGTTTAGTGGGGAGTAATTGTTGACTGCTGAGAGTGGCAGTCTCTGCTCAAGTTCATTACGATATGTCGAAATTGAGTATATTTGTTCACATCTGTGATGGTTTGCCGAGGAAGTGTAGTTATGTTAGTACTCCATCTGGTTTGCATTTGCAGATTTAGTTAGACAGAGTGGGTACCTGAAATGGGCTACCCAGTCCATTTTAGTCGAGTCTCATTAGGGCTTAGTTCGAGTTTATCATTTTGATTGCATTAATTTGAGGATATAATTAGTAGGAAAGAGCTTGTAATTGAGGAAGTTTTTGAAGTACCAATAGCTAACTTTAATGATGAGAAAGAAGTGATAAGTCATGTTGGTTGGTGTGTTCCAGTTCCAAGTCTGTACCGTCTCATAAATGTCTATGATGATTTTTTTTATCTCTTGACATGTATTGAACTATATGGAGCCACAGTTTCTGCAGAAACATCAGGATTGAGTATATCATTTACAAGACCTCTACCCAGATGCAAAAATAAGAAAATAGCAAACCAAACAAGTGACAAAGCTGCACAAAAACTTGCAGCACATATACTAGCATTGTAATCTGATGATTCACCTAACCAATATCAGAATCAGGGTCTCATAACGAATTGATTACTTGTAATATCTCCAGTTTAATTTGTTAGGGCATACAAATAAATGGGGTGTGCCACTAACTTTGGTCAAATAACTCCAAGAGGCACTTTCATATTGAATGCTTTCTATACCTGGTGAAAGTTCAGCTGTATTCAAGGAATCAAGGTTGCTAATGGTGTCATTACATGTGTAACATGTAATGAGACCACTCAGATCAGGTATTATTTTATACAACAAATTTGTTTGATATTAGTTTTTTACATGGAAGTAACATATGAATTGCTAATCTTCCTTTTTTATGGCATAATCATAAATTTCCCTACCTACTGAAAAGATTATGGATCATGGTACTTTCATTACAGTAGTTCAACTGCGCTTGGGCCTAGTTGGTTGAATCTTTGCTACCTATCTTAATGGAATGACACAATTCTCCTGGGTGTTCTGAAAATTGGTACTTTCATTGGTTACTATACCTTTTTGGCTCTAACTTGCCATAGTACTGGGTTACATTGAAATGACTATTCTATGTTCAACCTGTTGATGTATGCCTATGCCCCTCTTCAATATGTAGGACTTACTGGTTTACTTGAGGCCATGCTTGCATCTTTTTTCCATCATGTCAGTCACGTCTTATCGTAACTGACTGATTTCCTCAGTTCCTTGCTTATATCTGCTATGCTTTTTGTGTATAGATTTTGAACTGTCTGACACACAATATGGACATGCATTGGCTATAGAGCGTATTGTGCCAAGCCTGTCATATCTCAGGACCGAGCTTTGCTCTGCCAATATGAGTGAAGGATGCTTTTGGAAGATCTATTTTGTGCTTCTTCACTCAAAACTCAACAAGCAAGATGCTGAACTTCTTTCGACGCCGCAAGTACATTCCCTAATCTTCATCATGTTCTATCTGTTTGTGGCAAAATGCTCTTAATTAATTGTGGATTATCATGTCAACTTGTTGCAATGCATGCTGTTCTCTGAAAAAACACTTTTTGCGATGCGTGCAAACATATAACTAACATTTTTTTAAACAGAAATAGGTGTCCATGTACTTCACTATATATATCTGTTTCCAAATGGTACCACTCATTCTCCAGATTACAAACTATGAAAAGTCATTTTTGGAATTGTAGTTATAAGATCTATTTTCTGAAAATCAGTTTTTGATCCCCTTTAGATCTGCGTTTGTCCAGGAATGTGTCATATTGACAAGAAAAGGCCAGCCCCATGCATGAAATAGTGAAATGCCCTGATGCATTTATCTATGGGGTTGTATAAAATTGGATCTAGATTGGTTATAATTTACTATTGGTTTGAACCCACAGTACCCACTACCCAGACTCAACTAACATTATCAGGTCACTTTTGTAACTGCTAAAGTTGGGATCTAGCTTTAGCTCAAATACAAATGGGGCTCAAACTACCTGGTGCAAACTTGGCTACTCAACATGAGCTGAGCAATATCTGTATAAACTTAGTTGTGGCCCTTGTAGTTGCATTATTGAGAATTGAGTGACATATCCACCGCCAGCCAAATATCAATGAGTGATAGATCCAGCATGTAGCATCATAGTTGCAACAATATTTCTTAAAGTTTGTATCAGTTATGTATGCTGAGTTAAGGAGAATGTAACAGCTAAAGGTCGTAAGCATAACAAAGCTCAGAAGTGGCATCAGATTGTGGTTGACAGTTTAGGCACATAAAGTTTGATGATTACTCTTAAATCTTAATGCTGTTCCAAGCTCCGGATTTAACATTTGGGCATTCTCAGTATATCATCAAGATTTTTTTGTAAGTTCATTTTCAAGTTCCAACCGATAGAACGAGGTTAAGCAACAGATATATATTCAACCACTCGTCATGTTGAATATATCATAAGGTTATTGAGTCGTGAAGTCGAGTTGAGTCGCCATAGGGGCGACTTGTCGACTAGTCGACCGACTAGTCCCCAGACTAGGAAGTATGTTAGGCATGCCAGTATGAACTATGAACATCTGCTCTATTGGCTCCATGCTATGAAATAAGAGGCAAATGTCACCCTCTTCAAACTGATGAGATCACAAATATAGCAATAGTACCTTTCCACAAGAGAAGCTCACGTTGATGTGATGGACTGCAAACCGATTGATGAAATCAACAATCTTGGGGTAGTCATCATTGGAGTTCTGCAATGTTTTCCTACCAGCTGCCATATTGTAAAATAAAATTTCAACCTACAGACAATGTTTTTTTGGCAAAAAACACTGTACATATCCAAGTAATACAGCACCAGTGCTCTATGCAAACTGATCATGACTTGAGTTCCTTTAACCACAGCACAGGGCTTTGGCTCATTCTCCATTACTCCATCTCTATAAGAAACTCTGACAGGAAAAACATGATAATAGTCAGTAACAAATAACTCTAAAATCGAGCAGAAAATTTTGAAGTTGTTCATGGACTGACCTGTAGCCATGCAGTTGGCCTTCTGTTATTGTTGTCGCAGTAATGTGACCAACATAAGTCATACTGGCCAAAGTCTCCCCACTGAACCCCAGGGATTTTATGGTATGTAGATCCTCATATGTAGACAACTTTGAGGTAGTATGCCATTCACACAATATTAGCAAATCCTCAAAACTGTGAAAGGAAACCAAGTTAGCTGGCATAGGTGATGATCAATAATGCTTATGCAAATGCTTCATTTGTGGGATGCTTAAAGCAAAAAAAAAAAAACAATGAACATTATCACCTGAAGAGAACCCTGACATATCTGTCTTGAATCTTAATGAATGTATTTCTTGGAAATTGAGAAGCAACACCCTGGAAATTGAAGAACAGAATACTGAGCAAATTGTGATGAACAATATGTGCATAGTATTATAGCAAGTAATTAACAATATAACATAAGTACTGGACAACAAGTAAAGTAATAGGAGTTACATGGTAGTATCGCATTCACACTTCACACTTTACACTAAGAACTTCATAAGAAACAAGTCACTAAGCATAAGTGCATAATTTAATAAGAAACAAGTTCTGAAATGACAACGATAATTGATAGATAAGCTCTAAGTCTGAAAGTAGCAAAAGTAACAAAGGCATTCATGATTCAAATCGGCCATCCAAGTAATCAACAAATTCAAATTCATCCTCTTTACGACTTGCACCACCCGCATAAGTAGATGATGGAGTCTCATCATCGTCCAATTCAGCATCATCATCAACCACATAATCGTGGTCATAAATATTCCATTAAGCTTCATAATTAATCTTTTAGTCATGACATTCTTTTTATTGAAGTTATGATAATTACTGGTAATTTACAAGAATTGCTTTTAAATGGAGAAACATTTCACGGCATAACCTTGCTGATATTTTATTGGCATGGGAATAACCAAAGTTTAGTTCTTAATTTAATTGCATGAACCTTTTATTATGATTAAATTCACATTCCCAATATTATTTATAAACCATATTTTATCATGTTGCTTATGTGAATACTTAAACATGAATTTCAAAATTTAGCCATGTATGAGAAGAACACATGGCATACATGGACTAGATACCAAAACATTTGTCGGGCCCACTTGCCATACAAAGAAAGAGGGAGGGCCAGGAAAAGAAAGAAACAGAGGGGGAGACCCATTCGACCGAAGCAGACAGCCGAAGAAGAGGAGGTTGGGGGCGCAGGGGTCAGGCGGCGGTCGCCGGTGGGGAACGGCTGGGCAGGCGGTGGTGACCGGCAAAACGGGACCCCTAGGGGCCTAGGGAGCCAGATGTGGCGACAACACGTCCCCATGTAGAGCAGAGACGGGCCGGGGCGGCTCTCGGTGGCTGGAAGGAGGCCACAGGGGAAGCAAAATAGGATGAGCTTGAGCAAGAGAGGGCCAAGGGGAACTCACTAGTGTAGTTGGTAGGGTCGGAGGGAGGAGCTCGGGCGATGAGAGGACCGGGGGGGGGGGGGTGGTTGGGGGAGCTTGGGGATGCCAAGGTTCTGCTCTCACCGCGACGAATTGGTGGAAGAAGCTTTGGAGGGCGGCCGGTGGTGGTAGAGGCGACGTCGGCCGGTGATGGAGAAGAACAGCCGTCGCGGCAAGCTCGGCACGAGGATTTCCTATTGGTTGAGGGAGTGAGCTACTAGGGGTGTGGGGCGCACCGTGACACGAGCGGAATTTGGAGGCGTTCACAGAGGTAGCCGGGACGGGGTGGTGGACGGTGGCGCGCGTAGGAGCGGCTCTGGCAAGCTCGGTTTGAGGGAGAAGGGGTAAGGAGACGCCGGCTCTTTATAGCTCGGGAAGTAGTTGGTGTATTAAGGGCGAATTGAAGACAAGCACAGAGGAGTAACGCCAAACGGTGATGTTGGCGTGCTGTGCGGCTCGGGCGGCTGTAGGCCGGTGTGAGGGCGCAGGCAGAGGGGCGCAGAGGTAGGCCGGTGGTAGGGTGGAGCTGGCGTAGAGTCAATGCAACCCGGCTTCAATGCGGCACCAGCGTGGGCTGGCTTGGACGTGATGGGAAAACCACAGGCGGTTTTGGCGTCGGCCACGACGGAAAGCGGAGGAAGGCAACACGCGACAGGGCTAAGGGGGAGGTGAGAATCTAGGCTTGAGGAGAGGTACGGCACGACGACTACGATGCCAAGGGGAGGAGCTAGAGCCGGGGAGGAGGCGAAACTGGGGTGGCCTTGGCGTGGTCGGCACGTGCGTTGCGCGCGGCTCAAGGAAGCAGAAACAGAGGAGGAAGGAGGAGGAGGCTGGGTGGAGAAAGGCCGGTCGGGTCGGAGTAGGCTGAAAAAAACGGACCTGGCCCAAGAGGATTTTAAGAATTTTCGAATTTTGAATTCCAGGCTTAATTTTGTAATTAGGTTTTGAATTTGAAACCTTGATGCAAATTTTGGATAATTGAACTTTAACATTGCTGAGTCCTAAGAGTAAACTCTAAATTTCCAGAATTTGAATTCTCGGATATGATAATTAGATCGGAAGGTTTTGATATTTACTTTGATTTAAAATTCCATTCTTGATCTTGAAGTTCCAAATTCTAAATTTTAGATTTGAATTTAGGACTTGCAAGGGAATTTGGAATTCCTTAATTTGATTTTCAATCTTGGTTCTTGATTTCAATATTTCGATTTTTATTAATCGAGTTTTGGCAAGGAACCAAATTAAGAAATTCGAATAACACTAATTTTTTTTTGAGATTCACTAAAAAAGGAATAAAAAGATTTTATAATTTTGACAATTAGACTAGTTCCCATCTTGGGATGTTACAAGTAGTCGTGTATCTCTTTCCTGATTGTTGCGGTTACATTACCACATTTCCCCACATCTCTATTAGCCTCAGCAAGGTGCTGCTTCAATCTTCTCGCTCTAGCATGGACTCTTTTGTCACAGAGCTTACATTGGAGGACACCCTTTCTATGTAAATTAGGTCAGCACCCATATTTTCATGTTGGGTCTTCGGACTTAGCCATCTGCTTAGGATCATTGGTTGATCATATGGCTCAGCAGCTGCAACTTCAATCTTTCCACTTCGGCATGGACTCTCATGTCATAAAGCTTATATTAGAGGACATCCTTTCTATGTAAATCAGGCCCGAACCCATATTTCTATTCTGGGTCTTTGGACTTCGCCCTCCGCTTAGGATCGTTGGCTGGGTCATACGGCTCAGCAGCTGCAGTGACTTGTTGGTCTGGTTATTCTGCGTCTACCATGGTACCTCACCTCAGTGACCTGCACAAGTTTACATAGAGAAATAGACTAAGTATCAAACAAAGGAGAGCTATTGCTGGTCTGCTACTGCATTACTATTACTAGTTTACTACTACCACATTACTTGCTACTCTGGACAACATTGCTACCACTACTAGTTTACTACTGTGGAGTTTGGATAGCATTACTAGTTACTAGCCTGTAACCTTTTTCAAGAACAAGTTGAAAGAAATGTAGCCTTTTCCACATCATCTCCAGATACCCAAAAGTCAAGAACCTCTTATCTTCAAAAAAACTAGCACCCTCAGTTCCAAGAGCGAAGCAATAGGGATGGATCTTGACACATTGCTTGTATGCACTTACTACATTACTAGTTTACTACTACCATTACTGGCCATAACGCTTTGGATTGGAGAGAAGAGCAGATCAGGAGAGCAGGGAAGGAAGGAGAGGAGCAGATCAGTCAGCACAGCAGGGGAGGAAGGAGAGGAGCATAGCAGGGTAGGAAGGAGAGAAGAGGGGATCGCCAGATGAAAATGGCGCGGAGCAGAGCAGGGGAGGAAGGAGAGAGAGGAGGGGGAGGCTGCACTGACCGGCGAAGGGCTGGTTCTCTACAG
Organism: Dendrocalamus sinicus; assembly: GCA_036346575.1. Taxonomy (NCBI): domain Eukaryota; kingdom Viridiplantae; phylum Streptophyta; class Magnoliopsida; order Poales; family Poaceae; genus Dendrocalamus; species Dendrocalamus sinicus. The sequence goes on along the minus strand of CM070643.1, from coordinate 17,383,686 downwards.
AGGCGGTGGCGGCCACTGGAGGCGGAGACGGCGGCAGTGGCCACTAGCAGCGGAGGCGGTGGCCAGCTACTGCTAGGGCTCCTCTTGTGGGTGGTGGCTCACACTAGCGGCGGTGGCGCGGAGGAGAGGATGATTCGATCTGCTAGCTAGGGTTGACACTACAGCGGGGTAATGTATATATGTCTGACCCTCCATCTGAAAGTAGGCCATTAAGTCGGGCGGTTAGACATGCCCGACTAGTAGTCCGGTCGCCTGACTAGTTGCTTCAGTCGAGTCGATCTCCCTAATCATCCTCCGTGTGCCGACTCGACGGTTAGTCGTGGATTAGTCACCGACTTGATAACAATGTGAGTGATCCATGTTTAATAAATCTAGTGTTGTCAGTTCTTGTTGATATTCTTGTGTGGAAATAATTTATATTTCTGAAAATCAAAGCCTTCCAAAGGGAAATATCAGCGTAAAAATGAAGTACTGCCTAACCAGAATCCAGGACAGCATGGGGATATGTTTCAGACTTTCAGTATTTGCCATTTTTAACAAAAAAATCTCTTTTGTCAAGTATGCATACAATCCATAAAGAACTGCATTGTCAGTATAATGGTGTGACCTATCACGCATGTGAAGGCTGTGAATCATATTAGTAATTTAGCATATTACACTATCATTAGTATTATATATTATCTTATATAGTCAACATATGCATACCAATGTAGCATACATGGAAAATTATATCGACAATGTAAACTATTACAAAATGACATATGGGAATGCTGTGGATATTATAGTCTTCGTTAACCATTGTTAGTATTATATCTACTAAGTTTTCCTTGTAGTGACGTTGGAAGGGCTCTTCCTGCTTTATTTTATTCTATTAGGAAATTGAAGGTTTGGATCATACATTTTGTTAAATTTCACCCTAAAATCTCTTTCATGCAGATCCTAGAAGCAATAGAAGAATTATTGCAAAGCTCCCCATCAAAGAAAAAGCCAGGATCTGAGGGGCCTAGGGGGTCATTAGAAAACAGGAGTGTTCCCTCTACACAAGCTGAAGGTCGAGTGCTGTCACCCTCAAGCATCCAAAACAAGAGTGGAATGTCTGAAGCACCATCATTCCAAGAACCAACTCCTGATCCTATGCCGGGTGTGGAGGTTGACAAGCATCCTGTTTCAGCCACCGAGGCGGAAATAATTGATAAGTCTGTAATTGAAGAAGATTTGGTGGTGAAAAATGAGATCAAGAGTACACCGGCTGAAAAGTCTAAATTTTATACCGCGGAGGATGATGACAAAGAAGTGGAGGAGTGGCTAGAGGATATGGCGCCTGTGTCCAGCAAAACAGGCAGCATCACTTCAGTTGGACAGGAGGAAGATGTATCCTTCAGTGATCTGGAGGATGACGAGGATGATTAAGGGACGGCTAGTAAGCAGCCGGCAGTAAGCTACCGGTACACTCGCCTCAGCTACAGATACAAGATGGTCGCTTCATGAAGACGCTCATTGTTACTGAAGGATCGTAACTGTGTACAACAAAGGGGACCATGTGGTACCGGAATCACGGCAAGTATGTCTCTGGGTTTTGCGTTATCCTAATGGCAAGTTGATGCATATACAGTTGATCATTTTCTGTAGAGTACATAGAAATACCATGGCCCTGGTGTGTATAACTACAACTACGTGCAGCGTTGATACGAGATTCTGAATGTACTTTATTCCCATCTTTGGCTGTTAGATCTGTTAAGGATACAAAGGTATTTATAGTATTTTCTAGTTTTTAGGGTTTAGTCTTGTGTTTCTCGAGTCTTATACTATCTATTGTCTCTTTGAATTGTGCAGCACTTGAAGGATTCATCAATTCATCCAATAGATCTAATATATTATCAGAGCATAGATCCAAGCCCTAGCTAGCCTTTATCTTCTTCCACCACGGTCGCTGCCCCGGGAGGAGCAACTCCCAAGGGCAGAGTAGCAGCAAGCAGCAGCTCGTTTTCGTATTGCCTCGTCTTCAAGCAGCAGCAATCCCACCGTTGTCGATAGTCGTTCGTATTCCATCGTCGTCGAGGTCGATTTGCGCCAGTTCCACTCGGTCACTAGCCTCGGATCTTATTGGGTAGCAATGTTTTAACCGTTAATGCAGCCGGACAGCGAGGAAGGCTGGGTGTGACTTGGGATGAGGCTGGTGGAGCCAAGGACATGTTTAAGGGCTACATATATGTTGAAGGACTAGATCTTTAATGTTGGCGTTGGTATTGTGATACTAGTATAGGCTACCTTTTGATTTTTGTAAGTATTTATCTATATCCATCTAAGTTTATAGCCTCTATCTTTAAATTCACCTAAACTATGCGAGTTCATAAATTTTGCTTGTTAGTTAGCCAATTGATTTGCTACTAATGGTCCATTCTCTTAGATCAAGTGTGGTTCCTTTTTTTTTTGCATGGTCACAGTCGTCACTTTTCTCTCTGATCCACAGTAAATTGTAGAAGTTTTAAGGCCGCTGCACTTTCTTTCTGCGCTGTCGTCGGCTCATAATTCTATCTTCGCCACCATATTTTATGTGCTATCGCATGACTCTAGGTGGAGATCTTCTAGCCTTTTTTTTTTTGAGAGAAGAGATCTTCTAGCCTTGATACAATTATTAACAGTTATTTGCTACAATGATATCTTTAAGACTCGAAGCAATCCAGACACGCTACAGTACAGCCGCTTCTCCGCTCACGTTTCTTTCCTTTTTCCGTTGGAGGGATCATACAGCTCGCGCGCGGCTTCGTCCGTTTCGAGTCCCTGACAACCTTATCATCTAGTCCTCAAGCCCTCGTCCCAATTTTTTTTTAAATTTTTTTTGTGACTTTTAGCTTGGTTTTCTTTTAAAAATCGAAATAAATGGGTCTAAAACTATACTCGTCGATGTTTTGATCGTCCGTCACCGGCTTAAAAAATACCAAAAAAAAAAGAAGACATCAACGGGCGGCCAGAAAGAACAAGATCCTCCAATATCCATCCGTCCAGGCATAACCTCAACGGCTAGCTTTGACAGAATGGCCGTCCCGCACTGGCCTCCACTCCACCCCGTCCGCAGCGCCGATCGAACGCGTGACGCGAAGCAATCGTAACGGAAGAAATGGACGCGCCGCAAAGCAAAACACGGGGGCCGGAAGAGCCGCCTGCCCCAGCTAGCCCCTCCAGTGATCCCCCGTTGATCAGGCGATCCTACGACAGCTAGCTTGGTGGAGCGGAGCGCGACTCGTCGTGGTGGTGTGGCTGGCCAGCCGCTAGCTATAATAGAGACTGCTCTCCTCCGACCTTACTACTTTCCATCACTCCGCGCTCCCTCGCTCTCTGTCTCCCCTTCCAGCTCGCCCCCAAACCCTCCAGGCAAATCAGGAGAGGGAGGAATTTCTAGTGCTCGAAACCCTAGCTACCATCTAGATCTCGCGACATTTTCCGGCGGAGCAGGAACCGATCGATGGCGTCGACGTCGTCGAACGCGGAGGCCGCCGCTGAGCGGAAGCCGCCGGCGCAGCACGGGAAGCTCTTCGTCGGAGGGGTCCCCGTGGGCACCACAGAGGACGAGCTCCGCGAGCATTTCTCCACGTTCGGCAGGGTGGTCGTGGTGGGGGTGCCCAAGCACAAGAAGACGGGCAACCCCCGCGGCTTCGCCTTCGTGCAGTTCGCGCGCCGCGAGGACGCCGACCGCGCGCTAGCCGCGGGCCGCCGCCGCCACGTCGTCAACGGCAGGATGGTGAGGAAGACAATATCCCTCCTCTCCCCCGTCGATCTTGCTCTCTGCAGCTAGATATATCAAGCTATAGCTTGCTTCGCTTGCGCGGTGTGCGTAAATGGTTGCTCGCGGATGCGGTTTGTTTTACTTTTTTGTTGCGATCACATCTGGTTGATTACGGGCCTAGGGCTTCTTGCATGTCGTGCGCTTGTGATCGACGTCGATCGTCGATACTTCCGGCCGCGGTGGTGGTGGTTCTGTGGACTGTTGCTCACAGTTTCTCCTTAATGGTTACAAATTAAGGTGTAGTGATCTGGTGCTTCAATTTCCTGTCTATCTACTATAGGTTACACCTAGCTTTGAGAGACCTGATTAGTTCTCCTCCTGATCGATGGCTAGAATGTAGAAGGGGCCTGTGATCTGGTTTATGCTTTCCTTTTGTTCCACTAGCTAATCTAGGTTACAGATATGCTAGCTAGCTTTGAGTGACTAATAGCTAGGTTGAGGGTCATGGATCCAAGTCCCAATTTGATCCCCTTGAATCAAATATACATAGTTCCTCTATTGGGTGTTCTAAAACAGAGATAGCTAGAGAGAATGTCTCGAGCTATTCGATCTCCAATTCTAAAGAAAAAGGTGGAGCTAGCTCCGCAGTGAGCGCCAATGCTCCTTCACAACCTTCACAGGAAATCCTACTATGGATAAGTTCGTCCGACCAACGGATGTATTGCACACGCAAATGGACTTTATATATGTTAAAACTTTGATCAAGAGAAAACACATACATTGCAAATAAATGAAGAGAACATAGGAGAATTTCTGAATTTTTCTATTCTCTTATTTGCTCCCCTTTTTTCTTGTTTTTCTTTCCTTTTCTTACAAAACTGGCTACAAGCCTCCTCAATATATAGACTAATAATCTCCTACTAGTATATGTATTCGGATTTCAAGTTGGATACAATTTCAACTTGAGTTATACATGGAGACAGACTCTACTACATCTTAGACTCGAAGTCAAGATTATTTCTAACAATCTCCCCCTTAATCTTGACTTGATATACTCTAGTTTTAGTCTCAATGCATTATGAACTACCAACCACGCCTCCACGTGAAGCGTTCTACATGCAATCTACATGTAGGAACTCAACTCAACTGGTACGGGTCCATCCAGATGCAAAGATTCTAAAATATTGAGGCAGTCGGTCTCAACTACGACTAACTAAACTCATACTTGACACAGAACTGTGACACATCTCCTTTGCCTTGCTGCGTTGCTTTGCTTCTCTCGGCGCTGACTTTTGCTGCTCTACCTGTACGACACACGCGCGGAGGCCTCGGGAGCACCGCTCAAGACAAGCGCGAAATGGAATTGTCGAGATGATTTTTTTTAGCGACTCACTTCTCGCCTATGCTCTGATACCACTTTTTAAAACTTTGATCCAGGAGAAAATGCACACATCGCAAATAAACGGAGAGAACACAGGAAAATTTCTGAATTTCTCTATTCTCTTATTTGCTCCCTCTTTTCTTATTTCTCTTTTTCTTTTCTTACAAAACTGGCTACAAGCCTTCTCAATATATAGCCTAATAATCTCATACTAGTATATATATTCGGATTCCAAGTTGAATACAATTTTAACTTGAGTTACGTATGGAGACAGACTCTACTACTCTTAGACTTGAAATCAAGATTATCCTAACGGTATAGAATTCATTGGTGGGTAGGCCCTAGCAACGTGTGCATTGCACACCCACGTAGAGTACGTAGGAGCATCTTGTTGTCAACTAAATTGGACGGGTTCAATTTGTAAGTGCTACAAATTAAAGAAAATGTATTCTTTGGCATTGGTTGGGAGAAATGGAAAGTGTGTAGAATATGTTGAGATAGGGAAACAATTCTCTCCCGTATCTAAGCATATGAGTGCAAAGTACAGTATCACTAGGACGAAAGGTTATGTGGTAGCACTAGTTTTCACTTGTATTGTTTAAATGATATATATTTTTTGTACATGCATGAACACTGTTCAGTCTTAGGGCTTTTTTTCTATCTATTCTAGTTAAAATTCTGGACTAGTCCTAGTACGAATTCAAGTATAAGTGTGTAATTACATGGATCTTAGGGCACACGCCTGCTACTTTACAAAGCTATTTATAGCACCAATGACCAGTGTGTCAGCCATGCTTGGAAGGGTGGTTAGCATGCAGTTCTTGGTTTTGCTCCATGCATCGATCGTTGGTAGATATATACATTTTTCTTACGTGTATGTTTGTTTTCATTTTTTACTGGAACAACTGATCTGAATGTGCTAAATATTGATACCTGGAGTTAAATTAGGTCTAATTTTACCTTTGGCTGCTTGATCTGATTTGAGGTTATCTAAAGCATGTGATAATGCACAACAATCATCAGTGGCGGATTCAGGAAATTTTTTTGGAGGGGCTGAAGTACCTTCAGCTCGACCTCAGCCACTTCTACATTATACATCTATGGCTAAAATTTAGGGGGGGCTCCAAGGGTCCGGTAGCGGTAGGGGCTCGAGCCCCCGCCCCACCGCTAGATCCGCCCATGACAATCATGTCCTGATGAATTTTAAGTCAGTGATATCAGTTTGATGCCTATCCCTTTGCTTTAGAGATTTTTTAAAGAAAAATATCCTTAAGACAGTAATTCAATTCTTCGTAGCAGCTTATTGAGCTACCATTATTGGTGATTGTAATTTCTAATTGTATCAGAGCACAAATAAATCATTGAAATAGTCTGCAAAGTATTGTTCTAGCACAAATTAAATGGACCCTTGATAGCCTGCTAGCATTGATATGGTCAGTTAATCCTGTCTTAGTAACTATCATGGTTAGTAGTTAAAACTTCTGCACGTACCGTAAACATTGGTAATATACATTTCGCAACGGTTTTATATCTGATCAGTCAGATGGCTTGGAGATTGGAGAATAATTTCCCGCATTACCGGGATTAGCTAATCTACATTGTTTTTTTCGATGAACTATACTACATTGTGAACTTTGTTATTTTTTGTTTCCCAGTTGGATGTGAAAGTAGCAGAACGGGCAGAACCAAAAGGTGAAGGGCACAATTCAAGTGATCGAGTTTCTCAGAACCAGCTTCCCAGCAGCCACCACTCATCTCAGAAGAAAAAGATCTTCGTTGGTGGCTTGCCTCCGACTGTCGATAACCGCGAGCTTGGAGACTACTTCAAGAAATTCGGTGTCATCACTCGTGCAATTGTGATCACTGACATCAATACAAAGCTCTCCAGGGGCTTTGGTTACGTTGAGTTTGCCGAGGAGGAGTCTGCAAAGATAGTAATGGAGAACGATAGGCACTACCTGGGTGGTGCGTGGGCGGAGGTAAAGCTTGCAATTGAGAAGCAGGGTGGCAACTCTCAGCATGGAACGCCAGCTTCTAGTGGATTATCAGCGCATGCTCCTCCGTATTATCCAGTTAATCATTTTACTAACACTGCTCGTATGATGATACCCGCACCAGCGCACATAGTTAACACCAATGCTATTTATCCTACAATTGGGTTTATATACCCGTGATTTGTAACTGAAAATTTGGCTGGCGCTTTTTCTTACCATCAAAGTGCACACTGGTTTCAGGCTCAAGGTGTTAGTGATATGCCCTAGAGTTAATTATAGAGATGATTATATTGTTTTTATGTTTATGAACCTTTAAATAATATGTTATTTTGCCCATGGAATAAACTATCATTTACATTGATTAGCAAATATGTGACTTATTTATGGAACTCTATATTCATGTTTATGATGTTAACAATTATGATCTACATATCAGCACTCATATTAGTTGATGGTCACGTTTCACGGATTGTGGATATGAGATATCAAATCAACAATGTGGACATATGTTGAAGAACATGATGTTGGACTGACCCACCTTGAGACATTGCGGGAATTATTATATTATGAAGTGTCATCAGTTGGTCTACTACATAGTGTATGTGGGATCCTTAAATCTAAAATCATCATGGCTTCTTACATGTGCAATAGTTTATTTAGGGGTTGTAAAATGATACTTTGTAACTGAGTAGTCATAAGGGTAGTTTTTGGGATTACTATAAAACATGTGAAGAAATATGAATGATCAAGATACAATTTGCCCCTCCTATTTAAGGCCACTCTATGTGTTTGGATTAAAAAAGTGTATGGCCATAACGAATGCAGTTGAAGAGTCAACTACACGCAGAAGTGGATCCAGGCCTCGGGTTAGGTAGAATATAGGGCAAAACCTGAAATGTGTAACAGTAGTACCCCTATTTATATAGGCCTAGCAAGATACATGTACTAGTGGGCCGGCCTGAGGCACATGGCCCAGCCTGGGGCTAAGTCGAATAGAGCACGCAGCTTGCAGCCCATGAGTCCTAGCCCTAGTGTCCCAACCCCAAAGTCCAAACAACATCAACCATCAGGCCACAGCCCACACACATCATTGCCTCCCATCCCTAGTGCCAGAAGCCATTGGCACTCGCCCCTACAGCGCGCCACCTCGACAGCAACGACACTGTGTCGTTGCCCAACGCCCATGGCCTACCTCATCCCCACGCGCTACTATGCCCTACCCTCCTGGAAGAGGAAGACTTGGTGGTTGATGCTACTGCCTCCACCCTCCCCACGCACCACGCCGCCATGCATGGCAAATTGGCGACCACAGAGGCGTTGCCACACAGGGACAGGGGCAAGGCCATACCTCACACCGCAAGCGCGCAACACTTCTCTCATATTTGGTACTCTCCCTAGTCCCTACTTTACTCTTGCAATCGTCCCTTGTCCCTTTGATATGAAATTGGATTGACAAAATGAAATCAATGCCATGTGTTTCAATTTGCATTTTGTATTTAGGAATTAGGGATACAAAATGAAGAGGAGTAGGATATTGTCATCTTATTTTCCAACACGAACACAATATAACCAATCACTTCCAAAAACAGTTAGAACTAGAGTTGGTAACACAGAGCAAAATAACCTTCATGTTGAACTCATCATAATGTATTTATTGTGGTGCTTGACCAAACTATTGTTGAGTTGAATAATCATTTTATTAAAAGATCTACATAGTTATTGAGGTGCATTGCTTGTCTTGACCTAAAGAATTTTTTTGCCAACTTTGATAAGGACAAATTCATTAAACTTGCTAGGATGTATGCAGATGACTTCTCTCAATATAATTGTATAGTCCTTATATTTGCGGAATAAAATAAATGATGAGTGCATGAATCATAGTATGGTATGTTCTATTGAGCGAAATATATTTACAAGCATTAAAGATAATAATATTTTAGAGTATTTTTAAGGGATGATGACATGTAAGAAACAACTATCTTGTACTAGTGGTAAGTTAGATTTTGATAAATATGAACTTTATGTTATTTGTATTTATCTATATGCCCTTGTTTGATTTACTTTTGTATGTTATTTTTGTAGGTTCTAATTTTTATCCTACTATGATGAAGAAATGGTAGGCTATGACAAAGAACAGAACTTCTTTATTTAGGTACTCAAAATATATCTCTGCCATGCTACATTGTTTATGTGATCATGTTTTCTTCCTTATGTTTTATGTTGAAGTATTGAGCTAAAGTTTTATATTAATAATGTATTTGTGACTTACTTTTATTATGTCGTGGTGTTAGTATAAATTGACGTTATTTCTATGATGTTATCCTATTACAAAGCACATGGCATAGCGAAATCCTAGATCCACCACTGAATGTAAGTGTGTAATCTAACACAAGATCGAGTGAAGGATTGAGTTATTATTGGATGGCACACATCTCACCTTGAGTTCGGTATTGTATCGTGAGGCAAAGTGATCAGCATATGAGCACTATATAGTTTTGTCCATTGATATTTATGTATATTCAGGGGCCACTATGTCCTGCTAGGGATCGCTATCGACTTGTGGATCAGAATCGAGTTCTTAGGTCATGGCCGAATATGCATGAATCTACATGGTCGTATACTTAATGGGATGGAATATACTGGTTCAGATATGATATGTTCGAGCAGACCTTGCACCTTATTTGGTCTCTAGCATAGGGTTCTACTAAGGCCGTACTATATAAGGAGAGGCATGGGGCTTTTAGGCGTACACCAAAAAGCCCATCAAAACCCTATCCGCCGCCTCCCCAAAGGCCTTGCCATGCGTGTTGGTGCTAGCACACGAACGCATGATATTCCACTACAGGATGTGTGGATACCGGTAGAGATGTTGCATTGACTGTGGTGTTGATCCGGGATGATCCGCGTTGTTTGTGAGGAATGCGAGGAGCTACTAACGGAGACGATTAACGGACAAGAATGTTAGACGATCGACTATTTCGACTACATCAACGCACGATCCATTGGACCAGACTAGTCCAAATCTTCTTTTGCTGCACTGCGCGTCCAATGGCAACGATCCAATATTTTTTACTTACATAGCTTTCTGGTTTATAAGATAGAAAATTGGATGTGTATAGGTATCACCCGGATGTTTTTTCTTAACAATCATCCAAATTTCGGACCGTTGGAATAGAGATCCAACATCCCCTTTTTTTGAGGGGGAAAGTTTTTTTGGAGGGGGTGGGGATTTTTTTTGGAGGGGATGGGGATAATTCGTGGCCGTTGGATCTCTAATCCAAATATCATAAATCTGGATGATAGTTAGAAAAAAAAATATCCGGATGATGTTTATCAATACCTTAGAAAATTTTATTTTGTGTTAGTATAGCCTACCCATATTTCAATATAAGGCCCATTATTGAAGCCTGAAGCACATGATAGGGCAATCTGAAGCATCTTTGGTTTGTGAGCTAACAAGTCACTTGGTATGTGGTTTACTTCATTCTTGTTTATTTAAATAATTCATCCTTCTCGGTAGCGGTAACTGGTAAGAGTAGTTAATTATTCTCATTTCTGGCCTAGATCTAGAATATTTTATAGGGCTCCGAAGGGACTGCTTGCAGCTGATTTTCAGAGTTTATGCATCTTCCTTGTTTGCAATGTCGTGGATATATCTTTTTTTTTATAACATTTTAAATTATATGCGTACTGTTTCTGTCAAACTTTAGCTTTGACAAGTTCAAAAAATGTCCAGTATTCAGTAAACAGAATATTGGGCGTTGTTACGTCGTCTAGCAATATAGAAAATTAATTATAATATAAGATTCGTAAGCTTTTTAAAAGAGAGAAGTACTAAAACAAGCAAGGCCATTCAAAAGTAGAAGAAAATAATGCAAGCCACAGTGAAATACAGAATTGGTCTGGTGTATTGATGAAAATTTTGCATTCTTTTTGCTGTTGCGGCATAAAAGTCTAAATTCAACCGCTTGTTTATTACATCAACTTCTAGCTAGGATATATTACCCAACACCAATTTATCACCCAATAGGCCAATTATTAGGCTTCAGCTTGATGAAATTCCCATTATATCTATCGACCGTTCAAGTATCATCATCTTCTGCATCAGCTTTGTTAGTATATCATTAAATACTATGTCTATACAGCCGTTCTGAACCCTATCTAGCTTGGTAGATGTCTAGTTCCTTGCATCACTAACTGAAATGCCCCTGCACTCGACCCTGCGAGTTCCTCATCCTCTCAAGAAAAAAAAGAAGAATGAGGAACCAGAAAAAAAGAAGAATCAGAAGCAGAAGATCGAATATCATGTATATATCTCTTCTTGTACGCGGCCGCTTTAACTTTAAGGGCTTCGCAAGTCACACATGGGGTAGCTTTAATTCTAGTCATCTGTGTCTCGTAACTCTTTCTAAAAGTCTTTTGTATTTCTTTATATTTCTTCCCTACATCAGCACAGAAAGAGCAAGCAAATTATGGCTTCTCTAGTAAATTTTTAGTTAGCTTCACATATTTTTCAACCAATGAAATCAATTCAGATTTTAGTTTTTCACAATTATCACTTGGTGAGCTAATAGATGCCTTAAAACCATATTAAGCCATTTTCTTGTTATGATCACATGTCCTGAAATTGTTTTGAAACAGATTCAAATTCAGCAATTAATTTTGGGTAGTTGGCACAAGAAACAATAGGCTCTATTAAAGCAGCTTGCATTTCAGCGATTTTATAATATGCCTTCGTTAGATTAATTTTCAAGTTATTACAGCTAGCATAAGTTTCAGGCATATCAAGAAGCATGGTATATAAACCTCTAAAGGCGTTGTCCTTATCCTCACATGAGATGCAGAATGTAAGCCACATGGCGCACTTGGCCCGTGCAAGCTACATGGCGCTATCCCGCCGTTCGAACTCGTCTTCAACACTTCCCTCCTTTCTCGTGCCATACTTGAGCTCATCGTCTTATCTGGCATCCTTGATCGTTCTGAGCCTCAGCTTCTCCCTGAGCCTAGCCCCAATCCTCGCCGTTGACCACAGTTAACTCCAAACGATCCTGCACATCCAAAGACAAAGAAATCATTTCCAGACATAAATTCTTTACAACTTGACTTACATTAGCCAAGACATGCAACCTTAATCCAATGACCCAAGTCATCCTACCTCAATCCATGACCTGAATCCCAAAATTCTCAAATTTTGCCCAAAACCAAACCAGTCAAAGAGTGATCTTTGCAAACTCATTTGACCACTCCATAAATATTGCAATGGTTCATCACAACACTAATCTGAATCTTCTCACATGGTTCTTCAGTAAAAAAGAACGGAGGAAGTATACGCATGTTCTTTTTAGCTGCGGCTTATAGCTTTTAGTTGAAATTTTTGAATTTGGCTGTTTACGGTACAGATTACGGAGGGACAGAAACTCACTTGCGATTTTGGCTGGTACAGATGTTGGGCTTTTAACGTGTAGATCGTTTAACTTGTAGACTCCGTCTTGAGAAAATACTCCGTTTGAAAGTTAGGTACTATAGCAAAAGCCAGCCGACTTTTGACTTGCTGAACAGGCCCTATATATGAATTGTTGTTGCCTTTCGGTACATTTTATTCCCCTTACTAAACGATGTAATTACCTATATGATGATAGTGGGATCGCTCCTCTCTCTTGATTGGCTCTTCGAAGACTGCGCTCTTGTAAAATGAAAAAACAAGATCCAAGGAAAAGAAAAACATAAAAGAACTTGCAATCTGAATACTGGGTTTATTACCGTTCTGCAGCTGAACTGTTTCTTTTTTTTGTTATTATTATTATCATCATCAACAACCTTTTATCTCTTCCTAAATCAATAAGATGGCTACTTGTGTGGCTTGGGAGAACCTGTCTGTAACGTGGTGTCATGGTGTGTGCTGGATGTACAAACTTAACCTGGGATCATAATAGCATGTCATCACTGTTCTGCAGCTGAACTGTTTCTTTTTTCTTTTGTTTTTATGATTATCATCATTAACAACATTTTATCTCTTCCTAAATTGTGATGGCTAGCTACTTGTGGTATGGGAGAACCTAATGTTGTAATGTCGTGGTGCTGAATGCACAAACTTAACCTTGGATGGTAATGACATGTACAGCTTATTATCAAAGTATCACTGTTGTTAACTTCATCGTTATGGCTGCCAGGAGCTAGCAGCTGGGGCAAGCTTCTGAAAAGTGATGCTTGCTAGCTCTTGAGCCGTGACCATATATATATATGCCGACATGGCGGCCTGTTTGGATAGCTTGGATCCATGTTCCAGTGCATGTGACGACGGGACATCGCTAGCTCGCTCAGAGAATGACATGTCAGGTAACACAGCGCCCTGTAGTTTGGATTGATTGATGGGATTCAGAACTCTGCCGGAAGAAATTCAGCGTCGAGATCCTCGTAGCCCCCAGGTGACTTGCTGCTTCCTGTGTGCGCGCATGCATGGGAGCTGTGCTTGATGCTTGATGTTCTCTTCGATCTTCGTTTTGTGGAGTCCAGATTAAGTCGGCGATTATGCTTGTTGGCGAACAACAAGACCAAGCATGAACGACGTGCCCATGCGTGAGATCGATGAGATAGATATAATCTATGGCATGTTGGTGATGCTGCGTGCATGCCCGGACATCACGTGCTGTGTTTGGCCTGTTGAGCTGATCTGAGATCACGTGGTCGTTGGTGAGCCTGAGAGTGATGTGTAGCAGAATCTATCCAGGGGCGTGATCATCGATCTAGCTCGGCTTGTTAACGTCGAACAGTTGAGCGTTTGTCTGGCCTTGTTTCGCCTCTTGCATGATCAGTACTAGCTAGTAGCTACGTACGTACTACTAGCTAGCAATTCTAGCTTCTGACTCAAATTTATTTGTTTCGTGCGTGTACAAGATAATTAACCTGTAGATTCAGCTCAGGAGTACGTATACGGTGCACTTGTCACTCGTCTTAAATGGACTGTACGCAGCAGAAGGTTGTTGCATGTACGAAGGCTAAACTTGTACAGAAACTCAAGAGGGCGAAACTAAAAACGCGACGACAAATTAACAGGAAAGAGCACGACGGGCACTGTTAGTTCGTGCATGAAAGCCTATCCAGTTAGAGCGAAATAATTAGGGCAAAAAAAATACTACTACTTGTTACTTGATCCAGTTCAAAAGACGCCATTACTTGTGTTCTCTGAGGAAGGGGCCGTGCTGTCTTAGTCTTAACGTGGCAACGCTACGACAAAAGCCAAGACGGTGTACGGCCAGACCGGCAGATAAACTGTCCTTGTCCAATAGACATTGTGCATCCGATACGCAATGATCCGATTTCTCGTTGACATGACAAACGAAAACTTGCGTTGATCATACATGGGACAAGTGTACTGCGTATTGGTTCTGCCCTAGATCCTGAAAGTGATGGAAAGGGTTGTTTTGAGTCCAAAATTGGAGCAACTACTCCACTAAATAGCGATTACTGCTACGAGTATCCAAAATTTTACGAATTTCTCTTGTGCGGTAACTGTTACTAAATGGGTAGAATTCAGAAGGCATATGCATGCGTCAACAAATGTTTATGGTTGTAGCTTATAGCTTTTAACATATCGTTTTTGAATTCTGACTGTTCGTGAGAGAGAATATAAAAAAAAGAGACAATCGCATACGATTTTAACTAGTATAGCTAAAGTTAGTATAGTGTCTACTATAATTAACTTGTAAACTCCGTTTTAAAAGGTATACTGTTTAAAAACTAGTTACTATATTAAAAATCAAAAGTCATAAGTAAGCAAACCTAAAAAACCCAATCAGCACTGACTGTTCAAGTCTGAGCGTATTGGTTGGCAGTGTCTAGCAGTGCCACGGAAACGGCGAAGAAAGTGAGAAACAGAAGAGAAAAAAAGACTGGCCGCACAAAATCTTACTAGTAATAAAATCCAATATATCGATGCATTTCTTATTTGCAAACTACTCCATAGAAGTAGCATATTAAACTGCAAGTTGAAGACGAGAACATATCATCAACATCAACACACAGGACAATCACACTAAATATTTTCTATTTGCGTCCACATGGACTGCTGCAAATGCAAGGGACAAAGCCCCGGTGCTTAGGCCTAATTGTCCTTCTCAAGTACAGTGACACAAATCAAGCAGTACGCGGACTCTGAACGCAACTTACAAGGCCAAAATTTAGTAACTGAGCCATACAGCTTAATTTCGTTTGTATGACAGGCACATAATATTCCTCCCATGAATCATACTTAACCTTGCATTCACAAAATACAGGCACAACTCTTTCGATGCACCAATGCAAAACATTTTTCCTTTGCTGGGTTCTCAATGCTATCCTCTATCCAAACGTGTACTATACAACAAGTATCACAGGATGCATTCGTAGTAATGGGCAAAAGTACATTACAGATGGCAACAGTATCTCCATTTGAGTATTTTTTTTTCCAGTATATTATACTGATAATAGAAAGATGATAATAAAAATAAAATATAACTGTGATTTGTAAAGGTATTAACGACTTTTATTTTGGGAAAAGAAGAAAACGAACGCCATCATCGCCTTCGACGCCTACTGGGTCGACGCTTCCCGCCGCACCTTCAACTTCATCACCGAGCTCTTCTCCTCTGGCACCCTCCGCGCCTACCGCCTCCGCTACCCGCACGTCGAGGTCAGGATCGGCCGGCTGCTCATCGCCCAACGGGCTACGCATGACCCACAAAAACCGCTGCCGAGGCCATGCGCCACGGTCTCGCCCATTTATAATTTTACCTATTTGAAGATTCTACTGCTAGTAGTATGGATAGCAGTATAATTAATTCCTAATTAATTTAAATTATTGTATTGCAAAGATTGGACGGCTCATATTCATTTCAAGGTAAAGTAAAAGAGCTCCCATTCGAAGGTAAACTGTTAAGTAAGCAGAAAGAACCCTTCTAACCATTGAAGATTCTTACAAAAGAATGAGACCTCAAAGACTATCTCACAGGCCGTCCCAAGCCATATATCTACACCTCAACATTTCAGTGTTTCTGATGAACCCTATAATAGGGATAAGAGCTTCTCGTGTATGCATCAAACCGTGTATCGTTCTTCCCTTTACCAGAAGTGTTCTTTGATGGCATATTCCCCTTCAAAGAAAACAGAAATCCATTATATTCATCGTGGTCTATCACTCGACTTGCTCGCCAATTAGATCGAGACCAACAACCAAGAATGAGACCCCCTGGAACAGAAGGAAGTAGAAATGTATGCCTTGCACCGAAAGCAAGCTGCGAGCTGCTGCTGTCAAGAGAAGGAAGGAGAGTGCTAGTTCCTTCCGGTATATCCTATTGTGTTTCTTCTTTTTGGAATCCTTTTTAGGACGGGACGACTCCTTTGCTAGGGAGTCAAGATTGGGTGCAGACCCTACTCTCTGTTGCTTAGATTGTTTCTCGACAAGGGCAACAAGATCGCCCTCAGAAGAACGGCCTGATTTCTTGGTGACAACCCACTCATAGGCACTCCCAAGCTGGAACAAGCCAGAAATCATGGCGTTGAATTTGGTCACTGACATGGTATTCTCGAACAGAAGGTAGGGAACGATAAATGGAAAGGATTTTGGGGCTGGGAGGATGTTCAGTAAGGACATGGTTGCTGGAATGTAGCATACAACCCAAGAAGGAAGCTCAGCTTCAGGAACAAACATTGTCATGGGAAGGATGATGCAGAAGAGAGTGAACGAATAGAAGGGTAAAATGAGTTTGCGGAGGAGAAAGAAAAGGAATATGAGGTTGAACTTCTTCCAAAATCCAATCTGCAGCAGAGGTAAGTAATGTTAGCCCCAGCTCAATGATCCATAAAATTTTCGGACTAAAATTTGAAAGAAAACATGCTGATCAAGTGCTTAATAGAAAAAAAAAGTTAGCAAATATATTTGTCTTGCTACAAATTGCACAGAGGTTCCTCCAACAGTTTCCCACAGACCAAACAAATGTAGACGTCGGTAAATGCCTGAACTGTGACTGGTTGGCTTTAAATTTCAAAGCAATTTTGCACTTTGATACAATTTTATTTACCCCACAGCATCAACAATTCACAGATGACCAGTTTAATTGCAGACTAACATGATTTACCCAAGTTTGACTGTATGAGATATTTGATCAAATAAACTTCATTACAATGTTCAAAATACAAGTAGGCAAAACGTAAATGACAAGCCTCTAAAAAAGTAGAATTTAGTAGACCAACGTAATTCAGATTGTAAATCTAATTCTATGATTAAAATAGAATCAACAAACAATAGGCAGTTGCATATGAAAGTACCCCAAATAAGATCTTTTTTCCCTACAGTGTCCTAAATTGTGACGGATTAGGATGGCATCAGGGAAGGGTCGTGCCACCAAATGAACGCAGTCTCTAAAACTCAATTTTCTTAGCGACCCAATAATTAGTAGTTTGGTACTACATTGTATGCACCATAATTTTAATTGACCAAACCATGGTTATCAAGGTGTTGCCTAAGCGACGCCAAGGCATCTTGGCAGCTGGCGGTCGACGCCGTGGACCATCGCCCAGCTCGCACCAAGTTAAACGGTGTCAAGCGACGCCCAAGCGTCCATGCGATGCCCAGCGTGTTGTGGCGAGGGAATGGGGGCTTGTAAGTAAGCCTACCCGAGTGACCCGACCCGAGTACTCCTCAGTTCAGCTTCCAGCCGCCGCTCCTTGGTAGGGTTTCACCATGGGGAGACCTCCCGCAGTCGGCACCGATCTGCAACGTCCTCCCGCCGCCGATCTGCAGCCTCTGCCTCCTCCCGCCGCTGGCTTCCCTCTTTAGCGATCGTAGCTCAGGTGATCTCCTCCCTCCTTTCTTGATTTCTTCTCTACGGCGGGGAGGGGAGGCGGCCGGGGGGGATGAGTCGGGAGAGAGGAGATGGGGGAGAGACAGTGGGGCAGGAGTTAGACTGGCTGGCTGCTAGGGTTAGAAATAGTCTTTTTGCAATTAAGTCCTCGACGTTTGTGAAAATTTCGAACATACCCCTCTCCCAATGGATTTCTTTTGATTTGGACCTCCTTAGATATAGTTATTTGGATAATTTATGCTATTATGTTATATGGTTATTTAATTTTCAGTCATATAAGATATTATTTGTCGTCTAACTATGGTCGTCTGACTACTATGGTCTAACTGTCGCCATAGCGGGCGCCTACTCAACTAGGCGTCCAAGCGCCCTAGCCTCGCCGCAACATGCCGGAGCGCCGTGACAACCTTGGACCAAACTTCAGGTAGAACAAAGTTTGTGTAACTGTATAATTTGCTCATGAAACTTTGCTGGTGCTTCTTGGCCAAAAAAATCAACCTTGTAAGTATAAATCCTGCTGATGTTTCTTGTCAAAATAATTCATTCTGCTAAATTATCCTATTGAATGCACCTCAACTCTTCTCAACAGAAAGAAAAGGATGACCCTAAACCATGTGAGAATGCGATCCTTACAAGAGAACTAAACTTTAAGTGAACATGTTTTCTATAATGTTGACCACCTCAGCTTTCAGAATATGCCTATAGGAAGAAGTCCATACCTTTGATTTGATAATGTCCACAAAGCAGAGTCTAAACAACTGCATGGGACCAGAATGCCATCGGTGTTGCTGCTTTCTGTATGCTTCATATGACTCCGGCAATTCACACTGGCACTGAAAGGATAATCGTGTACCACAACTTGAATTGTTATTACAAGTTTTAATACAATATAGAATAGTCATAAACCATAAGGAAATTTATCGTGTACCTCAACATCGTTAAGGAAAAGAAACTTCCAACCCTTGAGATGTGCTCGGACAGCAATATCCATGTCCTCCACTGTTGTTCTCTCCATCCATCCTCCGGAGTCCTCAAGTGCCTTAACTCTCCACACTCCTGCGGTTCCGTTGAACCCAAAGAAATTGAGGAATACCCCGTTAACCTGCTGCTCCACCTCAAAGTGGAAGCACAGATTTATGTTTTGCAGTCTAGTTAGCAAGTTCTCATCCTTGTTTACGAAAGACCACCTTGCCTGAACTAATCCGACATCCTCATTGCCCTGGAAGTCCCACATGAAACTAGTCAGACAAAAGAACTTTCATGGACTCATCCTTAGATAAGAATGAACCACAGCATTCGAATTTTTCAGCTATACCTTGAAATGGGGCACAGTTCGCTTCAGGAAGTCTGCTTGTGGTTGGAAATCAGCATCAAAGATAACAACAAACTCATAATCTTTTACGTAGCTGCAGTTCATGGCTGACTTGAGATTTCCAGCCTTGTAGCCGTCACGGATCACCCGGTGTCTGTACAATATGCGGACACCCTCCCGTTGCCATCTCTCCACCTCCTCCTTGATAAGAGATGAAGTGGCAGTATCATCAGAATCATCCAGCACCTGCACCAAGAAGTTCGACCTTGGCCAGTCCAGATTGCAAACAGCACCAATGGATTGCTGGTACACCTGCAAACATATAAATCAAAGGAACGAGCTAAATTTGATTCAAGTTTCAAAATAATTGCACAGATTAGCTAAGATTTCCCTGATTCAGGATTGCTCAAAATGAAGCTTATCTTACCCTCTAAGAAGCAATAATTTAGTGAAACATCAAACAACATCATTAACGCAACAAATTTAGTGTAGTATGCTTTAGAAACACTCAAACCATCCATCCCAAAAACTGATATTTTCTTAATCCAACTACTCCAATCCCAAAATCGAATCTTTAAACCACCAAACACTTCATGACGGAAACACCCAACACCCAGAATGTAGTAACCGCCTACTTGAGTTGTGACAAAAAACTGAAACCGTCTCATTCCAAGTCTCCAACTTGTAAGCATCACTCCAATCCCAAAATGATAGGAGCCCTATATTGTGCGTGAGTGGCACTACAACCTAGATAACCCAATCTTAACTATCCTATGATTCCTATCCACCCGTCGCGTCCCCTTAATTGCAGCTCAAAAACCGAATCTTTCGATCTTTGCAACCGCCAATGCGGCCATGGCACTGCCCAATCCCAAAATGCGACCTTGAGCACATGCCAACACAGAAAATTAGGCAAAGAAATGGAATTTTGTTTGGTTTTGCAAGCTCACCTCCTTCTCGTTGCACATTGGAATCTGCACGAGCACCATGGGGAACTCCTCGGCGCCGGCCTCGACGTCGTCCGACCCTTTGCCGCCGCCGGTCTTGGGCATGGGCTTGATTCTCTTGAGCCTAATCCACAGGCAGCCGAGGCACAGGATGAGGCGGTCGGCGCTCTGGATCAGGAAGAGCACGACGCACGCGTTGGCCAGGAACTGCAGCGCCGGCGCGAGGTACTCGAGGCGGACGCGCACCCAGGACGCGTACCCGGCGGCGAAGAGCCCCTCGACGGCGAGCAGGTTGGGGGTGGCGGCAGCGAGGTGCCATCCCTGGACGTGCGCGGCGACGTCGACGGCGAGGAGGAGCATGGACAGGAGGAGGAAGGCGCGGAGGCAGCCGTAGAACCTGGTGCGCAGCACGGGGCTCTCCTCCCCCGGCGCCGGGGCGTCGGAGTCGGTCCGCCCCGCCGCCACCCGCCTCCGCGCGGCCGCCGCCACGGAGAGCGCGGCGGAGGCCGCGCCCGTGAGCTTCCCCGCGGCGCGGTGCGCCTTGAGCAGCAGCACCCACGTGATCTGGCGCGCGTTCTTGCCGCGCCCCGCCTTGCCCCCCGCCGCGGGCGACCCCGGCGCCGCCACCTCGGAGATGGCCCAGTCCGGGCTCTCCATCTTCACCACCACCGGCGTCCCGCCCCCTCCCCGCGCCTCCCGCCCCCACCACGGCGCCATTGACACCCCCAAACCCAAATGCCTCCGGTTGTTGGCTCCCCTCCCCCTCACCTCCTCATCAAACAACACCACTAAGAACCGAGGTGGACGACGACACAGGCACAGCAAGACTTCGATTAATAGAAGGAAAATGCCAGGGACACAGGGAGGAGACCACGATCCCAGGCACGCACGCACGCACGCAGGGCAGGGAGCGGAAGAAGAACAGCTCACCACGTCGCCGCGGGGGATCCCAACTCTCCTCAGCTCGGACAAGCCCAGCCTTTATACACCTCCCAATATAAAAATCAGAGCTTTTTCGGCCTCCCTCCCTCTCGTCTCGTCGCGTGCCTTTCCCTTGGCTGCTGCTTCCAGCTGGAGAGCGAGTACGGGGCACGGCCACCCGGGAGAGGACGGCCTTTATGAAGCTCGCTCGCTCGTTCGCGCGGGCTTCGCAGCAGCACAATTAAAATAATCCACGCGAGCAGTAGCGATTAATTAAGGAAGAAATGGAGGTGTTCTTGGGATCGGCAAATGGCAATTCGATGTTTCCGCTTCTTTGCAGTTTAAGTTTTGGCTCATTTCGATTTAAGCTTCAGATTTTTATTTATTTTTTTATTTTTTTTAAATTTTCTTTTTAGGTTTTTTGTTTTTTGAGATTTTTTGCTGGTTCTTTTCTCTCGTATTTGTTTGTATTATTTGTGATATGCTAATTTTTAATTTTTTTTTAAAAAAAATTTAAGTACATCAAATAAATTACTATCAGTTCAGTGTAAATTTTACCAGTTATAATATAATTTTAGCTATAAATCATCTTCTTTTTCGGTTTTACTGAGCGGGCTGTAAATAAGAAAATGGAGCCGGTTTAATTAGCGTGGCTAACGAGAGCAACAGACCGGAGGCAGACAGGCGCAGCGAATGCAATGGGACACGTGAGATGCGGGCGGGCACGTCGGGCTGGGCCGGTCTCCGATCTGGCTGATTGATTCGTTGCGTGGAGCCGGGACCTGTCGGTGGCGACGCAGTCGAATTCCAGTTCCAACCGGGGCACCCATCGGTTACTGCGCTGCCGTCGTCTTCTGCTGATTCTGTTGCCGCCGTTCAGGCTCGCCTGTGCTCCCTTCCGTCTGTCCGAGCTTCTCTATCCATGGCGCGTGAAATTCATCATCTACCACGCTTGTTACAGCACTGTGTGCAGAGAGGCAGGCACAGTGCACACGCAGGTGGAAAACACACGGGACGGGAGGGAGGAGAAGAGCCAGGCGACCGGCGTCTCCGGGTGCGGCGGATCCAGGAAGAGAAAGTTAGCAGTCACCACAGTCACATTAGGGTTGTTTGGGAGCTCCAATTCTGTCGGTCATACCGCTTCTTCCAGGATGGCTAGTGCGTCATTGGCGCTTTACGTGCTAGCTGGATGTGAAGATCAACATCCATGCGTTTCCATCGTTTGTGCGTTCGTAGTGAATCACAGGGGGGGACGGACGATGATCCAAAACAGTAACGCAAGCGGTTCGACAAAATTAACTGTTCGATCACCGAATGCACATCAATAAATGGATTGGCCAATCACCGAAGTTACAGCACATCATTCGTGGTAATTGATGAAGAGAAAGCAGGAAGAGGGGCAGTTGACAGTTTGACACTGCGTAAAAGCAGAGCAAAATTGCAGGCGAATTAAAGCCGGGGAACCAGTGGTGCCTTCTGAAAATGTTTCTTCGGTCTTCTTTGCAGGTGCACACCAAACAGTGGCAGTACTGTTCTCGCCTACAAACCAATAAAAACACATCTAGGGATTACTGAAAATCTGACATGCAGCGGTCGGCTCTCCTGCTGGTAGTGTAACCTGACCATACCCACACCGAATTGTGCTTTACGAGTTAGTAATATACTGTATACTGCGTTTAGATTTCAGAATGTGATTCTGCCAGCTTCCATGCTTGTGAATCTATAGGATAGTTTGGTGTTAAAGCCACGGATTTGTCTGATCTATACATAAAAGAAACACACACACAGATAAACACATATAGGAAAGGAAATGCCAATCTTTTGACAGAAAGGCAAACAAGACAGAAAGCTGAAGTTAGGCAACAGAAAACGCTCGGAATTAACTTTTCGTATTAGCCTGCGAGATCTGGTCCGAACAGAAAAAAACAACAAAAATAAAAAGATCCAATCAAAAGAAAACAAGATCAAACAACTTAACAAAGAATCCATCCAGTACTTCATTTCAGCAAATTATTAGAGAGAGAGAGAGAGAGAGAGAGAGAGAGAGAGAGAGAGAACTGAAAAGGAGATTAGATCTGGGTAGCATGACCACTTGGCTTGATTGGAGATTGCATGATAATATATGATTATATGTTTAGGGATTTCATAAAAAGATATATAGTGGGATCATGTTTGGTAGGATATGGGTTAAAACCTAACCTTGTTTAGTCAAACTTGGACTGCACATTGCTTGACATATGTCCGTTCCTGAATGTTTGAAGCCCTCCATATCATCCCTATATTATAGATGGGGAACTCTGGCACCCCGTGCCACGTCAGCGCTTTTCAAAAAGGCCCTCAGCATTTCCGAAATAGCGTAAAGGTCCTCGGTTTTTAAAAAAAGTCCCTGTCATGTCGGCAAATTTATGAAAAGACCCTCTATTTCCAGAAATTACGTATGAACCCTTAAAATTTTCAAGCAAGCCCTCCTTTTACTTGATAGCGCTCCATGACTTTTTCGAAATTACATATAGATCCTTATTTTTAGCAGAAAAGACCTTTAGTTTTTTGCAATTACGTACGAATTCTTACTTTTTGTAGAAAACACTCCCCATGAATTATCGGTTCTTTTACTTTGGTTCACACGGAAGCTAGCGCGGCATAGCGTCGCGCTACTGCTGCTAGTTGTATATTACAGATAGAGAGACCAGACCTTGTCCCAGGAGCGGAGCCAGGATTTAAAAATAAGAGGATCTAAATAACCTATACAGTGTAATTACATTTGATGAGAGGAGCTAAATAACACTAATAACAACAAAAATTTTTAAAATATAAAAAACTATAGTGCAAATTTACCCAACCATATGCTCGTCCCTATCAATTTTGTTGAAAAGGACCGTGGTAGCCATACATGAGAAGGGGATAATAATTTACACTATTTTCAGAACAATTCACTTCTGCAGAATAAGTGTGCATCATTCTCTCCCCTCTTTCTGAAGAATGCATGGTCAGGAACATCTGAAGAGAAGAGCAAGCACATAAATCATGAAAGGCAGAAACAAAGGATCAGAAAAACAAGTACAGAAACAAACCAAGATTGGATCTGCAAGTGCTCCATCGGGCTCAGGTGGGGACAAATTTCGTTTGCCCCCATTAACAACATCCATGATCTCAGAAAGAAAAGAGAAATTGCCCATCGAATCTTTTTTCAGTATACCTCTGTACATAACTTCGCAAACTTGGATTATTAGTCCTAAGTTGCACTTGCTAAACATGTTGCATCGATCGAACTGGCGGGATGGGCCCCTCTTCTCTTGTAGTTTTTTTTGCTGATATACCAAGTTGGCCAATGTTAGATGTAGGCAATGTCGTGGAATCCGATCGGTATGGGCACGTACTGGCCATGTACAGGTACAATCTACACTGCCCTGGCTGGAATGGAATACGAGGATAAATGCTTGCAGTTTGCTCCTCCATTGCAATATCTCTTTAAGATTCAGTATAATCCCTCTTGCCGCCATATACCATGCATGTGGAGTTGGTTTAGTGAATCCTGACTCCCAAATCATGGAAATAATGGCAAATTATGCCGATCGCACACGACTAAAACTAGCCTTAATTAAGCCATCCGCCTGACCATGTTCTTGTCGAGGTAGAGCTTTCCTTTCTCTCCTCTTGCCATTTGTTCAGAGTATGCATGGATCTTTGACAAATGACAGTCGCAGATCCAGCGTGCAGCATCTCTGCAGAGATGGCAAGCACACGCATCGCATCAGCGCCATCGCGCAAGTAACGCGCTGCATCGCCAACGGGGCAGGCATCAGATTCAGACGTGCTCACGTTTAATGCCGCTGTACCTTGCTTGCATGTAGCCAGCCAGGGCCAGCTCTCATAATTAACTCCTGTGCTGCTGTACTGCTAGTACTACCACACTCAAGTAGAAGTACTAGCAGAGTAAAAATAAGCTGTGGTGCTGCTGCTCCTACTTGTTTAATCCGGTTTAGGGCACCGTGGAATGGACCGGGAGGAGGGGGCGGAAGGAATCATTCCATGTACAGCTCGATCGGTCCCTGCTGCATTGATCTGATTCCTCCTTTTTGAAGGCTCAATGGCAGCAGCAGCAGCAATATGCTGTGTACTACTCTCTATTAATCTTGCTTACAACCTTCGATTTGCGGTAATTATGCAAGCCCAAATAGTAAAAACAGTATTTTCGTATATCTAAATTCAGAGCATCGAATCTCGATGATTATAGCTGTGCCCTGTGATCTGCCACTGCCGGTCTGAAAACATACTGTTTCTCGAAACCGGAGGCTAGCTGCCGGCCGGCCGGCACTGTCGTTTGTTTAACAAAAAATTCGCTGCACCAGCGAGCAATAGGAACTTCCTTCAGTTGTACTACTAAATTATTAGCAGTGTGTTCCTCCAAGAACAGTGTTGTGTGCCAAGCATAACAAACAAGTCGAACATCATTTGTCAAACCTGCATTTTTCACAAACAAAAGGCTGAATTAATTTAGAGGCTACTGCTTAATGGAACTTTGTTAAATCGTTGCAGACTGTCATGATGACACGTTTACGCTGTGAGCAGTGGGCATGGAAGATGATAGAATTAACAAATCGATCGCATCATTCTAACGGCATGTACAGCAGGAGATCCCAATGATCGTGCTACTAAGTTTAGGCGCACGTCTTTATGTAAATAATTTGCATATGTCGGACTTTTGAAGTTCGACTAAACTTGAGGTTTTCTTCGACATGCAGATGTAAGATGATCACTTCCCAACTTCGTGGGATGCACTAAAACGTCTTGAATGATTTGTGCGTGCGTAGTTGCGCGCAACCGCAGGAATTAGAGAGAACGAATCAGAGGAGTGGCTGTGTTTGGTTTCTTGCTCTCTCCTTGAGAAGATTTCTGCTAAACCCTTATTTTAATATTCGTAAAGCAATTAGCCAACACCACCACAGCTTCACCAAGTACTGTTGCTGTATTTCAGCTCTCCAAAAAATGCTCGTAAATTGTTTAATTTAGAAAAATCCCCTGCAATGGCCATCTTGCACTTGGACGGTGATACTAATGCACATTTTGAACTTAAACCAAGATTTAGTACAGCTTCCAACACTCGTTCAGTTTTCAGTGATAAATCATGCTAGTCCTCGCAATGAATGTAATGCGTACCCTGATTAATCAATTGGTAACTCTTTCTTCGCCAAAAATAATGGTCTGGAACGCACACATTGAGAAATTTGGCATAACTTTGCATGACATGATATTAAGCCAATCAGATGAGTCACAAATGAATATAAAATCATCTACGTTATATCTCAGAAACGAGCATCGTAAAAGCATACTGGCACTTTTGCACAACGCTACTAAACATATGGGCTTTCCTACACCCCCAATCATTTTTACACCACCAGGATAGCATCAACCGCTTTACATGTTGAAGCATTGGGGATAAGAAAATAGAAAATAAAATGGGGAATTCCACAGCGGCCTCCAAAACTGCCGCTGCTCGCAATAACATGCACACAACCAACCAGTACATAACCTCCCCCCCTTCAACCCGAAAGGCAGAGATATGCCAAAAGCAAGGCAGCTAGAGAAAAATATATTAAGAGAGGTAACTGTCAGCCTACAGTTAGCTCTGTATCTATCATAGGGGTGAAGCTAATCATGTGATGAGAAAACGCCACAACTTTTTCGCTGACGATGTTTTCTCTTCCTCTTCGCCTTCGTCATCAGATTCTTCGTTGTGTTCATCATTGTCCTCAAGTCCATCTCCAATAGATGGTTCAGTTGCACACTGGAAAGGCAAAAACATCAAAATAGTAAGGTAAAGGAGCACACTACGGTACATAAGATCCAAAAATACAAGGCACCGAACAGTAGCTAAGTTAAACATGATAGTATCAGAATATAGACTTGGACTGAGTCATCTTGTTCAGCAGAAAATTAAATGAAAGCTCTCTTTGAGGAACAAATCTCTATCCACATACATACAATGTAAAACTAGAATAACATAAGCAAGGAGGAATGCAGCAAGGTTATTGGGAAACATAACAATATTTATTTACTAAAAAGGAGCGAACACATCAGCATGAAGCATATGATGAGCAGAGTGCAACAAAAAGAGCAGTTACCACTGTAATCTCCTCTGAAGGTTCATCATCATCAACAAAATCTGAATTATCCGCTTTCCCATTTTCATAGAGGATATCATCCCATGAAACTGGATCTATTGGTGTTCTCAAGTTCTGTGGCCCTTTATTGTCATATTCATGATCCTTGCAGGTGCTAGATAAACCAAGTGGGACTGCATCATGTTCCTTTTTGGAGCACTTCTCTTCTAGAACAGATGGGCTGGCAACATGAGACATGTTAATAGAGGGCACGAAGAAATTCCCAAATTTTGATGTAAAGTTGAAATAGAAATAAAGTATACCTGTTGAAAGTAATTTCCCCTCCATTCGCTTTCTGAATAGTCCTCCTTCGGTGCTTTCTTCTTGGCTCTAAAAATTCACTTTGTTCACAAGAGACCAAATAGTTAAGCCTCTTTTCCCCAACTTTTGCACCATCAACAGCTTGAGGTACTTCTCTGGTACCATTTCCTAGCTGATCGGCAAGTAATCTGTCATTGACGTGCACATCTTTTCCAAGCTTTGTTGGTACACTGTTCTGAGCAAAGCTATCCTTATCATGATCAGCACTCTTCTCTGGAGAGCGTTTGAATATCACCTGAGCACATTGTCGAACCCAAGAAACTGGTGTTGAGACTGAAGGTGACACTTCCAGTTTCCTTCCAAGAAGCTTTGGTGAAGAACAATTCTTAGGACTTGCGTTATGATCTTCACCAGGAGCAGGAAGACCATTATCTTTCACCTTTGTCATACTACCAAGCTTTGACTTTCCGGTCTCCCTCAAAGACAGTTGCTTGTTCTCAGAATCAATTTTCAGTTCTTCCAACACATTAAGTTGTTGAATTTGCTCTGTAATTGCTTCCCGATCTGAACGTAGCAGCTTTCTTTGCTCTTGCAGCTTCTCTCGTTGATTATTAAGGGTTTCAATGGTGCTTTTCATCTCAGACAGCTCTTGCTCTCTCCTCTCACGCTCCAAAGTAGCTTCTTTCCTCTCATCCTCTAGTTTCTGCAATTCCTGCGCAACATGTTCTAGTTTTGATTTGATCATCTCCTTTTGAGAAATTATGTACTCGAGCTCCTTGGATTTTTTCTGTTCAAACTCTTCTTCTCTTTCCCTTAAATAAGAATCTATTTCCATCTGCCTTGCCTTGGCAGAATTTAGTAACTCCATTCTCTGCAAATCGATGTCTCTCTTAAGATCTTCCCTCTCTTGTTGAACCTTACTCAGCCAACTTGCATGTTCTTGTTGCATCTTACTCATGAACTCTTCATGTTCACGAGAGAGGGTTTCTGAATTATTTTTGAACTGAACACGCAGATTGTCCTTCTCTTGTTTGATGATATCGGATTCGTTCTTGAGATGCTCAGTTATTACTCTTCGCTCTTCAGCAGTTTTGACTGCTTCCTTTTGTAGCTCCTCTTTCTTTTCATCAATCAGCTCCCATTCAATCTCAAACCTTTCTTTTTCTGCTTGCAGCCTATCAGCATCAGCCATGAGTTCCTTTTTTTTAGCTCTGAGACTGTCAATTTCTTCTTTAAGTTTCATCTGCAAAGTAAGCAAATCATCTCTGTCTGCTTGGGTTATCGCTAGATTTTCTTGGGCTTGAATCGCTTCCCGTTTCTCCTCTTCAAAGAAAACCTTTTCCTTCTCCAAATCTAATTTCATCTTCTGTATTTCCTCTCTTTCTTTTTGCAATTCAATCTGTAACGCTTCTCTGTGAGAGAAGATCTTTCCTTCCTCCTCTTTCAGCTCATCATATCTCCTTGCTAGGCTCTCTTCCTTGCCTGCTAATTCAGCTAGCCGAAGGTCAACATTTTGCTCCCTTTGTGCGACCACCGACTCTTCTTCATTGAGAGCGCTTTCTCTCTGATTCAACAAAGTTCTCCTCGCCTCCATCTCTTCCTCAAAGGACATACGCTTATTGCCTATCTCAGTTTCAAATTCATGCTTTCTCCTCTCCAAGGCTATTTCTTGTTCTTGACTCAGCCTTTCAATCTCAGCCTACAGCGCAAGTCAGGATGATTTAGACGAGGCAAACTCACTATGCATGCATCATCTATAATGAAACTGGAGAACCTTACCCGTTCTTTACTTGCAATCGTTTCTTGGAAAATCAACAGCTCACTCTCATGTTTGTCAAGTATGGATTCCTTTTGAATTACAGCCTGTGAAACAAAGCAATTTTGTCATATGTACAACAATGGCAATGAAATAAAGCTGCTAATAAAACAATAATTAAAAACAATACATACTTCCTCCCTTGAACCTATTGCCTCCATTTTTAGATCCAGCTTGTTTTTCTCTTCCAATAGAACCTTCCGTTCAGCTTCAAGAATCAACTTTTCCTCTTCCAACCTTTTCTCCGAGTGAGTTATGTATGCTAACCTCTCAAGGGTGTTCTCATCCCTCTGATTAAGAAGCGCTTGTTCCTTCAGTAATACCTGCTCCTTTTCATGCAAAATTTTCTTGGTATCATTCAAAGATTTCCTCTGGAGGCTAATCTCCTTTTCTTTGGTCTCATACCTGCAATATTATACTTGATTTAAATAAAAAGAAGAAAGATGTCCACAGAACCATCATTTTGAATGGATGAACACAATGTGCGGTTCACAATTTACTAAAACAGAATACCATCAGATTGACATACTGAGCTCAAATTAAACTATACTAGCTAGAAAGGCCAACATAATTTCATAACATATATTGAATACTCACTCAAGTTCACAAGAAATCCGGTATCTTCTAAGCTGATCTTCACGATCTTCCATGTCTTGTAAACTTCTCAATGCGGCATTACGAGTCCGAGCGGACTCTGCTTCCAAAGATTTCACTGCGAGAAGCTTCTCTTCTGCCTCATCAAATTTCTTCTGCGCAGCCTCCATCATTTGAAGCGCCTCAGCCAATTTGGTTTCATATGAAACCTTTATTTCAGCTGTTTCCCCACGTATATCATGCAATGCTTTTTCAAGCTACATTAAAACATGGAATCAGTACCAGATTAAGCTGTTACATGAAGTGGACCAGGGGTGCAGCCCTGCTTTGAGAAAAATCAAGCAATAAGACAGATGATGAATTATTTTTGCTACCAAAACACCATAAACTTGCATCAGGTATAGCCTACATTGCTTACCATAGTTCCAATAAACATGTTCAGTATACAAGCACATCAGCAGTTGAGTTCATCGGAAAAATTAGGACTTCACAATCAGACAACTTGTTGTCATTTTATTCAGTTAGTCCTCAACATGTCCATGGTTCACCCTTTTCATATTAGCTTGGCAATTTGAAACAAGATGTGCTACAGACATTATCAATTTAGAGTTGACAGCCTGAACTACACTATTGCTTATCCAGAAAAAAGACTTCATTAATCTATATCATTGTTAGTACTTTTACTATCACCAAATCAAATAAGCTAAGCTCAATAATAACTTTCAGGTTTCATATTCTTTACATTTGTCAAGTTCAATCCAATGTATATTGTTTACGAATCCATGAACAGTACAAGTCTTTAGTTCTTACAGATATTGTGAATACAAAAAGAGTAGGGTTTCTACATGCTTAATTGGAATGTAAACTTACATTAGCAACACACTCCTTCTGAATGCCTAAATTCTTTTTTAGGCTATCTTCCCTCTTCCTTGCTTCAGCTAAAGCAGATTGCTGGGAAGCTCGTTCGCGCTTGTGCATGATCTCAGTGGACTCCGAAGAAGCTCTAAGTTGTTCGTACTTGGATGTCAACTCCTTCCGCTCCAATAAAATAAGCCCAAGATTATGCTGGTAATCATAAATCTACAGAAAAAAATGGATAGAATAAAAAAAAAGAGAACTGATAACACAACAGAAGTTATTATCAGTCTTTGCTAGACAGATTAAAACATGTAATCTTGCACTTTGTTCTCACAAGATATGCAATAGTTTCCACTTTCCAACCAAGGTAGCATACAGCAATGTACTAAATATTAGCCTTTTGGCATAGATCAAGGGAGTGTGCGACATTGCATTTTTGAATGAGAAAGCAAAGTAAATGATACAGAGAGAATTTTACTTTACATTAAGTGTTTGCATATGGTAACATTAACAACTGTGCCAAGTTAATGATTTTTACCAACCTGTTGAGCAACCCAGATAGCTAACTTGTTAAAGTTACAAAAACAACAGCCTCGACATAGGACTTGCAGGAGATGAAAGAATACTGGCATAAGGCTATCCACAGCGTTGCAAAATAGCGGTGCTAACTTCTACGTTTTGACCATGCCTTCGGTGCTGATGAATAAGTCTCTGTACTGTGGTCTTTGTGGGGCTGTGGTAGTTTTTGTTTTTTGACTGCTTTAGGACAGCATATGCTTTTGCTTTAGGACAGCATCTGCTTTTAGGACAGCATCTGCTTTTAGGACAGCATCTGCTTTAGGACAGCATCTGCTTTTAGGACAGCATCTGCTTTAGGACAGCATATTGACCGCTTTAGGACAGCATCTAGGATAGCATCGTAGCATATGCTTGGCTGGTTCTCAGCCTATAAATTTGTATCCCCAACCCCTCAGGTTGGCATGGCATTGTGTGAGAAATAAACAAGAAAACTTGCCCCATCTCCTAGTGTCATCCTCTCCATGAGAGTAAGGATCTTGCTATCACCAAGAGCAAGAGTCCAGCGACTAACAAGTGGTATCAGAGCCTTAGTATCCTGTAGCCTGAGCATCTCCTGCTCATCTCCTTCTCCGGCCTCGCAGCAGCCCGGCCGT
The DNA here is from genome assembly GCA_036346575.1 of Dendrocalamus sinicus. Classification (NCBI taxonomy): domain Eukaryota; kingdom Viridiplantae; phylum Streptophyta; class Magnoliopsida; order Poales; family Poaceae; genus Dendrocalamus; species Dendrocalamus sinicus. The sequence goes on along the minus strand of CM070643.1, from coordinate 17,351,707 downwards.
AGCGCAGCAGCCCGGCCGTCCCCGCCACTCTCTCGGAGACGGACGGCGGCTCGTCGGCAGCCCTCTCTCCGCGCAGCCCCCGATGCGCGCCATGTCCGCAGGCGATCTCGGCCTTCGGCCGCCTCGAGCATGCGGCGTCGTGAGACGGCCGAGCTTCGTCGCGGCAGAGCAGCGCGAAGCGGCGGCGGCAGACGCCGCGGCGAAAAGCGCCAAGGCGGCAAAGCGCGAGCCGGCAGCGGCCGGCGGAGAGTGGAAGCGCGGCGGCGGCAGATGCGCGCGTCGCGGCGGCAGCAGAGGTCAAGGCTCTGCGCGGCAAAGAATAGCGGCTCGGCTCTGTTGATGGCGGCGCGACGCGACCTCACCGCTGGAGAGGGAGGCGCGCGCAGCGGCGGCGCAATGGTAGCCGCGCCGCGCCACGCGCGCGCGGCGCAGCCGAGATAGCGCGACGCGCGGCGGCGCTCTGAAGGAGGCGCGCGCGGGTGGTGCTCTGAAGGCGCGCACGGCGGTGGTGCTCTGGAGGAGGCATGCACGGCGGCGGCAGACGGTCGACGGAGAGCGCGGCCCTCACGAGTAACGCGCTCTCTCCCGGTTGGCATCGTGGTCACCACGAGTACCGGTATCGTCGAGGGCGTCGGCTCCGGCGGCGGGTGGCCTACCTCACCAAGACCAACTACGCCGAGTGGGCCGCGGTGATGAGGTAAAGCTCCAGTGCGGCATATGTGGGATGCGATCCGACGGCGGCGTCGACTACGACCAGGATCGACGGCGCCGGATGCTCTCATCGCCGCGATCCCCGCCCGAGATGCGATTCGCTACCAACAAGCGGTGCCAAAGAGACTTGGGACGCCATCGCCGCAAAGACGCGCGGCAGCGGCGCGCGCCCGCAAGTCTACACCGCAGCACTACGCGCGGAAGGGAGCACCGGCCTTCAAGCGGTGAGGACATTGATGACTTTGCTCTCGTCTCAACACTCGCTGCGAGTTGGTGCGATTCGGTGGCGACACCTACGGCGAGGAGAGAGCGTGGAGAAGCTCTTCCGCCGCGTCCCCGAAGTACAAGCGGATGGCTCGCTCGATCGGGTCTCTGCTGGACCTTTCCACGATGACCATCGAGGAGGCGTTGGTCGCCTCAAGGTCGTCGACATCGATGAGCCACGAGTCTCTCGGGACCCGCCACCATTGGCGGAAGCTCCTCTCGCTCGGGAGCGGTGGGCACGGCCAAGGTGACAAGAAGAAGGAGCCTTCTTCCACGACAGCGCCGCAAGAGTGGCAAGCGCGGCAAGCGCGCAAAGCGCCAGCATGCGGCGATCTTTGGCAAGCAAAGCCGCGACGAGACGACTCTTGCCACAATCGCGGCAAGCTTGGTCATTGGGCCAAGGAGTGTCGGCGACCACGACGCGGCGAGCCCACGTCGCGCGAGCGAGGAGGAGGAGCGGCCGGTCTGTTCATTGCTCATGCGAGCATCGAACTACCTCGGCGGCACCGCCGCGATGGCTCTCCTCCACCTTGACGAGCCAAAAGCACACGCCTCCTCGGCGGCGATTCGGCAATGACAAGACCGACGGGGGGTGCCTCGACACCGCGCCACCCACCACATGATCGGGCGGCGGAGTTCTTCTCCGAGCTCGACTCGAGCGTTCGAGGCACCGCTGTTCGGCGACGCCCGCCGTGGAGATCAAGGCGTCGGCTCTGCTGCCTTCGTCGCCAAGATCGGCGAGCACCGGCCGCTGGCGTCTACTACATCCCCGATCTGCGGAACTCCATCATCGCCTTGGGACGGTGGATGAGAACGGCTCGCGTGTCGAGATCGAACATGGGTGCCGCGGATTTGGGATCTTCGACGCCGCCTCCTTGCCAAGGTAACGAGGCGCAAATCGTCTCTACACTCTTCACGTCGCGGTGGCACAACCCTCTGTCTCGCACTCGTCGGGACGACGAGGCGTGGCGATGGCACGAGCGCTTTGGGCACCTTTCACCGAGGCCACGGCGGCTCGGTGCCACGAAATGGTGCGAGGCTGCCGTGCCTTGACCATGTGGAGCGGCTCTGCGGCGTCTGCGTGTTGACGGCGAGGCGACTCCTTTCCCCAAAGAAAGCGAGTTTAGGAGCCAAGGAGAGGCTCGAGCTCGTGCACGGATTTGTGTGGCGGTGACACCGCCACACCGGAGACGACGCTACTTCCTGCCGCTCGTCGACGACCTATCCCGCTACATGTGGTGATGGTCCTCGGCGGCAAGGGAGAGGCCGCGGGCGCCATCGCGCGCCACGCAGTCGCCGCGGAGGCGAGCGCGCCGCAAGGCTGCGCGTCTTTGCGCCAGATTCACGGCGCGAATTCACGGCGGTGGATCGCGTCGTCTTTGCGATGAGGGCATTCACGCCACTACTCCGCTACCGTGCTGGCCGCGCAGCAGAAGCGGCGTCGTCGGCAGCGCAACCGAGCGGTTGTGGGGATGGCTCGGGCCTCTCGCCAGCAGGGATGCGGTACCTTCTTCGGGAGAAGCGGTGGTGACGGCCGTCTACATCCTCAACCGCCGCTTACCAAGGCGCTCGGCAGCAGGGCGCCGTCGACGAGGCTTGGCATGGCGCAAGCCGGCGGTCTCCCACTTGCGGGTCTTCGGCTCCTCGCGTTCGCGAGGAGCTTGGCCACATCGGCAAGCTCGGCGGCGAGAGCACTCGGGAGTGTTCATCGGCCACGCGGAGGCTCAAAGGCCTCCGCATCCTCGACCACGACACACGCAAGCGTCCGCATCTCGCGTGGCGCGTGTTCGACGGCGGCGAGGCGGACGTGGGACAAGGCGGTGGGCGGCGGTTCGCCTCGACTCGGGGACTTTGTTGTGGACTACGCCCACCGAGAGCGGGAGCTAGCGGCTCGTCTTCACCGAGCTCGTCCACCTCGACACCTTGCTCGCCATCGCTCCGCGAGTGCTCCACCACTTCGGCACGCCACGCCCACTCTCCCTGCACCGGCGGCCACATCACCGGAATCGGCCCCAGCGGCCGGTCCACAACGAGCGCCGCGCGGTGGAGTTCGCTACTCCATCGTCTCACGACGAGATCGCGTCGACGCCTACCACGACGGCGAGACTCGCGCTACAGACGCGGGCGACCTCCTCGCGAAAGCGATCGGTCCTCGGATCGGCGCAGCGCGACCGAGGCGGGCGCGCTTGCATGCGACGACGGCGAGCCCCGCTCCTTCGCCGAGGCGGAGGAGACGCGGCATGGCGTGTCGCGATGAAGCGAGAGATGGACGCCGTCGAGCGAACCGGGCGTGGGGCGGCGGATCTTCCCGCCGGCCACCGCGCGATCACCCTTAAGTGGGTGTTCAAGCCGAAGCGGGATGGCCGCGCCATCGTCAAGCACAAGGCTCGCTTGGTGGCACGAGGCTTCGTGCGGCGGAGAGGTCGACCGATGACGCCGCGCGCCCGTCGCGCGGATGGAGTCCGTGCGACTTCTCCTCGCACTTGCGGCCCGGGAGGATTGGCGCGTCCATCACATGGACGTCAAGTCCGCCTTCCTCAACCCGCGATTTGAAGGAGGAGGTCTCACGCCCGCCAACCGCCGGATTCGTCATCCCGGCAGGAGGCAAGGTTCTCCGCTGCGCGAGGCCTCTACGGCTGCGGCGGCACCACGAGCTGGAATGCTAAGCCGACTCCACCTCAAGCAAATGGGGTTCCAGCAGAGCGCACACGAGGTCGCGGTCTCACCGGCGGGGCAAAGCGGCAACGCCTGCGGTGGCGTCGTCGTCGACGACTGGTGATCACCGGCTCCAGAGGCCGAGGTCGAGGCGTTCAAGGCGAGATGAAGACCGTCTTCCGGATGAGCGACTTGGGGCTCTCTCCTTCTACACGGGATCGAGGTCCACCGGGCGACTCCGATCTCCCGCCGGACCGCCACGCCAAGCGCACCGTCGAGCCGGCGGGCTCACCGATCGCAACCCACCACACTCCACTGGAGGAAAGGTCGCCGGCCCGCGACAAAGACGGCGGAGGAGGTGGGCGCGACGCATCTCGGCGCGTCGTGGCGCCTTCGCTACCTCGTCCACACGCGTCCAGATTTGGCGTTCGCCGTCGGCCACGTCGGTCGGTTCATGCGGCGACCGACGACGGAGCATCGGCCGTGAAGAGGATCCTCCGCTACGTTGCGGGCACCTCCGACTACGGCTTGCACTACCCGAGGTGTCCGCCGCGCGCTTCTTCCGAATGCGGCGGCAATGACCACGCAGCGACATCGACACCAAGCAGAGCACAAGCGGGATTCTCTTCTTCCTCGGCAAGTGCCTCGTTAGTGGGCGATCGATCAAGCGGCGGTGGTGGCCTGTCTACCGGTGTGGGCCGAGTACATAGCGGCTTCCACCGCTCGACTCGAGCACTCGCTCGCTCGATCGCTTGGTGATCTCCTCGGCGGGGACATCAAGCGGTGGAGCTCGAGGTGGGCAACAAGTCCGCTCTAGCCTCGCAAAGAACCCGTTTTTCATGAACGAGCAAGCACATCCGGGTGAAGTACCATTTCATCCGAGGTCGCTGGATGAAGGAAGCATCAAGGCAAGCTACATCAACACCACGGATCGACTTGCGGATCCGCTCACCAAGCCTCTTGGAAGGATCAAGTTCCTTGAGCTCTGCTCCAAGATCAGTGGTTCAACCCTCCCACAAGACGACGCACAAGACTTAGGGGAGAATGATGAATAAGTCTCTGTCTTGTGGTCTTTGTGGGGCTGTGGTAGTTTTTGTTTTTGATCGCTTTAGGACAGATTCTGCTTTTGCTTTAGGACAAGATTCTGCTTTTAGGACAGCATCTGCTTTTAGGACAAAGATCTGCTTTAGGACAGATTCGCTTTTAGGACAAGATCTGCTTTAGGACAGCATATTGACCGCTTTAGGACAGCATCTAGGATAGCATCGTAGCATATGCTTGGCTGGTTCTCACCTATAAATTTGTATCCCCAACCCTCGAGTTGGCATGGCATTGTGTGAGAAATAAACAAGAAAACTTGCCCCATCTCCTAGTGTCATCCTCTCCATGAGAGTAAGGATCTTGCTATCACCAAGAGCAAGAGTCCAGCGACTAACAGGTGCTAGCCCATTGTACGCGGCGGTGCTAACCCATTGTACACGGCGGTGCTAGCGTCCATTTTCCTTGCACCTGTGCATCTACTTGTACCGGTGGTAGCTCATGGGAAAATGGTGTGGACAAACTAGTAAGAGAAGAGAAGAGGTGCTAAACACTGGAGCAAAAAATCAAATCTAGCAACCGTATGACATGAAGATGAGTTAGAAAAATCTGGCACCAGCTACACCGTGGATGGCCTAAGAAACTTTTGTATAATCCTGATGCGATTAGCTACATAAAAAGTAGCATTTCTTTATAAACCTAGTCTAAAAGACATAACGGCCTCAATTTCTGCTATAATTAATGCAAGAAACCTCACTTATCCATTCTCTCTCTAAAGCATGGCTGACAAAGTTTCCAGTAATCTACCCAAATTAGATAACAATCACTAATTTAGTCAAACTTGAACCAAAGGATTAATGTTTTGCTGTTGTGTAGCTGCTCTGCACAATTCATCACTGACACCAATAACATAAAAAAGTTTCTGAAAATGCCGATGCAATAATCGTCATAGTTCATTCCAACCTTCGTGTTACACCCTTGGCTGCAAAAAAAAGGCAGTATAGATACGCTACAATGCACTAAGCAATCTACTGGAACAAGTCAAACAAGCCCGTCTGGCCTACTACAACCGCTATGGTTACGACAGTTGAAACCCACCAAGGCATCAATAACCAAAATCCAATAAATCATGAAAGAAAACACCAAAAAAAAAGCAGCAAAATTTAAGCAATTACGAGTCAGCAACCAACCAAACCAAGATGCAAAACCCCTGTAACAGTTATCCCCAGCACAGAGGTTCTAACCACTCAAGCAAAAAACGACTTCTTTCATCATTAGGCAACTCGTCCGCCACAACACTCGCCAGAGTACCCCGAGAAACCAAGAAATGAGGCTGCGGGCAAAGGCCAAGATGCCATCTTTCGTCCAATAACACCCTCCTGCGCACCAAATCTCGCCATTGTTCGCCCAAAGAAACCAAGAAACCACGCAGCGATCGGATCTAAGGGGGGAATTCTCCAACGAGCCGGCAATTCTTTTCGCCAATTGTTCTCCCCGCGCCGGAAAGAAACCCACCAAGAACTCTTCCGACATACCAAACATCAAACCAAGAAACCAAAACCCGGCGCATCGACCGCACCACAGGAGCCGGGGGGTACCTCGGACTCGAGTCGGGCGATGTAGGCGATGAGCGCCGCCTTGTCACGGCGCCTGACGGACTCCTCGTCGAAGCCGGCCTCGCGGAGCTTCCTCCAGATCGCCTCGTCCCCGGCGACGACGACGCCGCCGCCTCCGGGCGGCCGCGGGCTCGCCATGGCTCGGCCCGCCGGAACCCTAGATCTCGACGGCACGTGCGGGCGGCGAGGCGGGCCGGTCAAGCGTTCCTCGGGGATAGTGCTTCCGGGTGAGTGGGGGTCACGTCACCCTCGCCTCACCTTTTCTTTGCTCTGCCCTTCTCTCTCTCTCTCTCTCTCTCTCTCTCTCTTCTTTTGGGCGCTGCGCGTGTGTTACGACTTGGGAAGCTTGCGCTTCTTCGGTGGAGGCCTGGAGGGAGAGCAAGATGGCTCGGCCCCACTTTTAATTTAATTTTTTTTTATTTTTTTGTTTCTTTGAGTTTTTATATTTTCTTTTTCGTTTTCATTTGTATTATCCGTAACGTATTAATCTACTTTTTATTTTTTACTTTTTTAATTTAATTATATCAAATAAGCCACCATCAGATACAGTATAAAATAAATCAGTTACAATATAAAATAAATTATAAGCTAGTTTATTTGAACTGAACTAAGATTGATGGGTGGAGAACGGGTGAGGTGGTTCTAGGTGGACCGGGTGTATGGAGAGGGTCGTGGTGTGTTACCAGGTTGGAGATTGCTTATTGGCGGATTCTTTCCTTGTTTAACTTTTCATTTATTATTATGTGATCAATTTCGATTTTTTTGTTGGATGTGATCTCGTTCTTATATTTGGTATATAGTACTTGATTGTATATGGCCAGCGTTGCTTGCACAACGGTCACATTTGAAATGCCAGAGGTGATGAGTTGTGATGTTCTAAGGATATTGCATTGTTTTTGGGTGAAATATACATCATCTATTATAGGATGTATACACTAGTAGCTGAATATTTCAATTTACATAATGTAACTCTTTTAATGAACAAATTGACTTTGCTATGGTTCTAGTGCAAATGTAATTCATGTGTTGTTATAATACATGTGTGAAGAAATGCGTTGATTCCTACTATTAGGGATACTCCATCCTTTCTCTTTAGCTTACTGTTTTTTATGTCGACCATGCCTCCAATACATTATTTTCGGATGTCCAACACACAGCTTTTGGCAGTTATTTCTTGCTAAATAATATATGCTAGAAACAGTATTGAAAATTGAAAAATATAACGATATAAAAGTAGTTTTGATGACAAATATACTAATATCATTTTCATACAACAGAATCTAAATACTTTTTTGTATGTAGTAGTCAATTTTTTTAAAAAAAGCTAACTGTTATTAGAAACAGCGCAAACTATCTTGCCATTCCGTGCGAGCTTACGGCTACTTAGCTTGTTGAATTATGTAGTAGCTTCACGTGTTATTAGAAACAGCAAAACAAGTGTATGAAAACTAATCAATCCAATATATTAAGTAGAGTAAAGTCCATTACCGGTCCTTAAACTTTTTATGTTGTGTCATCCCGGTCCATAGACTTTCAAAGTGTGTTATCCCGGTGCCTAAACACTCTTTGGGTCTCAAAATTAGCCCGTTACGGGTCTTGCTCATGTCATCGGTCCTTAAACTTTTATCTTTGTGTCATCCCGGTCCATGGTTGTTACCACAGTAATGGCACACTTTGAAAGTCTATGGACCAGGATGACACAGCATAAAAAGTTTAAGGACTGGTAATGAACTTTACTCTATTAAGTACATTCTGGCTGCGATCCAATAAGCCGCTGTTCGTTCCGGTTTTAGTGTGCTCATTTGAATTTAAATTTATGGCTTTTAGCTTTTTTTCACTGTTTGATGTTTTTTCGTATTGTAGCTATAGCAAATTTTTCAGCGTAATTAAATTTTAAAAATAAAAATATGTTATTCTATCACGGATAATGCAAATAAATACAGAAAAAAGAAAAGACAAAAAGACCCACAAAAGTAAAAAAAGAAAAAACAAAATTAAGAAACTAGAAACTAAAAGCCAAAAACTGAAGCCCAAACGAGTGAGACCTAAAGTGCTATGGTTCTTAACTTTTGACTATGGGTTTTGACTGATTACGAGGAAAATTAAGAGAGTTAGGAATATTTATATTGAAAAACTATTCTATTTAAAATGATTTCTATAGTATCTTATATAAATAAGTCATAAAAATAACTTAGAGAAGTTATTCATTTCGAGAGCCGGTTTCTAGTAGCCAGCCTTCGCCTGCAGCCCGGTAGACTTGGTCCACGAAAGCATCCGAGGAAGGAGATCTTTTCGGCAACATGCAAAAACAGCAATAAACCAACTCAGCAGCACCAGGTGTAGTGAACAAGCATGACACGTAGGGTCAAGCACTCGTGGTCTACACGTCAGCGTCAGATTACAGTGTATCGATTCCGGCGGCTAGGCCTGTGGAAAAGCTGGCCTTTACTCTGGCTTCTAAGGCTGTGATCGTTTTGACTTCAACTTCTGGCTTATTTTTACTATTTATAAACTCTATTTTTTTAATGAACTTTTGATTTTTTTTAGCTTTTTTGCCGGTTCTTTTTCCCATATTTGTTTGTATTATACGTAATGGGCTAACATATTTTTTTTATATTTTTAATTTTTTTAAATTTAATTATGCTAAATAACTCTTATCAGCTACAGTATTTTTTCATCCAGCTACAGTGTTTTTCAGCCATAAGCCAAAAAAAAACCCAAATGATCACCAAAAGGCTCTGTTGTTTACGGCTTTTGATTTTTGTTACAATACCTAACTTTTAAATAGAGTATTTTCTCAAGACGGTGTCTATAAGTTAATTATAGTACATGTTAAAAGCCTAACATCTGTATAAACAAATATCGCAAGCGAGTATCTCTTTGTAATCTTTGTCGCAAACAGCTAAAATTCAAAAATTTTAGCTAAAAGTCATAAGTCGCAGCAAAAAAAGAACAGGCCCTAAGACCCCCCCTCATTTCAGCTTATGCTTCTATCTTCTAGCTTATTTTTAACTATTCCTAAATTTCAAATTTTTTGGTTTTTTGAGCTTTTTTACCGGTTCTTTTTTCCTATTCGTTTATATTATCCATGAGACCATGATGGGCTAACCTATTTTTAAATTTTTTCAACTTAATTATACCAATTAAGCTATCATCAGCTACAGTAAAATTTTAGTCAACTATGGTGCAATTTCAAATATAAACCAGTTTATTTCAGTCCAACTGAGCGCCACCGGTTGCACTCCGATGAACAAAACAAAACGCTCCGTCCACAGATGTAACTGCCCCGTGTGTTTGAGCTGTGATGGCGGAAAAGGGCGATTGGTCGGTGCGGTGCCCAGTGGATCTGTGTGGATAATCTAGATCAGGAAGCGAGCTCGGTCCTGTTTTTTTGTCTTTGGTATTTTTTAGCTTCTTTAAAAGTCTAAAAACTAAATATCAAAATAGAGTGGTTTCTTGGAGTTGATTCTTCAATCGTCTTTTTCGAACTTAAAGTGGTAGCTATTTGGGTCTATAAGCTTAGACTTCTGATTTTTTTTTTGTATTATGATAACTGAAAATACACTGTTGTTAGCATTTTTAGCATAATTAAATTTTAAAAAGTTATATTATCATAACTAGTAGTGTGCCCGTGCTAACGCTACGGTAAAATACAAAACAAGATAAAATTTGTAAAAAATAAAATGAACAATCAGATTCATTAAGATTCACGTCTCATATATTGTATAACCAAATATTTTTGTCTCATTCATTAAGATTGACTGTGTTTGACTGGTTGTAGACGTCGGTAGTAGTACTATCCCAGTTAGTTTTGGTTGATGCAGAGAGACCAGACAGAAAAGTGGCATTATCGAAACGAAACGAATGAAAGCATCGGGCAGAGTATCTGATCACTACATTTCGTATCAAATTGGAAACAAACAAAACTTGAGACGAACTGATGTGTAATGGTGCGAGAAAGTCCACGTCAAGTTGATCGGGACCAATCATCCATCCAAGTGCAGGTGATAGGGAGCATCATCGACTCATTCATTCATCCTTCTGTGTAGGTGTGTTGCGGAGGTTCCTCCTCTCGGCCAGCATGGACTTGGTCTTCTCCAGCACACCGAAGAAGATGGACCCGCCGATGCCAATCCACAGCACTCGCGGCTCGATGCCCTGCCAAGGCCAACACCATCAAATCAGCCCAATGCACCAGCAGACATGAGAGGCAACTCAAAATAAGAAGCTAACTTTATGCCAATGGCTCAAGACAGATATACACAAGAAAGGACCAGAGTGAAAGAATATATGTAGTTATGCACCAAGGACTGTGGTCTTGTGTGTCATTCACCATCACCCTAGCATATTTCTACGGTGCAACTAATAGGATGACCAATCCAAAAGCTTCTAGTTAACATCAAGTCATCCAGTATTTTGTTATATGTACTAATGTGAATGCTCAAACTGTTTTTATCTGTGGTAGTGAACTTTTTTTTACCTTCAAGAATGCCCCAGGACCTTCCTCTCTCATAATTGTCTGAGCGCAGCTTACAATTCCAGTATTGATTTGTTTGTCCTCGCAATCGGAACCAACACAAAAATGGTCATGGTACAAATAGGGTTTCTGTGTGGGAAGGTTTATTAGAAGTACAAGGATCCACCAACCATCAATCTTGTCTTCGGACATCAAGTGGTGTTGTTATAGCCCAGAATGGCACCTAACCCAAAAGAGGTATACAAGGAAGTTTTAGTTTTTTTAAAAATGGCAACGTATGAACAAAAAAATGGACAACCAAATATTGTGCAAGCACAATCAGAAATTCAGAATATTAAATTGAGAATTTAGTTGTACCAGCAAAAGCACCAATAAGTGCATTCTCTGGATCATTCACTCCTCTTTGCCCGGAAAGACAAGTGAAAAAGTGGCAAGTAAATCATAAAATTTCTTTAAAATCATAGTTCAGTTCATGTTGGACAATGGTTAACAACAATAACCACTCGAGCGACTAATCAAGTCACTCAAATCATAATACACACGACAGGATCTCGATGAAAACAAAGATGCAAAATCAGTTTACATAAGTGAGTGGCGTCGGGATGTATCGGCAATGCAATGTTCGACCAAATTATGATGGCCCCATATCGACACATACTATTTAATCAACATCACCATACAGGGATAACATGTATGATTTGTGTGAATACTCAATCCCATATCAAGACTGAAAGTGGTTTGAGGCCTAGAAAGGACTGTTTATGTGAGTAGCTCAGTTGAATCAAGAATAAATAGTTAGCAATGGTAGGTAATTAAGTACCATAAATTTGTAACCAATTCGAAGTTGCTCGTATATGCAGAATTGGATGGCATCAAATGGCAGATCTCGAAGTAAAAATGAACCATAACCCTACATACGAAAAGAAAACCAGTATTAGAATGGATAAGGCAATGAGGTTTATTGTATGACAGCAAGATATTTTCACTTCAAATCAACAATCATTCATTGTGCAACGCAAACTAAACTGATATTTGCAGCAGAACTAAATGATATGAATTCAGAATACCTTGACAAGCAGCAAATGCTTTCCTGAGTCTGCTTTTTTCACAATAACTCCCATTGATTTTCTGGTACGATCAAATTCCAGAGTCTAGAGAGCTTTCCAATTATAGTCTAGAATCCTTGCGCTGCAGGCATTGCAAATTATAATTAGAGTCTAATTATAGTCTAGAGAGCTTTCCAATTATAGTCTAGAATCCGTCCGGGAATACGGCCTACACCACAACTGCAATGCCTGCAGAGTCTTAAGAGCTTTCCAATTATAGTCTAGAATCCGCTAGTAGAAGCAACATGCAACATAAATCTCATTGCATTAACAAATCATACCTTCAAAGCAGCCTCTGTGGGCATCCCAGTAGCAACATACTGATGCTCAGAGTGTGCAATACTTGCATCATTGCAAACTGAAGCTATCTTTGCAATCATCTGGAGAAAAGCTTTGCAACTATGTAACCCAGCGCCAAGGATAACTGCAACGTTGTCATCCAAATCCGTTAGTTAGCTTCGGTATCAAGGAATTCCAATTTGTCAACCTGGATCAGAATTACACATATTTGATGAGCTCGCTTACTTACCAATACAGGACCATGGAGATGATATCTTGTTGTGAGCAGATTTGTACTTGTGTGTGTCGGCATAAGGAAAGCAAAGAGTGCACGAGCAGGCTAACACAGAGCTTTCCCAAGAAGAGGATGACATCCCCAATAACATTAACTTTTCCAATGCGCAATATATTGTTCATTATTAAGCCGATTCATGAGCACGAAGCTTTGCGAATCCTTTCCTCAGTATGGCAATCTGCAATATCAAATTGCAATGTTAAGAAACTTCGTATCAGTGTGACTATCACAAATAGAACAATACAAGAAACATTTCTCGTAAGAAACGGTATATCATGCTGCATAACAATATTACAACAAGAATCAGTCAAATGAAAACAGTACCTTTCTAATGTTAAAAAAACTGAACATAACTGGATTGAGGTGATGAAGATCCTTGGAAACTTGACATCTATTCTATAATTACAAAAATGTTGAAAAAAACACTTCTTTTTAAAGAAACCAGTAAGTTCTTAGTTCTAAGAATCTACATATAGACAAGCAAGCATGTGCATATCTCACAAATCCAATCTAACAAATAACAGTTAATGGCCTGAATATTCATCTCATGTGCTGCTACCATTTCAAAATGTTTACCACCCCAAACAAAATTAAGCTTTTCATTTAACATAGATGTGGGATAAGCAGAGTATATTTCTTGTTAAACTTTCCTTGTAATCAGAGAAATGGACGGACAGGTAAGTACTTCCAAGAGCATGTCCGCGGGGACCTTGTCGCCCATGCGGAGCTCGACGATGTCTCCGGGAACAAGGTCGCGCGCCGGGAGCCCATGCGACCACCGGTCGTCTCGCTTGACGGTCGCATGCTCGGACCGATCTCCTTCGCTTCGAGCGCCTTCGGCGTTGCTCTCTGCGGCACCCGACCACGGCGTTGATAATCGGGATGAGGAAGATGACGAGCGGCTCGACGAAGCGGTGGCCCAAACTCGCCGCCTCGGCGCCGTCGTAGCGCGAGCACGAACGACACCACGGCCGCGGCGAGTAGGATGCGCACGAGCGTGTCGTCGAATCGCCGAGCACCGGCTTCCACACCGACGGCGCGCGTGCGCTCCACTCGTTGGGCCCGTCTGCGCCGCAGCGCCGCGCCGCCTCCTCGGCGGCCGAGCCCGCGGTCCGCCGAGACGCCAGTCCGCGAGGCACTCGCTCGCGCGCGCACTCCACGCCGGAAGGCGGGTGGCGGCTCCGACCGAGGAGTCGGATCCGTCCGTCGCTGCCCTCGTCTTGCCCGCCTTGCCCATTGGTCGCGACCGAGGTTCGAACAGAGAGAGTGGCCCTAGGGTTTCTGCCCCGCGCGCGAGATCGCATGAAACCGGAACCCTAGATGGGGATGGTGGCGGCGGCGACCAGGAGACTGGGAGAGGAGGCGATTGGCAGCTGTAGGGCGAGAGGGCGGCGGGAGGGAGAGGCGTAGGAGCGAGGTTGCCGTGGCTGCCGCCATGGGTAGGGGAAGAAGCGGCGAAACCCTAACCGTAGGAGAGCGAGAGAGGCGACGAGGGTTTGGGGCGGAGGAGGCGGGCGAGGGAATGGGGAGAGGCGGCGGGCGCGCTAGGGTTTGGGGCGGAGGAGGCGGAGCTTTGCTTGCGGGGGAGAGACGTGGGGACCGGGGAGGCAGCGTCGGGGGCGCGGGGTGGGGTTCGGTAGATTTGTATCGTTGGATATGAGTGGGTAAGGAGAGAGAAAGGTGGGAATTGATTCTTGATCGTTGATATCATTGGTTGGTTTTTCTGGGGACACGAATTGGTGTGAACGCAGGAAAACTCATGACTGCTGGGGGCACTATTTGGGGTTGACGTAGAAAAGAACTGAACTGGTGGATTTTAGGGGTAGAGACAATGCAAATGAATAAGAAAGGAAAAGGCAAAAAAACTCAAAAAGCCAAAAAAAAAGACAATTAAGAAGCTAGAAACCATAAGTAAAGCTTGTTGGAGTTGGGTCTAAATCCGTGTGCGTCGTTCGCTACGTCTTAAAAAGCACACACATATGTAGGTTCTTTTCAACTGCAGCTTATAGTTTTTAACCTTAACACGAGTGTTTATGTAAATAAACCAAATACCAATGAATCACTTAAAAGAATCACTTAAAAAAACTATCTCGATAAACCGCTTCGAACCTATGATAAAAAAAATCATTCTATTTATTAAGTCATAACCTAGAAATAAGAGGTGCAAAAACTATGCACAACCAAAAGCTGCTCAAGTCAGGAGTAGGGATGGAAATAGATCAGATACGATCGAATAGTCTCAAATACGAATACGAATCCATATTTTGAAAAATAAATACAAATTTGAATATTCTCGAATATGAATCAAACGTCGTAACGAATACAAATTCCAATCGAATATGTACTTAATTCAGTCGAATGCGAATATTCTCCTACAACATCTATAACAACTTAATTCAGTCGAATACGAATACGAATCCGCTAGGCTTGGCTGCTAGGCCGACCGATCAGCATAGGAAACAGATCAAATACAAATCGAATAGTCTCGAATACGAAATTCTTAAATACGGATACAAATATTGTCAAAATGGATACAAACATTTTCAAATATAAATTTTATTTACCATATATATTTTTTAAATACAAGTATTAAATAAAACAGATTATTCGTTATTATTTTCTATCTCTGTCGTCAGTGCCGCCAGGCCGCATGGAGGTGAGGGTGGGGCGCACCAATCACAGCGAAGATAAACGAGCTCTGAGAGCTCCCTCCGGGCCGGGGCCCCGCAGCAATTTGTCATTTTGTGATCTTGATAGTCACGTCTCTGGAGCCTGGGGAGAATGGATACAGAGGGTTCCATCGAAATCAGAAGATGGAATTATAGCTATTTTTCGAATTTTATCTTTAAATATTTATTTTTTGCAAATCTAATTCTCTTCTTGACTTGTCGAGTACCCCGCGGCGCACATCACATCATATGATTAGCGCTAATTAATATTAATTAAATATGATTAGCACTAGTTAAATTATATACACTAATTGTAAACGGTCGCTCGGCAGCCTACTGAGCTGTTCAATAACCCGATAGATCCAATGAGGAATAGATTTGCAAAAAGGGTATCCAGACATTAAATTTGAAGAAAAAATTATAGTGCTACTTAAGTGAACAATTCTCGAAATCTAAGGTGGCTGACATTTTAATTTTCACTAACCGAATGTCCATACTTTGTTATAGATAAAAAATCATATTATTCTTGTAAATTGATCCGATATTATCGGGATAGATCTACCCGATCCATATGCTCAGTCATGTCATGTTTCTACACCATTGGCACTGCCACACACCCGTAGAGTTCTGTTGCTTTTTCTTGTTACAGGACTTTTATGGTGGTGAAATTTGTGTTTTAGTATATTGTTTTTCCTATTTTTATTAAAGATTTTTTTTTAGAGATGTGCAATATGAAGTTTGGAGAAGCAGATAAACCACTATTACTAACTTTCTCTTTTAAGTAGTAGAGATATTGGCTGAACTGTCGATCAACCCATGTTCATCTGGTATCTGACCATCAATATTGAGTGATTGATTGCACCTAACCAGCTATGCACATCATCCATCGCCTCTTTGGAACACCCCGAGCAATGCATCATCTGGTTACAAGCAGCAATGCAGCATTATGGCACAGGGATGTGGTAGTAGGTGCAAGATCAGCATATGATGATTTGGATATCTTCCGTATGTAGCAGTGACGACGGTTGGGAGTTGAAATGCTCGTCTTATGCCTCCCAATGCCGAATCCTAGGCAGCGAAGTTGTTGGCTGTTGGGACAGTGGAAGATGGAACAAGCGCCATTTCCTTAGGATTAAGCTGAGCCCTTGGCAGCTGCACGCTGAAAGAGTAGCCTAGCGACCAGGCCCTCTTGCCCTAATCCGATTGTTATTCAATGTAACACCCGTATGCCATTTACTGGACTAATTTCATATCGAATCATAGTTATTCAATGTAGTTACACCGAAACTCAATGCCACTATGCCAGCATTACAAATTCATGATTGACTAATGCAATGTAATGTAGTTCACAAATTGCATTACATGATGTAGATTACATGAAGCAATCAGTTCAGCTATACGTAGTTTTAGTTCTGAGTTCATCCCATGCCATTACAGCTGTAAGAAGCACTATTACGATGGCATCGGTAAGGACCAAAGGTATACTGAGAAAAACGGAGTACCTAATGGAGCCACAATGGCAATAACACTCCCAAATATGCTCTTCAGGACGCTGCAACGTTCAGCGAATAGCAAAATCAAGGCAATAAAAATGGCTCAACTTGATGAGATTATTTGCAGAAAACAAGTTTTGGGGGGAGTGACCCCTAACTTGGCCCAATCGGCCCACCAAGTACAAGTCCAAGTATGCATGCTATGAAAAAAATGACATGTTTGCCCAACTAGTAAAGATCCCAATGGGATATTTGTATAAATACTTTCACTCATGACTATAAATGTGGCACATAAGGCATTATAGGGAGAGAGAATATTGTGTAAGAGAAAGACTGAGTTAACATTGAGTACAATGCATGCACTCTACACCTCTTCTCCCTCCTAAGTTCTAGGCTCCGGGTGGCTTGCTCAGGCTTCACGAAGCTTCAGTATCTACTATTTGATGCATAACTACAACAGTTGATGCAGTCCATGGGGAGCGCCATAGAAGCTACAAGCAAAAAACCAAACGCCTAAGCTTGATGGCGTTGAAGAGGAAGACGACGCCGGCCTTGAAGTTAATGAGGAGCACCACGGCCGCAGGGGTGAGGGAGCCGGTGGTCGAGGGCCCCAACCCCGTGGCAGTGGCACACCAGGGTGGCCACGCCCGGCATCGTGGCAAGCAACAAAGATGCCCCTCTGGCAGCAGCGTAGGCTACGGAGCGGACGATGTTGCAAATGAAGGACCTCGCTTTGACAAGCCCTCTCCCACTGTCGCCATAGCATCCAGGGCGCCTTCACCACTGCCACATAGTGAGCCAAGGGCATCCTGGTGCTGATGTCGGGTGTAGGGGGTGGTGGGCTGGAGGCAATCTACAAGACACTGCAGCAGGAGTTAGCAAACTTGTGAAGGGTCATGCAGGAGGCGTGGAGCCAGCAAACCCTACTGTTGTTGCGGTGGAGGCGGTCGCGGAAAGGACAGAGAGTCTAGACACCACCGCCGGCGCCAGCAGCACACCCTAACGGGTGGACCTCGAGTCCCCCCTCAGTGCAGGCTTATAGCGGTGCGCTCGGTCGGAGAACTTCAAGATGCCCATGGTGGATGCCTACAAGGGTGACACCGACCCCGTGAGTTCCTACGGTTCTATTAGACGGCTATCGAAGCCACAGGAGTAGACAACTCGACGAAGGCTAAGGAGCTATTGCTCATGATGTTCTGGTTCTTCATGGTCGCCCTAGCTCCATTTACGCATTAAAGCAAGTTTATGACCTCGTGCACAACAACTTCCAAGGTAACTATACGGAGTAGGTTGACGCTGCCTAGCTCTTTGTGATAAAGCAAACCCCAAAGAGAAGCTACGATAGCACTTCAAACGCTTCACGAAAGTTAGATGCCAAGTTAAAGGCATAAATGAGATGACAATCATCAATACCACCATCTGAGCCCCTCGCGAGTATAATGCCCGAAAACCCATAAACATAGTGCCCAAACTCTTTGACAAAATATAAGAGTACGTGAAGGCCAAGGAGGACGTGGTGAGGTGCGAGGTTGATGTCACGGGGCCTAGCACGGAGGCTAAGCCCGTCCCCTCATCCCAGAGGGAGGGCGCAACCCACAAACGATGAAAAAAGCCCCGAGGCAGGTACTTGTTCGGTATCGAAGGGGAGAGCGACGAGGCCGCCACCCCCAGTGATCGAGGCGGCGACGGAGGAAGGTGTTGCGGGTGCAGACAGGGGCGAGGCCAAGAGGACCAACATCAACAAGGAGTGTGGTGCAAGGTGCATAGTAGAGGCACACATGACGTGTGAGTGCCCTACCATTATAGCACTCTGTGAGAGTGCAGCTAGGGGTCGTAGGGATCACAGTCAAGACGCGAGGACACTGATGGTGGTACACATACAATAGCCTTCGAAGATACCACTCGCATGAGCTCCTCCGAGCATGCTACGGATCGAAGCCACCAACGCCGGACCCCGGCGAGTGATCAATGCAATCATGGGAGGGTCATCCCTCGAGTTCCCTTCTAAGAGGCAATAGAGGGCCTATGCACACTGGATACACCACATCACCACATTCCCAATACAGGTGCTTCTGGATGTGTCACGAATACGGCAGATGCCACTGATGAGGTCTTCGAGGTCGTGTGACCTGACGGGAACCGAAAACAGCTAACTCGTCGAGGGTCCCCTCCGGCACCTCCATCGACACCTAAGCGGAGACATTCGCCTATTTACGAAGGCAATGCCCCTCCGTGAGCCACGCGTTCTCCCGCTAGAGGGCAACGATTTGTTGAAGGAAGTTATCCCTTTCCTCCATCGTTCGGGTGGTGGCCTCCATCACCCTAGCCTTTGTGTTTGCAAAAGCTTTCACCCCCTATGTATCAAGAAAGCGAATTTGCTTCGCCCGCTTGGCAGCAAGCAGTAAGGCGTACCTCCTCAAATTTTCGAGCGGCCTCCAACTGTTCTTGGACACTTGCGGCCTCGCGATGGATCATTGTCTACAACGCACATGACAAGGCCATCATCTAAAGAAGAGGAAGTGCACAAACTAAGGCGCTGAAACATAACAAAGACCAGGATCTGTGAAGGATGTACCTTTACCTCGTAGGCCTCAAGTGCGCCAAGGAGCAAGTCAGACCCACATGACCGCAGTGCCCTTCGATCCAGCAACGCGTCCACGTAGACCGCGCCCCACCATGCGCAAGTCCAAGTACACATGTAATTAAAAGACAAGCCTATGTAGACTACACCAAGGAAATGACATGTTTGCCCTCACTAGTAAAGACTTTATTTATGTAAACACCTTCATTTATAGCTATGTATATAACCCATAAGGCACCATATGGGGAGAAAGAATATTGTATTAAAAAAGACTAAGATTGAGTACAGTGCATCCATTCTACACATTTCCTCTCTTCTAAATTCTAGGCCCCGGGTGCCCTGTTCAGGCTTCCCGAACTAGTAATACCTACTATTTAGCGCGTATCCACAGCACAAATGAAGTTTCTTCACCCTCTGTCACTCCAAGGATCGAGAAGACCATTGAAGAATATGATATTACTACCAAAATTCTCCAGAGCCGTGCTAATATTCTGGAAAAGAAAGATCTTCAATAAGACAAAGTCTTCTGCAAGAATAACCAATCAATTGAACAATCATTTGAATAGCAGAAAGAATCTTACTAAAATTTTAGCACAATATAACAACTGTATCAGATTCTTGCATGTACTTCATATAGCATGCATGTTAGTACAGTTCAACTCCCAAAAAACCGCATGATAAGAACAGAATTTATGTCAAAAGAAAGGGGGGGGGGGGAAGAATGTTGGAAAAAGAAAAGTCATAAACACATATTCTAATGCTTTAAGGTACCACAGGCATATATTGGCCAACAGCATCCTAATCACGGTTTAAACTTGTTCTATCAACAGGAAAGACATTATCAGAACCGGTTCTGGTTTGCTGATAACTGTTAAAAGTCCCGGGTCAAGCCCAGTGACCGGTCTTCCTCTAAACAAGATGATCGCTAGATTTTCTTAGTCAGTTAGTTGAGAAAATCTGTTTTGACAACAGATCATCTAGTTGAGCAAATCATCAAAACGAACTTATTCACTTTATGTCAATCTTGAAATATCTGTACACTCCAGAAAAAAAAAACTTACATGGCCACCCAACTGGGTAGTAATCCATCGAGGCCTTGGTCAACGAAGCTTCTGACACAATCCTCAGCATACGAAGCATAGTCGAATTCATATGGTGGAAACATACTAATACCTTCACTGTAAGACATTGGCATTACCATCTCAGTACAAGCCTGTTTTAACCAACAATGAAGAATATGTCACACGCTATAATTCAAGTACCAACATATATCCGAGATATCCAATAGATAGAAACAGATTAAAATTTTGTAGTTGCAGGACCTGCCAATCCCATCCACCCATTCCATGAGGATCATCATCTAGATCAAAGCAGTCGACAGTACCAGTATAGTTGTAGTATATATTTACTCCTGCATATATGCGTTCCAGTGTACTAGTACCCTCAGGTTGATTGTCAATATTTCTACGTACCTGAAAAAGAAACAAGATAATCTATAGTAAGTAGTTATGGCTCCAGGAAATGCAACATGATCCGCTACATAATTTCCTTTGTTGTGTCTTCGGGATACAAAGCAAAGAATTGCCACTGAATATTAGCATGTTCAGAATTTTTTAACAAAATCTACGGTAATGATAAGAAAGGGTTTAAGAACTAACTTCCTTTATTGGGTGGGCAGGCAAAGGCATGAGAAAGTCTGACGGCATTGGGTAATCCACCATGGCCAGATAACTGTATGCCGATCTCAACCAATCTGAAAGGTCCCCAGTTGTTTTCAAGGTTTTGCCAACCATTCATACTTCTATTATTACAAACCATCTCAATGTAAAAAATTAACTGCAGAGAGAAATCACTCACTGACAAAGGTGGAAAATTTTGCTTAGTTTCAGAAGATCATGTTGACCTCTTCCTTGCTCATCTAATGCTTTCCAAGAGTCCTTTATTGTTTGCAAGCAGCTTAAACTTTCCCTCGAAACACAAAGAAAAACTGGTGTCATGGTGTCCTTTATCTAGAAGACTAGAACAATAAAATGAAGCGCAAGATAGTGCACACACGCACCTTAAAATCATTTGAAACAAGATAGTAGAATATGTTGGAGGGGACAATGTCCTCAAACTGTAGGATCGGAGCTGATGATGCGAGAGCTCCGACAGCAATATGCGGGTATTTAAGCCTCATCCAAGCAGCCAGCACTGTCCCAATCAACAGCATTAGTACAGAACTAACTGAAACTCCAGGAGCAGTGGACCACTTGGCCAAAAATCACAGGGAAATTAAAGGGACACTGCAGAATCTTCACAGGCATAATCACGATACTACTACTACTAGCTCTAACTGAGCCTAACATCACGGGGCTGCCTTCTGCGGATAGGTTCCTCTTTAGTTCAGTGAGCAGCACGCATAGTCAGCAAACGCTTGCTCCCCTGTGAGATATGCCAAGGACAATCAGCCTCCAGGACAATTACCACCGCACCAGCTAGTCACGGAGAAATGAGGCAAGCCAGGAATCCGATGGGAAGATCGGCAGGACAACCAGCAGGAAGAATAAGAATTGCTTCAAGAATAATTCAAGGACGTATCAACCACATATCAGTTGAAGAAGCTGCAGGAGCAATTGATGTCATCGTTAGTATATTCTTAGTCCACTCAAAGTTCTCATTGGTTTTATTCAACCCTGGAGCCACCCATTCGTTTCTTTCTTTAGCATTTGCTATGAAAAATCAGTTACTTTTGTCTCTTTACAAAATCTCTATGTGTTCAAACACTTGGAAATAAGATGAAATCCTGATTTGGGTGCAGTAAGTTGAATCTAGAAATACAATGGATTAGATCTAAAGTTGACTTGCTACTATTGGAGATGAGAGAATTAGATGCCATACTTAGGATGAATTGATTGACTAAATATAAGGCAAAAGTGGATTGTGAAAAGAAGTCAGAGACATTAACTAATTCAGAGAGACAGAAAGTAACAGTGATGACTGATCATACTTCAATAGATAAAATGAATAGGAACATTAACAGCATGATAGAAATGAAGAAACTAATTCTTTAGATACATTCCAATCCCTGAAGTCTTTTTTAACTGCTTCCTCCCACGTCAGTTTTGGTCGACCTCTGCCTCTTCTTACGTTTTTAGTATGTCTTAAAATTCCACTATGTATCGGTGCCTCAGGAGACCGTCGTTGGAGATGTCTAAACCATCTCAAACGATGTTGGACAAGTTTCTCTTCAATTGGTGCTACCCTCACCCTATCACATATATTATCATTGCAAATGCGATCCCGCCTTGTGTGACCACAGATCCACCGCAGCATCCTCATATCCGCTACACTCATTTTTTTGTATATGTTGTCTTTTAGTTGCCCAACATTCTGCTCCATATAGTATCGCGGGTCTGATCGCTATCCTATAGAACTTACCCTTTAACTTTTAAGGCACTTTTTTGTTACACAGGACACTAGATGCTTGGTGTCATTTCACCCACCATGTTCTTATCTTGTGGCTCATGTCTTCATCAATCTCAACATCCCATTGTAGCATCGTTTCCAAATAACGAAACGTGTTCTTCTTAGGCACTACATGTCTATCCAATCTAACATCTCCATCATTTGCCCTAGCACAACTGAAATCACACCACATATACTCAGTTTAGTTCTACTAAGTCTAAAGCCCTTCAATTCTAAGGTCTTCCTCCACAACTCGAGCTTCCTATCAACATCTATCTTACTCTCATCAACCAGAACCACATTATCAGCGAAAAGCATACACCAAGGGATATCCCCTTGTATGTCCCGTGTGACATCGTTCATCACTAGGGTAAAAATGTATAGACTCAACGTTGACCCTTGGTGTAGTCCTGTTTTAATAGGAAAGTCATTAGTAACACTACCACACGTTCTGACATTAGTCACAACATTTTCATACATGTCCTTAATTAGGGTAATTTATTTTGTTGGGACTCTTTTTTTTTGAAACACCCACCACATGACCTTTCTTGGCAATTTGTCATAGTCTTTCTCTAAGTCAATAAATATCATGTGAAGGTTCTTCTTTTGCTCCCTATACCTCTCCATCAGCTGTTGTAGCAAGAAAATCGCCTCCGTGGTCGACCTCCCAAGCATAAAACCAAATTGGTTTGTTATCACGCTAGTTACTTTTCTTAAACGACGCTCAATCACTCGTTCTCAGAGCTTCATTGTGTGGCTTATGAGCTTAATTTCTCTATAATTAGTACAACTTTAAATGTCTCTTTTATTTTTGAAAATTGGTACTAATGTGCTCTTCCGCCACTCGTTTGGCATTTTGTTCAACCTAAAAATACTATTGAACAACTTAGTTAGCCAAACAATCGTCACTTCGCCTAGGCATTTCCACACATCAATAGGGATATTATCAAGCCCCAACGCCTTACCCACTTTCATCCTTTTTAAGGCCTCTCTAACTTCCGACTCCTGGATTCTTCGAACAAACCACTTATCGATGTCGTAAAAAAACATCATCCAGTTCAATCATACTATCATCATTATCTTGATTGAACAATTTGTCGAAGTAATCTCTCCATCTATCCTTGATCTCCTCGTTTTTAACCAAAAGTCTATTAGTGTCGTCTTTGATGCATTTAACTTAGTTGAAATCTCTCGTCTTCCTTTCTCGAATTTTAGCCATCTTGTAGACATCATTCTCTCCCTCATTTGTACTTAGTTTCAGATAAATTTTCTCAAACGCCTTGCCTCGTGCCTCACTCATCGCTTTCTTCGCATTCTTTTTTGCTGCTTTGTATTTCTGTACGTTGTCATCGCTCCTATCATGATACATGTGCTTGTAGCGCATCTTCTTCTCCTTAATAGTCTTTTGCACTTCCTCGTTCCGCCATCATGTGTCTTTTAGTTCTCCTCTTGTCCCTTGGGTCACTCCAAGCACCTCCGTAGCCACCTTCCTAATGCGAGTTGCCATCTCTGTCCACATACTATTTGCTTCGCTATTCGCTTCCCCCATGTCCCATGTCCCTTCCGTGACCATCCTCTCCTAAAACGCTTGTGCGGTATCTCATTTGAGTTTCCACCACTTCGTCCTGGTGGCTCTGGTGACCTTAGCTTGTCAGACCCGTAACCTAAAACGAAAGTCAGATACTACCAACTTATGTTGCTAGACAACACACTCTCCAGGTATAACCTTACAGTCTATGCAATCTCATTTATCCTCTTCCTAACAAGAACAAAATCGATTTGGCTAGAGTGCTGACCACTGCTAAAGGTAACTAAATGAGAATGTCTCTTTCTAAAGAAGGTGTTACCCATCATGAGATCATAGGCTATGGCAAAGTTTAAGATATCTTTTCCCTCTTGATTTCTATCACTATAACCAAAACCCCCATACACCCTTTGAAACTCTCCAGTAGTTGTACTGACATAACCATTGAAATCGCCTCATAAGAAAATCTTTTCATTGATAGGCACACTTCTAACCATGTCATCTAGATTTTTCCAGAATTGCCTTTTAGCGGTCTCATCCAACCCTACTTATGGAGCATATGCACTAACAACATTCAAAACCAAGTCATCAAAGATTAGCTTGACTAGGATAATTCTATCTCCCTGCCTCCTCACGTCGACAACTCCACTCTTGAGGTGCTTATTGATTAAGATGCCCACTCCATTCCTATTTCGTTCTGTTCCAGTATACCACAGCTTGAAGCCAGTATGCTCTACCTTCTTTGCCTTCTGACCCCACCCATTTAGTCTCTTGAACGCACAAGATATCTATACATCTTCTAATTGCTGTATCAACTCTCTCTTAACTTACTTTTTAAGAATTATACATTCCAACCACCCATACGAATTCTACTCTCCTCGACTAGCTTCCTTGCCCCTCGCACTCGTCGAGTAAAGTGCGAAGACCCATGCCCATTATCCATTACATCCAGGTGCCGACGTAGCGCGTCACTAAGGGAGTGACGTTCCAGCCCTTGCTCATTTACCACCACACCCGGGTTCCGATATGGCACATCGCTAAGAGAGTTACGCCTCAACGAAACTTTTAATTTGGGTTTCATTCCATGAAAAGATGACATGATTTTTATGTTGGCTTGCCAAGTCTAACACAACCCTCCTCCTTTTTCCTTGCTTGGGATAGACTACGTAGAAGACCACATAGGCGGAGTTGTTGGTGAAATGTATATAAAAAATTGTTCAGTTGTTGGGTCATATCGTTTACTTCTGCTTGCTACGGAAATGGTTGTTGCTCCACCTGATGACGATGATAGTGATGAAGAGGAGGAAGATTCCAGTGAGGATGAAGCTGAGAAAAGCACTTTGGGACAACACAAAGAAGAGATTATGTCTTCTCCTGATAACACAAAGAAGAGAAGCTTTTAGACGAATCTTCCATAGACTGTTTCTCACGGTTCATCCTGACTGTATGGTCTCAATAGTATAAAGCCTGTGTTCATGTTGTCGCTATTCTGCACAATTTTTTGATCCCTTCGAACTGTTGAGCCACATGGAGTTTGTTACTTTCAATTCTTTTTGATAAAAGGATGCTTTCTACAGGTCAAACATCCACAAGAAGTTCTCCCACCTTCTCTTGGAGCAACGATGTATGCTATCGCATGCATCCTATCATATGATGGCTTGCCTGCAACTGCAATGATACCATCCGATGATTTCGCAGCAAACCGGGGTTCAAGCCAAAGTTCAGTAGAAGCTAGCAGGTTCTCTCAGGGAAGGAGAGTGGGTTATATTCCACCAGGTGGTTTCCTCATGTCATTGTTATCGGACAAACTACATAATTAACTCTTACCTCATTTTCAGAAGTCATCTAACCATCCAGGTGGTGCTTCAGGGCATATTCGGCTATCAAGGGCCTCCGTAGGTAGATTTGATCAATCACCGCGTCCAGCACTCTTAAACAATTCTGGACCTGGGAGTTCAGCACCACGGTCTTTCAGAAGGCAGCGCGACGGTGCCCGGCGACCAGCGCCCCAGCTCAGCCTTTCGCCTTCGGCCGTGCTGGATCAAGGAAAGAGGAGAGCTGTGTTGGCCGGGAATTAACAAGGATTTAAGCCTTTCCGTGGTGAAAAGGTGAAAGCAACAGATGTGGCACGGCGACGATGCCTTAGGCTGTCAAAGAGAGCATAAAAAACGCG
The DNA here is from genome assembly GCA_036346575.1 of Dendrocalamus sinicus. Taxonomy (NCBI): domain Eukaryota; kingdom Viridiplantae; phylum Streptophyta; class Magnoliopsida; order Poales; family Poaceae; genus Dendrocalamus; species Dendrocalamus sinicus. Next base: position 17,325,378 of record CM070643.1, on the reverse strand, counting down.
GTTTTGTAGGTATGCCATCGGTGGTTCAGTGCACCTTGGCACCTTGCTGTTCTGTCCAGCTCTGCCTTGCTCCTTTGTTCGTCAAAACCATCTCGTAATCCCAAGGCATGGTGCATTGGTGTTCAAACAATGGCTAGTTCTAGGCTTCCAGCCGCCCGAGCCCAGAATGTGCTGTCAGGCCACAGTAGGTAGTCTTCACACACCCATCTTTTGGTCAGAAGATATATCTGAAGTGTTTTACTCCAATCAGTGGCGATAAATGTGAGGGAAACGTGTCAACAATGCGCCTAAATTCTCTCTGTGTGCCCGTTTTTAGAGCATCTTAGTTTATTGAATCGATGTTGATTTAAATTTATACCATATAAGTATTTTAGAAATTAAATTTATTTTTCTCTAATGTATTGAACCGATTTTTACTTTACATTTAAAAACCAAATAATAATAATATATTCTCTCAACCTTACTCTTTCCTATATAGTTATTTAATGTTTATATGAATTATTTAATATTTTGAATCGATTTTTAAGTAGAGTTTGATTCTATGTATTTTTTATAATCGAACACTCTAATGTATTGAATTGATTTAATGTCTTCTCTTTTCTTATTTGAATCGACTAAAACATAACATTAGAAATAATCTTAGACAATAACATTAGAGATAGTTTTAAACAATGGTCATGGCGGAACCACCTCTCTTTCGCATTGAGATGGTTTAGACAATGATCATAGCTGAACCACCTCCTCTTTCATGTTGAGATGGCGGCAAGGCATGAACCTTTTTTTCGTTAAATCTTTTTCGAGTGATAATTGTGTTGCATTCGTACATCAAGAAGGTACTAGTACCGATAATAAAGACAGAGAAGGTACAAAAAAAATTGTACGTGTAGCACGTGTCGATCCGGACCACATGTCCGACTGGGACCGCTTTGGTGCATGTGTGGCGCTGGTACGTGCCGGATTTGGCACGGTTATCTCATTGCGTGGCTGATTGGCTGGCGGATGTCGACAGGATTGAATGGCGCCATTGCGGAATTTAATTCCCCAAAAACCTTGTCCTTTGCTTGCTGGCTGTAGTGTCTGCGTACGGCACCTCTTTGCTTTTTTTTTCTCCTTACTGTTTCTACTCTCTGATCTCATGATGCCATTTTAAGATCCCTTCATTTCAAATTACGTTTTATGAATTTTCTTTAAATAAATAAATAAGATAGTTTTTTGTTTTTTAAAGTAATTTTTTGAAATAATCTTTTCAAAATAACTTATTAATATTTAATTCGTTCGTACAAACGTTTAAATTTGACCAAAACTATCAGCTACAGCTTTAAGAACATGATATTAATTGTACCCTGAAAACTTAAGGGGGCAGTGGAGTCGTGTACTCCTTTTCTTTCCCATTTTAGGAGTCAAAGCTGAAAGGTCTATATTAGCGATAATTATTTATGTGTGTCGTGCATTAGGTTGCAACTGCTGACCTCGCCGTGTAAATTTACGAAGCATGCTGAGCGCAGCTCCGGATTATTAGGAAGTCGCATCGCTTAGTCAACAAGAGAAGAAAAATCGATGCCTCGAGAGACTACAGCGTAAGCTCAGACGGCGAAAAATTGCACAAAGCAACTTCTCTTGGAATCGCTTGTCCCAGCGTAAGAAGCGAAAGTTGTGAGCACTGTTAATTCCAGAACTAAGATAACTTTGTCCATTACTGTTTGGCAAACATAAAATACTCCAGTTGGAGTGAGGTGCTGCCACTTCCCACCTAGAGGTGGGACTTGGGCCGGGCTTCTTTGGGCCAGCCCGAAGCACGGCCGGCACGGCCCGGCCCAAGCACGGCCCGGCCCGACACGTGATGGGCGCGTCGCGCACGGCGCGAACGGTGGGCGGGCTGGGCTTCAAAATCCGACGCGGTGGCGACGCGACGCGGACGGCAGATCGGTCGGGCGTGCTTGGCGGCACACGACACGAAGAAGACGCTTGGCGAAACTATTTAAAATTGATTTCTTAACTATAGTAAATTGTACTCATGACTCTCCTTGAGCTTTTCTATTTGACTAGTTGGGTAGGCCTATGCTAGATTGTCGGGCGATGTCCACGTACGCCATAGTCTAATTTGCACCAAGATATGCATTCCATTGGACTAGATGACCAAGTTCGAAGGTGAAATGGCATGAGACAATAGAATCGAATTTTAAGTAGGTTTTTAATAAGGCGGATACAAGAGAAAGGAAGATAGCGCCACCGCTACCATTGTCGCCGTCGCTTTTGTCGTATATAGTTACTTTGGTGGGCTTGGTGGCACGACACGAACGCCAAGACGGTGGGCTTTGGGCGTGCTTGGGCTGGCCGAAGACGAGGCGGGCGCACGACGGCGACGGCGACGACGGATGATCGGCCGAACCAAGACGGCACGAAGTGGCCCGAAGCACGGTGGGCCTGGGCCGTGCCGGCACGGCACGGCCCAATTCCCACCTCTATTCCCACCATTACTCCATTAGTCTACTTTGGCGTGAAGTCTTGGTCAACTTTAAAACGGCCCCAGTACGCCGTATATATTACTCCATGACTAAACAATGAACTCAGGAAGCCTATCTATGTATGGCTGTGGCTCCTGAAGCCATCATCTTTTCCTTATGTTATGCACTTATGCCTCTACTCATCTCTAACGCAGAACTATAGATAAGAGATTCATAAAGATGCGCCTAATCTAATGACCATCAACTCAACAGTAATACAGGTGCAGGCGTTGTAAATAACTTTTCCATTAAGATGGTGAGTAGGGGGAGGAGGAGAGCACACGGGTTTGTGGCGTAGAGGATGGCGGGCTGCATAATTGAGGCGATTCTGGCGCGGCTGACGGGGGGCGGCCGCATCAGCGAGGCCTACCACCGGCCGCGTGACGCAGCGCCTTCCGTCACCGCGCGACTTCACACGCCCCACCGCCGGTCCCTGACGTCGTCCGGCCCGTCCACGTCTGCGCCGTATTCATCTCGCTCAAGCAAGAGGACCACGGATACTAGCCGACGCCTGACTTGAATTATCTATACAGTGGCTGCCTCCGGTAAGCACGGCGCAACTTACGTTACGAAGCAACCTTCGTCCATCCGGCAATGAATGGTCCAGATTCATCTAGCTTTTTTTGATTTTTGTATTTCTAGTTTTTAGTTTTTTATTTTTATCTTTTTCTAGTTTTTCTTTTTTATATTTCTTTATATTATCTATGTTAAAATAACCTATTTTTTATTTTTAAGAAATAGATTATTTTAACACAGATAATATAAAGAAATATAAGAAAAAACTAGAAAAAAAATAAAAAAATAAAAAACTAGAAACTAGAAATACAAAAATCAAAAAAAGCTAGATGAATCTGGACCATTCATTGCCGGATGGACGAACGTTACGAAGCAAAGTCACGCAGAGAATCTGCGGTGCGGTAAGCAAGCGAGCAGTGGCTGCCTCTGCCTGCCAGCCGGGCTTGGGAGCCGTTCGGTTCAGGGCCCAAACGAGCAAGTTAAAGCTTTGGCATAGTAAAAAAAACATTGGTAAAACTAAATATTAGTAGGAAGAATATAGTTTGGATCATAACTAAGTTATTTTTTGGTGGTACTAAAATTATAGTGAACGATTTTCTCGTTCTTACATTGTTTACGTATAACATTAGATTTCATTGACGTTATCAAAATTTCGTAGGTGTTACCAAATTTTGACAACAAACCAAATAACAGCCAATTTTATTGGCTTTACCAATTTTTTAGTTCAGTTTGCACGACCAGTAAACCAAACGGCCTCAATGCATGGCATGCAACAAAACCATAGCTAGGAAGCCAAGTTTGCGAAGTGGTCGGGTTAGGTTTTGAAGGCGAAGTGAGGCGATTGATGTTGATAGCTCTGGGTGTGGTGGTAACACCATAAGAGGAGCCATATTGAAAGGGGTAGAGATCGAGGCATATCTGCAAGCAAAGTCGACAACAAAGAGGCAATGAGGGTGGCATCAAGAAGAGTGAGACGGAGGGAGTTAGGGTTGCTATGGATGGAATGAGACAGGGATGTATATGGAAAAATAGACGAAGGAGATAGGAAGTACATTAGATTTTGACCCCACTGTAGATAATTCTACTTTATTTTTTTTAAAAAAAATACCTAATATATGCTTAGTAACTTCTTTTTACACCAATTTTTGAGGGCATCAACACAATTCTTTAAAAAAAATCGAAGGCCTCAACAAAACATATAATCCTTACCACACTTTAGTACTTCATCTTACCCGCCGTAATCCAAGGCCAATAGTAAAAAGAAATAAAAATGATAAATGAACATTCTTCTTTCCCAACCCAAGATAAACCTAATCAGAGAAGGTGAAGAAAAAAAAATGTGAGGACAGAACAAATCCAACAGTCTCCTCCTCCTTTCCACACAACTGCCTCGCAGCTCTCCTCCCTCCATTCCATTCAGTGATGGCAATGGCCCGACACTTGGTAACTATAGATATTTCTTTCTAAGGGGATAAATAGAGAGGAGATTTTGTTCGCGCTAGATTATATAGGATAGTGATAGAAATGTCTTTCTCATATCTGATCTCTACTATTTCTCGATACATACTTATATATACATAGATTGATACTCTTTATGTCTATACGTATTTTATCTCATGCCTAATATATTGATATAATATATGATATACAACTCACCTGGTATTATTCTATCGTTTTGTATATTAATAAATTTACTTATTTCTACATATATAATAAATATAGAAAATTACTATTAATATTATTAAATTTTAGATTCTCGATAGCCCTGTTCTCAGTAAAACATTGTTGGGTGTCTGGGGGATAAGGATTAGAAAAAAAATAGCCTCGATATCTAAGGGGGTGTTTGAGACTGCTCCACTCTACGTTTTTCAGCTCCGCTTTATATTTTTTAGGGGGTGTTTGGGACTGCTCCACAAACTCTGCTCCACAAATTCTACCGTGGAGCAGCTCCACAAAAAACCTAGAGTTTGTAGAGCACCCCTTTAGTGCTCTCACAACTCCACCTTTTTTTCCCTAGAACAGAGTGCGTGAAGCTGAATCTGTTTGGCTAAAAAACATAGAGCGAAGCTGAAAAACGTGGAGTGGAGCAGTCCCAAACACCCCCTTAGCCAAACAGGTTCAACTCCACGCACTTTGTTCGAGGAAAAAATGTGGAGTTATGAGAGCATCTAAAGGGGTACTTCACAAATTCTAGATTTTTTATGGAGTTATTCCACAGTAGAATTCGTGGAGCAGAGTTTGTGGAGCAGTCTCAAACACCCTCTAATTATGGAGCGGAGATTTGGAGGGTATTCTCCACGGGGTTGCCATCCCTAACTCCATTTCATCCCACTGTTCTTCGCCACTGCCAGGTCGTTGTTTCTTCCAATAATCCATTCTCTTGCCGTGCCCACTTTAGCTACCGCCCGCGAGAAAAAAAAACCCATCTTTTTTTTTTTCCTTTTCTGTTCGCTCCTGGCTTGTCGCAGCAGGCAGCCTCCGAGATCCGATTCCCAAATCTGCAAGCCTCGCAAGAGTTGGGCGGAAGTTAACGGTGCGTTTAGGCCGGATCACGTAGGGGAGGTCGTGCCGACGCGGGCGGATCTGTGTGGAACCAAACAAAGGGGAGGCCTGCGCAGTTCGGCCGGAAGAGGCCAAAAAGCTCCCGCCTTGGCTCCCGGAACCGCATGCTTGCATAGCCATGGTGATCCGGCACTAGGAGCTTGCGCCTCGCACTTGGCAGCCCTGTAGCGCGGCGGTAGCCATGGAGCCCTCGTCGTCCATCACCTTCGCGTCATCGTCGTCCTACCTGTCCAACGGCTCCAGCCCCTGCTCCGTCGCTCTGCCGCCTGGGGCGGCGGCGCCGCTCCCCGGCGGGGAGGGATGGGGCTGGGGCGGCGGCGGAGGGAGCGGCGGCGTTGAGGTGGTGAGCCTGAATCGGCTCAGCAACAACCTCGAGCGGCTCCTCCTCGACTCTGACCTCGACTGCAGCGACGCCGACGTCGATATGGCCGACGGCGGGCCGCCCGTCCCCGTCCACCGCTGCATCCTCGCCGCGCGCAGTACCTTCTTCTACGACCTCTTCACGGCGCGCAGCCGTGGTAGCCGTGGTGATGGGTCCACCCCCGCGGAGACCGGCGGTGGCGGGGAGGGTGCTGGGAGGCCACGGTATAAGATGGAGGAGCTCGTTCCGGGGGGCCGTGTGGGGCGCGAGGCATTCCTGGCGTTCCTGGGGTACCTGTACACGGGCAAGCTCCGTCCCGCGCCGCAGGACGTGGTGTCCTGTGCCGACCCCGTGTGCCCACACGATTCGTGCCCGCCGGCCATCAGGTTTGCCGTCGAGCTCATGTACGCGGCGTGGACTTTCAAGATCCCCGAGCTCATCTCGCTGTTCCAGGTGAGATGCAAAGGCTTCTCTTGGCTTGTTAGGACTCCGAATTGGAATTGTGTACAGAATGTTTTATTCTAATCTCGACGCTCCATAGCTTCAGACTAGAAAATTCTCGGTTCATGATTTTATTTTTCTCAATTTTGTGTATTTGATGGTACGCAATGTTTGCAATCTATACTTCATGCTAATAACCTAATGAAAATAATAGATTTGGAACGGAGTAAAAGGATGCAAGACGAATGAGTCTGGCTTTGCTGAAACACATAATCGGGTTAAGATAGTCATCTCTACACAAGTGTTGTGAAGATTGCATGTTTCCCTTATACCTGTCTGGTGCTAACTAGGTAATATTATTCTTTTTTAGTTGGAACAAATATTCTTTAAATCTGTTAGTTTGGAGTTTGGACTAGAGTTGCTGAGCTGCACTGCTGATGTTTATTTGTTATATAGCTCCTTGGACTATTAGTTTTAGTATAACTTTGTTATTTTGGCTAATGTAATGCAATGTTTGTGCATCCACTGCCTGTAAAAAAAGCCATACTGGTCTGAAAAAAACATCCATACTTTCTGTGTCCATTTCACACGACCCTTTGTTATTCTGGCGGAGTACTAATCTGGGTTAAGATGGTCTTCTACTGCAGCGACGGCTTCTTAACTTTGTGGACAAGACTCTAGTGGAAGATGTCCTTGCTATTCTACAAGTTGCTTTCCACTCAGAGCTGACTCAAGTGCTCGAAAAATGTGTTCAGAGGATTGCAAGATCAGATCTTGACAATATATCTTTAGATAAGGAACTCCCTCCAGAAGTTGCTGACGAGATAAAAAAGATTCGCCAGAAATCCCAGCCAAATGATGGTGATACAGTCATTTTGGATCCTGTACATGAGAAAAGAGTGAGAAGAATACACAGAGCACTGGATTCTGATGATGTTGAGCTTGTGAAGTTGCTTCTTAACGAGTCTGAAATCACCTTAGATGATGCCAATGCATTGCACTATGCTGCTGCGTACTGTGATTCCAAAGTTGTTTCAGAGTTGTTAGACTTAGGACTGGCCAACTTGAATTTGAAGGATAGCCGTGGAAACACACCACTCCACCTGGCTGCTATGAGGAGAGAACCAGCTATTATTATGTGTCTCTTAAACAAAGGTGCGGTGGTGTCACAATTGACAGCTGATGGCAGGAGTGCAATTAGTATTTGTCGGAGGTTAACACGATCAAAAGACTACAATGCAAAGATGGAGCAGGGTCAAGAGTCAAATAAAGATAGGTTGTGTATTGATATCCTAGAGAGGGAGATGATGAGGAATCCTATGGCTGTGGAAGATTCTGTGACCTCACCTTTATTGGCTGATGATCTTCACATGAAGCTTCTCTACCTGGAAAATAGAGGTAAAGTCCCCTTCAATGCTTGATAGAATGGCACTTATATGTAGCTTCCAAAATTTTCTCAAGATTAAAGAGATGTAGGTGGTGGGGAGTGGGGATTGATTCAGCCCTTCCTTAAAAAGAAAAAAAGAAACCGCCAAGCCTACCCCCAAAATCCCTCTTCCTCCCTTTCTCCAACAGAAGTGTTATAAATATGTTGTATAAATCGGTAATTATAGCGCTTACCACATATATTGCACTTACAAGACACTAACATTATTCAACCACAGAGCACACCATATTCACCTGGAGCATACCATGCTAAATTGATGTATTTTCCCTGCAGTTGCATTTGCAAGATTATTCTTTCCTGCTGAAGCCAAAGTTGCCATGCAAATTGCACAAGCAGACATCACACCAGAATTTGGCGGTGTTTCTGCAGCAAATACTTCTGGTAAACTGAGGGAAGTTGATCTGAATGAGACACCAGTTACACAAAACAAAAGGTTCCGTTCAAGGGTGGATGCACTAATGAAAACAGGTATGAGTTAAACTAAGTCTGTAAGTCGACCTCTCCATTTTACTTTTGCGACACATTATCTGTTTTTTGAACTTTTTTTTGTTTCGAATCGATTTGCCTGATTACCATCAGGAAGTTTTGAACAGTGCTATATCATCGGCAAAAAATGTTAGCTGCTAAAACAAGAAGATTCTGTAATCTGTATACAACCTTATACCTTAAATAGCTTCACCATAGTTTAGTGGATACCATCAATATCTTGTGCATTAAGCCATTGGCTGCATGTATTGATATTGTTCACAGTACAGAAGATTGCCATGTAAAATTATGTTGCCATTTTGTTATGTGTTTATTGTGCTGGCCAGTGAGTTTGGTTGTAGCACATACACACATTATGTATCATGAGAAAAAATTGTATTGAGTTTGGGCTTTGTGAACAGAAGTTGTCTGTTGGTTATTTTCATTTAAACTGGGTGATTGGTTACATAAATTAAATGTGCTTGCTTAAGAATTTGATGATCATTCATGTGATACCTGTCTGTGACGCTTGCAGTGGAGCTGGGACGTCGGTACTTTCCAAACTGCTCGCAGGTGCTTGACAAAATTTTGGAAGATGACTTGCCCGATAGCCTCGATGCATTCTACCTCCAAAAGGGCACCCCTGATGAACAAATGATCAAAAAGATGCGCTTCTGCGAGCTCAAGGAGGATGTGCGCAAGGCATTCAGCAAAGACAAAGCTGATAGTAGCATGTTTTCGGTCTTGTCATCTTCCTCATCATCCTCGCTGCCACAGAAGGATGCGAAGAAGTGATGAGTTTTGTAACACAGTTGTACTCGAGATGTTAATGGAACAAAAGAGGGATCGATAGACCTGTCATTGTATAGTGCTTACAATGGTGTAAAACTAGATATCCAAGCACCCCCAAATATTAGAAAATATAGACTGCTGGAGTGGAGTCGGTTTGTGATTTGGAGAAGGCTTAATGTCCCATGTGGTGAGATGGGAACAAGTCGACAAACACAAGAAAAGACGCTGATCGTCAGAGGCTCCAAAGCTGAACTCCGAAGGTATCACATGTAATAATGTGTTTAATAGATAGTTTATTACCCTGTAAGCTTACTGAGGTTATTGAGGTTGTAGAATTTACTGTAAGAAAAGGAGAGCATTGCTTATTGTCATCGACACATACATAAGTTACTCCCTCTGTTTTTTCACAAAAACGTGTCGTTTTAAATATTGACATGGTCCTCGAAAAATAAATTCGACCACTAATATCTGTCGTGATGTATCTACAAAAATCAATAAAATTATAATACTACGAGAGCATTGGCTACCACGTACGCGCGCGGCAAAATGCGCTACGTACGTACGTACGGAAACAATACAAATAGGCTCTACACTGTATATAGGTGGTTTTGATTTCACGTGTATTCTGTGTTGTACTACTAAAAAATTACTCGTGATTTCGTTTTCATTTGTCCGATGAGAAAATAGAGTAGAGACTTAACCAATATATATTCGTACAAAAATAATAGCACAACAATATCCAAATCAGTGCAAACAGAATCTTGTGTAATTGAAACCAATCATGACAATTATATATGTATGAAATGGCACAGAAACATAATGCCCCGAGTATTTGACACTGAACCACGAAATCAAATCAAAACGCACCTACATAATGTGGGCACTTGATAGAGTATCTGGCGCTTAGGCCGCAAACCAAATTCAGAATACAACAATAAAGTCCCGCCTGCTATATACATCAAGGCTGGGATCGTTGCGAGAGACCAAGTGTTCGACACTTCGAAGTCCGGCCTAGTGGCTTAACTGCTTAAGTACTTCTCATCCTTCGAATAGCTCCCCCAACATCTCGTTTGGGAGATCTGCTCCGCGGCTAACGTGTTTCTCCAAGCTCCGGATGCTCCTCCCAAGTACTTCCCGTAACCCGAAATAACTCTCTCGGTGATAGTTTTTCGCAGCCTATCTCTGAGCTCAGGGCTTGGGACCTTCCAGAACATCTGAGCTTGGTAAGTTTTATGAAACGCTGACTCGAATTTAGCTAGTGTAGAGGCCTTGTACCAGCGACGGAGCGGTCCAGGATTTGATTTCGGGGAATTGCTAAGGAGTACTTTGGTGTTTTCTCACCTAGGGAGTACTCGAATTTTCATCCATTCGATTTTCCTCGAGATTGGCGCTCTGACTTCGTCTCTGGCTATGTCGGCAGCTCTCCGGCGAGTTAGGATTTACGGTTCACCTGATTTAGGATTTGGGTTCACTGGAACCCCAGAATTAGAGAGCGAGGGAATTGGTAGACCGGTGGTGGGCGGCGGTGGCACCATCGGCCACAGGCACAGAGGAGGGTAGGGGGTGGCAGGAGGAACGACACTCAAATGAGGACTTAGGTTGGGCTGAGGTACACGACAACAGGTGGCGCCCTCAGTGTCGGTAGCCACGTCAGGAGGCAGAAGTTGCGGCGGGAGGGCTCGCTGGCAGGCTGCGGTGGTGTCGGGGATGGCGACAGCATGGCGGAGGGAGGTGGACACACCGTTGGGGGTTGGGGCCGGAGATGAGGAACGCGACACAGGAGCGGCTTGCCAGAGATGAGGAAGAGGGCAACATGGGTGGGTGTTTGGGGTGGAGGGAGGAGGTGGGAGCGGTGATAGTGGCTTGCCGGCAGGCAACACCGGCGGTAGAGACAACGACGGCAGGATGTGGGGTAGCGGCAGGCGAGGGTTGGGGTGGGTGGCAGCTGGGTAGGGTTGTGTTGGTGGGTGGAAGTAGGCTGGTTTATATAGCTTTGATGACTGATGGTTGTCATCCGTTGGATCCAAATCTGTTGGTTAAAAATTCAAGTACTTTTTAACAAAATAATACTAACATCCTTCTTAGACAACATCTTGATTTTGATAGGTAGGACACCACGTGTGCCCAAGAAACATCGAACTAACTATGAACCTTTCAGTTTCAGCTTAAAAGTCCCCACTGATATCAAACCTAGGCGTGAAAACAGAGCCAGATTTAATCGAATAATTTGGCTACCGAATCCGGATTTTTGAATTCGGATAGTAAATATCTGAATCTGAATAGAAAATCAGATCTGAATGTGGATGTTTACCTAGCATAGTCACGAATGTTGGATGCAATCTGGTATGGCGTGAAACGGATTCGGAGTCAGATATCCGGATAATATCTGGGTTCGGATGATATAATAACAGCAACTAGCTAATACATATCTTTTGCATTTGACCTTTAAATTAAATATATTATATATACATTTCGATCATCTCAATGATCCTATTGTCATGATGGACTCTAATTTGGCATTCTACTTTTTTTTATTTTGATATATACGTGAGATGAATGATTCATTTATTTTTGTCAATATTTAATGCATAGTTACATGTTAGAGTCAGCTATTTATTACTTTAAAATATTAAAACAATTCGGTGCCATATTTTAAATGGGAGAGGCTACGGATAATTATTGAAATCCAAAAAACACTCGAATCCAATCTGAATTTGTATCCAACATTTATCCGATCCGTATCCGATGTTTGTCCAACTCGTGTTCGAATCCGAGAAAAAAATATAGGTACGAATATAATTTGACCACTGTTTGCTGTGTGTCTGATATGTTTTCACCCCTAATCTAACACATGTTAGATGTAACGAGGACTCAAGATGGCATGCTATAAAACGGGAATTGTTGAGCAGGAACATGTATCTCAGGCATGGGTCCAAGCACTATTCGGATTTTCTCCAAATCAAATCCTTTAAATAACCGATCGTATCATTTATTAGGCAGCCAATATCTCCAACGTTGCAATTCCACACGATGCAATCCACCGTGAACCGAGTGTTTCTGTGAACCTCAACTCGTCCTCGTTGAATTTCGATAGCCCACGAGTCATCGTCCTCCATGAGTGTCCTAACCTCCTCCATCGTGCTCCGTATGGCCTTGTTTAACCTATTTTTTTTTCTCTCTCTTGAGAAAGCACTCTCCATCTCCTCAATTATGCTTTGGGTTTCTTGATAAATTAGCCTATGTGACCGCACAAACGATGAGGCATCCGACACACAGCTTTCCATGTTTAGCACGGCCTTTAGCTTCTCCGGCGGAGCGTGACTCTTCAGGGAAGGAACGATGGCGTCAACAAAAAGACAAGCATCTTGACGATGCTTGCTTTGCAAAACCGTGCAAGTGCCCTCATCGGCTTGAGAGTGGGTTCCAGCTCTATGATACCGCGAACAATTACAGTGAGAACTCGGATCCACTTCGCAACCAAATCTTCGAGCGACGACATCGACTTGCCTTCCAGATTCCCTAAGCCATGCTCCTCGCGAATTTGGAGAACCTAGTCCACATCAAGCTTGAAGAACCACTTCTCCATGGCGTCGTTCGGGCCAGCATATATTAGCCTATTGTGCGCACAGTCGACCGCTTAGGCCATACTCTCGATGTACCCGTGGCTGACCATTTAGTGCGTGATCTCCTTGTTGAAACTGATGATAGCTCTAGCACGAGAAAACAATTATAGTAAGTGCAAAAAGCACACAAGAGACATAAATATTTGTTAGCAAGGTTCGGCGATGCTTATGTCCCAGGAAGCCGAATCATGGTGGATCCATCTATACAAGGAGTTTCTTTTCATGATTAGAGTTATAGAAGGTCAGTAGTATATATTTGTACCATGGTTACATGTTCAATTTTGACACCAATTCCGTGATTTTCCATATACGATACTTTCCTTTGCATATATGAGTCATACACAACAAATCTCCACCGTGGTGAATACACCACCTTGAAGAGCACCATCTGCGAAAAGAAAATGACTGGATACTCCTCACACACTTGTGAAATGAGGATTACCTTCTTTGCTCAGCAGCTTGTGACTCCCAACAAGTTGATGCAACGATCAAACTTATTGGCGGTGACAGTATTAGTCAACATATCCGCATGTTATCAATCTGATATCGCCATGTTCCCCGTACACCAGCCCAAGCGATGCCACCTCTGGCACGTCCGTCAAGTTTGACGTTCCTAGTCACCGACCCGTACATGCGGCTAATTAGCCAACGCTGCACCCTCGTGCACGTCGTACGTACGATTCGTGTAGGGAGGCGTGTCATCAAGCACAGTAGTACAAATCGATACTCCAATCAGGTTCCACGGAAGACATCTCGACAACCACACATTTGGAACGTCATAATTTGCATCGAATTACACATTTGGAAATCTGATGAGCACTGAAAAAGCTTGCAAAAACACCGTAGATACGATGATCGAGCTCGAGCACTACCTCCAGTACTTGTCCACGGTGTTAGAAATTTAGGCAAATTACGACATAATTTAATCCAGAAATTACCAATTAAAATCATGACAAGAGTTGTGCTAGTATTATTCATTTTTAGAACACTAAACAGTGTAACTAACTCTATGAACAATACTGTAAAGATCAAGAACAAAATGTTATACCCAGAGGCGGGGCCAGTGCCAGAGGCACCGGATGCGCCGTTCTGCTCAGTTGACATGAGCAGCTATTCGATGTAGTCGATCTCAGTTGGTGCAGGACGAGGTACGCAGTGCAGTCCCTTGAACGACCTTCTGGAAGTAGTTGTACTTGCCGTGTAATGGAATGCCGCCGGGAATTAGCCGATCACGTCGTGTACTGAAGCGGCGATCGTCCGAGCACTCCCAAAAACTCGATCGCCCGCCTATCCGTGCAGATGTCACACCGGGCGTGGTTTGAGGCTCGCTCTCCCAAACGCTCGCGGCGCGCAGGAGCCGGGGCGGGAAAACTTCGGAGGAGCAGCTCAACAGAGAGGAGAAGGTGTGGTTTCTGTGTCTCGCTCTTATACGCGTGCGGAGAAGATGAAGAGACAGGAAGCGTTACCGGGACAGGGGAGTAATCGCAAGTAACGGACAGTAACTCTCGCACAATTACTACTTGAAACCGACGGAATTAATTCCGGTAACTGCTCACTTAATGCCTTCATCAATCCATGCACTTAGCATTTAATATGGGCCTTAGGATTTATTTGATTTAATTGTTGAATTAAAAATGGACCAAGCCCAAATTAAATCCAACACACGGCATGCCAACGTCACAGCTCTTGACTTCTGAGGATACATAGCAAGAAGAGTGGCAGAATAACAAAAGGACCTACAGGCAAGGACATTTTTTTTTTTTGAGAATACACATGAAAGGTCAATTTCTTTTAAAAGCGACATATGTAAAAAAAAGATCAACTAGCAAGAGCATGAAGGGCCTCTTTAGAATGCAGAAATCGAGAACATGAAGGGCCTCTTTAGAATGCAGAAATCGAGAAACACATGAATAGACAAAACGCGGGAATGGAAAACAATGATTTGGAGTTTTCCTTCCGAATTCCTATGGAGTACATCATTCCATAGGAATTTTATTGGAACTCTCAAGGTTTTTTCCTTTGAGCCAAACACACCACATAAGATTTTTTCCCCCATAAGGATGGATTCCTCCAAAACTCCCTTATTTTTTTCCCTACAATCCAAAAGGCCCAAAACTACTCAGGAATCCTCACCGACATATATACGGGCATTTCATCACAATTCATATATTCTGACAGGACCAAGATCATGCAAAGAAAAAAAGGAAGTCCCAATTCAACCATTCTCATTACTTGAACAATACAAAAGCAGCAAATAGCAACACTGGCATTTCACCGAATAAAGGGGTTTTTTCACCTTCTAAAAGTTATTTTTTGGCTTTTCTACTATAACTAGTTTTCAAATGGAGTGTTCTTTTAAAAAGAGATCTACAAGTTGATTAAAGTACACACATCGACGGCAACACACTTGAGCATGCGCACAAAGCGGAACATGTATTTATGGGGGAGTATCTAATGTGGACCACCCTCTAGATTGGATAATGTGAACACATCATTTTGTGCGCAATTTACGAGCTGCTATCTTATTAATATCCATAGACCATGTTTAGAGCAAGTATTATAAGAGGCTGTAAGCTGGCTGTATGCTAAGGTGGAGGAGAGAGAGGAGGAGAGAGAAGAGAGGTGGGCTGTAAGCTTACAGCCAGCTGAAGCACAAGAACTAAGAAACTTTGTGAGAGGAAGGGGTAGGTCATACACCTTCATTGGTCAGTAACTACTATATGAGTAGGTGATAAGTGAGTCAAAAGTATTCATACAACCAAATGAAGGTCAGATTATAAGACTTGCTCTTAAGATGTTTTTGCACAGTAACGTGGATCGGTCCCTAAAGACTTTACACAATGTTATAGTCCCTAAAACATATTTTAAGCACTAGTTTATATAATGATATATGTATAAAACATATTTAAATTATAAAATTGTGAAAGTACTTTTCAAGGTATGACCCACTCTTTTTGTGGCTAGAGTGACTAGGGTTTTATGGTTGAATCAATGATATTTTTTATCTTAGTGCAATCAAATAGCTTAGGTAAAACCTTGCAAAAATAAGATATGCAGAAGTTCACATTTTGGTGGTGATCAACTCGGCTTCGGCTTCTGGCTTATTTTGCACTATTCATAAATTTCGTTTTTTTCTGAACTTTTGGCTTTTTTGTTGAGCTTTTTTGCCGGTTCTTTTTTCCCGTATTTGTTTGTATTATACGTAATGGGCTAACATATTTTTTTATATTTTTAAATTTTTTAAATTTAATTATGCTAAATAAGTCTCACACCATACGATCGTTTTCACCCACTCTGATGTTTTCAGCCATAAGCCATGAGCTTTTCAGCCGAACCGATCACCACCTTTATTCACTTCAGACCCCCAAACTTATATGAGAGAGGCTCAAAGCAATAAACTTGGAACTAACCGCTTTGGTTGCACAATGTTAAATTAACAAAATACAACTTTAAAATTGACAGCAGAATTTGAAATAATTAGGGGCTTTTATAATTTATAATGCAATTTTACCCTTCTATTTTAAGAGATATCCCGTTTTAAGTACATGACAATGTATCTCTGTCTTCCAAGATTGTGCAAGAAAGTTGTATGTCCTGAAATAAAAAAAGGAGCCATAAACCTACTTACACAATCTCATCTGCAGCATTTTCTACATAAGGACGAAGATGTTGACGTACTAATTAATTATAATCCCATCCAAGATTATTCATCATACAAATGAGCACCACATTATTAATGCTCTCCTTACTACCCCAGCACAGTTCAGATTTATTCTTCTAATTGGCCACTATAATCCCATTCTCTCTCTCTCTCTCTCTCCCCCAACGCTAACTTTTCCTTCACTCATCCCCTTCCTTCGCTCCCTGTCGCGTCCAGGAGGCAATAGGAGCCTCCGATCCAACCCGTCTCGATTGCTTTGCTCCGACGAAAGCTCTCTCCGCCTGCCGTAACCGCACCCTCCCCAAGGTAATTAATGCCTTCCTTCGCCTCTTCCTCCGCTCTTTTGTATCGGGCCCTGCTTCTTGATTTGTCTGTTGATCCTGCCGGGCGATCCTATCCCCCCCCCCCCCCCCCCCCAAGAATCGCGGAGTAGGCAGTGCATGCGAGGTGGGCTAGGTTCTCGTGTTGCTTCGAGGTGCCATGTCGGGAGGCTGGGACGGGCGTGGGCTGTGGCCGCGTTGATGTTTGCTCTGTGTCCTTGGGTGTGTTCGATGATCCTGTTGGAGTTTTAGGTATCGATCGTGTTCGTAGCCTGTACGCAATGCGGTGGGGAGGTTTTCGTTTGTTGTTGTTTTTTTTTTTCTCTCGGCGTTTTTGGATGTTGGTTGATGTGTTCTGTTATTGGGCGTGCGAGCGGCGGCGGCTGTTGCCGTAGTTTCCTTTTGATCCCTGTGACCCTGCCGGCATCGATTCCATTCCCCTAGTAGTCACCATGTGGGGAAGCTTTTTCGGTGACATCTTCTCGGTGGCGACTTGAATGATGCCACAGAAAAGTTGCGCCCCTTGCCCACGTTTTCTCCTCCCCTATCTTTGTTCTTCATGTTCTTGATCCCTTCTGCATCTTTTTTGGGTTGCCTTGCGTGGTCAAGACTTCGTCATTAAGCTGCAGGACCTCCCCTCCCCGGTGATCTTCTTTTACGAGGGGGATAGAGAGGAACACCGAACACCACGTCCTTCTTCGTTATCTTCATGTAGATTTCCTTTGATTTTTCGTAATGGTTATTAAGCATGATGTTGTGGTGCAGCACTTGTTTGTCAAGTGCAGAGCTAGAGGCGCCACATGGTTTGTGTCCGGTCTGTGATGTTTGAGTTTGTTCGTTGGACTAAAGTCTCTGCAATTGCAGTTGTTGTCATGAGTTGTTATGCTTTCGATCAATGCTCCATTAGAATCCATGTTGCTGTGTTCGAATTGTTGTGTTTATTAGCTGAAAATGTTTCGGATTCGCAAATCGGCTCATGTTGAAGGATATCTTATCTAATTATCTTGAACTATGGCGCTAGTAATTCTTAATAGGATCAATTCATTTCCATCAGCAACATGTTGTTGCTTTATTCACAACTTCTAACCTTTTAGTTTAGATTCAATATTTGTTGCATGGTTTGTGGCGATATTCGGAGCATGACACGAGTGAACGGATTATTGCTCAATAAGGACGCCGCCCCATCGAATAATAATCTATCAGTGTTACAGCTGAATGATAATTAGAGACTATACTACTTTCTCATTAACACAGCACCAAGCCACATAGGGCTAAAAGTCTTGGGTGCATAAGTCGGCCCGATAATATTAAATAATAGTTGTCCTCTACAATTTAATTATACAAATACTTAAAAGTTTGAATAGGAGAGAAGTTAATATGGTACCCGTCCGGTCTAAGACGACGAGCTACAGGTCATCTAATCATCCCAACTATCGTATATGGCATCCACCTTGTTGACCTCCCAGTTAGTGTCAATCTCAATCTCGTATCCCTGAGGGCTTTTATTTTCCACCCCACCCTCGTTAGTCCTCAAGTATACCCTAACTGTGTTTGGTTCTGAAAGGGGAAGATTTAATAACAAGAGTAAGTACAATATACTTAACAAGTTTTAAATAATGATGCACATATGTCTTCCTTTTACTCAAATTCTTACTTGACCCTTATTAGAAACATAATTTCTTACTTGAAGAAGTTGCAGGTTTGAAATGTCCAAACTATTCTAACAATCATTCTAGAGGAGAGAACGCCCTCAGTTGATTTCCATAGACTTTTATCCAAGAGACTGGCATAAATTCATGATTTTAGACCAGATCCTCCATTGCATTATTTTATACCATGATAATCTATGTTATTTTGTTTTATTGGTAATATTATGAATGAAGCAAGATCCCTTGTTGAAAGTTTTGTGTTATTTATGAATCACTTTCTTCCTTGGGGAAATCATAACTTTTACTGCTTTATTAGTGTTATTTACTGGAACTATTTTATTAAATTTTCCAGGCCTTGCTATATTAAGGCCCCGCTCGGTTGGGCTGCAAAGCTATGACTTATGGCTGAAATTGTACTGTAGCTGAAGGTGGCTTATTTGACGTAATTAAATTTAAAAAAATTTAAAAATAGAAAAAATTTGCTAGCTCATCACAGACAACGCAAACGAATACAGGAAAAAAGAACCGGCGAAAAAGCTCAAAAAAGCCAAAAGTTTAAAAAAGACAAAATTTATGAATAGTGAAAAATAAGTCAGAAACCAGAAACTGAAGCCGAAACGAGCGGGGCTAAGTGTTATGCAATTTTACAGTTTACTTATTAATCAACCATTTTATTTTCTTTCTCATATTCTTGTCTTGGCCCAACTCCTCATCAGTCCACACCCCATGTTCTGGCCCACACTCACACAGCCCATCCATGCATGCGGCGGGCCACTGTCCCACTAGCTCTCTTCCTCTCTCCACCCCTTTTCTGTCCTCCCCACCACGCACGCACGCATGCGACCACCTCGGCTTCTCCTTCCCTCTCTCTCTCTTGTCGACTCCGTCGCTGGCCTCGGCCCTGCCGGCTACAGTGCCGCCGCCGGTGCATCGTGCGCCGCCCTTTCTCTCCTCGGTCGGCCCCTACCTCGGCGTCGCCGGTATTCCCTGGATCCGTCGAGTTCCCTCGTTCCCCTTCTTCCCTCACCGCCGATTTAATCCGGCCTCGTGGTGGTGGTTCGGGGCACGGCTCCCCTGGATCCGGCCCCTAGACGGCAGTTTCCGGCGTCTTCTTCACCGGATCCGCCGTCGGTGCTCCTACCTCTGACTCTACCGGCGTTACCCCTTGCTCCTACAGTACGGTCTCGGCTTCACTGTTTTTTCGGCCCTGTCGGCTACAGTGCTGCCAGCCTCGACACCGCCGGTTATGACGCCTCGCGTCCCGGTGGCCCCAACGTCGCCGACGTTGCGCGTCCTTGCCATCTGCAACCCTCTGACTCCTTGTATCCCGGTCGGCTACATCGCCGCCAACGACCGGCGTGTTGGCCAGCTATGATGCCGCCAACGCTTTACGTTTCCCCCTTTGGCCACGACGCCTCCGACCTCCTTTTTGGTACTACCGGTCTCATTCTTCCGTTCTCTATCCCTTCTACATCCTCCTACCAAGCTTTTGGGCATTACTATTTTGGTTTCGTTATGGTTTCAATTTTGTTCTAGATTTATGCTCATTGACCTGCCTAGGCTGTGTGGAATT
Source organism: Dendrocalamus sinicus (assembly GCA_036346575.1). Classification (NCBI taxonomy): domain Eukaryota; kingdom Viridiplantae; phylum Streptophyta; class Magnoliopsida; order Poales; family Poaceae; genus Dendrocalamus; species Dendrocalamus sinicus. Next base: position 17,305,464 of record CM070643.1, on the reverse strand, counting down.
GAGGATTTTGGGGGACATACTTCGTGCATACGGGTGAGCAACCATGACGGGGCTCGGAGATCCTTGCATGCGCCGAGGAGCATGCCAGGGATCCTCGGGAATGCATGGATGGCCACCCCGGGGTATCTCCCCCAATGCCGTGAGCCAGCGACGGCACATCGCCGCGGTTCTAGCCAGTCAGGGAACTTGAGGCTACCTTGCTGATGTTATCGGGCTCGATTTTGGGGTTTTTTTGGTTGGTGGTCCTACTCTCACGTGCTCGTGGTGTTCCCTTATGGGTTCTTCCTCGACGTGGCCCGGCAGCACGTCGGCCTCGCCTCCCTTGTTGCTGTCCCCTCCTCCTTGTGGTTGCCTCCGGTCTTGGTTCTTGGCCGGTGCCTAAGCTCCAGCCAATGACTCTCTCGGCCCTAGGTTTTGGGTGGCAATGGAGGTGGTTATGGTGACAGCATTGTGGCTGCTTTATGGTGGATTTGGGCTTCGGTTCTCTCTCTGTCATGCTCTAGCCGACTCTCTGTTGGCCCGTGAGCTCGGTGGTGCAATGTGCCTTGCTGTGCTATGGAGGCTTTGGGTGGTGGCTTTGCCAGTGATGCTTTCCCTCTCTCTATTGGCCTTATCTAGTTCCCTCTCTCCTTGGGTGTGATAAGGTAGCGACTCGTGGCTTTGGTCGTGTCTTCGGTTGGTGTTTTGGCGAGAGAGTACTTTTAACTAGGTAAGTGGTAAAATGGTGGGTAAAGATTGGAAGTACTGCTGGATGATGAAACCCGCTAATGCGAGAGGTGCCGATTGGCTCCAGACAGTCTGGTATCTCGGTGAGACATTGCCCTTGTGCAACTAATCTGATAATGGGTTCTGACAGCAAATTTACTTTATTTTTCCTCCTTTATTTGTTTTCTTTTGCTTCTATTGGTTGTTGTTTTGGATTCCATTTAAATTGTAGTATTCACAGTGCTTCGGCAGTGAAGAGGATTAGAATAGGATTTTATTTAGCTATGTTGTAAGCTTGTAATTACATTGTAACTTGTAATTTTAAATTTAGCTTCGGACTTTAGCATTGTAAAATATGGTTGTATATGTTTTTTGGATGTATGTTAATGTGGATATATATTTGGGCATGTTTGTAGAATAAATGTTAATTCCAAGTTGATTTAATTTAGTCCTTGTGTTGATTTGATCTTTATTTCTTAAGTGCTTGGTTTTGGTTAGTTAAGTTTTGAGGGTTATCACATGGTTCTACTTACTATTTTCTACCAGTGAACATGAAGCATGAAAGGGATTGAGTATTTATCTGGCTTCAATGTCACAATTTAAAACATCAATAACTTGTTTAGTAATTCGTCAACTTAGGGTGTCGGAGTCGTATGGTTTCCTGTTATGCATTTAATTGCCAGTTGGATGTTGTACTTCAGCTGGATGTTGTACTATGGATGATCATTCTGAGTATTCTGTAGCAATGGCCCATCTCTTAGCTAATCTTCTACATTTATGTGGGCAACTGGATGTCCCAGAATTATTGTTAATCTTCTGTAGTAGTTGTCATTTATTGTTCTTGTGCTCTATGGCTTAAAGTGTGCCTTCTTATTTGACTCATCTCTTTAATCAGGCTGCTGAGTCAAGATATCAGACGATGGATCTGTCCACGACTTCAGTAATGGCAGCTAAGGCCTACAAGTACAAAGCGGAATCACTTGTTAAAGACTACCTTCTTGCAGATTCATATGTTTCATATACTGCTGTGCTTGGTGGGATCCTGATGTGCAAGACGGTACTATTTGTCCCCTCTTACCTGTTGATATTTATGTTCAGCCTACCTGTGAATTAATGATGCTTACATGATTAATGTATTTAGATGGAAGCAAAAAATGCTACAAGTTTGATATAATTTTCTGTTTAATTTTTCTATGTGAAAACTGAGGACTGTGGAGGAGCCCTTTGTACTATATGGCTATTATTATAAGCATGATTCTCTAAGATCTAATTAAGATAGGCAAATTCTCAGTTTAGCCTGAGCTCTAATTATGAATGTGTCAATGGCTACCCACCAAATCCGGTCTTGAGCTATGAAACTACATAAAAGAAAATTGAGCTGTGGATGTATGTGAGATTGGTTGAAAATGTATGTGAGATTGGTTGAAACTATGTATGATTTTTTTCGAGGGATATGTAAGATTTTAGCTTACATGTACACATGCACATGTGATGAATTTTCAAAATACAATCATGAAATAGTTTTAACAGTTTGCTTTGACTAGTAACATTCAGTCTTAGTATGATTTGTAGGTCATTCAGCTCAATTCATGGTAAGTTTATCTCAATAGAAGACTTTTCTAGCCAAGTACGTCATGGTTAAACTAACATAAATTATTAACCTGAATCCTATCAGTTGCCCCCCTTTCTTATCTACAGTGTTTGACAGCATGGGAAATATAACTTGCATCACAAGCTATAATATGTTTAATCTGTGTTATAATACGTTAGTTCAAGTTAATTACCGTAGTTCAATATTGCTGTAGTTTTTTTTGGGCATAGTTCAATCAACATCAGGATCCCTGACAAAATTAGCATGGGTTAACACACTAAAAATTACTGGGGATAATTGCTTGAATTATGGATAATTTGGCCAAGGTATCAGTTACACCTAATCTGTTTTCCATTTTTTTTAAAAAAAATTAAGTCATATTGAGTTGATAGTGACCCATAGCAAATTAGCAACTATGCGGTGATATAAATAGATATCAACATTTAGATAATAATCATAGTTTTTGGTGTTGTGTTTATTGTATATTTATATTAGCCTAAAGTTCTTGCATGGTACTTGCCATGATTAATCTCTTTGTACCAGAACTCAGTTATTTTCTTTTTTTAAAAAAAAAAAAACTCTTCTTGGTTTCTTGATTCTAGTAAGTTTACCTTTTGTTTATCAGGTCTACGACATCACACACTTAATCAGCTCATTCTACTACAAGGGTTATGGTTCTCTTACAAAAATCCAAAAGCTTGAGTGGAACAACAGGTGAAGCTGTCTGTCTGCAAACTTTATGTCCAGTTTCACCCTATTTTTGTCATCATTTGTATTAAACATCCATCTTTTACATGTTCTAGGGGCATATCCACTGTCCATGCAGTATTCATCACATTAATGTCAGTGTACCTAGTATGCTTCTCCAACCTATTCTCTGATCAGCTGGATGGACCGGTAACTTTGCGGAGTTCAAACCTCTCCAATTTTACACTGGGGGTAAAGGATGTTGCTATTTTATTCCCATTAGGCCATGCTAACATACACATTTTCTCCTTATCCTCATATTAGCTGAATTACATTTGCCCAGGTTTCTGTTGGTTACTTCATCACTGACCTTGCTATGATATTCTGGGCATATCCTTCCCTTGGTGGAATGGAGTATGTAAGTGAACATATCTGATCATTACCCTTTATTTTCTTTCATTATCTCCTTGCTTTCTAGGTTGCTACCCTTTATCCACATGTTAATATTCACTGCTTCAATTCAATTCCCGTGTGCTGCATTGTTGTACAATTATTAACTACTGGTTGACCATTGTCAGGTTTTTCACCACATGCTGTCGATTATTTCTGTAGTCCATGCTATGTATTCTGGGGAAGGACAGCTGTACACATACATGGTTCTCATCTCTGAAACAACCACACCTGGAATCAACCTCCGATGGTATATTTGATCAAATGAATGCATAACTTTTGTTTTGTCATTCTCGTTATTTCATTCTAACTGGCCTTTTCTACCTTCTGTCATCAAGGTTTCTTGATACTGCTGGACTGAAAAGATCCAAAGCCTATCTTGTCAATGGTGTTACAATGTTTATTGCATGGCTGGTAAGTGAAAGTTACTACACTGTAATTGGAGGTTGCAAATTATAAATCATGCATTACCGGCAGTTGACCAGGAAGTTCTTTACTATTCTTCAATCTAATGCATGCATACATGAATGAGCATTCAAATTGTATAGCCAGATCCAAACTTATTATTTTGTTAGGTGTATTTGTAGTAAGTTTTAAGTTTAGATATTCATCTGCTCCTTTATACACTCTATTCTATAATGTTCTTTTAAAATTGCAGCCATCTTGGAATATCTTGAGTATACATATTTTTTTAGTGTGTGGGTGTGTGTGTGCGCGTGTGGTTTATTGGTAACCCTTTTTTGACATTTCCCAACTCATGGGATCAGTAACTAAATATTGGATTTGTATAATCTGAATCAACAGCCATGTTTAATCAATATGTTGGCCTAATCAGTGAGAAGTCTTTCTTGTACTGTTTAGGAAGTTTCTATAATTTTCTGTCTAACGTGGACAACCATTTGCTTAATGCAGGTGGCACGGATAATTTTGTTCATCTACTTGTTTTACCACATCTACTTCCACTATGATCAAGTACTTTGTTCTTCTGTGTTAATACATGAGTACATGACAAATATCACACTGATTGTTCTGAAATTAAACTTGATCTCGTTTATCGACAGATAAAGCAGATGCATACTTTTAGCTGCACTCTGATATTTGCTGTGCCCACAATGCTACTCGTCATGAACACAATGTGGTTTGCCAAGATCTTGAGAGGCCTTAAGAAGACGCTAGCCAAGAGACAATGAAGAGAAGAATGGTAGATGCAAGCTCATGGACATCTACAATCATCCTTCTATACAGTCACGTACAGCTACATATACTTCCTGAGTAAAGCCGTTAGTGCAACTCATAGCGCAAGCTAAATCCCTTGTACATGATTCAGAAATATGCTTAACACAGCCCGAAATTTTCCCTGGATATTCTACCTTGTACATATAGACTTCTGGTTATGGCTGAGGATGCTTTTATCTGTGCATCAGATGCGTCGAAGTCTCAAGTCTCAGCAACTGAGGGTAGTGGTGATCAGATTGACCTAGAAAGGTTGAAACTGGAAACTCTGTTTCTACTTGCGACTTTAATGTGCAGCTCGTATGGCTCACTTCCGAATTGTAGTGAGTTCATTCTCTTATCGCAACTAGTAAAGCTGGCTGGTAGTACTTAATAAAAAAAAAACTCTTCTGTTTTCCATGCGTAGCTTTGGTTATTGATTGGTAAGTCTGGTAATTGTTATTGTGCGTTTGGTACAGAGCCTATCTGTATGTCGTCGTGGTAATTGTCATGGCACCTTTCAACCATGCAGCTTTATTAATTCTGGTAAAAACGTTCAGAACAAGAGCTGATTTTAATGGTCAAATAGTTGGGATACAGGTTCGTTGCGGTGGTTGGGTAAGGCAAGGAAACTCGTATTACTTTTTTGAAGATTAAACATACTGCAGGTTGTTTGCTAGCTGAAACGAGAAATGCAGAACCTATCTGGCGCAGAAAGCGCTGCTCTAGGAATTTGATGCGTGCAGTTCTTCGCATTCCACTATCAATCATCACTATTATAAAAGAATAAGTTGGTGGTCGTACGTCCTTTCTCCTCCAACCGTCTTATTTTAAACTTCTTATCACTTTCTATATTTCAACTGATCAGAGTATCTATTTTCTGTAGCATGATTTTCTATATATCCAATAAATTTCATTGTAACGTACGAGCAAGCGACTAGTTATTTATAAAGTGCAAATAACTGTATTCTCCATTGACCATTGCGTTACCCGACGACGTTCGTGTGCGCAGATGCTCTGTTCATGATCAGCTGTGAGCCTGTGACAACAAACGGAAGAGAGTGCAATGCCCGGAGCAAATTGCCGAGCTGTGCTACGACAGGCTACGGCTAAGCAAGCCTTGGAATGACAGGAAGAGATCCTTGTTTTCTGTACCAAAGATCTCGTCGGCCTTCTTGAGGGTCTCCTGCATCACAGTAAAAAAAAAAGCAGTTGTCAGTAACTCAAAGATCTCAGCAAATTACGGAGCCAAATTTGGGCTCGGTTGAAAGCTGGAAGTGGGGTGACAACTGCCGACCTCTCTGGACTGCCTATGAGCATTGAGCTCCTTGATATTGGCAAGGAAAGCTGCGAATTGTTCGTACGAGAGACGACTCCTGCGGATAACGAAAGGGAAAACGAGCTTGTGCCATGTTTTGTATGAAGAACTCAATGAGTTGCGGGTTAATGAAACGGAGAGGAGGCATGAGAAGAACTAGATTACCTCGCTTGGCGAAAGAACTCCTTACCGTCTACCCCAGTGGTGCATCCTGAAACAGAAATTGGAACAGTGTCAATAAAGATTCAGTGGTTCACATCATGTGAGAACTAATGGGGCTTCGCAAAAAAACAAAAAAAGATATAATTGCCTAGCATAAAGGAGCTGAAATGCTCATGAGAATAGATTGCCTGGTAAACACTGAAACAGAACCTGAGATAGTGTGTCCACGAGGGGTGAGTTGGCCGCAGATGACATCTTGCTCGAGGGGAGCCATGGTGACATTGCCATATGGCTCTCTAACCGAGGCGAGGTGGCGCCGGACATCAGTTTAGGCGATACGGCGGTGGAGTATCTTCTAGGGGAAGTGGCAGCAGATCTCAGTTTCGGTGCAGGATCAGACGTATGGCGTGGAGTGATGTGAGTAATTGTGAGTTTCTGCTCAAATGGCCTTATCACTGTTTGAAGCAGACCACAACGGATAAACACCAGCTGTTCAGAATTCTGTCACTGTGCAACTTGTAGAATTTAGAATGTTACTGTGTGTTAATGCTATTGATCATACCTTCCCGATTCACGCTTTCGACTTCGGTACATCCATCAACTTGGGTGGTTACAGGATGGCTCCTTGCTAATCCATCTTCAGAAAGGTTGCAGAGATTCATCTCATATGATCAGTGTGTTAAGAGTGCAACTGCAACTAGAGGAAACAATAGAGTACCTTTCCAAGAATTTGCTTTCGTTACGGATCGCTCGCAGGTTCTTACGTCCATTGTTTCCTGGATCTGTTCACAGAACATAAAGCATGACCAATAGACACCCATCGTACATCAGAAGTTACAGGAATGGTCATTCTCCATTGACCATTCTCCCGTCACCCTGCCCGAGCCGTCCCGTCACCCTGGTAGAGAGCCCGCGGAATGGTCATTCTCCATTGACCATTGCGTTACCCGACGACGTTCGTGTGCACTGACGCTCTGTTCATGATCAGCTGTGAGCCTGTGACAACAAACGGAAGAGAGTGCAATGCCCGGAGTTAATTGCCGAGCTGTGCTACGACAGGCTACGGCTAAGCAAGCCTTGGAATGACAGGAAGAGATCCTTGTTTTCTGTACCAAAGATCTCGTCGGCCTTCTTGAGGGTCTCCTGCATCACAGTAAAAAAAAAAAGCAGTTGTCAGTAACTCAAAGATCTCAGCAAATTACGGAGCCAAATTTGGGCTCGGTTGAAAGCTGGAAGTGGGGTGACACCTGCCGACCTCTCTGGACTGCCTATGAGCATTGAGCTCCTTGATATTGGCAAGGAAAGCTGCGAATTGTTCGTACGAGAGACGACTCCTGCGGATAACGAAAGGGAAAACGAGCTTGTGCCATGTTTTGTATGAAGAAACTCAATGAGTTGCGGGTTAATGAAACGGAGAGGAGGCATGAGAAGAACTAGATTACCTCGCTTGGCGAAAGAACTCCTTACCGTCTACCCCAGTGGTGCATCCTGAAACAGAAATTGGAACAGTGTCAATAAAGATTCAGTGGTTCACATCATGTGAGAACTAATGGGACTTCGCAAAAACAAAAAGATATAATTGCCTAGCATAAAGGAGCTGAAATGCTCATGAGAATAGATTGCCTGGTAAACACTGAAACAGAACCTGAGATAGTGTGTCCACGAGGGGTGAGTTGGCCGCAGATGACATCTTGCTCGAGGGGAGCCATGGTGACATTGCCATATGGCTCTCTAACCGAGGCGAGGTGGCGCCGGACATCAGTTTAGGCGATACGGCGGTGGAGTATCTTCTAGGGGAAGTGGCAGCAGATCTCAGTTTCGGTGCAGGATCAGACGTATGGCGTGGAGTGATGTGAGTAATTGTGAGTTTCTGCTCAAATGGCCTTATCACTGTTTGAAGCAGACCACAACGGATAAACACCAGCTGTTCAGAATTCTGTCACTGTGCAACTTGTAGAATTTAGAATGTTACTGTGTGTTAATGCTATTGATCATACCTTCCCGATTCACGCTTTCGACTTCGGTACATCCATCAACTTGGGTGGTTACAGGATGGCTCCTTGCTAATCCATCTTCAGAAAGGTTGCAGAGATTCATCTCATATGATCAGTGTGTTAAGAGTGCAACTGCAACTAGAGGAAACAATAGAGTACCTTTCCAAGAATTTGCTTTCGTTACGGATCGCTCGCAGGTTCTTACGTCCATTGTTTCCTGGATCTGTTCACAGAACATAAAGCATGACCAATAGACACCCATCGTACATCAGAAGTTACAGGAATGGTCATTCTCCATTGACCATTCTCCCGTCACCCTGCCCGAGCCGTCCCGTCACCCTGGTAGAGAGCCCGCGGAATGGTCATTCTCCATTGACCATTGCGTTACCCGACGACGTTCGTGTGCACTGACGCTCTGTTCATGATCAGCTGTGAGCCTGTGACAACAAACGGAAGAGAGTGCAATGCCCGGAGTTAATTGCCGAGCTGTGCTACGACAGGCTACGGCTAAGCAAGCCTTGGAATGACAGGAAGAGATCCTTGTTTTCTGTACCAAAGATCTCGTCGGCCTTCTTGAGGGTCTCCTGCATCACAGTAAAAAAAAAAAGCAGTTGTCAGTAACTCAAAGATCTCAGCAAATTACGGAGCCAAATTTGGGCTCGGTTGAAAGCTGGAAGTGGGGTGACACCTGCCGACCTCTCTGGACTGCCTATGAGCATTGAGCTCCTTGATATTGGCAAGGAAAGCTGCGAATTGTTCGTACGAGAGACGACTCCTGCGGATAACGAAAGGGAAAACGAGCTTGTGCCATGTTTTGTATGAAGAAACTCAATGAGTTGCGGGTTAATGAAACGGAGAGGAGGCATGAGAAGAACTAGATTACCTCGCTTGGCGAAAGAACTCCTTACCGTCTACCCCAGTGGTGCATCCTGAAACAGAAATTGGAACAGTGTCAATAAAGATTCAGTGGTTCACATCATGTGAGAACTAATGGGACTTCGCAAAAAAACAAAAAAAGATATAATTGCCTAGCATAAAGGAGCTGAAATGCTCATGAGAATAGATTGCCTGGTAAACACTGAAACAGAACCTGAGATAGTGTGTCCACGAGGGGGTGAGTTGGCCGCAGATGACATCTTGCTCGAGGGGAGCCATGGTGACATTGCCATATGGCTCTCTAACCGAGGCGAGGTGGCGCCGGACATCAGTTTAGGCGATACGGCGGTGGAGTATCTTCTAGGGGAAGTGGCAGCAGATCTCAGTTTCGGTGCAGGATCAGACGTATGGCGTGGAGTGATGTGAGTAATTGTGAGTTTCTGCTCAAATGGCCTTATCACTGTTTGAAGCAGACCACAACGGATAAACACCAGCTGTTCAGAATTCTGTCACTGTGCAACTTGTAAAATTTAGAATGTTACTGTGTGTTAATGCTATTGATCATACCTTCCCGATTCACGCTTTCGACTTCGGTACATCCATCAACTTGGGTGGTTACAGGATGGCTCCTTGCTAATCCATCTTCAGAAAGGTTGCAGAGATTCATCTCATATGATCAGTGTGTTAAGAGTGCAACTGCAACTAGAGGAAACAATAGAGTACCTTTCCAAGAATTTGCTTTCGTTACGGATCGCTCGCAGGTTCTTACGTCCATTGTTTCCTGGATCTGTTCACAGAACATAAAGCATGACCAATAGACACCCATCGTACATCAGAAGTTACAGAGTACAGCAATAGTGGTCATTGCTTATGAGAAACGAAGGGATGCATGCAGAGAGGGGGAGCTTAAGCTTACTGAAGAATTATCATCACCCAGTGACTGCATTAGGTGCCTCTTGAATGTCTCCAGCTAGCAAGTGGAAACCAAAAAAAAAAAAAAGAAGGCTAGTCTCAGCTTAGGAATGACATTGCTTTTCGCAGAGCATTTTATAGCAGTGAACTCGAGGAGGAGTGCGAATGTGTGATCTCGGATCACAAATGAAAGAGCCGTCACCTTGGCGAGGTCCCTGGCCAGCTTCTTGGACGTCTGCGCGAGCGAGTTCCTCTCCTTCATCAGCTTAGCCTTCGCAAAACCCAGAAGAAAATTAACCATCTCAGAAAGACAGCAACCGGCAAGATCAAAGCTCGGTGTCCAGCGCAGCGAGCTGAGCTCACGTACATTGTCGTCGAGGGCGGCGCGGAGGCGGGCGTCGGCGAGGCGGAGGGCCTGGTCGAGTGCGGCGGCCCTGTCGGCGAGCTCGGCGGCGAGGCGGTCCTTGTCGGCGAGCTTCTGGCGGAGGCGCGCGGCCTCCAGCTCGAGGCGGGAGGCGCGGGCGGCCACGGCCACGGCCGTGATCTTGCGAGCCACCTCCAGCTGCTCGTACGGGTCCGGCGGCAGCGCGGCCGCGATGGCGTCGGGCAGCCCCGCCTGCGCCGGGGGTGGCGCGGCGGCGGCGGCGGGGATGGGGGTTTGCGTCATTGGGGGGCGGAGAGAGGGAGTGGTGCCGTGGGTGGGTGGTGAGATCCGAAGCGGGGAGCAGGAGGTTATCGGAAGGAAGGAAGGAAGGAATGTGGTGGAGGGAGTATGCGGTGCTTGCGTTTTGAGTATGTGGCGGGGAGGCGGAGTTCAGTTTATTTATCGGAACTTTTGATCTCAACTCGAAACTAGTTTATGTCCTCGATTACGCAATTTCGTTTTGCCCCTCTCGAATAGCAAAACTAGGCCATTTTACCCCCCTTTAGCCTAATACCACTTGATTACAAGCTAACGTGGCACAAATATCACAGCTAGGTGAGAGACGTGCCATATATTTGTCACGTTAGAGGTAGAAAGCCTGATGTGAGCCGCTTGGACGGCGGGAAGGGAAATTTCCCTCCCTCCAAAAAAACCCTAGCCTCCATAAATCTTATCTCTTCCCTTGGTTTGAGCAGAGTATGCGAGGATGTCAGGCTCGAGGAGTTCGAGGGCCTCACGCTCGTCGGCAGCTTCCTCGATGCTTGGTGGCAATGCCGGTTTGTCCTTCTCGTCGGTACCATACAGAGAGTGTCCACTCGATTACATGCGCCCCCATTTCGTGCCATAGTAGGAAGAAGACGACGAGATGGATATCATGGAGCGATCTTCTGTAGGTGGGGGTTGCAATTTCTAGAGATGGTATGCCCCGCATGGCACACTCTTCTTGAACGAAGTTCTTATTTAATTTCTATGACTCTGTGAGGAGTTTGAAGTGGGAGAATAGGAAACTCATAGCATGAGAGGTGGATGCAAGGTCCAAGCTTGATGAGGTGATGTGTTTTCAGCGCATGGAGCTGACAACTGTGAGTGAGAAACATTGCAGGAAAAGAAGACTGCAATTGACCTACTTAATGTAAGAGTTAGGAAGTTCCAGAATGGAAGGCTATTTTTGCTTCTTGTCATTGCACCACTTGTTCTGGTATTAAGTGGTGCTTTGGTATTTGCTTTGCTAGGGCATACTTTATGATTGCCCTTTTGAACTGCTTCTTCCCTCTAAATTTCATGCCCAAAGCAAAATTTGGTATACTTGTCTTGCCATCAAATCTAAAATACTTAAAGTTCAGCCTTACCAACTCCCCCTTCCTCAAAAGAGTGACCATCATCACTAATACCAGTATAAGGGATCTCATTGGCCTCATTTGTTATGGCTTCTGCAACAAGAACACCTGAACGTGCTAGAGGGCCTACAAGTATAGCTTCATCAAGGATTGCAATTTCTCCGGCCTTTAATAGCATCTTGAACTCTTTGTACTTCTTTATTTTTCCAAACTCTTCATCATCATCTAATGAGTAGTAATCACCAGACATGTAGTCACTATCAGAACTTGAACCATCTTCATTCATCTTGGACTTCTGTAACATCCTGAAAATATGGATTTAAAATTTTTTAAAGCTTTTGAATTATTTTGCAATGAATTTTATTTGAATACGGAGTTTATGGGATTTTCTTGAAAATTTTGAGGAAGGTTCCAGAAGTTGGACGGAAAACAAACATGTTTAAATGATAGAGAATTAAAATTTTAAATGCAAATCTGAAAAGATGATCCATAAAAAGAAGGGAAAAATTTGGTTTAAACATAAAACCCCATTTTTTAAAATAATGGCATGAATAACTATGGAAGCAAGTGAATTAAATACAAACATTAGTTGGAAATATTTTTGTTAAGTCCAAAATGTCATCAGGAACTTCTGAGAATTTTTCTGGAATTTTTAGATGTATTTTCCTATTTTTCTGAGCTTGTTGGGATTTTCTGGCAATTTCTAAAAGGCTAAAATCAAAATCGGGAAAAATTCAAATTCAACCCACTCCTCTGGCCGCCACTTGGACGGCCAGGATCAGCCCGCGTCGCCCCGGCCCATCTGGCCCATCCGCCCCACTCATCCCTCCCGACCGCCCGATCAGTCTTCCCCCCACGCGGCTTCATCCGCACCGTCGCGCCTTCCCCTCCCCTCTCCCGCCGACTGGTGGACCCGCCCTGTCAGGGGCTTCTTCCTCCCCGGTCTCCTTTCTGCTCGGCTCAGAGCTCGCTCTCCCCGTGGCGCTCATGCGCCGGCGTCGCCCTGCCCGAGCCGTCCCGTCACCCTGGTGGAGAGCCCGCGGAACCGTCGCCGCCCCTAATTTCATCGCCTCCACCCCCGGTTTGACCCGCGCCGCCCGCAGCTTCGCGCCATCGGCCCTGCCCCGTCGCACTCGTCGGCCATGTGGCGCAAGCCTCCTGCTGCCCAGCGCACGCGTGCGGAGCAAAGCTGCAGAGCGGGTAAGAGTAGTCACGCGCCAGGATTTCCCGCAGCTGCTCTGTCGCCGTCGCCTGACCCCGCCGCCTGCCACCGCCGCCCATCGACAAGACCACACGGCGCCGACCGTTGCCCGCGCTACCCCGTCGCCTATAAAGCCACCACGCCTCTCCATCTGCTTCGCCACGCCTTCCTCCACCTACTGTAGAGAGCAATCGAGCCCGAGCCCCTTAAATCGCCGACGAGCTTCTTCGTCCCCAACTCCGGCCACCGAGCTTCCCCGTCGACCCAAGCCACTAGAGCCAGATTCCCCGCACCTGAGCCATCCCCGCACCGAAGACCTTCCCCAAGCCGCCGCCGCCGCTCGACGCCGACCCATCTCTGAACCTCCTCGGCCCCGGGCAACTGCGTCATTGTATTTTGGTGGATTAAGTCGATTATGGTAGTCACTAGGAGGTGTATAGGCAGTAACAATAACACTATGATGAGATAATAACAAAGCTACTAAAAGCGATTTTTGGCAAATAAAATAACCCGAACCTCTCCTTTGTTAAGCCGTGCATACTATTTATTTGCATTCTGTGTATTGGCTCGCGGAGTACGGGGTTGGAGTGCTCACACTCGCTTTTGCGACAAAATTCAGCATCAGGAATCAAATCACCTCGCCAAAGAACAAGATTGGACAAGCCGGCGAGAAAAGATGAAGATGTCAAGGGCTAGGTCGCGAACGTCCGCTTGGTGCTGTGGGCATGTCCTGAAGGTCCCACCTGTGCTTCGTTCTTCCGCTGCTGCAATTTATTGATTTCGGCCTAATCGGCCCATGAGTAAGTTTACTATTATATTTACGCTTCCGCATGATATGTACCTTGATATTCAGAACTGTAATCTGTGAGTACTATCTACTGATCTAGGGAATAGTGCGGTGGAATCACAGAAGATTCCGGATTGTAAAATCTGGGTCTGACAACTTCTCAATTGATTTGTCCCTATAGAATTTATGCATTTGTGCAATCTCCTTGTGTCTGTCAGCTGGAGATGAAGGTGTAATAGCCATAAGGTTGCCTTTGCTCACTTATTGCCTTGACTCACTTGCAACCCTACGTCCTTGCTAGAAGTCACTTGCAACATAATAATATCGTCCTCACCATCTTCACATGGATTCATTTTTGCATCATTCATTCCATCTCTTCCTTGAAGTCACTAATCTCCTCATCCTTCTCGCCTTCTTTGTCTAACTGCTCCTCACCACTCGATTCCACAAAAGTGTCCACAATTCCACCTTCAGTGATACAGTTGGCCATCAGCATAAAGGACTTATTGTCGGTCAAAACCCTAAATCTATTGCAGAACTCTTTACCAGGAAACAAAAAAAACTCATCCTGCGGGGGGGGGGGGGAAGAATCCCCCGGGCATTGCTTTAAGAAGAAGATCTTCTCACGCAGACCGAGAAAACCCCCGAACCCCTGATCCACCCTTACACAATGCACCATCGCCCGACCTTGTGAGACTACCAGCGGATCCTTTGGATCAACGCCTTGGCGGGGCCTTAGACATGTGCTTTGGTGTGGTAGCAGGCGAGGGGATTTTTTTCTCCCAAGCCTGAAATTCGCTCCCACTGGGAGTCGAACTCAGGACCTGGGGGGTACTACTCAGGCCTCTAACCATTGGGCTAGAGACCCTTTCGCACCAGGAAACAACCAATGTAGCAAAACCCCATATACTTCAGTGTAGTGGTCTTTTAGGTATCCAATGATCTCAAGCAGTGAAAATCCTATCACGTTCTATGTAGGACATCCCCTCCATTCTACCATAGTAATGGACTTCCTTGCCATCGTTGAAAAACTTGCAATTGAAGTGAAACCAAACGCCAAGCATATCTAGCATATCCATCCCTAGAAGACGACTCCATCCTACATGCAAGTGGGTAGCAAACAAAAAAGAAAATCGTCCTATGTAGGACCAGCATAAGCTACAAAAAAAAAGCAAGGACATGCAATGAAATCGAGATATCTGTCTCCTAAAGCGCTCACTACACACAATATGGAATCCAACATCTAGCCTTAAAAAATTGAGACTTAATGTGACTTCTAGGTCTGGCAATTAAAACACATTCCAAAAGCCCTAATTCCAAATCAAAATTCCACATCGAGTGTTGGCAAGTACTAACCTTGCCCAATCCTTGTCCGGGGGGCACTTATCTAGACTAAATCTTCAATTGCGCGTTTGACAAATCGTTGCCGGTGGCCTCCATTGGGGGGGGGGGTAATGGAGCCGTAGGCTAAGGTTCATCGAGGGAGGAGAGGGGTTTGGAAGAAGAATGAAGGGAGAGAGTGAGATATCTAGTCAGGGGTGAGTTCTATTTTATTCCGTTGCTGACCAGCCAGTGAATGCCAACGAGGACTGACATACATGTCACGTTGGCCTGAAACCAAAGGGTATTGGGCTAAGGGGGTAAAGTGACTTGGTTTTGCTATTTGAGGAGGGCAAAGCGAACGGTTTCATAATTGATGGTGTAAATCGGATTCAGCGCATAAGTTCAAAACCGAAAGTGGACTTTTTCCTTCTTTATTTCTGGTTTTCCCACCTAGGTGGGAATCGATGGTGACTGGGATGAGCCGAAAATTGGTATGGTTCCCTATGCTAGTTGGTGTAGCACAGTAGCAGTCGCCCCTCCACTTTACAAATTCCGACGGTAGAGCTAGAAAGGTGTAGCAATATGCCTGGGGTTCTCCGTATCCGGAGCATGGCCTGCTGCAGTTGGAAGGAACCGAGCTCACTGCTCAGAGATTTTGTTTAGAGGTGGATCCGAGCTCGACATCACTACTGTAATTGCTCTCAGTACCCCAGAGAGATAGAACCTCATACGTCGACGAGCTGAATGCCCGAATCGTCGGTGTTTTAATTTGCAGATGTAACACGCAACTGAATTCTTCTCATACACCAGAAATCAAAACCATCATCTTGATTAGAACTGTATTTTGTGTGTAGCCTTTTTGCCAATTTGGGACTCTCAGCTCTCATGTATTTTGTGCATGTATCTAGTCTATGCTACTTATAAAAGCACCGGTTTGGCAGACTCGGAGGATCAGAAACATACATCACGCAAATTCAATTGCTACAGTTCAAAGTTGTTTCCCTCCCAAAAACAATGCTATCGCATTATGGTTATTGCTTAAGTGGTTTTGAAGGATTAATTGCCTCAATTATTGTAATTACTTGTCATAATCCCCTAGTGCTTATCATTTACTTGATCTAGAATCAATGGTGTTTGTGATTTCATATTAGTACAATATGTGTTTTCCACGTGCCAACTCATGTAACACGAGGTAGTGGTCTAGTGGACTATCGAGGCTGCCATAGTCCATAGCTCAACCGGAAGTCTAAAAGTGGATTTTTTTTTTTTACTTCTAAAGGGACATCCCTATCTTATCTGCCGTCCAATTTATTTTTATTTTACCTTGAGATTTGTGTATGTATATTTTGAAAAATAGACAATACAATCAAAGCCAAATAGTACGAATCTCAAGATAAATTTAAAATAGACGGCGGATGAGATAAGACGGTATCCCTAGAGTAAAAAGCTTTTCCCATATCTGAACTGTATTGTTTGCGAGTGCATGCTGTAACTCAGCTGCTGAAGCCGCGAGAACTACGCTCGCGTAGGTTGCTCGACGCGTGAACAATTCTGGCGCGTAGTTTGGTTCATGGTTCAGCCCATAGTCAACTCAATAATTGTAAACAGCACTGTCCACTCCCTTCTCATTTCGAGAGAGCCACTGTTCAGTGTTCACTCGGCTGGAAACGCAAGTGCAACGTCGCTTTTAGCCGAGTGGATTAGTCGATCAGGGCCACCCGCTATACCACGAGCACGTACGGCGCGGTGACTTCGCCGCGCCGGCAATTACACGTCGGGAAAAAAAAATCTATCCTTCGTGCCGTACGCGTCGTGCAACGTTGAAGAGTTCTCCCTTCCCTGTCGCGCGAGCAATTCAACGAAAGATCTTACCTGGAAACGTACAGCTGGGTACGTAGTGCTTACTGATTACCGCCTTACCGGTCAGGTCAACCACCAGCGCACGCGGCCAAGAGAAACCCAAGCAGTGTTTAAAAGCCAGCCTCAGCTCGCCCAACTGTGCGTGAAGCCAAGCGAAACACTACAGCATCGCGCGGCGGCGGCGGCGGCGGCGCGTCTAGCTGCACCTGGATCGCCGGGGAAGAGCTCGCGTAGCGTCTGGGAATTACTCCACGTACGTGCGTACGTACGACGATGAAGGCTGGATACGTGCCGGTGCTGGTCGGGAAGGGCGCCGTGGCCGCGACGAGGTTCCTGGTGCAGGTGAGGCTGTTCAACGACCCGTTCATGGAGATGCTTCTGGAGCTGGCGGCCGACGAGATGGGGTACGGGCAGGAGGGCGTCCTCAGCATCCCCTGCGACGCCGACTTCTTCCGCAAGGTCGTCAGGAGCATCCCCACGGCCAGCAAGACGAGCCTCATCTCCGTGCCCCAAAGTTGTAGCTAGGCCACTAGTGTTTCGTTTCAGCTTTTCTCCATCTCGCTGCTTTGATATGTGTAGCAAGTAATTGAGTTCTAGTAATAAATAGACTAGAAACACGGCGATGTTTAACTCAACCTGCATAACGAGATGTTGTTGGGAGGGTCCCGCGCTACCTCCGTTCCGACTGTTGCAAGTCTTTAATTACTACTGCTCCTAAGACTTTACGACCGCTTACGATCGCTTACGACCAGTTTCGAGAGCTTACGATCGCCTCCTGCCACTGTTTGACCGCTCAGACAGCCGTTCGACCGCTCTTCTCTGCCGTTGCGCTGATCTTCCTTCGACCGTGCTCAAATTACCGTGATTGCAACTCTCTACGATCATGCAGTGATGCTGTCGATCACTGTTCACCGTGGTTGAAACACCCTTTCGACCACTCATTCCATACATGAGTACTCTCTCTACTGTCGTTGGATCTCTCTAGTTAGTTCGCTCATATATTGTTTGGTCAGTAGTCATAATAATTAGCTTAAGGGTGCCTATCTTTTGATGGATGCCATCTTTTACAACAGAAAAGGATGCTTGTGTCACAGATGCATTGCATTTCTGCCAGGGAATTGCTTGAACCAAACATAAGGGAAGGTCAATTCAGAATCGCCATCGTGTGCTTACCTCCTCCCTCTGGATTCCCTTGGTAGCCATCTACAGAATAAGTAGGAGATAAAAGGTGAGAAAGTAAAGTAGGACCAGTTCATGCAACAATATTACAATTAGATACCGCAACAATATTATAGTGTGCATCATGTTCTCAAAAGGGAAATACTAAGAAACTTTTGATTGTAACTCCTAAATCAGATACTGATAAACGGCATATACATAACCAATACCCATCAGAAGGCATAAACTACAGAACCAATCGCCTTCGGAACAAGACCCACCTAAAGGCCCTGAACGGCTCAAGCAACAATGCAACATAAGTCTGCGCATAACAACTACACAAAGCAAATAACAAGCAATACAAATTCAAGAGTAATTTCAGCTGAGACATATAAATGAGGGCAAGTCTTGAAGCGTATCACTACTTATGCTACTATACTAATTTTGACCATTTGGATTCTTTAGCATGGTTGTCACGGCGGACTTTACGACAACAGTGGTTGAGAGGTGCCAGGATGCCATGGCGTCCTCCAGGCAGGGTTCGGTGAGCAAAAGAATTCAGATTTCAAGCAGTATTGAAGCATAGCAAAAAACGAAAGGGTATTGTTGGGCCCAAATCGTTCCGTCACTAGGCCTTGTGAGTGAGACATGCAGGCCCACTAGCTATCAGGCCCAGAGAAGAAGATAAGAGTGGCGACGCACGCACCGAAGTACTGCTCGTGGAGGCACGGCTCCTCGCGGACGTCGGCGATGCGGTAGGACTCGAAGGCGTGCGCCAGCCCACGCAGCGTCTCTAGTGTGCACCGGTACGAGGACACGTAGAAGTACACCTTCCAGTCCTCGGCGTTGCCCTGGTCGTTCGACGATGCTGATGCTGCTTTCGCCCGTTTGCCTCGCCAAGTGCCGCATTGCCGAGATAAAAAAAAAAAAAAAAGTGCCGCATTGCCTGTACGTCAAAGTCAAAAAGAACTTATCCATAACACGTCGTTTGTCCTCCCTGAGCTAGATAGAAAACGCGCACTGTCAGGTGAGCCAACAGGTTAAAGCTCCAGCTTTTTTGCTAATTTTTACATTATAGCTGCTATTAGTTTTTAGTATAATTAAATTTAAAAAATGTTACATCATTACACTACAAAAGAATAAGAAAAATACCAAAAAATCAGAAAAAAAAGATAAAAAAAATACAAAACTAAGAAACTAAAAGATAACTAAAATTTAAAAGCTAAAAGCTGAGTAGTATAGAGTGGGTCCAAGTGGTGCGAGTTTCTCGCTTCGGCCTACTCCGCGTTTCCAGACCTCCGTACATGCTAACTAAGGCCCCGTTTGGCAGAGCTCTAGCTCTAGGAAATATGTAGATTTCCTAGAGCTGGTCATCTGTACCTCTAGGAAATCCTGGATCTAGAGTTGCAGGCATGTTAAGTGCATTTACATGACTCATTTCATTTATATTATATATTAAATAAAAATATTTAAATCATTTTAATTTAATCAACAAACTACAGATCCAACATAGATCTCGGAGCTAAAGCTGTGCCAAACAGGACCTAACATTACTCTCAAAACGAACGTCTCCCACCAAATCACCACTGCCTCCTATCAAAACGAACGGCAATGGCTAGATACGTAACGTAGGGTATTATATATTTTTTATCCCGTAGCATTGTATATGCATTTAACTAGTTAGAAAGCAAAAAGGAGGATAAATGAATTTCCATACCAAGAAAATGGAAACATAGCGATCACGAACCCACGATTTCTCCGCTCTGGAGGTGAGCGCCTTAAGGTCAAGTTCTTTTTCAGCTTTTGGTTTATGTTTGTAACTTTTCTTCAGAAATTATCTTTTAAATTGAGTGTCTTTTCAAGATGAGGTCTATTAGTTACTTGTAGTATATACTGTACCGACTTCATTTATATCGGTAAAAACCGCACGTGAGTTTTGATTACTCTATAATCTCTCACACGAATAGCCCAAAAGTCACAAACCGTAGTAAAAAATTATAAATCTCATCCAGCAGGCCGCAGATGACAACCGACAAGGAATGTTTGGTATATTTCGTTTCTCTCTTCTGTAGCTATTGCTATATATTTTGCAGCAGAGGTCACCTGCTACCCTGCTATTTTTCAAGGCCAAGTTGAGGAACAATTTGGCCCCGATCGTTTCGGCTTCGGCTTCTGCTTTATTTTTCATTATTCCTAAATTTCATCTTTTTCTGAATTCTTTTGGATTTTTTGAGTTTTTTACCGGTTCTTTTTTCCTGTATTCGTTTGCATTACACGTGATGGGCTAACCCATTTTTTTCTATTTTTAAAAGTTTTTAAATTTAATTATACCAAATAAGTCACCTTCAGCTACAGCGCAATTTCAGTCCAGCTACAGTAAAAATAATTCATAAGTCATAGCCCAACCGATCACCACCAAAATGATGTCACCGAACAAAATTTCTTGTTATTGTAGTACGATGCCGTGCCGTGCCTCGGCGGGCGGCGCACGCGGGGCCGGCGGCCACGCGGCGCGCGTGACCCTCGTTCCGTTTCGCCGTCTGTCCCCACGCCGAGGTCGACTCCCCACGTGCATTGCCGTCTTGGCGGGGCGGCGCGCGAACCGCGGGGACGCGTGCGGAGCGGAGACTCCCACTCTTTCTTCACCCTTTTTCCCCTTCAATCAATCCAAAGACTTCACTGGGCCGGCGGCTCGTTGACACGACCAGCTTAGGCACGCAGGACCCGTTCTTCGCGGCGGCGTCCAGCGAATGCGAGAGGTGTCGTTAACCGAGTGGTAGGCACAATAAAGAGTTAAAGGACCCCGCTTTCAGCTTTTCTTTGTTTACGCCTTATTCAAGCTAAAAATCACTTCAAACATATCGATTTATACCGGCGTCCAGTGGTTCGTGATGATATAGCAGGTTTTCTCTATTTTCTCTTTATTTTTTTCTTAAAAATCTAGCGGCTGCTATAGTGTAATTTAAGTTAAAATTTAAAAATCATAGCTAAAAAATTAAACGTAAATTTAGTTGAGCACCACCAGAATCTCGTACGCGCAGGTAGGACACGGATCAAGCCATTTTCGAGCACAAATTAGCAGGCCGGGCTTGCAGCTCCATGTTGCGACTAGAGAATTTTACGGTCAACCCAGGAACATGACAGCTGCACATGACACGCGTGACGCGACCAGGGCTACTACGCTGCTACGTTAATTAGTCTCCGGACAGAAAGCAAAGCTCAGTTCCCCATTGGGCATGTGATCCTTCTTCGCTGCATTTGCTTTTATGTGTCAAGCAACACCCGGTGGGACGGTGGATTACTAGAAGCTCATGGGTGGCGATTGGCCCGACAGCAGGAGATCCAACTAGGTCGCTTCAAAAAGCTTAAGAGTGTTTCTTTAACAGTTGGCTTTTAATAAAAATTATACTGTAATAATAGTTAGATCTTTCTAAATTATTTAATTAAAATAATAATAAATTGTTATATCATCACGGACAATACAATACAAAGAAATAAAGGGAAAAGAAAAGACAAAAAAATAAAAGAGCCAAAATAAATCAAAATTAGAACTCGACGTGTTTCAAGTGACTTCTGATTTAAATAAGCTGAAAGCAAAATAAAAATAAAAAAGAAGTTGAGGCTGTTTGGATCCGACTTTAGGTGGTGATCATTTGGGCTTTTTTTGTGGCTTATGGCTAAAAAGCATTGTAATTAATAAAAACATCAGAATGTGACAGAGGCTTATTTAGCATAATTAAATTTAAAAAAATTAAAAAATATGTTAGCCCATTACGTATAATACAAACAAATACAGGAAGAAAAGAACCGGCAAAAAGCTCAACAAAAAGCCAAAAGTTCAGAAAAAGACGAAATTTATGAATAGTAAAAAATAAGTAGAAAGCTAAAAGCTGAAGCTAAAACGATCGCAGTTCTGGTTAACAGGTATAATGAACAGTTAGCACCGAATTGGGAGGCTATCAAGAGGTACTACTGCTTTAATATGCGTGTACAGTTGTTTGGCGATGATAATGCGTGTTGTTGGCTAGGCTAGCACGCCGTTTAGACATTTCAACATGACTTTTGTACTAGTGGTGCTCACTCTGCGGTTGTTCATTCAGTTTCGGTGACCAATTAAACAGTTGTGGTCGGTTTAAAGTATGGAGTGCTTGGGATGCAGTCGTATATGTATATCCACTTATCAAGTGCGTCTTCTCAGTGCCATGAGCTGCAGGTCCGATCAATGTACAAGTGCACCATGTGCGTTAATTTTGATGTCTGTATCCCCTCACCATTAGCTTCCCGAAATCAACTAACGCAATGCATTCTCATGTTGATCGGATTACTGACGCTGGAGCTTGTATGCTAGCAATGAGAAGTGAGTTCCTAACTGTCAGTTATCTCCCTGAAAAGAAAGGGCTACGCTACCAATTGTTTCATATTCTTGATTGAAAAAATGCTTAGCGCTGAAGATATACATTTTTTTGTGAAATAACATTGAAGATATGTCCAACAGCAAAATAAGTAGGAGTAAATAAAATTCAGGACATCCATGATGCCTTTTCGGAACTGTTCTTTTTGGCTGAAACTAGCGGCTTTTGGCTTTTGCTACAATACCTAACTTTCAAATGGGGTATTTTCTCAAGACAGGGTCTACAAGTTAATTGTAGTGCACGTTAAAAGCCTAACATCTGTATTAACCAAAATCGCAAACGAGTATCTATCTCTCTGTAATCTCTGTCGTAAACAGCTAAGATTCAAAAATTTCAGCCAAAAACCATAAACCATAGCCAAACCAAACAGGCCCGTCATTCCCCTCTCGGAGCGCGGAGGTAACCCAACTTCATCTAGTCATTCCTAAGTAGTTTCGTCTACATTACGTCCGACGGCACTGGAACCGGAAACAGATACGGATGTGTTTCGGCTGTTTCTTTTTGGCTTGTTCTTTTCAGCTTATTATTTATAACTTTTGATTTATACTGTAGTAACTAACTTACAAATGGTGTCTAATGATGATATAATAATCCTCTAATTATTACATCATTATATTATTCGAATATACACTTTATTAGTAAAGGGTAGATTCTACAGAATAGTCGTAAATCTTACTATGCTACTTCTTTGTCTAAGGCCATGTTCTTTTCAGCTTCTAAAAGTTGCTTTTCGGCTTTTCTACAGTAACTAGCTTTTAAATGGGGTATCTTTTGAAGATAGGGTATACTGGTTAATTGTAGTACATATTGTACCGACTTCATTTATATCGGCAAAAATCGCACGTGGTTTTCTGTTACTCTGTAATCTCTCGCACAAACAACCCAAAAACCACAAACTGCAGCCAAAAAGAGCAGGCCCTAAGTCTCTCTACGACCAAATAGTCGTAAGTCTTATTACGACTACTCTATGGTCGTAAGTCTCACTACAACTGTATAGTCGTAAGTCTTACTGCGACTACTCGATGATTGTAAGCCTATCTACGACCACATAGTCATAAGTTCTATTGTGACTACTCTTTAGTCGTAACTCTCTCTATGACCATATAGTCATAAGTCCTACTGCGACTACTCGATGGTCGTAAGTCTGTCTACAACCATATAGTCGTAAGTCCTACTACAAATACTTGATGGTCGTAAGTCTATCTACGGTCACATAATCAGTAGAACGGCCACATAATCATAAGTTCTATTGCGACCACTCCTTAGTCATAAGTCTCGTTACGACCACGTAGTCATAAATCCTACTGCGACCACTTCTTGGTTGTAAGTCTATCTACGACCACACAGTTGTAAGTTTTACTATGACTATTCCTTGGTTGTAAGTCTCTTTATGATTACACAGTTGTAAGTCTTACTGCCACTACTTCTTGATCGTAAGCCTTTCTGTGACCACATAGTCATAAGTCTTACTGTGACTACTCTTTAGTCGTAAATCTCTCTACAACCATATAGTCATAAGCCTTACTGTGACTACTTCTTGGTCGAAAATTTATCTATGACTATATCGTAAGTCTCTCTATAACTATATAGTCGTAAGTTTTACTACGACTACTCCTTGATCGTAAGTCTTTCTACGACCCTGTACTCGTAAAATGTCCTACGGCCTAGTCGTTGACTTTCCTACGAATAGCCTATCTAGTGTCTCGTAGAATTGCTTGATAAGTCGGTTAGAACGTGCGCTTATCTTTAATAACCACACACAATCTCCCTCTAACAATAACTGTTGTATGACGAACCGTCCTCATATCTCTCTGAAAATAACTTCTAATGGACGGTTATCATTTGAATTGTTGGGATGTCTTTTGGCACAAGATAACTGCCGTCATTTGGTCAACTATATAAAGGATTACATCAGAGGAGGAGAGGGGAGAGATCTAAGCAAGAGATAGTGCAACACATTTCTGATTACACACTTTGTAATTGTCCATTCTGAGCAATAGCAACACAGGACGTAAAGTTATTATTTTCCTAGGAGAAGGCCCGAACCTGTATAAAAATTTTCGTGTTTTCCTTCTGCATTACTAGATCTTAGTAATAAGAGTTTTCCTAGAATCTAAATAAATCATATGTAAGATCGGTATTAAAACACTGACAATGTCTTTTAAGACGGGGTCTAAAAATCGATTGTAGTAGATATTGTACCGACTTCATTTATATTGACAAAAATCACACACGAGTATCTCTCTTTCCATACCCTCTCTCATGAATAGCCAGAATTCAAAATTTTAAGCCAAAAGGCACAACCCAAAGAACCACCTTTTTGTGTGACTTATAATTTATGGTTAGCTTTTAGCTTTAGTTTTGGTGTTTATGCTAGTGAATCAAATATCAATAAGTCGATAAGTCATTTTGAAACGACTATCTTGATAAACTGCTTCGAAACATCGACAAAGAATCAGTTTTGTTTATTTTTTGAAGAAAAAACATAAATTGTAACTAAAAATAACGGGCCACAACGTGCAACTGGGTATCGTAGCATGTCGTCTAGCCGCCGGGAAACAGTCAGGGAAAATGACACGGACGGATCGTCGCTAGCTGCAGAGCACGGACAAAAAGAGACGGGAGAGCGAAAACGTGTGTGCTTTGTCCAGAATGAGAAGAAAACGCAACCATCTGCCGAGCCCTTTCGGCCCTTTCCCTCCGCCAGCCGCGCCTGCTCTGCTTTGTGCATTAGCACACAGCACCCAGAAGAAAAGCCACCGTCACCTAACTAACTAACTCCGTGCTACGTGGCACCTGCTTTTCACTGTACTCTGTACATGGCTTTATGTCTCCGCGTTCGTGATATCCACATCCAGAGGGAAAGGCACATGAAAAACGAGGCTCATGCAGATGTTGCCCTACTTGTGTGTTTCTATATTGGCATATTTGGTTTTTAGGTCTATTTTTTCCGATGGTTTGTAGCTTTTAGCTGTGGTGTATGATTTTGAGCTATTTGTGAAAGAGATTATAGAGCAACAGAAATTCACATTCGATTTTTTGCCGATATAAATAAAATCGTTATATTGTATACTACAATTAACTAGTAGACTCTATCTTAAAAGACACTCCGTTTAAAAACTAGCTATGGTAGAAAAGTTAAAAGCCGGAAGCTAAAAGCTGTAAAGAACAAGCTCTTTATATATGCAACTTTCATATATATACCAAACTCCTTTAATCAAGTTATACGGGATACTCAGTTGATATATAATGTAGGGTATTTATACAGTGTAAAGTTGTTTAAACTACTACGAATTCTTTTAAAAAGAGTAAAAACATATAATAGTACAAGAGCCAAGGCATGCAGTTTACCATCAATTCTTTGTTAATCTGTATAACTAGAGAAATGCAACATTAGTCAGCTTAATTTAAGCCCTTCACACTCTCCATTGACAGATTCTTGGCCAACCTGAGCTGAGCTTGGGCGCGCCTACCATTTTGGAGCTTTTGATGATTAACGAGGCTCCTTGGAACATATTCCTTCCAACCATTTCCACGGAAAAAGAATATTCCACCGAGCAATAATTCTCTCCCATGGCAGCTCTAAAACAAGAGAAAAGGACTCCTGATGCACCATCCAAAACAAAGCATTCCGGGAATACTTCTATCCACACGTCTCAACTTTCTTCCTTCGGCAAAAAAAAATAAAATGCTGTGTTCCTTTTGGAGGATCATGTTTGGCACCAGCTCTCTACCTGACACCGTGTTCTAGATGGTGTTTCAGCACGGAAGCTTTTGAGCAAAGCTGAATAAATGGAGAACAACGACGACGGAAATGCTCATGGCATATTTTAAAGCAGTGGCGGAGGACCCGATAGGGCAAGGTCTGACGTACGCCAGACCTTGATGCGGCCGGCGGGAGGCGGGCGGCGGGAGGCGGGCGGGGGGAGGTGGGAGGCGGGCAGCGGCTGGCGATCCGCCCCACCTCATTTTTTCCCGTCCTCCGCCACTGTTTTAAAGGCTAAAACAAACAAACAAACAAAATGGTCGCTGTGATGGACTTGATTGTCTGGTGTTTGGTGCAGATGCTTACGACTACGACGTCGAACGCACACGAGAAACGAGCCTGGGGTGACCAAATCGCTCGCAAGCTGCACTGTACTGATGGAACAGTAAAAAGCCCACCACTTGCACTATGGGTCTACCCCTGAAAACGATGTTCTACAATGTTTTAGCTATGCTTCGACTTTACAAAGCGAAGCATGTATGAAAATTAAGTGGCGCCTAACTGACTAATTTTTAAGTCTACAATAAAATCTAAATGCGGTGCTTTAGGTATTAGGGTTTAGAGTTGATTGAGTTTTAAGGGCATCTTCGAATGTGCTGGCGCTAATTGCCTCGCTCAATATTACTCTCTTTGGCTATATTTGAAAAAAAAAGAATTTCGTAGAAATTATACAGGAACTGTCCAATTCCCATAAAAAAAATTCGCATGTTGACGTGTTTCAAACATGGCCTTACCATAAGTCCACAACAATTCGCATGAAGAGCGCTTAGGGCCTGTTCTTTAAGTCAAAAATTGGTGGTGACTTTTGGCTTTTATTACAGTACTAACTTTCAAATGGAGTATTTTCTCAAGACGAGTCTACAAGTTAAACGATCTAGATATTAAAAGCCCAATATCTGTACCAACCAAAATCGCAAGTGTCTTTCTGTAATCTGTACCATAAACAACTAAAATTCAAAAATTTCAGCCAAAAATCAAAAGCCGCAGTCGAAAAGAACATACCCTTAGTTCCGGTCCTTGACCTAGTTGCTTTTGAGTTGGTCTTGCTGGTAGCAAGGGACACGATTCCATCCCTACCACACCTATTAATTTGCAACGGCGTTTTAATTTAAACTCCGTTTGGAAAGTAAATATTTTGTAGAAAATTTATAGGAAAAACTTTCGTTTCTGCAGGAATTTTCCCAAATTGCTGGAGTTTCCTAACTAGAATTGGCAAATAAAAAAATTATGTTTTGAATATGCTATATTGATCCCTACTATAGCCTCCAAAGTTTACCGTATTGACCAAAAGTCAATCTCAAAATCAACCGTAGTGGTAGAAAATTATTTTAAAAAAAAGGCTTGGCAAAAGAATCCTGTTGGCTAATGGACATAATGTATACGGGACTTAATGCGCATAATCTCGGCAACTCTCCAAAGTCCCTTATGCAACTAAAAATTCGAGTAAATCGCAATAGAAATCCTTAAACTTGTTCATTTGTATAATCCACGTCTTTATATTTTTCTCTTTAAAAAGTACCTAAATTACAACAAAGATGCTTGAACTTTTTAATTACATCAATATTTCTATTCATTAGTTTAAGTTACATAGAAATTACAAAACGGGAGTATCTAGATATCATCCGGATGTTTTCTTCCTAACTATCTTCCTAACTATCATCTAAATTTGTGATCCTTAAATTAGAAATCAAAGGGCCCTTTATTTTTAAAGGGGGGAGATTTTTTCAAGAGAGATGAGGTAGAATTCAAGAGGAAGGGAGAGAATTTATGGCTATTGGATTTCTAATCTAATTATTCTAAATCTAAATGATAGTTAGGAAGAAAAATATTCGAATGATGTTTAACAAAAACCCTTACAAAAACAATACGAGAATAGAGCGATTCATTATACTGCCGAGTAGTGCAGACGAGTGATCCTCCTCTCAATCATCCTCAAATACCAGATAGACCTACCACCATTAAAAACGCCTCCTATTCACCACTAACCAATTGCTAACCGAGTGCCAAATCCACAACCAAGACCGCCATTAGTGAAGGCAGATAATCATAGAAGAGAGAGAAACCAGAGAGAGGGATTAGCAGTAACACCAAAACAAAAATTAAAATTTTAAGCTCATGTCTACAAAAAAGCACCCCATAAAAGCAGAGAGAGAAAGTAAGCACACACATTAAAAGAAATAAACATAGAGAGAGTAACAAGCAAGCCAAGCCAAAGTCGTCTTCTCTCTTATCCCTGGTTGGCTCGTTCTTGAGCATCTCATCTACCACTGCTAATCTCCCCCCCCCCCCCTCCCCCCCTCTCTCTCTTCTGTGTGCTCTGCAAGTGAAACCTCTTGGTACTACCTCAAGAGTATGAAAAGATATCATTTTTTGGCTTTAAATTTGCATTCTTATTTTCTCTGGGAGCCATAAAATTTATGAAGTCTCCTCCTGCTTGTTTATCCCAAATATTTTTTATTTAAGGCAGGAGAGAGAGGAGAGAGCGGGGGAGAAGTAAGCAGCGCTGAGGCCGAGCTCTCTCTCTCCCCCCGCACGCAGCTCTCAGATCCAAAGCCGAAAGCAATCGCGCGAAGCCCTACCCCTACCCCTAGATGCGCGCCGCCGGTTGCTGCTGCTGCTGCTAGAGTTCTGCGGAGATGCGGGGCGTCGAGGCGGACGGTGGCGGCGGCGCGTCCTCCTCCTCCGCCGCAGGTGAGCCCTCTCGCGGCAGAATTTGGTGCGCTTTTGGTGGTTTGCTTGGCGTGTTTGATCTGGTCGCCAGTTTGGTTGGTGTCGTTGGTTGGTGGTGCTGTTCTGGCCAATTTGGTGCTCAAGTCGGCGCCTTTGTTGTGCTTTCTGATGCGAATCTCTGGCTGTCGATGAAGAATTATTCGAATTCGGCCTCTTGGAGTTGGGAAGCTAAAGAAATGTTTTCGTTTGTCTGCTTGATTGGTTTCTCGTGCTGTTTTTACCTTTGTTTTCGGTTCTCGCTTGTAATTTGTGTAAAAATTTGTTCTTCGCCGATGCTAATATGATCTGCTGTTCCTTGCTGCAGAGAGTTTTGACGCTGGGCAGTATGCCTTCTTCGGGAAGGAGCCCCAAGAGGGGCTCGAGCTCGGTTGTTTGGAGGATGGCGGTGGCGATGGCAATGGCGGTGGATTCACTGGGCCAGAAGATGGGATGTATCGGCTCTCTTCTGTTGTGGAAGAGGTGCGGATTCCGGAACCTTCACACCCACACAGCGGCTGTATTTTGTTATGAACTATGGGCCTCTCGTTCTTCGTTTGTGTGCTTGGTTCTCATGTATGCTTTTATCTCTTTTCCGATGGCATGCGGATTTTGAATGGTGGCAATTGGTAGTGAGAGGATTAGTGCTGGGTGGAACAACAACCATAGGCCATAGTTCCTAGCATACTTTTCCTTGTGTTGCTTGGCCCCTAACATTCATTTGCTCTCGAGATCAAAAAGAATTATTTCTGCATGTTGGGATCAATAGCTGAGTGCAACAACCGCCATAGGGCCTAGTTCGTTACAGAATGATAGAATTGATTGTTTCACTGTTGGTAGTTATGTCATTTCTTAAACGCTCTAGTTGCTTTTGGACTCTCCATTGCATTATTCGTAGATTGTAGCGCCTGGACTTAGTATTGGGCATACTTGAAATGTTAAGATTTGGTTTGAATCTCCTGAGGATCAAGTGTGGCCATTAAGCTTCATGCCATGTAGCTCTAGACAATAGCAAGTCCGAGCTTATGCTGGTTACTAACATGATTAACTTTTAGTGATTATAGCAAACGCACGCTTGTGCTTGTTGCATGACTCACTTTTAGTGGGTGATCATAATTAGCTAAAGTGCTTGTATAAACAGTTACTTGGAGTTCATTATGATGGGCAAAATTTACATGTAATACTATAAAGGAATTATCCATCAATCTTTGAAGTTTGAACTGTATCTTTTGGAAGCTAAGTTTCTACAGGGAGTCAGGGACACATGCATGTGTGAGCGACACATCTTGTACATGCCATTTTCAAAGTGCTATTTTTAGTTCTGAATTTTGATTTTTTTTGTATTGTTTAATGGTATGCTGTGATTCTGATTCAAACTGCTATGTTCTGCAGATGGACAGTTCAAGTAACTTGTCCGACATTGATGATCTTGCAAGCATTTTTGCTAAGGTTTGCTACTCTTTAACTTATTGCTCTCTTGTTTCACTTTGAGGTTTCAGTTTCAAAAATTCATGGGAACTTTACTTCCATGCACCTGTCACCTATGCTTTTGGGATACACTCCTTTGCAGCAGTTCCTTGTTTAACTAACAGATTTTTGAAGGCCCATTGTGCTCTGTTGCCAAGTGTTTACTCTTATTCTTCCATGATCCAATCTTACTTATATTATAGATAACTGAAATGACCTGAACAGAATGGGCGTAAATAGTTTATTGAACTGAATTGAGAGATTAATGTCGAAATCACTTTACTAAACAGTAGTGGAGTCTTTATATTCCGATTTTATCTAATTCTGGCATGACAATAACCTGTTTTACAATTTGTAAGGTTTTGGCCCCATCTAAGGCCCTGCTGCCTATAGAAGACCAAGACACTGAGTTTGTGGCGATTGAACTTGTTTTGTAGTAGTCAACTAGGCTGTTGTTCTGTTTCTAAGGATAATGCTGTATTGTTGAATCTATGTTGTATTGCGTCGTATCTTAGTGAATGGCCAACCAATGGGGTGATTGGGCCTTCACTTTTGTGTCTCTTGACATATTATTTCTACATGGATCTATATTTCATGATAGCTTTGCTTTAGCCTTCACTTTGGTGCCTGCTTACTGTTATGGTTTCTTTCTCTTACTTGGCATACACTGAGAAATTCACATGTTTTATTGTCAGTTGAACCGAAGCATTAGTGGAACACGGAATCCTGGTGTTATTGGTGACAGACGATCCATTTCAAGAGGAAGTAAGTGACATTTCTGCCCTTATAGCAAATTAATAGTGAAGTTTAATAGTATGGAGTTTATTTTGTGATATGTCCGGTATGAAACATGATCTCAACCTTTGGTTGTTTAAGAATCTTCAGTGTTCACAATATTTTTTGTCTCTTGTGTTTCATGGTTAAAATTTTAATATATTAAAGCTAACAATTTTGTTTCTCATTGTCAACCATTATATTTTCGGTATAATTTTGACTTGCTATACATAGTTGTGAATTTGGGTGTCATGTCAATAGCCTGATATAATCATAACATTATGAAGTCTATAGAACCGTCTTTGTCAGAAAGAAAACTATATTGTAGCTTTTGCATGTGGCATTGTTGAAAGCTTAACATATGCTCAGTTATGATATGCTTCTATACTACATTCTTCACATATTTTCAAAATTTAATGCCATCAATGTTGTCAATAAGAGAGGCTATCTTGAAAAGCAACTGTGTTATGCAAACTCTTGTATGTAGTCAAAAGTCAAATGTATGCCCTAAGATACAATTTGTTACTGAACTATGCAATGCCTTTTTCCAGGTTCTTTAACTGTTGACTGGCCTGAGGATGTAGAGTTTCCCAACTGGGTAGATCAGGATATATTAGAAAACGAGGAATTCCAGGAAAGATGGTGGTCGCAGCCACATTCTTTGGTTCAGCAAGGGGACTACAAACCATTAAGCCGTACATCTTCCTATCCTCAGCAGCCACTGCAGCACCGCTCAAGTGAACCTATCATAGCACCAAAATCTCCATTTACCTCCTTTCCACCACCAGGTGGTAGAACATCCTATCCTGCTCAAGGCCTTACACGTCATGGGAGCATTCCATCACTTGGTGCTGGGCTACAAATGGGTTCTCCGAGCATGTCACTTCCAGGTTCACCATATCATATGGTTGGACTATCTCATGGACTACCATATGGAGGAAGCATGCCTTTTGGCGCCCCTAACCTGCCTGTAAACAATCCAATGCAAAATGACTGGTCAAACGAACCCAACCCATTCACTGGGGAGCATCTTAATCTACTGCCCAACTTATTACCGAAACAATTATCGCTTCCAAATGGCCCAATGTCACAATTTTTATTCTCTCAGCAGCAGCAGAGATTGGCACAGCTCCAACAATCCCATCAGAATTACCTAAATTTACCACCTCATCTATTCTACCCTCACCACTCCCCAGAGATAACAGGCAGGTCTGATTCTGTTAGCAGTGTTCCTTCGTCAAGAGACAAGAGATCAAGATCAGGAAGGGGGAAACACAACATGCGTTTTTCTCAACCCCCATCTGATACTGGTAGTCAGAATGGTGATGGCGGGGGACTAAAGTTTAGATCCAAGTACATGTCATCTGAAGAGATTGAGTCTATTTTAAGAATGCAGCATTCAGCAAGTCACAGCAGTGATCCTTACGTTGTCGATTATTACCATCAAGCTTGCATGGCGAAAAGGGGTGCCGATTCTAGGCAAAAGGTCAATTTCTCCCCGACATCAATGAGAGACTTGCCTTCCAAGTCCCGGTCCAGCGGTGATCAGCATGCATATCTTCAGGTTGATGCTCTTGGGAGAGTTTCTTTCTCTTCCATTCGTAGGCCTCAGTCTCTTCTTGAAGTTGACCTTCCTTCATCAGGTGATGGTTCTCATGATCAGAAGTCTTCTATGAGGCCCTTGGAGAAAGAACCAGTGTTGGCGGCCAGAGTCACTGTTGAAGATGCCATTGGTCTTCTTCTTGAGGTGGATGATATTGACAGGCTGCTGCAGTCTAGCCAGGCACAGGATAACAGTTTCCAACTGAGGCGAAGGCGACAAGTCCTCCTTGAAGGTCTAGCCACATCACTTCAGCTTGTTGACCCGCTTGGGCCCAAAAAATCTGGTCATTCATCTGGATTAGCCCCTAAGGATGATCTTGTTTTTCATCGCATTGTTTCTCTTCCCAAAGGACGGAAGCTTCTGGCTCGTTACCTCCGACTTCTTGTTCCTGGAAGCGAGCTGACCAGGATTGTATGCATGGCTATTTTTCGACATCTGAGGTTCTTGTTTGGAGATTTGCCATCAGATTCTAGTGCAGCAGAGACAACAGTTGCTCTTGCAAGGGCTGTTTCGTCTTGTGTGCACCATATGGATCTCGGTGCTCTTAGTGCTTGCCTTGCTGCTGTTGTCTGTTCATCTGAACAGCCACCTCTCCGCCCGCTCGGTAGCTCTGCTGGTGATGGGGCTTCTCTTATTATTAAATCAGTATTGGATCGAGCAACTGAGTTACTGACTGATCACCATGCCGCTGCCAGCTATACTGTGTCAAACCGAACTCTCTGGCAGGCATCATTTGATGCTTTCTTTGGGCTGCTGACAAAATACTGTCTCAGTAAGTATGAAAGTATTCTGCAGATGCTTGTCATGCCATCAGGCTCTGTAATTGGATCTGAAGCCTCCAAAGCAACTAGCAGGGAGATGCCAGTCGAGTTACTACGTGCAAGCCTTCCTCATACAAACGAACAGCAACGCCAGATGCTGCTTGATTTTGCTCAGAGATCCATGCCAGTAACCGGTTTTAATCCCCCTGGTGCTAGTGGTGGACTCATCACTTCTGAATCTGTTCCTGGTTGATGTAACTAAAGATACCAAAGGGCAAAGGGTCAATGCGTGAAGACTTCGATGCAATTGTCGTCAGATGGTAATTCTTATATTTGGAGACATGCATGCCCCTTCATAAGCTGTGAGATTGGAGAAGTTCCATTGGCTTAGAAACTAGCCTTCAGATTGTGACTTAAGTGTAGGTTTTGATATTAATCTAATAGACCAACAATCTCCTTTCCGTGGGTCATTTAATATAACACCCACCTGATGATTATAATAGACTATGCATGAATGTATACTGTTGTAACTCTGTGCAGTCATGAACTGGTCACATCGTCGGGGCAATCTAGTTTTTAACATTTATGTGTTCCCATTGATGATGACCGTAGTTGGCGTCGCAGTGTTGTACAGGTTCGATTATTAAGGCCTTCCTGTCTGTTCTTTTTTTACGAGTGTGGTAGGTGCCAAGTACAAGTATGTGCTCCCAATGAATAATAAGGAAGTACTACTATTCTTACACTTCTGGAAAGGCATTTCTTCAAGTTCGCCTTAAAAGATTTTATAGGTGTGTACCAGTATGCTCCAGCCTTCTAGGTATCCACTGATATTTTAGTGAAGCTGTTTGAAACAAAACCGGATTTTCAAAAGATTTGAAATTTTCATCTGAATTTGATCCTTGTGATTTCTAGCCAATTTCCTCACCCAATCTCACCACCAAAGCCTTAAGATTCATGCTACATTGCCTCAACGGCCAATTCTTGCGTTGGCACTGTGCATCACCCGAAAATAAAATCATCGTTGCCTTTGTTTTGCTGTCGCCAGATCTCTCTCAGTTGCTCTCGCGTCTTCTCGCGCCTTCCCACCGTAGCCTCGCTGTTGCAACTGGTCAGAGGTTGTACCACCTCGTCTCTCCCGCCTCTGACACCCTATTAATTGCACTGGCGACGCGTCAGCCCCGTCAGCCGAACTTGCAGTCGTCGTAGCTTTCTCTGATTACTGCCTTGTCAACTCCCCTGCTCTGTCTCTGCTCTCATTCTCTTAGCCGCTAACCTGACACACTGCATCACCTTTTGACCGCCGCAATGCCGCGCCCGAGGCAGCCTACACTTCCCCTCTCCTAGCCGTGCCGTGCCCTCCCGCACCTTCTCGACCACTGCCACGCGCTGTCGCCGCCTTAGCCTCGTCCCTATGCCGAACCGCCATGGGACGACTAAAAAAGCCCGAGACCCCCTCCAGACATCAGTCAAGCATCTAGTAAGCTATCACCACACCCCAATTGAGTTTTCGACCAGAGCCTCACCAGTGACCGCCTGAAGACCTCAAAGTAAGTCAAGTCTCGATTTCGTCTATTCAATCAAATTCCAATTGCTTCCACCTGTAGCACCCTCACACTCCCAGAAACACCACCGAAGCCTTGCCATAGCTTCCCAAAACCTCTCCTGCCCTGGCGACTAGTGCTGCCGCTCGGCTATGGAGCCTCACCGTGGACGGCTCAACACAGCCATTTCCGACCCGAGCTACCACTTCCCTAAGCTTTCTCTAACCCAGTGATGCCCAAACCCTAACTCTACCGTCCGATTAACCCGCCGTTAAGCCCTATGCCATTAACAGCTCCGAGAAGAGGAGACCTTGCCGCAGGCGAACGCCAACTCCCCAGCTGCCGCTGAACCCCAAAATGAAAACCCCTAGGCACCAGGAACCCACCCATGGTCGTTGATTAATGTTTTGACCACGGATTTCCGATCGCCCCATCACCTGAAATCTCCAGCCGCTCCCCTGTTTCAACTTCGACCGCTCCGCCGCTTGAAGCCTTCGACCACCTTGTAATCGAGAGAGACTTTGACCGCGCCGTTTCAAGTCCTGAGCAACACCACTTGTACGCCATTCGATGCTATTAAACTGCTCGAACATTGTCCGATCTCTTAAGCCACCTAGACGCCATCCAAACCCTACAACCGCTCGGACATCGTTCGATCTATTAGCAACTCGTGCACCATTCGATCTTGTCGACTTCACACTTAGCCACTTGGTAGTCATTACGACCACGTTGCCATTATGACCACATTGTGGTTTACGACCTCGACATGGCTTTCGACTACGCTATGGTTTACGACCACGATGTAGTTTACGACTGTGTCGTGATTTACGACCACACTGAGTGCTTAGTTTCCGTAGTTGTAACTCGGTTACGACCACGCCTTTCAGCCTCACCAATACCGTCGATCACCTGAGTACTCGTAGGATTCTTCCGACTACGTTCAGTGCTTCGACTTGCCGCAACAATATATACCATATCGGAGAGTTCTAAACTAGTTACAATTAAGAAGAGATTCTTACAATCTATTTGATCGGTGAGTTGCTATAGTTTCATTACTTTCTAATGTTGGTCAGGCCATAATCTTAGGATTTGATTTCTTGTAGCTGGCCAACTAGCATTCCCATATGATCTGGTTGTCATGAGTTTGTCTGGTATGATGTATTTATTTGGTTCCTCCTAGAATTTGCAATAGTCTTGATATTAATGCTAATGTTGAATGCCTTAGTAACAGAAATTATATTTTTCTAGAATAATTACAGAATCAGTATCTTCTGCCAATATGCAGTTAATCCCTTGTATCTATGTTTTGTCTCATGGCCTCTGCCCTCTGGCATTGTAAGCATCTCTTATCTCCTCTCATTTTTACAGAGCTGATCAGAGCTTAGCTGTTTTGAAGCATGCAAAAAGTTGCAAAGAGGGCATGATAGCCAAGTCTTCTATCATGCTTGGTCTTTGGAGAGACAGATGAGGAGGTGAAACAAGCCATGATTGACTTTGTGTAAACCATAAAGTTGGGAACGAATTTGATGCTACAGCCAACAGAGACATTTGACAGTAATGGAGTATATGACTCTTGAGAAGTTCCAGCTTTGGAAGGAGCATGGAGAATCAGTGGGTTTTCGTTATGTTTCTAGTGGACCTCTGGTAAGTGCTACATCTAGTTACCCCCTTCGGTTTTCCCTCTAAATACAAATAGGATACTGTATACCACCGCTCTGAAACAAATGGCACTACAATGCATAACTAAAGTTCAGGAAATAGTATCTTGATTGCCTGGGCTATAAAATTAATCAAGAAATATAGCTTGCGGACCTATTATTAGTTGTTTAATATGGTAGTGGAGTGACATGCAGTTTGATACTGCTCATATCAGTGATTCACAAGAACTCACTCTCTCTATTATGTGGTTTTTCTTAGGTTCGGTCTTCATACCGTTCAGGAGAGCTCGTTGTCCAAAATTTGGTCAGATATAACAAAATTAAGCCTGCATCTGCATCATCTTAATCAAGATATCTTCGTACAGAAGCAAACCATTGGATTCTTCTGCTGTGTATGCTCAGAGCAGCAGAATAAAAGGAGGGCGGCATAATCATTCTATTCTTCTGAAAGTTGATCCCCTACTTTTCTTTCTGGATATGCATGCACATTTTTGATCTCTACAGTAATTGCCCCTGTTGAATAGGAAATTCAAGGGCGCCAAATTTTTTGTGCTTTATCATTTCCTTAGACACAATACACGAAAAGCTGTACGAATAGGAGTCCATATGAAGCTGTCGCTTTGCCGTTGATTAACAATGCTTTATTCGTCATTTGATCAGAAAGAAAAGAGAGAGAGAAATGTAGCACCTTACATGCCAATATAAGATACTACTATGAAACATCATTATCAAAGTAAGAAATAAATAAGAACGACATTAGAAATCACAAGAATTTAAAATTTTAATAGAGAACCAACGGAAACTGAAATAAATGTTTGAAATATAGGACTGATCAACTTCTAACCAAATAAATAGTTAAAGAGAACACAAATAGTGGCAAAACACGGTGCTGAAAACTTGAATACTCCCACCCATGCATGTTGCTATCACTCCATTGACCTTTTACCTGAGAACAGAAAGAGCAAACGTGAGATTTGTAAATCTCAACAAGTACCCAACAATGGTCGTAACACGGTGAGCAAAGGACAAGTAATACAAACAAGTAATTGACACATGTTAATTGCAATTGAACTAGGTTATTGGAAACACTGATACCGAACGGAGATAGGAGTAACAGGAACCGTGGAAATAAAGATATTTGTTATTTAGCAAGTTATGACAATGGCAATAGCGATTACTATCCACATATCTGATTATACGAGAATAGTCAGGCACAACATTATCCTCGACTGTATAACTGTAGATGGGGTGTAATATACCGAGTAAAGAAAGTGTACGGCCCCCTGTACGTTACCAGGTGGGTGGAAATCCCCCCTATATGTGGGTAGCCCCAGACTAGGTAACTGTTATATTGTTAATAGGTTATATGGTGTGAAATTAAGGGAACTAAGAGAAGACTGAGATAAAATTATGATAGGAAGAAGAATTTGCTAAGGTTGAAAATGAAGATGCATGATTTCTGATATGCGGGCAATGTGGAATGATAATATGGTGGTAGTGATCTAGAAATTATTCTAAAAGAGGTATTAAAACATAACTCACATAAGGGTTGATAACTATCCAAGTTTTATTATGTAGTGAGTGATTATTAGTCAAATTAATAGGTATTGTATAGATATCATTCATGACACATATGAAATCATACAAATAAAGGATCATGATATTAGAAAAAATAAACATAGTAGCCCTAATGTTAAAAGATTGCTAGCGGTTTAAACCTAAATTTGAAACATGTTTATATGATACCCCCATTAATGATTTAAGCATGAATTCTAAACACTAATTAAAAGTATGAATTCTAAAATATTATTAACTGAGTATTCTAATAAACCTAAAAGCATGTGAAATAAGATAATCTAGAACAACATGGTATGAATACAATATTAGAAGTTTACAACCAAACAAGTATTAGTAACATGATAGCAGTCAGGCACACATTGGTGATGTGATAATAACCAGGTATGATTTAGTAATATGATAACGATCATGTAAGCATTGGTGATATAATAAAAACCAGGTAACTTTAATGATATGATATTAGCCAAGTAATTTTAGTGATATGATATTAGCCAAGCAAGCATGAGTGTCATGATAAGTGTACTCAATGGCAAGATGATAAGTAATATGGAAATATGTGGTATGCGAAACGGAAAAATCACAACCGCGAGGTACTTGCCTTAAGCACGCTCAACGGACTCACTGCACTCTGGAATGTAACTGCCCGAATGCTCCCTCAACAACCGCGTATGAACCTACACGATGGACCGGAAGTGAATCAGATGAGAGTTATGACAAGATTGTAAAAAAGTCAGCTGGAGGTTGTTCGACCAGTAAAGAACGCGTTCGGTAAGATTTCGTTGTGTGAATCGCCGTTCGGCCGCGCGATCCATCGTTCGACTGAACGAACCACGGCCTGCTACACAACCCAAGAAAACTCTGCGCGAAACATTATTCGGCCACTCCTCCTGGCCACCCGAACCACACGGCCGAGAAACTTGTCCAACGGCCTCTCCGGCTGCTGCCGCCGCCATCACCGGCCACCGACGTTGCCGGCCACCATCGGTCGCCACCTGCGCCACACAAGCCGCCACTGCCACCGCCCTGCGCCTCATGCTCAGACTTCGCCGGCTGTGCGGCCATGCTACCTGCGCCACCACCGCCTGCGTCGTGCCGCTGCCGCCTTTGTGCCTTACGGCCCGCGCATTGCTGTAGCCGCGCCTCATGGCCTGTGTGCCGTCGCAGTCGGCCGTGCTGCCTGCCATGCCACCGCCTCCGGCTTACCGTGGCCCGCAACCGCTA
The DNA here is from genome assembly GCA_036346575.1 of Dendrocalamus sinicus. NCBI lineage: Eukaryota > Viridiplantae > Streptophyta > Magnoliopsida > Poales > Poaceae > Dendrocalamus > Dendrocalamus sinicus. The sequence goes on along the minus strand of CM070643.1, from coordinate 17,265,980 downwards.
CCGCTGATCTGCCATGGCGCTGCCACACCGTGCAACGCCGCGCACTGCCATGTCGTGCCTGCGTCATGAGTTGTCGCGCGCGCTGGACGCCGCTGCTTGCCGCTAGCGTCGGCGCCACCTGTCCCGGCCAGGCCACTCCTGCATACCGCTGGTCTCACGGGGAAGAAGAGAGAGAGAGATTGGAAAGAGATTGGATGGGAGAGAGACAGAGATAGGGAGATAAATATGGAGGAGAGGGAGATAGAGATGGATTCGTTTTTTTGATGCTACAGGAAACGAGTGGAAAGATGGAGAAAAGAGAGAAAAACACTTTATTCCCATCCATGGCTACAGTAGTGTACTTGATGAGTTGATTCATGACAAACAGACATTCCACAGCTCATGATAAGCTCGCCAAACTGATGGAGCTCATGAGATGCTCTCTGCAATGTATAGATTGCGGACTCCTGGACTCCAGTGTGATTTAGTTCCTCACAAAAGGAGAAATATACTTCTAAAAAAAAGAAAATAAATACAGATATCCTCATGCGCAAAAAAGAGAGAAGAAATAAAGATTTTAACCTGCTGTCCCGCACAACTCTAGGATTCTCGAGTACAAGAACACAACGAAGTGAAAGAACCGTAATATTCACTACTCGCTGCAACACGCGCGACAAGCGTGTGAATAAGCAGAAAAAGGACGTTGCGGGGCGGCACATGCAGCGCCATCGTTTTGCCTCGGTGTCTACATGTCACAAGCTCAAGCTCTGCTCATGGCATCCTACAGGACAGTTCTGCTCTAGTCTTTGGCTCCGTCCAGTGCCCCAGCAATAGAAATGGGGAACAAAAGCAGCATGCATCGCACTACACTGCAATTGTTCGTGGCAATGTGCAGTGTGTCATGCGTTTGTGGCAGGTCAACTATGCCGGCCTAAAAGGCTAAAACTCGTGTGGTACAGAGTGGTAAACGACTGCAGGACATAGCGTTCTCATGAATGTTGAATCGCATCTTGCCACTGAATTGGTTGGGGTAAGATCTCAGGCAGTTATCATTGCCTATTTGGTTGATGGAACCTGCTGGTACGTGTGAGCTCATTTAGAAGAAAACAGCTATACAGTATTACGGTCTTTTTTTTTGAGGAATTAATATTACAGTTCTAACACTTGGACCTTCAAAACAACACTCTTCTTTATCTTAACTGTGTCGTTGAATTGAGTTCCTCCAAAGTCCAAACTTCAAAGCACATGAAGCAATTTTGTGATTCTGAACAGCCATTAAATCACAAGAGGTGACTAGTTAGTCGTACAATCAGATTTACCCTCGAGAAAAGACCACTTTTTAACCTTTTGGACTTGGTTTGTTTTTTAACCCTAAATTACAAAATTGTCTAAATTGGAATCTCGAACGATCGAAACCGTCCACTTTACCTCCCTCAACTCAAATCAGACTGGCTGACATGGCACCGACGTATCCATTCTTTGCTGACATGCATCTAGGTAGGGCTGACGCGACACTCTTGTGATGTGACACTCTTCTTCTTCCTCCTCGCCACCCTTTCTCTCTCTTCCCATGCTTTCTCTGCTCAAATCAGTTGTGCTCCACTCGTCGGCCAATGGCAGTGGGCCTCGAAGGTCACCCTTCTCTTCCGTCCCTCCCTCGTGCTTTTGTGTCAAATGCTGTCACCATGCATAGCTTCAACTCATGCTCCTCTCATCCATCTTGCCACCCTGTCTCACCAAGAAATTGTGAGCTTCTTTGCCCCATATAAGCCGCGCCGCATTGCTTTCTCCACTATCTTCAACCTCATTCTTCTTCCTTGCGCATGGGGGTGAGATTAAACTTGAGCTTGACCTTCTTCTTCAATGCCACCCCCACGTCTACCAAGCTCACACAGTGGCTCTGATAAGCATCGACGTCAGCACTCATGCCCATCTTCTTCTCTTGGATTCCCCTGTCTCCTTATCGGCTCATCCTTCTTTTCCTCCCACACGGTCGCTATGAACACCATCTTCTTCTTTGTATCTCTTAGACCATGTGTTGGTCGTGCAACGAGTGATGATGAATAATTGGCATTTGAGTTTCATTGAAATTTGTGTTTATGAGAGTTTTGGTTGATGCACTATTGTTACTGGAGTTTTCAGGCCAGCAAGTTTGGTCGGCAGGCGTTGATCATGGCAGATTGACCACGATAATCAACCACAGCAATTGACCAAGGTAGGTCGACTACAGCAGATGACCACAATATTTTGACCATGACAGAATGATCACGGATGAACGAGCACTGCAGAACGACCGTAGCTGAATGACCACGGCATATCAACCACGATAGATCGATCATAGCTTTTCGATCACGGCATTTCGATCATGACATTTTGACCATGGCAGAACGACCACGACAGGTAATTGGTATACTTCGACTCCGAACAATGAACCGGTCGTGAACTTTAGTGAACCGGTTTTAGCTATAGTGAATCGGACAAAGATCGCAATCTCATCTGCTACAGCAACTGGTCGATGATCGTAGCTATAGTGCCTTGTCGTAATCGTAGACTTTGCAGTTTGTTATCGTAGTCGTAGACTTCGTGGACTATTGTCATAATCATAGGCTTCGCGATCTGTTGTCTTAGACTTTGCGGTCATTGTCGAAGACTTTGTAGTCGGTGGTTGATAGTATAGTGGATGGTTGATGGTCGGTAGTCTTAGATTGGGAGTGCTACGATGATTGTGATTTATGAGTATTCTGAGAGGTGATAATTCTCGAGTATTGTGGTTTTCGAGTGCTCGTTGAGTGGTTGTACTGAGTGGACGGAAGTTGATTTTCTAGAAAGCTTGGAAATTATGGTCGTGGCTGATCTAATTGGTGTTGATGGATGAATAAGGGTGTGATATGAGTGTGTGTCGACTAATGTTTGTCAAGTTGGGAAAAATTTGTGGTGGAAAATATATTTTTTGGTCTTTGCAATTGCAGGTTGGCTGTGGAGACGGTCGTGGTCGATGATGAGGAGGACCGGCACAAGGATGGGGAAATATGATGTCTAGGCGGTCGAGGATATCACGAGATGGTCTGGCTCATGTTGGAGCACGTGGAGATCAAAAGTGGTGATGCGTGAAGTTGTAAAGAGAGTTCATAACTTGGAAGATTTAGAGATTGAGTAATACCCGTGTTTAAAAGAGTTTCGGATCCCTTGTTTTTTAGAACAGATATAGTTAGGAGACCGTGTTTGAGGTTAACACAGTTTTGGTCGTTAGCCTATAAAAGCAGAGAGAGGTTAAGGGCTAACGTGAAGGTTTTTGGGAAAAGATTGAAGAGGCTTAATTTTGGCTAGAATTTTAGGGGTGCTTGTGAGGGCACTTTGTAGATACAGAACATAGTCTAGAAATAAAAGATTAGATCTATTTCTGAGAAGTTAGTCGGCGCCAGTGGCATCGTTTTCTGGGTGTCGATTTTGACTCGTTCTCATTACGAGCACGTCATGCGTGGCGAGATAGAGTTTCTTCGTCAACTAGATTGCTCGCTGAGTCTTCCACTTGATTGTCGCCAACAGCACCAGTGTTAAAGCATTTGAACATGGGAAGATTATGACTATGTACAAAGGGCAGAGCGAGCAGTCAATCGAGTAGTTGAATACTGAGCGATCCATCGAGCACAGCGGTTGAGCGAGCAGTCTAGCAAGTGAGTGGTCGAAATCTTCATCAAACACTACGAGATTTGAAAAAGTGGGTGCAATCATTCACCCACTCTTATTGCCATCGACGATCCTACAGTATTTAATGACACACCATCCGACATCGTCGCATCCCATTCTCTGTGTTCCATTGAATTCAGTAAGATCTCCCAAAAAAAACATTCACATCATATCGTGTTCCAGGTGCTCCTCTTCGTTTTTCCCTCAATCAATTTTGTATTTACTCTAGAGGAGCTTGCTATCGTCGCCTTCTTCGCCAATTCCAGCTGAGCCCGCTGCCACCAACACCATTCTTCTTCAGGTGAACTCCAAGCCAATTCCTTTCTCCTTAACCATCACCTAGCTTTCCTTTTCCTCCCCCAAACTCTAATTTTTGCTCTCCCTTTGAGGGCAATGCCACCACGATGAGTTCCAGGTGTCGCTACACCATGGGTCACCACCCACACTGGTGAGCTCCTATCTCTCCGTAGATGCCTATGCGCCTCTCTGTTTTGCCCTTCTGCATCCCCGGCCGATGCCTCTCTCCTCCCCTTACTCCGGCCGCCACACACATCACCATGCACACGCCCCCCCCCCCCACCCCGAGCACGAGCCAATGCCCTTTCAACCACGCCACCACCTTTCCCTAGCTCCCACTCCCTCCTAGCAACTCATTTTATATTCGTCTCCACCCGACTTTCGCCCTACCACTGCCGCTGAGGCATCAGAACTATCACCGCACACTTCCCTTGTCTCGCCTCTGTGCTGCCTCCCATTTTTCCTTATGTCTCTGTCTGTGTGTATGATAATTGGTCCCGCTTACATAATATTACAATTATGTTAATTAAGCGAAGGAGGCATCACATTAGCTCTACATGGATGCCATGTCAATGAAAAATGGACATGTCGATGCCATATTAGACAAAACCCATTTTGGTTTGGGTGAGAAGGGTAAAGTGGATGGTTTTGTTAGTTCGAGATTTCAATCTAAATGATTTCAAAGTTCAGGGTTGGAAAACGAATGATACTATAGTTAAAGAGTGAAAAGTGAACTTTCTCTTCACATTGTGCACAGTACAACTAATGTACGGTGCACGAAGTTGCTATTTCCCCACTCCTTTTCACAGTGGTAAACCTTCACGGAACAGTACTTGCTTTCTTACCCGCTTACATCAGTGGCTCACTATCGATTCATACGTGAACGGTCAGACTTGTCGGCTTCACACATATGTTACCCCGGCCAACTGGTCGAGAGCCAGTGAAAACTCCAACTATAGTGACAAATCACCATCTGGAAAGCACATAACGATGACAAGAAAGCGTTGTTCTTTTCAGTGGCAGAACAGCCGCGAGGTACACACATCGACCACTGACCTTTCGTCTCCACTTGCTAGCACTAGCACACTCTAAAACGGACCACTGCAGGATCAAAATCGATCAAGACGGCCTGGCCCCGGCCGGCCGGTAGATGGTCCACGCCCGCCGTAACCAGCTAGCCCGTGATCAGGTGACAGGTGAGCGTACGAACACCTAACTCGTTTTTAACAGCGAGAGCTCGGCAGTTTCCTCCCGAAACCCCCCCTCCCGCGCTGCCACACGAGCCGCCGCCCCACTTCTCCAGCGGCGGCACGGCAAGATTCGCACCGCCGAGCGCGAAACCGACGCGAAAAACCAAGATTTGCCAGCGTACGCCGAGGCAGCGCAGCGCCCCCACGCGCGCGGTCCTCTCCCACTCACTCCACCGGCAGGAGAGGGCGGTGGCCAGAGAAGCGCAGTGCCTGTTCTTTAAATTAAAAGCTTGTGGTTTTTTATTTTTACTATAGTATCTAACTTTCAAACGGAGTATTTTCTCAAGTGGGGTCTACAAGTTAGGGCCTGTTTGGATCCACCCAGATTTTAAGAATCTGACTTTTGGAAACTGGGTGGGATCCAAACAGATCAGTTTTTGGGGCAGTTTTTAAAATCTACCTACCCAGATTCTTAAAAACCAAGAAGCTGTTGATACCCAGCTTTTACCAGTTTTTTTGGCACAAATACCCATTTACCCTCATTAAAGACCACGCATGGCTGTTTAATGTGCTGTTCAAGAGCAATAAATGTAAGGGTATAATAGTCTATTAGCACCAATCATAAATGAAAACAGCTTTTAAAAACTAGGGGATCCAAACACCCCATCAGTTTTTGCTTAGAAACCAGTTTTTAAAAACTAGAAGTAATAGCTGGTTTTTAAGAATCTGAAACTGATCCAAACAGGGCCTTAAACAATCTACACGTTAAAAACCTAACATCTGTACCAGCTAAAATCGTAAGTGAGTATCTGTCTCTCCGTAATCTGTACCGTAAACAACTAAAATTCAAAAAATTCAGCCAAAATTCATAAGTCGTAGCCGAAAAGAATAGACCCGCAGACTGCTCGAGCGAATCGCAACAAATCTCCGGCGAAATCTGATCCGGTTCTGCAGAGGCTGCCCGCGCTCACGGGCGCGACGAGCAGGAAGGCGCCAAGCGGCACCAGGAAAAAGGAGCCAACGGCGCGGAATTAGGCCAAGCATAGGCCCGTGTCACGTACCTTCCGGCGTCCTACACATGCATGAGTGACGCCTGGTACTTGGTCACTCGGATACAAACTGACCGTAACGGTTACCGACCCTAACTGTTGCACACGGATCTACTACGTTGGTTGGTTGGTGTGGCGAGTGCAAAGCCGTCGGATCTAAAAAACACCTACCCGACCGTACACTGTCGCCGTTCACCATATTTGTTTCTCTTTCTTAGAAAGTGTTTGGACAAGGGAATTTCTTTGGGAATTTTTTTTGAACTAGTTGCCAAGGTTTTTTCTATAAAAAATGCCCCATAGGCCGTTGATTCAATCATACGGCCAAAAACGTGCGCATCCTCCCAGGTCTAGCCTCTAGCGCCAGTGCGCCACCCAACGGCTACCTCTAACGTCTCCCACGCACCCACGCTGCTACCACACATGTCGGCACTGTTCCCCCATTATAACTAATAAATTTTATATTAGCAAAAAGCGGAATTAAGATGTTGTTCATATTAACTTCTGTTTCTATTTTTTTTATAGTAAATAGTTTTTGAATAATATCTAACTTTCGAACAGCAGGCCTGGTGCTGCACAGTGGCCAGACAGCAGGTAATTAGCCCTAGGCATTAGTACTTAATCATCCGTTTAATTACGCACCACTCAAATAATGTTTAGAGGTAGCACGCTGCATCAGGAATCTCCATAAAAAATTTCATAATTTTTCATAACTATTTGCTACCTCTAAAATTTTTTGAAGTGATGCATAACGGTTTAATTGCCTGGTTAATTATGCGTCGTTCCAAGAATTTTTAGATATAGCAAATAGCCTCGAAAAATTGTGAAAAATTACACAATGTACCACGATTCCTCGGAAAGTTCCACAAAAAATGTTGTAATTTTTTGAGCTCATTTGCTATATTTACAAATTTAAAAATTTATAACATAAAACTAGTAATTTAGACAGGTAATTAAGCCAGCTAATTAGCCAACTTAATCACCTGCCATTTTGTGGGTTGATGGCAGGCCACCTGCCGTCTATTGGCCGGATGGTAGACATCTTGTGTTGACTATTGGGTGCTACTGTTCGGTCCTGCCGTCTGTTGGCCGGATGGTAGACGTCTCGTGCTGACTATTGGGCGCTACCGTTCGGTTGCAGAAGCGTTATTTTTTTAATACCATTGTATGTGGTTATTTCTGAAAATACTTATCGAAAAGGCCAGTAGCAAAAGTTCCAAAAGAGGTTGCTGCTGCATGCTACGGAGGAATCTTCGCCGATGGGGCACTCATGTCCGTCTTCCACGAGTACGGCCTTGCCGGACATGATCAGCATCATTAGCCGACTCACTAGACGCAATAATCACACCACGTACACGCGAAATTTTATGGTGTCACCATTACAAACATCCGGCTGCACAATAAGCCAATCGGAAATTAACACGTGGCATATATATACTGTAGTGACAATGTATTATTTTTTTGTTTGCTTCCTGCTGTTTTCCCTTGCTGCAGCAGCATTTGTTACAGTGATCCTTGCCACATGCCTACATCGAATAGGCTCGGTACACGACTGGATCCGTGTACCCGTGGCACTATTTCTCCACACGCGCACCTTCTCGTTTCTCTTATGGCCGCCCTCTTCGTCACAAACACAACATTTCGCCGTGCCGAGAGACGAGTCAGATCGATCGGCGGGCAATGATTGCCAATGTAGGGCTCGACCGGCAGATTAGAGAATGGACCAACTCATGTTATCATCAGCTGCTACTGGTCTAGTACTACCACTACACTTCTCTACAGTGAGTGATGGCAGGGCGAGCAAAAAGCACAGAGTGTGAGCTTGGCACCTACAAGCATCATCATCTCCATCCAAGGGAAGGCCATGGAGTGTTGCACTTTCCAAGTTGCAACTTAGGACCACACCAAAGCAGCAATGCCACCAACCCCAACAGTGCTGCTTGCCTGCTTTCCCCAGTCATCTGGTGGCGACCTGGTGAGCAGAGCAGTGCTAGTTGCTCGCTCTGCTCGTCATGTGCTTGTGTTGCTTGTGTCATGTCACCATCGGGTTATCTTTGGTTTGGAATAGCATCAGCAGTACATGCCACCTTTCCTTTCTTTTTCTTAAAATGAAAAGAACAAGTCTTGCGGATTGTTAATCTGTTGTGCACTTATGCTTCATACATCGAAGTCAATTAAAAAGGGCATAAATGACCCATTTTTTTTTTCTTCTGAGGATGTAACTTCATTTGTTTGTGAAATGTCCAGGCTTCATTTTTCTAAGTATCTTGCATTTTGCCTTGCCCATTGCAGAAGTTTGTTGGCAGATGGCCCCTTTGATTTTAGGGTTTGGGTTGTTGATTGGATCCATGAAACTTTTGGTAATGATTAGTTTATGTGCACCTTTGGAATGGAGGATCCATGATATCGGGTCTGTTCTTTTCGGCTGCGGTTTATGACTTTTGGCTAAAATTTTTGAATTTTGACTGTTTACAGTACAGATTACGGAGAGACAGATACTCACTTACGATTTTGGCTGGTATAAATGTTGGACTTTTAACGTGTAGATCGTTTAACTTGTAAGTCTCGTCTTAAGAAAATACTATATTTGAAAGTTAGGTATTGTAACAAAAGCCAAAAACCGCTAGCTTTTGACTTAAAAGAACAGGCCCATCATGAACTGCCGGCGACTAGTGAAGCACACCGCAATTTTATACTCGATGTTGAGTTTTTTTTTTCTTAAATAGTGCAGTCGAAGTGCAAACGAGTGGCGTTATCAAATGGGCATGCTTGGTCTTGTGCTTCAAAGTAGAACTGGGACGATACCGAACGTGCAGAGATAAGCGACAGGAGTACCATTTAAGCGTTAATTGGGTAAGCTAGGGCGAGGATAATTCAATTGGAATCTAAAACAGCTTGTGCTTGAGAGTTTTTTTTAACCATCTGCATCATTGTACACCTAAAAATGAATCAATGCTACACATGAATATTCTCTTGAAAGGACTGAATTAATGCTCATTATGTTCAAAAAAGGAAGAACACGACCATCGACTTTTTTGTGGATGTGTTCAATTTATCATTGTAATGGCTTCCATAAACTAAGGCTCTGTTTGGTAGAGCTCTAACTCTAGAAAATCTGTAGATTTTTTAGAGCTGGTCATATGTAGCTCTAGGAAATCCTGGACCTAGAGCTGCATGCATGTTAAGTGTATTTACATGACTCATTTCATTTATATTATATATTAAATAAAAATATTTAAATCACTTTAATTTAGTCAACAAACTACAGATCCAGCATAGATCTCAGAGCTAGAGCTGTGCTAAATGGGGCCTAAAGGTAAGACCAGTTCCATGTGTAAGGAAAAACTACCATTACCACTACTACTAGTAAAAGTTTTTTTTCACTTAACGGATGCATAATTGATTCAATGATAGCATTGCGTCATACATATCTGCAAGGGAAAAATCCTAGAAAAGAAGCAGGTGGAAGAGTACCGACTAGACAATTCTTAGCAAGGCAAAAAAAAAAAAGACCGTTTGATATGCATTGATGATGAACAGCCATGGGGAAATCCATCGATCCAATTAAGTAATGGAGTGTGATGGTAGTTAAGATATCTGTTTGTGATTTAGTAGTAGTAATACACGCCGTCCTTTACCGATAAAAAAGAACACCCAAGTACTGTTATTTAACCAGACCAAGCACAGTGCGCAATGCTTGGCATACAACTCCATGGCAACATGAGCATTTTTACAACTGCTACAGGCATGGAAACATTTACTATGGTTATAATTTATGATTTTACTCAAATAAATAAATAGGACAGTTTCTTCCTTACCATTTCGAAGTGGCTCATCAAAATAACCTTTTCAAAATAATTTATCGATTTATCGATATTTGATTCATTTGCATAGGCGTTCATGCTACGAACAAAAATTATAAACTACAGTTGAAAAAAAACTATCCTATATGTGTGAAAGATCACCCTATCGAAAAATCAAAGTACTCCTGCCATAACCGAACTTTGGAAGAAGAGCATGAGCAAACATAGACGCGGACTACATAGTCCCGCTCGTTTCGATTTTAACTTCTGATTTTTAGTTTCTAATTCACTATTCACTAATATTTTTTTTTGGCTTTTTAGGCTTTCTTGCCTTTTCTTTTTTCCTATATTTGTTTTGCATTATCCATGATAGGCTAACACATTTTTCATTTCTTTTTAATTTTTAAAATTTAATTACACCAAAAATACCACTAACAACTACAGTGAAAAATAAACTATAACCCAGTTTATTTCAGCCGAACTAGTCCATATTGATTTTTCCCATGCAAAAGTGGTCGAGCAGCCACAACCAATTTGTGTTTTTTTTACAAATAGGACTCGCGGCACATATGTATAGCCGGGAAATTTGTAACACCCCTATTTCTGAAAGTGCTAGCAATCCTCGCAACTGCCCAGGACTGTTCAGTTGCAGAGTGCTGTATATGAATGAGCATCAGTTCAACACATGCTTACAATGAAAAGAGCCAAACTTCATTATAGAAGTACGGCTTAATAGTCAGGTTTGGATACAGCTGGTGTACAAGCCCAAAGTTAAATTACAACATAAAAGAAATTCTCACAGGTGTACTTGAGCAAGGCTAAAACCTAATACCATTGGTTGTCGATCAAGCAGGGCCTTTCCGGATCTTCATCAACAACTTGTTCATCGTTGTCCTATTGCTGTCCTATTGATCATTTATTTGTTGTTTAGCATGTACCTAGTAGGTCACAAAGGTAAAATCTAATTTAACTATTTGCCAGGATTGTCAATGGATGGAAATATACTGGTTTTATTAATGAGAGTGGATGCAATTTTATTTGTAAATATTTTTAAACATGAAATAACAAAACTACAACTTCTTAAGGGTAAGGGGGTTTTCAACAGTTGCATTCTCATATTAAAATATAAAGGAATCTACTTATGTTTCGTTGCTGAAATCATCCATTAAACATAGCTTCATTTACAGGCGAAGTATTCGAATACCATTTATTTCACTCTACAGAGGTGTAAAACTTTACTAACAAGATATTATCTTACAATGTCGGTCATCACATGCTTCTGTAGGTATGCGATTGAGTAATTATAACAATGCCTTTACAATGCTTAGTTCCAATACTTTCCCATAATCCAGAGGTATGACTCTCAGCGCTAAGATACTCCCATTGCTAGAGAGTCTCTCCCTCATCAGTTGAGTGCGCACTCCATGTAAGGGTAAGGACCTTTCGGGTTCCTTCCAGGTAGTGATTCCTATAAATTCACCTCTACTTTTAACCAGACAATGAGCCCACGGGTCATCCCCAACTTGTTACACTGATGAAAAATTCTACACTAAAATCAAGTAAATTAGTTAACTAGATCTGTCCCATACTAACCCAGTCCCCTATTTGGGACCATGGAAAGTCGAAAGCTGTGTTAGCACCGCTACGCAGGGTAAACAGTGAATCAGTGACGCCACCGGCATCTTTTGGTCATCTTTTCTGCGAGCCTTTTGCTCTGTTTAAAAATGTAAAATAGCTTCGGAGAGAAGGCTGGAATCTCTCCACAGTTCCCGAGACGGTAGAAAACCGAGGTCTTCTCCCCCCACCCCCTCCCGGCCTCCCAAGTTTTCTTTCTGAACGCTGAGCTGTGAATTTTGCTCTGCAGAAGCAGACACCAAGAGCCACAGCAAAACAAGCCTATTGAATACCATTTAGCTACTGGCGAACAGCACAGTGTTACTACACTAGTACCGAGCAAGTGAGCATACGCTACTACACGCTAAAGAAGCAGACATAAAGAGGGGCTTCGCTGGTGCGGTAGTAGTGTCTTGCTTCTCTTTATTGGGTGCTCCTCTTTGGGCAGCGCAGCCGCAGTGCACCACTCGCCACGGCTTTAAAGCGCACACCCCCTCTCTCCATTAATGTGCCGTGTGCAAGCCCAGTAGTAGTGCTGCACTTCTCTCGGAGTCGTGATCTTTTGCTCCCATGGATGGGCGCAGCTAGTCCTTCTTGGCGATTCTTCTTGGTGCCTTTGGGAGTTTGGGGGTGAGGACTGGGGGTGCTTTTGGGGCAATGGGAGTGGTGCGGAGGGAGCGCTGGGCGGTTGCCTTCCTGTACGTGGTGGTGGTGCTGCTGTGGGGCGGCGTCTGGGCCTTCGAGGAGGGCACCGCGGTGTACATTGTGACCATGAAGCAGGCGCCGGTGGTCCACAAGAGCTTCGACTTGGAGAGGTTTGGGAGCAGCAGAGTTGCCGCCGCCGGCGGCGGCGGCGGCGCTGGGGACACCCCGGCAACCAGCATCCTCAGGAAGCCGAGGTGGGCAGCAGTTTTAGCAAAATTTACCGATTGTTTTGGTTCTGTATGAGTGTGCTATCCCCTTTAGCATTTGTGGGCTGTATGATTCCTCAGTTTAAGCCTTTTAGCATTTCTTAGGTAGTCAAAAAGAGTTTTTTTTGGGTGTGCGTGTTTTTTTGGGGGGTTGAGATGTTTCTATCCGCCGACAGCTCTGTTTACTGTTGTGATTGCTGGTTATATTGGGGATGTTAACCCATTATTGCAGTAGGAATGTTAGGTTGTTAACGCGCGTGAACGGTATGCAATCTTATACTACGAACATAAGACACTATGTGGGCTGCTTTTGATACATTATCCCCCCTTTCTATCGTGTTAGCACCGGCCAAAGTGCTACAGTCACCTGTCGTATTTCAAATATCTTCTCATTAAGATGGACCTTCGTCCTAGTCGAAATTCATATTCACTAAGGCTTTATGACCCCCTGCTGATATTTATAGATGAAATGAAGTTTAGCTGATATGGAAAGGTTAGTGTTTTCAGGAAAAAAATTCATTAGGTTCACTTCTTTTCCACATGGTGAAGAATTGCAGGTTCGCTATCTATAATAAGGGCCTTTAATTAGACTATAGAATCCAAGACATCTGGACGCATTGTGTACTTTTTTTTGAGTTGGTGGGAACAATTGGCTAGTGCAGTCATCTTAACGTGTTGTGTACTTATTTACAAATCATTACATTTATCACCACCAACTCAAAGTACCCATAGAATGCAGGGTACTTCTTTATAAATTTATTGTAGAAAATGACTTTGCTGTCTAGCATAAATAGGGCAAATCTCCATACCTAAAAAAGGAAAGGAGAACTTTCTCTGCTTTCATCTACTTGGCATTTGCTAAAATGAAGGGTCATCTTTCAATTGGTTTCTGCTAATGATAGTGCTCTTTTTCTAGCAATTAATTCTTGTTTTAGCTTTTTATCTGAGAAGGTTCATCAATTATTCTTCATGGATTGTCTTGAATGTGTTTTTCTTTCTTTCTCACACAAATGTTAACCGTGGTAATGCAGACATGGTTCACGGAAACCTACGAATTATGGCTCATACCTGGTTCACTTTCAAAATTCACTCTTGAAGAGGACACTAAGAGGAGAGCACTATATAAAGCTGTATAATTACCGCTACTTGATTAATGGTTTTGCTGTTGTCGTCACTCCTCAGCAGGTATCCAGTTTTTTTATGTTTTTTTGTTCATTGCACTACTTCTGCTCTACTGTCCAGCAGTGTCATGTTATTACTTCTGTCTATTACTTGCCAACAAAAAGCGCTTCAAGTGGCTTGCAACCTTCCGATTATTTCATGCTGCATCAATATTGTCAAATAGGGAAAATCATGGCAATATGAATTATGAAGCATCGATATTCGCTCTGTTACACTGAATATTTCATGTGCTCTATTTTTTTTAAAAAAAACTGTGACTTCCTATAATTTGTTTTTTGTGCCTTGTACTCCCTTTTGGAGATAATTGGTTTTTTAGGACTCTAAACGTTGGGCTTCGCATATTTAGGACTCCAAACGTTGGCTTCGCAAAATTAGTACTTATATCATTGACACTTTGATTTCTATGGTATTATACCTTATTTATTATTTCTTAATCTCTTTTCTTAATGGTTGGCACCTAATCTAAATCTGTGATGATTTCTGTGGTGTCTTCTTCCTGTACATAAATCTAGTAAGTACATGTAACAAGGAACTTTACTTCTGCTGTACTATAGCAATACCTAGATGATTTCAATTTTTTTTAGAAAATACCTTTATGTGCCCAGCAAACTTTTAAAAATCCACATTGTAGAAAGAGATGTCGTATAAGTATCGCCCGCATCTTGAACAAGTTGCTGCATGTAAGCTTGTCTTTAATTAAAAGAAAACAAGAAATATCGTAGAAAAGAGATTAGGTGCCAAGCATTAAGAAAAGAGATCAAGAAATAATAAATAAGGTATAATACCATAGAAATCAAAGTGTCAATGATATAAGTACTAATTTTGCGAAGCCAACGTTTGGAGTCCTAAATATGCGAAGCCCAACGTTTAGAGTCCTAAAAAACCAATTATCTCCTCCCTTTTGTCATTTCTTTTCTGTTTTCAGGAACTCATAGGTTCATTAGAATGTTTAGATAAACTCGTTTCGAATGTTTAGATAAACTCCTTTCTTATCTAGGTTTTAACTGGTTTTCTTGCATTAAAAGGCAGAGAAGCTATCTAGGAGGAAAGAAGTGGCAAATGTAATGTTGGATTTCTCAGTTAGAACTGCAACAACTCATACCCCCGAATTCCTTGGGCTGCCACAAGGCGCATGGGTTCAAGAAGGTGGTCCGCAATGTGCTGGCCAGGGTGTTGTTGTTGGCCTCATCGACACAGGAATCGATCCAACTCACCCTAGCTTTGCAGATGACTTGACAACTGATAATTATCCAGTTCCTGCTCACTACTCTGGCATTTGTGAGGTTACAAATGATTTTCCATCTGGATCCTGCAACAGAAAGCTTGTGGGAGCTCGGCATTTTGCAGCATCTGCAATAACCCGAGGAGTCTTCAATGCCTCTCAAGATCACGCTTCACCATCTGATAGTGATGGCCATGGGACGTAAGTACTACTTTCTGATTTACCCATTGATGTCACTAATAAACAAAGAAAAGGAAATCTTTTGACTACTGGGTGTGTTACATTGTCTAGTTGTGTAGTCAGGCAGGGTGCCTTTTGGTTACCCATTTGTATTCCTAAGTAACCCACAGCAAATTTTATGTTGTTGGCTATCCAACTCTACATCTAATTTATTCAGAAATTTTCATTTAGATACTAGACTCCACATATCATTGTGGTTCAACTCTTCATTAACCTGGCTAATCCTATTATGTAAATGGTCAAGTATAAGTCATGTTAGTAATAGGTTGATCTAATTAAGTTTTAAGAAACGAATTACCTAGAAGTACTAGGAGAAACAGTTATGTACTGTTGTTTCATTTCTATGGATTCTTTCGTTCAAATTGAAAGTATTGCTTTTCAGAAGGATCAGTTGAAATATGTCATTTGGTTGTAGAAGTTGTCTGAGTTTTAACTAGTTTCACTTAAAAAGGAAAAACAAACAGTTCCATGGAAATTACAGGAGAAAGCACTTTCCAAGATGGTTGTTTTCTGATTCTAATATTTATGCATACAGCCATACAGCATCCATTGCAGCTGGTAATCATGGAATTCCTGTTGTTGTGGCTGGGCATCACTTTGGGAATGCAAGTGGCATGGCTCCTCGTGCACAGTAAGTCTATTACCTTTTGCTCTAGGGAGATAGATATGATTCATTTTATTCCCAAATTTATATGACAATCTAATTTTCAGTGTTGCTGTCTATAAAGCTCTGTACAAAAGCTTCGGAGGTTTTGCTGCTGATGTAGTGGCTGCAATAGATCAGGTAATGATTTTCCTGCAAGCTGCTTATCTACTGTTGGTTTAAGCACAAAATTAATGATCCTCCTTATAATGTAACCGTATGGTGAAGAGAGGACATGGTGATAATCATCTAATGGGCTTGAGACCCCAATAGACCAATTATTGTGCATATACTATCTAATCAATCATGGGGACAGCACAACAAAGGATTCTAAGCTGTTCAAGTATATTGAACGAATCTACATTTGGAATTTCAAGTGCTGTGATGACTAAGTTTACTAAATCTACATTTGCAGGCAGCTGAAGATAATGTTGACATAATCAGCTTATCCATTACCCCTAATAGGAGGCCTCCTGGACTGGCTACATTCTTTAATCCAATTGATATGGCACTTCTGTCAGCTGTTAAAGCTGGCATTTTTGTCGTGCAGGCTGCAGGAAATACTGGTCCTTCCTCTAAAAGCATGTCTTCCTACAGTCCATGGATATTTACTGTAGGAGCTTCTGCCCATGACAGGGTGTACAACAATTATGTTGTACTTGGCAACAATTTGACCATTCCAGGAGTTGGCCTTGCACGTAAGTTCCTATTAAGTTATTTGCTGTGTGCACAACTATACATAGTTACCTTTGTTAGATTTTAACTTGTTAAACTGCAAATACAGCTGGCACAGATGGTGATTCCATGTACACTCTAGTTGCTGCACCTCATGCATTGAAAAATAATACAGCCAGTCCTACTGAAATGTCCCTAGGGGAGTGCCAAGATTCAAGTCACCTAGATAAAGATCTGATAAGGGGAAAGATACTGGTCTGCAGCTATTCCATACGATTTGTACTTGGCCTGTCTTCTGTGAAGCAAGCTTTAGATACAGCAAAGAATGTCAGCGCTGCAGCAGTTCTATTCTACTTGGACCCTTTTGTGATTGGGTTCCAGCTGAACCCAACTCCAATGCATATGCCTGGACTTATAATACCATCATCTGATGACTCTAAGGTATGGCAGCCAATGCTACAGTCTTCTTATTCTTCTCTCTCTCTCTTTCTTTTTTTTTGACTTTGATCGGCCCTGTTATTCGTCCTGCTCAAGTTATGGTACTTAGTGGTTTCTGCTTGCTGCATTTTTTATTCTATTTCTTAAGGAAAACTAGTCTCTAACATATGTGACTCAATATTGCCAGGTGTTTCTTAATTATTACAACGAGTCCCTTGTGAGAGATGAGACGTCAAACAGAATTGTCAGCTTTGGTGCAGTGGCAAAAATACTAGGAGGCCTAAAGCCAAATTATGGCAATTCTGCACCAAAAGTAATGTTTTATTCTGCTAGGGGTCCTGATCCTGAGGACAATTCATTGTCCAATGCTGATATCTTGAAACCAAATCTGATAGCACCTGGCAGTTCCATTTGGGGTGCTTGGAGTTCGCTTGGATTGGATTCTGCCGAATTTGCTGGTAATTTGATAATTTACTTTGTCTTCCATTTAAAACTGCAATTTCCTTATTCAAGACCATCAGACATATAAATAGTATTACAATATTATAGAGTTGTGTATTTCCTATTTTCCTTTTTCCTTGTTGTATTAGGTGCTACAAATAATGTATTCAGTAGATAAAAAGTTAATGGTTGGACAAGGAGTTGAATTTTGAAGCATATAGGGACAAGTTGCAGACTTGATTGTTTGTATTCGGATGGTTTTGTGAAACTTGTGTAAATTAGCATGTGACGTGCAAATATTGATAGGTTTGTTCGGTCTTCGCCCTATACATTTTCAATTGTTGGAAGAGTGCAATTCTGTGAAGAAGGAAAGCATTACATGCGTTGGATAATAAATTGTGTATTTTGAACTGAAAGGTTTAGGTCGTGCTCTTCACATGATATTAGAGGAAAATTACTTGTACATTCATAATTGCTTTACACAAAAAGAAACTACACCTTGCATAAGTACTTCTGTTCTATTTGGTTATGAAAGCCCTTAATAAAATGTTGGTTTAGCATTAGAGTCCAACCTAATAGTATCATTTCGTTTATTAATAAAATTAATTAAATCATATGGTTATCTGATTTACTATTCAGGTGAAAGTTTTGCAATGATCTCCGGTACAAGTATGGCTGCACCACACATTGCTGGCCTTGCTGCTCTAATCAAGCAGAAGTTTCCTTCTTTTAGCCCAGCAGCTATAGGTTCTGCACTGTCTACTACTACAACTCTCAATGACAGGCAAGGGAATCCAATCATGGCACAGCGAACGTACAGCAACCCGGACTCGACACAATCTCCAGCTACACCTTTTGACATGGGGCATGGCTTTGTCAATGCTACTGCTGCTTTGGACCCTGGGCTCATATTTGATGTCAGTAAGTTCTAGGATCATTTATCTTTTGTTTATTTTAGCACTAGCTTGACTTGATTGCAGTGTAGTATCTTGTCCATCAAGTGGCTTTTTACATATGACAATCATAACTGTATGACTAATGCCTTTAAAATTGTTCTTGCTGATAAATTTTAGGTTACAACGATTTCTTCTCCTTTCTGTGTGGTATAAATGGTTCTGCTCCAGTAGTGATGAATTACACGGGCAACAGCTGCGGCGTCTCCACCATGACAGGGGCAGACTTAAACCTACCGTCAATCACCATAGCGGTGCTCAACCAGTCAAGGACGATAACAAGAACGGTGATTAATGTGGCGAGTGACGAGAATTACACAGTCAGCTACAGCGCTCCTTACGGGGTTGTAGCTTCTGCTTCTCCAACTCAGTTCTTCATTCCCAGCGGGCAGAAGCAAGTCGTGACCTTCGTTGTGAACGCCACCATGAATAGCTCTACGGCGAGCTTCGGGAATGTTGGATTCTACGGTGATAAGGGCCACCGGGCGATCGTTCCGTTTTCGGTTATCTCCAAGGTTGTATACAGTTCCTGATATCTGACAAGCTGATGCTGTATTTGGAAAAGGACCTGACTGATCCAGTATATGCAGCGGTGACTTGACTGCTTGGGGCCTAGCTTGACCAGAGATTTTTTTATTTATTTATTTTGGTGTACATTTTGAAGCATGTCGATGTAAGTAGATGAGTGACTAATAATTGTAAAGAGAATGTACCAGAGCCCCGTCTTTTCACGAATGAGAAATCCCTTTTGCAAAGCTTTTGTCCCCTCCGCTGTTGGCCACCATGCTGAGTTGCAGAAGCAAATGGTGTTTGTGAGACGTTGGGTTCCATGATCAATTGTACCCATCAGCCGTAAACCTTACTTGTGGAATTAATAAATCGTATGTTCGCGGTGGCTGTCTTCTCTTGGTCATCACTTTTATGGTTTTGTATTGGTTGACTAGCTATCATGTCATCAAAGGGGTAGTGGCGCAGTCGGCTAGTGCGTAGGCTTTATAGCTTGTTATCCTGAGGACGAGAGTTCGAGCCTCTCTCACCCCGGTATGCCGAGTGATGAAGATAAGCTATCGCGGCAACTGGGTCGCCGCAGTCTTCTGACGTTGTTGGATGATTAGAGCTAAGCTGAACTTGGTTTTTTCCCCTCTCCTTTTCTAACTGGGTGTCTGATAATTTTTTGGCACACTAGTAAGATATTGGTACGTTGTAATAAAATACTAAATAAGGGTGATTTATATTATCAAACGATGATCTTAAACTAAATAATGAACATCAATTTTCTTTGGAAAATATGTATCAAGCAAAGTACACATGTACAAACTCATAAATAAATTAAATTAGAAATAGATGTTCATGCTTAGTAGTTGATATTGTTTCTTATGCAACATGATCAAAAATAAAATACATAAGACATGTAGGACGTAGGACATCTTTGCAGACAATATTTTTGGTAAATGTACAGCAGAATTAAAGCACCGACCGTCTTACTGTAATTGCAAGCGTGGCTTCGACCACGCACCAACCATGGCTTCAACCGTGGCTTCAACCACGGCATCGACCAGGCCTTCGATCACAACCAGCACATACGTCTGCTACAACATACCACTCCTTCGACCACGGTTTTGATTGCACCTTGTCGACCACATCACTGACCAAGACTTGTCGACCACAGCACATCAACTGCATCTCCGACAACACAGGTCTTCTAGCACCGACTATCGACTGTAGCTACGACTATCGACCACTATAGCTACGACCATCAATCATTGACCACTATAACTACGACTATCGACCGCTGTAGCTACAATTACCGACCATCGACTACTGCAGGTACGACTATCGACCATCGACCACTGTTGCTACAACCATCGACACTGTAGCTACGACTATCGACATTGTAGCTATGACTATTGACCGCTGTAGCTATGACTCTCGACCGCTGTAGCTATGACGATCAACCATTAAATTAGGGGTTACATCTATATAAAGTGCCATATGTAACGCCCCCGTTTCCAGGGGCGCCAGGGACACATCATTCCGCAACTATTCACACTTGAACAGTTACAGAGTGTCGCGCAAGAGAGTACCATCACATGCTTACAACAAAAGACCAACTTATATTACAAGATATAGTTTAACAACCCTGTTTTTCTGCAGCGGGGCGTGCAAGCCCAAAGTATATTACATTACAAAAACTCCAAGAAAGCTTGAGCGCGGTGGAGACCTAAAACCAAGGGTCCTCGTCGTAGAAAGGCTCTTCGGGAGCTTCTTCAACAGGGGAACCTTCTGCAGCGTCTTGACATTCTGAAGGGTTTAGCAAGCTGTGAACTAACCAGCTCAGCAAGTCACAACGGAAAACCCTAGCTTAACTATTTGCACAGATCAACAAAAGAAGGGAGTATAGTTGGTTTATTAACTTTGAGTGGATGCACATTTTATTTGTTAACATTTTTAGAAATTCAAAAGCTAACAACTACTCCTTAAGATTAAGGGGGTTTTCATGAAAAGATAATTAACCAACTAATCCAGTTAAAACACTTGTAAAATCTACTTAAGCTTCGCAGTTAGAATCACCCAATACACACAGCTCCATTAACCGGGAGCACGGCGTATTCGAATACCATTTGATTGACTCTGCAGAGTTGCCCAACTTTACCCACACGCATCCTTAACCCTCATGACTGAGTTAAGGAACCGGGTCTTTTCGCTGCTCAACCCTTGGTATACACTCCACCCGATAGGTTAGGGACCCGCACACCCTCGGGTATCCGTTGGCCACCATGGAACGCTAGACCCGAGTTGTGGGGACTTATCGTTGTCTTAGTATAGATCCGTGATCAACACCGACTACCACATGCAGGGCTTCACTCAAGCTGAGCAGGTATTAAACCAAGGTTGACAAGTCAACACCTGTGGTTGAGCGGCCAGTTATGTCATTTTCTTGGTGTAAGGGTTTTGTCCTTACATTTTCACCGAGGTCCGCAACCTCCACCCTAGGGCAAAGCGGTAGGCGAAGACCGTCTCGCAGTGTCCCACAACACTTCCACCCCCATCTTAGCATTTTCAAATCTATCGGCCCGCGGCCACATCCTTAGTAGTGTAAAGACTTTGCATGAAATGTAAATAATCTACATGTGTTCATATTACACTTAGAATAAGTCTAGGGTTGACAAGGGCGGGGCTACAAGTTAACACGGCAATTATCGGTGGCAGGTGTTATCTATTTAGCATGTCATTCTAAACATTTTATTTTACGCAAACTAACATTTCACAATTAACAATAATGCAAATAGCATATGAGCATAATTAAACAACATAGGATTCAATATGATCAAGGTTTTGCGACTTGCCATGAATCTGGACAATCTCGACGATCTCGTAGGCAGCAACTCCCTGATCCTGGCCCTACATCGAAGCCCCCGGAATCTCCAAAACTAGTGCAAACACACAAAAATAACATAAGTCCGGCTTGAGCCTAATCAAGCGAGGAAAACTAATCTATGAAAAAAGAGTAAAATGCATAAATATTCAAATGGGAGATTTGTGAATTTTTGTGGGATGAATTTGGGGAAAAGGAGGCCAAAAATGGATTCAGGGCATCAAAATGAGCAAAGTGGTGAAATTTAGGAATTTTTGGGATTTTATGTGATTTTCTAGGATTTATTTGGATTTTGGAAATTAATAAATCTATGGAAATTGAATGAACGATGTCGGGCGACCTTACGCTTCTGATGCGGCCCGCGATCAGGCGCTCAGGCGCTCGAAGCCCGGCGCCATGCGCCCATAACCTAACACACGCGGCTGAAGGCCCATGCGCGCGCGCCTCGCTCCTGCCGATGGCGATGTGGGGTATGCGGGCGGATGGGATGAGTTGCGGGGAAAGATCGGACGGCAGAGGAGGGAACTTGATCGGGTGGCAACGAGGAGGTGAGTTTAGTGGCATCGGACGGCTGCGGAGAGGCGCCATTCGACGGCTGCGGTTAGATGGCAATGGGAGGGAGAGGGCGACGAGGATACGGCCACGTCGGTCGTCGTCTTCCTCTCGCCGCGTGCGTGCAGCAGAGAGGCGGAGACAGAAGTGTCTTCGCTCTCCGGCGACGACGAGGTTCCCGGCGGGCAGGGAAGGCACCACTGAGTAGGTCTTAGCGAGGGAAACCCATTTCTGGACTTTGGGGGCTATGGGAACGATCGACGGCGGCGCACGGCTGGAGAGAAGGTGGCGATGATTTTCGGTCACCGGAGGCCAACGGCGGCGCTCCGGGCAAATCGGCTGTGGCAAGAGCATCTCTGGAGCGAGGGGAACTCGATGGCGGTGGTGGAGCGAGCTGAGAAGCTCTCTGGCAAGCTGGCCACAGCGACCCCCTTTCGGTCGATGGCAAGCTTCGCCGCCAGGGTAGGGGAGTGGCGCTCTCAGCCGGCGGAGTCTACCATCGTGTTCAGGAGGTAAAGGGGAGCAAGTTAGCGAATAGAATCGAGTTTTTATCAAATGGAGAGGGAGAAAGGCTCGGGAGTTCACCGGCGGCGGAGTAGCTAATCGCCGGCGATGCAAGGGCTCCAAACTCGATCGGTTGCTCGGGGAGCTTCTTGGGGATGAGGGGAGCACAATGCAGGGTTGGGGTGGCTTAAAAGGGAGCGGAGCGAGCTGGCGTCGAGGGAGCCGTTCGGGAGTAGCTCAGGGGAGTTAAGGCGCAGCGTGGGCGGGGTTACGGCGTCGCAGGCGGCCTAGGGAAGCTGCGGGGGTGGGGAGCTGTCGAGTCCGAGCGACGGAGGGGAGTGACGGGGCTCTGCGTGAGTAAAGTCGGCACGCGGACGCAGGCGGAGGGAGAAAGCGGGGAGAGGGGAAATGTGCCAGGGAAAGAAGAAGGCGGAAAAGGTGAAAGGTGCCAGCGGAAAGGAAATGGCGCAAAGCCAGAAAAGGAAAGTGGCTGCGGGGAAACTTTCCGAAAAAGGAAAGTTGCCAAAAATCACTCAAAAATTCAGCAAAAATAAAGGAAAAATCTGGTTTGAATTTTTGGGGCTTTTCACCATATGTATCATAGGAGGGCACAGCGGTGTTAAAATTGTCCTTGAGCCATGAGGATTTGTTCCCCTCCCTTGGTGCTTTCCTTGTCATGAAAGCCACGCTGCTTCTCTTACCTCAGCTCAAGATGGGCAAAACTACCTTTGTCATCATCCAGAGCCTCGAAGGCATCGGCGCGGTGCCCACTCGATCTGGATTTGGTCTCTGTTGCGCTTGGGAGGTTTGCAATTGTATAGGTTGTATTCTGTATTAGAGGAAGTTAGCTTACATATAATTTGCTCCAGTAAGATAGTATTGTACTTTGTTAATTGATAGCCAATTTTATTTTGCTTAAACCTTGAAAAAAAACTTTGCTCGGCCCTTCCAGCTTGAAGACTGCAAGCACCGTTTTGACTGGCTATACGAATTCACAGCAATTCAGGCACCGTTTTGACTGGCAATACAAATTCACAGAAATTCTTACTCCAGCGCAAGCTGAAAACCCGTTACTGCGCTCATTTCGGCTTATATAAGCCGGTTTATGCTTCTGCCTTCTACCTTTTTAATTTCGTCCTTTTCTGTTTTTTGAAAATTTTTGCCTTTTCTTTTTCTCCGTATTCCTTTGCATTATTCGTAATGGGCTAATATTTTTTATTTTTAAATTTAGTTACGTTAAAAAATTACCATCAGCTAGCTACAGTACAAAAATAAATCAACTACAATATAAAAAAACTGTAAGTTGACTTATAAAATGTCAACTGAGCGCCCCTAGACACTTTAGTTGTCGTGTAAACACTTCTGGTACTTATGTGCTTTCATTTGGTGGTACAGAGGTCCGAGATGCGGTTGAGGTTATCAACCACCGTAGCATGCTGCCAAAGGTGTTCAATGGGTCGTGGAGAAGTTGGACGCGACATGCATTCTTGGATGTAGCAAATCAGTGTGTAAGGGCATCTTCAATGGTAATAGCTAGTATTAGCTATATAGTCAGCTGACGTGAAGGTGAGAGACAAAAGCAAAGACTATTTTATACTGTTGGACCCACATGCTCCTCTCTCATATTCTTGGACTACGTGAAATAGATCAGCTATTTGCTCGTCGCTAGTGACTACCCTCTCTCCTACTTTTTCCTTGCCATATCAGATCTAGCTAACTAAATAGCCAGCTGTTGGAGACGCCCTAAAAGAAGTGTATTAAATCAAGATATTTATCATCAAATTTATCGTGCAGTAAATATAGCTCATGAATAATAGCATCCGCTCATAAACGTCCTATCTCAAAACCACTCTTTTCTTGATATATCTTTTAATTGCACATATATAGTTTTATTCTTTATCACAAGAGAGCTCTCGTTGCACTATTTGGTGCTTTATAGTTAGAGTTTTTTTTTTGAATTTTTGTTGTACTCAAACTACTGCAATTTGGTTTCTTCAGATCTTATTAATACATGGTTCGCAAGTAGTACTAGGTATAAGGTAAAGAAAAGTGTTTTTCCCCCTTGCAAAAGAATGTACAAATGGAACTAGAGGAAACCACAAATAGTCTATTATAAGCAGATCGATTTATTAAGGACATGCCTGGAGTGCGCTAATTTCATGCTCCAAACGAGGTCTATAAGACCACGTACAATGCAAGATACTTATATATGAATGCTTAAAGAGAGAGAATATAGCCACATCATCAAGCACCCATGCAAAAGTTATTTCCTCCAATGCAAGTGTAACACCCCCATTTTTGGGAGCGTTATGAATCCCTCGCAACCGCCCAGGATTGTTCAGTTGCAAGTTACCTCATTCGAGTGAATAACATTGCCAACGCAAGCTCAATTACAAAAGGTCGACTTTATTACAACAAAAGGGCTTAAAGCCAGTTTCACAGTAGGGCTCATAGCAATCCTACTGTTGTATGGTTAACCACCTCCCATACGAACTCACCCTCGAACTCCCCCCGCCAGTTGCAGAGGTTCAATTGAACTTGAGCAGTTATTAAACCAAGTTTGACAAAATCAACGCTTGTGGTTGGGCGGATACTATGTTCTTTACTCAGCATAAGGGTCTAGTCCTTATATTTTTCTCCGAGGCATTATCCACGTACAAACCCATATTCAGTACACCCTGTACTGCCACCATTCCTCAACCAAGCATCTACCCTAGGATAAGGTCTTCGGATCCACGATCCTCGCTTACCCTAGATCCATCTTTTCAAAACTCTAAACAAATGCTAAGATTCTTAACAGTGAAAAGATTGTAGTGAATTCCTAAACTACCATGTTTATATCACTAGGATATTTAATACTACTATGTTTGTCAACATGAACATGGTCATCAAGTTAAATGGGGCTTTTTCGGGTGGTAGGTCATAACTAATAAGTCATGTCATTCTGAACAGTATTTATACATAAAATAATGATTTAAACATATCATAATGAAAATACTGCTAAATAAATAATAACGACAAAATAGGCTCAATATGATCAAAGTATGCACGACTTGCCTTGCGGGTCTATGATTTCAACGAGTTCAAATTCCTCGGCGGGCTGGTTCTGGGCTTGAGCTTCTCCCTCCTGGTCCTGCGAATCCTCGACTCCGGAAGCTAGTGCAAAACAATTAAAATAAATCAATTCCATGCCCGAAGGAATGAGCTAGGAATAATAAAATAAAGAAATAAAATCCGATAAAATTCAAATAAATTGGGATTTGGGCTTATAGGAGGGTCAAATGGATAAATGAGTCTTGGATTTGGGTTGGCGGGCTCGAAACGAATCCGGGGAGTATAAACATGTATTTTGGGCTTTGGATCGAGTTACTATTCATCGGGTGCGGTCGGGCAGAACGGACTCAGCCGAATGGATCTGACTCAATCGAGTCGAATGGATCTGGTCGGCTACTGTTGGCGTGGCTCGGTGGGTTGGAACGGACGCGGGCGGACGGGTCTGGCTCAACCAAGCCGGCCCGGGGTGGTGCGGGCGGGTGCGGGCGGGCGGCGGGCTCCGTCGGACGCGGCGCGGGCAGCTGGCTCGGTCGGGCACCCCGTGCCTTCTTCAATCTCCAGCCCGTGCGTACGCAGAGAAGCAGAGGAAGATGGCAGCGGCTGCCGTCGGTGGGGGAGTGAAGTGCGACGGCGGGGGAGGGTATAAGCGGGTGCGGGGTGAGGATTCCATTTTTGGCGATGGCCGGGCCGGCGGAGGTGGCGTTCGCCGGCGGCGAGTCCTCCCTCTTTTTCGGCCATTTCGGGTGTTGCGGGGCAATTAGGGATTAATCGGGCAAATTGACAGGTGCTGGAGCATCTGTGGAAGTAGGGGAGGTTAATGGAGGTGGCGGTTTGGGCTAGGGAAGACGGAGATAGGCTGGCCACGGTGAGGTGGTTAGCGGCGGTGGGGGCGTTCGACGCCGGAGAAGAAAGGAGGTTGGGAGGTTAAGGCGGTGATTGGGGCATGCTTATGAGGTATCGGTGACGCTATAAACGAAATCAATCGAAGAATGGTTGATCGGAGATATGACATTGGGTTAGGGCTCCGAATCGGGGATTTATTGCAATTACCGGCAATGGGGGCGACAATGGAGGTGTTGGGGCGTCGGGTGGGTGGCGGGGTAGATGGCTTAGGGTAGGGAGAGCTCGGCCGCATATATAGCATGGTTAAGGCGGTTCGGCCCGGAGCTTATCCCTGGCGAATGTGCGTGGCGATCGGCGGTGTTGCCACACCCTCTGGTCAGCGCAGGGTGTCAGGG
Organism: Dendrocalamus sinicus; assembly: GCA_036346575.1. Classification (NCBI taxonomy): domain Eukaryota; kingdom Viridiplantae; phylum Streptophyta; class Magnoliopsida; order Poales; family Poaceae; genus Dendrocalamus; species Dendrocalamus sinicus. Next base: position 17,238,935 of record CM070643.1, on the reverse strand, counting down.
CAGCAGAGGGGAGGTGTAAAGAAAGGTTTGTCTGCGCGGTGGATGTGGCGACATCCATTGGCGCGGAGTGGCGGTGGCGCGCGTAGAGGAGGTGGGCGGCGGCAAAAGCTGGGGCACGGCGCTGCGGCGGGCTGGCGTGGCGTGCCATGGGGTCTAGGGTGGCCGTCCAACCGGGTAAAGGTGGCGGGAGAGGCGCTGGCGCGGGAGGTCACGCAGAGGGTGTGAGCGGCGGCGGAATGAGGTGGCGGTGGCTTTTTCGGACAAGTACTGTGCTAGTAGTTGCCCCTCTCCAATCCAACCGAGATGGCAAGGATTGAGTGCAGCTGGGTGATGAGATCGGTGAAGAATAGGGTGAGGAATTGGGAGAACAAAACAAAAACGAGAATTGAAATCAAGTTCAACTTTTGATTTTTCAGAGCTCGGTTTTGTTTCAGCAAGTATCTCTTCCATGGGTGCTTAGATGCTATATTATCTATTAATAGATATAGTTATACACATAAGCACCTACTAAGCACCAATGCTTATTTAATCATCGATACTCCAAAATAAGCACCTTACCTATCCTATGTGGTAAAAAAATTAGTTTTTCATTGTTAAGTATCTCTCTAAGCGCCTGCATTGTACATGCTCTAAGCAACGGCAAAACTTGAGGCTGAGTACGACTGATGTGTGTGGGTCATGACGCTATGTAAAATTGTGAACACAAGATAAACCTTCTTCAGTGGCGCCCTATCTTTCCGTGTAATCCGGCTTTGCTTCTACCTTCTGACTTTCAGAAACTAAAATAAATATATTAATGTCTTAATTTTGACTTTTTTAAATCTTTTTTTCTTTTTCTTTATATTATCCATGGAGTATTTTTATTTTTAATTAAATGATTAAGAAAATTACTAATCCTTGTATTGTAATTTTAGTCAATTTGAAAGACAGGAATCACTTAAAAACCGGATTGAATTTGGTAGTCCCCACCATCTGACCAGATAGCTCTAACCCCCATCCACTCCTTGAACCCTTCGTCCTCGAGCCGCGCTCACCAACTCTGAAGAACCATGGCGTCTTGCTCCCATTCCCACCCTTGGTTCTTCCCAGGTAACCTCCCACTTCTCATTTCAACCTCCGTTCCACGCACGGCACAAGGCGATTCACCTTCTCAGTCGAACACTCTGTAGGGATGTCGCCGCCGGCGGCCGCCTCCACCACTGTGCCGGCTCCTCGCTTCTGCAAGCCTTCGGTAACCACCTCCTCGATGCCTCAAATTGTTCAGATTTACTGCGTGCAGTTGCTCTGTGGTCTGATTTTAGGTTCATTTGGTGTGTGCGCAGAAGGTGTTTGCTGGTTTGCCTCACCTTGGAATGGCACTGTTTTCCGGTGCGCTGAGCAGAACGCGACGGGCCAGGATCAGGTGCACCAAGGATGACTCGCTCCATTTCGATCCGTCCAAGATTGAGCCACCGCCGTACTCCAGTTACTTCGACTCCACGTCTGGTCAGCTTGAGCCGGCGTCGGGTGCGAGGGCAAGCATACCTGGGAAGGAGTACTGGCCGGAGGGTACTGCAGCCCGCGTGCGCGCTGCCCGTGCGCCTGCACCAGTCGGGGAATCGGCCGGGACGCCGTCGTTTGGCAAGAAACCCGGGAGTAGGAGGAAAGGGTATAGGGAGCAGGTAGCATCAGCGTCAGCAGCGGAGGGTGCGGAGACCGGTGGGGATGATGGTGAGGCTGCCGTGGCCATTGAGGTCTCGTCAGATGATACGTCGGAGGAGACAAAGGATTCGTTGGATGAGTATGTCATTTATGAGATGCCGAAGGAAGAGAATTTAAGTGAGTATGAGATGGAAAAAATGATGGGGCAGCCTCACCCGTTTGTTGACCCGGCAAAGGCGATGTCATTAGGGGAACTGAAATCTAGCGAAGAGCTCTGGTGGAATTGGAGGAGGAAGTCTGAGAAGGAAATGTGGTCAAGATGGCAGAGGAGGCGTCCAGATGTTGACACGGTTAGTTCTCAATTGATCGCACTTGGTAAATGACAGACGATGTTTTTTCTTTTATTATTGAGGCTGTCTACCTACTGTCAACATGATCAGTTAGTGGAATATAAGGTACACAGAAGAGTTCATATTCTCCTAATGTTCCACAATTACGACAATTTGCGATGGTAGTATCCTAGTCTTTCTATGCCCAATTTTGATAGTACAGGCACTAGGGCAGAACATGGTCTTGTGTCCTTTTGTTGTTCTGTTACTTCTGTATGTGCCAAAGTGTCCAGCCAAAGTATATGGTGTTGGTAGTGCCAATCATTGCCAGGTGCTAGCAGCATGATCTTGATTTTCCTATGCATCTTCTAGTGTGTAATGTGATGTGAGCAGAGTGGTGTAGACATTGATGTTCTAGGATTTTGCCAATGGGGGTTAACAATTGAGATGAAGTAGTAAAATTGATAGCTGGGGGTTCAAATACACATATAGGTTGTCTATTAACCTAAACTAGTACTACTAATAGCTTATTGTCCAAAATTTTTGGGGTTCAACTGTACTCCCATTCCCCATATTAAATCTGCCACTGGGTGTAGATGTGCGTTCATGGCTTGCGCAAGTGGCATGCATGAATGATGTTGCTATACAGGGTTTATCAGTTCATGTTATGTGGCAGGTTGAGATTTTTTCTTTTTTATCCTTTTTCAAATTAGAGTTTCTGTTACCCTCCAGCTCCATGACATGTTTCAGCTTTAGTCCTCATTTTAATGTCTGTTTCATTATTGTAGGTCTTTGCAAAGGCAATGGCGGAAACTGGGCAGATTAAAATTTTTGGGGACCACCCTACAAGAACAGAAGCTGCTCTTGCCAAGACAAGAAGGCATTTATTCAAAGAGGAAAGGTTGACTGATACTAGAATTATTTGCTCATAAGTTCAAGCTACAACTTTGCTGGATCCTTTTATAGTACATGTGCACACTTTGCTTTTAATGCTAACATTCTTCACAATATTTGAAATGCTAGTAGCATTGTTTATTTGTTTATGTGCACAATTTCGTCGTATAAGCTTCTTAAGATTCATCTGTCTCCACTCCCTTTGTTATAACAAAAGTATGGTCGAAGATTAGATATGTCAAATACCCACTGGTTTGCATTTCACATTCCTAGTCATGAATCTATGGTGTGCATCAGAAAAATACTGCAGAACAATATTCGTTCAGCGGCTCTTATATTTGATATGCAATAAACACAGGTTAGAAGCAGAGCAAAGGAGACTAGAAGAGATAGGACCGATAGCATACTATTCAGAATGGGTCGAAGCATATAAACACAAGGATACAACACGGGAAGCCATACAGAAGCACTTTGAGGAGACTGGCGAAGATGAGAATGCTCAACTTATAACAATGTTTCAGCACCAAACTGCTGGGGAATTTCGTATCATGATGGGCACTGATGTTCGTATACGCCGAGATCCTTTGGCAATGAGGATGCGGGAAGACCAGATCAAACAGAGTATTTCTTTTGCTCAAATTCTGATTGTTTTGTCTTTCTGACATCTACAAAGCTGCTTTTGCTGAATAGTTATATGTAGTTCATCTTGCGTTAGCTTATTTCTCTAATCCTCCCAAAGAGATGTTCTGTTAGAGTATGTTGTATGATATAGTGCTAGAAATCAAGTACATAATAAGATGTGAGCTAAGTATCAAAGAACTAGTGCCATATACCTTAGAGTATATTTGTAATGTAGAAGCTGCTTGGTAATTTGTATAGTTTGCTTTTATCATTGGATTGTGGAGGAAGATTTTAAAATCAAAGGGTTTTAGACTTAATAGGACTAAAATTGAGTATGTGAGGTGTGAATTCAGCGGTGCTAAGGCAGATGATGGAGTTGTTAGTTTGGATGGATAAGTAGTACATTGGAAGGACACTTTTGATATTTGGGATCGATGCTACAGTGGGACAGCGAGATTGATAAAGACGTAAGCCACAGGATAAGAGCAGGATGGGTGAAATGGCGCCACACATAGGGCGTCTTGTGTGATAAAAAAGTCATTCAAAAGTTAGAGTAAGTTCTATAGGACAGCGATCAGACATGCGATACTATATAGAGCGGAATGTTGGGCAACTAAAAGACAATATGTACAGAAGATGAGTATAGTGGAGATGAGGATGCTACGTTGGATCTATGGTCACACAAAGCGAGATTGAATCTGCAATGATGATATACGTGATAGGGTGGGGTAGCACCAATTGTATAGAAACTTGTTTAACATCGCTTAAGATAGTTTGGATATCTCTAACGGAGGCCTTCTGAAGCACTAGTACGTAGTGGGATTTTAAGACGTTCCAAAAATATAAGAAGAGGCAGAGGCCGACCAAACTGACGTGGGAAGAAACAGTTAAAAGAGATTTGAGGAATTGAAATGTATCCAAAAAAATTGGCTTTGGATAGGAGCGTATGAAAGTTAGCGATCTATATACCAAAACTATGACGTAAGAAACTTGGTGAGATTCTCGGTTTAGATGATAGGATGTAAGTCTTATGGTTTTAGCCTTGTAGGTTTTATTGTAAGGCTTTCATTTCTTTGATTTTGAGGAGGTTTCATTTCTAACATATCTCAACTTGTTTCGGACAATTGGTTTTGTTGTTGTTTGTCGTTTGTTTGCTTTTATCACTGGATTTCTTGAACTCAATGACAAAAGCAAACTATTGTGCTCCTGCTTATAGACGGGTGATCCAGGAAAAAAATCTTGTTGAGGTTGAACACAACATAACTTATTTTTTGGCTTCAGTTTCGTGTGCCATTGTTGTTACGTTTAAGAAAAATTGGACAGTTCATATTTTACTACATCTAATATATAGGCATATGCTCCCAAAATGATATATCAAAAACTAAAAAAAACCAATATACCAACAAGCATATCAGGTAAAGAAGCTATCTTGTTTCTCTGAAAAAAGAAAATTAAGAACCTGACTTGTTTTAACTTATAACACTGTGCTAGGGTATATATCAACTTGGACCTAACCTTGTCATATTTAAATATGCAGTTTGGGGTGGCGATCCTGTTTACCCAACTGTGAACTATGTTCAGGATCCTGATGAAGTGATTGACTACCGGGGTCCAGAATTTCATGAGCCCACCCCTGAAGTTGTACCTTACTTGATGGAGGTATGGGATAACAGTTCCACAGCATTTCACGCTGTGCCAGTTAAGGTTTACTAGATTCATGCTATTGTATTGTTAGTTTGTTTTTGTTTTGGAAAGCCATAACACCATAAGTACGACTATTCCTTTCAAGTGTTTTTAACAGTATAACACAGTACAGAAAATGTCAATCGTGTGACATGCGGTGCTAATAGGAGTAATGAAATTTTAACTTGACATATTGTCCTTTCCCCTTTCAGCATGGGATAATGATCACAAAGGAAGAGCTATGTGCACGTTTGAATGAAGAGATGGAAGACATCAATCAAGACATTACGGTATGCCTTAAATTGTACTTATGATTTGGTTTTAACTGATCACAGGTATTGCAAACACCTCTTTTACTTATCCATGTTTATTGCAAACACCTCTTTTACTTATCCATGTTCTGCCATGCTGACAGTATATTCCTGAAGTCAAAGATCCCATGGCCACTGCTGTTGATATTGGAGAGCATTCTGTGAGTGTCCATTCTAAGTGCTGCTATTTTTCTTAAGTTTACCAAAACCTCTCAGGCCATGTATATCATACAGGAAAAGCAAAGAATATTTAATTTTGGTTTTGTTTGGTTCATACTGCAAGAATAAAAACTGTGAATTATGGAAGGTGTGATAATAGATTATGCATTCAAAATGATACTCATTTCACATGATGTTTTCTACTTTTCAAATAGTACAACGAAGATAGTGATGATGAAGAGGATGTTGACAAATCTGCTGCACAGCCTGAGTCACCAGAGGTATCTTACTGTATTATTGACTGATGGAACATAGGCATTCTGCAGTTCTCAATGTAATATTGCAAGGTTGTTTTTTTACTGGCAATGACAACAACCAAAGAATCTTTCAGTTTACATTTATGCTTATGGGAGATTGAATGCTGTCGTCTTACTTGTAATACTGGGACACCAAAACAGTGGGTTGTTGATGAGATAACTATAAATACTTGCCCTATTCGAAGGCTGATCATTCCTTTGAAATCTTCTGCTTTACTAATAGGATGAGGAAGATGATGGGGATGATGCTGAGGAAGTTGAAGGAAAAGTGAGTCATAATTGGAGTGTTCTAAAGACTGCTGGACAGACTCAAAAGCCAAAGGTACCTTTTTTTGTAAGCATTTATTTTCTGGTGGAAACTAATTCATGCAGTCTTTTGGCATTTAGAACTTAGAAGCACTGTGAACCAATGACATTTTTGTTGGTCTTATTGGATGTCTTACCTAATTATGTGCATATGTACTAGTATTGTGTAAACTCATGGAAGTTTCTGACTATTTTATATGTGATACATGTGCACATTATGTAACTGTAGCAACTTCTGTTCCAAACACAAACCTGCATATTTTTGTACCCTGTCATAATATATACATTTTTTTTGAGGGGGTGTATGACAGATACATTGGTCACAAATGACAATGCTTGTTTCTTTCTGTCTTTCCAGGAAAAGTTTAAGAAAGATCAAATATCACTTAAAGAAGCTATTGATGATTCTGAGAACTTAACTGATTTTCTTATGGACTTTGAAGAAGAGGAGTAATATTGTGGGCATTTCTTTTGCTATTCTGTGCAATACACATGGTGAGTAAAGGGTCAAGCATATCAAAGTACTCTTTTCTTTTTTTTTTTTTGAGAATTTTGAGCCAAACAACTAGAGCTTCTTCTCTCTAGAAAATACACCCAACTCACTCGGTTGAGTTTCTAGGTTTAGTTGCTACAATGCAGTACATATATCATACCAGCAATATTGAATGGTACTATTATTCTTTGGAGGGCAAGCATCAATAAGTACACTGATCGAAATAGTCCGTTAAGCCTTCCTATGATGCTTTCCAAGGCTTGAAGCTGTATCCTTAATATGCCTGATGGATTCAGCAAAGTCGTCCAAAAGCTCATGACAGTCTGGCAATTTTGTCTCAACCACCGCTAGATTTACCCAGAGAAAACGCTATTGGTTTGCACTTTTTATCGGTGGGTAGCGATAGAACTGGTAACCGGTGGTTACTAAATTTTTCGATTTTTTCGCATGAAATTTTGAATTAAAATTTGAATTTTTCAGATGTAAAAAGAAAAAAGTTGAAAAATTGGCAGAACCAACACTCAAACACACGACCAAGCCTACCCAAACATGGAGCCTTCCCACCAGGCCATGAGCACACTTTTACTACAAATGTGTTGCAAATTTGCTTTATACATGGATGAAATTTAGATAAATACAAAATGTTTTGCCCGGTTTGAATTTTTACTGGACCCTACCAATAACCGGTGGTTTTTGGCAAAAATTCAGCGGTAAGTTTTTCCCTGGATTTACCTCAATGGTGTTAACGTAACTTTGATTCACCGTTAAGGCCTACACAAGCAAACCAAACAATTAAATACAAGTTTGGGTTTTGCCTATCTCATCTCAACCCAGATTCCATGACAAAAAGTGGATAGCTTTTGAAAACACTTCCGTCGTCTAAATTATTATTCAATATTCATCACTATACACTTGTGCAGGGTATAAAAGTGCTAGCATAATTACTTTTTTCAATAGTTCGTGTTATGAATAGCGCTTGTATTCATATAAGGCCAATGGGCCAGTATATATACACAAAGTACAGGTGGTAAATATGCAAAGAACCCCTCATAACAATGGGGAATAACAAACTATACATATATCTCTAACACCCCCCCTCAAACTCATGGTGGATCAACAACACTGAGTTTGGAGAGGTAGAAGCATCTTTGTGCTCGAGTCCGGCCTTCGTGAAGAAATCCGCTATCCAAGCTCAAGGCACATGCGAAGAGTAATCACCGATCATGTACACAAGTCCTCATGAAAGAAGCATCAACACCAATGTGCTTGGTGAGCTCATGCTTCACAGGGATCACGAGCAATACCGATAGCACTTTGTCTTGTCGACAAGAGAGGGTCGGTGTAGTGACGAAACACCAAAATCCTCGGGTAACCACCGTAGCCAAGTAATCTCTGCATCAAGAGAGGCATAGCTCGCAACTCGGCCTCTGCACTCGAGCGGGACACTGCGATCTGTTTCTTCGTCTTCCGGGCAATAAGAGAACCACCAAGAAAAACACGATGCGAGAGATAGACCGCGATCGGAGGATCGCCGCCCAAGTAGCATCCGAATAGGTCTGAAGGCAGAATGAGTGGGCGTGGAAAGAAGAGACGGCGAGAGATAGTCCCACGAAGGTATCGCAGAACTCAAGAAGGTGATCGTAGTGAACTGAGTGGGAGCTGAAACAAATCGACTCGAATATGAACTGGATAAGTGATATCCGGACGAGTAATGACAAGGTAGACAAGACTCCCAACAAGATGACGATAGCGAGTCGGATCGTAAAGAGGCTCGCCATCGAGAGTCGGAGGTGAACATTGAGCTCCATGGGAGTCTCAACGATCTGTTGATCGATGAGAGAGCGCGATCAAGAAGATCTGAATATATTTCTCTTGGGACATAAAGAAACCATCCGGAGTGGAAGTAACCTCAATCCCAAGGAAGTAACGAAGAGGACCAAGATCCGACATAAGGAATCGCTCACTAAGACGAGCCTTGACAAAGGCAATGTACTCGAAATCATCTCCGTAATGATCATATCATCAACATACAGGAGAAGAAGAGTCCGACCACGAGGCGAAGTGTGGACAAAGAGCGCAGGATCATGATCACTAGCTGAAAAACCAGCAGCAGTGACCACAGAGGAGAAGCGCTCAAACCAAGCACGAGGGGCTTGCTTAAGGCCATAGAGAGAGCGACGAAGGCGACAGACCATGCCCTCAGGAACAGAATACCCAGGTGGCGGATGCATGTAGACCTCCTCACGCAACTCGCCATTAAGAAAGGCATTCTTGACATCAAGCTGAGAAACAGACCAGTGGCGAACAGACGCCACCGAAAGAAGAGTGTGAACAGTGGTCATGTGGGCCACAGGAGCAAAAGTCTCGTCGTAGTCAACACCATGCTTCTGCTGGAAGCCACGAGCGATAAGACGCGCCTTATAGCGCTCAAGAGAGCCATCAGAGCGAGTCTTAATCTTATAGACCCACTTACATGTGATGGGATGAGAATGAGATGGAAAAGGAACAAGATCCAAGTACCAGTACGCTCGAGGGCAGCAATCTCCTCGGCCATGGCAAGTTGCCACTCAGGGTGAGTAACAGCATCCCGGTAGGAGACAGGCTCACGAGTAGCTGCGCCAAACAAAGGCAAAAGCAGGCGGAGGCCGAATCGACTGGCGATCGCGGAGAGCGTAGCGAGGAGAAGATGACCCATCAGGGGAAGATGGAGCATCAGAAGAAGATGGAACATCAAGAGAAGATGGCTCATCTGAAATATTCTCAATACGAGGTCGACGAGTGTAGACGATAGTGGGAGGAGCCTGGGGAGTCGTAGGAGACGACACGAGCGGCGACAACGGCGGAGAGGCCACGGGGAATATGTGGAGACTCGATGGGGCAGTGGGCGAGGCAAAACAGATATAGGAGTATCCGGAAAGGTCAAGAAAGACGAGACTCCACAGAGGAAGCCGAAAGAGAGGCGGGGCGTGGGTAGAATGGGCGAGACTCGTCGAAAGTCACGTCCCGAAAACTCAGATCCGACGACCAACAGGATCCCAAAGACCGATAGCCCTTGTGCTCGCAGATGTACCCGTAAAGACACACTCAACAGTGAGCGGTCGGTTTGGTGCGTTCTCGGCGAGGAGAACGTAGCAAACGCGCCAAGCAGATGAAGGCGAGTAGTCGAAGACGACCACGAGACGCTCAACGGATCGCACCAAAGAGCGAAGAGGTGGATGTTGACGAGATAGGTGGCGATGGAAACGACCTCGGCCCAAAAATGAGGTGGAATAGAGGCGGCGATCATCGAGCACGGCGGTCTCAAGAAGGTGACGATGCTTGCGCTCGGCGACACCATTCGAGCATGAGCATCGGGACAAGAGAATCGGCGAGAGTGCCTTGCTCGGCAAGGAAGCTGCGCAGTGACGAGAGGTACTCGCCAGCCAGAATCGTGCGAAGACACGAATAGGAGTGGAGAAGCGTGTGTGAATCATAGTGGCAAATTGTTTATAGATAGACAAGGCCTCACTACGAGAAGACATGAAATATATCCAAGTGTGACGAGAGAAATCATCTATAAATATGATATAATATCGATGACCCCTTTCAAACGAAGGAGCGGACCCCAAACATCCGAATGAATAAGATCAAAGGGCGCCGAGACACGGTCTCACTATGAGAATAAGGAAGTGAATCATTTACCTAACTTACACCACGACAATCTAAAGACACATCTCCCGAGATGACCCGAAGACCACGGCGAACTAAAGACGCAGGCGGGATCCACACGAGATGGCCAAGACGGTGATGCCGGTCTGGAAAGAGCCGTGAGACGAAGTGGCGAAGCGGAGAGGCGCGCGCGATGGTGGCAGCGGAAGGAAGGTGAAGCCATCAAGCTCCCAAAGACGCCGTGAGTCACGCGCGAGGCCGAACCAACCGAGCTCCGTGTGGCGATCTGAACAAAACAAGAGTCGAGTCGAGAATAACCCGATAACCAAGGTCGATGTCGCCCATCGAAAAGAAGTCGCAAGGTAAGGCGAGGAACATGAGCAATGAAGGAACATGAAAGGAGGAGTTGCTAAGAGATCCTCGACCGAGAGATAGAAAGAGATGTACCATCGCAGTAAGAACACCGGGAGAATTAAGAGGTGTAATAAAAGACAGTGGAAGGATCGGGAGTCATGTGAAAGGATGCTCGAATCAAGAATCCACGGGAGGTACTGATCGTGTTGGGGTGGTCTCTCGGTGCAAAGAATCGATGAGAGAACTCGCCGAGGAGAACCCGAAGCGCCGACATGCGTCGAAGTCCGGCTATCTCTGCTCGGTGAGAGAAGGCTGCTGAAGAAGTCGATCTGACGCGTCGTCGTAGAAACACTAGTGCCGATGAAGAACGGCGGGAAAGATGCCGCTTCTTCTTGTAGCACCGGGACTCGGTGTGCCATCCTTGTCGCAGAGGAGCAGTGAGGCGGCCACCTCCAGACGGAGGACGCCACCACCACTGTGGTAGCCGCCGGAGGAGGCGAGTAGCAGCGGACGAGCGGCGAGCACGAGAGGAGTGGCATCGAACCAGCACCACTCAAACGAGTCTCCTCTGCGCGTATCTCGGTAAGAGCCTCCGAGAGTGACACGAGGGTGGCGTGCAAGGAGGCGGCACGCCTTTGCTCGAACTCGGGGCGGCGAGTAAGGAACTCGTAAACCAGCTGAAACTCGTGTCGGACGTACATCCAGCGACGGACGGGCGATGCGGCGGCGGCGGTGCGAAGTGAGTCCAACCGACGCCGAGCATGCCAGAACTCGAGCGTAAAAACGTCAACGGTAGCATCACCTGCTGAAGAGAGTGCTCTGGCGGACCACGGGCGAGTGCAGAGGCATCACCGAGAGGCTCATGCGACGAAGATGAGTCCACATCCGAAAGCGAAGGAGTCCCACAACCTCGTAAGAAAATCGAGGCCGACATCGGCGATGAAGACAAGCAGCGGCGGCGTTGTCATCGTACCACCGAGTGTAGACGGTCGACAATCCTTGTAGGAATCGAGCCTCTGGTAGGCGAGGCGCTTTATCATCGCCTTCATCATCGCGGCGGCCTTATCGGTACCGCCGGGGCAATGCAACAGCGTAGGCTCGTCGGAGAATAGGGCAAGACAGGCGGTGACATCGCGAGAGGGCGCCCGAGAGCGAAGACCACGCATGTGAATGCGCATGTGAGACACGAAGTCGGTGTAATTAACACCATCAAAGATCACCGGCGGCGAGGAGAAGCGGTGCCCATTGGTAGCGGCGGCGGGCGCGCGGCGACCAAAACAACGAAGTCTAACGGCGTGGCCCGACGGCGCGGCGGTTAGGGCGACGTTTTTTCTTTTTCTTTTGCTTTTTTTCTCGGTCGGTTTACAAAACCGACTCTCGGTCGATTTACACCAAACCAAGCCCTCACCGAATAGATCGGCGGCGGCGACCGGCTCGGCCGGCGGGAGCGGCGTCGGCGGCGCGACGACCGGCTTCGCCGAGCGGCGGCGGCGGCGGCAAACAAACCAGCCGGAGGAAGCGGCGACGGCGACGGCGATCCGGCGGCGCGCGCGCGGAGGCGAGGCGGCGGCGGCAGCGGCGGTGGCGGGAGTCGGCGGGCCGACGGCGGTGGGCTCGAGCGGGCGAGCTCGGGCGAGTCGGGTGGAGCCGACGGCGGAAGGTGCGGCAAATGGCGACGGAAGTCGGCGGCAATGGCGGCGACGGGAAACCCTAGAGTCGGCGGCGGCGGCGAAGCGACGGGAAACCCTAGGTACGCTCTGATACCATGTTATGAATAGCGCTTGTTTTCATATGAGGCCAATGGGTCAGTATATATACACAAAGTACAGGTGGTAAATATGCAAAGAACCCCTCATAACAATGGGGAATAACAAACTATACATATATCTCTAACAGTTCGAAACAATTGGTTTCTGGCAATTTTACTTCATTTCAGCAATGAAGTTGTTATAGCAATTACAATCAATATTTGACTTGAGCATGTAACATACTAACATGTTAATGTATTTATTTTGCACAATTATATTTTGGAGGACTTATTTCAGCAGGCCCATAGCCGCTAGGGGCAATGAAGACAACTGGATGTCCTCAAAATTCGACCTGTTCGACTGGGCCAATCATGTTGGAAAACGATATTGTCGTGTGAGAGATCATGCGATGGATTCACATAGTTGCAATGCTACTAGAAACAAGAAATCCATATAGGATGTGTTGGAGCATGGCTCAAAGTTTGACAGTGCGATGCTCTCTCTAGGAAACAAGAAAGTTGACCACCGACAACAACAGCGACCGTGCTCAAGGCCTTACTTGGATTAGTAATCAAGTGTTGTGTTGTTCACTTGTAATTAAGAATTGATCGTCCAGCATTTATCTTGGATAGCTATATGTTAACAAGGTGTTCCAATTACCCTTTTGAGTTACTTTGAATTCTTCAGTGTATCTTACGAAATGAGTGAACAATGTTTTGCCGGGATAAAATAAGGATCAAACTATCTAATGAGACCAAATATAACTTCAGTCCAAAAAAACCGAGGATTATTTCTGCAGCTGCATGTGTGAATAACTGAATACCATTTGTAATGAGCTCTTATCCACAATATTCTTTGCCTTGCGAACGTAATCAAACGGATCACTGTGCATGCCTATGTGGAATGGAAGGATGATGAAGCCGAGTTCATCTCCCCATTTTACAGCACTTTCATTGCCAGACTCTTACCATATTAACACATGCCTGCTCATAGTAGTAAGAACGGAATTAAAATAAATCCCCTACTCTTCAAAGTTATGCTAGAAAGATCGATTTTATTTTCCTTCGGCCATGTGAGCCGTGAAACGTCATTTTGCATCCAGTTAGTTCTGACGTGTAGGCTTGTAGTTGGCCTTAAATTGACGGGAAGGAATGATCGCAAGCGAATGTCCTTGTGTCACCCAAAGAGGAGGAGGATAAGCAAACGCAACTGTTAAGAGTAGCAATCAGGTAGGAAATTAGATCGATATTAAACGCTTGCCAATCGATCACCTGACTTCCGGAAGTAATACCGCGACAGGGCAGCGTAAGTGACTCCAACCAACACATCATTAACTGCCTGTGCATGCAAACATGGAGAAAAGGAATTCCTTGAGAGTTCTGTTGATTGCAAGCAACAGGTCAATCATCAACAGAAAGAAAAAACAGCAAAAGTATTTTTGTTTGACTGTAAAAGAGAAAAATGTAAAGACTACCATTAAAGCAGCTCAGGCCGAACTTATTAAATCCATGTAAATTATGTCATCTATTTCTATGAAAGAATTATTCTACTATTAATCAATAATCATATTGAAATCAGAGACATCAAGCACTAGCCCTGGTCAAGTTCTGAAGATTTCAGGCATCTCAGACTGGGAAAGAGAATGTTAGACTATATGATTAGGTCTAGAATATTTTAGTGATGAATAATTGAAAATGATTAATTTGTGCTGAATAATTGATGATATTGCTTAGCGTTATTATGCGAGTTGTGTGGTGTGTGTGGACTGATGTTGGTCAAGTTGGGACAAACTTGTGCCGGAAAAATATTCTTTGGTCTTTGCATGTGCAGGTTGAGCATGGAGACGATTATGGTCGGTGACGAGGTGGACCAGGACTAGGATGGGGAGATCCGAGGTTCAGACGGTCAAGGAGGTCATGAGATGGTCGGGCTCATGTTTGGGGCGCATGGAGATCAGAGATGGATGATACGTGTTAGAGCTACGGAGGTGCGGTCCGAAGGCTACGACACGTGGTGGATGATGCGTGGAGAAGCTATGAGAGGTGCGGTCCTGGAGGCTTCGACACGTGACTCGTTAGAAAAGTTGGAATTTTGGAAAACCCGTGTTAGGAAGGGTTTCGAGTCCCTTTGCTGTTGGAATTAGATTAGAACTCTTGGGTTTAGGTTCAGCCCATATTTTTGGCCCTAGTATAAATAGAGATGTGGTTAGGGGTTAACCCCGTGGTTTTTTGTGAGACTAATTTCGTGTTAGGGTTTAGAAGTGCTAGGAGGACACTTTGTAGCCACCATGATTCAGAAATAAAAAAAGATCTATTCCGAGAAAAAGTCAGGTGGTGCTTTTGTTTCGGGTTGTTCAAGAGACTGCTACGCACGACAGCAGACACACAGGTCTTCCATTGTTGTCTCGTGCGCAACGTGGTCATCATCGATCCGTGTGGAGTAGCAAACAGCATCACAGAGCCAAAGCCAGCGTCACGTGAAGAAAAAGTGAAATTATCCATCACATGCATGTGCACAATTTCTTGTTTTCTAATTAAAATTTGGGAATTTTTTAATTCGCATATATTATCATTTTTCCTGGTTTTTTGATTTCTATGAATTCTCCATGCATTGATTTATGTCTATGTTTTTAATTAAAAATCGATTGGAAGATTGAACAAAAACGTGCACTTTTAGCAGTCGATTACCTTGTTGCTACAGTAACTGCTGCAATATTTTGCTACAGTATTGCTATAGTAAAATCAGAAGAAAAAAAATCCTTTTTGCGTTTTGTTATTTCTGTTTTTTGCAGATTAAACAATTAAAAGGCAGAAAATTTTAGAAAAAGCTTTCACTAGGTGTTGCAATCATTCATCATTCTCTGATTGTCATCAATGATCATACAGAGAAGAGTCCAACTGAACAGATAAATCAGTTTTTAATTAAAAATCGATTGGAAGATTTAAAATGACCTTGCTAGGTTTGTGACTATGGCAACAATATTTAAACTCAATAAAATCAAGGCAGAGTCTAAATGGTAGCAACACCCAGACTTCACCATTAGATTAGTGATGAAGCAAATAGAAAAATAATAAGCCATACACAAATACTTGCATACAGTATCACACCTAGTCACATTGATACAATTACCAAATCCCCTACTCTTTACCTTGTCAGTACAAAATTTGGTACCACAAGCTATACAATGTGTAAATGTAGTAAATTGTGCATGGATATTGTGCATACAATTGTTTACTATAACGCCCCCGTTTCCAGGGGCGCGTACGGACACGGCATTCCGCAACTATTCACGCATAAACAGTTATAGAACGTCGCGCAAGAGTATACCATGGCATGCTTACAACAAAAGTCCAACATATATTTCACATAAGGATTAACATCCAGTTTTCACAGCGGGGCGTGCAAGCCCAAAGTATAATTACATCACAAAAACTCCAGAATCCGCTTGAGCGCGGCGAAGACTTAAAGCCACGGGTCCTCGTCGAAGAAGAAATCCTCAGGGACGTCCTCGACGGGGAGACCTTCACCAACGTCTTGATCCTCTAAAGAGGGGATTTAAGCAAGCCATGAGCTACCAACCAGCTCAGCAAGTCCCAAAGGCACTCTATTTTACTACATGCACGGAACATCAAAGGAAGGGAGTATATTTGGTTTATTATCTTTGAGTGGAAGCAGTTTTATTTGCAAACATTTTATAAAACGGACCCAAAACTACTCCTTAAGATCTCAGGGGTTTTTCATGAAAAGTTAATTAACCAACTAATCAAGTTAAAGCATGTACAAAACTACTTAAGTTTTGCGACTGGAATCACCCAAGTGACACAGCTTCATTAACCGGGAGCACAGCGTATGCGAATACCATTTATTTGACTCTGCAGAGTTGCCCAACTTTACCCACATGCACCCTTAACCCTCATGACTGAGTTAAGGAACCGGGTCTTTTCGCTGCTCAACCCTTGGTATACACTCCACCTGATAAGTGAGAAACCCGCACACCCTCGGGTATCCGCTGGCCATCGCGGAACGCCGGGCCCGAGTTGTGGGGACCTACCGTTGTCTTAGTCCGGATTCGCGATCCGCACCGACTCCCAATGCGGGGTTTCACTTAAGTTGAGCAGGTACTAAACTAGGGTTGACAAGTCAACACCTGTGGTTGAGCGGTCACTATGTCATTTGCTCAGCGTAAGGGTCTAGACCTTACATTTTCCACGAGGTCCGCAACCTCCAACCTAGGGTAAGCGATGGGCGAAAGCCATCTCGCGGCGCCCCACAACACCCTTACCCCCAACTCCAATCCTAGGGTAAGAGGTGGGCGAATACCGTCTCGCGGTTCCTTCCCCAACCCTTACCCTACCTTGTGCACGCCGGCACTCTCCGCCCTAGGGTACGGTGTCCCATACCACCCTACCCTAGAGTCGGGTTTTCTAAATTCTATTGGCCCGCAGCCACAACCGTATTAGTATAAAGACTTTGCATGATAATAATAACCTACAATTATCTAGATTAACAAATAATTATTTCTAGGGTTAACAAAGGCATGGTTACAAGTTTAACATGGCATTTATCGGTGGTAGGTTTAACTACATATCATGTCATTCTAAACATTTTATTTTACTTTGAACTAACATTTCAGAACTAACTTAATGCAAATAGCATAATAACATAATTAAATAACATGGGTTGCAACATGATCAAAGGATTTGGAACTTGCCGTTGATTTGGATGATCTCAGCTAGCTCGAACGAAGAAACACCTGGATCCTGAGTCTGCACTTGAACCTCCGAGATCTCCGACACTCGCGCAAACATATAAAATAATTAAATCCAGCTTGAGACTAATCAAGCGAGGAAAAATAAACTATTTTAAAAAGGAGTAAAATACATAAATCCTCAAATTAGAATTTTTAGAATTTATTTGGGATGAATTTGTGGAAGTGGAGGCCAAAAGTGGGTTCAGGACATTATTTGGAGCAAAGTGGTGAAATTTGAGAATTTTTGGGATTTTCTAGGATTTATTTGGATTTTTCTGGAATTTAGAAATTGAGAAAATACTAAAAAATTGGTGTGAATAGTGTCGGGCCGGCCCAAGCTACAGTGCAGCCCATCACTGTGTGGCTCGGGCGGGAAATGGCCAGTCGGCCCAAGCGACCCGTGCGCGCGCGTGCGCGAAGCAGGCCGGGGAGGCCGCGGCCCATCCGCGCTTCGTGCCCACCCGAGGCGGATGGAGGATGCGTGGCCGGGACGGACGACACCGATGCGAGGGGGTGGCGAAACGGTATGAGCGGATCCAACGGACGCGAGGTGGGGTGGTTATGAAGATCCAACGGTCGCGT
Organism: Dendrocalamus sinicus; assembly: GCA_036346575.1. Classification (NCBI taxonomy): domain Eukaryota; kingdom Viridiplantae; phylum Streptophyta; class Magnoliopsida; order Poales; family Poaceae; genus Dendrocalamus; species Dendrocalamus sinicus. Next base: position 17,221,099 of record CM070643.1, on the reverse strand, counting down.
TATAACGAGGACGAGCGAACCGTTACGGGGATCGGACGAACGAGGGGAGATGAGATTAAGGAAATCAGATGGTGGAGGAGGGGCCACGTCGCGGGGAGAGGGTCGTCTTCCTCCTCCCACTGCTACAGTGTCCCCGGGGCAGTGTTACGGTGACGACGGCGGCCTGGGCATCAGTGGGTAGGTCTCGACGAGGGAAACCCATTTTGGGCGGTTGGAAGGCGAGGGGATCAATGGAGAAGGCGGGAGGGAGAAGGAACAGCATCGGCTATTTGGTGGCAGAGGGGGTCATCGGCGGCGAGATGGTTTAATCGGCTGCGGCTACACGGACAGGGGGCCAAGGGGCTCACAATGGCGGCGACGGCGTGAGTCAAGGGGCTCCGGAGCGTGCTGGCCACGGAGAGGGTGCGGCAGCCGGAGGGGAGCTTCGACGGCGGCGATCCACAGGGCTTCACCTGGCCAGAGGAGAACAGCAAAGTGATTAGGGGAGATTGAAGGTGCTCTGAGCGAAAGCAATTGAAAAATGGAGGAGGGGAGAGGGAGGTCCGCTTTACGGTGCCGCCGGCGCAGGGGAGGATGGCGGCGACGACTGGGGCGACGGGGGTTCAATCAGTTGTGCGGGGAGGTGCACGGGAGTGGTGGGAGGTGTTTGCGGGCGGTGGGGAAGCTCGGGAAGTAAAGGAGGAGGGAGCCGAGAGTGGGGTTTTATACCCGAGCGGGAAGGGAAGCAACCTTCGGGGAGAAGGAACGGGCGCGGCGCCGGGGTCAACAGAGGACTGGGGGGTGGTTGGGGCGTCGTCTCCGCGACATGGGGTGGCGTCCGGCCCTGAGCAGTGGTAATGGCGAGGCGATGGGAGGAGGGGAGCAGTTGCACGGCGGGGATGGGCGAGGTGCGCCCGCGCGCGGGAGAGGAATGGGCGGTGGGCGCGGGTGGGTCGTCGGCGAGGAGGCGACAACGTCACGCTGCGGCGGTCTTGCCGCCGGACCGGAGGACGGCGGGGTGGCGCGGGCGGTCCGAACCCAGGAGCGCAGCGCAGAGGCGGTGCGGGGAGCAGGCGCAGGCGCAGCGCACGCGCGAGGGAGGAGGCGGGGAAGGGAGCGGCGCCAGCGGAAAGAGGGGGGAAAGGGCGCCAGGGAATGGGGAAGGCGGAAAGAGCGGAGGCGCCAAGCAAAGGAGAAAGCGGCAGCACCAGAAAAGGAAAGCGGATTTTCGGAGAGCTTTCCAAAAAAGGAAAGTTTACAGAATTCACTCAAAGATCCAACAAAAATAAAAGAAATTTCTGGTTTGAAATTTTTGGGGCTTTTCATTTACCACATTGAGCACATGTATTTCCAGTTCTCAATCCTCAGTAAGTCATTATGTATTACAGAATCACTCAACAGCAAACAGTCTAACGAATCTCCATTGAACAAGTTCAGAGTAGTAAGGGAGGATTTGGAACATTCAATGAATCAGTAGGATAGGTGGTAATGCAATTCGGATAAACAGGCATACCTGAGGCAAACCCATCCCAAAGGCGTATCTCGCAAGAGCCTTAAGGCAAGACAGGGAGAGCTCCAACCCCATCTCAAACAACTGTAGAGGCAGGGCAACCAACCAATCAATTAATCCTAGTCTAATTAAAGGCACTTGTTGGGCACCATGCCGGCGTAGAAGAACCCAAGAATTTACATTTAAAGGCACAATTTTTAATTACGGCGAGACCATGAACGCAGGCAGGAGGGGGAGACTAGCGGAGCGATGGGGAGAGGTACTTCACCTGGCATCTAGAGAGGATATTTGTTCCTTTTGATTTAGAATTGGCTCATCTGATCCAACCAACCAAACATTGATACAACATAAAAAGTTAGATAAGAACATCTTATCCATCCTTCATTCAAACAACCAAACACAACCTAAAGTTAGAAAGCCTATTCAAACAACTAAACATAACCTAAAGCTAGAAAGTCTAGACAAATTCAGCTTAATCCTTATTACACCCAGTCGTAGCGCGCTCCCCCATGGCCTGAACCCGGCAGGCCTCCACAACTTGTCGCCGGTGAGCCGGGGCAATCGCCGACCGCAAGTACATCCGATCGTGCATGGTCGGAGAAGCTACAGTCTTGTCTACTGTTGTACTCGTACACCTGCACCTTTTTCTTTCTGTGACAAAAGGGTTGCTCTTCTCGGCACCGAAATCTTCTCTTTCTTTCTTTCTGTCCTTGGTCTGCTTTTCGTTCTTTTCGTCGCTTTTCTATGGGTCCATAGATTGCAAGCTAGTACCACTAGGGATGGCAATTATACCTGTTTATCTGTATATCCATAGGTAAATACACTAATAGAGTCGGGTATATGATATTTTTTTACCCATGGGTATAGAAATAGTGGGAACACTCTATTCGTCGGGTAAACGGACACGGATATAGATAAGCTCCACTCGTATCCACTTCGCCCGTTTACCCATGATATAGATTGACAGGTGGCGTATCCATAGCAATATCTTTAATTGCTATTGATTGTTATAAATTTTTGCATATTTCTAATTGCTATTGATTATTATAAACTTTTTTGATAGCTATTATATTTCCTAGCAACGGCTGTTGCTTATATGTACCTGTCATTAGTTCAACTCTCATATGGTAACTCTCAGTTCGTAGGTAAACAGGTATAGGCAAGGTTCTTCACCCGTTATCCTTTGCTGGTATGCTCGTGGACGTAAATCAGGGTCATGAGTATAGGTATGAACAAGTACTACCCATACTCGTCACGTTCGATTGCCATCCCTAAGCACCACTGTACCAGCAGATCACGTGGAGTCAATTTGAAATGAGACTCGCTGCCTTTCCGTGTGAGACAATTAGGGCTGTAAAAAAAGCTCGAAGCTCGCGAGCTACCCGAGTTCGGCTCGTTCTAGGCTCGGTTCGAGCTCGGTTCGAACTTTAAACGAGCCGAACTCGAGCTTGATCTCGAGCTCGCGAGCTTCACCGAGCCGAGCTCGAATAGTTCGCGAGCCCCAATTCGAGCTCAAATAGTAATACATATTAATTCTTACCGAGCTTACTCGAGCCGAACTCGAGCTCGAGCTTTTATTATTGTTAAAAATTAGTGTATATTTGAATTATTTTGATTGTTATCGAGCTTACTAGAGCCGAGCTCGAGCTTAAAATTTTCTCATTATTGAAAAATAGTGCATAATAAATTATTTTAATTGTTACCGAGCTTCAACGAGCCGAGCTCGAGCCTACTCGAGCTTAGGCCGAGCCGAGCTCGAGCCCCGGTCCAAGCTCGGACCCCAACTCGAGCTCGGCTCGAGCTTCTACCGAGCTCGAGCCTGGCAGGCCAAGCTCGCTCGAGCTCGGCTCGTTTACAGCCCTAGAGACAATGACATAATACATTGTTCTTTTTTTTAACTAAACTGTGTGAGGCATTATTGGATTATGACTGTGAGACAGGTGTATCTTTCTTGTCTAACAGTAGCAGACGCAAAGGAATCCTGCTTTAGATCTCACTCATTTCGGTTTGAGTTTTTGACTTCTAGTTTATTTTTTACTATTCCTAAATTTCGTTTCTTTTTTATTTTTTGGTTTTTTAAGCTCTTTTGCCGATTCTTTTTTTTCCTATATTCATTTACATTGTCCGTGATGGACTAACCAATTTTTTCTATTTTTATTTTTTTTTTAAATTTAGTTACGCCAAATAAGCCACCATCAGTTACAGTGTAATTTCAGCTAGTTACAGTGTAATTTTAGTCATAAACCAACTTATTTCAACGCAACCAAGCGGCACCTTAGGACACTCTAAAGAGCTTAAGTTTATGATTTTTGGTTATACCTGTTGGTTTTTTTATTAAAATTGTACTGTAATTGTTGTTAGTTTTTTCTGAGTCATTTAATTAAAGAAAAATAAAAATATAAAAAATATTGTTATATCTCTACGGACAATAAAGAAAAAACAAAAAAGGGTAAAATTAGAAGTTAACATATTTTAAATATTGTTTTGCTTAAATAAATTGAAAGTTAACAAAATATAAGCTAAAGCTGTTTGGAGCGGCCGTTAGTGCTCTGTACGTTTCAGAACCTTCTATCGCCTTTTTGACACAGTAAAAGATGTGGCACAGTAAAACCTTCTGTACCGACGCAACTCGTTTTCCTTTTTGAAGGATGGCGCAAGTGCGCAACTCGCTGACATCCGCAGACAAACTAGAAAGTGATCACGCACTTCCCTTTTAGAGTGACGACTTACCGACAACAACGAAGCCACTGGGCTACTTCCGCAGTTTTTTTTTTTTTTGACAGAGTTTGGCAAGGTTTGTATTTTTGTAGGGAAGCGATAATTAAGAGGGATTAACACCAAAAATTTGACCAAAAAATGAGTTATAGAGATGGGTTCACAGCCTTTAACTTCCGTCGACGATGGCTTTCAGCTTTGCCAGAGAGAATTGGCCTTGTAAATTCTCGGCATGAATACTTGCTCCATACAAGAACCCACACTTCAGAGCATAAGGTCGATCACTCAACTTTATAGACTTCTGTCTAATAAAAAAATCAGCCCGGAAGAACTTAGTAGTCTGATACACAGAAAGGTTTAAGTCACATGCGACAGCATAGCTAAAACTTTACTAAAAAGGACAGCATGGTTCAGTTCATAAGTTAATATAGAGCTAGTAGCATAATGCGGGCAAATACAAGCAAAAATGACGCTACTAAATCTCATAATCGATGGGGCCTAATACAAGAACAGGTGCATCGCCAGCGTGGCCGAGCAACCCCAACCTCATGTACGGAACGTTCCATGGCTTCATTCCGGGGTACTTTTGCTGTAGATAACACATTCCATAATTCCATTCCACTTCGTGCCAACTAGCCCAACATAAACAGATGCCCGAGGTCCACCACTGCTCCTAGATACGCCCCAAGAACACCCCATCATCCTGAAAGTAAAGGCGAAAATGAGTTCAGTGAAACATTTCAACGGAGCAACCTTATATCACAATTTTTTGCACACCAGGCAGAATATAAATAAGGCATGTAAAAGTTTGATGTGTTGTCCGTAACAAAAATTACCTCAGACGTTCTATAATCTGATAAAAGAACACACATACACATCAAATGCAGTGAGAAATTAGTGTTATCAGTTGTAAACATGCATGTGTAAATGGTAATATTTAGGAACAAATCCTCACTTGATGTCGATAGTGAAAAACCTAAGTACTGGCATAAATAACAACTAGAGTAATAGAAATAGGATCAGGGAAAAGCATTGTTAGTCACTTCACAAATAGCTATTCTTCATTCTAATCGTAACAAAGGGCCTCGACACATAGAAGCCACTACGTTGTAGGCCCTTATATATGCCTCCCCACATGCCTCCCTCAAACACACTCCAAACCAATCCGCCAGCTAGCTCCCCCAAGCCACCGATCGAAGTGCCGGCCACCTCCCCCGAGCTCCTCTGCATCCGGTTGTGATGCTACAGTTCACTGCACAAGGCCACAAGGTACTCTTATCGTAAGAGTGTCTTCTGCAGTGTCACCGTCGTGACACAACGGTGACGCTGCCGCCTCCTCTCCTTCATCGGCGCCAGTACTTTGTTCATACCCCTATCCGATCCCCTCCCCTCTTCATTGATGCTTCGATGGATATGATGCATGTGAAAATTATTTGTTGATTCCTTAGTTCTTGCATGTGATGCTTGGATGGATATGGTTATGATGATTTTGTTCTCATAAATAGGTCTACTTTAGCTCATCTGCATTATCTGATTGTGCTGTTTTATAGCACAATTAGCGTAAACAGTGTAATCAAAGAATGTTGATTAACTGAAGGAGTCCTATTTTTGAGTTCGGTCGAAACTTATCATAGATGGTTCTATTTAGGAACCATCTATAATAATATACTATCATAGGCGATTCGTAGTAAGAACCATCTGTGATAATATACTATCACAGACGTTTCGTAATAAGAACTGTCTGTAATAATCGTTATCACAGACGATTCTATTTATGAACCATCTGTGATAATTGTATCACAAATTGTTCAAAAACTGTCTATAATGCACTTAGGGTATTACATACCCATAAACACAGACAGTTCAAAAACCGCTTGCAATGACGTTTCCGAACCGTTTGTGATGAGCTTTTCTGTAGTAGTGGCACCAACAAACTCCTAAGCTCTGATCAGCCCAAACCATGCTCTGTGCTCGTTGCATTATATAATAGATTTCTGATCAAAACTTATCCAAAATTATAGTGCTGTTGATCAACCAAAGAGGGTCAGAAATCTGGGAGAAGCATAATTTGCCATGTAATTAAATAGAGAGCTGGCGTCAAAGCTCCAATACAAAATAGGAAAATTAATCACTAGTTTTCTTATTAACCCTTTTTATGTAGAAGAATAAAGCCAAAACATTATTTTCCATTGATTAAGAAAATCAGGCTAACCAAATCCAAAGTTTTGCTCATCACAAAACAAGCTATGTTTGCATAATGGAATTAATTATGATTATATCCATGGACCAATTAGCCCTGAATGATCTTGTATAATTGGACTCTAACAATCTTTCTAATCGGGGAAATTGAAACTTTGGGGGCAATAGGACATCAAGAATTATAAGCATGGTTCAACATTGGTTGGTGTTAAGTTCACCACCTCGCTGGGAAGCCTTGAGAATTGACTGTTCAGACCCATCAGAATGAGAGGTTCAACAATGTTCCCCAAAACATGCTTGGTGCACAAATGTGTTGAATGAAAACTTAACTGTGTTGTTTGTTATCTAAAAGTAAACAAAATCAACAAATCCAACATCACTAGTTTAGCTTATAAAATTTAAAATCTCAATCCTTTGTCACTGAATAAATCCAGAGCCTCATATCCCAATCCCATTTAAGAAACAGGTGCCAGAACCTTAAATGTAATGATTAAATAAATATATATACATCTATCTTGCGCTTTATCACTTTTGAATTTTGGCAAGAAATAAACTAGGTATCCGCATTAGCAAAACTGCAATGATTCCTTCCAGAATCCAGATACTGCAATACTACTGCACATCAACGATCATCTATCATCTATAAGCCGGTAACAATTCCGTGGCATAATCATACAAAGTGATAATTTACCTCCCAGAAGGGTAAACTGCCTTCACTGGTGCTCAGAACGAGTTCATTTCAAGGCTATATGTCCTCTGCTTGAGAAGCACCTTTGCCGCTGACCGATATGGCTCTTCAAAGGCATCTGAAATCCAGCTAGCACCTGCCGGACCAGCAGCCTCAACCCCTCCCCCCTCCCTCAGCACATCCTCGCTCGGTCTGATCGCCACCAGTGTCGCACCCATCAGCAGCAGTCCCCCAGGCAGCTCAATATGCGGAGCGTACCACAGTCGCATACTGAGTGCTGGCATTAGCGTGCGGTGTGAGTTTCCAGAAGTCGACACAGGCTGCGCCCGCAGCTCCTGCAGCTGCTTCTTGTCCATGGTGAGCACCCCCTGTCCATCAGCATCAGTCAGGTCCAAGCTCTCGAGCGTTGAGTGATCAGAGATGATTGGCTGCAGCAGGTAATGCCGTGCCGATGCAGCAATCAGTGAGCTAATCGTCCAGACAACGCGGAGCTTAAGCCCTCCATTTGTATAAAGTGACTCAGGGATGCTCCCCAATTGGTCGGGCTCCCTAGTGGAATCGGGAGATGCAGCCGAGCTGTCCGCGGCAGTAGGGACCGGTGTTGGCGGTGGCGGTGGCTTTGACGAGACAGACGACGCGCCGAGGATGACGCAGCTGCCGAGGGTGGACCCGAAGTCGGCCTTCCACTTGAGAAGCACGCCGTCCTCGATGCCGAGCTCGCCGGTGGGCAGCTCGATGCGGAGGCGGCGCAGTTCCTTGAAGGAGCGGAGGACCTCGGAGGGCGAGTGGTGGGAGACGTCCCCCGCGGGTGGAGGCGGCGAGGAGGGCGGGGCCGCGGAGCGCCGGGAGACGGACGCCGCGGCGGGGGAGAGGATCTGCCCGAGCACCTGGATGGGCCTGACGATGCCGCCAAGCACGAGGCGCGCGATGTGCGCGAGCGCGCCGCGCCCCCGCGCGGGGGGGCCCGCCGCCGCCGCGGCGGCCTGCGGGGAGCCGCTGACCGAGCCGGGGGCCGGGTCGTCCGGTATGACGCAGTCGACGCGGACGAAGACGGAGTCGACGAGCGGGACGAGCGCGTGGAAGCGGTGCGAGACGAGGGCGCACCGCCCGAGCGCCTTCACGTCGCCGATGCGGTTGAACACGTCGAGGAGCACCGCGTCGGGCAGCCGGTCGAACTGGTCATCCTCTTCCTCTCCCCCCGCCGCCTCGGCGCCGCACGGCCACCCCTCGCCGCGCCCTTCCATCTCCATAACCACCCACCCAACCAACCGCGCGCCGAGCACGGGCTGCAGCGCAGATCGGGATCCGGCGGCGTCGGCACGGGGCGAGTGAGTCAGCCGCGGGTTGGGGAATTTCTGGTGGAAGTGAGTAGTCGGCACGCACGGCCGCACGGGCACGGCACGGCGGCTGCGTTTGGCTAATTGGGTGGTGCGTGTGGGCGCCGTGTCAGCCTCAGCCGCTGATTGGGGAGGTAACGGGTAGTGCTGTAGCGGGGGTCGGGGTCACCGCTTCGGTAGTGGTCGTGCCCGTGCTGGTGTTATGGTCGTCGACGGTCGTGGTGCTACGAGAGAAAATTGATGATTTGTCATCTTCAAAAATGGACTTTTTATTTTTGCCACTTTTAACATTGGCTTCGTAAAAATATCATGTAGTACATTAATCTCTTGATTAGTATACCATTTCATCCTTTTAATTTATTTTCTTTTTCTAATTTTAAGGACTGAAAAAGATCTTTCTATCTCTGGTGGAAAGCGGGCTGTTCATGGGGGAGCAGGAAGGTGGTGGATACTCGTGGAACATGTGACGAGTACATAATCGTTTCACTACTCTCTGAGTTCACTGTGTGCGTTCAGACAACCGCCTTTGCTTGGCTGTGGTAGTGTGGAAATTGGCTGTTAGTGGCGACTGGAGGTCGCCGTAGATCCTAGTTTTTTTTCCGTCTTTTTTCTTCTCCTTTTTTCAGTTTTTGTTCTGCGTTTGAGCAGTTTCGATGGTGATACACCGATGTAACTTAAGTTGTGAGATGTGAGTTACAGGAAAGTTGAGGCGGTGCAACCAAGAGTTATTAGCGTATCAAGGTCATAATCATGAGAATGACATGCTGTGATTATAATGTTGTCTCATATATGTATCTTTCTCATGCCATAAGTGTGTCGATTGTATTTCTTATCAGCAGGGGTAAGTCGCATCATAACCGATGAAATTAGCCAGGGGTAGAAAGGTCTTTTCCAGTCCCTAAAATTAGAAAAAGAAAAAGGAAATGAATTAAAGGGATGAAATGACATACTAATCAAGGAACTAATATACTACATGACATTTTTGTGAAGCCAACGTTGAGAGTGGCAAAAGTGCGAAGCCCATTCTTGAAAATGGCAAATCATCAATTTTCTCGTGCTATGGTCGATGGCCATGCCGGCACGGTCGATGGTTGCGCCAGCGCAATCGTCGGAGCCAGTCTCTCACGTTGGTGCGAACCGCACGTTGGCTGTGACACCGACATGTCACTGCTATAGGGCTGACGGACCTTCGACCATCGACCTTTGCGCACCGACTGCAGCAGTCACAGCCATCATATTTCTTTTTTGCTTGGTCGCTAATGTTATTTTCTTCGGCGCTATTGTTTTTCTCAAGCTCGCAGCTTGCTTGTCGTTTCCTATAGACGGTGCCAAACTATTGTGGCTATGGGCCAAACAGTAGAAGATATGACTAGTAGAGTGAGTATGAGAAAATGAGCCATGTTCTCCTTTATTAATGCAAGGAAGTATATATGCATGGCCATAATTTCTTATTACAATAAGACCCCTACTATGGGATATTATTCTAAGGATACACATGTCTTTTACATGATTTATTGGGGCCTCTTGGCCCAACAGGCTGAATAAATGCCTGTGGGGGCATCCCCACAACATTATCCTCATTTGAAATTTGTCTAAATTTTGGTTAAATTTTGTCAAAATTCAAATGTTATTTGAATATTTCATCCGAAATGAACAAAATTTCAGTATTTCATCACTTTCGCAGCTCTCCAAATTTTTTTGCAAACCGGATGATTTTTAACTCTATAGTTTCAGGCTTAAGTGGAGACTAATTAATTAATTATCATTTCTGACTCAGTGGATGACCCAGCCGACCTAGAATGGCGCTACACGAGTCCTAAATCATCCTATATTAGGGCATGTACAATGCAAAATGCTTATATATGAATGCTTAAAGAGAGAGATTATAGTCACATCATCAAGTACCCATGCAAAAGTTATTTCCTCCAATGCAAGCATCTCTTTCATGGGTGCTTAGATGCTATATTATCTATTAATATATATAGTTATACACATAAGCATGTACTAAGCACCGATGCTTATTTAAGCATCGGTGCTTCATAATAAGCATCTTATTTATCCTATGTGGTAAGAAAAAACAGTTTTTTATTGCTAAGCATCTCTCTAAGCACTTACATTGGACGTGCTCTTACACCCAGGGGAAGCGCCCCGGGCAGTGCTCCACCTCAGCTTCTTTGCAAAAACTCTTTCGGATTTTATGAAATAGCGTACGGATCCTCAGTTCTTTGCAGAGAGGTCCCTGCCATGTTATTTTTTTCCAAAACCCCCTCCACTTCTCTAAAAATGTGTACGGGTCCTTTGCATTTTTATGAAGACCCTCCTTTTGTTGGATAACACCTCACGGTTTCCATGAATTTACGTACAAAATCTTGGTTTTATGTGAAAAAACCCTTTGCTTTCTTCAAAAATATGTACAGATCCTCGCTTTTTCACATAATCTCCTCTTACGAATTTTGGTCTTTTTAGGCCTGTTTGTACAGCTTCACCAATGACTTCATGAGTGTTGTGAGTCATTTTATAAACACCCTTTTTGCAAACAACTTCATGGGTGAATCTCCTTTTTGTGCTCTCACAAAGGAATGGGGAGAGGTGAAGCTAAAAAAAGTAGCTTTTCACAGCTCTCTCCCTCGGCCCATGATCCTAGGAACCCACTGCCCCTCTGGTTCACCAAAATTACACGCATTTGCCACTAGTCCATCCCGTTCACGAAACATAAACAAGGCACTAATATTGCTTCCTAATGATTTTAAATTTTTTTATTTTTTATTTTAATGTTTTAATTCATACTCATTCAAATATATTATTTTTTTAATTCATACGACTATATACAAACATACAACTCCAAATGTTAGAACAAGTCAGGTAGACAGGGGCATCTTGGACAATTGCCCTCTCTCAGCCATGCATGAAGCTGTTGGTGAAGCTGTTTTGCCAAACAGTTTTCCAAAACAGATTTAACTTCATCGGTGAAGCTGCTCATGAAGCTGAAACAAAAAAAACAGCTTCACTAGTCAAGCTGAGCTGTGCCAAACGGGGCCTTACTTCGATCCATATGGTATCTAGCGCGGCGTCATGTTACTAATTATTCGTATGTTATGTAGGGATAGCTATTCGTTGAACTTACATATAAACAACCTATATGCCCCGCGGACTCTCCGCGTGGAGGCGCGCCCACGTCGCCCCGCCCGCGCGCTCCGGCCGGCGCGTGGCGGGGAATCTGCGTACGACCGGGGGAGGTGTTTTCCCTGTATTTTCTGGAAATTACGTAAAGGTCCTTTTTCCTCGCGAAAAGGTCCCTGACAGTTTTTTAAGCCCCGTTTTTTGAAAACACCCCTCCACTTCACCGAAATTTTTTATACTTTGCAGGATAGCGCCCCGCGGTTTTCTAAATTATGTACGGGTCCTCGTGTAGTTACGTACAGGTCCTTGCTTTTTTACAAAAATGACCTTTGACTTTTTTGGAAATACACATATGCCCTCGATTTTTTTTAAAAACTCCTCACGAATTATCGCCTCTTTTACTTCGGTACACACGGTGGCTGACGCGGCGTGCCGCCGCGCCTATGAGGTTAGTATACATCATTCAATGTTATCAACAGGCCAAATAAATTAATGAAGTCGAGAAAATGGCAAGGAGCTTGAGCTGCCACGGAACTAGATCGTGAATGCTCATCAATGATCCAACACAAAACAGGACAGTGTTAACAAACACAAGGCAGAGTATTAACTATCTATTCGCTTTGGCAAAAAGTGGATCCATTTGTTGGATTGGCTCCCTCAATCCTCACTTTCTTATCACTTTGAATAAACACACACAGAGACAAAGAATAAACTCCTTAAGGTTGAATCACTCAATCTTTATTATCTCTACTTTTACTAACTTAAAAGCAATTACTTGGCTTAAACAAGCTTCATGCACACAATAAGGTCACATGACCTGTAATCTACACACCCACTAACTCCATGCTATGACTTATCTTCATGCTATGACCTCTTGTATTCTCTCAACGATCTAAAAGACTCGACCAGCTTATTGACTCAGACTACCGCTTCATTCGGGCGTTTAGGCTGCTGTAGTACTCTTACGAGTACACTGCTACTTTGATTATGAAGCATCGACTCGGTGCTTCGACTACTGCAGCTTTTATAATAACGTAGCTTCCGACCACACTCATGTTGCAGCCGTTTGCACGTTGCAGATATTGGCGCCTCCATCTCACCGCTTCTCACAGCTAAGCCTCTATACTTGTACGTATCACACGTAATACCGTGTGCTCCTTATGGTGCCACACACTATTACAATTCAAAGACCTATATAGTACGACCACTACATGTAAATAACCAAAGTAAACATGCAAATACAAACTTCGTCAAGATTACTATCTAACACCATCTATAACGTTAATTACTTCAACTAATCAGCAATATATCTCAGGCTAACCACATGAAGAAGCTTCTAAAGAAAAACCTCAGGACCAACCGACAAAATAGTTTTGCATACACTTAATCAATAAACAGGACAATGTTAACTATCTTCGGTACGGAAACAAGTCTAGAATGTTACGTTTAACTCAACTAATCAACTCACATGAACGGAAGAAAGTTTCTAAATGATTCGCTAGCTCAGATCAACTAAATAGTTTTGCGTGCAAATAATCAATAAATACAAGCCGTCACAAAAGCATCAGGCTTCTGGACTACAGAGAGAGATTAGCAAATCTCTAGCTACAAACGGCAACCTCCGTGTTGATCATGCGGTCGTTGCGTTGAAGAAGCTCGTGTCCGCACCACCGTCTGCATGCAGATGTGCTCCAGGACCTTGCGCTGCCTGCACGCCTCACGGCTCAGGCACGGAGAAGTCACTGAAGTCGAAGGTCTGCAGCAGCTCTTCGATGTTCTCTGGTAGCTCACAATCCAAGAACGCATCATCCATCACTCCAGAGGAAGAGCATTGAGCCGGCGATGACGTCCCTGCCGGCGCTGCACTGCACTCGCGCGGCGTCGGCGCTGAACCATCTGCAGTGGCTTTCACCCCAGAACCCTCCGCTGCCGGTAAGACGTAGTCATCGACATAACCCAGCGGCTCGTCCAGATTCTCCGGAAGCTCGAAATCCAGCAGGAACAAATCGTCTGTCACGCCAGACGATCCTTGATCCGACAACGTTGCCCCTGGCAGTGCGATTGCGCTAAGCTCTGCGCCATCATCATCGTCATGATGGACGAGATCCACCACCTCCGCAGAAGGACAAACGGACTGCGACGCCAACGGGTACTCCTTGGGCAGAGCGTCCTGTGTCATCGAGCGCCGGGGAGCGGCGCCGGCTCTACCGTCATCGCCGCCCGAATCTTGCGTCCCCCTCTTTCGCTTCTTCCCGTGTCCGCTGAACCGGATGCGGTACAGCCTCAGTGGCGACGAGGCCAGCTCGTCCGGGGCCGTGACCGCGTACTCGTGCATGACCCAGCCCGTGCTGCCCCTCTCGCCGTCGGCGTGGAAGTTGAGCGCGTACTTCCGCCAGCCGATCTCCATGCCGCTGGCGCTGTCAGGGATGCGCAGCTTCTCGCCGTCCACGCACACCTTCTGCCCCTCCCAACACCCGCCGCCCGCGCAGGTCCGCTTCTGCCGGCTGCCCTTGCCGTTCTTCGTCTGCCCGGCCGCAAAGAAGAAGGCGTCCTCCTTCCGCTTGTGCTTGTCCAGGAGCTTCCACGGCGGCGCGCTCAGCGGGTCGTCCTCGAGGATCAGGCCGTCGAAGGGGAGGCGCAGGCCCTGGAGGCTAGGCAGCAGGAAATGAGCCACCAGCTCGTCGTCCTCGGGGTCGAACTTGAAGCCCGGCGAGAGCCCCACCACGTCCGCCGCCTCCATCGCACCGCGCCTAGGGTTTGCTACGTTTTTTTTTGGGTGGGGGGTGTGAGACTTGAGACGAGGGAGGAGTGGTTAATTGGTGCGCAAGTATGTCAAGCGAGCGCCAGTGGTGAGAATTTATGGAGCAGGGGTTGCTAGGTGGAAAAAAATTGGATGGACCCTGGGTCCAAATTTCATCCCGTGAGCCCATGCCTTGGATGGCTGCCGCGTGGTGTCTGCGGAGGAGCCGCCTCTCCTCAGACGTCTGATTTTCTGACCCTGGGATGCTTGATGGTTCATGGATATATGCATAGCCTATAAAATTTTAATGCACCTGTGTTTGCTTGATGGTTCATGGTGCTTTCGGTATGCTCGTAATTTTGTTGCTTTGGGTAAAGCTTCTGATTACCATCTTATGTCCTGCGCCAATTAGCAAGTTTTATTAGCGTTCAACTGATCTCTTTCTTTGGTGACTTTCAGCTTCCATGGCCGGACACCAAGACCCTACCGTTTGCATTTCTGAGTCCACCCAATTTTCTTCCTTTGGAAGTCATAAACTGTATATCCAGACATGCATATGCAAGTGCATATCGCGAGATCTTTTCTTATCGGTGACCTAGGCACCAGTACATGAGGATCCGATGTGCTGTCTGCGGAGGAGCCGTCTCTCCTCAGACGTCTGATTTTCTGAGTACCACGCGGCAGCCATCCAAGGCATGGGCTCACGGGATGAAGTTTGGACCCAGAGTCCATCCAATTATTTTCCTGCTAGGTCGGCTCGCGCGAAGGACGTATCCGCGTGCAGTCCTCTACTCGACTAATCCGCTACCAATACGGAAAGGGATGGAATTTCAAAAAATCAAAAAAGGAAAGTTATGGATGGCAGGCTTTAAGTTACAAGGCAATATTAGCCAGGAATTTGTCACTGTTTTACCGTGAGTTCTCCCGGTTACAAGAAGGTAAAAGAACTTCCTGCTCGGTATCATTACTACTAACCCCGTGCATATGTTAACCAAGCACCCATCCTTTCTTGCTTCGTTTTCCTCCAGAGGCAACTGTGATGTACAAGTGCATCTGAAAAACACCTGATAAGCACAAGTATTTGTTCTGAAGCCAACCAATGGATGGGCTAATTGGTGTCGCCTTCATATTGGCTGCGGCCAACATACTAAATAGCATTTGTAGCGATTGTAATTGTGCCCGCAATTGCGGTAGCGAAATATCAATGCTGCCAAGGCGAAGTAACGCTGGAAATAGCGGGCTGGAACTTTGCAATCGCTATTACGGTTGTCAGGCTAATATAGCGCAGCTATTGCGAGCCGATATAGCGCCCGCTATTTGCTCCAACACTCAAGAGTTGATCACCCTGGAATTGTCTATTTGTCTATCACAGCCATACCAACGATGCGAAGGAGCACGTCACAAGCTTAAAGCCACACACACAGAAACCTCCAAAAGATTATCAAACATGACACATCTTGTAATGTAACTCTGAACTAAATACATCATATTTTTCCAAATGGATCTGCTCGTGCCGATTAGGGATGCAAGTGGGGTGGGCTGTGAGCAGCCCACACCCGCCCGCCTTGGCAGCTTAGCTTTGTTGCGGGTGTTGCAATTGCCCACCATCCCATAACAATGACCCCACATGTTGATAGTGGGTTTGGTGGCAGCGCCCACCATCCATCTCCGCCGCGGTGATGTCCTTCTCCATCCATCCATCTACGCCATTCCAACAACAAATGCACGTAAGCTAATGACCCGTCTCCCCCCACCCCTCTTTACTCCTTAGTCATTAGCCTTGGTCCAACTTGATCTTCTCTGTTTCTTTTTAACTTAAACCGCCTTCCCAAGTACCACTTAAACGCTGTGGTTTTGATCCAAGGTATTTTTCTGTATTTTAATTAAACTACTAAAATACCCTCTCTTGATCTAGTCTTCATCTTCCATATGTAACCAATCGTCATACTTGCTACGTGTAGATGCACCACTGGCTTGCCATGCTTGGCGGGCAAGTCTCTGCTATTCTGATTCCACCAGACTACTCATTTGGACCGACCAAGGCACATGATGCAACCTGTCACTCAAACTTCCCTTCACTATTTTCCGTCTTTCTTGTGATATGCTTGAACTCATTCACCTCACCCGGCATCCTTGATCATTCTGGGCATCGACCCCTCCATGAGCCCCGATCCTCACCGTTAACCATAGTTGACTCCAAGTAACCCTACATATTCAAATACCAATAAATCATTTTCGAACATAAATTCTTCATAACTTGACTCACATTAACTATAACATACATCATGTAACACATATGCACTGACTTAGATTAAACTAAATCATCCTATGACTCAAATTTTCCAAAATCATCCATTTATGCAAGCTGTTCAAAAAACTGCATATTTGTAAATTCTAAATTTTTACTCCTCTAAAATAACAATAGTTCATCACAACAAAACCGGAATTCCAAATCCCATTTCCACAATGCTCGGCTCTCTTCGATATTTTCCTTCTCTTCAAGCTAGCAATATAATCCATAACTAGCACCTTGTTGAACCCTGAACAAAGTGTGGGAAGATGGATATACTGCAATGGATTAATGTATTAAGCCTCGTGGGTGATTTATATAAAGTTTAAGGCTTGGAAGGCAAGAAATCTCTCCTAAAAATAAGGCAAGTATACAGGATTACAAATCCTAAACTACTAAATATAGAGATATGTTAATATATTCAAACATCCCTCGCAGTTGTAGTGGTAGCATCATGGACAATAGGAGCGTTGTAGATGGTCAAACTAGAGGGAAGCCATCGTAGACAGCAGGAGCGTCGCGGATGGTCAGATTGGAGAGGAAATCATCATGGACAGCAGGAGCATCGCGGACGGTCAAATTGGAGAGGAAGCCGAAGGCCGTTGGACTGACATCCCCTGCAATCGCAGTGGGAGCATCGAGAACTATTGTGGCATTGCTAACGTAGTGACTGTAGAGAGAACTAACGAGTTTGCTCAAGTTAATGATAGCCCTTTGTTGCCAAGGTAGCTGATAGCGTGGTGACCATGGTCATAGCCGTGGAGGAGGGAGCTATGTCGAGGTAGCTAGTGCCAAGGTCGTCGCTGTGGTCGAGGTAGTGGGGTTGATGTAGAGGAGGTCGGTGAAGAGGTCACCGACGTCGTCCGCCCACGGTCGACCGGAAAGATGAGAGAAAGGAGCAAAGAGAGGTCATCCGAGGGAACCGATCAGAACTACAAGGAACCAGTCAGAGCTACAGGGAACCGGTCAAAGCCACCGTGGTCGAAGGCGTGGTCAAAGGCACGGTCAGGGTCGAAGGCGAGGTTGGAGGTGCGATCGGAGATGTGGTCATAAGCGCGGTCGTAGACATGGTTGTAGGAGACGTGGTCGCGTGTGGTCATAGACGTGGTCGTAGGCACGGTTGAAGGCACAGTCAGAGGCAGGCGCGGTCAGAGACACAATCGAAGATGAATCAGAGAGGGCCAACCAGATCCGGTGAGGAGGCGGTCGAACGGCCGTTGGTCGAATAGTCGTGGTCGTAGACGTGGTTGAAGACGCAGTCGAAAGCACAGACGAAGGCGTGGTCGTAGACGTGGTCGAAGGCCCAGTCGGAGGTGCAGTCGGAGGCACAGTCGAACAGCTGTAGTCGAATGACTGTGGTCGAACGTGAAGCGGAGGGGGAAATTGGATCCAGGGAGGAGGTCGACCGTGGTCGAAGATGAAGCAAAGGGGGCCGCCCGGATCCGGGGAGGAGGCAGCCATGATTGAAGATGAAGTAGAGGGGGCGGTCGGATCTGGCGAGGAGGAGGCCAGATCCGAGCAAGGCACCGCCAGATCTGGCATGGAGGAGGCTGAATATGGGGGCAGTGGCACCAGAGAAGGCCAGGGTAAGTTGGAGGCAGCGGCACCATCAACTGGGGAGCTCAGATTTGGGGCCGTGGAGATGAGCGGTGGAGAGAGCCCGCTCTAGATCCGGGTGGAAAGAACACCAAGGAGAGTAGATGAGGACAGTGGCGAAGACGATGGAAATGGTGACCACAGGCTCTCGATGGTGCGATTGCTTGCACTCACAGACGACAAGCCGACGATGATGATCCGGCGTGATGACGATGGTACACGAGGCACTCAGAAGGTTGTGGAGGGAGGACCGTGTCGACAAGTACGCTACGTCATGCCACGATGTCATCAGAGGAGAGGAGGCGCCGGAGAGGTCAAAACCAAGGCGGTGAAGTCTAAAGCTGAGGAACGTCGACGAGTCGGCAAGGCAACACAAACTGATCTATGATCAAAAAAAAGTAGAGAAAACCCTATCTGAAGATGATTGGGAAAAGCTCTAATTGGTAGCCGATCGGATGATCGGCGACACGACTTAAACTACGGGTTACGCAGCCCCCGGGAGAGATCACGGAGATGAGATCATCGCCTAGGGGCGGTGCGGCGGAAGTTGTGTAGGCGGCAGCTCAGGAGCGGCACCGCTCTGATACCATATGGGAAGATGGATATACTGCAATGGATTGATGTATTGAGCCTCGTGGGCAGTTTATATAGAGTACAAGGCTTAGAGGGCAAGAAACTTCTCCTAAAAATAAAACAGGTATCACAAGATTACAAATCCTAAACTACAAAATATAGAGATATTTCAATATACTCTGATACGAAGTATAACTAGGGACGAGTTTACCACGTTTGCCCAAGCTTGATTGTTAGAGTTCCTTATAGTTATAGGCCCCCTAGGGCCTACCAATGAATGTGGACAGAGTTAAACTGTTGAAATACCTGGAACAATCGTGCTCCATTGTTGCACGTTGGTAATTGCCCATGTCGCCAAATCTCAACAATGCGTCTGTCACTAAACATGGCAAAATCTGAGTGTCCAAATCAACATTCTTAGGCCGGCTCACTGGAGTTTCAACCGAAAAAGGCTCGTCCTACAAGCACATCTAACTTGGCTAGATCTCATAGTAGTTGTAAGAGCAATACACTGTTTGTCTTGCATGAGTTGCGTCCCCACTGACCACTGAATTGTATTAGAGTCAAAAGGGTGGTGTCATGCACGATGAAGAACAATCGACACTTGGGAGAAGCCAAAACAGCAGTACTTCGATTAGCTTTCTATGAGCGTACATTCAACATTACAATCATTGAACAAGGTCAAAATATGAATTTGAAAATTGGAATAGACAGTTAGTAAGTAGTAACTGCGTCAAATCAATGTTTCAGCAACGATACAGCTGAGAATAACAAAAGCCATGATTTCTTTGTTGCGTAAAAACTGCCGTACAAAAGAAACTGCCTTCCAGTAATCTGATGTATACAAGAGAAGGAAAATTTGCCGATAGCTTTGGATTCCTGAGGATCAGAGCTCAAAATGATCAAAGTAGCGTGCTTGTTTCTTCTTTATGAATCTGGATATAGTAGAGACATCGCCTTGAACAATTGTCAGGCCATCTTCCATATAAATAGCACCATCTGCGTATTGGAGTTCTTCTAGCCGATGAGTCACCCACAATGCCGCAACCTGCCCACCTGCAGCTACAGAATTCCTTACCGCCTTGATAACACCCATCTGCAATTTCATGAAATGGAGTTACTAAGATTAGAATGCCCGTAATAATCAAGCATAGCTACCACGTAGGAGTAATAGCTGCTAACTACATATAAGAAACAGGAAAATATTTATGAAAACAGAAGATTTCAACAGAGGATTTGCCAAAGAGAATACAGTGTAGGTTAGCCATTGCTTCTAAGGCATGACAACCACCCAACAAATGGGAAGAAGCAGAAGAAAATTGTATTAACAAAATCATCATATAAAGTAATCCAAAATGATAATGTGTCTATCTTAGAGAACAAGCGTTACATCAGTTTTAATGAATTACAGATTGCTGGGTTTTGGCGCACTTCCATACTACAAGTAAAGTAGGAAATGAAATGCTTACTGAACATTGTTCTCCTCAGCACAATATTTTGGTACCTCCCGATAACTACTTGAGTACAGTTGATTAAATCCAGAACGTGAATAATTTTAATACCTGGTCATATTCATCCAAGAATGTGGTCAGCTCATCCAATAGTAGTACTTTGGATGCTTCGGCTAAAGCACCAGCTATTGCAACTCTCTGTTTCTGCCCACCACTCAGAGTTTGGATTGGCCTCTGTTTTGGATGAAGGATGTTTGTGAACCATGTACAGACAATTATTATAATCCAAAAGGTGCATGTCAGCTGCCTACTTGAGAGTAGCTCAACATTCCAACAGCATCCAGAGATTGTGATACTCTTGACCTAACTTCATCTAATGGAAGGTTGAGCTTGCCAAGACCAAATGCAACATCCGATTCCACCGTAGGCATCACAACCTGCATCCAAAGGACAGAACTCAACATGTAACAGAATACTTAGATCTAATTTGAGATGAGTGCGTCACTAAGAAAGCTCCCATACACCAAGAATCAAAACTTTAACACACTAGGATAATGCAAAATCACTGTTTATGGTGCATATACAATCAAGCAGTCTCTTACAGCACATTTAATACATCCTAGAACTCATTTGATTCCAGTGCATGCATTGAACAACCAACACAAACATATGGTTTGCTAAGGAAATGAAGCATCAACACCTTATATGCCCAGTGGGCTCTATTCTTAAATTTTAATTCAAAATTTACTCTTGGACTCAGCACTTGTGATTTGTGAAGAAAGAAGGCTACCAGGGAACACAGAACTGAACTCATAAGAGAAGCTCGTAGTCAAAGCACCTTTTTCTGGCTTGGTGAAACTACAACTATTATGGGCAATACTGACCAGTGACCTCATCAAATTATAATCAGATATATCAGCACTTGTCTATATCATGCTTATAACTCATTGTTACTAGTGAACTAAGCTCTGAAAAAATTATTCGTATTGGTGCTTTTAACTTTTTTTAATTCTACTTGATAATGCAGTGTGGCATAATTGCAGGTGAAAAAGCAGAACAGAAGTAATAACCTGGTGATCAGGATTTTGGAAGACATAGCTGCATGGCTTATTAATATACACCGTACCAGCGGAGGGATTTAGAAAACCTGCCAAAACCTAGAAAAACATGAAGTTAACATCCCATTAAGGTACTAGTGATAAGAAGCTCTAATAAACCAATTTTCAAAGATTGGTAGTCTAATTAAGCAAAAAAGAAAACAGAACAAGAAAAACATGTAAGTAAATAAAATCTGGTTGGGAAACCAAATCTTTTTTTCAGGCTTCTATATGAAATACCGTAACAACACCAGAGTAGATTATGCAACTTCTCTTGATTACTTCCTACTCCTATTATCTTTTGATTCAGGGTGAACATATATTCTGGAAAATGTGAAATTAACATGCCTGTGTTCACTGCTCCAATAGTCCAATGTGCTTGATGCACGACTCTTAAGATATGATGCACAATTGCTCACTTACACGTAAAGATCCTGGTAGTTGTGATACCAGATATATTTATTTTTAACTCTCAAAATAAAATTCTTATTGGTTTCTGATGGCAGCTAAAAATTTTCCTCAAGCCAGATGTCATAGTATGGTCACAATCTCAGTAAATCCTGAGCCCATTCCGAAGATACAATGGCTCCGATTCAGCAGTTTGAATTCCGATAATGTACAGGGACAAAAGGTTCACCCCTGCCTAAAAGAAGTCACGAGGATGATGTACTAGAGTCCAAATCCACCGGAATTATCTCTTCTGTCCATATGGAATTCAAAATGTGAACCAAACAGGACCAGACTGCATTTGAGATGTCGTATCACTCCATGAGATGGTTCTACACACTAAAGAAGAAAAATCCCTTACTTTTACTAAATTCAAAACGGAACGGAAGGCTGCACATTACTGCCCACTATAATCCTTTGACGGGTAGGATCTATTGCCCAAACAATGGCTACTGAACCATAAGTCTTAGAATTTCTTTGCGATTTGCATAGGGAAGTCTGAGAAAATTTCGGTCCATGAGCTGATGAGCACAGCTCTCAGTGTACGGATAAAATTTGCGAAATGCACACCTTGAGGAGGGTGGACTTGCCGCAGCCGTTGGGGCCGAGGAGCATCCAGAGCTGCCCCGGTGGGACGCGGAGGGAGCAGTCCTTGAGCACCGGCAGCACCCGCCCCCGCCGCGTCGTCACCGAGAACCCGACGCCACGGCCCTCGATGGCCGGCGGGGGCGGCGAAGTGGAGGCCGAGGCTAGCACTCGGCAGCGGGGTCGCCCGGCGGCGCAGGAGGGCGGGTAGGGGCAGCAGCAGATGGGGGAGGCGCCGCCGGTGAGGCTGTGCGCCATCTCGGTGAGCGGGAGAAGACAAGAGAGGGGGCTTTGGGCCGGTGCTCTAACCAACTTCGACCTTATCCAAGCTAAAAATTCAAAAGGCCTAAGAGCATCTCCAACAATGTTCTCTAAATCTCATCCCCTAAATTATTTTTTAGAGGACACAATCTAGAATATAGAAGACTAAAAATATGTAACCTCCAACAAGTCCTCTAAATATGGTCCCCTAAATTAAAATCCGGGTCCACAAAAACTACCAACCAAAGAATTTAGGGGATCAGACGGCGCAGGAGCGTTGGGACCGATTTAGGGGATGGTGTGCGTCATCCATATATGGGGGACGAAAAATCAGGGATAGAGTCCTCTATATTTTTGGGTACCACTTAGGGGATCTGTTGGAGCCATTTTTTTACCTTTTCTTCTAAAATATAAGGGATATGAGCACTTTAGAAGATTTGTTGGAGATGCTCTAATACGTCAGGCATCCATTTGGCAGATGGCCCGATGGGGTGCTTCTGGAATTATTTTTAAAGAAAGTACTTCAAGAATTAGGGCACACTACGAGGACGTTTGAGATGGCTTTGGTGAAGCCGAATCAAAGTTCGGTTTTTGAAAGCGGCTTCAGCTAGATTGAGCTCCGCCGTCGCTGTGAATTTTGTCTCCGCCTCTACTTCGCCGTCCTTCTCCCTTAGCCCCACAGAGAAGGATGGTCGTGTTGGTGGCCTAGGGGAGATAGAGGAGGTTGATTCCGACGACGGTGACCTCCTTTTGATGGCGCGGGCCGAGCAGAGATAAGGGGATGATAGCAATTAAAGGAGAGGGCGCGACATAAGGAGGGGGAGGTCTAGCACCGACTTTGACTACTGTTCACCGACATCGAGGCGAGAAGGCCATCAGCCATGAAACCCGAGCTCGGGGCTAAGGAGAAGTCAGGGGTGGGGAGGAAAAGCCAAAAGTTTTAGCCAAATCAAACACCTCCTAGCCACTTCTACTTCTAACTGCTATTATTCCAGAACTAAAAGCTAGAAGTTCCAGCCGTTTCAAATATCCCCTATTAATCTTCTTCTACTACTACTACACTACAGTATTAGCACTGCTTTTTCTATGATGAACAGTGCTAGTACTATTGTACTTTTACAATGTTAAGAAAACAGTTTTTTAGAGATACAAGAAAAACGCATATAACTCACGCACACCATACTCACACTAGACACGTGCGCATCTTCTACACGCTAAGAAAACAAATTTTGGTAAGCCTCGTCTCGTGTACCTGAAATTTCTTCCTCCGACATTTTAGGCCGTCCAATGCGTCTTCAATATTTGTACTTTAGCGATTGCGCATCTTCGGTGACCTTTTTCAGGGTCGAGGTTCACTGGTCCCTGATCTTGGATTTGCCGGGAGGGGCAGTGTGGCTCCACCGGCTATGGGATCGGAAGAGGACGGCACGGGCAACCTGCGATACTGAAAATAAAGCTTTCACATACTTCTGTCTCACCAAGTAAGTGCAAAGTGAAGACGTGAATCGTCTAGAAATTACCGCCCTAATTTCTTTTTACCAAAGCGATGTCCAAGAATTTTGAGGTGTAGGGTGAGAGTTTGTTCACATAAAATCTGGCCGGCAATTGCACCATCGATCGTCCTTGACGACGGCGACCGTCGTGCGCAAATCTTTGGAGATGCAAAAACGTCAAATCTAGGAAATGCTTAACCACATTCAATTCGGCTGGAAAATAACACGATCGATCGACACACTTTGGCAAAGCTTGGAAAGAAAAATCAACCACAGATTCCCTAGGAAAAGATCGGCCAGAGCTCTTGCCATCCATCCATCCATCCTCGGATATTTCGGTGGATATGATCTGATATTTGGATCGCGACTCGACCCCTGGCTCAATGACTCGGTCCACACAGCCTGCGAGTTTGCCGGTTTGCGGCCGGGTGTCTTACATATCCCCTCACTCCGAGCCCGGCGTGTACTAGCCCCGTCCCGGTGTCGTACACACGCGACGCGACGGCAGCGCAAGAACCCACAAGAACCGGAAGGAGGTATGGACATGGGAGGGCACGACATGGGCGGTGGCATGGCCCCGCCGTCCGCGCCGGCGGGCGCGGCGCACGGCGGCACGCGGATGCGGTACACCCACATGACCTTCTTCTGGGGCAAGCACTCGGAGATCCTCTTCGCCGGGTGGCCCGGCGCGCGCGGCGGCATGTACGCGCTCGCGCTCGTCGCCGTCTTCGCCCTCGCCGTGCTCCTCGAGTTCCTCGGCTGCCGCGGGCTGGACTCCTACCTCTCCTCCCGCGGCCGGCGGCGCGTGGCGGCCGGGGTGGCGCGCACGGCCGTGCACGCGGTGCGCGTCGGCGTGGCGTACCTGCTCATGCTCGCGCTCATGTCGTTCAACGGCGGGGTGCTCCTCGTGGCCGTCGCGGGCCACGCGGCGGGGTTCCTGGCGTTCAGGGCCGGCGTGTGGGGCGGGCGGGCGCAGGTGGAGGACGGGTGCAAGGAAGACCTCGCGCCGGCGGCGTGCTGCTAGCTAGGCCGGTGTTATCGATCGTGGATTCGTGTCCAAGTGTTTGCAAGGTTGTTGGTGCATGTTCCTGCGTACGTATTATGCATTAGATGCATGTATTCGTGGATGTTCCGGTTTGTCTGGTTTCTTGATCTCTGGTTAATTTCTCATTTGGTTGCATGGTGATTTGATAGTGTGTGCTGTGAATCTGTAATGGTAAAATCTATCTCATCAGTGATCAGATATGACGTTCCGATCTGTTAGTAACATTTTATTGGCCTGTGTAAATGCTCTTCAATCCTTACTTGATTTATGTGCATGCATGTTGGCCTGTTTTTTCTGGTTTGTTCTACGCTAGCTTCTCTACGTTTGTGTTCCAGGCCCAAAATTGCTCACTTGCGTTGCATCTGTACTTGTGTTCCATACGTTGTATGGTAGTCTTGATACGTTTGTATGTGTTCAGGAATGTTTTTTTCTGTTTTAGCCGGCGTTTGCTCAGATGGCAAAGCAGCCACTGGGCAGCTTGTCCGTCCAGCTTAGAGCCCGTAGTGCGTATTTTTGGAGGTACTATTTACATAAACAGTATCCATCCGATACTATTTCTGTAAATAGTGTTCTCTGAGTATATGTGTATGTGGATATATTCAGTGATCAAACCGTGTGGTTGCGCTCTGTAAGATTCTCCGGTCTCCATCTCGTCTCAAACATGTGCATTGGATGCACATATCTGGGTGAGTGTGTGATGTTGTGTATATGTGTGTGAGTACGTACTTATTGTACTATGATCTAAAAAATGATATATTTGTTGAACCGTGTATGGATGATATATGGCTCCGTTGAAATAGTGTGTTCTCGTGAAAAAAAAATGAAGCGCTGGCTTCCCTTGAGAGTTTGCTTTCTCCGAAACTGGTCTATATGGCCAAACGGTATTTCTCTGCGCCGCAAACAGAATAGGCATGCAGCAAAGTTTTCAGAAGATAACCAGGCCATTAGACTGGCTACTTCCAAAAGACGGCCAGTACAGTACATGCATGCATCTTTCTTTACCTTGCTCTGCTTGCCTCACCACTTTTAGGATAAGAACAAACTGCACTTTCACTTTCTGTGAAGATTTGCGTGATCCCTTTTTTTTAGGGAAGATGTTCGTATTCCTATAAGGTCCCGTTTGGCACAGCTCCACCACTAGCTCTTTAGAGCTGTTTGGAACTATTTTGTGCCAAACGGGGTAAAGCAAAATAGCTCCACCCAAGGAGTTCCTTAAAACCTGCTGAGACAAAAGTAGCTCCACTCAAGGAGCTGAAAAAAGTAGCTTCACCCGGCTCCACTTGTGAAGTCAAAAAAAACAGCTCCACTTGTGAAGTGGAGCTGTGCCAAACAGGACCTAAGTGTTACTGAAACGTAAAATTTGTTTAATTTTGTGTAACAAGCTGCAACAGAAAAATGATGCATATGGCAGTTAGGCCCTGTTAAAACTACTTGTAATATGAGCATGGATTGTTGATTCTTGAGCTGCACCAGAGCGAGGATGTCAAACTTCTGCTGTTCCATGATTTCATCCACGGTTGCATTTAAATGCACGACTAAACAACTCGAACGGTCTTGCGTTCCAAATCGAAGAAAAAGATCTATTCCATCTCATAATACAATATATTATTAAAGTAATAGAAAAAGAAGCCATCATATTCACTCTTAACGTCTAGAAATTCACATGTTAACCGGTGCAAAAGGAAAAGATATACACCGCCGATTGTTGTGGATCCATATTAAAAGAAAAGGTCCATAACAAGTTCAATCCAAAAATAACTAAAATTTGGAATAAAAATAAAATAGCAATTTGATTTATATACAAATCCCAAAGTAAACTCCTTAAATAAATCTAATTCAAAATAAAAATTAAATAAAAATAGCAATTGAATTTGTATTCAAATTCCAACGAAAAATAACTTTTAGTTTTATCCTATCCTACAATAGTGTCGATCTATCTTACAAGAAGGCATTGATACGTGGAGAAGCAAAGAGTCTAGGCGGGGCAATGGAGATGAGGGAAATGTTCTGTTGCTCACCTTAACCATTTGATAAGGACTATGTTGTGCTACTTACTGGAACTATTGAAGAGAAAGCCTAGATTCGAGGAGCCAAGGGCCGTGACAATGAATGGTAAGAGTCGGTATTATTGAAGAAGTCAGTGACCAAAAAAGCTCAACAATGAGGAAGCCCTAGCAGAGAAGAGATGAAGCTCTACATTGAAGATGAGCTATGTACGATATGGGCCCATTGGTAATTAGGAATGTACCATCGCTGGTGAGAAGCACAACATCAACGACGATGGCGAGAAGATTCTTCATATCGTTAGAACAATAACTAAAGTAGATATACAAGCATCAGTGAAGATGAGAGGTCACCATAGTTAGTGAGAAAGTCATAATGTTTAGTTAGCTAATGTCGAAGAAGAGGAACAACCGGCATGAGAGAAGATGATATCAAGCTATTTTATGATTTATGATATTTTAAAGTTTCTCAAGTTGTATTCCTTTAAGCTTATATTATCATTTTCAATATTTATGATGTTTTAAAAATCTAAATAGATTACGAGATATATAAATACATTATTAAGAATCTAAGTTATATAATTTGATATTATGAACATTGAAATAATTTAGCCGTGTAAATATACGGACCAACCTGCTAGTTTGTACTGTCCAATCAGGCTAAACACCTCGCTAGTTCGCACGTCATGCGTGACAATTTGATCAGCCAGTATTATCCGTTTTGCAAACTGCAGTGGATCAGTTGCGCTTCAGAATTAACATCCGGCCACTTGCAAATTTGGTTTTGACAATGGAAACCTTTTGCCCGTACGAAGGCTTTCCCCGTTGACGTTCTGTGTGGTGCAACATGGCGTATTGCTTTATACAAGACGTACGTAACACAAAATTGACGCCAAGCAGGGTGCTTCATTTGTCGGTGGATTCTTTTAAACTATGGTTTTTGATTTTTAGTTTAAATTTTTAAATTCTATTTATTCATGAGAGAGTACGAAGAGATATATTTACGTACGATTTTGACCGATATAAATAAAATCTAAGGCAGTATCTACTACAATTAATTTAAATACCCCACTTTAAAAAGATATTTTTAAAAAACTAGTTACTATAAAAAAACCTATAAATTTAAAATAACTCACCCACCATCTAGTATACTTTTTTTTTGGTATGGAACGGCGACTTTTGTTGCAGTTGTGTGTCTGTAAGTGTACGATCGATCGATCTCGAAACGGACTTTGTGCCACCGAAGGCCGAACTGTGCTAGCTCTAAGCGTATAAAGTCCAATGTGACTATGTGAGCCTGCATTTCTCCCTTGTGAGATATGATCGTGTCTCTCTCCCTCTGAAAAAAAAGTACAATGCTTGTGGGTTTGTGATTGTCGTAGTTATGAGTCTGAACAGTAAATATAGAAGCACCGTTGATCGGATGTGAAGACCACCAAAGGTGTAAAGAAACCCAAAGAGAAGCACACAACCACCAAGTGTATTTCATATAGGAGTCTAGAGTTACAAAGTGGCCTCTCCCCTTCCATTACTAGGGGTCCTATTTATAGGGGAGAGGGAGAGGCCAATGTATTTATAACTTTACTCTTAAGGTTTAGCCTACTTTTGGGACATTTCGGTCATTTGCTTCGCATGGGCCTCGCTGCGCCCTGGACCCTCCTGGGATTAGCCTTACGTACTCCGCCTGGGGTCGGCCTCAGACGTCTCCGGGGCTGGTCTTGTGCACCTCCCCCTGGGTCGACCCCGGGCTTCTCAGAGCTAGTCTTGCATACCTTGCCCAAGATTGATCACGGACGCCTTCGGGGTCGGTCTTGTGTGCCTCTCCCGGAGTCGGCCTAGGACGCCTCTAGGGCTGGTCTCGCATACATCATCCAGAGTTGGTTTGGGGGCTTAGTTCGAAATATGTCCTTCAACGGGTGTCGTCGCTCCAAGATGGTTATGGGTCTGAGATAGTGTGAGGTGTTGTATGAGAGGTGCATTTTGGGAATTTCCCAATTGAGTTCATGCCACCGGATGGAACCTAGGGCGGGGCCCACCTGTCTGTTGCTTACGCAAGAGATAAGGGGGAGGAGACAGAGTCTCCTCCCCGCGGTGCGTGCGGCGCTTGGGCCTCTTCCGTGGCGGTTGCGATTCCCCTCCTGAGATCCGGTTTTTCGGCGAAGGGTGGCGGCGATGGAGGCGAGCGTTGGAGGCGCGGCGTGTGCGGGCTTCTCGGGCCCAACCGCTGGCGTCACCCCTCGCAGACCCCGCCTCTTCTTCTTAAAAAAAGGCCGAGGCTCTCTACGGTGGGAGTATGATCTTCTTGCTCCGATCTGGTTTTTGCCTCTTGAGTTTTCTTCCTCCTCTCTGATTTCTGGTGGTGCTGAGGGTATTGGCTTCGGCCATTTCCGATTGAGGCTTGGTCTTGGTCTCCTGCGCAAACCCTATTTTGGGGTGTGGAGACTTGAGATCTTGGAGTTCCATCCGAGAGAGGAGAAGGTGACGACGGATCCCTGCTGTGTGTGTGCGCGCTCGGCCAGTGCGCATATCGTGGTCTTGTGCGGCATCTCTGTACCTCGACTTCACCTCTGGTTTTCGGCTGAGAAGTGAAGAACGGCATTGTATCTCCGTGAATCATCTTCTTGCTTGCGACAGCGGGTTGATAGATTTTCTGGGACAGCGAGTTCTTCGTGCCTTGCCTGATTGATTGGTTTCTTCGGTTCATTGACTTCTTGACAGTTTTGAGTACTGTCAGTTTGTGAGTATATTCGGTTACTTCTCTTGTGCAGCAGTATATCTTGATCTGCAATTTTAATCAAGTTATTGAGGGCTGCTGTGAATGCTTGTGGGCTTATGTGTATGCTCTGTGATGAACTTGTCTATATGAAATTGATCTAGACTAAATTAAGGATTTTGAGCTCCATTGGTTAGTCTTCTACTGTCTGATAGTATACTGCTCTCTGTTGGCTAGATATGTTCATATGCTCCTGATTACTTGCTGTGCAATAGTCTTTAATTGTTCCAGTGGAGGCTCTTTTACAATCACTCTCAGTTCTGCTATATATTGCATGATTTTCATCTGTCAGATGCTCTATATTCAATCTGGGAATGTCTGTCTATTGCTGAATAATATCCTTGACTGTGAACATATATACTGAAAGCATTAAACTGCTGTCTTATAGTGTTTGGTCAGCTGAGACAGTAGGAATCTTGATTGTGAGCTCAAATCCTGATTTTGGTTTTAGATCATTTGTGATTAAATAGACATGTGCATGAGAAGGCCAAAATCTTTGATTTTGCGCAACTCTGTTCT
Organism: Dendrocalamus sinicus; assembly: GCA_036346575.1. NCBI lineage: Eukaryota > Viridiplantae > Streptophyta > Magnoliopsida > Poales > Poaceae > Dendrocalamus > Dendrocalamus sinicus. Next base: position 17,190,678 of record CM070643.1, on the reverse strand, counting down.
GAGAGCAATCATGAAACAATTATTTTGTCATGTGCTAGATTTAATGGTTTCATTGTTGCTATTGATATTTTGTTTGTTTATTTTCAGCGATAATGATGTCATATTCTTTGAATATATATGTAGAGATGAATGACAAAGTAGAATTTCATGTTTATATGATGTTTATGTCATTCTTCTTATGCTGGAAATATATTGTTCATATTATGTTGGTTGGAATTAAATGTGCAAATATGCTTATACCGCAATATTTACAACAATCCAGAAAATCTATATTGAAAGAAATGGCTTCCTCTTACGATGTCGTGAAACCTGAAGTGTTTGACGGAGCCAATTTCAAGCGCGCAGGCGAAGGCCAAACTTTGGTGGATCGACCTTAAGCTCTTACGGATCATCTCAAATCCACCGCGTTTCCTCTGGAGATCCACGAGACGATGAAATGGGAAGATGCTAATAATGCGATCTTAGCCCGTTTGTCGCCATCTGTCTAACCGCTTGTTTGACGTCTATGTCAACTTCACTAATGCCAAGCAACTTTGGGATGAGCTCGAGGAGAAATACTCAGGGAGATAATGGAAATGAGTCCTTCATTACAGCCAATTACTTGAACTACAAGATGGTTGAGGGCGGTCGGTGATGGAGCGACTCCACGAGCTTGACTCCATGTACGTGACTTATGTCGATGCATTGCGCTCTGCTGAGAAGTTTCAAGTCAATGTCATTTTGGCTAAGTTACGCCTTCATGGCGTGACTTTGTGACCGCTTCGGAGGCATATAAAGGAGCGCTTGACGCTCAATGAGTGTCACCGCTATTAATGTCGAGGCGTGCTAGAGCCGGTGACGGCTCGGGAAAGGCTCAAGTTCAAGCTCATCAAGTTCAACTTAAGAATGGTGGAGGGCACAGGAAACCCAAGTTCAAGAGTCACCCCAAGTCAAGCTACTGACCTAAGAAAATGAAGAAGAAGAAGGAGGACATCGTCGCTTTGTTTGCGCGAGGTGGCCATAAGGCCAATCATTGCCGCAATCGGAAGGCGAGGGTCCATCCCGGTCAGCACAAGAGCCGAAAGGTGAGGTTCATGTCGTGTTGGCTAGCACCACTCGGATGAGTACGTACCTATGGCCTTTATGGCAAGTCCATCTATTGATTGGTGGATTGATACAGGTGCTACTAGACATATATGTGCTGATCGATCTTGTTTTTCTTCATTTTAGGGTGAAGGTGGTGGATCTGTCCTAATGGGCAGCGGAGCGCCGCAGCGATCGTGGGATTGGACAGGTTTGCCTGAAGCTCACTTCGGGCAAAACACTCATCCTTAGAGACGTGCTGTACGTGCCTGCGATGACGCGCAATCTCCTTAGCGGGTCAATGTTATGTAGGCAAGGAATAAAGCTTGTGTTTGAATCAAATAAAGTCATTTTGACTAAGTTTGGTAATTTTGTGGGCAAAGGCTATGATAGCGGAGGCATGTTCCGCTTATCCATTCTTGATTTGAATAATGTAAACGTTTACAATGTTTCCCATTGCAATAAAGTTCATGATATTTGGCATTTACGGTTGTGTCATGTTAATTTTGAAGCCATTACGCGGTTAAGTAAGATGAGTTTAATTCCAAGCTACAATTATGAGAAGGGTTCAAGGTGCGAAGTGTGTGTGCAAGCTAAGCAGCCCCGAAAACCTTTTCATAGCGTTGAAGGGCGAAGCACTTCTCCACTTGAACTAGTCCACTCTGATCTTTGTGAGATGAATGAAATATTAACTAAAGGTGGCAAAAGATATTTCTTAACTCTCATAGATGATGCGACTAAGTATTGCTATATTTATCTACTTAAGTCGAAAGATGAAGCACTTGAATACTTTAAAATCTATAAAAGCTGAAGTTGAAAATCAACTAGAAAAGAAAATCAAACGGTTAAGATCGGACCGAGGCGATGAGTACGTCTCACATGAGTTCTCCCAATTCTGTGAAGAAAGTGGAATAATTCACGAAGTTACTCCACCTTACTCACCCCAATCTAATGGAATAGCCGAAAGAAAGAACCGAACTCTTTGTGACTTGGTTAACGCCATGCTTCAGAGTTCAGGTATGTCGGACTATTGGTGGGGTGAGGCGATTCTCCTGACTAACTATGTCTGAATAGGGTTCCACCTGCAATCGGGAGGAAACACCCTATGAAGGATGGAAGGGGAGAAAACCCAACTTATCCTATTTTCGAACGTGGGGATGCCTTGCAAAAGTGCATGTGCCGTTGCCGAAGAAAAGGAAGCTTGGTCCTAAGACCGTTGATTGTGTCTTTCTAGGATATGCTATTAATAGCACGGCTTATAGATTTCTAGTGGTCAAATCCGATGTGAGTGACATTGCTACTAATATAGTGATGGAATCTCGTGATGCGACATTCTTTGAGCATGTGTTTCCTATGAGACCGAATGAAGACAGTGGACATGTCGGCATAGATGATCTCTCTATTTCTCCTAGTGTGGATAACACCGCTCCAGATTTGGAGTTGAGGAGGAGTAAGAGACAGAGGACCGAGAAGTCACTTGGGGATGACTTTGTCACTTATGTCGTGGATGATGAACCACGAACCCTTTCAGAGGTATACGCATCTCCGGATGTGGATTACTGGAAGGAGGCAGTCCGTAGCGAGATGGATTCCATCATTGCTAACGGAACTTGGGAAATTACAGATCTCCCACCTGGTTGTAAGCCAGTAGGTTGCAAATGGATATTTAAAAGAAAGCGTAGACCTGATGGTACTATTGAAAAGTACAAGGCCCGGTTAGTGGCTAAAGATTTCACGCAAAAAGAAGGTGAAGACTATTTTGACACATACTCTCCTGTGGCTCGTTTACCCACAATTCGAGTGCTTTTAGCACTAGCTGCTGCATACAAACTCCTAGTACATCAAATGGATGTAAAGACCGCTTTCCTAAACGGAGAGTTGGATGAGGAGATTTATATGCAACAGCCTGAAGGATTTGTGGTTGAGGGGCAAGAAAGGAAAGTATGTCGATTGATTAAATCTTTGTATGGTCTAAAGCAAGCTCCTAAGCAATGGCATGAGAAATTTGATAGTACGATGACGTCGGTCGGCTTTTGTGTTAACGAAGCCGATAAATGTGTCTACTATCGGTTTAATGGGGGCGAAGGTGTCATTCTATGTCTTTACGTAGATGACATATTGCTATTTGGGACCAACATAGATGTAATCAATAGTACAAAGTCTTTCCTTTCCCGAATTTTGACATGAAAGATGCAGGTGAAGGCGATGTTATTTTAAACATTAAGTGATAAAGGGTGAGAATGGGATTACTCTTTCACAATCCCATTATGTGGATAAAGTCCTAACGATTTGGGTTTAAGGATGTAAACCAAAGACTACACCCTATGATCCAAATGCAAAGCTACATAAGAACACCGGACATGGGAAGGATCAACTTAAATATTCTCAAATCATAGGATCACGATGTATCTAACTAGTGCGACTAGGCGGACATCTCATATCTTTGTATGCAGATTGAGTCGTTATACGTCCAATCCAGGAGATGATCATTGGATTGCACTAGAAAGAGTACTAAGATACTTGAAAGGAAATCCTAATTTGGGAATACATTACTCGGTCATCTGCGGTCTTGGAAGGATTCGGTGATTCTAAGCGGATCGGTGACTCGGATGACATGAAGGCTACAGTGGTTATGTATTCACTCTAGCGGTGAGGCCGTGTCGTGGAAGTCTTCTAAGCAGACTATTATTACACGGTCCACCATAGAGGCTGAATTGGTAGCGCTTGATTCAGTGGTGTAGAGGCGAATGGATTCGAGAACTCCTTTCGACCTACATCTTTGGAAAAACCTATTCCACTATTTTGACCTCTGCGATAACCAAACCGCTCGTTAAGGCGAAGAGTAGGAAGGACAATATGAAGTCCTCAAAACATATAAAGCGGCGACTTAAGTCGGTAAGGCATGCCGAGAGACGGGTGTTATTTACGAGAATACATCGATGCGAAAGAAACTTAGCGAATCCTTTCACTAAAGGATTGGCGCGAAAGGTCATCAAGCGTCACAGGAATGGGGCTTATACCGTATAAAGGCTCACATTGGTAGTAACCTATCCTAGGAGATCGGAGATCCCGTGAACTAGGCTCTAGGACAACAAGCGTGTGAGATTAAAGAGCACATCTAACGGGTCCCATTAGGCTGCGATTGCTGCATGCAGTATGGAAGGTTGAGCTTTGGCTCTTAATGAACTCAATGTCTATATGACTTATGGAATCGTCCTACAGGATTCCTAGAAGAGTTCACCTACGTGAGTGAGATCGTGAGGTCGCGATCGAAGAAAGATAAGGGTATATTTTCTTAAGCACTCATGAGCTAGATACAGGGACATGACCGTAACGTCCCAACTTTGAGAGGAAAGGGCAAGCCGCCCGATCAGAGAATGTGATTTGGGCGAAAGTTCTCACACCAAGGCATTGGATCAAGGCGTAGTCCTCCTTTGTCTGTGCAGAGTCGTAGTCCTCATTGCTAGACTTTGGGTTCAAACCCGCAAGGTACCCATAGTCGAACAACTGTATATTAAACAAGACTTTGGACATCTTTTACCAATTGGTAAATTGGTGGGGATCATGTATGAGAGGGCATTTTGGGAATTTCCCAATTGAGTTCATGCCACGGATGGAACCTAGGCGGGGCCCACATGCATTGCTGCGCAAGAGAGATAAGGGGAGGAGACAGAGTCTCCTCCCGCGGTGCGTCTTGGCGCTTGGGCCTCTTCCGTGGCGGTTGCGATTCCCCTCCCGAGATCCGGTTTTTGGCGAAGGGTGGCGCGATGGAGGCGGCGTTGGAGGCGCGGCGTGTGCGGGCTTCTGGGCCCAACCGCTGACGTCACCCCTCGCAGACCCCGCCTCTTCTTCTTAAAAAAAGGCCGAGGCTCTCTACGGTGGGAGTATGATCTTCTTGCTCCGATCTGGTTTTTGCCTCTTGAGTTTTCTTCCTCCTCTCTGATTTCTGGTGGTGCTGAGGGTATTGGCTTCGGCCATTTCCGATTGAGGCTTGGTCTTGGTCTCCTGCGCAAACCCTATTTTGGGGTGTGGAGACTTGAGATCTTGGAGTTCCATCCGAGAGAGGAGAAGGTGACGACGGATCCCTGCTGTGTGTGTGCGCGCTCGGCCAGTGCGCATATCGTGGTCTTGTGCGGCATCTCTGTACCTCGACTTCACCTTTGGTTTTCGGCTGAGAAGTGAAGAACGGCATTGTATCTCCGTGAATCATCTTCTTGCTTGCGACAGCGGGTTGATAGATTTTCTGGGACAGCGAGTTCTTCGTGCCTTGCCTGATTGATTGGTTTCTTCGGTTCATTGACTTCTTGACAGTTTTGAGTACTGTCAGTTTGTGAGTATATTCGGTTACTTCTCTTGTGCAGCAGTATATCTTGATCTGCAATTTTAATCAAGTTATTGAGGGCTGCTGTGAATGCTTGTGGACTTATGTGTATGCTCTGTGATGAACTTGTCTATATGAAATTGATCTAGACTAAATTAAGGATTTTGAGCTCCATTGGTTAGTCTTCTCTTGTCGATAGTATCTTTGCTCTCTGTTGGCTAGATATGTTCATATGCTCCACGATTACTTGTTTGTGCAATAGTCTTTAATTGTTCGATGGAGGCTCTTTTACAATCACTCTCGATTCTGCTATATATTGCAAGATTTTCATCTGTCAGATGCTCTATATTCAATCTGGGAATGTCTGTCTATTGCTGAATAATATCCTTGACTGTGAACATATATACTGAAAGCATTAAACTGCTGTCTTATAGTGTTTGGTCAGCTGAGACAGTAGGAATCTTGATTGTGAGCTCAAATCCTGATTTTGGTTTTAGATCATTTGTGATTAAATAGACATGTGCATGAGAAGGCCAAAATCTTTGATTTTGCGCAACTCTGTTCTGAGAGCAATCATGAAACAATTATTTTGTCATGTGCTAGATTTAATGGTTTCATTGTTGCTATTGATATTTTGCTGTTTATTTTCAGCAGTAATGATGTCATATTCTTTGAATATATATGTAGAGATGAATGACAAAGTAGAATTTCATGTTTATATGATGTTTATGTCATTCTTCTTATGCTGGAAATATATTGTTCATATTATGTTGGTTGGAATTAAATGTGCAAATATGCTTATACCGCAATATTTAACCCTTCTCCGTCAGTGATATACCCTGAGTTAGCTGTTTCATGGCTAGCTGTGGACGAAGGTCGAAGGGGGTCAGGACTGCAGCCAGATAAATGATCGGTTACAAGTTACAACCAGGATTCTAGCCTAGGCCTTTGGGGGTGAGAAGACGCGTACGGGAGCTAGACCTGTAGGACATCGGCAGTGATCTTCCATGGGATACCATTCTAGATGGTGTGAACGCAACCTCCTGATCCAAGAATTGGTGCCAAAGTGCCGCGTTTGAAACTCTGCCGCTCGAGTAAGCTCCCATGTATGAAACCACAATGCCAAGCAGGACGAAGGTACACATGACCTATTACTGGAGCATACGAGCACGAAGTCTCTCCCTTTTTACTAGCTTCAAGCATTTGCCCGGCGCTTTTCAGTTTTTTCTGTATTTCTTTCTCCAGAAAGGTAAAAGGTGCCAAGACCACGAAGATCACGGAAAATCATAAAATTCTAGTCCTTTTTCAATGGACTTAAGCACTAAGCACATGGCAGGCGTATGATCTGCATGCTCGTGTTGCCGTACTTAAGTACGTTTATTTTAGCTTACCAGCTCGTCCTACTCAATACTGTCCGGAGGAAAGAGAGAATCAAAAGCGGTACCTTAAACAATCAGCCGGTCGTCATGCCTGGATCCCCTGCAGTTGCTATTCTGACTGCACAATACCGACTGCAAGCAATCGCGGCTGTCGATTCTCAGATCTAATGGCCCGGATCGATGCTACGGTACGATTTGCTTTACTCACTGCTACCACTGTTCTAACGATATGTTCACAGGGTATGTATTCTGAAAAAAAAAAACAATATGCTTCACAGATGAATTGATAGCATATACTTCCACTAGATTTTCCGGTCACTTGATTAGCATGCATCATAAAACGTGTTGCTCCCCGACGGCTGAAGTTTGATTCTGAAGATACAACAGCGCGTTAACTTCCACTGTAAAATTTTCGTAGCACAGGGGTCCATCCATGGTCACGCCTGATCACACTGTGCCGGCCTGGGCCCGGTGCCATCGACCGACGTACACTGCCTGCCAAGCGCGCTGTCAACCCTGTCTCCCAAGCGAACGGTCGGTCTCGATCGTGAAGAATCGGCCAGGATATTGACCGAGATTTATAATTTTTTTCAAACAACATGTCGGTAAAAGTTTTTTACCGTCTTTTCAAAATAATTTGTTAAGATAGGCTTTTGTTATCAATTTATCTATATTTTATTCATTTACATAAATGCTTGTGCTATGACCAAAAAAAAAACCCACCCTTCGTCTCCTCTGCACACTCCAACTACCAATCCAACAGCCAGAAAGTAACGGTACATAGACGGTGTGTGCGTCGTCCCTATAATTGAGCCGTGGTGCAGCTGGTAGCTAGAGCGGTAGGTGTTTGTGGAGTTTTAATCAGACGCGTGCTACAAAAAGGAGTGGGAGAGCTAGCGCATGCAGCGGATATTATCACCATTATCATGTGTGGTAGCTCAAAAGGGAGATCGCATCGTCTATTCTTGTCGGATCGGATGCATATGTGCAACGTGAAAGGAGAGCGTATAAATATATAAAGGTGGCTGTCATGTCCAAATCATATATGGAGCTGATTATTGTTGAGAAAACACCCAAACTCAACACGCTCAAATCACTCGAGAGTACTTGTTGTCGAACGGTGAGCAGAGTAGAATGGAGATGAGAAGAAGCAAGAACAGAGTTGTACCAGGGGGAGAGTGTTTTGGGCAACTTTTCTCTTATTTACTCTTATCTTATTCTCAACAGATAACATGGTTTATATACACACACCCAGTCCTCAACTACCACGTCGACTGCCTACGTCGCCCAGCCGCCTACCCATGCCGCTCAGTCGCCTGACGACTGCTACAGCGACCAACCGCCTACCCACGCCGGGCAGTTAGCTGACTGAAGGACAACCTGCGTCATCCACGACCACCCATGTTGACACTTGCTACAGTTACTACCAATTGCTACAGTGATCACTGGCTGCTACAATACTGGCCATGCAACCACGACCACTGGCTTCAACCTCGGCTTGTCTTCGACTGTGGCACTCGAGCTATGGCCACACACACAGGCTGCGCTTCGACCACAGACATGCAGGAGCCACGACCGTGGCGCCTACGACTATGGTGCCTACGACTACAACCGTGACTGTTACGACTATGATCATGACCGCTACGATCATGGCCACGGGCGTTACGACTACAACCATGACCGCTACGGCCACAACTACGGCCGCTATAATTACGACTATGATCTCTACGACCACGGCTACTACTAGTTGTAACGACCATATACAAACTAGTCGTTTCTGACCACACACAACTACAGTCGCTCTGACTACACACAGACTGGTCATAACGACTACGACGCATCATCTCGATGTTTCGACCACATCTTCTCGCGTGTTTGGAGTGTTCGACTGCGACTACCTCAGTTTTGACTGCTGCTACGACCATGGCTTCGGGGACTGCTTCGACCATACATTTGAGTGTGGCTTTGACCATGCCTTCGACCACGGTCACCGGCCAGACCTTCGACCATGGTTTCGAGCACAGTACCGACTAGGTCTTCGACCATGACTTCTTAAACCACTTACAAATTATCAAGATTAATTCTAATAATTATAAAAAACTAGTAATGATTAAGGAGAATAATAGGGCATGCAAGTGTGCAGAGGCTGGCGTAACAGGAGCAGAAAAGAAAATAGGCATGCGTTTCTGCTTGTGTATAAACTAACAGTCCCATCCGTATGGACAGATAGTATCGTTAGTTGCTCTGCTCTCGTCATTTTTTATGCCAAGATATTATCTCTTCTTGCAGCCTGCAGGCCTCATCTCATATCGCTACAATGCTCACTGTTTCATCTCGCTGTCTTTGAATTTTTTTTGTCGGAATAGAATACGTTTATCATTAGAATTTCTGCATCCCAACGTGTTTCGCAAAACGAAGGGAACATCATGCCTCTGCATTTCTGCAATCTGCATCGCACCGTTGTCAAATTTCTCTTTGTCGGAACCAAATAAAGTTCCGCGCGCTTGCAATCTCTGCCACAAAGAATGTATATCTCCATTATTTGATTTGATTTGTTTGGCAACTTGCTCTTTGCAAAGGGTGGCTTCACTTCACTAGCACCACATAATGTTTCCACCTTGTTGACTCCAAAGAGAGGCTTTCTTGTGTTTAGAGGAAAGCAGCTAAGGTAGATTACCAAAGCTTACAAAGGAACCCCAAAAGTCCAAATTATTGAAAAACAACACCACGATTTGCACTTGATGATCCAGAAAACGAATCAGGAATGCAAAATTTGATGAACAAAATTAAGTAGCCGCCGGATTCCTTACATTTCTGCAGATATGCAGATTTTTAGCAGAGTTCTTCTGCTATACTAGTGATTACTAGATACAAAAAGCTTCAGAAATAAATTGTGCACGTATTGTACATTGCCGAGCACAGACACAAGCGCACACACGCGAAGAAAAAGAAGAGGAAAATAAGATCACCAACTCTATACAACCAAGGCAAGAAACGAACAACTCCATCCCATCACCAAATCTTGGCGTGGAGGATGTCCTCTCCGGTGTCGCCGTCGGCCTCGTCCCCGGTGATCTGATCGAGCACGAGGACGATCCCCATGGCGAAGGCCGCGTCGAAGCCGGCGCTGACCCGCAGCACGAACACGTCCCTGCCCATCACCACCCGCGCCCCCTCGTCGACCTTCCTCCTGATCTCCGCCAGCACCGCCTCCTTTCCTGCCTCGCCCTTGGGTGCCACCACGCGGCAGCAGCGCCGCGGGAAGGAGCCGTCGACGCGGAGCTCGGCGGCCGCGCCCGCGGAGACCGGTAAGGAGGGGAGGAGCTCGACGACGGCGCCGGCAGCGGCGCCGCCGAGGATGGAGGACCTGCGGGCGGAGAAGAGGGGCTTCTGGCCGTCGGCGCGCGCGCCGAGGAAGCCCTCCCAGCGGTGGTGGAGGGACGGGCGGCGGCGGCGCACGGTGAGGAGGGGCTCCCCCGTGGGACCGAGGAGCGCGAGCTCGCCGGCGGAGTCGGCGCCCCCGCCGTGGCCGCGGCCGTAGGTGTCGACTCGGAAGGCGAGGCAGCCGGTGCGGTGGTCGTAGGCCGCGAAGCCGTCGCCGGGGGAGAAGTGGGAGGTCTTGCGCACCGTGAGCAGCCGCTCCTCGGGGTCGCAGTACTCCTCGCCCACGATCGCCATTGCACGCGTGGTCGCGCTTGTGCTTGCGGCGCGCGCGCTCTCGCGGTCGCTTGCTTGCTTTGATTTGGCTCGAGAGCTCGAGGTTGCGAGTATATATAATGGCGCTCTGCGTGCGAAGATCTCGAGATTTTAAGTACGGGTGAAGTGAGGAGGGTCGGTGGAGAATTGAAGGGAGCGAGCGAGAGCAGTGTATTGACGTCGCGACGCCGACCGACCTTTTTGAGGTGCCTGGACTAGGTCTACAGGGGAACCCTACGTAGCAAGTGGTCGATGATCAGATCAGATCAGATCAGATCAGATCAGCAGATGGGCTGGTAGAATCAACCGAACCTGTTTTCTTTTCTTTCTTGCAGTTTGATGAATATGGAGTAAGTGACAAAGAATCGCGTCCAATTAATAGTCTAATAAGAACCGAATTCGAGTCTGTTTTCTTACAGCTTAAAAGAATAAATTTGTAGTGCTTAGTTTCTTGTTCTTAGGGATGGCAACCGTGTTTCAAAAATTAAAAAAAAAAAGGGATGGGCAACTGACCAGCTATATCATTAGCTGGTCCATGGACACGTACGGGACACACTACACGAGCCCGTCTGGCTTGAGGATGCAGCTAGGTGCACTTGCTAGCTTAACGTCGGTCCAACGAAATGGTGTTACGAACATTGAACTGGGACGACGTACGAGGTGCGGTGCAGTGTCGTGCCATGGCTGCTAGATTGTCTAAAAATTAAAATAAATAAAATTATTTTAAAGTAAAATTTTCGAACGACTTTTTAAACTCAAAAATATATACGTCATCCATATCAATATCTTTATTATCCACTGTTATTTAAAAAACCTATCAAGTACAGTATAAAAGATTAGGATCATGCTGTCGAGGCCAGCCGCCGCGCGTCAACTACTTGGCCCAACGGCAACTCGAGTTAACAAACACGGTTCCTCCCTGCGCCTTCCTCGGATCGCAGCGGCAGCGGCGGTGGGTCTAAATAACGTGTGACGGCTAGGCTGGGCAAAATACCCGCTACCCGTTACCCGTACCCGAATTACCCGGACCCGAACCCGAAATACCCGAACCCGAGATACCCGATCCCAAATTCGGATAGCGATTCTGATTACCCGAAATTAGTTTGGGTAGTTCGGGTAATATCCCCCGGTACCCGAATTACCCGAATTGTCTATAAATTACCCGAATTGTCGGAAAATTGTCTGTAAATTACCCGAATTGTCTGTAAATTACCCGAATTGTCGGGAAATTAGCTGGTTTTCTGTAAATTCGGGTATACCCGAACCCGAACCCGAATTATCGAGTACCCAAAATTACGGGTAATATTTTTTTGGGGATAATATCGGGTAGCAGTTTTCATTACTCGAATTTCGAATTACCCGAACTACCTGATCCGAAAAATTCGGGTAACCCGAACGCCCAGGCCTAGTGACGGCGAGTGCGTCTAGGTCGCCTCGTGCAAATGGGTGGATCTAAACAAACGCCGGCCATCGAGTTGACGTTCTTGGTTCACTGTACCATGGCACTGAAGCGGGAAAGTCCTTGTTGATCCTGCACATCGAGGGCGACGTGGGTATATCATATACGTTGGTGCGTTGTCCGTAATCGAGCCTCGAGGATAATGTTGATGAAAAATCTGTGTATTACCTATGTGGTGTGGCGCTTGAAGTTTTACAGCACAATATCGTTTAAAAAAAGGGTTTACAGCACAATGACCCATCGTTTTGTCCAACGTAAGGTTAGAGGAGAACTTTTTTTTCAAGCATTGCTTCATCTCTCAGATTTCCAAGCGCAGAAGTCATGTCTTCTAAGGTAAAAACTGACCACACAGTAAAGTCAGCGCCGACCCTGGCTTAGGCAGCAAGGGCGACCGCCTAGGGCCTACGAAAACTTGAGGCCCCTAGTCCATGTATGTTAGTATGTATGTATACATTTTGTCGACAATGAGTACTTTGCATTTTGTAATATACTAAGCCTAATGTTGCTAATAAGTACTTTGTATTTTGTGACGTACTGTCTAATGGTTACTGTATTGAACTTTACCTTTTACAACTAATATAAAATGTATTGTTACATATTTATATTAGAATGAAGAGTCTTACTTTTATCATGCAATACGGCCTCCAAGATGACAGGAACGGCCCTGAGTAAAGTCCAAGAGCAATAATATTAATGGCTGGGTTTTTTGGGTTTTATGTTTATGACTTTTGGTTTATACTAGGATAACTAGCTTTCAAACGGTATATCTTTTTAAAATATGGTATTTAAATTGATTGTAGTATATATTATACCGAATTCATCTATATCGACCGAAATCACATATGAATATCTCTCTCCTATTCTCTCTTACGACAACCAGAATTTAAATTTTTAAACTATAAGCTACAGTCTAAAGATACCTACCCAATTGCCTAAACTGAAAACCGTAACCACCGCAAACTAACCAGAGTCGAAGAAGAAGAAGAAGAAAAGTCGTTACGTGGATATCTCACCACCTAGTTTCCACCGTTCTGTAATATCTTGTCAAGATCTCTTTTCCCCATGGCTGAATCAGCAGCCGTTCACATCAGCTACGTCCGCATCCGCGGAAGCTCTCCCAGCGCCGCGGACCTGCATCGCATCGCAGGTGTGGAAATATCGCGAAGAAGCCACCAAACTTCGGGATACGTCCTCGTTTCGGCAGGTTAGATTCAGGGCATATTCTTTTCGACCGTAGCTTTTGATTTTTGATTTTTAGTTAGAATTTTTGAATTTTAGTTATTTACAGTATAGATTACAGAGAGACAGATATTCACTTATGATTTTGGCTGATACAGATATTGAGCTTTTAACGTGTAGATCGTTTAATCTGTAGACTCCGTCTTAAGAAAATACTCTATTTAAAAGTTAGGTACTGTAGCAAAAATCAAGAGCCACCAACTTCGAAGGAGAAGATCAAGCCCTCAGGCTGACGCGAGTGGCATCTGCATGCACGCTTCGCGTTTCAGCTGTGTGCCACGTCGCTGCTGCGATGCTGACACGCGGGCAAGAAGCACCAGGGCGTGCGACTCCCGTTCTCGTAGGCCCGTTCGCCATGTGTTGCCTCTTGTGCCCCCCAACATTCGGGGGAGCTAGGATTAGAAAAAGAAATTCTCGATCTCAATTGCCATGCTTGCAACATCTGATTACGTACCTGCACACAGCAATTTCAGGCTGTTCCTGGTCGGTGCTGCGGCACCATTGTCAGGGCAGTGACGTTACCAACCGTTCACTGGTTCAGTAGAACGGTGACTGGTCCTACAGGTCACGGTACACGTGTTTTGCAGCTAACGGACGTGTCTCAAGTTCCACGGCACGTTTGCTGGGGTTATTTTTGGGTTTTCTAGGACTTCATTTCCATGACATCTGATTGTTGAGACTTAAGGATGACTAACTACAGTCTGGAAAAAAAAAAGTAGTGCCATCCCACGCGAAGTATGCCCCATCATATTATTATAAGAGTTCCAAATGAAAATGAGCTAAAATTTAGGATCGCTCCACTTTTAAACTAGTTTCCAGGGTGGTTTTGATCTTAATATAGCCATAGTAGGTTCTGTTATTGGTAAGTCACAGCATCAGTACTCATGATCCAAGAGGAGTCCTACACATAAATTGTACCAAGAGAGAAAAATGCATGTCTGAATTGTACACGTGAGTCTTTCCAGGATGATGATATATTGCAATGCACAAGTGCGTAGTGCTAGAATAATTGAGAATCTGACAACCACCTCAGCAAGATAGGGCAGCAAATCACAAGGAATAATGACAACTCACGCAAGTACCACCCACCGATTAGGCCCTCCAGTGACAATAATATCATCCTCTGGCCCTCCCAGGGGAACAATTTTAAACTAAAGAAAAGAAAATATTCGTTGATGGTACTATCTTGTACTTCATTCACTTTATCCTAGCACTACTCTCAAACCTCTGGGTTTTCTCAAACAGGCAAAAACTTTTCCACAATCGCCTCCTGGATGATCTTGAGCAAGGTGTTCTTGACATCTGAAAAGTATAAAATTGGAATCAGATCTTCACATTATATTTTGTGAAAGTAATGAGCATGAAATAATTACTCATTGCAGCAGCGTGACTGCACACATAACTGTTCCTTGTGAACCTGCAAGCATAGTTACCAACTGCCCGATAGTACGTGATATAGCATATGCTGTACTCTAATACTGGACACAGTTTTACCATGACAGTAAATTATATTAAGTTTCCATGAATTGAAATGTTCCCTTTAATAAGAAAAATGTAGCAAATGGAGATATAACAAAATGCAATGCGCAGAGGAAAAATAGCAATGTACCTTACTCAGGCTTTGGCTCACTGATGAATATGCCCACACTCTTGAACCAGTGTACAAGGTTGCGGTGATCCTTCACATAAAGCCAAGCTTGTAGGAAAGGGAAGAGCTTCTCATTTATGCCACGGGCCTCAATGTAAAGATGGAATGCATCACGCACCTTCTCATCCAACTCTCTGTCAATTCAAAAGCAAATTTGCATTTATGATCAATAAAAACTCGTAAGCCAGCATTAAGGGCACTTATTCCCTTGTTAGTATTACCAGCCATGTGTTTGCACGGTACCAGCCAGGCCTACCACCAGTACAGAGCAGAATTAGGGTGCGCTCTTTTTGGCTGTAGTTTATGGCTTTTAGCTTATAACTGTTCATGAGAGAGAGTATAGAGAGAAAGACAGTCGCGTGCGATTTTGACCGATATAGTTGAAATCGATATAGTTGAAATCAGTATAGTGTCTATTACAATCGACTAGTAGACCCCGCCTTAAAAAGACATTCTGTTTGAAAGCTAGCTACTATAGCATAAACCAAAAACTGAAAAGAACGAGGACTTAGTCTATCAATGGGTAATAAACATAACATGACTTATCCATACCAATCCAATAGGGAAACCAATCAACCACAATCCCAACAGCTAAGCAAACTTGATGATGATGATGACAACTTTCAGAAATATTAATTGATTGTTGCAAGACAAAGGCTTGATGTGATTCGATCGCTGGAGAATACTATTCAGGATCTTTAATACCACTTTTACTAATTTTAGTGCATTGTGCACTACTGCAATGCATAAAGGAGCCAGGAGGCATGTGCATTCATCTGCACCACCATCCTATAAGACATGACAGCGGTGACTGATTATGTAACCAAGTCTGCCATTAGGTAACACTGAGATCACTTTATGGGCACAGTCACTATTACATAGCTACAAGATAGGCTCATGGTATATTGGTATCTATCTATCTATCTATAGTATAGAAAATTGTTATTTGTTACCAAAAGGATTTATTTCCTTTAGTTATCTCTGTTAAGGGTATTAGAGATAGAATAGGAATCGACATATTCCCCTGTAATATCCCTTTGTACTCCTTATATATATTGTCCATTGGGCTTCTTCAATATATACACAATATTCTTAACATGGTATCAGAGCTTAGGTTAAAACTCTAATCTCGATCTACTTCCGCTGCTGCTGCCCCTAGGAGGATCGATCTCCTCTCCCAGGGGCGGCCATCTTGATGGGCTGCTCGACGATGACGCTGCTCGCCTCTTCTCCAGACAAGCCGCCATCGCTTCTTTCGCCGCTGCCTTAGATCCGGCTCCCCGCCTCTTGTTGGGCGTTCACCGCCGTGAATGCGCCCACGACCGTGTTGATTTGTGATCCAAATTCTATACATTAGGCCAGCTTCTGGACGGAGCGTAGCGGAGGCCCGTCGCCGTTTGGGATATGAGATTAGAGTTGTAAATCCCCGGCATTGTAACCTCACCCCGATATAGTGAAGATTGTTGCTGGCTGGCGCCCATGGTTTTTTCCCTCTCGCATTGGGAGGGTTTTCCATGTTAAAATCTCGTGTCTCTCTGCGATTGATCTTGTTTACTTCGTCGTTCATCCGCCGTCGCGTGTAACAGACCGGAAGCCAATGCGTCGTCGCGATCGCGCTCGCTCGCGTCGTCACTGGGATCCGGCCGCCTCCGATCTCATTCGCGTTCGGCCGCCTTCGGCACACGCCAGATCCAGCTGGCCTCCTCGCCCGTGGATCCGGCCGTCTCCACCGTCGGCAAGCCTGGATCCGGCCTCTCCGCCATTGGATCTGGCCACCCGCCACCAGATCCGGCGAGCAGGCCGCCGCCGTCCTCTACTTGGACCGCCGCCGCTCTCTTCTTGGACCGCCGCCGCTCGCCTCTTCTACCAGGACGGTCGCCGTGGGTCGCTGCTGGCCTCCTCCGCCGTGTCTCTCGCCGCGCGGCGCTGCCTCTCTCTGGCTCTTGTGCCCCCGGCCACGCCCTCCCCCTGCTGCTTGGATCCGGCCGTCTTCGCCGCCGCGGCCACTCCCGTGGCCGCTGCCGGGTCTCGCCGTCGCCCAGCCCCGGGGAGCCGCCTTCTCCCGGTCGCTAGCCATCTCGCACGCAGCCGTTGTCACCCACGCCCGCCTACGCTCGCGTGCCGCCATCGCCATTCGCCGCCGCGTTTCTTGCCTGTGCGGGAGTGAGGAGGAGGCGTAAAAAAAAGAGGGAGAGCATGCGCGAGTGAGGGAGGGGATGAAGAGAGAGAGAGAGAGGAGGGGTTTTGAGGGAGTGGGATTATACTGCTGATTTCTTTTAGTCAGTCTTTCGTTAATTTTCGTGAGTTTTTATTGCGTCCATCTAAGTCCGAAGTCTTAAATTGTTTAGTTCGTCTAAGTCTTGCGAGTCCACAAATTTATTATTAGTCATAGAAGTGTAGAAATTTTCTTTTGCATGACAGCAGCTGCCGCTCTACTCTCTGAGCCGCGTGCAGATCGTAGAAGTCGTTATGATGTCGCCGCTTCTCTAGCCGCCGCCCCAAGCTTCTAAGGCCGCCGCGTGTCTTCTGCACCTTGTACACTACGTCGCCGCCGTCTTGGGCTTCAATCCGCGCCGCCATGCTTCTGTCTATTCCTCTTCGGTTTGATTTGACAGTTTATTCAAAAAAAAACAGCATGCACCGACGACATTATCAAGACTCGGACTTCATATTTTTCTTGTTTTAGTGTTAACCATTTTTCAAATGCAATACTATTACATACGCCTTGCATTTGAGGGGGGTGTTAAGGGTATTAGAGATAGAATAAGAATCGGCATATTCCCCTGTAATATCCCTTTGTACTCTCTTTATATATTGCCCATTGGGCTTCTTCAATATATACACAATATTCATAACAATCTCAACATGAAAAATTATGTAGAAATGATCAAGAATTGTCTTGATATATGGTCACGTGTGAGTAGTGACTGAAAAATGTACTTCGCAATGAAAGAAAAAATGAAGATGGCCATAAGAGCATCAAGTTCTGCATGCTAGTACAACTAAAACTCTTTCTTTGACATAAAATTTCCATGTTTTCACACTTAATTAGCAAAAACTACCACATAATTATGCTGGCACAAGTACTGAAAGATTTTACTTGAGACACAAACCAACAGGTAATGCAGTCAGGATAGTTCTTACTTCTTAGTACCTTTCTCAAAGTTTCAATGAAATATCTGACAACCTACTATCATTTACGATCCATCGTTTGTTCACCGTTTATGATAACTAGGTTCAGCTTTCAGACTCATAGCTGATAACTAGCAAAACATTTGCTTAATAGTCAAATCTGTTTGCCAGAAACAAACTACAGAATGTAAACAAAATATGGACTGCAACCCCTGTTTTGCAAACTAAATTAGTAAAATCACACTTCTTAGGCATGTCATGTTTCAATATTGCATACCAAAAGTATTTTAAACTAATCAACGACTAAACAAATTCTGCTAGCACAGCAAACCAGAATTTCCTTTTAAAAAATAAAGCACTGGCTTTTACACAAGCTCTTCTACGAACTAATTTACAAAACGATTTCTCATGCATTTGGAAGAAACAACTCACTGGAAAATGCGCCCGTGGTACTCGCCACTGCTCTTCGACGCCATCGCCGTCGCTCCGGACGGGGCGCTCTTCGACCGAAGGCAGACAGAATGGATCCCCACGGCATCGGGGTACAGTCCGCATAGGAACTGCAGCGACTTGCTGCTCCCTGGCCTGGAGATGTTGACGTGGAGGAAGAGCTGGCTGATGGACTCGCTCAACCCTCCTCCGCCGGCGCCGTCGGAGTCGGTGTCGGAGTCGGCGCCTGGGGGCATGATGTTGGCGAGCCTGGCGACGGAGATGGAGATCTCTTCGCCGGCCTCGCCGTACTCGCGGCGCAGCACGGGACCTGAGGGCTGTTCCAGGGCGCCCTTGACGATGGTGTAGGGCTTGGGCGGGCTGACCTTGGGTGGGGGCGACATCTTGGAGACCTCGAGGTAGTGCTCCTTGAGGGAGCGGAGGAGGATGGAGTTCACGGCCGTGGAGGAGGAGGCGGCCGCGGTGGATGCGGCGGGAGAGTATGATGGTGCTGTGGAGAGGGCACGGCGAAGGAGAGCGGCGGCGGCGGAGGGGGCGGCGCGGCGGAGCATCCTGGGACAGGGAGGAGGAGCGAAGGGTTTAGGGATGGGCAAGGAATGGGAACGAAGGGGGTTTGGGGTTTCAGACTTTCAGGTTTTCGCCCATGTGGATGACACGTAGGCCCCACCGTTGGGTTTGTGCTGAATTGCTGATGCAGCTACTCCGATAATAAATCGACCGGTTCATAAGAAAAAAAACACGGTACTTTTTTTTAACAAGGCTATAACCTAGCTTAGCTGTGATGATAGAAGTTTTCACTCACTAAAAATGAGGAATATAAACCATAGCAGCGGTCGACGTTTGAACATTAAGGAAATGCTATGATGTCGATACATGTTTGTTCCATGCCAAACAAATTGTACAACTAGAGAAGAATATGCTTTCAATAACAAGAAATCCATTTCCTTATAAGAATTGATGCTAAATTACCCACCAAACAAATCACGATATTATTCCACATATCAGCAATAAATTTCTACTAGGATTGGGCCGCAGGTTGTTGCCGCGATCCTATTTACTGTTTGCAGTTTAGTGTCGAAATTTTTGTTTTATGAGTGATTGAACTACATGTTTAAATGAAGCATATGTTTGTTATATTGTTCCTTAGAAATATATTGGTGGTTCTAGATGTTTAGTTTCAGTTAGTAGGTTCTAGTCTTATGAAAGGCGAGTCTACTTTTTTTCGTGTATTTGTATTCGTTGGACTAGAATCACACCATAGATAAAGATTGTGATGTGCGGCACTTCTTATGCCTCCTTTTGCACTTAACTTTAATAGGGATAAAGATTTTTAATGAGACGGTAAGTTCTCTGAACCAACTCAAAATCTCAAGAATATCATTAATGAATTTATGGTAAACAACATATGAAATCTTGATATGAATAAATAATATTTTTATTACACTAATGGTACAAGTTAAAACTTTTATTTTTTTTTAATTTTCACGATAAGACTTTTCGTTTATACATTACCAAGTATTTGGTTTGAAGCATGGTACTTTTCAATTATTAAAAATGTAAACTATTGTTATTGGAAAGTTTGCGTTCCAAACAAGTCATTGATGGATTAGTCGGTAACATTATTAGTAACCTAATGCGGAGGTTGCTCAGGTGTTGTGTACGCCTTCCACATCCTTCCGGAAACACCCAGCCCTCCGGTTTCTTTCCGCACCGCGGATAGGCACTCCAAGGCAGCCCATACCCGCGACCAGAAGAAATAAACCACCAGAGAGCAGGGAGAGGAGACGGCCCAAACCCACCTCAGGCTCAGTTCGCCCGGAGATCGATTCGGACCCATGGGTTGGCGTTGGCACGACGGCGACGGCGACGGCGGCCTCGGCGACATCCCCGACCTCGCCGGCCGCGGCGGAGGCGGTGGCGAGGGGGCGCACTGCGCCACGCGCCGGGTGGTGCAGTCCCGGTGCCACACGGAGGAGGTGGAGCCCGGCCGCTTCGTCCGCAAGTGCGAGAAGACCGAGCGGCTCCTCCGCGACTGCGTCGGCAGGTATAGCCCACGCCTCCCGCTTTTCCTCGATTCGTCCAGCTTCTTCTGCAAGAATCGCCCCTTCGTGTTAGTGATGATGTTGTTCTGTCATGTATGGAGTCGATTAGCTATTTTAGCTGGTGATTTTGATCTTAGATTCTTAGTTTGTCGTATCACCACGCCTCTTTTGAGTGGATTTGCGTGAGACTTCACAGGCTGGGTAGATATGGGGATTATTTCGGTGATGAGTGGTGAATTTTCGGCATGCGCATACTGATTTGTTTCTGGCTCAGTACGGTTGTGCCCTGATTGATTAGTGAAAAGTGGTGGCACATCTTGTATTGAACAAAGATATCTTTCGGGCTTACAATTGGGGCTTTTGATGGGCATGGAATTGTCATCCAATTTTATGTGTCAACGCGTATGTCTTAAGTTAGTCTTTCTGTTAGCTTTCTTGTTCTGCACTTGTTGTTAGTTGACAGCTTTGATGATGTGTTCCGGTGTGACAGCAACACTGTGTGATAACATTGTTGTTACACATGGCGCTTGCAAACGTGTGTGCTTGTATGCACTTCATAGGCTGTTGCGAAATGCGAACATTACCATGCTATACATAAGAGTTGCAGAGTTTGTCTCGTTTGTCGGTTGAAGAACAGTTGAACACTGTTAATTCAGGAGATATTCTTTCTGTTCTGCTCATAATGCTCATATAGTGTGTCAATAGGAAGCAGGCAATGCCTTTATACTCATCAAAGGGATTACATATTATCATTGGAAGTATATATGTGCGAAGCATTGGAAACTCACATCAACTTAGCATGTTTTTTTTGAACCTTTTTGCACATGGCGTCTATCAAATTAATGGGTGAATTAATCCCAATTCCTTGTATTTCATTTTTTAAAAAAGATTGTATTTTTATTTTGAAGTTTATACATTGGATTATGTTAATAGTTTGGTTAGAATTCTGCTTCAATCATTTTGCAATTTTGCCTGTTATTTACCCCTTTTTTATGTATAGCTTTGAATGATTTGTTCTTACATAGCTTATTCAAATTAACCAACAATATTCCTCCTTTAGGCCCTCTGAACTTGTGGAATCAAAAACTGAAAACACTGAAGAAGATGTCACAGATGAAATCAAAGGTGCTTCGCATCCTCTTGGCTTTCCAACAAAAGAGCCCTTCGCATTTCCTGGACTTCGCAGTGACATAGAAGCTATTGAGAAAGGCTTCTATGGGAGCCTTGGTAGCTTTCTGGATGAAGCTGAGCGGATGACCAATGATTTCTTCAAATCTTTTGGTTTCCCTTCCACCCATGACAGGGATTCGCGTCCATTTCCTAGACGACCTGCAGAGAGGCATATTGGGGAAGGTACCGCGAAGAAGGCCCATGAGAATGAGTACTCAGAATTCGGTAGCCAGATTACAGATGTGTAGTAAGAAGCTACAATTAGCTCACATGCCTTTCCGGAGCCGAAGTCTGCAAACTGTGTTTTGATGGATGTCTAGGGTCCTTCAATGGTTTCTCTTTTGAACATTACTTCATGGTTGTAATGGGAAGATGGATAAGCAATTTGACTGCTTTTATCAGCACCATTATCTCAATTCTGAATTGTTCGGTTTGTAGAGGCATTCTGTATAGTACTGTTTTCAGACCCTTCAATTAAGCCAATTTATATTTTCGCACCAACAATGAGCTCGATTATGTATGCTTTGTATTCTGGCGAAGTTTAGACATGAATTATAGTACAATGCATTGCTATTTTTGCATGCACATGTACTTGGCTTCCCTTCAGCTGAAATATGGAACATGTCACAGACCACTTTAACCTGCTATTGCAGTGCAGGGGGCCAGAGCCCAGAGCACTGATATTTTTCCTTTTACTAGTAAGCGTAGAGTTTTTTTAAAAAAATAATCTTTTTTTATTTGAAATAACAGAAATATATGCGCGCAAATTTTTTTTTACAAGAATGGCCTTCAATCGTTCAACCGTTGCGCGACTAGAACTTGTTGCCCAACTGCCGTGTGAAACACAAACAGTCCGTAGACCGTTGGATGATATAATTGCAGTCGTCGAGCAGTCAGACGACTGGAACTAGTTGCCTAATCGTGGGCGACTGCAAATTCCATTCGCCGAACCGTTTGGCGACTGGATGCACATATAAATCGGCCACTCGACTGAGTCCCCCGGCCATTTGCATCCATGACGCCACACCGTGCAAAGAGAGAAGGGAAAGAGAAGAAGAGGAGAGGGAAGAAAACGAGAGGAGAGGAGAGGGAGAGGGAGAGGGAGAGAAAGAAGAAGAGGTTTCGCTACTTCTACGAAGTAAAATTTTGTATTTGTAGTTAATATTTTTGTACAAAGTAAATAGTTTGTTTAGCGTATAAGTAGGATCCGTAGAAAATTATAGCAGTAGAAAAGAATAGTACAATTTTCGTACGAAGTAAATAGTCGTATAAAATTTAATCAATGTAGTTATAGAAAATTAGCACCTGTAGAAACTTATAGTTGTAGAAAATTTAGTGAATATAATTGTAGAAAATCAACATCCATAGATATAGTTGTAGAAAATTAGCATCCGTAGAAATTGGTACATTAGTATTTAAATCAGTATGTCATATAAATTGTTGAAACTCATTAGGAATTATTTACAGTAGGAGAGCTCAAGCAGCGAGAGAGGAGCGACGTAGGTGCATGTGGGAGCCGATAGGGAATTGATGTGTATTGGGTCGAAGAAAAGGGAGAGTTGTCCTTGCGAATGAGAATGGGTTATGCTATGAGGATAGTGTGGTTGATCATGATTGGCGAACGGTTGTATAAATGTAAAGTGCATAATATGCAATGCGATTTGAATAGTTGCAATATTGAAAATATATGCAGGCAGACATCAGTAATGTCGATACCCACTACATCGAAAGTGCATTACGTTATCAGCACCGTTCATGATGGTCCGAACGGTGTTGACTTGATCAGTTTTGCGCAAGCCACTCTGGTTCATCTGAATAGCGAGAATGCTCGAATTGCAGATGTGATGCACTGGCTTACCCACAGTTTCTCCTTATTCCCTAAGGTGTGCAGCGTTGTCATACAAGGGCTTTAGAGCCGGTCTCCCACAAACATTAGATGTGAGTTGAGAATATTGATGCGCGCTGTTGCGTGGAAAGGGTTTGTGCAAGACTGCGGAGGACCCAGAGGTCGGTGTCACAGATGTTGCGGAGGAAGTTGCTCATGACGACACCGATGCGGTATATGGAAGAGAGGAAGAAGGGTTACGGCATGGTGAGCCTACAAGACAGGCTGATGAAGCAGAGCATGTAGAGTACATAGTGCATCAAATGGAGAGTGATGACCGGATGGTCTGGGCTAAAGAGAAAGCTGTACAGGAGGACGACGAAGATAGTTCCGATGAAGACGATGCTCCCATCCTGTAGGAATTGAACATGTTTGATGCAGAGGATGTTGCTGTGTATGACGAGTACGAATTGTCGTGGGAGTAACATGGCACAGAGGTTCGGTTGCACTCAATGTTTGCTAACAAGGCATCATTGCAAAATTTCATCAAATTGTGGATCCTGTCCATGCAGTGGAATTTTTGGGCCATGAAATTTAGCCAGAAGTAGTACATCGTGAAGTGCGAGTAGACTGGTTGTCTTGTACACACATAGACCGAAGTATGACTGGATTGTCTCGAAGGTGGAGCCGCACTCCTACATTTTCAGTAGTGTTTTGACAAGGCATCGTAACCTAATGTCTGACTTTATAGCCAATTTGATGTACGGAGAGATAGTGGAGAAAAAGGACATCGAGGTCACGCACATGATGATGGCTATCGAGAAGAAATTCAAGTATAAGATTAGTTACGCGAAGGCATGGCGCGCGAAGCAGAATGCTTTGGAAAAATGGTTCAGGTCTTTCAAGGCGGCATGCAATAACATTTCTCGTATGCTTCAGGTGCTGCAGGATAGGAATCCGGGCACATACACTGCCGTGAAAGACAAGCCATCTACAAGGCCGCCAGGTTTTGCGGTATTGTAGAGAGCCTTCTTTGCGTTCGATGCGTGCATTGAAGCATTCAGGCATATGCTTCCTGAGATCTCAGTTGACGGAACCTTTTTGACCTGTAAATACAAGGGCCAGATCCTTACGGCCCTAGGCGTTGACGGCAACAATCAAATTCTACAACTAGCCACGCATTCAGGAAAGTGAGAGTTATGACAGCTGGTTGTGGTTCCTTCAACATGTGAGGGTTGGAGTTGTCGGCGTTTGTCCTGGTGTGTGAGTAATCCATGATCGCCACACTAGGATGGTGAAGGCCATAAGAAAATTTCAGGAAGACCTCGAGGAGCTTTTCCCTTGGTCGGATATGAGGAAAAGATGGTGCATTCGCCACCTGGGGGCCAACTTCTTCAAGCAGTTCCCGAAGTAACCGTTGATGAAGCTATTCAAAAGGCTGGCTATGCAGAACTAAAAGCAAAAAATTTAACGCTTTATGGGCGCTGTTAGACGAGCACATCAGGAAGCACGTTGATGAGAGGAACAAGGGACCGGCCATGCCTAGGGCGGCTCAACCCAAATGCCTTACAGCACTGGCTAAGCCTGATGCAGCTGGTCCAAGGAGGAGGAGCTCGCGGGACATCAAGTACTTCTCATACTAGATCGAGGCTGAGCCATTGCAGAATGGTCCCTGCTACACGATACAGACGGCGTAAGGTACATCATAATGCTGACAAACCTTGCCGAGGTATACAACTAGGTTCTCATAGGGCTTCATTCTCAACCCGTCGCCAACGTAGAAGGTGTTTTGCACAACACAATCGACTATTTTAGAATGCTGCACTTCATGCAGCCAACCCACAAACATCGTACTACTTGAAGATTACGGCATACATGGAGGCGAAGACAGAGAAGGGCCAATTGCACATGGTGCACGTGATGGGTAATAGGGAGCATTGTTTCTATGTGCTCCTCTGAAATAGAGCCAGATTTGGGATGACTCGTTCTCTTATCACTCACGAGGTATGTCTTGAAGATCATGTAAACGAACATAGCTGCTTGTGCAACAAGTCGAAACTGTTACACAAGCTATGCTCTCATGTCCTCGTAGCATGCGGGATTGTGGGCATAGATCCTATTCAGGGTAGTTCTGCGATGACAAGAAAAACTTTGAATTACTCTGCTAACAATTTAGAGGCACTACTATTGGTCCACCACCCATTCAGGGTTTTAGTTACCAGTAGGAAAAGAATACCAGAGGTCACCGAGATTTCCGGTCAGGAAAATCTCGGCCGAGATTTTTAAACAAATTTTGAATTCAAATTTCCATAAATCCTTCAATGTATCATTGTACCTCAAAAAATTACATGAATATACTGATGAGTTCCGGTAGATTTGTAGACATGAAAACTACCAAGAAATACGACCATGCGACAGTACTACAGTCAACAGTTACATCTAGACATATGCTAGCAGCCCAAACAGCACAACCAACCAATACATACCCACGAATTGGAATCGTTCACACACGACACTTTCAAAAACAATGTGCTCTATGGAAGCACGCTAGCCTGGCTAGCTAGTTATGCATGTCCAGCAAAGTTAGGACACCTGACCAATGGAATTAGCTGCGCATTTACGGTTACATGTGTAGCAACCGTAAACACCACGTTAGCATCCACCCTGTATACATTTTACATGTGTAGCAACCGTAAACACCACGTTAGGCCGAGGACGAAGCAGAGGGAGTGGCAACGGTGGCGGCGATGAGGAGCATCTGTGTGTCGACGGGCATGAGCACGTCCCCACCGTAGGCGGCCATGGCAACCATGACGCGGGGCTGGGAAGGAGGAGCGTGGGAGGTGTTAAGATCCGAATTTGTAAATTCAGACTCTCTTATGTATTCTACACTAGTCTAGAATTACACTAATGTACACAGTGTAAACATAAATAAAATATCAACCATATCATAGTTACTAAGAAAGGCTCAAATATTATTAGTTATCAAAGTTACGACCTTATGGCCAAACTTACAGATAATAGCCTGAAAGGCTTAGCAAAAACTAGCAGCGAAAAATATAAATAAGCGTAGTAGCCATTTGACATGCCCACAAGCAATCGAATGGGAGTGAAGTCCTAATCCGCGAAGTCATCAAAGTATCCTCCTTCAGGTATCTCCTGCTGATATGACTCTTCTTCAGCAACTGAGCAAAAATGGATATGGCCGTAAATACATAGGTGCTCAGCAAGTTGTTTGTAACAAAAATGCAATATATTATGCATGGCTTACCAAAGGATAGGTGGGTGATTTTGCAGAAAGCAACAATTTAAAGGAAATACAATAAATAAATTAAAAGCGTATTTTTGGAAAGACCATAAATAAATAATTAATGAATTAAAGGATTGAATAAATCACAAGTGAACTACCTATTCACTTGCCAATCAACCAAGATTTTATGAAAAACCTAACCCTCGTGTGAAATCACCGAGTATTGTCCGTAACCGGGGACACGGTTATTTGAATAGTTTTACCCTCTGCAGAGGTTGCACAACTTTTTCCACAAGACATAATCATTTCATATTACCATGCGATTAACACATTTCTTTTAATGTATGACAGGGAGTTCAAGACAAGGCCTTTACAAAACTCAATCTCAACCCAATTCGGCATGCTCCCTTAATGTAGATCCATGGCTACTGCCAAACTGTATTCATCCCAACGACGGAATCGAAATTGAAACATCACAAATTATTTAGCCAGATCCATCCCATACTGGACATGTGGTTGTACCATAAGGTTCAGATCAATGATGCATAAAGTTAAGTTCTTAGACATTACCCATGCAAAACATCCACACCCCAAATGCTATTGCACCCCTTTACTGCATGATCATTTGTCCAAGTGAAAACTATTTTGTATAATCAACACCAATGACAATACCCATGTCATGGTGCATGAATTTTATAACTGTGGTTAACCACCACGATTGCATATATCATTAAATCAAAATTAATTAATTGATCACA
The DNA here is from genome assembly GCA_036346575.1 of Dendrocalamus sinicus. Lineage (NCBI taxonomy): Eukaryota > Viridiplantae > Streptophyta > Magnoliopsida > Poales > Poaceae > Dendrocalamus > Dendrocalamus sinicus. Next base: position 17,163,247 of record CM070643.1, on the reverse strand, counting down.
TGTGATGATATACCTAACGTACTACAGTAAGCATGGCTAAGCATACTAGACGTACAACCCAAGTGGATACTAGTATTGTATCACTAGATAATTATACATCCTATGGTGACAATGGAATCATGGTATTCAAATTATCAAGAAGGGATTGAATTGAATTGGACGATAATTACCATATAGAAGGGTTTGTAGTAAAATAGCAATACATGATAATTTAAAATAAAATAAAAAATAAATAAATTTAAAAACTAGGTTCAATATGATCAAAGGACACGATTTGCATTGGCCTTACTCAGTTACCACTGTTCCTGCTTATGCTCCTTCGAAGACGTTATCTAATGAGAGAGAAAACAAACGAGACACGAATAAAATCAAATAAAAACTAAAAGAACTTCCAAAACTTCAAAACTAAAACCAAAATATAGATATCAATTTTAGATGAATTTAGAAAAAAGAATAGGGCCAATCGGAGCTAGGACAGAGAAGAACGGGCTCTTCGAAAATCTAATCTAAAGAAAATACTAGAAATTAGAAAATTTTACTGTGCTGTGGACTCGGTGCACGGAATAGCTAGTCTACGATGGACTCGGCACTGTGCAACTAGCAAGTGGGACCGACTGTTAGTGACTTGGCTCATGGTTGACCAGGTCTACAGAGAAGTTCAATTGATGGCTAGCGTGGGTGCGTTCCAACATCGGTGGGTGCACGACACGAGGCGTCGCCTCAAGGCTCAGACAGGCGCGGCGCACGAACTGAGGGCGGTGGACGGTGGCAATTGCTGGATGGCTAGCCAGTGGTGGTGAGGCAACTAGCTGAGGGGGTGCGGCAGGGTTGACCGACGGCTGACCAACGGATGGCGCTTATTGGTGGACGGACGGCACAGGGATGCACGGCGAGAAGTGGCGACGGAACGAAATGGTGGAGCGAGGCGGGGCTCACCAGCGATGGCGGAACTGCTTGGGCGACGAGGCTCGGAGCGGCGGCTCACCAGTCAGCACCAGAGACGACAACTTGGCTTGGCAGCGCACGAGCTCGGCAGGCAGCAACGGAGATGCAGCGGAGATGGTGCTCGAGCGTGGAGAGGCAGCAGCACTCGGCTGTTCTAACTCGACAGCGAGGACAAAGCGGCCGAAGGCAAAGGCGATGGCAGCGGCGCACGAAACGAGGGCGGTGGCTCGGGACAAGGGAACAAAAGGGGCGGGGCGGCTTTTATAGTGCAGACACCAAGGTGAACACGGCGTGCACGATATGAACACTGAGGCCATGTCGGACGTGAACGACGGCGTAGTCCGGCTCTATGAACAGTGCATTGCTCGTCGGATGAACGACACATGGCATTGCGGGGGATCAGACGGCTAAGGTAGACAGCACCGATGAACAGTGATCGATGGCCCCGATACTTGACATGTGTCGATCAAATGGTGAATGGAGAGGGTGGGACGGATGGCTTAGATGTGGGCGACAGGCGGCCGATGGCCAACGTGTGGCATGGCGGGAAAGGATGCGTGCTAGGCCGGCTGGTGTTGGGCTTCAACCCAAAAGATTTTAAAAGTTTTTTTGAATTTTCGAATTCTAGAAAATCAGGAAAAGAAATTGATCTCTAGGAAATTGCAAATAAACTCGAATAAAATCCACAAAATTTCAGTAAATTCCTTAAAGTACAAGGAACCCAAATAAAATACTTCTAGCAAATGTTAAAGTTTAATTTAGTGATGTTAAATTCTTTTACTTAATAAAAATTTATTTTAAGATTTAGTTAATTCTAGAAAAATCTGAATGGTTATTTTTATTTTAAAAACTTCAAAAAGGCTTTGAAAATCAAGATGTTACAGGAAATGAGCGGGGGGCGGGAGGTTCCTGGTGCCGCCTAGAAGGGAAGGAGGGTGGAGTGGAAGGGACCGGGGAGAAGGAGAGGTGAGACAAGGCGGAGAAGCAGGAGGTGGCGAAGCGGAGGAGGGAAGCCATGGGAGTTGGAGCAATGCAGTGGTGGGGCAAGCGTTATTCCCCCAGGTTTCAGATTCATTTTCTTTTTAGCCCTAAGAAAATAGAGATTCTGTGTTAAAGCATTCAAATTTATGACAAGAATTTACAATATTTGAGCGTTTAACTGAAAAAAACCAACTAGACTTAATCTTGGGTGTTTTTTTGTGTTGTGGCTTATGACTTTTAAATTCTAGCTATTCGTGAGATAGAATATGAAGAGAGAAACAGTTACATACGATTTTGACTGATATAATTGAAGTCAGTACAGTGTCTACTAGAATTAATTTGTAAACTCCGTTTTAAAAAAACGCATCATTTGGGTGTGTTTGGTTGCTGGGATGGAGTGGAATGGGATGGGATGGGGATGGGATGAGATGGTTCCACAAAAAAAGTGGAACCACATGGTCCAGCATCTAAGAAGAATATTCTCTAAATTTGCACAGGCTCATCCCACTTTGGACCATTCCATCCCACCTCATCCCTCAAACTAAACACATGGATAGACTTGGTCAAAGAACCATCCCATTCCATCTCACCTTATCCTAGCAACCAAACACACGCTAGAATGGACCGCGGTCGAGGCTTCTTGGGCTTAGCCCACCCTGCCTCATGTGTAATGTAGATACGCCCTTACTTGGCTAGGGCCGAATTCAAATTAAACAACGAGTGTCAAAGTGAGGGTATGAGCGATCCATAATAATAACACAATTAGACGGGATTTACGTTGTACTAAGTATATTTTGTTCAGATCCTCTAAAAAAGTATATTTTGTCCCAATAATAATTTCTTTCACCTAAACGAAATATCATGTTAGCTTGCATAACCTCGTACAACCAACCAAACAAGTCCTACTTGCATCGTATCAGCATGTCTCGACAGAGTACTCTGTTCACAGCTCGCAAATTTCCATTCGGTGTGGTAAGTATGCTCTTCGTTCGTGTAATTATGTAGCAGACGGCCTCGCGACCCATGGAACTAGGCTGGAGCCTCAATAATTTCTCCATGTTTCCATGAAAATTTCTTGACTTTTCATATATGGAAAGAGAGACTATAAATGACATCTCTTATGTAAATACGAAATGGAGAGAGAGACTATAAATGACATCTCTTATGTAAATAAGACTAAAGGGATGAATATTAAATAATAGGAAGTGTTAGGAAGTAAAATAGAGCCACTTCAGGCTTCCTTACGAAGTGAGGCAAGGCTTCCTTACGAAGTGAGGCATGGAATGGACTCCTACAAAGAAATTTCGAGAGTTACCGAAGCAGCTTAGGACTCGTATTGTTCATGGGTATCACATGTAATTTGGCTATACCAGGGTTTTGTGGCCAGCTATTTCACACGGTTTAAGTCCCATTTGGAAGTGTTCATGGGTATCACATGTAATTTGGCTACACCAGGGTTTTGTGGCCTGCTATTTCACACAGTTTAAGACATATTTGGAACGTAAGAATTTTACAAAAAAATCATAGAAATTTCACATAAAACAATTCAAAACTCGCAGGGAACAATAATGGGTATGTTCTTTTAGGCTTCGGCTTATGGCTTTTAGGCTGTTCGTGAGAGAGTGCAGAATAATAGAAACTCGCGTGCAGTTTTGGTCGATATAGTGTGTACTACAATCAACTTATAACTCCACCTTGAAAAGACACTCCATTTAAAAAATAGTTATTATAGAAAAGTCAAAAAACAGTTTTTAAAAGCTAAAAAGAAAGTCCCAATTTTTTCCCTGTTCTAAACAGGACCTTCGTAGAATAGAATGTCAGTGCTTCCATGTCAAAAAGAAAGAACACACGTATCAACCAAACAAGCGAAATGCTTATACATCGTCAACAACCCGCTTGTCACAGAATTTTGGAAACCGACACAATCTTCGATCCAAAATATAACTTTGACCAATAATTTATATAAACTAAAAAACCTAAACACCAAATCTACTCAGAAAATGATACGCTTCGTACGTCCGACTAAAAAAATCGATCGGATGCCTAACTCCACTCCTGCCTCGCCGCCTCCACCTCGTGACTTCCACCCCAAATACCAAACACAAGTCCCCTAGGTCCCTCTCCCTTGTGGCCGTGCGCTACCTAATCACTATGTCATACGGATCCGCAAGTGCGCCTCCCGCCTCCTCAGCTCTGCCTACTTTGTACCGCTTGCCCTGACGCCCCGATTCGAGATACCACCCCCGCCGCCGACTCCAAATCCCGCATGGGGGACGACGGCTTCACGACCACGACTGACACCGGAGAGTCCGGCAATGCCAGTTGCAACCTCCGCAAGCTCCGTAGCATCCTGATCTCGACCTCCAATAGCGACTTTGTGAACGCTGCACAAGCTTGCCTCCTCCTCCCGACGCCAGATCCACACCGCGCCGCCAACTCCCCCCCCCCCCCCCGCGCTGCCTACATGGTGGTAGGTGTTTGTTTTATTACAATATTTTAGTTTTATGTATGCAACATTTTTAATTTTTATATATGCAACATTCATGTATACAACAGTTTGATTTCATGTGTGGAACATTGAAACTTTTATCATTTTTTTAGGAAGATGCTTCTATACTTTCCTCCATAATGATTGGTATAATTTTTAAAGTACACTGAATAGTAGATAGATTTTACTTATATTTTCATTTACTTTGAAATTAATGCTACTCTTATTGGAGAGAAGCATAGAAACACTCTTAATTTTTTATCGCATACATAACAAAGAAATATTACAATCGACCATACAAAGCTAGCGTCCGGATCGGACATCATGCTAGTAAATTCCTTTATGTATGTCCAATATAAATAGTTTAACCGCGTGTATTATAGATCAAACAATTTATTTTTACGTTTTCAAGCAGACCAAAATTAAGGCGAATCGTCCATTACTCCGGGTAACATTAAGCATTATATCCAGCAAGCTTTAGGTCATGTTCGTTTTGATTTCAAAAGAGTACTTTTTAAATAAAACAGTCTCCTAACCGATTATAGCACACTTAGTACATTGTAATATTTTATTTATATTAATTAAAATCGCACATAAATCTCTCTACAAACTTATCAACAAACTATTACTATTTATAAATCAAAGCTAAAAATCATTAGCAGAAGATAATACGAACTCCAATCCCATTTCGTTTCATAAAAATCCGAGAACCATCAGTTTATTTTGCTTTCCTACCTACCATGCTGGCTGCCTCAATCTGACAAAACAAGTATAAGCCAACTACGACGCAAACTTACGAAACACAGCTCCGACGACATTCATTTCTAGTCAATTTCCACATTTTGGTGGGTTTGCACTTATGGCTTGTGGTTTTTTACTTATGCTACAATATTTTAAACAGTGTATTTTTTAAAACAAGATCTATAGGTAGATTGTAATATAAACTATACCAACTTTAGCTATAAAGACCAAAATCACATGTGACTATTTCCCTCTACATACTGCCTCTTATAGTCTATAATTCAAAATTTTCAATCATAAACCATAAAATACAGCCCAAAAGAACCCACCACATGCAGAATAGACTAGCTGACACATCTCGAACGATAGAAGCCCATAACAACAGTTTCTCATTGATTCATTAACTCATTGTGATGTGGAATTAACACCGACAAAATGATCAGTCAGAGAATGGTAATAAAACATAAAGCATTGCAAATTAACACTGATTCACTTGTTAATTTAGACCCGGAACAAGTTTCGCCAAGATTATGTCGACAGCAAAGTCTACCCCACAACCCCGCTGAGAAACAAAAACCACTGAGGTGATCAGCCCAATATACAGCTTTCAAAATCTACCTACAACATGTCTTCAGAAAAAGGCTACTATACGAACCCTGTACATCCAACCAAATGGAAAATTCCTCTAGACAACCACAGCAGATCGACCGCATGCAACACCTCCTCCATGTACATGACCAAAAACATAATGATTACGGATTAGTAAAAGATCAAGAGAGTGAAATCATAGCCGGTTCTTCATCTGTATCCCTATGGGGGGAAAGCACACCAAAACATTATGTAATGAAACCGCCACTGCATAGTGCAGATAAATTAAGATGTTCTTGTTCATTTCCACAAACGCTGACAGGTGAGAACTCAGGATACATCAAAGTGTCACTATCTTTAGTTGTAAATCTTCACTGGCTTCTCAAAAGAATGACGGTTCTGCAATTGTTTCAATCTACTGTCAGAATATGCCCACTGTTTACGTACCAGTTAGCCTTAGTGTTCCCAGTATTCAGTATTCAGTGTAATACCTGATTGGCCAAGTAGGACCTTTTAGGGGTGATGTCTGCGTGCTCCAGTCCTAGGCAATGTTCCCATCCTCCATAAATATTTTTCTATTTAAACAAATACCAGCAAGAAAAAAAATTAGCTGCTGAGGCCTATTATTCTGTCCAACCCCCAAAAGAAAATTTAATCCACCTGGAATCGGCTCAATACAATATCTGAATCTTGGAGGTATTCCGGTCGACCAAAGGCAAAATACGCAAATTTCCACTGATTAAAGCAAAATGACATCAGATATTATCCACCAAGATACAGGGGAAAATATAATGAAAACATAACAAAAGTGGGCAGTGGGCACAATGGTAATAACCAATATTCCTCCAAATGAACCAAGATTATAAATATTTAGATAGGGCACATGGTAATGGCAAATGTGCTATTCGACAAGGGAATGCACTAAGACAATCCATACTGATATTCAGACTATATTCGATAGAATAAAGGAAAATGCTGAATGATTAGCACGCCAACAGTAAACTGTCAATAAAGTAGCTATGCCCAGAAGTGTTTAAAAGAGCAGTCAATAGGAATTGAAATGTGCAGAAATTATACACGACATAAAATTTTGAAACAAGTACCTTCAGAAATTGCTCATCAGGAACCTGAAGTTTCTTCTGAATGCGCACTTTGATACCTGACAAAGCCTCGCCATCACGAATAAGGAAGAAGAAAGGTTCTCCATAGTATTGAATGTGCTGCAGAGATAGCAGTAATTGATTCAATAACAACAATAACTCCTGAATAGAGACAGCAGTAAATGATTCAATGACAACAATAACTCCTGAATCATACATATAATATTTATGTAGCAAATGTTTAGCTTGCTGAGCTTTTCGAGAAAGTCGAAGCCGCAAGGACTTGGCTTTTGGTGGGACGGTGGGGCTTTTGGTTACGAAAGTCCTCGAATTTCAGGGCTATTTACAAAAAATAAGTCATTGTATATAATGCCTCAATGCCATTTGACAAAAGAATAATCCCTCTCTACTCCTATTTTTTATCTCTTGTTGAAGGGTTCTCCTGGTTGCAATTTGCAGATTTTCAGTTGGGTATATCTGCTTTTGAGAGCTTTTCATACTCCAACAAGGTGCTTTCGGTTCAACCTTCAATCTATCGGTTTTTGTACTCTGTCTTGCAAGTACCATTATATTATTCTGGGGCAAAATATAATGAAACTTCCTTGAGGTTTTAATTTCTCTTGTTGTGCGACCTTAGTTCAGCATATTTATACAGGGAGATTTGTTCCAAGTAGTTTTTTAGATTATTTAATAACTAAAACCACCTATTCAGCAAAGCCCTCAAGCCATATGGCACACAAATATACAATACTGCCAAACAGCTTCTTGAGATTCCAAGTCAGCAGTTGATGGGTTATCCACATAAGCCCAAAAAGCTAGCTTTTTGAAGAGACCACGGCTAGGCCAAACATGCTGAAGTTATCAACACATGGACAGGTATCCGAGACTCTGAGCAAGCATACTATTGCTGAATAGGCATTCAAATCACTACTTTGGCATCCTCAACCCCTTCAATTGTAATGCATGCCTTTTTTCCAGCATAAGTTTGCTCAAGAAGATTAGCAATAATGCAATGTCCACCCCTCGCAAACCTCACCAATTTCTACTACCTTCTCCATCGCTGTGAGTGACCCATGGATAGCTACTATTTTTAGAGATCACTATGTTCCCTACACTTGTTTCAATGTAGCTGGAAAGCATCGGATGGATTCTGAACTATATCTGGAATCATGCCAATACATGTGTGTTGGTTCTTGAGAAATATCAAACCACTAGCAGCATAGAAGCTTTAGGACTAGAAAAATCCTTTAAAAATATAGGTACCTGATTATTTTTCATGAAGTGATACACATGAACTAAACGGTCTCGTGTACCAGCATTTTTCTCTTCTTCGGGAACCTGACCAACAATAAAAATTAGGAAACTATGAAGAAAAAAGGTAAGAAGCAATAGCTTATTTGTAAAGTGGTAATGGCATTTTTGGTTTGAGGACTGTGTTAATCCTTGGATGTGTTGGTCCATCATGGGATGATCCCATGGTTTCAGTGGGATAACCCCATTCCTCATTTTCAACTAGCTGCTCATGAGGGATGAGGTGGTGATGGACTAACTTATTCCATTCCTCAAACTAAACAAAAATATGAGCGATGAGTTGGTCCTAGACCAACCCATTCCTCAAATCAAACACCCCCTAATTGTAGATCATTCACTTTTAGGAGGCATGCTGAACTTCAGATCACTTAGAAGACTATCGAACAGAACATTGCTAAACATGGTGCATACCTCTTCAACACACAGAGGTCCATTTTGATCATTAATTGAATCTATTTTCTCAGCAGGTTGGTACACCTGAAAAATCATATAAGGTAATTTATTGATTTTGCATAAAAAGGCCATCTGGATTATTATGTAGTATAGTAATGTACATCATCATAATGAAAGCTATAAAAGGCGAGTTTTTTCCATAAAGAAAGCAGAGATGAAAATTTATAGGAGTAAAATGAAATCATGTCGTGAGCATTATGTACTTTTCTTATCAATAGTCTAAAACCACATATTTGTTGGCACTAATCCTGACTTGCATATTATTTTTAGTCTTACATGAGTTGCATGTAGATAGGCATGTGATATGTTCACGTTGATCCTCCTGGTAGATGCATACGTGTGTGTCATGTAGGCTGTGGTTAGTCCAAGTTTTGCATGCAGAGTTAGTCAGTGCTTGTGATCGGCATATGTGTATGTTGCAGCACAAGTAGCAACTGACTGAGTCTGAGGAATAAGAGGATTAGCGGCAAATTAGTTAGCTGCATGCAGATTAGTGGAGCACGTTGTGGCGTGACTGATGGTCAGCTCGGAGGAGTGATTCTTGCGCGTGAGACGCATGGATCGTGCATGAGTGAGTGGCTCGTGGTCGTGCGTGCGACCCGGCCGGGCTGCTAGCTGTATGCATGTACGTGAGGCTACATAAGCCGTGTAATCATCAGTTTGTGAAGAGCGTCACAATACAGAGAGCCAAAAGGCGTGCGTCGTCGCCGGCGTTCGTCGCCAAAATCTCTTGTGTGTTTGTGTGCACTCAAATCTGCTCTCTTGTGTGTTGTGTTCATACCTCGCGTGAGTTTGATCCTTGGCCGTAGCCAACAATATTATACTTTATGTCGAAGACAACTTACTGCAGCCCATCTTCCAGCATCACAAGATCTCAGTCTTTACATAAAATCATAAAGGCCGATGTTTCTTGTTCTCTGGGGATTCAAGATATGACCTTTTCCACCAGTAAGAGACAAACTATACTATATTAAAGCTCGGAATAGTCGGTCAAAGTTTGCCTTGCAACCTGTCACAGGTTGACTAAGCTACTTAATCAACTTGAAAAGATCTTAATCCAAGTGAAAGGGCCAGATCACCACAAACTGAACGATCTTACAAATAAAGTGAGGTTCAAACTTCATAGATGAAGATCCATGGTTTCAATTTTCACTGAGTCCTTTATGTTTTATGGAATTTTCTAATATTATTGTTGTTTGGCCCCCTGTCATGGCATAATCTAGCATCGCCCCGACCAGGATTGGTGCACTGCCTTCTTCCCTACATTCTAGCTGCCACTGTCAGCACCTGTCACATCCTTCTTTGATGGCATACCATCTTTAAGCGATTCTCAAAGAAAACATAAATGGCAGTAGGAATTGATTTTCACAACAATTCAACCCCACTATTTCAGAAACAAGCTGTACAGTAGTAAAAAAGGGGGGCATCTGAATAAAATAAAGCATCATAATAGTCAATGGCATGAGATTAAGCCTTTAAGCAAAACTAATCAAGAATAATTCAACAGAGAAAGGATAACTTCCATGGCAATATAACTATTGAAGTTGAAGTACCTTGCATATCCTATGATGGTAGACCTCAAATAACCGGAGTTCAGTATCACTACAAGACAGCTCAACCTGATGAAAGAAACAAAGCAGAATACAAAATCAAATTGTTTGTAACTTGAAAGAAAATTAACAGTTCTTGCAGTCAATTCACCTTCGATTTTATGTCTTCAATCAACTTAAAAAGAGTGCTCCCTTTTGGCAATCGTACAAAGTGCAACGACACCTGATAAGTAAGCATTTTCGCAGGATATGATCAGAAAGATAGAAGCGGTTGCAAGCACAGAACGGGTGCAAACTAACCTCATTGTTTGTAGCATGATGAAAAGCTACTCTCAATGTTTTCAGACCTTGCAGTTCTGGCAAAGGAATGTCCAGTATCTCGTAATACAATATGTCAGCCATCTGCTAAATCAAAGGAAGCTCAAGCAATCACATGTAAAAGGCAATCAACAAGAACACTTGAAAAAGGTGCCAAACCTGATTGAAATGACTTAGCATGTCCGAGAGATGATCAAGACCTCTGTACTTGATGTAGTGAGGTTTCGGCAGCTGTGAATATGGATTGTGTTGTGTAAGGCGGAGTTTCGAAGGATCATCCAGACCAAGATGAAGCGCAACTTTGTCGACAACATCATCATATGTGGAACGCTTTGAACTTCACAAGTATGAAAATGTAAAATAAGTTATTGAATTATTGCCATAAGAGAAAAAAAAATCACTGTGTTAAGGTTCAAATGAATTTTGAGACATACAGCTCCAGAGAGAAGCCATCTTCTTTTGGCTTCTCAAGCAATCTGAAATGGACAACCTATGGTAAACAAGTTAACAACAATCATTTTCAGGGGAAAACAACAAATGAAGTACTAGTAACCATCAGACAACAATCTGTAAGATAAAAAAAAGCAGAATTGCTGCAAGTTTTAATATAGATGCCATCCAGCTATAGCATAATGTGCTACTTTCTTTTTTTGGCAAGCAGGTAATCTGTTCTATTGGCAATACACACCAGCACGTGCAATCGGTCACTTTTTCACACATTTTTTTCTATGGGAATATTAAAGATGGAAGACCTAGCCTAATACTAAGGCTGTAGCAATAACTTGGATTTGCATATTCAAAAAGTTTTAAGCCTAACAAAAGATCATGTCAACAGCTAACCAACCATCGAAAAAAGTTGTTGAGATGAGCCCTTGACTTCTTGTTCTTAGCTAGTAGATTAGTACTGGTGTTCATAAAGAAACAGAAGAGAAGAACAAGAAAAGATCTTCCATTTCAAATGTTATTGATTGATGATGACACGTGGCCAAATGGGTCCTATGAAGTTAACTGTCCAAAGAAAGTAATGCAAGGTACTTCAAAGAAAATAACTGCTCCAAAAGCATAATCCTGAAGTCTCAAGTCAGACAAATTTACCTGTCTATTTTGGATATATTCAAAGAAAGATGACACATTGGGATGGCGGTATTGGTCCATTTTATCTGGAGAATAACGTTTTTGGTAGCATATTATGTCACCATCATCAAGCTGAAAGCAGCATCAAACAGACCATAAGTAAAACAAAGATAATTATTAGCAGAAACAAAACATTAATGGAACAAACCTGGCTCGAATGCCAGGAAACATCAGTATCAATTGGTTCGCACATCACACTTGGTTCGAACTTTATTTCCTACAGAGGTTTAAGGAAAATAAGTTATGGTGCTACAAAAGCTTTGAAAGATTTAGGGACAGGTCATCTACAACTCGAATGTCGCCAAGTCCAAAGTCAGATGCTAACTATGCTCCAGCAAAACCAAAACTAACCTCATACAGTTCAATATCTTCGTCAGGCTGAAATCCTGCTATCTCATTAAGTTTTTGCACTATATCAGATGGCTTCCCTGATGCTTTCACAAAAAGCCTTCCAACATATCTGTTTCATAATCACAGGGATAACATCCAATCAGCTTTGTCGGGTAACCCAACAAAGAAGGGGAAAAAACAGCTTACACGAGAGAGAGAAAGAGAACCTTAGCTCTTCCTTTTCAGGATCGTAGAGCTTGAAGAAAAGCAATACATCATCCTTCGTCTTTACAGGTAGTGAAACCAGATGATCCTGTATGTGCCATAAGCTATGTTAGATGGTACATCAATAACCAAGAAGCTATGTTAGATGGTACATCAGTAACCAAGACCAACGCACTTTGGCCAGATAGGGTGGCATAGTACAGTTGAGTAGATGAATTACATCAATGAGACACACTGAGCAAATAAAAAGCGAATGATAAAGCAGTTAACCTGTCCAAACTCAACCTCCAAGAACAACCTCAATTCAGAATTCTGTAATTTGTTTGTTGCATCTTTAAGCTGTCCAACCTGGGGAAAAAACATTTCATCAATTGTGAATCAAGAAAACTGAAACTCAAGACAAAACATCAAAACTAGGAAGCAGATCTTTAAAGCAAATGACTTGATATGAATGAGAAGATGAATACTTAATCAAAGAACCATACAAATTTGATATTACATCACCCAAATAAAGAATAGAGAAAACATGTGGTGCACACAGGACCTGGTTCACTGGTTGGTTGCTTGCATTAGCTCTTGTGTCTAACCAAATATATAATGTTACATTGTTACTGGATGCTTACATATACCAGTCAGACAAGCTGTCCGGAGTCCGGACAGTTGACACTCTTATTAGTTCCACAAAATGCTGTGACAAATTATTGATTGTTCAGTTTATCTTGTTTCCGCCACTAACAAGTAACAACAGCTCTGTTCCAGTATATGCAAACCATGCACTTGAACAAAAGTCCCCTGAACTGAACCACCAAACACCAGTCCCAACCGATATGAATATACATAGCAAAAGGAAACAAGGTTGGTCTTTTAAGGAGAATAATGAGAATGTTCCTTGAATCGTGTCTAAGCCCAACACAATATGTAAGAACTAGAATATCTTAACAAATGCCAAGTATTTAAATAGTTAAGCCTAATCATGCATGAAGCAACCCTGCCAGCAAAATCACTGTAGGAAACATGCAGAATCACTTTCAAGCAAAGTTAAAGCAAACAATTTATTTATGTCAATATTCCACATTTCCACTTACAGTAGATGCTTCCTCCTCGAGAGTCAATGGCCGATTGGGCCTGTAGGTATTGTTCTGCCGCTTGGCCCACAACCAAAATCGTTGGAACTGTACCGGGATACCAAATTCTTTTGATAACTCCTCCTGTCAAGAAAACATCATCAAATAAAAATACCACATTTTTTGATATTGTAATAACATGCAAAATCAAACAGAATATTCATATTTTGACACAAACTCCAGTAAACCATTCATATTTCCATATCCCAAATTTAATCAAGTAGATGCTTTGTTTTCCATGAATAGAACAGAATTCAAACCTGGGACTGAATAATCCCCCGTTCAGTGCCCAGTTACAACTGAAAACAAATGGATTACTTAACTTTTTCACTACTTAACTTAGCAAATGAATTATTTAACTTCAGAAGTAAAAAAAGAAGGAAATCCCTAAGAATATCAATCTACTCATCAGGCTCATGAAACTAATGGTGCAAGCTTGAGTAAAATGTCACATACTGGGAAAAGGGAAATTGATCTACGCCATTAGAAACACTGTTACAAACTCATTATTTGATAGAAATGAAACCTAAGTTCAAAAATTTTGCAGACTAGCATGTGCTCACATCCTTGCATGTGAAAATCTAAAGCACAAGGGATTTGTTGCCCGTATGGCCAGTAATACCCAAAATCCTCACCATACAGGATGACTCAAGATTTGTGCAACTATAGTACATCTAAACTTTGCATGTACTGTACAAACTATGTTGATCCACACAATAGTGCATTGTACACAATAGCATATCTAAAGTACATGAAAAACAATGCATGTATGTATAATATAGTAGTACAACTACTCTATTGCATTTGCATACAAGCAAAAAAATAAACATATTCGAGTGGTAATGTATACGTGTAGAAGTACATTATGTGCTGACAGTGGCAGAGGGTCATTGGGGCCAACCTGGGTGGTGGCCCCCTTGCCATTGAAAATCTTTTAGATATATGCTACACACTACAATTTTTCTTTGCCTATTGATAGGCCTCTCTATTCCATGACATAGTATCGTCCTTCCTCAATGCTCATATAGCTTCCTCTTTTAGGTATTTATTATTGCCTACATCTCTAGAGAAATACAATTTAGCTAAGCTATTGAACCAGTAGAGTTAGTTCTCTCTAATCAAATGTATAGTATCATCCTTCCTCAATCCTCCTATAGCTCCTCTTTTAGGTATTTATTGCCTATATCTCTACATAAATACAATTTAGCTAAGCTTTTGAACCACTATAGTTCTCTCTAATCAAATAAAAATTCCTACCACCTAATTGAGATAGTTCAATGACTTCAATCATCAACCATACTTCCAACATGAAACTTAATTAGTACCAAATAAGAAGGCAAACTTTGTTTAACATCCCATATTTCATACTTCGTACAATGAAGGAATGACTCTAGCTTGCATGGTTTCACATATTACATCTAAGCTAAGTTCGTTTTTGGAATACTTCAAAAAATATATGTTGAGCAACAATGGTATTTTACAGCTAGAACAAGATATGTATGTGTCAGTTCAATGCAAAATGTCTACAATCATAAGTATAAATTGATAGTTGGTTGGCCCCCACCACTGTGTGCTGCACTCACAATGCTACATTCATGAACTTTATTTATTGAACTCACAGGATTGGTCCAATTTTTAGAAGAACCAACAAGATTGAGCAAAGCTAAACTCTCTGTCCAAAGCTAGAAAAAAACAAAAAACCAATATCTCCATGTGAACCAAACATATCAATACAAGAAAGATCAATATCTCAAATCAAATAAGCACTCATCCCGGCAGACCAGACAAGCAACAAAGTAGAGGGAGACCGGAGATGGGACAATGTGATGCTCAAGAACACACCAGCAGCGAGGAGCGGCACAGGGATGTTGGGGCGAGGAAGTCAGGGATGTGAACTAGGGAAGAATTGGGAGGAGTCTGCAAGCCATCAGCGACAGAATTGTCTAACAATGATGGCGAAGAATAAGAATGTGCTGCTAGTGTAGCCCGTTAATACAGCTCACAGACAAGTGAAGAGGGGAAGATTGAATGTTTCACTGTGCAATCACACTGGACACAAGCCAATCTCCTCTTCTGACAGCCTGCTTCTGAAACACCAAGGCATGAATCTCCTCGCCAGACAGACAGCAACAATATACTGCTACCATATGTTATGTGCATCATGCAATTTCCTTTCTAAATAAGCATCATTTGATACTTTGAAAACGTTGTCCAATCTTAAAGTCCTTTAGTTCTCAAAGTACCACATTACTAAAAAAACTATAGAAGTACAATGTTTTGAAAGTACTTATATTGACAAATCTAGTCCGCAAATTTTTTTTTCATGTGGCCAACATAAATACTTTTTTGGTATATTAATAGTGTTCAACTGCACACAATACACATTCAGAAAAAAAAACACTGGACAAGGGAGTAATATGCAAACTAAGTAAAAAAAATGAATAGATTTTCATTTTAGTAATTCACGTAACAAAATGCCCACATTCATAAGAATTCATTTATTATGCTAGCAAACATGATTGCTTCTAATTATAATTAATGAAACAAATCAAGATGGATATTTTTAGTAATTCACATAACAAACTAGGCAGTAATCAAATTACTGGACCATACCTATAATACAAAAAAAAAAAATAAACACTGTTCAACTACACCAGCCTAACTATTGCAAATGCTTGAAATAAAAGAACAGAAGAAAAAATACCAAAATTCAGACAATGACTCGGTAATATTAAAAAAAGGACATTAAAAGTAAATCTCAGCAATTCCTCAATTAGGAGGCATGACCGTACCAAAAAATAATCTAAGCACATAGAAGCACAAGTATTTTTTTATAAATAATGAAATATCTCTTGATTTATCATCGGTATTCATATCCAGCCATAAGGCCCTGAGAATAATTACCTTGACCTGGTTGAATGCCATGTGTTTAGGAGCACGGAAGCTACGAATTTTGTCATAGTCCACAAGATCAAAATATATGTGTCTTCCAATTTGCTCTGCCAAATCAGAATCTCGTGCTACCTGCATGATTGTTTGTATGAAGCAACAAGGGAGAAAAGTAACTAGAAAAATACTCCCCATCAGTTAATGCAATGAATTAAACAAAGGCAAACCTTTAATGCAGTGTACATGTGAGCCTCAGCTTTCTCCTTTTTCTTATACTCCTTCTCTTCCTGTTCCTTTCTTAACCTGATCTGGGAAGATTTACATGATATTATATTATAATAAGCTCTACGATATCCAACAAGTGAAAACTGAAAAGGAACAAGTATTACCTTAAGGTGTTCAGATATGTCTTTCTCATCCAAATCACAAATAATTTTCTCTTTGTCACTTTCACGTACGTAAACAAGCATGTAAGCATTTGAATACTTGGTAAATCTAAGTGGGGTAGTATTCAATCCAGGATTAGTATGGGGGAGCTGTAACCAAGAAAACAGACATTATTCAGAATAACAAAGTATAGTTAAAGGCCAACATGACAGATTTCAGTGTTTGCAAATGGGTATTAGTACCTCTTCCTCACCACCATACTGCTCCTCTAACGCCCGTTTCATATCTTCTTTTGTAACTCGTTCATCATCGAACTTGTACCTACATTGTGAATTTTCAAAGTAAATGATTTACATAAATCCCTCCAGTGATTATCCAATGGAATGCTGAAGAATTTAAGATAGAGACGGAGGGCACTAGAACAACAAAGCAATCAGCAAACAAGTTTATCTTCAAACTAAAGTTAGCTAATTTGAATTTTTCCATTCTGAAGTCATGACTTGAGTATTGAATGGACATCCATGGAAATCACCCAAACCCATAACCACTCCTGGAAAGCTGTGTGTACCATCAAAATATGAAATTTCCCTGTAAAGATCTAACAATATTGCTTCTTACTACGGTATACATATACATATGTGTGTGTGTATAAGTATTAATAAACAATGCACTGCTACAAATAATGTAACACTGCAAGCCTGTTTAACAAAGAGAGTGTGCCATGTAACAGACAAAAGTTAGTTCTCATAGCACAGAAAACACAAAAAGTTTGCCTCCCAAATGAATTGTGTAAATATGCAAAAGCAAAACACTAAGTTCTTTCTTAGATTACGGAGGATAAATTTGTATTGGCGAAGAGAAATAAGAACAAGACCTTTTTTTCTCACACAATCACTATAGTGGACTCATTTTGGGGCAAGCCCTACAGCCGAGTGTGGGCCCACGCTAGCCAAACAATAGGCGAACGGCAACAGCAACACAACACCAGGCAGTGGTGGGGCAACATCCAGCAGCAAAAGGAGCAGTTAGGATTGAGAGGCTTGATTGTTAAGCAACATATTGTCATGGGTGTAGGCTAGGCCCTGGGCCCAACCGGTTCATTATTAGGAAGTTAGAGATTAATTTCTATTTATTAGGGATATGATATTAGTTTCTATTTGTTAGGGATATGATTAAGATTAGATTCTATCTGTTAGAGAGCAGCCCATCTATACAAGAGGGGCTGCCGCATGCTATTAGAATTAAGTAAGAAATAACAAAATCATTCTCATCTATAGTCTCCTCCTCCCTCTCCCTCTACACCGATGCTGTACGGCCATCCTCTTGGTGGTGTTTACCCCCTACGAACTAAGGTTCATAACATATACCAATAAGTATTATCTATTAGCCTTGACTGTTAGTTACTTTCCTTATGGCTAGTTTCTATACTGTTATGGACACAGGACACCTTTTATAAGGTGAAGTCATTTTCCTTTCATATATATCTATCATGCTGGGTGCAAGCACTTGTCACCACAGCAGGGGAAGAGCCCCTAGCCAGAAGGACAAGAGTAAACGTCCACCTGAGTGCCATTACTTACAACTACCTCAGCAAATACACATTAAATCAAAGACCCAAAAAAGAATTACTTAGGCCACATTTTTTCAGGTAATTGAAGTTCCACAATCAACTGGTGCCTGTCTGTTCAAATCAAATCCTATCAATCCCTGAACTACAAAACTAAATTTGTAGTGCTGTCATACAAATACGATATGGTTTCCTTACATCAACAGTTAAAAATGAAAAGCACGGACTGGGTAAAATATTTATTGTATCATTTTCGCTTGAATCACCTTTACGGATGAGGATTAAAAAAGGCTGATTTAGTATCAAGCGACCATCTTTAGTAAGTCTGCAGATAAGAACATATCTACTATTTAAACTGAACCATACCATTGATCAGAAAGAGTTGGGCGAATAAAGGCATAGTAGTGTCCACCATGAACTCCACCACTGTGAACTAGTACGCTGCAATAAAGAGAAGTTAAGATTAGTATAAAGATACAAAATACTCATCAACAAAAAAAACTTCAGTCTACACCTAGCCTGCACAGGCTGAATTGTGAAATGCTTCCTATACACAATCCAAAAGTTCACATTGAAAGCATACAACAGTGTACATTGTGAAACATTGCCTGCATTTGAAACAGCAAACTACCTGAGTGTAACCGCCCGTAAAAAGCAATTCACCACATTGAAAGTGTATGTTAATATTATAAATAAATAAATACAAAGGGCCATATTTGCACCATACTAGTTTATCCACAACAGAGGAATGAACTATGAAGTAATAAGACATGCACAGTATATGAACAGTGTAATTGTTAAAGAAAATAAATTGAGCACAGTAACTATTGGCAATATGTAAAATGTAACCGATTTTAAATATTTAACCACATATAAAACATTACAAATGGCAAGTAAGTATGTATGTATGTATGTAAGTACATATGTACGTATGTATGTATGTAATGCACACATGGAGCTAATGAACTATCACCTGTGAAGAGTATAGAGGTTTCGCACACTCCTATCAGCTTCAGGGGAGAGATATTTTCCATCATCTTTATCAAGATCCAATTGAAGCGGGAACTCGTAACGGTCATTTATCTACATTGTCCAAATTAATTTAATTTAAACAGTGCAACAAAACAAATAAACTATATATGAGAAAGCACTTTGCACGTTTGCCTCAAAAATATGGTTGTGCATCCAACCTTTAGAATGCCTAGTTTTTAACAACTAATAAAGGAACTTGCAAGCCACTGACAGGCTATTAATCACCAGTACTGAACAGAGAACTCCTTACTTTTGAATATCTGAAGTACCTTGTTCTAAAATTAAGCCTTATCAAAATAAGACTTTTGCGAGGAATGGTCCAAGCAGATCTGCTTAAGATGCCAAGGACTTGTTGATCTCACATTCTATGTACTTGCTGGTACCAATACAGTACCAAAAGGTTGGGTAGAAAATCTTAAGCCTACAATACACCATCTAAAAAACTTTTTTGCATGTGTGGTTGGTATATTCATGAGATGAAACAAACTATCCTGGGAATGGATCACTAAAAATCTCTACTAATATAACACAGGAGTCCGTCCGTTCACCTCCCTCTCCCGCACACAGCCCTCGCCTCCCATGGCACAGTCCCACCTCCACCGACACTGCGTCCTCCCCCTGTTCGCACAGCGCAACCGCACACGCCCTCCCCCCTCGCGCAACCGCCACGCCACCTTATCGCACAAACCGCTACACACCCACTTCTTCCTGCATCCAATGCACTAGCCAGATCCGACAGCCGCCATCTCCTTCTCCCTCCCCTCCCCTCCACATCGCGCGCCTCACCACCACTGCCGCCCCTCCCAACTCCGCGCTGCCTCCACCACCGCACCCTCCTTCTCAGTCCCCTGCATGCCGCAGCGACACAGGGTAGGGATGCGGCGTGGGGAAGGGGAATTAACCGTGCGGCGAGGCGGTAGCACAATCAGGAAAGGATACCACCGTGCTCGCGCTAGTAGCCACCCCCTAAGCTTGAGGATTCATTTGCACAGTGAATTTTGGTAGTTGGATTCAATTGGATTGCTCTCGGTGCCCCTGATGAGCATATATGCTAATATTGACTTTTTCAGAAGCTCGATTGAATTGACTTTGAGTTGATGTTGGCGGAGCATTGCTCTTAATAGATGGTAATCGCTAGAGTTGCACGTTTGGTTTGGTATGTAGACCTGGGAAAACAGAGATGGGGTTATCGATTAGTTTCTGTATGAATTTTGTATGGCTTGAATTGGAGCGGTCAATGATGGAATGGCTCACAATAGCTTTAGGCACTTGATTTGAGATGCAATGAGAAACTTAGGACTGGTTTCAAGTCTGTCATGATGTTTAATTCGAGTTGGCTTGTAAAGCGTTGCTATGTGGGTGATATCTGATATGTAAAAATGCTGGTTCGAGTTAGGAAAACAAAATTATATCAAAACAAGTTACAAAGCAAACTAATGCCTCAAACAATCGGTTTATGCAGAAGAATGTAGAATTCTGAAACTTTTGTCAAGTAGTGATGAGTCTCAGACTCAAGGGCCAATGCGTATTAAAAAATGATGTATTGAACTCTACAATCCTAAGCCTTCATGTTTTACAATTTTTTACTTGCTGTTATCTATTTTCTTCAATTGTAGCAGGCTCATAAGCTAGCATAGATGCAAGTAGAATTTGATTGGATAGAAATTGGTGATAAGACTAGAATAAATAAGCTTGCTTCGTTTTGTTCCCATTCTGGCAAAGTGGTATGTCATGTCATCTGATATCCTGAGTTTGTGCTATGTTGTCTACAATGACCTTGCATTTGTCCTTACAACTCTCCTGAAGCACCTAAAATTCGATGTACTACCACCTTGGTTTGAGGCTGTACATGTGATGTTGCAGTAATCTTAATTGGTATTGTGATTGATTGTTGTTCTATAACTAAGCTACTTGTTGAGTTATTTCTTTGCCATTCAATAGATTCTACTGGATGTTATTCCTCTCATGCTTAACATAGCTACTTTCCTTTGTACTGGGAAGAAAACCAGAATGCTTATTTAATTGGTGTCATGTTTTCATCATGCTTATTAAGGCGTCGCCTAAGCGTCGCTTAAGCGACACTTAGGCGGTAAGGCGGTGCTGCAGTGTAAGGCGTCGGCGTCGCCTTGCCAGCAGGGAGTATGGCGTCCGCCTCAACCCCCAAGGCGTCGCTGTGGCGTCTGTGAGGCGAAGAAAAGCGAGGAGACGGCAAAGGCGGACGCCCCAGGAACCCAAAAAATCAAGGAGGCCAGTGGGGAACCTGTCGCATAAGCCTGGGCGAAGTCGAACCCTAGCGCCGCCTCCATCCCCGTCACCCCGAGGCGCCACCATCGTCGAAGTGGCGCGCCGACGACCATCTGCTGCGGCCTCCTCCTCCTCCCCCTACCTCCCCGGCTCCCCCTCCCTGCCGACCTTCACCTCGGTCTCTCCCTTCTCCCCGCCTCCCCATGGTGGCTAGCGAGGCGGAGGTGCGAGGCGGAGGCGCACGAGGAGAAGGGAGGGACCGAGGGAGGCGGATTCGCCGAGGAGAGGAGCGCGCGCGCCAATGAGGCGCCGAGGCGGTTGAGTGGGAGAGCGAGAGAGATGAGCGAGCCATGAGCGAGAGAGAGAGGCGACTGATCTTCTTGTGTGGCGGCTTGGAATGAGGAAGAGAGTGAGGCGCGCGATCAAAGTGAGGTGTTAGGGTTAGGATATTTTACATTTGAGTCCTCAGGGGTTTACAAAATTACAATTAGATCCTTTTAGATCCTTTGTCTCTTTAGATTTCTTCTGATTTAGTCCTTCAAAACTCTGTTTTCTTCGCCTTATGATATGTGTAAGGCGTCGCCTCGCCTCACGTCTTACCGCTTAAAAGGTGTGAGGGGGGTGGGTCGCCTTACCTCGCCTTACCGCCTTAATAACCTTGGTTTTCATCTTGTAATTGAAGTTATGGAAGTTTTCATGATAGCTTTATTGCACAGGGAGCTGATCATTTTATGGCTGTGGATTGAACTTGTTTCAGTTTTGGAATGACTTGCCTCCTCAAGCACGGTAGGAGCTCCTCAAATTGGATAAGCAAACCCTCATTGAGCAAGCATGCAGGAATTTATACTGTTCAAGGTGAAATGGGTTGCTTCTGGAAAGTTTCGCACAAATAGTCATGGATAGGAAGTCACTGCAGCAAGAAGTTTCAGATATTGATTATCTGAACACAACTAGTGAATCAAGGATATGTCAACGAGAAAAGGATGAGGCTCAGGATCCATCAGTTCATCCTTGAGGAGGCCTTGCAACAACAAAGGATGGCATCATTACGCTTATTAACTGCTTTATAAAAGCAAAGTCACTACGGGTGCTTCAGAGCGACAGAGAGGCGCGATGGCCTCAAGTGGAATAGTATCGTGGCCTCAGCGGACGGCGAGGCTAGCTTGCGGATGCAGGGACCCTATGCAGTGTAGTTCGAAGCTTAACCCTCTGAGGTTAGGCTTTCAGCTCCTGTCTGCTAATACTAATGCTAGAGATTGAATAAGGCAAGGTTTTATTCTGTATATGCATCGATTGAACCGGACAATTTCTTTTTTTTTGTTTTGTTATTGAATCATGCAAGTTTTGACCATGCCATGTTTGAAAGAATGTCTAAAAGGGTCTATTTGCACTGTCCTGGCTGATGTACACTAAATGCTCGACGAAATGCCTAGAGGATCCTGTGCATGAACTAATTTGGATGAATATAGATTGGCTGAATATATGCGTATGCGGTCCCCAGTAACTACAGCCTAAGTCAATATGCAGTTACGCCTTATGTAGCATTAGGGCTGTAAACGAGCCGAGCTCGAGCGAGCTTGACCTAGCAAGCTCGAGCTCGATAGAAACTCGAGCCGAGCTCGAGCGAGCCTAAGATCAACTTCGAACTTTAAGCTGGGCTCGAGCTCGGCCGAGTTTCTACCGAGCTCGCCGAGCTCGGCTCGTGTAGGCTCGGTGCGCACTGCGTCACGTGGCCGGATCCCGGCCGAGGAGGCGGAGGCGGCGCCATGGGGAGAGAGGCGCCGGAGGAGGAGAGGTGTCGCGGGGGAGAGGAGGCGGCGGCGGTCGGTCGAGGAGGCGACGTGAGGAGAGAGCGTCGACAGAGGAGAGGAGGCGGCGGCGGAGGAGGAGGGCGCCGGAGAGGAGAGGCGCAGCGGGGAGAGGAGGCGCGCGTGGGCGGGTTGGGAGGCGACGGTGAGGAGAGGCGTCGGCAGGGGAGAGGAGGGCGGCGGCGGGCCGGTCGAGAGGCGCGGGAGAGAGGCGCGGCGGCGGGCGAGGAGGGCCGGGGCGGGGAGAGAGGCGGCGGCGAGATGAGAGGTGGCGGCGGCGGCGGCGGCGAGAGGAACGGGAGGAGGCGCGCGGCGACGACGGAGAGGAGGGCGGGCGGCGGGGGGAGGAGAGGGGACAGGGGCGGCGAGGAGAGGAAGGGGTCGGGAGGAGGCGGCGCGCGCGGCGGGGGCGGGGAGTGGCAGGTGGAGGCCCGCGGGTGGGAGAGGCATGGGCGTGTGGCGGCATGGCGCGTGGCCCGGGGCGGGCAGGGGAGTTTGAGAGGAGAGGCGGGAGGGAGGGGTGGGGCCGGGGGGGAGTTGGGGTAAAAAATCTTAAGCTCGCGAGCTATTCGAGCTCGGTTCGTTAAAGCTCGCGAGCTTAGGATGAAGCTCGAATTCGGCTCGTTTGGAGCTCGAGCCAAGCTCGAATCGAGTCTAGAGCGAGCCAAGCTCGAGCAGCTCGCGAGCCTCGAGCTTTTTTTACAGCCCTATGTAGCATCCTCTTCTTTTGTATTTTCTTTTTTTCCTTATTTGGTTCTAAGATCTGTGATGATATGGTGGTCAATGCGTTGGTGTATTCAGTGCTTGCGCAGCATGCTCTGCTACTGTGATTGATTGAAATTGTAAATACTTCATGTACTGTAATTTGATATGGCACTATATTAGTACAAATTTGATTTCTGATATAATTTATGTAAGATATAGTGCTCTCTGAAAACAATCTTCATGGCTGCACATTTTAATTATCTGATTTAACATCAATGCTAGCATATCATGCAGCGAGCTATTGACAGCATGGCCGATGCAAGCTAGAACATGGCAGTCATCTCTTGGTTCTGCCAGTGTGCAAGACAACAGAAGGTTGTCCGGTTTATAATTGTTGTCCGGTTTTTGGATCATGTTCGATGATATGTCTCACCCTCTTTTTGTACTTCGTTGCAGTGTTCAAGAAGGCGGCCTAGGCGGCCGCCTAGGCGCCGCGTAGGCGCTGGCGACGGTGCCGCCGCCTTGCCCCTGGTCGGTGGTCGGCGCGAGGCGGTCCAAGCGGGAAGAAAGCGGTCCAAGGCGGGAGAGCGGCCTAGGCGCGGCGGTTGGGCGCGGAGGAGAGCGTGGATGGGGAAAAGTGTTACCGCACACGAGGCCGCCGCCGCCGTCGACTCGCCGGATCCGGACTTCCGCGCGATCCCGCCGCTCCCATGGCCGCCGCCGCGATCCGACTTCCCGCGCCAGATCCCTCCGCCGCCGGATCCGAACTCCCCGCGCCAGATCCGGAGAGATGGGGGAGGCGGGCGGCGGGATCTGCGGGGGAGGCGGTGGCGATCTGCGGGGGAGAGTGGGGGAGGCGGGCGTGGAAACTGCAGAGAGGCGATGGCGATTTGCGGAGCGGCGCGGCGAGGCGCGAGGATTTAGGGTTATGGTTATGCGGGGAGGCGCGACCGAGAATGTGCGGGGAGGCGCGATCGAGGCGGCGGACGATTTAGGGTTAGGGTTATGCGGGGAGGCACGGTCCGCGCGGAAGGTTGATCTGGACCGTTGGATTTTGATCAAACAGTCTAAAGTCTGACTAATTGTTTTAAACATTAGTTATAAGATTTGGTGACTTGATCTGAGACGTTAGATCTCATATATATAGCAAATATATACTTATTATCTGTCTATTATCCTTATTTTTAATTTGACCGCCTAGGCCCCGCCTAGGCTCCCTAGGCGCTAGGCCCCACCTCGCCGCCCGCCTAGCGCCTACTTGAACACTGCTCCGTTGCAACGCACAGGTACCTTACTAGTTTCAACTAATTAGAGACGATGTTATGCCAGTGCCAACTTGTTAGGCGTTGACCAATAAATTCAATAGCTTATTAAATGCAACTTAACTTGGTATGTGTCATGATGTTTCCAATAAACAAATGTATTCACAATTTTCCCCAAACTTCAATCAAGAAAAAAAATATGTGTAAACAGCTAAGCTAATACCTCACCACATTCAACATAACAAAAGTCATCCAAATGAAATGAGTCACAGATAAACAAATTCGACCCGAGGACAACATTAGAAAAATCAATTTACATTGACCAGACTTGCAATGGAATAATAGATCTTTTGTTACCCTACCCCTACTTTGCCTGAAATGATATTGCATATAGCACATTACTACATGTGTCTTTCACCTTGTTATGTTTCAGATTTTCAAGCAAGTCAAGATAATTAAAGCTAATTTTCAGAGATGAAGTGGTCCGTAAGCCTCCTATAGTGCAAATACAGCTTTGCAATTTTAGTTTCTCCATGTCCTTTATCTACGGGAATGCATCCTAAAAACTTAAGTCCATAGCCAAAGTAGAAAACTATTGCAGCTTTCTGTTGTCTAATACTAAGCACCTCAATTAAAAAAATAAAATCAGAAAAGGAGGAAACTTATAAATAGGGTGAGGAAAACATAAGGAGTCAAATCCAGACCTTAACCATTGTATCCCGCACAAAATCATATTCGAACCGCTTTAATTGAAGTTGCAAAACTGGAGGGAAGTCAATAAAAAGCACCCCTTTCTTGGCATCCTGAAAAAAGGAAGAAAATGCATTTAAACAGCAAAATAAATCTAAAAATCATCATCTTACAATGATTTTCTATGATGCACACATGCATCAAAACGTCTTTTCTTGTCAAGAATCCAGAACTAAATTCTAAACATAGTAAACTTAAATATTCATAAACTAGCTTTTGCGGTCAGCACGTCATGAAAATAAACTAACATAACAAGTACTTTCCACAAAATGCATGGCAGCCAACCATCACAACAAAGATTCAACCATGTGCACCAGTATCAAGGAGGATCTCAACAGGTGAACTAATCAATAGTTATTCATGTTAGAGATAATCTGCAATAAGGTTTGCTACAGCTCCTGTGCAAGATGGATCTGGACATTCTCCTAGCACAATAAAAGGGAACATGCTACCTCTACTTCAACAAACTAATTCAACTGCAAAAACAAGAGTTAAAATTATATACATAAATTCCAAACTTGTCAAACACACCATTGAAGGTTCCAGACATCAAATGCCAAGTTGAACTAACCTGCAGACCATGTTTCTCAGATTGATACTTATTATCACCTTCTAACCTCTCTACTTCAACATACTTATCAAATGATGCATAAACATCTGAGCAGCCCTTGACATCAAGTGCGAGATCTGGGGAGACAAAAGTAACAAAAAATGTGTTATAAATCTATAATCACAAAGGAAACACTAAAGAAAGGTGGTCTAGATTTCACCTTGTCACCTACCATAGAATGACTCTTTTCTCATAGATTTGTAGTCAACATTAATGCACTCAATATAATTCATATGGTGGCCTTCAAATAATTTTTGTATTGTTCCTTCCACAGTAGTCCCCTGCGCCAAAAGAGTAGTTACACATCAATGGCAGGGTTTTTATTATTTAACATAACAACAAATAAATGTCCAACCTTCATTTTATCTTCCAGCTTTTCACAAAGAACCCGATTCAATTCTTGCACATCATGCTGCATGAACGAATCATAGGTATTCCATCCAAAAGATTTGGTAAGCTCTTTTGTAGAAATACTATTGTCACTATGCTGAAGTTTGTAGAAAAGACTTTGCAATGCCAAAGGAATGCTCCCTGAAGGTGTATCATTCTCCGTAGTAGGCATATGGTATACAGCCTAAAATATTATTCTCTGTATCAGAATCACATCGTAGGATTAACCATAAGAGAAAACCAGAAAACCAGCCTCACCTTTCGAAAGTAGGGAATATGATAAAGTGTCTGAAGAAGGGAATTCATGTAACAAGTAGCTCCTTGATTCTTGAGACCAACATAACCAGTCTCCTTTTTGGAGTCATAGTTCCAGTAATCAACAATTCTGCGCACAGCAACCTCAGCTTCAACAATGCATTGATCATTCACAATATATCCTTTACTAGGATCATATAGATCCATTAAAGGCATAAAGGAAGTGAAACCCCAATCACTTTCTCGAGAACTGAAATGATGTGTTGCTTCTGTGGGGAAAAAGGGAACGTTTTTAAACAACGACTGGTGAAATGCGCCAACTACTATGCTTACAAATATTACTTTATCGTAAAAAACTGTAAGAAGTACATTTTAACATAGATTGCAACTTGAGCACAAAACTTGTTCTTTCAACCAACCTAAAGAGAGAGAAAATGCAAGCTGAGATATTAGTTATCAACATTAAGCAAAATTTTGTTCTTCATGTCCTTTCCTCCTTTTTTAGGTTGATTTGGAGGAATTTGAAATATACTCACAGAATAAGAACTATGCAAGTACATATCAACCGTATCAAAAAATGTCAACTGTCAAGGCATAACACAAGACAGTAGAACTTTAGAAAACAGTTGTGTATATTAGGCCATGCTTTTACCTGGTATCAAGCTAAAAATAGTGACAGTTGCCATCAAACAAAGAAATGTTGTTCAACAATCAAAAAATAAGGGCAAGTGAACATTTCTCTTAATAAATAAGCAGAATCAACTGCAGGATAGCTACATGAATATATACTTAAGATGGTGCAAAAAGCTGAAATCAGTTATGCTGCTAGCAATATTAGACTAACATTAAAACTTCAAGATAAGCAAATATGTAATCAGGTTTTGTGAGAGATAACAGGCGATACCTTTTCTTAATGATAATTTGCCGTCTAATTGGCTGTTCACAGCAAGGCTGAATTGTGCATACCTACTCCAGCCAGGAGGCAACACATTTGCATCAGCAACATCCAGGTACATCGAAAGGTGCTCTACATTGTTTCCGCTTGGGAAAACCAACACTCGCCTGCGAGGAGGTAATAGAAGCAAACTAAGCTCTAGAAATAATGAATGCGCAATTAGAAGTAATAAGTGGCTGTATTCACTCACCACCTGTGCCCCCCAACCACAAAAACATCGGAGTAGAGTTTTCTACCATTGAGCTTGGAAAAATTTTCAATGGTCCATGTAAATCTGGATGTGGAGGTATCTGGTATGTGTTGGTTCTCAACTGCTGTCGCGGATTCTGCAAGACCAAATAAATATAGTAAACCATGAAAACAAAGAGAAAAATGCAACAGGACCTTTTGTTCTCCGAACTTAGTATTAAGAGTCACACACACCCACAATGTCAAAAACCGCAAGCTTGGAAGCAGCTATGCACCCAACTAACATTTAGCATCTGTCCGCTAGTCATTATGCACTTACAACAGAAAACACCATCACCTCAATGGCATAATAAGTATAACAACAGCCATCTCCCTCCCACCCAAAACCCCGAACCCGCACAACCAAAAAGAACACCACAAGCCCAACATGTTTTGGAATGTTATTTTCTTTCTAGTTCAGGGTTTATTCCTTCACCAGCATCAGCACTGTTAGTGTTTTGGTATTCACATGAAACACCAGCGCTAGAAAGGTTATGAAAGCAATAGAGAATGCACAAGTTACAGCTAATAGCTGAACAGGAACCTCCATATCCAATAAAGCACTGTCCATGGTGGCACAATCCACACCAATCAAAATAAAAATCCTGTTCTCCAGAGTGACAGTAACCACCGGCCACTGCACATTTCACAACCACCTGCCAGCATTCACATGAAAACTACAGAATCTCCGCAATGCGAAACTACTGAGTAACTGTCCTCATGATATAACGAGCTCATAGGAGTCTATTTGGTACCAACCCTACGCAGGTCCCTCAACAAAACAGAGTGCATGCAAGGAAGTATAACTTGTACGATCTCCAGATGCTCTAGCTAGCGCACTTGATAGCCCTTCAAATATTAATTGTCAACTATAGTCTAGCATGGTTGATACTTGATGGTACCATTTGCGCATTTACACCCTAGTTCAGTACGTACAGTACAGGTGATTGGCTATCACCCTTATAGTCATTGAACATGGCTAACACCATCTGCAAACAAACCTCTCATCCTTCAACTGCTAACTTGAGCTTGCACTGTTGCATCAGCATCTAGTACATTCAAATGGATAACACTCTACACATGCCAAGTCGTCTGACTCTCTGTCAGTACTAACGGCTGGTTCAAGCCAATTTTGGCTTAGGTTGGGACTTCGGGGTGCTATTCTTCACGATAATATTCCACCCAATAGAAAGAACAAGTATAAATTAAGAGCAATTATCACTTTAACAAAACTAACTCAGAAATTCTGTATATTTCAATGCACAATCAGCAAAAGAATTTAAATGTGCATTAGTTGAGCAAATTTTGCAAAAGTAGCTTTGGGCATAAAAGCTTTGCATATGTCCTTGCCCAGTTGGACAAGAAACAATGGTCAACAAGTCCATGTTCTTTCTTACATATAAACAGAAGTAAACAATGGTCTGGCGTGAAGCACGATTCAAAATCTAAGATCGTAAAGGAGTGATACTAGAGCCCAATCATATCAAACAGAAAACGGGGAAGCACACTACAAAAGTGACATATTTTTATTTTAACAATAAAGCTACAGAAATTCCAAAGCAGATTAAACTTCACCCCAGAATACCCAAAAAACACCGAAAATATCACCTTCCATCGGCTGCGGCCCCTCGACGACCTCCTGGTGCGGCACCACCATCTCCTCATCCTGGTCCTGCTGCGGCGACTGCAAACAACAAGCACCAGAACGGTTCATGGCCCGGAGATTTTTTTTAAAAAAAAAAACAGAACCTTACAAATCACCACAGCAGCGGTGCCCGCAAAACCACCCCAAATCGAACCCGATCAAAACAATCCCCAAATTGCAAACCCTCTACGGAACCGTAAAGCACTCCGAACCGAAGCGTCCGGAGTGGAGCGAATGGCAAGGACACGAGGGGTTTTTACCTCGGGGGCACGGGGAGTCACCATGGTCATGTACCGCGGCGTCGGCGGGGGCCGCAGTGAACGGATGGGGGATCGGATCGCGGCGATCGCCGCGGAGAAGATGGGGATTTGAGACTCTCGCTAGGGTTTAGGGGAGAAACGAGGGAAATAAAAGATGGGAGGAAAGCGTGCTCTTTGCGGTTTTCCACTGCGGGCTTGCGGCTTTACGGAAGGGTGCGGTTTGGGAGAAAATTGCTATAATGGGACTCCAAACAACGTGTTCCGCTATAATGGGACTTCTAACATTGACATCGCTAAAATGACACCCGAAACATTTGCTTCTCGTAATACATGACATTTGGCTCTTTTAATTCCAATGTTCGGGTATTTCGAAATATTAGCCAAATGTCATGTATTACGAGAAGCCAATGTTTCGGGTGTCATTTTAGCGATGTCAACGTTAGAAGTCCTATTATAGCGAAACACGTTGTTTGGAGTCCCATTATAGCAATTTTCTCGCGGTTTGGAGGCTTTGGTCGGACTAGTGGAGGGGGAGGAGATGGTGATGGACCTTGCAATCTTGAGGACAAATCCTGATGATAATTTTCATTGAACCGATCGACCTTAGATTCTAGGGTGAATATATATGAAATACATAGGTATCTAATATTATTTATATCTGATTTTAAAAAATATAGAATAGAATATGAAATAAGTAATATCTGTCCGTATATATCCGTAAGTCAAGTGACACGAGGAGATATGTTGTGACTTCACTTAGTAACAAGATAACATACAGATGGATAATACTGAGTGTTTTTCTTTCGATATCTCAGCAATTTATCTCTTTGTATTTGCTCTGATTGTACCCTACTGTCTAATGTTCTGTGTAAAGAAGCGGATAATTTCCATCCGATCGACCGTCCGAAACTTTATGGAATGAATACGGAATGGAGAAAAGGGTATCTGGTATTATCCGTGCCTGACCCCGACTCCGAGAAAAAAATACGAAATATGATACATAATAAGCGATATCCATCGTATTCACTCCGATTGCACCCCTAGGCTGATCTAACCGTCCTTACAAGGGCATGTCAGACCACACATTGGTCTGACCGTCGCATAGGTCGGTCTAACCGCAACGATCAAAGCCAGAAAAATACGCTCTCTGAAAAATAACTGCCGGCAATGAATGCCCAGTGGTACCACATGCCAATCATACCACACCAGTCTGATCACTCGCTGTGAGCCGGTTTGACCACCAACTAATAGCTAGTCAAACCACTGCTGATTAGACCGCCCACACAGGTCTAGTCAGACCGCCCTGATTATACTGCCACACTATCAGTGGTCATACCACATGTCATTTTCCAACCGAGATAGATTATATGTATTTCAATATTTTTGCAAAACACATTTACAAATTATAGTACCATACACACAAAAATCAAGGCATGATTCCTAACAAGTTGCAAAACATATTTACACACTTTAAAATCATGCTACAAGAGTTAGGTACATAGATTTCAACTATTTGCAAAATACATTCGTGAATTTAAGCATTATGTCATAAGAAGTAGAAAACATAGACTTCAATCATTTGCAAAACACATTCACAAATCTAAATCACATGTCACAAGCATTATGTATGAGCTATAACTATTTGTAAAACACATTTATAAATACTAGTCCTCTATCAACATATGATGGATTTTCTCTTGACTTGATAACCAATTCATGATCATCTCTTCTTTGAGATCATTTGCTCATCAACACATGATAACATCTTTCATTCTGAACCTTAACTTGATGACGATCAACTCATGATGCCATCTAAAATTTTCATCATCATGAGATGTTATCCATTCATCCAACTTGTGAAAAATATTAGTTTCATAATATAATTATCATTAATTACCAAAATATATGATTAATTCATAATGGTGGGTCTAGATTCTTTAAACTATTTTTTGGTAATTGATGACAACCACAACAATCTTAAATACCATTGTTAGATTTGATATACTTTATATTCATGCCAATTTTCCACACCTTGAACTTGGCAAAACATTTCAAATTTTTGCTTCATGAAATACACCCACACCTTGCAAAAAAATCATCAATAAAAGTAACAAAATACTGAGCTCCACTCGTCGACAGTTTTCTGGTAGCCCCACACATCAATGTGTATGTAATCAAGTATTCCTTCTATTGCATATTTGCCACTTGAGAAACTAACCTTAGACTATTTTTCAAAAACACAAATTTTACAGAAACCTAGCTCGCAACTTTTAATTACTACCAACAGGTTTCTTTTATGCAATTCCGCCATCCCATAAACACAAAGATGGCCCAACTGCATATGCCAAAGTTTTGCTCTGTTATTACGTGACTCCACTGAACTGACTCAAATAACAATGCTCCTTAGCAATATCTAAATATTTCTAACGGTTCTCCTACCCTTTATCACAGTCAACACACCCTTACAAAATTTCATGGTTTCTTTATTGTTATCAGCTTGATAAGTAATAACACTATCATGTAACGATCCTAAAGATATCATATTCTTTTTAAACCCTGGTATGTGTCTAACAACATGCGTTGTTCTAACAATACTAATAGACATCTTAATTTCCACTTCACCTATCCCACCAATACTATGGCATGTATCATCACTAAGATAAATAGAACCGAAAATACCTGACCTGTATGAAGTGAACCACTCCCTATTAGGCATGATGTGATATGAGCATCCCAAATCAAGAATTTATGCATATGTCAACCGACTGCTCGAATTTGAGAGAACATCTGCAAGCTGTTGTCCGGTTCATCTTTCCCACACACATTCACAGTCTTCTTATCACGGTTCCCACCATTATGTTATTTCAACTTTGGACAGTTTCTCTTCATGTGCCCCATCTCCTTGCACTTGTAGCACTCAATATTTTTTCTACTCCTTGACTTTGGTATGAATTTACGTCTTCCATATATTCTCCTTGTCTTGCTTCCTTCCACGATCACCCTTCGTATACAATTATCACCTTGAGAGCTCTCCCCAGCATTTTGCTTTCGTTGATTATGCGCCAACAAAGCCGCGGTAATCTCATCAACCTTCATAGTATCTTTCTCGTATGTCAGAGTGCTAACCAAGTGTTCATAGGAAGACAACAATGAACACAATAGAATAATTGCCTTGTCTTCATTTGTGATCTTCACCTCTAGACACCCTAGATCAATGATCAACTAATGAAAGACATTCACATGATGTGCAAGATCAGAACCCTTCTGCATCCTCAACCTATACAACATATGCTTCAAATACAACTTGTTCGTCAAGATTTGGACATAAATTGAGTCTGCAACTTATCCCAAATTTCTTTCGGCGTGGTCATATCCATATCCATCACATGATACATGAATTAATCAGAAAGACATAGCAGTATGATCACGGCTGCCTAGCCCTTCAACTCATCCCAATCGTCATCTTCATCTTTGCTTCGCACAGCCCTTGAAACATCCCTGATGCACCAATATCCTACACTCTTGTTTGCAACAATCTGAAGTTACTAGTGTAATACCCCTACCAAACCTTTAACTTGGAATGCTACGAATACTCACTATCTCTCTAAGCACACCACCATCTCTACAAGATTTCGCTAGCATCTCCTCTAACTATATCTCAATGAAATGATAAACAACATATTTTTATCAATAAGCATTTAAATAACTGTGTTATAAACAAGAGTAGACATGTCACAATTAAAAACTTGGGTCACTCGTGCCCAAGTAGGCTCGAGACCACGCGCTCGAGAGCATACTACAATAAAAAATGACAAACAACATAAATTATGCATATGAAAATATCACTGGCTGGAGACTGACCATGTCCCACACATACCTTCAACATTTCCAAAGCAAACTCTAACCAAGATTTAACTGAAGCAGCCTAACTTATCAAGAGTTTAAACATGTATACAAAGGGGATAGCTAAGCTATTATTTAGTAAGTGTGGTGCACAAGTTCTACTCCCATTCTATGCACGGCATCAATTAGGATCACCTAAAAAAGTCAACAAAGCAAGGTAAGTCCAAGACTCATTAAGTACATAATAAAACAATGACATCAATACAACAATTCAATAAATTCCATATTGTGAACTATAAATCACAATATCTAGAACTATATCACTGTCTCCTTTCTTTTTCTTTCATGCAGTGCAATACGATTCGTCTATGTTGTAGCTTATATCGGTATGTCGGAGTGTTCACCCGTCGATGAATCACTCTTGCCCTATTCTCTTTTATACATGATCTCAATCTCCACTTCCATAGAGTGCATACCAAAGTATGTCTTTATCTTTCAACTCCCGTGAGCTGCCTAACCGAGATAGGTCCTGCGTATGAATACAATGCATGGTGCAACTTTCTTCCAATATTATCATTCAACTATAAGCATCACTTATCATGGTATAATCAACATGTATTCAGGGATATCATCTCATAAAATGCTATAAAGATATGGCGCAGAAGAACAAGTATCAAGCATACATCATAATCCACTATTCTACTATGCACTTGCCTGTTTAACCTTGTGGACGATATGTGAATGACACCAAACCAGAACCTTCATCTGATAAGCATAATACAGTCTCAATACACCATAGCAATATATGTACACATACAAACGACTAGCAGGGGAGTAGTAGCGACGTTGGTGGTTGGAGGCGGCAGTGGAGTTGACAGAGGCGAGAGCGTGGGTCAGGCCAGCTTGGGTTTGGGCCTGGTCTAGCCGCCCAACTCTCTCTCTCTCTCTGTCTGTCTCTCTTTCCGGTAATACAATTAGTCTCGTCGAACTTCACCACTTTGAACCTAGCACCTGGTGTCGCCATTTCAACCTTGGTTTGGTACCAATTGTTGAAACCGGCGATAGCCCTTAGCACGAGAGAATAATCATAGCAAGCACACAAGAGACACAATAATTTGTTTACGATGTGTGGCAAAGCCTACGTCCCCGAGACCTGAATCGCGGCGGTTCCATCCGTACGAGGAGTTTTTTCGATTAGGGTTATAAGAGATCGATGATATATCTCGGTTACATGTTTGACTTCTAGACACAACCTTTTTTAACTTGTCATATATGAGCATACGTAACATCGGGGGTTGCTAGCTTTCTGCTCAGGGGATTTACGCATGCATGAGTGAGGAGCGTGGTGTTTTTCTTGGTGGTAATAGTGGCGTGTTTTCTATTGAGTTTTATGCACTAATTAGTTCACTCAAAAGTTTAAGCTAATGAAGAAAGATGGACAATTCGTTTATACTTCAACACTCTTCTTCACGTGTAGACTCTCTCAGGTCTAAGGCGTAGAATAGAATTGGACTGCAATTATTTTTTTTAATTTCCCCAGTAGGGTTTTGAACTTATAATCTCTTGACTCTGATACTATATTGAATTTCATACACTAATCAGTTCATCTAAAAACTTAAACTAATAAAGAAAGACAGATAATTCACTTATACTTTAACATCTTTCCGATGGCACTTATGTTTGGCCCCAACTATTACGCGCAATGCCGCGACCTCCCGCCTTTCTCCGTCCGCCTCACCGGAAACGACGGCATCGACCCGGGGCGCTCTGGCCGCGTGGTCTCGCCGGCGTTCAAAGTCACGCTCAGTCTGAACAAGACGTGTGTCGACCACGCGGAAGCGGCCGTGCTGTGCTTAGGCGTCGCGCTCGGCTGTGGGCGCATGGAGCGAAGGGACTGCGCGGAGAGGCGCGGGGCAAAGAACGTGAAGGTCGTGGCGCAGGGCGAGGGGGTGGGCCTGTCAAACCGCCTCCGCGAACGCATGACGTAAGTGGCGCTCATTAGGCAAGGTGGAATTTGATGTCGACGTGCAGGTCTTCAACGACGGCGGCCGTCGTGCTTCCAGCGATATCCCTGAGAAGGTGATGCTCTGCAAGGTGAAGACGGGTGGGAGAGGGTCAGAGCCATCACCTTGCCCATGCTATGTTTTAGACCTTCACCGTTATGATTAACGGGGTGTCGACGATTGTTGGAGCACATTCATTCATGTGTTGTTTCATCATCGACTTAACAGATTGTACCATGTCGCACGTGTATATGTATCATTAAACTTACGAAAATATCTAGCCGATACATTCCATGACCCAAATGTTCTGGATCTTCTGAATTGGAGCAGAACAAGGCAATCGCCTTGCGGTCGGCACAGAGGTACATGCATTATCTCCACATGTTTTAAGAAACAAACATAAAAAAAGATCTAGCAGTTTACAAAAAAGAGGAGCAACTAACCAGCATATGCCACAAAAATCCTGTTCATCTAGCTGGAATGATAAGCGAGGACAAAAGCTGTAGATAAAAGCTGCGAACCTAGTTCTGCAATTCATTATCCAGCGGGATTTGCAAAACCTAATTCATCTACTTTGTCCTCACTAGATTAAAAAAAAGTGCAAGACAAGAACCAAATATAATTTGGTGAAAGAACAGATCTACTGATGATCCAGCGTTAAAAAAGCGCTTTCTGCAGGGATAGTGTCCAATAATCCCCGTGAAGAAATAATCGCCACTTGGGGATTAGCAAATGGAACAGTCAACTTGGTAAATCATACTACGACCACAAATGGGTAGCCTGGTGTTAAAATATACCTATGCCCAAATCATGAATCAGTATCATTGACAGTAGCGAACTCAACACAACATATACTATTATTTCCTTATCTTTCAGACTGTCAACACCAGAGAACCTGAAACAGCAATCAGGATTACAAATATTAGACAATAGTCCGAACTAGTCCCTATCATTGTTTCACAATTATAATTCAAGTTGCATTAGTGTACTTGGTGAAGTTACTTACCCTGGCTGTGATGAGTTTATTGTCAAACCGAAGCCGAAAGGGAAGAGTGGATCATAGTGTGGGTCTCCAACATTCATGGGCAGCTGGTCAACAGACTTGAACCAAGTGCGTGGGAGCTTTCCGGTGAACCCATAGTCCCCAAAGAGGACATCAGCGACACCCTGACCTTCAGTGCCAGGAAGCCAAGCAGCAACAAGCGCTTCCATCAATGGAAGGTATGGTTTAACGACTACAGGTCGGCCAGAGATGATAACCACTGCACACTTGACTGCAGAACAGACGGTTCTGATTGTGTCTGCACCAGGGTCTAGGATAGTCAGGTCTGAGTTATCACCTACTGTTTCAGCATATGGTGGCTCGCCAACAACAACAATAGCGAATGAGAAGTCATTGTGCTTCATGAAACTGTCATCAGGGTTCTCGGAGTACACAACAGGTGTTAAATTAGCAACAGTCGACTTTATGGCATCAAGAATTGTTGTTCCTGCACAGAATATTGAATCATGACAGTCCAAAATATAATAGAGAAAGCACAATAAGGAATGCTTCATAAACCACAAGTTAAAATAACTAAATAAGACATTTTTAAGTATAGTCTACTTTTGGCAAATAAGAATCTGAAATATCAAAATTCTTTCTTAAGAAAAAACAGAAATACAAAATATTGCGTTGCATGCACCAATCAATTTACCTAAAAGCTTAAGCTGATGAGAAAATATGGGCAATATATTTCAATATTCTCCTCTTGTCTAGGCTCCACTAAGCCTAAGATGTGAACTAGAAGCAAGCCGTAATTATATTTTAAAAATGTTGCGTTATCCAGTGTTAGATGTAAACAGTCTAGGGTACATAGGGTTAATTGCATATTTACCTGTACACTTTGTATTGACCTTTTGGGTCTCTTTGGAATATACGGGTTTCATTTCAACATGGTAACAGAGCTGGGCTAGCCAGGGCGGCGCCGTCGCCGCCCATTTGCTCTTCCCACCCTCCTCCCCTTCCCGCTTCTCACCGCCGCTGCCTCGGCTCAAGTCGACACCGCTGTCGGGTCCTCGCACACCGTCTCTAGGCTCCCCGCCGACCAATCTGGCGCCCTCCTTCCCATCTGGCACCGCCGCGCCTCCCGGTCACCGTCTCTCGCGCCGCCCCCCGGCTCCTGCCTCCTACGCTGAGCATCCTAGCTGTAGCCTCCCACGCCAAGCCTCCCGGTCAGCAAGGCTACGCCGCCGCTCACCTCACACGGATCCACTTCCGGCCTCTTCCCACGTCAAGCCTTGCTGTCCCGACGCCGCTGACTCGCCGATCGTCTCCTCCCGGCCGTCTACCGCCCCGGCTCCGACCCCGCTGGCCCAATGCCACTGACTTGCTGACGCCAGCCACCACCTCCTGGCCATCCTCCTCCTTCTGGCCGCTTCCTCCTAGTTGTCTCCCGGACGCCTTCTCCCCTCTGCCGTGCCTGAGATGTCGCTCCAGATGGCTACCGCAGGTAGTTCCTTTGCCATTCTGCTCCCCTCGGTTTGTTTTGACAGGACGAACTTCCGGGAGTGGGCTGTCACTTGAAGATTCTCCTCAACAGCCAACGTTTATAAGGTCATCTCACTGTGAGCATCCCTATTCGCCTCGGCCGAAGCCGCCCGTTCCGCTTGCTCTTCTTGCTGGTGCGGATCATTCAGCTCAGGAGGAGGCCACTGCTACACTGGAGGAGGCTTTGGAGCTCTATCAATCTGAGCTGCATGCCTACGAGCGTTGGTAGGAGGTCGAGGCTCATGCTACCACCATTCTGGTGGGTAGCATGACCGTGGTCATCTCCATGGATGTGGCAGAGTTACCAACGCCACAACTTAATAGTCACCTTTTTCGTGTTCTGCGATATCTTCGCGGGATCATCACTCGTCACCTTTTCTTTCCTCGCTCCAATTCTTTACAGTTTCAGGCGTACTCTGATGCGACCTGGGCTAGCGATCATGCTTATCGTTGGTTTCTTTCTGCCTATTGTGTTATCCTTGGTTTCTTCTTGATTGCCTGGAAGACCAAGAAGCAGACTGTCATTTCCCGTTCGAACACTGAGGTTGAGTTGAGAGCCATGACGTTACCCCGTGAAGCATGAGTTCACAAAGCATATTGAGGTGGATGCTTCATACATGCGATCGCAGGTGCAAGACCAAGTTATTGCTCTTTAGTATGTGCCTTCGGAGTTTTAGTTCGCATATTTCTTCACCAGAGCACAGACTAGAGCTCAGTATAGCTTTTATATATCCAAACTCAGTGTTGTTGACTCACCATGAGTTTGAGGAGGTGTTAGATGTAAATAGTCTAGGGTACAGGGGGTTATTTGCATATTTACCTGTACACTTTGTATTGGCCTTTTGAGCCTCTTTGGAATATACAGGTTTCATTTCAACGGCCAGGTTTTAAACTCAGGACCTCTTGGCTCATATATCATATTAAGTTTTGCACAAACTAATTCACTCAAAAGCTTAATCTGATGAGGAAATATGGGCAATATACTTAAACACAAAGGAATCAACGGTATATCAAAAAGCACGTACCCACTGTGATGTCTCCACTGCCACCCATCCATTCAATTGACCACCCACCACACTGGTAGCCCAAATTGCTAGCATGGCTTCCAGCTACAAGTATCCTTCTAGCTTTCTTTGGGAGAGGTAGGAATTGTTGATTGGGAGAGTTGCCGTTTTTTAATAGAACAAGTGATTTCCTGACAGCTTCTCTAGCCAATTCCCTGTGCTCCTGTTAAAATTAGGTACTCAGTAATTACTTGGTTGATCTAAATGCATTTGCAAACTTGTCATACAAGTAATACGCAACATGTTGTATCATATCAACCTTCTTTCCAAGCTGATCTGCAAAGCTAAGATCAGCTAAAGGGTTCTCAAACAGGCCCATAGTAAATTTGACCCGAAGGATACGCCTCACAGCATCATCAATTCTGCTTGTATTGATAATACGCTTGTTAACAAGAGATGTCACATCTTCAATGTAAGCGGTGTAATTGTATGGCACCATGACCTGGAATGGAATTAAAACAAAGTAATTTGAAGAAAAATGGTGGAAAATAAAACTTTCATTCATTTTGGTACAAACAGTGTTATAACCACTATATGAATCAGAACTTATTCGTTAGTACAGCTCTTGCTTTGTTGCTATAACAAACAAACCCTGTTTGACAAAGGAAGACGGACCAAAGCTTCTTCAAAATATTAAGTCCTCAGAAGTGCACAATTTTTGTCCAAATTATTTTGATTCTAAACCAGAGTTATTGATGCCTACTAGGTACTAATCACTTCCAGTTGCAGTACCGCAATATAGATCTTAAAACAAATTAAACCGAATCTTCTTCAATTCACAGCTGAAATTATGCAGTTATGCAGAAAATTGAGTATCAAAAGCAGAAGGGTATGTCATGGGTACTTCTCTCTGGAGTTGAATCTATTTTCAATGAAAATTAAGTACTCATGTTTTCTGTAGCTAATATGAAAATAAGCAATAATTTTCTCAAAAGAAATCCACATACCATATCAATGCCAGCATTTATTCCAGCTTGCACAGAGTAAGTATAGTTTGCGCCAGGTGGTGAGGTGATCCGGTCTATTCCTAGCCAGTCAGATATCACAAACCCCTGCAATCAGTCACCATGACGAAGTCAGTTTTAGATCACAACAGAGGAGCATAAAAATATAAAATAGATTTATACTAACTCTAAAATGCAGTTTGGATTTCAGGTAGCCAGTGACCAGATCATGATTGGCATGCATTTTGATACCATTCAAGCTTGAATATGAAACCATAACAGTAGCAACACCCTTAATAATGGAGTCATAATATGGTGGCATGTGAATGCCAAGCAGCCCATGTTCATCAATGATCGTGTTGTTCTCATTGATTCCATTATGAGTTCCACCATCACCAACAAAGTGTTTAGCACAAGCAGCAACTCTATCCCTGTTAGAAGCCATAAACTGAGATATAAGGTAGAAATCCTTCACATTGCAAAACATTGATGCTGATTATTACTGACAGAGTGCTCATTTAGGCAGATTAGCTGATTGCCTGATTCTTTAGATAAATAGGCACATGCCTTAGACATTGTCTTACATCTACCACACCA
Organism: Dendrocalamus sinicus; assembly: GCA_036346575.1. Classification (NCBI taxonomy): domain Eukaryota; kingdom Viridiplantae; phylum Streptophyta; class Magnoliopsida; order Poales; family Poaceae; genus Dendrocalamus; species Dendrocalamus sinicus. Next base: position 17,121,991 of record CM070643.1, on the reverse strand, counting down.
TGTATATCACCAGTGAGAAAAGAACGTCTTACTTCCCAGCAACATAAGGAACTCCCTTGGTATGATTCACCGGGATCTCTCCTTGTAGACCAAGGATAATGTCTGTCATCTGCTGAACAACCTTGTGGTCTTCACTGTAGCTCTCATAGCACCGACCCCATCTTGGATCTCTGCAAACCTAAACCAAATTATAAGAACTTCCTATCAACATAGCTTTTAGTGAACCAATAGTATACTCATGCAACATGCTCCATTGAAGATCTTATGCATGACAGCAACAAGGCAATCGCGTATGTGTGCTTACTGCAATACATGGGGCAAAGGTATATTGGATGCCTGTTGCCCGTACTTCAAGAGCAGTCGCTTGACCAATCCTCTTTACGAGGTCAGGATCCCTAATAACAAGAAAGATAAACATATAAGATAGCTATACATATTTATCGATGCCAATTGAATGTTCGAATTTATGTTGCCACATGGACATGAATTGCTTATTGAACAGTTTAGCCAACTTGAGAGCAAGGCAAGCATTATCATTTTACATTGAACCAACTTATAATAATCATAATCAAAACTGTGGCCTTCTAGGAAGCATGTAGCATGTTTGACATATTACATAAAGTAAAATGTAGATTATCAGAGACATGCCTTGTAGCTCCAAGCCCAATGTTGTGAGGGAATATGGTGGCGTTGTAGACATTGTTATTACCATGAACAGCATCAATCCCATAAATCATAGGAATTCCCAGACGTGTTGACAAGGCCCCTTTCTGGAATTCATTTACCATGTTCACCCAAATTGCAGGACTCGCATGAGGAGCAGGAACACTTCCACCACCACTTAAGACACTACCTTGAGAACAGGATGAAAGTTTGGCAGTAAGAAGTTGCTCTTGCAGTGCAGATGACAATGCCACAATGGTAGCTCTAGCTCTGTAGTGTTAGAATTTTCTTTATCTCCCAAACAACCTCTCCAGATGCAAGACAGCAAGCATTTGTGAGCCCCCCAATAACATTTCCACATGCACACCTTTACTTAGCAGGAATTGATACAGAACTTACCTATGAAGTAGTTTTTCATGACATCTGAAGATGCAACCTGGCGCTCAATCTGTGTCATTTGGCCGATCTTTTCAGCAAGAGTCATCCTACTGATAAGGTCTTTGATTCTAGTGTTGATAGGCTGCTTTGGATCCTTGTACTTCATGTACTCTGCATTTCCCATTGAAGCAAAACATAGGAGTAGAAGAAAGCATGCCCAAGAAATATTGGGACAAATCATGTCTGAAAATTTCCCAATATTTCTCTAGGATGGTTAACCTGATGGTTCTGATCTCCAAGCCTCCGATGAAAATTCAAGAGACTGTACATGAAAAGTAGCAAGTGAGAGAAGCTAAAATCAGCTAGCAGATCAGGAAAATAATAAAATGCCTGTGTGTGAATATACATCAAATGAAGTTGGGGGACATGATCTAACTAAGTCATAAGGCACCTCCCCACTGGTTTTGTAGGAAAAAAATTGGCACATTGTGTTTGTTCTGCGGAAATAATCAAGGGCTGACACAACAGTGATCAGATCACATTGCCACTTCACTGTGAATTTTAAAACATCGCATCCTCCTCTGTTCTTGCTTTGGGGGGGGGGGGGGGGGGATAGTTCCTTCCAACTTAGGGTAGCAATTTCTGCTCTTTGCATGCCCGCTCTTTCATAAAAGAAAGGTTTTATGGTACGAATGAATTCACAGATCAAGTTTTAGCATCTCATTATTGTCCATACAAGTTCCAGGTCCATCTACCACTAAACAGTGTAAAGTACATTGAGCATGGTAACCGTTTACAGCAGGTAAAGCAGAATGATTTGACTTAGTATGTAAAGAACTAAATCACTAATTTTCAGCAAGGAGGAAAAAAAACAGAGTTGGTGGTATCACTCGGTGGTGCGCTCAAAGAAAAGCTCTTAAAAAAAATCCGAATAAACTATCACATCAGGTCAATGGTCTGGACCCAAAAAAACGACCAAGAAACCAGATCAATGCCAACTACATTCCCTTGGGTCTTTTATTAAAGCAAGTGCCCCCATAGCCAGCGTGAGCTGAATCCATCCAAATTAACCGACACGGTACCAGCGCCTCACTACATTCCATCCGGAAACAGCTTCTAAACATGCTCGTTAGCTTATTCTCCCACAAGAACTGAATCTCTCACGCCGATTAGAAGAACTGATCTCTCTAAATGGAGAACAGCGGCGGCTGCTGGTGGTGGTTAACTTCGAAGCAAGGTAAAAGAGTAAAGTTGGGGGGTTTCCCTTACCTCGGAGCAGCGAAAGACAGAGCGATGTGATTGGTGTCTGTTCGGATTGCTGAGCTCGCTCGCCGTCTCTACACTGGCCGACGAGGCCGAGACTGGGACAGAGGGAGGAGGAGACCCAAATTAAAGGTGCGAGATGGAGGAGGGCGGCGGCGCGTCGTCACCGTCGCTTGCTCGCTGTGGTGTCGTTGCCCGACGCACTCGAGTGGGGAAGAGTACTCCGGAGTTGGCACGCGGCGACCGAAAGGCAGGCAGACGTCACAAGGGCACTTATGTCATTTCATAATATATACACATATACGTATACTAGTCACTTACTTGTATTGCAACGATATTTATTGGGTACAAAAGAGACTATTCTAATCAATTAAAAAGTGAAGGGTAACGAGAAGTTAAAAGAAATAAGATGATTAGAGAAGAAAAAACACATAACCATTAACTTGTTCTTTTATAATAGCAGTAATAATGATATACCTACACATATATCTATATATCTATCTATCCAGCTACCTATCCAGTAGAAGTCCGTTTTAAAGGTTCCTGCAAGAATTGTATTGTTTGTTTGCCAAGAAAAAGAATTGTATTGTTTGTGGTAAGAAATTTTTATGACAATCTTGAGCTTCAGACAAACAAGGACTAATACGGGTCGTCCGATCTTCTTATCGTAGGATCAAGATACTCACGTGTAGCATCTCAAATCATTGCGATTATCTGTTGCTAATGCAAAAACGAACGCTCTTTAATTCACAAGATCACACATGCCAGACTTTATGACCACCAAGTGAAAGCCCTATCGCGCTTCCAATTCCCAGTAGAAAGGTTGAACGATCTCAATTTATAGGAACTCGCAAATCTTCCTATTGAATTTGTTTGGCTAACAAAAACTAAAAAAACAAGCAAAAACTACTCATCTCATTATCTAGCCGCCTCTGTTCGTTTCATCTCATGTCTAGTCGTCCGTCACGTATTTATATGGCGACTTGGTATTCACCAAACAGAACATTGCTTGGCCCATAGGCCGACACACTTGGGCTACACGGACTAGATTTACCCTTGCACATGTGGGCTATTCTGCTTTCTCATGGACCTTCTCCTATTGAAATGCACACTGCTCTCCACGCGTGGCTTTCCTTTGCTCTTCCTTGTGCTCGGCATGCACGTATCCATCCGCATGCATGCATACTTTTCTTGCTTCGGCTGATTCCTTCTTTTGCGCCTCCGTCCTCCCATACCTCCCGCTCGGCACACACTCCTTGTTAGCAAATAATCTTCTCGGGTTCAAATCTAAGCACAATTAAAATACTAATATTAGATAGTAACCAATTCTTATATAAAACAAAAGTAATTTTTCTTAGAAATAGGTTCCCTAATATCATTTAATACGACTTAATAATTTTTTTCAGTTAAATAATATATTTAATTAAAAATCGCTAAGTATAACTGTATCTGCGTCAAAGACCATAACATTTTCTACAATCTTATAAAGTGGACCTGGAGCATTTCGGATTTTGTGTGTAATACGCCACGCAAAACTCTGACTGAATCAGTGCGTTGCATAGCACGGTAGAACAAAAGAACAACAAGAAAGGCAAAATATAGCAAAACCTCGAGAGGGCACATGCTGACAGCATATCAGCATGCAGCAAAGTAGGAAAAACTCAAGGGCATGTTTGGATAGGTGAGGCCTAGAAATCCCCATCATCCGAACACCCCTAACACAGACGGATGCAACTGATCGTCCAATAAAGTTCTGCTTTTTTCCCCTTCCAAGTTACCTGGTATTCAGATAATTTAGGTTTTGCTGAAGTACGAAATTGAGCGGGTATCTTCAGCCACAATAGTTACATCAGTCTCCACATCGGAGATAATAAATGTAGTTGCCGTACGATGACATGTCTCTCTTTAGCCTACTAGCAGAACTATAGAGGCAAATCAAGCCTGGCACAAGCGCATTTGTTCCTTCTCCTTTGGTCCAATTCAATATGCTTAAGCTGTAGTCCTACCGCCTGCATTTGGACATAGAAAACTTCAATAGCGAGCAGATAACAATGGCTGGTTGGCTACTAGTAAAAAACACATTGCGAAGTTCAAAAATACCTTCATGGTTGCAGGAAGGTAGGCTGACGGCCACCCACATGTCGTCACTGAAGGGGAGAACAGTGGTGCCTTCCGGTAATACCAGGTCAGGGCGGCGCGGGTAGACCTGGACTCGGTTAGTAAACATCGAGCAACCGCATCCAGCAGAAGTGACAGGCGCGGTAGTTGTGGTCACCGCAGGGTTGGAAGTTTTGGTTGAGGGACTTGAGGCTATGGGGAGGGATGTGCGTTCTGGAGCCGAGACCATTACTTCAACCTCAGTGCTTGGCTCTGGAAGGGCCGGTTTGTCACCTTTCAAGTCGGCAGGTTGGACATGTTCATCAAGAGATTGGGTTGGTTCAGCAATAGGAAGGGGATTAGCAGACCCCAGAGAGCGAGAATCATTATCCACTGCAAAATGGCCAAACCATATGGGCGAGTGGATGGAAATCCAGATAGATGCACAGAGAAAGCACAGCCATAGAAGAACAAATACACGCAAAAAGAAACTTACACATGTTGCATTATGTAAACATGCTATATATAAAGATGATGATGTACAATACCGGAGGCAGAACGAACAATAGCCAGCCAAGAGTCAACTAAAAGCAAATCCAAACTTTATTTGAGTTCTTGTGCATTCTAAAATATATAAATGCGTCTACAGCAGAAATACTTGCTACTACTAATGCCCATTTCAGCATGAATGCATGGTCAGTGAAGCGTCCAAACTCAAATCACCCAAGTTCAAAGCAACAGAAATTAAGCTCATGCAAATGGTACGATAGAGAAACTGTGAGATATACACGATAGACAACATTCTAAAATTAACTACAACACATTAGTACCTCCTAGTTGCACATCATTTGCAATTTACTAGTCACATCGAACATCTATTATATAGGTCATATCTCATATGCTTGTATTAGAAGATCACATTCTTAAACAGGAATGTGGATCAGAAACTGTACTAGAGGATAAGGTAGCATATGCCCATGTCAAGTACTTGAAGTAATAGCACGCAGAAAAAAGGGGAAAGGAAGGTAGCCAGAAAACTCACTAGCATCAGAGTCATTCTTCTTGTCACTTTTTATTGATACTTGGGGCACTGAAAAATCAGGTTCTTCAATCTTGACCTCTTCTCCAGTAGATAGGTTCTCGGTTTCTTGTTGCATATGTGATACTACTTGAATAGCAGAAGAGAGGGAGTTTTTTTTACCTAAAAGGCATAGAAATTGTTGGTTACCATATGCAAGAATTCCAAGAGAGGTTATGCATTGAAGAGAGAGAGAGAGAAAAGGAGGGAACAATTGAATCTAAGAGGATACTTAAAACTAGAATCCGCAAAGCAATCACCACAACACAACATAAAGCATTGTAGCCAAGTAAAACACTAGCAAAAAAACACGTTGACAAAAGAATGACAAAGGTCAAAATATTCAAAAAAATATCTTCTAATGATCACCATTTAAAAGTCTTAACGCTCTAGCCTTGAATAGAAAGTTTCTAAGCTTAGACAAATCAGATCGATATTGCTATTAAGGCTAGGAATTTCATAATCAAGGGTGTACCAATACACACGATACAGAATACATTACAGTTGGTACGCCACTATGACATTCTCCCCAAATCACCAGCCCTGCTATATACAATATATAGGACATGTGCACGGGCCGGGCTTTGGTTTGAGGGGATTTCTGTTTTAATGCTAAGCCTTATTGGGAAGTATTGGCAATCGGGTCATGTTGGATTTTTTAAGGAAAGTTATCTGATACACCATCTGTATGTATAGGAGCCGTACTGGTACCCAATATGTACTGGGGTACTGGTACACAAATTGGCTAGCGTATCGAAGTATCGGAATAATAATAGAAAGAAGTACAGGTTGAATTTCATGAAGAATGAAGTTTTCAAAAAGGGTATACCTTCATTGTTCAAAAATAGCGAAGGAAAGCTACTAGCAAATTTACTACTCTGGTTGGCAAGTTTGTTCCTAATCTGAAGCTCATTATTCAGTAGTTTAAATGACTTACTGTCTTGGAAATGTTGAAAAGCAAGCTTAGCCGCAATCATCTCTGCTTGCTTCTTAGTTTTTGCCGGTTCTCCCTGAAAACTTTTGCCTTGAATCTCCACAGTTGATTTGAAGACAGAAGAATGATTTGAGCCATCTGAAACTGTATTGTAGACAGGCAAGGGAAAGCCTTCTTTCTGTGCTAATTCTTGTAGAAGATTCTTATACGACATTGCTTGAACCTACAAAAGGTAGAATGGTTCATCAAATTAGTATTACCAAATTCAGCACATACCTTACCAAAATATATATTTTTTTGGCTGAACAAGCTATTTAGGAAATTAGAAACTACAGCATCCCCTTTCATAACTGTTCTATGTAAATGCCATTGTCCTCCTTAAAAACAAGTCATTTTCCTAAAGTTTCAACGTAAAAGCCAAGTCATCAAATAGATCAAACTTCACTGTTCCAATATGTACCAGTGAAAAGTTAGTTGTTTCAATTCATCTCGCATTGCTACCGGGTATTATCTAAACTATCTCTTTAATAGGGGAACATGAACCGAAAGTTTAGTCATTATTAAAAAAATGATGATAGTTGGATTACTTATCACAAATAGGTGAGGCAATGGTAAATAAATACTCCATAAAAAATATTAGACCAACCGGCAACTGCTCTTGTGAGCTTCCTTCTTGAGGTAAGGACATCAATGCAAGTTTTGCAGCAGCAGATTCAGCCTCCTTGATTGTGTGACAGTATTGTGGACTTTCAAATGTTTGCCCATCTATGGTCACTATTGACTTGAATAGAGGTGCATGGGGTGGACCGTCCCGAATGGGTTGATACAAAGGCAGCTCCTTGCCTCTCTTCTGAGCATAAATTTGCAATTGATTCTTGTAATTAAGTTGGCTTCCAGGCAAAGAAATGCATGAAGTTGATCCAGCCTACAAAAGGTAGAGCCGTTTAAATGAATACTGCCAAATTTAGCACATACATATATATATATAGTATAAATAACAGAGGCACCATGGTTCCTAGGTTTCATGATTAAAACTTTGTATCCATGATTAAGACTTTCCATCCATGATTGAGATTTTCCATTCATAATTAAGACTTTTCATCCTATATATTATATATCATTGCACTTGCACGCATCTAAAAGCAATCCAAAGGCAACGAGGCTTGGTGCCCAGACACCATAGTGCCCTATTTCAGCGTAATATATATATATATATATATATATATATATATATATATATATATATATATATATATATATATATATATATATATATATATATATATATATATATGCGACTAAACAAGCAGTTTAGAATATCAGAAAGTAGAGCATCCCTTTCATAACTGTTCTATGTACAAGTCATTTTTTTAAGTTATCAGTTTAAAAATCACTTTAAATAGACCAAATTTCACTGTTCCCACATGGAACCGACCACTTAAGTTAGTGGTTCAACTTCTTATTGTACTTTCAGTTCTTGGGTACTCAGTTGTTATTTAGATCATAACGGGGTAAATACCGTACAGAAGATGGCTAGGATGGAACGGCTGAAGGAGAGAGGCTTTAGGAGGAAGGGGAATTATGGACTAGGGAGAAGAACTTGAGGGGGAAACTATAATAACTCTTTCTTCTCATTGCTTACTAAAATAGGATACACTCTCGTCCTTATATAGATTGGATGGATTAACCTCTGATGAACTTATCTCTAATATTATGAAAATAGATTATTCTAACAAATATAATCTTATCTATAAGGAAACTAATCCAATTAAATCGAAAAAACTAACCCAACCAAATCGGCGTTGCGCGTGAACAGGAACCACGCACTGTTCACATGAACAGTACCACGCACATGATATCTTCTCCCTCCCTTTATGACAGCTCGTCCTCGAGCTGTGTTGGCGACCATGGTTGCAAGATTTGGTAGCCTCACTTCGGTGAGCAATTGCAATGCCTTGCATGAGAACTTGGGATGTTATTAACAACGGTAGATGGCAAAGGCGTGAGGGCCTTAATGCTGCCCGATGTTGACAAAGACGCCACCAACGAAGACAGCGAGCACAGGATAGTTTTTTTTCTCGAACACGCAGGAGAACTGCGTATCTTTTGCATTAAGAAGGGAAAAAACTTACATAAACCTTACAAACCCAAAAACACACCCAAAAACACATACCACACCTGCTCTAGGAAATTAGCCTATGATACAGAAGCAAGATCGACCTCGACCAGAGGGGATCTAACCCAAGATCTGTGGCGGGGCAGTTAGGTATGAGATACCCTTTGCTCCAAATGCAAACTTGAGCGAGCGCAGGATAGTGCTGCTACCCTTTCCGCCACCAAATGCAATGGATGGGTGAGGGATATGACAATGCCGTGACCTCCCACACGTCACTCGCCACGTTCCACACTTCCAAAGGCACGGTGTCGGCCACCCCATGTGGAGAGACTAGCTGCTGGACAACGATCTTCTTCTTCTCCTTTTCCATCAGCTTAGCCATCATAGCCGCCATGTCTACCAAAATGGCTTTCATGTCGTCTATGCTGACACTCATCTCATTGAGGGTGGCCCTCATGGCTTGAAATTCTCGGCAGTAGAAGTCATGATGTTGATTCTGATACCAAGTTGTTATAATCATTATGATCTTTAGATCATAATGGGGTAAATACCGTACATAAGATGGCCAGGACGACATGGTTGAAGGAGAGAGGCTTTAGGAGAAAGGGGGATCATGAACTTAGGAGAACTTGAGGGAGAGACTAGAATAACTCTTTCTTCTCATTGCTTAATAAAAATATGATATACTCTTATCCTTATATAGATTGGATGGCTTGATCTCTAAAAAACTTATCTATAATATTATGGAAATAGATTATCCTAATAAATCTAATCTTATCTATAAGGAAACTAATCCAATCAAATTGGGAAAACTAATTCAACCAAATCGGCGCTGCGCATGAACAGTAGCCACACACTGTTCATATGAATAGTAATCACATGTTGTTCACATAAGCAGTACCACGCACATGACATCAGTACTCACTAAACACTCCTAGTGGAATGATGAACTGAAAGTTTACTAATAATGCAAATAAATGCTGAAGTATGGTTTAGTACTCATAAATAGGTGAGACGGTGCAAATTAAACCCTCTAAAACAGGGGGGGAAAGGTGGAACCAACCAGCAATCGCTCTGGTGGGTTTGCTTCTTGATGTAATGACATCAGAGCAAGTTTTGCAGCAGCGGATTCTGCCTCCTTTATTGTGCGACAGAATTGCGGACTTTCAAATGTTTGCCCATCTATGGTCACTGTTGACTTGTACAGACATGAATGAGGTGGACCGCTCTGAATGGGGTGATACCAAGGCAGATCTTTGCCTCTCTTCTGAGCATAAATTTGCAGTTGACTCTTATAAGGAAGTTGGGAATCTACAATAAACAAAATAGTGAGTATGACAAATATAAAAACACAAGCAAAAGAACAGTAAGAACTTTTCTGGTGGCATGAAAAAAAACCTTCATAACAACATGAGAGAAAAAAATATCCAAATCATTGTGAGGGGCGTATACATAAATAACTACTTCGACAAGCTAAAGGACAAGTCAATACAATAGAAAGAACAAAAGGAATAATTTTCAAGAAAGTACATATTGATCAGATGATAGGGAGTCCTGAAACACAAATGTGTAACCATTTTACTAAACCTAAAGAAACAACTTCTCATGCATTTTGTAACATTAATTAGGAGGTACAATACCAACAAAGATAAGTCAAACTCTTGATGTCTTGCATGCAACTTATATTGGTTTTCTTGCAAAAAGACAAATATACCCCATTGCTAAAACCAAAAACACTTAGTATAACCTTTATCGTTACAAACAACAATACAAAAGGTTTTCATCTTGTTTAGAAGTCAAAGGTTACCTTGAGCTGTTCTAAGCTCAGAACAAAAACAGAAAGATATTACAATAGATGAACACCGCCATGTGGTTGGAGGTTTATCACAAAATCAATTATGACTAATAGGTGAGCCTGTACATCATAGGTATGTCTGTCAGTCACAATAAAAGATTTTGTGAAAAAAAAAGTCCATACAGAGAACTTATTCCAAAAATAGACTGTTACCTTCCCATATTGAATCAAATGTAAAATTGGCAGCAAGTTCAGTACAAGTGTACAATTTCTCTGTAGCTTATTAAGTACTCCCTCCAATCACAAAATAATGTCATTTTGGACATTGACACGGTCCCCAAATCACAATTTGACCACTAATTTCTATTGTAATAGATTTATAAAACCTAATAAAATTATACTTTCATTAAAGTTCTTTTCAAGACAAATTTGTGTATATCATTTTCATATGTTCAATCTAAATATTGAAAAAAAATACATAAAGCCAAAGTTTAGAAAGTTTGACTGCTCATACCACAAAACAACATTTTTTTGTGACTAAAGGGAGGGAGTATATGGTGATAAGGACATTACTTCCTTGGATACACACAACACTCATCTACAAGATGATAGGCAAGAAACTATGACGAGGGCACACACACACAAGTTAAATTATCAGGTGAGCTCGTTTCTAGGGATGTATAATTCGGCTTCTGAGAATGGGTTACTGTCTGATGCTTATGATGTGATTGTGTTTAAGAACATGAGCAAAAACCAATGAGAGGCACATGGAGTAACGGACGTGTTTGAGATGAACATTGGAGGTCACCATATCACTTTGAGGTTAGGACGACCAAGAATGAAAGCTAGACATGTTTTAAAATCTAGTTTGACCTCCGGAGATAGCGCTGATTTCAAATGAGCATAGAAGATGTATACGGAGTCCAAATGAGGTGATCTTGGACTTGTTGAAAAGATTTTGATGTCCTCTTTCCAATAGTTCTGATCCCACATCAAAATTCCACCTGAGCACGGAGTAACATATAAAACAAATCCAAATCAGTTCCAAACTTGGGCCCTGGGCCTTGTATCAATTTGAGCCCAACTGGAATGTTGTAGTAGGATGTTCCCCACTCTCATGGACATGCCCCCAACGTCCCTAGCACCATAAAAACTGCCAGGGACGCCGCTTTTAAGGTTTAGGCTTGTTTAGATTGATTTTTGTTCAGAAAACATCAGTTGTGTACTTGTGTCGACTAGACTAACTACGGCGACTTCAAGCCTCTCCATTGTTCAATGAAACTTCGCATTTCATTCACAGATTCAGATCGCGGTTATTTCTTTCTTACTTGATTCTCAATTGATTACAGGAAAGAGATTCTCAATTGATTACAGGAAAGATCATCTGTGTTGGGCACGGTTGATAACGACAAGGGTGTGGTGTAGCGATTGCAGGACGGACTTGGTCGTTTCGGTCAAGTAGCCTCGTCGTCAACGTCATATCAAACAATTGTAATTATCATTCTCATTGGAAGATCGGACCAAATTCCCTCATCATATAGCCCTCGGAGTAGTTTCACCATGTTCATTATATCATCATCAAATTTCCATCTTTAGGGTCAACTAGGTACAAAAAGCTCACGATGTCCTTGAGAAACCGAATGCAATAACTCTCCATCAATACCAAATCAAAGAATAAAGTGTGCTGGTGAGTCTATCTACTGACACGAATGCTTTGTACTCCCGCTGTTCACTATGAAATGGGGATCATTTCCATTTTTTGTAGTAATAATACCAGTGAACTTGACCTGTAATGATCGCAATAGCTTGACCTGTAACGATCGCAATAGCCAATAAACTCACTCTTCATTTGCTACAAGAATCTCAACAGCTAGCCAAATGGCTTAAACCTCGATACAGTTCCTAGCACTTTGCTCATGCCCCAGATGAAAAGGAAAAAAATGCACCTAACGTGGACCCAAATTAGATTTAACACCCACTAAGACAATAGCCGTAGTGCCTAAATCCAGAACCAACACCCGATCACCCAAGTAAGGCGCTACTCGAAAAGAAAACCTGAAGGTTGGGATTCCTAACGGAAGTATCCACCAAAAATCAGGGAGGATTCTTGAAGGAAGAATCCAGCCAAGTAAGGGCTTATTTTTACTCGTTCGTATGGAACCAGCCACTCACCGGCCTGTGGAGGAGGAGGGGGCGGGAGGGAGGAGAGGTGCTCGAAGGCGGCCATGGCGGCGAGGTTCTGGGCCTCCTTGGCCGACCGCGCGGCGTCGTCCGGCGAGTGGAACTCGGCGCCATTGACTACGACAGTGGCGCGGAAGAGGGGGGAGTGGTCCGGGCCCTCGCGCAGGTGGGTGTACTCCGGCGGCGCCCACCGCCGCTGCTGGCACAGCTCCTGCAGCCGCGACTTGAACATTCTCGCGATCGAACGGATCGGGATTCGGGACTCTTCCTAGGGAATTCTGCAGAACTCTTCACTGCTTAAGGGCCCGTGCGTCTCTGCTTTGTGCTACCAGAAACTAAAGTGAATAAGGCCTTATTAACTTCCATAAAATATTTCAATTAGCTGTTACTATTTATCAATCATTACTATTAGTTATTTTATATTTTCCTATATTGTAATATATTATGTATTTTATTATATCATAATTCTATAAGTTACATGATGGTACGCATGTCGTAATATTTCATTTGCTTTCTTTTTTTACATAATGCACTCAGTAAAAAGGCAAAAGCTATAAACCAATATGAATGCCTTGCTTGCATAAGCTGCTTCTATCAGCTATTACTATTCATCAATTGCAGTCAAAAGTCATCAGTAAAAACCAATACGAATATGCCCTTACAGCCTTGCTTCAACGAGCTTCTACTTCTGGTTTCTAGTTTCTTAATTTCGTCTGTTTTGGTTTTTTAGCTTTTTGGATTTTTGGGCTTTTTCTTTTCTTTTTTCTCTTTGGTCCTTTGCATTGTATGTGATTATATAAATTTTTATTATTTAATTATGCTGAAAAGACTAGCAGCAGTTACAATGCATTTTCAATCGCTACAGTGCAAAAAAAGCTAGAAACATAGGATTACAAGGTCAAATGAGCACTACCTAATTCCGATTCACGTCTACCAGGTGTCTCTCTACTCTCCTTTGCTTCTCTCCGTGAAGTGTATTTGACACCCTAAACATTGGTCAAACGTCCCAAACTATGAAATCAGACATTTCACTCTCATACTTTACCCACACCCACTGGTTGGTATGTCTATTGCTCTTTTTGATCTACATGTTTCTATGTGGATTTGGGTATAGGTCACTAACTAGTCCTGGAAATACATTTCATTGAAGGAAAGTACTACTTGGCAGATTCCAGTTACCCAAACAAGGAGGGATTCCTAGCTCCATATAGGAATCAATTGTATCACATACCCGATTTCGCACGAGGTGCACGATTGGTTGGAGTGAAATAAAATTTTAACTACCACCACTCCTCCCTTTGGAATGTGATTGAGCGTGCATTCAGTGTTTGAAGGAATACGTGGCACATTCTATTGAGCGTGCCGAGCTACGATGTAGAGACACAGAAGAGAGTTATAGTGGCGATTATGACTTTACATAGCTTCATCATCAATTTAGCGAAGCCTGATAAGGACTACTTGGACATCGACGATGACAAGGGCTATGTCATAGGCGAGAGCGGGGACAAGGAGTCGTCAGCTAGTAGTGTTAGGAGGTGAGGTCAGACAGACCCATGGACGTGCTTTGAGATAGCATCATGCTTTGGTAGGATGAGTTGCGGTTTCGCATGTTTCCTGCTTGTATCCATATGCTCGAGTACTTTCTGCCTACCGCACATGTTTTCAGCTCTCACCCGCCCTCGCCCAACCAAGCTTTCAGAAAATAGAATCTTTTTTAGATTACAAAGAAGGAAGCACACTCACTCACACCATACATATACACAGTGGTGGATCCAGGAAATTTTTTTGGAGGGGCTGAAGTACCTTCAGCTCGACTTCAGCCCCTTCTACATTATACATCCATGGCTAAAAATTTAGGGGGGCTCCAAGGGTCCGGTAGCGGTAGGGGGGGCTCGAGCCCCCCGGCCCCACCGCTGGATCCGCCGCTGCATATACACGCGTGTGCACCCTACTGAAATACAACTAGATCTAGAGCGGAGGTCGCTGGATAGGCAAGTGTTTTTTCACCGAATACATATGCATGTGTGAAGATAAGCACACATGTCGACCCTAAGATTCGAACATAGGCAAGCCAGACACTCCACGGCAGTTGTAACCAACTGAGCTAAGCTCAGTTCTTCGGAAAACGGAATCCATTTGTGTTTTTTGGCAGCCTGGCTAAGACCACTTTTGGCATCCCACCGGCTTGGCCGAAAACCCTGCCCAGCCAACCAAACATTGACCGTAGGTCTGACAGCCTAAGTGAAATCTGGCCCAAAGAACTGGCCCGTGACTATTTTAGCCCAAGTTTTTCTTTAATCGCGTACCAACTCAAAACCTTGACCTCAGCACTCCAACACCAGCTATGCACGAGTAACCATGCTCAGCTATTGCTTTGAGAAGATCACAGGCTCACAGTAAAGTATACTCCAGTTCATATCGGTTCTTCCAGTACATGGACATGCAGTTCATATCGGTTCTTCCAGTACATGGACATGCCAACCACTTTCCCTTCGCTTTTCTCGCTTCAATCAAGCAACAAATTATAGGCCACTGCCTCCATTTTGCCTGCAATCCTCACGGTTTCCCAAAACATGAACTCCAAAAGTGCACATAGACCCCGGCAGGGCAACCATTATGAGCATTTCATAAGTAACTGTGCCCCACAGCGTTTGAACCATACAACAAGTAATGCAATGGTAATGTCCAAACAAGTTTAATACCTAGATAATCTTAGACTAGATTGCAGTAGCTGGCCATGCAATTGCGTGGGTGTTTTTGTTATCTTTGTACTACATTGTCTGAGAAAAGATTCATGCTTTGTCTTTTGTCTTCGTCCCGCTGCGGTGGCTGCGAGAGCTGGAGGGGTTCTAGGCCCCTCACCTGGGGCTCCTCGTCCATGAAATCCACGGCCTGTGGAAGATCGTCGTAGTTCACCATCTGGCTCGGCGCCGAGGCAGACGCCGGCTGCAGCACCACGAAGTGTTCTATGTCAGGGTGTGTGCTCGCCATGGCCAGCCTGCAGTTGAAGAGCTGGGATTGCAGGACGGAGAGTTGGCCCTGGAGGAGCGCTACCTGTCGTTGTACATAATTCCGATCAGAAGAAAGAAGCTGTGGGAGGGATCACACTGTCGCTTTGGTACTGTTGTATTAACTTTTAAAAGCTATTTTTCTCTAGTAAATAACTTTTTATAATACTTAACTTTCAAACAGAGTGTCTTTTCAATACAACGTCTAATTATCAATTGTAATACATATTGCAACGACTTTATTTATATCGGTCAAAATTACACGCAAATATCTCTCTACAAGTTGTTAATATTTATAAACCAAAACCAAAAGCCAAATCCAAAAAACCTATATGTATATTAATTATAATCCTATAGCATAAATTCTTTCTTCTTTTATGACCGGCAAAAGAACCTGAAAATTATTTGACCAAACTTTAGGGACACCGGTGTGGTCTAGTGGCATAGCACAAGGTTGTGGTGTTTGAGGTCATCAGTCCGAGTCGTCACTCTTCTTAAAATCAAACCAATCTCTCTTTCTCAAATGGATGTACAAAAGTACCTGAATGTATAATCGTAATTTGTATTAGAGTGCAGTCATATATATAGTCCAACGATTCAGCGGGTAAGACCGATCTGTTGATCAATATCATCAGGAAGAAACTGAGAAGATTTATGCACGTTGCTGTCCTTGTTTTCAAGATCGTGTGGTGTAATGACCTGGTGCTGGAGGGCAAGGATCGTGCCGACGCTGCCGTAGACGGGGTCGGCGATGCGCGCCTGCGCCTCGTAGCAGACCGTGCGCGCCGTGTCCCGGCGCAGCGCGACGGGCACCCGCGACAGCAGCTTCGCCACGTTGCTGGCGCCGAACACTCTGTGCACGGCCGCGAAATGCGCCGCGCCGGCGCCGCGCCCCCTCCCGCCGCCGCTGAAGTGCGGCGCGAACACGCAACCCGGCACGCACCGCCGCCGCAGGAACTTGCACGCCCCGCACGGCGCCCCCGGCCCCACCGGCGCCGACGACGCTTCCTCCGCCTGCCCCACCCCGGCTGGCCGAGCCGCCACGGCACCGCCGCGGTTCTTGCAGGGTGGCTGCATCGCACCACGCATGTCATACGCGTGCGTGCGCCGCGCGCGCGGTAACAAAGGCGAGCGAGGAGTTTAAAAAGGCGCGCGCGCGCACCTGGTGGTGGCGCCGCGCGGTTATCACTCCGCGAGCTAGCCACGCAAGATTTATGAGGGCCGTGCCGCGCGGGGTGCTGCACTGCTGCTGCTCACGCGGTGTGGCGCGCGCACATCCCACGGGGAGGGAAGCGAAGCAGCGAACGATGTTGGTTTGGGAGTTGTTTACTTGTTGCTCAGGGGGCAGTGAGACAAAGGCCCGGTTCGGTTTCTAATTTTCGGAAATTGGAAGCCGTAGAATACATTGATTTTTTAACGTGATTTTTTTCTTTTTTCCTTTACACTATATGTGAAGATATAATAGTTTTTTCTTTATTTTTTTTAATTTAATACATCAGTTAAAAAACTAACAGCTATTACAGTATTATTTTAGCCAACAGATATAACAAAAAAACTATTAGTAGAAGTCATTTTGAACTGGACGTAAAGCCATCGGTTGCAATAGGTTGCAGTTCCTCAAATTTCTCATCGTAAGATGAAGCACAACTATTGATCACGATCACGGTACCTCACCAAGGTCCAAACCCGTGCTCGTCTCGCAACGACTGCATGTAATGCGAATGGTACACACTATCAAGCTGAATACTCCGTCCATTATGACCGGGGGAATGCCTCGCAGACGCCGCTCGCCATGTCGCCACTTCAGCGCTTCGTGCGCGTGGCGGGAATCTTCAGATGGTCGGAGACCCATTTTTGTGAAAACCCCCTTTGTTTTCCCAAAAATACGTAAAGGATCTTGGTTCTCGCGAAAAGGTCCCTACCAATTTTTTTAAGACGCTTTTTTTTTTGCAAAAACACCCCTCCACTTCTTCGAAATTTTGTATATTTTGCAGGATAGCGCCCCACGGTTTTCTAAATTACGTGCGGGTCCTCGTTTAGTTACGTACAGGCCCTCGATTTTTTTACAAAAAAGACCTTTGACTTTTTCAAAAATACACATGTGCCCTCGATTTTTTTAAAAAAGCTCCTCACGAATTATCGCCTCTTTTACTTCGGTACATACGGTGGCTGGCGCGGCGTGAGCCTATGAGGCTAGTACAGCTTACAGCATGAGGTATCGGACAGGGGCGGATCCAGCGGTGGGGCAGGGGGGGCTCGAGCCCCCCTACCGTTACCGGACCCTTGGAGCCCCCCCTAAATTTTTAGCTATGGATGTATAATGTAGAAAGAGTTGAGGTCGAGCTGAAGGTACTTCAGTCTCTCCAAAAAATTTTCCTGGATCCGCCACTGGTATCGGAGACTCACGGCAGAACTGCTTGAGACTAAGTGATGCATTCTTAGTGTCTTGAAAAAGTGGATGTTTGTGTTTTAAGAGATGCAGCAACTCGAGAGCTCTCACGTAAGTAATGGTGGCATGAGTAGCACGGAAGAAACAAGCACTCTAGGAAAAGGAAATGAAAATCTGTTTGGGTTCAAGGAGCGAGATGAAGCAAGGCTGTTTTCTTGGTGAGCTCTCACCGAAACTCTTCTTAGTCAAAGGATCCATCAACTGAAGCAGGAAATGCGTGCCCAACTGCCCACACGAATCAGGAGCATCTTCATTTTTTTAAAACAAGATCAGGAACATCTTTATTAAAATGACTCTCTAGCCTTTGCTGCACACACTATGCTATGAGCAAAAAGAAATATTAAAACGGGCAAAAAAAAAAAATGGATAGCCGGAAAGATTTTTTTTTTTGGCAAGTGCCAGATAAGACGGTACAAGGCTATGGAGCATGAAATGGCCAAGGCAGCCAGTACACTGGCCTGTTATGAACGAAGTATCTTCTTATCGCACCATGCCAATTTATTGTGCAATAGAACTTCTCGTGAAAGCCAATATTGTTGTAATGACAGTACACAATCAAATTTGTTCGGAATGAATCACAACAGATGCCATGAACTCTTAAGTTTCTTCTGAAGGAAGTACACCAGGACAACACAAGCTTCCGCAAAAGCACGGCAAGCCCTTAGGCCTTACTCTAGCATCCCCATAACTGAAGGTGAGTTCTTCTCCTTCCATGATATCTGTTGCAGCAAAAAAACAGAGTCTTGGGAGCAGTGAACCTGAGCTCCTTACTAAGACAGGCTGCAGGTTGCCTCCATCACATGAATGATTGATAAAACGGGCCACATTTCCCACTTTTGTTGCATCAATGTTAACTCTCAAGCACGCTTTCCCAGAAGGAAGATGCTCTCGTATAACAACGAGTGCAGGAGAGAGCTTACCAACAGAAGCAAGCTCATCGTATAGCCTCTGCCGCCTCCGTGCTTCTTCTGTTGTCAAGAACTCACCTGTAATTCAAACACAGATAGGATAGACAAAGTAAGTTCTAGCAACTTACGTATCAACATCAACAGTCGTAAACGATAAATCAATGCAAACTGAAACTGGCAAATAAAAAGTTATATGAAGATGCCGTGAGGAAAAATTGCATTCAGCCCTTGTATAATTCCTACAATCATTACATTATCTTTCCAATCAATGACTGGAAAACGATCAGCTCAATACACCATCCAGAATATGAACTAATCTAGTCACCATGTTCCTCCTATAACCAAACATAAACACACCCGGCCCAACCAAAACAACTTTCTGAGCAGTCCTTCCCAATCCAAAAAGGATTTCAGATGTTAGCACAGGATGAAAGAAAAGCACATACTACAAAGCTTAGTGCAGAAAAAAAAACTGTTTCATCCTAATGCGACCTAATAAACCGATGAGAAAGCATCAGTAGGCCAACGTCAACAGCTATTTGGAACTGAGGATGTCTATTTTTAAGGTAATATGCTTTTTCAAGTATAAGTCACATTTTTAAACTATTGAATCGATATAGAATTCAACACATGCATATACATCTCAAAGCTAATATAAAGGCCAAGAAAATCGACTTAGAGTTAACAAAAAATCACACGACTTACAAATAGCAAAACCATTTGGAGATTACCCCAAACTCGACAAACTCACAGATGTTGCAAGGAAGGTAAAGATGCCGAGGGGTCACATGAATCTTCAATGATCCCATGGCCTTGCTAATTAACCATTAGAACCCCATCGTGCCATGGAAAACCACCGGCGGCGAGGAGCGCCGCCGGCCATCTCCAGTGAACCTCAGTAGCTGTAAACCCCAAAAATGGAACCTCCTTACTCCCAAGAACCCATCCCTGCGCTTAATTGCCATCGGCGACCTTCGCTGGAGCAAGTGCCAGTCCCTTGCCGCCGTGCTTTGCTTGGGTGTTTTGTAGCGCCAGAGGAAGAAGACGAAGGCCGAATAGGCCTTGGACTAGGCTGATTCGGCCCATGGGCCCAAACCCAAGCAGGCGACCAAACACTGTAGCCAGCACTATTCATAACTCAACCCGGCACTATTCCAACCAGAGCTCAATACTGTTCTAGACCCATTACAGTACAAATCCGTTACAGTTCACAGAAAACCCGTTAACATATGCATATACATTTCGACCGTTGCGAGCCTATTTAAACCATTCCCAGCTCCGTTTCACCAAACCAGACTCCGACAAAACCCAAACCCATGCTTATTTGGTTTTTCTTGAATTTTATTCCTTTTTATTTTATTTTTCTAGTTTGATTTATTTCAAGGACAAACTTATTTAGCTTATTTGTTTGTGCTAGCTCCCAACTTCACCGAGCCAGCCGTCCAAGGACAAAGTCAAGACTTTAAAGACTTCGAACTAGTGAAATATTTTGAGCAGCAAGGCAAGTCACATATTTTTAATCATATTGAACCTACATTGTTTAAATTATTTACTTACCAGTACTTTCATTATTATTATTATTATTATTCCTGCACTGATATTTAATTAAAATAATGAGGCTTTGATTTGGTTTGGTGGCAGTGCCATAACATACTGGGTTTGTTAGTTTGTGGTCGGTGGCCTTACTTATGAAAAGTAAATACTAGAACTTTATGTTGAGTAAAGAACAAAAAGTCAGTCAACCACAAGTTTGACTTGTCAGACCTGGTCAAGTAGCTGCTTGATTCGATTGAATATCTACAGGATGGTTTGCTGTTTCAGGGGTAGAAACAGCCCGTATACAACAGGGTGGCTTCGAAGCAATATCTTCCATACTTAACAACGGTAGATACACTCATAGTCGGTTTTGTGGTTTCCACTTTGGCTAGTGGATTACTAACAATGAGTGCCCTAGAGCTTATCGGGTAGAAGCTAGAAAGAGGAGAGCAGTGAAAGACTTTGTTATCTCAGCTCAATTGCATGCTATTTGTTGCATGTTTATAACATGATATTAAGAGTTAATATATCTCATGGGTAAAACTGGGTAACTCTGCAGAGTTAAATTAATAGTATTCGGATGCATCATGCTTTCGGTAAATGACGCTATGTTTAATTGGTGAATCAAACAGTAAGGTATAAGCAGCTTTATTAATGTTTTAATTTAGTATTCAAATTGTTTAAACCCCTTTTTACTAGCAAGTCAACCTTTGCTTTAGAAACTTATTTTCAATTAAACATGCATCCACAAATGTAAAATTAAATACAACATATCCACATCTCTTGAAACAATGATAAATAGTTAATTGGTTGTACTCATTACTTGCTAAACCATCAACAGAAGAACCATGGGATGTAAATGAAGAACCTACCACTGAAGAATTTGAAGAATCCTATAGTATAGATGATCAGTGATTTTAAGTCTCGTTCTTGCTCAGACACGCTTGTGTAGTTTTTCCTTTGTGTTGTAATATAAGTTTGGGCTTGAACGCCCCGCTGTGCTAAAAACCTGGCTGTTATGCTGTAATAATGTAATAAAGTTTGCATCTTATATTGTAAATATATGTTGGTACGATGCACATTCATATACACCGCAGCTGAACAATTTTAGACAGCTATCGGGATTTCTAACGGTTCCAGAAATAGGTTAGTTACAGTTCATAACAACGTTGCACATTTGGCAATCAAAGCATTCATTCATCGACTGTTTTTGGGCAGGAAGCTCATTGGGACTTAGAGACTAGAGAGGACGTATTCTACATTACCGGCATACTCGCAGACGAACTGGCCGCGGCTGAGGGCCTCGTCGGCGTGCAGCCCCCACCCTTTCTTCAGGTGGCGTACGACGCGCAGTCGCACCGCGACGCCGCGCTGGGTCCGCCGGTTGCTGCACGTGGGCTCGCACGCGCACCCGTCGCCGCACTCTCTGAGGCACCCCATCCCAACCCCCGAGGAGCCCACCGCCTCGGCCTCCGCGTCGGCGCACGCGCACCGCACGAAGCCGCACTCCCCCCGCGCGCACGCGCACCCGGCCGAGGGGAAGCCGTCTAGGTGGGGGCGGGCCCAGGTGGGGCCTGGCGGCCGGGCCCACGTGCAGCCCCACGGCTGGGCATAGAGGGAGGCGTGGGAGGGGGTGAGGGAGAAGGGGGTGTAGAGGAAGTAGGCGTAGGGCTTGCAGTCGACGGGGTTGTCGAAGGGGATGGGGAGGGGCTCCAGGCCGCGGGCCGCGTCGGCCGCGCGGCGGGCGGTGACGGCGGCCGCGGCCGCGCGTAGGGCGCGGCTGACGGAAGCCGCGGTAGCAAGGTCCGGCGGCGGCAGCCACGGCAGGACCAGCTCCGCCAACTCGCTGACGGCACCGGGCGCTGTTGGGTTTCCCATCCCGGCCAGGTGTGGATTGCGGGGTTCCATGATAGCGCGATGGGAAATCGTACTCATATGTTAAGGAGATAATTGATCTTTTTGCCACATCTTTTATTGTATTTAATGATTTGTCTCATAATATCTCATTGACATGTAAATTCAAGACCCACATGTCAATAAAACAAATCATCAAATTCCATATTTATATATGAGGCAAATCCTCCAATCCGTCAGCTTTTAATTTTAGCTTCTGTTAAAAGATACTTACTATACATCAGATCTATTTTTAAACAGCTTTTGATTTTAGCTTTTATTAGAAGATACTATATAGCTATAGCAAAAAATTATTAACCACAGACTAAAAGAATAAGGCGCAAGAGTGTGAGGGCATTGTGTTATATTGACCATGAGAATCATCTTACTTTGCTCAGAAAGGCTAGGTCTTTATACACACAAATTTCAACAATCCTTGTTCGAGGCTAAGTACGCTGAAACTCAGGATCTTTTGTAAGGCAGCCAGTGACATAACAAGATGTATCGGCTTATGCGTACAAACTATATTTGTTAAGAACAACCAAACGGAAGCATATGAGATTCCTTGTACGCAGCAACTAACAGGTTGGAGTCCCATCGGTCGAGAACTCAAGCAGGCAAGTTCTAGCTTAGGGTATAGTACAGCGTCAAAGATGGTATGGGCTTCAAGTAGCATCAGTGTCCTCTGTAGACTTCTTGTATTCAGGCTTGAGCTCATGCGTTCCTTGATTTGGTCCTCGCTTGTTGTAGACGCAAAGGTCGTTCAGTATCTCTTTCAGGAATTGCTGCATTGAATCAAGTGCAGACAATTGGTAAGTGATGAACTGGATATAAGAAAATGCAGCAACTGTAGTAGGGAACCAACATTTTCTCAAGAAATGCTTCCCCTTGAGCAGAAATAGGAGAAAGTTGAGAAAAATACCTCTGGTTGATCAGTTTCTTGCATTAGCTGCTTTAGTGACCAATTCGGCTGCTTCTCAAAAAGCTTGAATAGGATATTTTCCAGTTCCCTGCGATCCCTTCGTGTTCTTTTCATGTCGGACGGTTTTGCTGGTATTGGCTTCTTCTTCTCCTGACAAGAACAAAAAATACTAGTAATGAGATTCCTTATTATCTGCATGGTCATTATTTTGAATACGTATTCTAGGAATGTTTTTTGCCAAATAGGTAATTGTTGAGAACAGAAGTATGTTAGGTATGAGACAGAAATCCCAATTTCAGAAAACAGCATCAAAGCTAAAATTACCAACCAAAGTAACAAGACGTTAGACATTGGGAGTTGCCTTAGCTATCTTGATAAAGAACTTACCTTTGGACCAGATGGTACCAGACCAACCATGCCAGGCATTGGCCTCATGCCCATTCCATGGTCATTCTCAAGTACCTACAGAAAAAAGAAGGTGAATTTATATAATAACACTTGAGAAACAGACAAATGAGGTAAAACCATCTTAAAACTCTTAACCTGCACTTTTCTAGTTTTAACCATAGACTTTTTAGTCCTCTCACGGCATAACTTTCCATAGTCCACAAGATTTTCTCTGTGTGGTTCCATGTCAAATTTGTGCTCAACTTTCCCTTCACATGCAAGCTTCTCTGTAATAAGTAGGGGTTATAACTTCGTGATACAGAAATCAAGCTACTACTATGTTGTTCGGAGTAAACAGCTTGCATTGACATTACCCATGGAAATAAGTAAAAGAAAATTTCCATCCAAGATTTAATAACTGACCCATTCTCATCCTGGGTAAAGTCCATCTTATTGTGATAGAAATGAAGAGAAATAAATAAGATGTAGTTAATGTAACAAGGATACCAATTGTCATACCAAAAATTCCAATCACTTTATTCATTTTGAAAAATTCTAAAGCGGATATGTAGGAAATAGAGAAATTCCACCCACCTAAGTAAAGAATTGTTACAAATAAAGAGGAAACTAATCAGAAACAAGAAAAAACCATATTTGATACCGTAAAATTTCCCATTTGGCCAAAGAAGAAACTACAAAAACCAGAAATCCTATAGGCTGGCGCCAAAGATTCCATCCAAAAACCCATATTTTGGATGTGCTTCAACTATATCAATTGAACTGTTGGACAATCATAGTCGATAATAACAGCACAATTCCCACAGCTATTGCAAAACCGTACATGAAACCTTAGCTTCATTCAGCTCCTCTATGATTAGTAAAAAGGAAAGGACTGTTTAGGTATTATCCCCCTGGGCGTAGACAGAATTAGGTAAGATAAGGATATATTGGACCAATTCAATTCCATCTGCTAGAATAAGAAAAAGGTGCTTCCAAATTGATCTCATCCTTTATAATGATAATTTATCTTTGTTCAGCAATAACTTAATCTTGCAATAAAACACTCTTCCTTGAAAGGTATGGCTGACCCAAATATGGGCCATAGAGGCGTAGTTCTAGCAATATCAGTTCAACATGGTGCATATGATGAGTGGTAGAGGAGATTCTAATCTAAAGGCAGCAGAATTAAATGTAGTTAAGATGCCATTTAGACTTGACAAGATATAACTATGGAACTGTACGAAAAATTGGAGGAAAAGTAAAACCAGTACAGCCAAACAATGGTGATTGCCGTAACCTCTTCATGGGTAACAGGCATGATGAGGCAAAAGCTTAATAGAACCTTAAGCGTTCGTCAACACACAAATGGGATATCTGATGTATAGCACGATCATGTACTAACCAAAGCTTAGCGATATACTCTACAGTTTGACAAATACCTCAATATGTACAATCAGAACATGGACCATGCCAATAACCCCAGATAGTTGGGGCCTCAGGAGTCAGAACTATAAAAACAACTAAATGACATCACTTCCTAGTTCCTAACCAAGGTCTGGGAACAGACAGCAAACCACTTACAAATAATTGCAAGTGAGAGGTTCTCCCATGAATAAATGATGAAGGCAGTTTGGTCAAGTTAGCTAGCATGCGGTTACTAATTTCTGAACCAAATTTGGTAATGTAATATATATTATTACATTAAGAAGCGCACAGGTAAAACCAAGCATTGTTTATTGCTCACTTACAACAGCAACAGATTTCATTGTTGTCTATAGAAAAAATTACACATAGAGACGGAGCTATACATGCGAACATCATAAAGAAAGTGAAAGACTGCATAGTTCCTACCTTGGTTAGACTCAGAAAACACACACATCGGCACAAAATCCTTGAACATATTCAAAGAATAACTCTTTGGTGTATTGCCATTGTCCGTTTGAGCCATCTCCATCTTGAACTGTTATTTCACAAACAACATGTAAGAAACATAGCTACCATAACAAGGGCACTGAAAAGAACACTCTTTACACATTTTTATTGAACAGGGCTGTCTTAGAGCGACTGAAAAAATTAGGACACACACACACATAGAAAGGGCATGGATGGGAGGCATTTATGTGTAGGTATAGAAACTGACAATCAACTTGTACGTGAATAGGGGAAAGACAAATTTAAGAAACTACCGTCGATGTCTGAGCGTGTTTAACCACCAAGGATAACATAAGTTTGTAAGCTTCACTGTACAACATAATGAGACATCTGAAGTTAATTACACAGTTACATTGTATTAAACCCTCTTACGGTTTATTTCAGTCCAGAAGGTTGAAACAGGTGTTGTTTTATGCCTCAAAATTGCAAAGGCTTTTCTCCCAGGAATTATGATAAGAGTTGTGCTCATCATTCATCAAAGTATTATATCTGGAAAATTCTGCATTAACACCCATATTTTATATACCGAGGGGCCAAATCAGCTGGATATACTTGCTTGAATTCATAAAAGTTAAGTTGCAAAAAGCGACTACTTATTCCTCATGGCACTTTGAGGTGATCCTAAGGTGAAACATACAGACTACAGAGCATAAACATTGAGGTGGCGTTTGGATACAGGGGATATGAGGGGTGGGATAGATCTAAAGCCATGTTCAAAAGAAAACAGTAACGCAACCGAAGCCAGAATAATTCACCTTTTCTGGTTATGCCGCTGGCCTACTTTAAAAATGGTTGCATATGAAAGGACAAAATCAATTGTTCTGAGGGAGAAAAATCATTAGTTCATCATTTAGAAAAGGAACTAATCCCAGTAGGGATTTGTGGAATTGTTTCAGAGCTCAAGATGATCATAATTACACAATGAAATCCATATACTGAACTGCGTATTCCATAATAATAACCTAAGCCTAAGCAGGCTCACTACTCAAATCAACATAGCTTTCCGCAGCAAACCCTAGCTCCCTCAAAATCGATCCGCTGCACCTCCCCGCGATCATTGGAATAACTTAGCCGCATGTTAAAAATCAACAACCCTATCCCCACAGTTCAATCCGCGGTACTCTAGAAAGCAGATACGGGTCTATCGAGCCGAGCCATGGAACAGGAGCGAACAGCGAGGCGAGAGGAGAGCAGAGGTAGGTTTGCCTGTAGCGACTGATCGTCGGAGCGGAGGGGGTCGAGGGAGAGGACGACCTTGGCGACGACGGGGTTAGGGTTGGGGTTGGGGTTGGGGTTGGCGCCGCCAGCTTCGGAGGAGGAGGAGGCGGCCGCTGCGGCGGTTTCCTGCCAGGCGCGGGAGACGACGGTCGGGCACTTCATGAGCCACACGGAGCGGTCGGCCCGTGCCGTCTCCAGGTGCTTCGCCTCCTCAGCCATCGCCGCGGGTCGGTGGTACTCCGGCGAGCGGTTCCTCTTGGAGCTTGCCCGGTTCGCCGGCCTGTTCGCTGGGATCGAGGGGATGGCTCGGCGAGAGCGAGATTTTGAGCTTGCTAGCCACGCCCAGTCGCCCACCGCGGCGCGAGGTGTTAAGAAAATGGGAACACACCGACGGCCGACGGGGATTGAGACAGGGTGGGCCAGGGGAGTTTCTGCTTGGGCCGTATGTGGTTACAAGTCATTGTCGGCCACGGCTGGGAAGTGGGCTTTCCATGCACACAGGCAAGCACTTGGGCCCAAAATTTCTCTTGTTTTCCCCTCCTTTTATTGTTCCTTCTGTCTTGAACTACTCTAGACCTTAGGCAAACCAAGTGGACATTTTCACCCTGCGTCTCTACCTCCCCAGAGAAAGGAACGTTGTGCTGTGTATCAATGTATTATTAGCACTAATCGAGTAGTCGTCACGATGCGTACAATCAATCATATATGAACACAGAGGTATATATGCGTGGAAGAGATATAGGAACACACATGAAAATACACTAGAGGATTCCGTACAGACATTTTCCTTGTTTAGTGTCGTGAGGATAATAGCGCGCGACAGCACGGGTAGATCATCCACTCCTTGCTTCTCTCTCCTACCTTTTTTTTCTCGAGTTCGCCGCCATTACTACCGTCGACCTTCATTGATCCGGTCTAAGGCTGTAAAAAAAGCTCGAAACTCGCGAGCTACTCGAGTTCGACTCGCTCTAGGCTCGATTCGAGCTCGGTTCGAGCTTTAAACGAGCCGAACTCGAGCTTGATCTCGAGCTCGCGAGCTTCACCGAACCGAACTCGAATAGTTCGCGATCCCCGATTCGAGCTTAAATAATAGTACATATTAGTTCTTACCGAGCTTACTCGAGCCGAACTCGAGCTCGAGCTTGTCTTATTATTGAAAATTAGTGTGTATTTGAATTATTTTGACTGTTATCGAGCTTATTAGAGCTGAGCTCGAACTTAAATTTTTTTTATTATTGAAAAATATTGCATAATAAATCATTTTAATTGTTATCGAGCTTCAACGAGCCGAGCTCGAGCCTACTCGAGCTTAGGCCGAGCCGAGCTCGAGCCCAGTTCCAAGCTCGGACCCCAACTTGAGCTCGGCTCGAGCTTCTACCTGGAAGGCCAAACTTGCTCGAGTTCGGCTCGTTTACAGCCCTAATCCGGTCAAAACATGAATAGGCTTGAAAATCACAAACATTTCATTGAAACCTCCGATCCCTAGGGCATCTCCAATGGTTATAGCTAGCAACTAACTATAAGACTTCCACATCATTTATATAGTACACACTAAAGCTAGCATTCTAAAGAACTATCTATAAGGATAGCTATTTGATACTTACATGCACACACAGAAAAGGACTAGTGCTTAGAGCAAGTATAATAAGAGGCTGTTAGAGCAGGTACAATAAGGCTTAGTCAGCAGGCTATAGCAAATATAATATCAACCAAATCTTACGTGGCAGAGAGAGAAAGGAAGAGAGAGAAGAAAGCTGGCTACTAAATTACAGCTAGCTATAGCACGTAAAAATATGTATTTCACTCTCTTACACGTGGGGCTAAATAGTTATTGTAATAGCTACCTTATTGTATGAACTATTTTTTTGAAGGCTATAGATGAAATGGACAAGTGTTATAGCCACTAGTTGGCTATACTATTGTACTTGCTCTTAGTAGGCTGTATGTTGACGTGGAGGAGAGAGAGGAGGAGAGAGAAGAGAGGTGAGCTGTAAGTTTACAGCCAGCTGAATCACAAGAACCAAGAAACTTTGTGAGAGAAAGAGGTGGGTCATACAGCCTTCAGCTAACTGTAAACTACTATATGAATGGACTGATAAGTGAGCTGTAAGTGTCCATACAGCCAGCTGAAGGCTGTATTATTAGTCTTGCTCTTAGGGCAAGTTTAATAGAAGAGGTGGCTGCCATCTCTAGGACTAGCCAAATAAGCAAAAAGAGTACAAGTGGCTCATGGTGGAGGTAGCTAATACAATAAGTTGAGTAGATGTTACCTCTACTAAAGCACTCAAACATTTAATATTTCACTAGAGGCGACCCTAACCCTTATTGTATTTGCTCTAAGAACTAGCATCGCCTCCAAGTCCTCGTATGATGTGCTAGAGGTCACCTCTTGCATGAGGGGCAGCTTGCCTCTCTCTCCTCTTGCCTCTCTCTTCCACTTAGGATTGTGCTGACGTGGATTTCGCTAGAGGCGACCTAGTCAGCATTATTGTACTTGCTCTTAAGGAAGAGCTGGCTCGCTTTTTTTTGCATACTCTCTTTCCTCCACATAGGATATATGCTGATGTGTACATGCATATAGCTAGCTGACTCAGACCATTGGAGATGCCCTCATGTACTGATGTACATCGATCGTACTTGCCAAGAAAAAACCTACATGAAACTAGCTGTCCCATTGAAAGTGCTTCCGACGAGATGGCACTGGCTAGTTGCTTAAAAACTTGCGCATCTCAACACGTGTCTAGACCGGGAGAAGTTTTTCCATCAAACGACTTCCGCGACAACTCTTCGTTGTTCCGGAGCTTCTTAGGGTCTGTTTGGTTGGCGGATGAGCTGATGCAGGCTGCATGCGCGTGGCCAGGCTGAGGAGTGAAGCTCCTCAGCCGCGTTTCTCCTCAGCCTGGCTCCAGTTGTTTTTTTGCATCCGCTCGTGCAGGCTCTCTCCTCCCCACAGCCAACCAAACACCATCTCTTTGCATGTGCGGGTACGAGCCACCCCGCATGCAGGCAACCAAACAGACCCTTAAGTGATGTCAAACTACTCTAGAATAGAAGTCTATTCAGTTTTTAAACTTCTGAATTGTTCAAAAGTTAAAATAAATGAGACGTATTCTTAAACTGGATTTTTCAAATGATTTTTTACATTTAAAATCATATGTGTTGCTCGTATTGACATCTTCGCCGTCCATTATTGTATAAAAAATACAAACAAAAATATCAATAAAAAATGCTTGGATCTAGACGTGTTAGATTAGGTGAGCACGCGCATGGGCCTGCTCCAACTAGTTTACGGCTCAAGCTTTTAGTTGTAACTTTTAGCTTATGGCTAAAAAAGAACTGTAACAGACTATTAGCTTTTTCTGAGAAAAAAATAAAGAAAAAACTTAAAAACATCGTTATATCGTTACGGATAATACAAATGAATAAAGAAAAAGTCAAAAAATCTCAAAAAGCTAAAATAAACTGAAATTAAAAATTAATATGTATATAATAATTTTTGACTTAAATAAATTAAAAACTAAAATAAATCATAAACTAAAATTCCCCGTGCCAAGCATGTTACTCGTGTCGCGCGGGGGCCGATCCAGTGGTAACACCGCACACACGTAGCGCAGCAGCGGCGCAACCTCCACGAGCCCGTCCCGCTCCGCCGCGCTTCCTGGTCGCACTAGATCCCCTTGCATCCCCCGTCGCGCGCTCGCTGTCCTCGCGCCCCCGTACTGCTCGTCCCCCAAACTCTATTGTCCCCCGCAACCAAAGCTCCACCTCCCCACGTCTTTCTCCCTCCCCCAATCCCTCCTCCTCCGACGATCCTCCAGAACATTCTCCCGTGGCGCCACCGACCCTAGCCTCGCGCCTCCCTGCGGACCGAATCTAGGGGTTCCCACCGCCGGATCACGCTGCGGAGGCCGCTCCGATGCTGCCGTGCGCGAGGTCGTTGCTAAGGAGGAGGGGCTAGCCTCTGCGAAGTGCGCGGAGGCGAGTCGCAGGCGAGGCGCTCGCCAATGCCAGCGCGTGGCCACGCTGGCGGGCTCGGCGCCGCGGCGCTGCTCGGCCGGTGTGCGATCCGCCGCCACGCGCGTGAGGCCGACCGGTTAGGCGGGTGGCGGTCGCGCGCAGACAAGGTGCTTCCTCGGTGTGCGGCGGCGAGGAGGGGAGCGTGCTCTCTAAGGTCTACGAGGAGAGCGTGATGGGGTATGGCCGATTGGACCCGTTGTTTTTACGTGATTGTTTTTGAAATGGAAATGGTTGGTGATGCAGTACTCGCGGAGCGGATGTTTGCGGTTGTCGCCACGGTGGATCTCTATGAGGATTTTGTGCCGTGGTGCCAGCGGTCGAGGATTATCAGGCGGTATGACAATGGTTCATTTCATGCTGAGCTCGAAATTGGATTCAAGTTCCTTGTCGAAAGCTATATGTCTCATGTGGAGATGGAGAAGCCGAAGTATATCAAGGTGAGAATTGTATAATGGACTTTCATCACGCTTATAGGTTATAACGTAGTATGAAGACCCAAACCTCAATTGGAATTAAAACTCTGCTTCTAAAAAAACTAGAATAAGAAAACTAACATGCACAAAAAATATTTCTAGAGTCAGCTGCATTTCGAGTGTCATCACATATGCAGTTGCTATTTATTTTCGTGTTGTAATTGCAAAACCACCAGTCCACCACCATGATTTAGTTTATTTGTCAATTGTCATGCTGACTGCAAATGGAAATACTATTCCAAAGATGTATTATTGTCACCTGTCAGAAATTGGTTCCTCGCTTCCTTGAATGGTTGATTGTTAGACGAGCTGAAGATAAAACTTCTAAGTTCTAACCCGGTTTCTCTATTGGTTGGCATAATGTGTTTGCCAAGCTAAACCTAAGGTTAGTTATATAATTTTAATGAAATATGTATAAATTCTTCAACCCCTTCCATTATCGACAATTTCCTTTTCTTAATATGGGCCAAAATTTCTTATATAGTCAGATATGATGTTACCTTAGCAGAACTAATAAGTAGTAAACACCTATTTAGTAGGCAAAGTTGGTTATGAACTTAAGCATTTCAGAGTTATACCAAATTCACAGTTTCAATCTGAGCAGATATTCTAGATTAACTGGTCATGGCCGTCGACTCAATCAGTAAGTTCTGTCTTGGTTGATTTTAAATGGCTTTTCTTATCTGTTGGTTCTAGCACTGACACAAACTGAATTGTTGGGAGGGAAGAATAGTTTTTTAGATATTGTCCTTAAATCATATCTTAGATATTCAGTTCATCACGCCGTTATCTATCCTGTGAAACCATCTTATCACACTGTTAAAATAGCTTCACCTATCCTTCTCGATAATGATACGCACCAAAGTTTGCTTGAAATGTAGGACTAATGCGATTCTGGTTGTATGAACTTGGAAATTTCTTCCTTTTCTCCTGTTCCTGGTTTTCTTAAACACGTTAAATCTTGGGAGCAGTTGAGTTTGATTTGTTATGATGATTTTCTAAAACCAAATATTTGATGGCGTAGTGTGAATGTGTGTTTGTCTCTGGGTGGATTTCTTTGATGGGTAGGAGAACTTTGCCTGAGAACTTGGGAGGTTGCAATTAATTGTGAGGTAATGGCATGTATATCAATTGTCAATCTCGGATGAAGTTTTTCCTTGGATCAGCTTGGATAATCTGCTTATGTTGGCATGCACCTTTTTCGCTAGGATATTTGTTATTTTGTTTGAGCAATTGCGTTTTTTTGGGGGGGGGAGCTCTAAATACTGAATGTTGGTACATATCTCTTAGGAGGAACACAATTCTTTTTGTTAACAAGGATGCTTTTTTGTATACATCTCTGGATGGTTGCTTCAAATGTAGTTGTGGTGTAACCATGTATAGGTGGCCAAAATATGAATTACTCATATATGTAGCCTCTTCCGAGAGTGTTTCTTTTTTTTTGGGTAATTTTTTGTTGTATCTGTGTTGAATACACAAAGTAGCAAAGTGGACCATTATTTCACTTTTATTAGTTACGACACTAATATGGCAGTTTTCTCTAGTACTATGTTAATCATACTTTTACCATTTTTAACATGATTGAGTAGTTGCATTGTTTTGTACTTTTGTGTCTGACTAGTATGCTTTGTTGCAGACTACAGCATCTGAAAGTGGACTTTTTGATCATTTGATAAACCTTTGGGAATTCAAGCATGGTCCTGTTCCTGGAACCTGTGACCTTTACTTCTTGGTCGATTTTAAGTTTCAGTCACCATTATATCGTCAGGTTAATCTTGTATGTTATGAGTGTGCACATCTAGTGCCTTCATTTGGTTCTTATTTCTCAGTTCTTATGAAGCTTTTCGGCGCAGGTTGCATCCATGTTCTTCAAGGAGGTTGTTTCCCGGCTAGTGGGCTCATTTAGTGATCGTTGTTTTAGAATTTATGGACCTGCCATTCCTGTGCTGCAAAATACTTATGGGCAAGGATGATAAACAAAGATAACCCAATTTTGAAGGATGTACTCTTCATGGGTACCCGCCTCAGCAAATTGTAACAGAGGATTCCTGGCAGAAGATGCATAATTCTTCCTTTGTTTCTGATGTCACAGTACCGTTAAGAGGGTGAAGGAAATCAACCAGAATTTTCATTCTTTGGCTATATCTAAGATGATTTTTTTTTCATGTATTACGAAATACGCTTCCCATGTGTAACAACAAAATGGTCCCTCACGCGATTGTTTACTCGGTCAACCAGATCTTCCTGAATACTCTTTTTGTTAAAAAATGTATGTCATTCTTAAGGTCACAGACATAAATGTTTTCCCCTACTGATATTATGGGAACGGCAACCTGTGACAGTGTTGACTTCCCTGATCATAGGATCCGTATCCGGGATCCTCAGATTCTCCCAGAACATAATACACAATAGGCAAAGCACAAGTGAAGAGGATTGAATAAATCCTTATTGAATAAATCTTTAGATATGATTTTAATATATACTTAAGGTCAAGGGACGTTTAGTCGTAAACCTCCAAAGATTACTCTCTGATAACAACTAACCATCAGGCGTTCCTTCTTTGACAATAACTATCTCATCGATTAGATGCGCTGGTTCTATAAGGTGTCTTCCCTGGTAATCGAGCAATTCACATGCAATCAATCAGTTTTAATCTTAGACGAATCGATATCTCATTAAATTTAGTGTAATTAGGACTAGTCACATGCCTTGGCAAAGAACTATTCTGTTATTCTCTTGTTTAAAACTGGTTGAGACATGAAAAACATCCTGGTCGTAATCTCTCCTCTCCACACGTGTCCTATCCACTGAAAAGAATTCCCTAGCGACGGTCTTTTCCCTATGATCTTTACTATCGGCCGAAACTTGAGTATGAATATGTTTCGAGAAGTATTATTCATGTCTTTAGTTCTCAGCAATTTTATGACCAGCTAAGATAAAGTTTATAAATAAAAAACACTTATTGTTTTTTGCACACATTCTTGCATAGTTCGTTATCATCCATGTCATTAACAAATTTTATGTCAAATTTGACCTCATATTGGACTATAAAGTATTTTTATTGTGGAAATGGTATCCGAAGCTAGTCGAAATCATCTATTAGCTCTGATCAATGTGATTTTTTAGTAACAACTCGATCCTTTCTATAACATAATCAGCATATACTCAGTTCATTAGTTGGAACAAATTACTCTTTGAGTTCTTGGTCTACTGCTTTCTTAGTAAGTACTGCTATTAAACAAGTAATTGGTGGCTAGGAATACATGAGTACTCAATGAATTGAGAAATTGACATAAGTTTTACTGATGGTAAAGATAAGTTTTTTATATGGTAATTTTCATATTACATAAACATTTGTCTACTCATCGGAAGCACTGAACTGGTCGTTGTTCGATGGAGACTCGACCTTCATCTGCTCAGCAACCTTATTTCCGAAGGGTTTCACCTTTTCGAAGAACATGGCTGCATCCTCCTCCAAGCAGTTGAAATCTGTCTCGGGTACTTGGAGGTTAAGTGTGGGTCTAAAAGATTTAAGCTTTGATAGGGCAAAGCTAACTCCATCAGCCACAACATCTCTCATCGTTTGCCTGTGGTTGCTCCGAGAAGTAGCGAGCTGGCTTTGAAGGGTCTCGAGCTGTCTACTAAGGCAGTTTACCTTCTCTGCCCGCTCCCTTGAAAATGATTCAAATGCTTCCACCCCTATGTTAGCAAGCATCTTGTTGAAGGCAAGTATCTTCTCTTGGAAATTCCTTTCATGCTTCTTCTTCTTATCCTCTTCAAAACCACAAGTTTTCTCTAATCTTTCTAGCTTTAGGGTTTACTCTACATGAGTAGCCCAAAGTTAGATAAATTAAATTACAGGTATAGTAAACTAGTCAGATTAACAATCATTTACCATGGTTCTTCTTCTCATATGCTTCCACAGCCTTCTTGTGCTTGAGGATGCTTCCATTAAACTTGGTCGACTAGCTTTTGATTGACTAGTCTTTAGCCTTGCAAATTCCTCAAGTTTCACAATAACAGTTTCTTTGGGCTAA
Organism: Dendrocalamus sinicus; assembly: GCA_036346575.1. Taxonomy (NCBI): domain Eukaryota; kingdom Viridiplantae; phylum Streptophyta; class Magnoliopsida; order Poales; family Poaceae; genus Dendrocalamus; species Dendrocalamus sinicus. The sequence goes on along the minus strand of CM070643.1, from coordinate 17,086,706 downwards.
GCCTCTATTTTAAAGCTTTCTAATTCTGTCAACCACAACAAGGAAAGACTTAAGAAAAAGCAAAGGTTAAGAAGCAACAAAAAAAGTTTAAAAGATGATACTTACTCTTCAATTGAAGGCTTTCCTTTTTCAAGAATGATGTTTGCCTAGTCAGTTCTCTGACCACAATGACACTCTCCACCATATGCTAGAAAAAGCAAAAAAAAACTTAGAAAAGTTTCGAAAAAATAAAAAAAGTATCATAAAGAGCACCACGAGATCTGTCTTCGATTGATGGTCCGTGATTTTCCTCCACCATAGCTCATTGAGCCTTTTGTTGTTAAAGATTTGGAGTTGGCCGAGGATATCCTTTAGGTGAGGAGACTTCCTGACCAAGAAAGAGCTCTCCACCTCAGGACCTTCAAAGAAAGGAGGAAGTATACCTCCTCGCTCCTCTATGACCACTTATTCCTCTGCAGCAGTCAAATTCTGCTGAGATTTCTCTTCTGCTTCTATGAATCTATGTCCTTTTATGGGGTCAGAGTAACCAAAGGTTCTTGAGTAGCAATAGATGTTGATCCTTCCGCCAGCTCGGGGCCTGCTTCGACTACTCCCTCTTTAGGAGTTTCCTCACAAGGAGTACTCGCATCGGGACTGATCAGAGTACTAGAGATGCTCCGAAGAAAGAAGAACGGGAAGAGAAAGTAAGGACTTCATATATAAAAAAACATCAGAAAAGCTAAAGGTATGAATTTACATGAATTTTTTATTAGCACATACCGAGTCTTCTTCACTTTGAAGTTAAAAATGCCATGAAGTGTAGTCCAGAGCACATGCTTTTCTTTTTTTCGATTGACTTCACCAGTTCTATACTGATAGGACTGGTCGGACGCTTTGAGTGCTCTGACCAGATAAGTTTATCATTAGTTAGATCCTCTATGGGGAGGGGTCGGAAGCAGTTTCTCCGACCACCTACTCGGAGGTCTTAACTCCTTCGATCGTCGGTGCAGTTGTTTTCTTCAGTGCTTGGGGAACGACCACCCTGTTGGTCACAACTGCTCCAAAACCCACAAGCCATGAACTTTGTTTTACAGTCGCAATGGCTCCAATCAGTGGCTCCTCTCTCTCTCTTCCGCCTGATCACTAACTGAAGTTAGCTTGGCGATGAAGTTTTTTATCTATGAAATATATTTTCGTCAGTGCCGTTTCTCTGAACTCCTTATAAGAGAATGGGTAGGTTTGTAAGAGAAACTTTTGGAGGCATAGTAAAAGCCTACAACCAAGGGGACTCCACTCTTGAATAATTGTGTGGTCGTCAGGGTAGTCATAGAAGTAGTCAGAGTAGCGACCGAGAGAATATCCAGAGTAGTTGACGATGGAGCCAAGTTTGATCTCGAGAACCCATATGACTTTCTCATGCTTCTCTGCCTCTTGGGACTCGGAGGAGCATCTCCCGAGCTCTCAGATAGCTCACCATACTCCAACCCGACCATCTGTATATCATAAGAGCATTGTAGCACACCGATCGAAAAATATACAATTGATAAAAAGTGTTATTTTTTACCTCGAGTCTTTTAATCCTCTCTTCTAGAGAGGTAGTAGCCAAGATCAAGGGCACCTTTGTCTTCTAGCTAGGCTCCCCCGCACAAATCATTTTGATCCGTTCTCTCACCTTAGCAGGGGATAGGGCTATGAAATCATGAAAGATTTTAAGGTTAAAAAGATTCAACTAAACTCAACTAGTTAGAATTTTTTGAGACTTACATTTTGGAGAATCCCTGGTTGAGTCACTCATGCCCACATACCAAAGCATGGTACGATCGTGTGATTTCAAAGGACTTATTTGGCATATGGAGAAATCATTCACTGCGTGCTATGAAGTAAGGCCTCTCACCCTAAGATGGTAGATGGCATTGACCTATTGTCCCACCTTTCCCTCTTTCTTCAAGGAGGATCTCCATCTTAGATTCTCAACAGTTACCTGACTGGTGAAAGAAAGGTTATCGTCCTTACTAAGCATGATGTAGAATCATAACTTCTTCCATGACGACCACAGAGATTTAGAATACATTTGAATGTATTTTTTAGCCTTCCCATCATGGAGACGCAAAGAGCAATCTCCGAGTGATTCCCCTAATTTCACTGACTTCGTCGTACTATAGAAGTATCTCAAGATTGTGACAGCAGAATCCCCAAAAATACTTCACAGAGGTAGACAAAGATGCTTAGATAGAAATCGAGTTGCATGCGAGATTTTATCAGCTCGATTCTGTAGTACTCCAAAACCTGGGAAAGGAATAGGTGCGTCGGCAATCAAAAGTGCATTTGATGTACGCCCAGAAGATCAGAATCTCGCCTTCATTCTTGCTCGAAAATTTCTCCTCGAATAAACAGACAGGGCAGCTTTTTCACCATATTTTCGAAGCGGCTTATCGGCATTCGGTTCATTCACACAATCACATGTAGAATCACACGTGCCTCTTCCTAGTTCCATCCAAATTTAGGGTTTCACTCGCTTTCTCCACCTCACTGCTAACAACATGCATTGTTTGATGCGTCGTCAGGCACAACACAACTCCTAATGTTGTGATCTTCACACCATGGCCTTCCTCTCTCACCTCCCTCTCGGCACTAACAAGTATTCTTCCAACTAGAAAAGAATTATTACTAGTAGAAGCTTTTAAGGTTTGCATGCTCGCATCATCCCCTCCCCTTTTAAGCAAAGTCGTCCTTGGCTTTTGAGTGATCTTTAGAGCTTTCTTCTTTCCTGAAATTTCTTCATCAATATGGATAACATTCTCCAATTTCGATTTCAACACAAGCTTCTTTCCCCCATGTACAAAGGTGTATGCGTTGGAGCGTCCCTAGTGTGTAGCATTATGATCATATTATCATGGTCTTCCCAACAACAACTCACATGTGTCCATTGAAACTACCTCACAATCTACCTTATTAACATAATCACCAACAGCAAATGAAACACACACCTTGTGAGTTATATTTAGTCTCTCAGAGCTGTGTAGCCACTCCACATGGTGTGGTTGATGATACCTCTATGTGGACAGTTCCAAAGCACACATCAAATCTGTCGGAACCCGGAGTAACGACTTCTGGATCCTCTGTGTAAATCGCATTAGTCCAGGATCAGCTAGTGCACACAGTACAACAAAGATAAATACCAAGCACAAATGACTGATTATATTAAATAAAAGGGTACGACCTTATGGCCAAGTCTTACATCAACGCTCATTGGCAAAATAAATAAAGAAAATAACTACAGAAGCAAACTAATAAGAAGCGAAGCACAAGCCTGCCCACAGGCAAACGACAGTAAGACGCGGTCTATTCGTCCTGATCTTCACCGTAGTCGTCGACTTCTTCCTCTGTATGGAGATGGTGCAAGGTGAGTACAAACTTGTACTCCGCAAATCACACGAAAAATACAACATAATGATAAAGGCTTCAACGGAAGGCTTGTAGGGTTAGTTTGCATAAAACAGTATTTAAAGAAATACAATAGATAGATTGAAATTGCTGAATTTAATACAGTAAGTAAAAACAATACTTGTAATTGAAAATAATACTGTCAGTGCAGGCTCCGACCAAACACCAACCTATCTATGGGCATCCCACCCGGACCATCTTTTCCAAAAGATCACGTATGGATTTCATCCATCCACACATTTCCAAACACTCGTGGATTCCATCCATCCACAAGCTGCCAACCTCTCTCATGGGTTCCATCTACCCACAAGGTTTTTCATTCTCTCATGGATTCCATCCATCCATAAGGTTTTCGAAATCATTTTGAAAAACAAAATGTAATCCATGAAAAACTTTTACTCAGCATGCCCATGACCGTGGGCACGGCTATCTAGGATAGATTATACACTCTGCAGAGGTTGTACAGCTTTACCAACAAGACACGATCATCCCATATTGCCACCGGTTTACACACTTCCTTAGGTGTGCGTCAACAGGGAATTTCTTTTCCTAAAGGAAAATCTAAATTATTGCGTCAACAGGGAATTTCTTCTCGGCTGGAATTATTTTTCAATGGAAAAATGAGATTAATGGTGTCAGCCCTGGGATAATCCCACTGACATGTGGGGCCCGGGTCCATGTGGGCCGAGTCCATGGACTCGGGTCGGGCGGGGCTGAGGTGGCGCAGGGGGTGGCGTGGCAGCCGGTGCCCGCGTGGCACCCGGGTGGCGCTGACGGTGCGGCCACCTCACCCGCCACGTCGACACCGAGGCAGTGCCGGCCGGAGGAGCTCGGGCTCCGGGATCTCGCCGGCGTACGGCGGCTCAACGGCGGCCGGCGATGGGTGAGGAAGGGAGAGGGGAGCGCGGTGATCACAAGGATGGGCGCGGCCTTACCAGCGGCGAGCAGGGATGGCCGGTGGCGAGCACAGGGCGGCGAAGGCGCACGGGCTATGGCGCGGCAGCGATGGAGCGCCCGGAGCGGAAGGGAAGCGAGAGGAGGTGGGGCGGTGAGGGAGAGGCGGGAGGCTTTATAGGGGCGGAGGGCAACGGGTCGGCGGGAATTTCTCGGCGGCGTGGAGGAAGTGGCGCGGCGGTTGCAGCCGATTCGGGGGAGTGGGGATGTGGGGGACGGGCGCGCGGGTGACGGGGAAGTGGGCACGTGGCGGCGATGTGCGCGGGAGGGAGGAGGGGCACCGGGAGGAGCGGGCGGCGGCGGAAGGAAGGAGGAGGCGGGATGGAAGACGGGGCCGACAAGTGGCGGCCCGAGAGGAGCGGGAGGCGGGGTGAGCGATGGCGGGGATGGGGCGATGTGGAGTAGATCTGGCCGTCCATGTGGCGGCCAGAGGGGAGGGGAGGATTTTAGTGTTTTTGGAAATTGATTTTCTTTTTCAAAATACCCGAATAAACTCAATAAAGCTCAGAAAAATATGAAATAAACTCCAAAATTTCCAGAAACATTTAGAGAACCTCCTGGAGACATTTTGGACTTAATAAAAATATTTTCAACTAATGTTGGTATTTAATTTTCATCCTCAAATTACTTTTTAATTTCAAAAATAGATTTTAAACTCCAGAAAATCCAGAAAGCCAAATAAAATCCAAATAATTAATTTGTATTAGGATTTTTATAAAAAAAAATAAAATATAATTTTATTTAATAGTGTTTCAGGTTTTCACTTAAAATATTTTTTTAAATCCAGCTTTTTCAAAAACAGAAATTCAGGGCAAATCCAAATTTAAAATTTAGGCACAAAAATACTTATTTTAATTTAAAATTAATTTTATTTATTTATTTTTGTAAAAATTTGGGCTGTTACAAAATCCTTGCTAATCACATTGATGAAACTCCCACCATCCATGATAAACTTGCACACTTTTCCTTTGATTTGGCACTCTGTTTGAAAAACACTCCAACACTACCCTTTAGCTTAAATTTTAGCATCTTCCACCATCTTGATGAGCATATTTTATCTTCTTGGCATTGGCATATCATCTATTGATGGCCCTGTTTCATATGCTTCTTTGGACTGTTCACATTCAGAATCATTACTAGAACTTGTCGAAGCATAACTATCTTTAGTGATAAGCACCCTCCATTGATTGGACAATCACATATCATACACACTCTTTTCTTACACTTGAAGCACTCAATTTCTCTAGCACGAGCATTAGAAGGCAAACTAAAAACAGCTTTGGTTTCTTATTTACCTTCATTACTTTCCTCCTTTGAAATAGACCTATTTGAATGGTTTGATATCGCCACTTTGGAGTGTGAGCCAATATCATTGTCTTATCATAATGGGTGCCTCCATGAACTTGTTTAAGTGTTGGCACGCTCACCCTTGGTCTGCTTGTGCTTCAACTGTTGTTCAATTCGTTCGCCTTGATGCACCAAGTCTTAGATGTTGTAGTAATGAATCATCTCCATCCTATTTTGCACATACTCATTTAACCAATTAAATAAACATGTTATAGTAGCCTCCTTATGTTCCTTTGTTCCTATATGGATTATTAACATCTTCATCTCTTTGTAATGTTCATGAACATTAGAATTATCTTGGGGTAATTATTGTAGCCGATTGTACAAGGTCCTAGTACAGTGTACTGGAAAAAGTTGCCTCAAGATATTCTTCAATTACACCCAAGTATCCAGATGAGATCCTGTACGACACAGTTAGTTCCATCAAACTAGAGGCAAGAGCATATCTGGTAAACTGAATTATCGCCAAACGAATCTTCTTATTATTCTCGGTGTAGTGATGGCTATCAAAATTTTGTTCGACATGCATCTCCCACTCCAATACTTCTCTGGTTTAACTTTTCCACTGAACGATGGTATAGATATTTCCATGGGCAGCACGTATATCATGCATGCCTCTACAAACTTATCCATAGGTCATAACTTTTGAGATGTCGATCCTCTAATCTCTTTGAGCCCTTTGTCATCTCACCACCACCTTGAATGGTTACATCATCCCTAACCTCATCCTCGTGGACTTTTCTTGTTCTCCTTCTTGTTCCTTACCTCCACAATAGAATTTCGGCAATTCTCTTGGTCTTTCTTTGTGGATTTGGGGCATTTAGAAGTATTATCACTAATGTGTGTAATATGTTGCTTGATCCTATAGATCCCATCAGAAACAATCTTATCACACAAAATGCATTTTACCCTATCAAAATTGTTTAGATTCACCAACAAACCAAATTCCCACCCTACGTCACCCAACTTCCTCTTGAGGTTATCTTCGGTGGTGCTCATATATGGCACCGACGCAATAGATAGCATCCTAATTAGTAAATAGTAATCAATAATCAGTAATCATAATTCACTAATTAACCAATTACTAAAATACTAAATTACTAATGATGTAATGCATGGGAGAATGCATGAGAGACAGAGATTGCATTCCTAATTAGTAACAATAATCAGTATTGCTCGAGAGTCATTAGTAACTAGCAATCGGTATAAAGTCTAGGTAAGAGGCCAAGCTGAGGCCAACGGTGCCTTCTCGCCATCTCTGCTTCTACTCCCTCGCTATCTTCGCTGGTGCCTTCTCCTCCCAAGCGCTCTCCATTTCTTCCTCCCTTGCCATCTCTGTTAGCACCTTCTTGGCTTCTCTGTTTCTCCTCGCTGGTCATCACCCTCTCTAGTCGTGGGGCCATGACAGTACGGCAATAAGGAGGCATGGGCCCATGCCAAGCTGAGCGGAGCCATGGAGGGGAGTGATGGCGAAGGGCAGGGGAGACAAAGAAGACAGAGGACTTTCAAAAGATTTGTGGGGAAGGAAAATATTGGAAGTTGAGAGAGAGGAGAATATTCCCTTCATAATTAAATAAAAGAAAAAAAGAAAAGAACATCTCACAGTGGGGTCCATATATCAGTGGCTTGGTCCACAGTGAACTGGGTCTACCAAATCGATTTGGAATCGGATGATGCGTCTCTGACCTAGGGAACACGCAGAGGACATGGGGCAACATACGGGGCCCTGATGTTGATGTGGTGGCTGGTATGGCTACTGATGTCAACGACGACAGTGGTGCTCTGGGACCGCGGGTCAATGGTGATAGTGAGGCACGACGGAGCAAATAGAAGGGTGCGTCATGGCGAGAAGGACGTGGGGAACTCAATGGTGGGGACGTTGGGGTCAGAGGTGGTGCAATGCCACCAGCGATGAGTTTTGTGTGGTGGACAGATCGAGTCTTCGATAATGACTTAGCTCCGACAGTATTCAAGTATTGGCGAGGTGACGGATCTCAACGAGGTGGAGTCGGTGGTGGGGTTGGCAACGGATGAGATGCGCTAGACTCGACGTAATTCCTCGCTAGAGTTGAAGAACGTGGCAGCGAGCAAAACTCGTATTCTGGCGCAACGTGAGCGAATATGGCGGCCGCAAGGGGAGAGCAAGGAATTGGGCAGCTTGAAGTGCTCATTTTGGGGCTATGCATGGCTTTTTAAAGCACGGGGATGGCGGCTTGGATGCGGTGTCCATGGAGAAGACGGCTCGATGATGGAGTCAGGACAAGACGATGCGTCTGACAGATAGGGTTTACTTGTCAACGAGATGGAGTGGAATGGGTTGCTGAAGCAGGGTGCAAAGATGGGCCACGTGCAGGGTGAGCTGTGCCACAACAAAGAGGAAGAAAGGGAGCGGGCCAACTGTAACATCCCGGATTTTTGCTAAAAAAATAATAATAAATAATAAAAATGGAATAAAATAATTTTTAATTTAAAATAAGTATTTTTGTGCCTAGATTTTTTAAATTTGGATTTGCCCTGAATTTCTGTTTTTGAAAAGGCTGTATTTGAAAAGCATTTGAAAATCTAAAAATATTATTAAATAAAATGATATTTTGGTTTTCTATAAAAACCTTATGTCAAATTAATTATTTGGAGTTATTTGGCTTTTATTTGGTTTCCTAGATTTTCTGGAGTTTGAAAATGTATTTTTGAAAATTAAAAAGTATTTTAAAGTATGAAAATTAAATACCAACATTAGTTGGAAATATTCTTATTAGGTTAAAAATGTCTCCAGGAGGTTCTAGGAATTTCTGGAGGTCATTTGGTATTTTTCTGAGGCTTAATGGAATTTCTAGGCTTTTCTGAAAATTCAAAATCAATTTCTAAAAATAAAATCCCAAACCTCCCCTCCGGCCGCCACGTGGACGGCCAGATTGCTGCCCACGTCACCGCCTCCATCCCGCCTCCCCCTCCTCCCGGGCTGCCACGCGTCCGGCCCGGATCGCCCGCGCCCGCGAGCCGCCCCATCCCGCCCGCTCCCTCTTTTCTCTCGCTGCTGGACCCCACTGTCGGCGCTCCCGCTTTCCTCTCTCTGCTCCCCGGGCCCCGCCCGACAGCGCCTCCCCCGTCCCCATCTCGCTGCGCCAGGGCGGCTGTCGAGCCTTCCCTTCCCGCGCCTTCTTCCCACGCGCCTCTTCTCCCGGCGCGCGCCGCCAGCCGTTGCGCGCCGCCCTACCCGGCACCCCCTCCGCGTCGCGCCGCCCACTCCCCAACCTCTCCCGCAGGACCCGCGCGCCCCCACCCCGCCGGATTCGCGCCCACCTCCCCACGTTTTCCCCGTAACCGCCGCCGCCCCACGTCTCTCCGGCGAGCGATTCCCGCACCGCCCTCGCCCCTCCGCCCCTATTTAAACCCCCCGAGCTCCGTCTCCTCTCACCGCACCTCCCTCGGCCCTCCACTCCCTTCCCCGAGCACCCAATCGCCGCCGTCGCGGAGTTCCTCTCTTCCCGAGCTTCGGCCGTGCTCCGGCGAGCAATCGGGGCCGCTCCGGTCGCCCCCGCGCTGCGCCGACGCCAACCCCGCCTCCGTCGTAACGCTCCCGACCTCCTCCACCCCTCCGCCCGGCTCAAGCACCACCGGAAGGCCCTCGCCGCCGTTAGCCCGAGCACGCCGCCGCCTCTGCTCACTGCCAGCCCGCCGCCGGTCGTCTCCGGTAAAATCCCGCTCCATTGCCGCATTCCCCTCCGCGCCCTCTCTCTCGTCCACCCCTCACCGCCGCCGCCGTGCCGCCGTTCGCCAGCGAGCTCCTCGGGCCCGAGCTTCCCCAGTCGGCCGGCCACGTCAGCACATGCGCGCCCGCGTGGCAAGTGAGGTAGCGCCACCGCATCGCCACCTCAGCGCCTGCGCCACAGGGGCAGCCGTTCCACCTCAGCCACCCATATGGCCCGTGAACCTGGTCCATGAACCAAGGTCCCACCAGTCAGTCAACCCCCTCAGGATGACGTCATCTGGCGTCATAATCCGGGATTTTCCAGTAGAAAAATAAATCGGCCAAAAAGAAATCCCGAGCTGACGCAAGGCTGACGTCATAAATTCCTTTTTCAGTAGAAAAATAAATCCAAAAATCAGTCTTTTTCCATTTTCTCTCTTTTCAAATTTCCCGGAGTCCGTTCTCCTTCGTTCTAACTCTGATTTGGCCCATTCAAATTTCTAAATTCATCAAAAATTCTCCTCTATCCATTTCTAACCTCAATTCAAATATTTGAAGTCAATTTGAAGTTTATTTGAATTTATTTGAATTTGGTGGGTTTTTTTCACGTGTAGACTTCGACGATTCGGGAGATTTCTTCGACGAAGATTCAAACCAATTTGAAGAGCAAGGCAAGTCACCCTCCTTGATCATGTTGATCCCAGTTTTCAAAATAAAATTATGTTGATTTAAATTATATTGCATGCATATTTTTATTCAGCGTATTTCGATTCAGTTTTAAATATAGTTAATGCCTACTTGTTAATTCCTCCTTTGTTATTGAATTCCTTATACCTTGTCACCCGAGATTCAAACTCTAGTTAATACATTAGTGTTGACTAGAGAGTTTAATCAAATGCTTAGCCCTGCTTAATCATATAATTTTGTTTTGGGATATCTTTCGCATAAAATGATGACCCTTTTTACATAAAATGATATGTATTCTTGACTTTGGTGAGTCAAGGAGGTTTATGAATTATTTGAAAATAAATATAAAATTGGTTTAGACTTAGGCAATTGGTTAGAGTGGTGGGTGCAGGCATGCCCTGTTGGTTGGAGCCGCAGTGGTTGATTGTCGTGCACGGGGGTATGTGGTTGGGCCTGAGTCGATTAAGGACCGGTGCAGTGAGCTCTGTTGCAAAGCCCTAATCGTACTACCACATGGTCGGTATGGGACGACCACCGCCGAATAGTTTGTGAAGTCCCAACTTTGGCCGAGTTGTAGGTTGAAAGTGGCGTGGTTGGTGCCATGTGAAGTCTCACTTGAGCGGCGTGGTGAAGCCATGAGAAGTCTTGTCTAGGCTCAAGAGGGGTCCTGGTGCGGTGGATTCCTTCTTCGGGTGAAACCTTAGAGTTGGCTCGACCGGGTTGAAGGCTTTGCATTGTAAAGGCCTTGTCACGACTCCTTGCCGCACACCTAAGGAAGTGTGTAACCGGTGGCAATATGGGATGATCGTGTCTTGTGGGTAAAGCTGTACAACCTCTGTAGAGTGTATAATCTATCTGGATAGCCGTGCCTTACGCCATGGGCATCCTGAGTAAAAGTTTTTCATGGATTAGACTTTGTTTTTCAAAAATGTTTTTGAAAACCTTGTGGATGGATGGAATCCACAAGAGATGAAAACCTTACGGATGGATGGAATCCGTGAGAGATTGAAATTTGGTGAATGGATGGAATTCATCAGAGTTGCGTAGTGAAAGCGTGTGGATGGATGGAATCCATACGTGAGTTTTTGGAAAAGATGGTCCGGGTGGGATGCCCGTGGATAGGTTGGTGTTTGGTCGGAGCCGGCACTAACGGTATTACTTTCTACTACAAGTATTGTTTTATCTACTGTATTAAATTCAGCAATTTCAATCTATTATTATATTTCTTAAATGCTGTTTTATGCAAACTAACCCTATAAGCCTTCCATTGAAGCCTTTATCATTATGTTGCATTTTTCCGGGTGACTTGCGGAGTACAAGTTTGTACACACGTTGCTTTTTCCACACAGAGAAGGAAGACATCAACTACGGTGAAGATCTGGACGAATAGGCCGCGTCTTACTGTCGTTTGCCTGTGGGTAGGCTTGGGCTTCGCTATTTATCAGTTTGCTTCCGCAGTTATTTCCTTTATTTATTTTGCCAATGGGCGTTGATGTAAGACTTGGCCATAAGGCCGTACCCTTTTATTTAATATAATCAGTCATTTGTGCTTGGTATTTATCTTTGTTGTACTGTGTGCACTAGCTGATCCTGGACTAGTGCGATTTACACAGAGGATCCAGGAGTCGTTACTCCGGGTTCCGACACCAACGGAAAGAAGTGGACTAGGCCGAAAGAAAGAAAATGGTCTGAGTGAAAGGATTTGACCTACTGAGGATTTCTAAAATTTCAAGGATTTCTGATTTTAAAAAGGAGAATACATTGAATTGAGCTCAAATAAATAGCAAATAAGCTTCAGAAATTCCAGAAAAATTTCTTGCAACATAAGGAACCCAATAAAATTCATATTAAATCATTTTAATTTTAGAAAATTCTAGTTAATCTTTAATTAATTCAAAAATCTAACTTGTTATTTCTATTTTAACAACTTAAAATAGCACAAAAACTAGGATGTTACACCCACGTGGCGGTCTAACCAACTATGCAGTTCGACCGAGTTGTGTGCCGATTGCTTTTTTTTTCCACAAAGCTATTTTCTAGAAATTGGTCCAGCGATCGACCACTTCTTAGTGATGCTTTGATGGCATGAGTGCTTGACCGCACCCTATAGAGGCGGTCTAACTCGCAATGACAAGATATGACTAGTTTTGTAGCCGTTACAAAAGAGGCGATAGTACTGACCATTAGTTGGCGATAATACACTAGTACCGGCCTCTGGCTGTTTTTACTGAATTCTTGCTCCAACGGCTAGTTTCTTGATGTGGGGGGGGGGTATAAATATCCTCTTATGCCCCGTTGAGAAATGAACTTGGTGCCCTATTCTTTATCCTTAAGTTAAGAGCAAGTTTTCTCACCTCTTATATGCGTGTGTTGCACTTAGTGAGGCTGGAGAGGAAAATTCTTATGCATGTGCTGCACTTCGTGGTGAATTTTGTATCCATTGAGCTTTGCCACTTGATTGTTCAAGTGAGCATCTCCGATTTGTTACTATTAGAGGTTGCCAGCTCTTAGATGGCGTGGATGTGTTGTAGTCTGGTGATCTTCTCAAAAAAACTTGTGAGAAGCCCTAGCGTGTTGTGAATGTTAGTGCTCATCTACTCCGAATGAGAAAGAGTTACCACTAGTAGAATTGAGGTGTTTGGCTTAATTCATGTAGCCGATCCAATTCATTTGGACTTACCTCAATATGAATTAGGAGAGACCGTCAAGTCTCTGAGCACCACGGTAAAAAAATCGTGTCAATATGGTTTGCTTCCTTGTACTAATTCATATTATTGCAATTTATATTCGTAGAATTGAATTGATTACTTGTCACCCTTGGATTGCAAACCTTGACATTGACTTAGATTGTTGATGCACTTAAGTAAAACTAGATGTTTTAAGCCTTAAGTGAGTAAAACAGATTTGATTTACGTTTCCACATCTAAAAGTTATTTTTAACCAAAGAGAATTTTTAAAGTGCATTCACCCCCTCTAGTCAGTCTCCTCGACCTTACCCTAGCCACTGATCATAGGATTAGCATGATAAACACATGTTGATTTGGAATGCAAATTTCAGGTTGCGTATCGTGACTTTGCTTCCTAGCCATCTGATAAAAACAAAGGCTGAGATTGACCCAGATGTTGTAGCAAAGATGATAGGGCAGTGCATCGCAGCAAAATACTATAGCTCAGGTACTGTAACACCTTGTTTGTAGCATGTGATCTAGACCATCCTTTTTGCATCCGATAACTGAGAATCTTTCAAAGTCATAATTTATGTTCTTGTCTAATTTGGGTTCGTTCTAAACAACAATGACTTATGTGTTTCAGAAGCCAAAAGTTATACAAACATGTTCTAAAAGTTTTTAAATCCGTCAAGTAAGTCGAAAGCTGTCGATTGCACCTCGTGGACATAAGTCGGAAGACATCGACCACACCTCATAGTTGTAGGTCTGAAGTTCTCGAGCACACCTCGTCGTCGTAAGTCGGAAGCTGTCGACCATCATGCATGATTGTAGGTTGGGAGCGGTCGACCATCGCTAGTGGTCGTAAGTTGGCAGTAGTCGATGATCGATTGTGGTCCTAAATCGGGAGCCTTTGACAATGGGTCATGGTCGTACATCGGAAGTCGACGACCATCGTTCGTGGTCGTAAGTCGGAAGCCATCGAGGATACCTTGTGGTCGTAAGTCGGAACACATCAACCACTGCTCGTAGTCGTAAATTGGAAGACATCGACCACACCTGGTGGTCGTAAGTCGAAACACATTGGCCAGTGCTCTTGGTCGTAAATTAGAAGCCATCGATCACACCTCATTGTCGTATGTTAGAAGCCGTCGACCACCGCGCGTGATTGTAGGTCGGGAGCGGTCGACCATTGCTGGTGGTCGTATGTTGGCAGGCCTTCGGTGCGCTTGTGCCCTGTCGCCCGACTATCGGTGTCAGCCTGCTTGGCCTCGACTTCGACCACGGCTCCTATTACGGCCACTGCCCCCTTCGACTTTGACCACTGCCCCTTTCAACCACTGTCCTTTTCGACCACGACTCTTTGATGTTGACCACTTCCCCCTCTGACCACGGCCCCCTTCGACCATGGCGCTGAGGAGGAGGAGGAGGAGGCGGCGCGGCACGAGGGTTCGGGGGAGAAGGAGGTGGCGGTTGCAGGAGGTGATGGTGGGGAGGCGGCAGTGGGCAAATGGGGGAGAAGAGGCGGCGGGCAAATGCGTTGGGGGAGGCGGCGACAAGGGGATGCGATACTGCTGGGGGAAGTTGGGGGACTGTGACTAGATGCTGTCGTACGGGGAAGAAATTGGTGGCGACGCTGAGGAGGAGGCGCGACACGAGGGTTCGGGGAGAGAAGGAGGCGGCGGTTGCAGAGAAAATTGATCATTTGCCACTTTGAAGAGTGGGCTTCGCAAATTTGCCACTTTCAAAATTGACTTCGTAAAAATGCCATACAGTACATGTACATCTTGATTACCATGCCATTTGTGCCATTTAGCTCATTTAATAATTTTTTTGCTAATTTCTGAAGGTGGAAAAGACAATTCTACCCTTTTAAGTTTTGCACTGCATAGGAAAATGAAACGTCGCAACGATCTCCCGAAGCCAGAGATCTCCCGAAGCAAGATCTGCCATCTGCGCACGCCGCCCTTCCCGCTCGGCGTCATCCCCGCTCGGAGCCGTCCCCGCGCCGCCACCGCCCCTTCCGCTCGGCGTCGTCCCGCAGGTGGTGCCCTTCCAGCGCCGCCCTCCCGCTCAGCGCCGTCCCGCTCCGCCCTCCCGCGCCGCCCTCCCGCTCGCGCGCGATCCCGCGCCGCCCTCCGGCGCCGCGGCATCCTCCGCCAGCGGCGCCGCCCTCCCGCTTCGCGCCGTCCCTTCCGGCCTCCCACGCTGCATCTCCCGACCGGTCTCCGCTGCCGGCCGGCCTCCCGCGACGCCCTCACAGACGGCGGCCTCCCCACGCCGCTCCCGCCGGCCGGCCTCGCGACGCCCTCGCGCCACGGTGGCCTCCCAGCCGACCGGCCTCCCACAGCATCCCCGACCGGTCTCCGTCGCCGGCCGGCCTCCGCGCGCCCTCCGCTTGATGAAAATTAGAGAGTGCAAGATCAATATTCATTTTGGATCTTCCTCAATTTTATCGAGAGAATTTTGAACAATCAGATCTGCTGGACCAAAGTCCTCCATCTCATAAACATCCTCGGGATCGCCAATCTCGGAAAAGCATGTATATCAGTAACTATTTTTAAAAATTCTTTGTCATCGGCAATTTTCTCATTTGTTACAATGTTAATATCTAGTTCATTGTTGCCTCAAATCATGTTCGAGCACGAGTGCGCAAGAGATAACGACAGAAGAATAAAACCAACTAATCCACAAGCAAAAGAAACTTTGACCGGATAGGTTAACAATGAATTTTGTTATTAAAAGACATGGAAACCTGGATCAATCAAGAAAATTTCATCATAATTCAAGCGAACTAGGCTCAATCTTGATTTGTTGTGTTTACACCACTTTGTATATAAATTCTACTCAAGTATAGATTCAATTCACAATGATCAACCCAAAACAACATTCTAGAACTGCAGCGACCAGCACTAGTACAAAGTCTAATCATACATGCATATAACCATATAAGCAAGGAGCCGAGATTACCACATCAATCACCAAAACATATGCACTTCGATCGATTACATATCTTTGTGGCTCAAAATAGCACTTATTTTCTAAACTAATGAGCAAACTTAAAGGAGATTTGCATACAGAAGCAAACCGAGCCGAGCGAAACGACACTAGGATAAAAATGAGTTCATCTCACAAATTAAATAGGATACATCTCAAAGCAAATAATTTGTGAGTTCACATCTAACAATACAAACTTCCAATTGTGTTCACATCTAACAAAATAAACTTCTTGTGGGTTCACAAAATATCATTCATCCACTTTGTAACATTCTCTTTGGAGTCATCTTCTTCGGGGCAGCTACAGAGGCATCCTCTTAGGAGTAGTGGTTGAGGTTTGTGAAGAACTACCCTCTCCAAGCAAGAAAGCAAGACAATGCACAAATATGTGTTATGACAATTAATTAATCTTTTTTTCTAGATTTGTACATCCATGGACATAGATATGTGTCATAAGAGCACAAGTGCAGCCACCATAGTAATTAATAGCAACAGCCATCACATGAACTGAACAGACTAGAAATACATTTTTTCCTTCACAATCCTATATTGATAAACACAGTCTTGAAAAGGATTGCTTGCAGGCAGGAAGAAAACTTAGCACATACTTTGTGTTAAACATACAAATTAACCAAAGGGCTATCTTGTGCCCCAAATTTCTATGAGACCGGACACTAAACTTTAGAGATTCTACACATCATATTGACCCTCTACAATTCAACAAGATTAACCACCAACTGGTGTTATGATTTCCACGAGAAAATTGTATGTGTGGTCCATGTCTACCAAGCTCATGCCAATTTAGTCCCTTGGCCTCCAATAAAGTTAATATACACTGAATCAATGCTAACCTGTGTTAACATGTGTGTAAATTTTGTAAAAGCTGATGGCTGTTTGATTCGAGCAACCAAGCTACTCGAATTAGCAGTAAAGAACCAAACTTGGGTGCCAAATTCATCTTATGAGAGGAACTACGGTAACGATTCGAACTATAGAACAAAGTAGGATTTTTTGCACAAAGTTGCACTTTTTCAATGAGACATTCACCATCTCAAATAAACAAGCTCTAGACCTAATCATTCAGCCTGAATCTAGTATGGTGGCTGTTCCTAATGTATTTCTATTTTGTTTCTCACCTTCTAGTCACCCTGCCTGGACTATCATGTAGTATTTGTTCGCTAGTTGGCCTTTGTGGGGTGCTAGGCTCACCTTGCCTAGCTTTTGTAAGGTTCTTTCTAGGGTTCCTCTTCCTACAAGAAAAAAAAATAGTTCATTGACATGGCGTGGTAATTGAAGGCATGAATGAAAAAACAACGATTACCTCTTTTTTGTCCCGTTGAATGGGCACTTGTAACTAGATTGTCTATGACCTTTTTCACCACATCTCTTGCAAGACATTGTACCTCTAATCATTTTCTTTCCCTTAGCATTGGTTGGAGCACCACCATCGCCACCTTCACCATTATTAGCACTTTTCTTTTTCTGGCCACCTTCAAGACATCCTTTAATCCTCAGTTTCCTCTGTCTTCCAATATTTCTTTTAGCCAATGGTGCACCAACAAAAAATGGCAGATGCACTTGTGGCCACTGTGATTTGTTTGTCATTGGCTCAATCTCTCTCCCATAAGCAGCCTTGAATCTATCCACCGAGTAGTACTCATGGACAAATTGTTCAATGTCTACTCCTTTTTGTGAAGTTACAAAGGCTAATACATGTTGACATGGCTTACCAGTGTGCTGCCATTCAAGACAAGTACAAGTCTTTTGATTTAGCTTAACAATATGCCTCTCACAATTCTTGCTATTGTCCCAAACCTCTGCACTCCAGTTAGCAAATTCCACAACTTTCAAGTGCCCCAATCCTCTAGTATTTGCCTTCAGCTGAACCATAATTCCTGGAAGTATCCTTCCAACTGGCAGTCTATCTCCAATCCTTCTTCTCTTCCTCCACAAACACATGATCCTCTCTCTAACCTTATCAGCAAGTTCAAAGAAGGTAAATCCTTAATGTCTCGGATCCAGTTATTGAAAACCTCTGCTATATTATTAGTGATGTAGTCACACTTGATTTCTTGATTAAAGGTACACCTATACCACTTGAGTTTATGGTGCTCACTTAACCAGATCCATACAGCTTCTGATTCTTCAATAATTTCTGACATGTGCTTTATGAATACCTCTTCCCTGTAAGCCCTTGCCGCAGGATACATCTTTCCAAACCCTTGGAACTTTTTCTGAAAATTCTTCATAAGATGGAGAAAACATTCTCTTTGCTCTGCATTTGGAAACACATTCTTCACTGCATTCTCTAAACCTTTGCAGCATCTGCACACCTGCAAGGAGTGGAGGATCTCCTATTGCCTTCTTTAGTTGATTCATAAACCAAGTCCAATTATTTTCTGTCTCCGAAGCTATGAAGCCATAAGCAAGTGGATACATCCAATTGTGACCATCAACTGCTGTAGCTGAGGCTAAATGGCCATTCCATCTTCCATTAAGTGCTGTAGAATCTATACCCAGATAAGGCCTACAACCTTCCAAAAAACCATCAATGCATGGTTTAAGTGCACAGAAAAATCGATGGAAATAAACATTACCATCTACTTCCAGTACTTCAATCTCTACAACACTTCCAGTGATCTCTTCATACCTCACCTTCCATCTATATAGCACTCAAAACTCTCTTCCCATTTATCAGTAAACCTCTGCAGAGCTTTTTCTCTACCCCTCCAAACCGTGTCATATGAAATTTTGACAGAGTGTTCTTTCTGCAACTTCTCTTGCAATTCTTTAGCACCCATATTGGGAGAATCCCTAAGGATGCTCACAGCCTTGCTAGCAACCCAATTTTGTGATGGTGTTATAGTCTTGACCCTGCTGCTAGAAGTGCAGTCATGTCAATCAACTAAAACTGTCACCTACACATTAAAAAGTATGTCAACGATAATTAAAAAACATATAGGGTTAAAAAAATGAATGGATTCAGATAGTTAGCTATATTTCACCTTTACAGTGCTTTTATCATCTTGTAGACTGCCAACAATCCTCCAAGGACAATCTTCACTGGACTTGCAAAACCCTCTAAATCTCGTCTTATCTGACTTCTCTGTGCCTAGATCGAACTCCTCATTGATGGCAAATTGCCGCACTGCCAATCTGAAATCTTTCATTGATGGGTACATAGTGCCAAGGTCCATATTTGGGTGGTCTTTATCATAGGTAATCACCATCTCATCTGGTATGGCATCACTAAAATGAATGGCAGCACCATCATTATCACTACCCTGGTCATCCATCCAACGGCCATTTGGTGCAGCCAACTTTGTTGTCTCCTCATCTCTCAAGCCCAAAAGCACATATACCTGATCTTCAGTCATAAGTTCAATTCTCCCTTCGTCGTCATGTGTTTCTACTATCTGTAAGTTATCCCAATCGACTTTTGGGAGGGGTTCAGAAAAGCTCCTCACTGTGACCTCCACATCATGCCTACACGAAACATGCCAAAAGTTATATATGTTTCACATATGCAATTTGTAAACTCTGTTATAATACCGGATAAAGGAGATACCTATCGGCATCCATGTCGGCGGGCGTCGCGCCTGTCATTCACAGATTGCAGACTCAACAACAATCTACATGAATTAAAATAGGTTGAGTACAAGCATGCACATTTGACCAGTATGCATCAACAAATAAAAAAACAATTGGAGCTTATAGTCATTCATCTACACTACATTGTATCTCCTCAATATGCATATACACTTACACAGAGGCACTGTTTCCATTTTTCGAACATAGCAAGCAAAGAAGGCGGGGATTGCATATACACTTACAGGATTGCATATACACTTTTTCCATTACATAGCAAGCAAAGCGATGGCGGGGATTGCATATACACACCAAAATGATAAAGAAGGTCCAACGAGACATCTCTGTCTTTATGTAAAATCGTCGCAAAGAAACTGATATACACACCAAAAAGAAAAAAACAGAGGATAGCTTGTATACTTCATCAGGAAAAACAAACATCTCCTAGTCCTAGAGCAGCTGCAATAACTAAAAATGAGAACATCTAACTGCAAACAAACAAGCCCCTAAATTGCTTAAAAATCTGAGTAGTTCTTTCTTTATTTTGGTAGCTAAGCGTATACCAGTCTTTAACATGTATATAAAATTTGATTGAGGAACATTAACAGCATATATAAGAGACAAATTGTGTAATCGAGCTCCAAAAGTCAACATAATACAGGGTCAAACTAAACTAACGCACCCTAAACTTCCAATTCCAGATTCCTAATATTTTCAATTAATAATTCAGCAACAAGCACGATGAGAAATACTATATAGAGGAAGGTCTACGCAACTACCAAGTGAGCCAATGGAGGCCGCCGGCGGGAGACCGGTCGGGATGCAACATGGAGGCCGCGGCGGAGGAGGCAGCGCGGGAGGCCGCCGAGCGGGAGGCGGCGCGGGAGGCGCCGAGAGGGACGACGCCGAGCGGGAGGGCGGCGCTGAAGGGCGCCACCTGCGGGACGGCGCCGAGCGGAAGGGCGGTGGCGGCGCGAGGGCGGCTCCGAGCGGGGACGACGCCGAGCGGGAAGGGCGGCGTGCGCAGATGGCAGATCTTGCTTCGGGATATCTCTGGCTTCGGGAGATCGTTGCGACGTTTCATTTTCCCATGCAGTGCAAAACTTAAAAGGGTAGGATTGTCTTTTCCACCTCCAGAAATTAGCAAAAAAATTATTAAATGAGCTAAATGGCACAAATGGCATGGTAATCAAGATGTACATGTACTGCATGACATTTTTACGAGGTCAATTTTGAAAGTGGCAAATTTGCGAAGCCCACTCTTCAAAGTGGCAAATGATCAATTTTCTCGGCGGTTGCAGGAGGCGGAGGATGTGGGGGAAGAGAATAGGAGAAGCGCAGCCCACATATCGGCCCAACCTTTTGTAGAGGAGCAAAGAACTATCTACATGTGGATCTGGATGGCTGATCTTTAATTGTATGATTGAGAAGAGAGGAGGGAGAATAGATCGATGACTATAAACTTATATTTTTATAATAGTAAAGATTTGGGTTTTACCAGCAACAGTGCGTCGATCCCTTTCCCTTCGAGTTAAAAAAATCTCCTACTGATCACTAGACGCCGGGCCCACCGAGCAATCCACGTTATCCATCGCTCCCCACAGACAGCCCAAGCGAATCCTGTCCCTTAAATCCAACCGAGTACGCATGCATGAGCGCCTCCCTGCCTTCCAACTTCCAAGCGACAGAGAGAGAAAAAAAGGACGAAAAAAAACAACGCGAGGCCTTCAAAAAGCCAAACCTCCTCTCCCTTCCAGACAGCCACAGCGGTGTGTGTGTGCGCGCCTGCGCGAGACCAAGCACCAACCTCCCCACCCCACCCCCCCTCTTTCCCCACCTCGCCGCCGCCGCCGCACGGTCTCTCCCCCGAGGTAACCGCCGAACCCTAGACTCCCTCCCCCCGTCCTCCTCGTCCCCCGCCCCGATCGCTGGGTGCTGCGCGCGTCGTCGATTGCCTCCCTTGTCGGCGGCGGCGGCGGGGGAGGCATCAGCCGCGGGTGCGGGCGATCGCCGCCTCGGAGCCCGATCTTAGCGGCTGTCGCCTCTGATCGCGCGGCGATCGTTCCGGCGCCCGCCGATCTCCTCGTTTCGTGGCGGTAATTTGGATTGTTGCGCGTGTTTCCTCGGTTACTGTTGGCTCGGGCTGCGTTTTTTTGGGGGCGATCGGGTACGTCCCGATGATGTGGAGAGCTGTATACGTGCGTTAAGCCCGAGTTTTGATCGGTTTTGGTGGTGGAAAATTGGTGTCGAGGAGATCAGGATAGGATTTGGGGAGGAGGGTGGTGGGGAACAACTGTTGGCAAATCTCATGTCATAGTTCGCGGTGTTTATTTGGTGGGTGTGTGTGGGCGCGGGGGGGGGCGGGGCGGGCGGAGATGAGATAATGGTCAGGAGCTTGTGGAAGGGTTCTGGATGGAATGGCAATCCAATAGTAGAAATGAGAACTGGTTGCTGCGGGCTTGATCAGTATTAGTTTATTCTGGATGTGGGATTTCATGTTTCCAGTAGTATTTTATGCTTGATGAGTTGCTGGTAGAAAGCAGTACCTTTGTACTAACCCATGATGTTGTGGATTTCGAGTGGCAGATTCGTAGGTGGTAGGAAGTGCATGGGGAGAAAGGATGCCAGAGTTGCGTAGTGGAGTCCGGCAATCTCGGTTGAAGGCAAAGAAGGTTGAGGACCTTGCGGCACAGGACCCAGCTGAAAACTTGGTAGCAGCAGCGCCTACGGTGGCAGGAAGGCGTGGTCGAGGAAGGGGTGGGAGGGGTGGTGGGAGAGCATCTGGGAGGGGAAGGGCAGGAGGAAGAGGGCGAGGTGTTCCGATTATTGACTTAGACCCAGACCAGCCTTGCGAGATTCTTCCAGGAGCTGCTGTTGGTGGAGGCGCTGTGGGTGGTCCAAAGCACGTTGAGGAATTTGCTGATAAGGTCGTGAAGATGGATGGTGGGAGTGCTGAGAAGGTCGCTGGAGGCGACGATGAAGGGACCGCTTCTCCAGTCCCAGAGAAGGTATGTTCTTCATATGCACTATTTCTCTTATTAGTTTATGTGTGTTTTCACTTGCATGCTTCCTTTGCGGTGTTATTTGTATACTTGCGGTGTTAGGGTTTAGGAGATAACGACAAGTTGTAGATTTTGGCATGGTACCACGTGTGCTCTGCTATCATAATACCGTATTATGCTCATAAATGGTAGTTAAAATGTACCTATTTTGTATGGAGCTATTGGTAGTGGATTTTTTTGAACTTAATATATAAAATATTGTACAGAAACAAGATATAATAATCTATTGAAATGGAATGTATCGACATTTTTTTATTCTACAACATTTATTTGGCATTGCTTGCAATTTTAATGTTCCATGAGTATCAGCGAATTGTATGCTCACATTAAGACTTGCATATCTTAGCTGCAAGTGCACCTATTTCTAAATTTGCAGGGACAGCTTGCCGATCTAAGAGGGGGCAAGCTAAAAAAGATATGAGTGAGAATATCGAAAACTATGGATTAAAAATGAATGGATAGCCTTTTCATGCAGAGACAATTCTGTCCCGTGAAATCAGACGGCTTAATATTCATGAGTAGGGTAATCAGATCCAAGCAAAGACACGTGTTATAATTTATGTCAGGGCAGGTGCAGAAGTGTGCATTTATGTTTTGTCCGGGATGACTCATAGCTATTAACACCAAAGATTTGACACGAAGGTGTCGTTTCCTTATTTGTCAGAGTGAATGTCAGTACATGACTACATGTAGCTGCTTCAAACCCCTAGACGTAGGCTTACGTCATGCATGCTGCTCTTTCTTTTTGCAACATAGGTTCGGATGTGAAGAAGTGAAATGTTACTGTTTCAGACCCTAGACATAATTTAGTCGAACACAAGTCTAGTTTAGACGCAAATCTGAAGTTTGGGCAAAAGCATCAGCCTAATTAGTTGAAACAGACTGTACAGTAGAAGGAAATTTAGGTGGACTACTTCTAACGTGATAAAATTTATTTGCATGGATGTGTAAATAGGCCAGATTTGGCATGATTGCACAATATTTCATAAGCAAAGACTAAGGGCTAAGGTCCTGTGTGCATGTGGGGAAGGGCCTCGGCTTTGTACAAAATAGGCTTTAGCTTCCTGAGAAGCTTGCCTCTTTGGGGAAGCTTAAGGTTCCGGTGGCTTTAAGCTGAAGCTCCCTCAAACAGGTCCTAAATAAAAAAAAGAGATAAGACAGCCCATACCCATACCCATCACCCGCTTCTAGTGCACTCTAAAGCTGGAGTCTTAGGAGATCCCTTGTATCTTGTAATAAAATATGGCATAAAGTACATTATTCCCAACTGATCCTTGTTTTGCAACTATCCGTCTATATCTCCAATTCTGGCAGGCATTTAAATTTAATTTTGAAATTCACACTCTACTTGAAAGGTGTGTAAATTCAAACAAGAAAACACTTATTAGTGGATGCTTGGATGGTTAAAGCTATCATGAACTTTACTTTCACAGAGTGTATATTTGAGTGGTACATGTCGGTATTTAAAAAAACTGAGAATTTTGGTGGGTGATGGCAAAATTGAACTGCCATTGATATTATGAGAACTAAAAGGGTACAAATGAGTTTGGAAATTTGGTCATCTAGTAAGGATGATGTATCTTTTGCAGGTTCAAGTAGGCCATTCCCCTCAATACAAGGTAGAGCGGAAGTTGGGCAAAGGTGGTTTTGGACAGGTTTATGTTGGCAGAAGGATTTCTGGTGGAACAGAGCGCACTGGAGCTGATGCCTATGAGGTTTATCTCTACTGTTTTTCCTTTTCTTAAAAAAAATTGCTATTATAATATTATATGATGGTAATAATATATGGCTTCTGTCATTGCAGGTTGCTTTGAAATTTGAGCACCGCAACAGTAAGGGTTGCAATTATGGCCCTCCATATGAGTGGCAAGTTTATAGGTAATTACATTATAATAAGCTGAGTGCATCTCTTACAGAAGAATCTTAGAGATCATAAAAATTATACAAAAGTGTACCTCACAACGTTATTTCTATTTTGCATACTACACAGACTGCTAGTTTTCAAATGGATCCAATATATTTTTTTCATCATGTAGTTGTACTCACCAAATAGTGAATGCATGCCATTTCTATTTTGCATACTACACAGACTACTAGTTTTCTCTTGGATCCAAGATTTTTTTTCATCATGTAGTGAATGCTTAGTATATATACAGCAACATCTCCCTTTATTTATTATTGCAATACTAACTCCCTTTCATTTTTGGAATTTTTATTTGATTCTGTAGTATTCTATTGAAAAATTGAAGGAGAATACCTTAATGTCACTTTTTACTACTTATGAGAACCAATCTTACTGCTTGTCCCACTAAACTACTTGCCCCACTAATTCTTTCTGATGCTTTTGTTGTGCATGCATTTAAGCACTCTGAACGGATGTTATGGTATACCCTGGGTTCACTACAAAGGCCGCCAGGGAGACTACTATGTTTTGGTTAGTTATAAAAACATTTCCTAATTCGTTTCTGAAAGTTCTTTTTTTTACCATGAGCTAAATTATACTACTGTTTCAGGTGATGGATATACTAGGACCTAGCCTTTGGGATGTTTGGAATTCTGTTGGGCAGACGTAAGATGGATATGTCTTATTTGCTTTCTTCTTCAGTCTTATTTGTTGTTAAATTAGAACAAGTGAGTGATAACCGGACTTTGGTGCAGAATGACTCCAAGTATGGTTGCTTGCATCGCTGTAGAGGCAATTTCTATCCTTGAGAAACTTCATGCAAAGGGGTAACCAATGTCTTGCCGAATTTTCTTTTGAGCTACCGGACTTCACAATTTTTATTATATTTTTGGAATATTTTGCCAGGTTTGTTCATGGAGATGTTAAACCAGAGAATTTTCTACTTGGCCAACCTGGATCACCTGATGAGAAAAAACTTTTTTTGATTGATCTTGGTTTAGGTTTGTGGCAATTTTCCTGATAGATATTGGATCGCAAAGAGTT
Organism: Dendrocalamus sinicus; assembly: GCA_036346575.1. Taxonomy (NCBI): domain Eukaryota; kingdom Viridiplantae; phylum Streptophyta; class Magnoliopsida; order Poales; family Poaceae; genus Dendrocalamus; species Dendrocalamus sinicus. Next base: position 17,061,347 of record CM070643.1, on the reverse strand, counting down.
GAGCAGATTGCTCCAACTTGTCACACTTACTAGGATTTTGCTTAACATTCTAAGCTACATTACAGATGTGCATTTTTAACTGTATTATATACCTAACACCAATGTAAAATTATATACCTAACACCAATGTAAAATATGAGTTCACAAGTGCTCACTCCTACCATTTGCTTTGTCAGCATCTAGATGGAAGGAAGCATCATCTGGACAACATGTTGACTACGATCAGAGGCCTGATATATTTAGGTTTGTTTTCATCTAATGATGCAATTGTTCATCTCCTATCAATATTCTTATTTACCACTTACCTTGTTTTGGACAGGGGTACGATAAGATACGCTAGTGTGCATGCCCATTTAGGCCGTACTGGTAGCAGAAGGGATGATCTGGAATCATTAGCATATACATTGATATTTCTTCTCAGAGGAAGGTTACCTTGGCAAGGCTATCAGGTTTCCTCTTTTTCTTTGCTAACGATAGTTTTTCATTGTACTGTAGAGTTTGGATCACACCTCATGAACTTTATATTATGCCCGTTTGCATGTTAGAGTGACGCGGAACTGATTTGTAATTTTTACCTACTTGAGCTTTCGGGTGTCATTCTCTTTCTTTCTTTGGTCAACAGATTCACTGATAATGATAATTCCTCTGTGGCTAGTCTCTCTCTCTCTCTCTTTGATTTTCTACGTAACATGAGCTGTTGTGTTTGAATTCTGCTTAATGATGCAGGGCGAGAACAAGAGTTTTCTTGTTTGCAAGAAGAAAATGGCTACCTCTCCAGATCTATTATGCTGTTTCTGCCCACCTCCTTTTAAACTTTTCCTGGAAACCGTGACAAACATGAGATTCGATGAAGAACCAAACTACTCAAAGCTTATTTCCTTTTTCGATGAATTGATTGAGCCCCAGCATTTGAGGCCTATTAGGATCGACGGTGCTCTAAAGGTTATTTACAATAATGAAACTGAATTTCTTATTTTGTCTTACAATATCAGTTGGTACATTTACCCATTTATAGGATAAGCTTGCTTAGTTTGGTGTTCAACCATTTTCATATGTAGGCTGGACAAAAACGTGGAAGATTGCTTGTAAATCTTGAAGAAGATGAGCAACCAAAGAAGAAAGTCCGACTTGGAAGCCCAGCAAATCAGTGGATTTCAGTTTATAATGCTAAGAGGCCCATGAAACAGAGGTAACAAAGTATATCATAAATTTGTAAGGTGTACACATTATGAATCTTCACAATTTATCTTGTCACAATCTGCTGAACTTTATTTAGTTTTTCGTGTGATGGATAACCTGAAGTTCCTTTGTAAATAGTTAAAGGTAGGCATGTGATGCACAGGGTTTTACTGAACTCCTAGGTGAGTTTTTAGTTAAATCAAATGAAATGTTGTGGGGTGTTTTTGTGGTCCATGTCAAGGTTCAATAGATGCTACAGGTGCACAATCGCACCACACAGAAGTTCTTCACAACACCGCCGATGTTTCTGATTTACCAGCAAATCATGTAAAACATCGTTAGTGATTTGCCATTTTGAACTGGAAATAGCAGTCATGCTATATTGTATTAGCTAGTTGCCTAGTCATAAGCCATATATAATGCTCCCTTTTTTTATTTATGCCCTTGTTTTTTCCCCTTTCAGATACCATTACAATGTAGCAGATGCCAGACTTCATCAGCACATAGAGAAGGGAAATGAAGATGGATTGTTTATTAGCTCAGTAGCATCTTCAACAAATCTTTGGGCCCTTATTATGGACGCAGGAACTGGGTTCACCTCTCAAGTTTACGAACTTTCACCAATATTCCTTCATAAGGTATAGTCTTGATTCTCGACTCAGCATAGTTCTTTTCTTATTTTGGGTTCCTAAGTTGCTTATTTCTTTTATTTTTAGGACTGGATTATGGAGCAGTGGGAAAATAACTACTACATCAGTGCCATAGCAGGCGCAACAAACGGAAGTTCCTTGGTTGTCATGTCAAAAGGTTTGTCTGAATTTGTCGATTTATCCAAGAGTTATCATGTTGCTACCGTTGTTATTCGCAAATAAATAAAAATGAAAATAACACAAACGATGGCTGTTTGTTATATTTCTTTAGAAAGGTCCATCCATATTCAAGTATTTAGCATGTCTCTGCTGCCCTTAACTTTGCCAGTGTCTCCAATTGATGGAAGAGAGCTGATATAGTCTTGTGCATATATTGAGTGTGCTTTTTCCAAATTGTAGTGTTTCTTGCTTTTCGTTTGATAACTTGATGAATGAGGTTAATCTGATTTGGTTGTTTACTCTTTCCAGGAACTCCTTACACCCAACAGTCTTACAAAGTTAGTGAATCATTCCCCTTCAAGTGGATCAACAAGAAATGGAAAGAGGGATTTCATGTTACATCAATGACTACTGCAGGAAGCCGCTGGGGTGTAGTTATGTCAAGGAACTCTGGATATTCTGAACAGGTATTGTGGCAATTGATTTTTTTTTTTGGTGCAAAAGTCAAATGCAAATTATGTATGGGCATGTGAAGAAAGCATGCGAACCTCTTTAGGTATAAGAAAATAACTGATTTTCAGATGAAAAGAATTAAGTCAATTGTATTTATGGATACTGACGACCCTTACGGACATGATGTAAGTTCTGTTTGAAATCAAATAGACTGCACTTCATTTCTCTGTTATGTAATGCAGGTGGTAGAATTGGATTTTCTTTATCCTAGTGAGGGTATCCACCGACGATGGGAGAATGGATATAGAATAACTTCTACAGCAGCCACTGGTGATCAAGCTGCTTTTATATTGAGTATTCCCAAAAGGAAATTGATGGACGAGACACAAGAAACTCTTAGAACATCTGCTTTTCCAAGCAACCATGTGAAGGTATAATCATATCACTAATTCTTGATTACATTGTCAAAATTATTTTGATAAGTTTTGGGGAATTTGGATTATGAGAATTTAATAGTCATCGCCTGATTGTGTTTCAATCTTTATATAGAATTGCATATTCGTAGGCATGGTAATATTTGACACCATAAGTGGCTTGTAAATCCGAATCAATTGTTTTGATATATTCTATCTTTCCTTGTAGTTCTCATTTTTCTCATAATTTATTTGACACCATAAGTGGCTTGTCAATCCGAATCAGTCGTCCTCATTTTTCTCATAATTTATTTGACACTATAAGTGGCTTGTCAATCCAAATCAGTCGTTTTGATATACTCTATCTTTCCTTTAGCTCTCATTTTTCTCATAATTCACTCCAACCAGATTTATTATTCCACCCAGTTGTTGTTCATTGTTGCTTCGTAACTATTTTTTTCCTGCTCAAGCAGCAACTCGATCACTCCCTCTAATGTAGACATACTGTTGTCTTTTTGTAGGAGAAATGGGCCAAGAATCTCTACATTGCTTCAATATGCTATGGCCGGACGGTGTCTTGAGGCTTACTCTGCGCACCAACTCGGGGCTGAGCATATTCGAACGAGTTGCTGCTGAAAAAAACCAGCAATGTAGTTGCTGCTGTGTTACTCTGTATGCGTAGGTAAATTGGTTAGATGAACCTTACATCGTCGGCAGAGTAGGGGCGCTCGAGAAGAACCGGGAGAGAGGTGGACGACAGCTAGCTAATAAGCAGATGAGGAGGGTGTGATCCGGCTGGTGGTGGTACAGACGCCGACGGTGTCAAGTATTTTGCATCAAAATGTTTTGCTTCCCTCCTGACTGTTGTGCAAAGTATGGATGGCCTTAGCCTCTTTGGAGGCCTTTTATCTGAGAGTCCATTGTGTATAGCTCTATCATGTCCTGCATTTTGTCTAGTGGAAGCCAAGTTCCATGTTTCCAGAACTCCGGAAGTGTCTAAATTATTGTGTGTGAGGAGAATGAGTACTGGTAAATTCGGTGTATCGATTCCATTATTCGACAAGCTCATTGTTGCATTAATGCAATAATGTTGCGTTATTGAACATTCTTGATCTTTCTGCATCAGGATGGTTCCTAAAAGCAGTGGTATCATGAAACGCCACTCCAAAGATTGAAATTATCACATAATGCCATTTATGTTTCCTTTTCCCAATTTCAATGGCATTGCCTCGTCTATTTGGAAGCCTTATAGGTCGAAGGAAGAAATGTCAATTGTCAGCACGAGTCGTATGGAACGGTACATGCATACATATACATTGAAGTATTACGAGTAGTGTGTTGTAAAGAGCGGGCGTCTATACATAAAGCTTCTGAATTTTTTGTTCATCCGCGTAATATTCATCAGCTGAAGCGTACGCACTTGTAGCCATAAACTCAACTTCAAAAAAAAAAAAAAACAGGTACACAATAATTAGCATGGCCGTTGTAAAAATACGCCATCTTAAAGTTGGAAATGCTAACGGGAAAAATTTGCAAGTGCAACAGCATGTCATTGTTTTTTTCTCCAGGAAACGGCTAGTCTTTTTGGTGTCATGGGTGTGATGCTTTGGATGAAAGACGTACACTTATAAATAAAAGACATTTCAATATTGACATAGATTTAGCCAACTTCTTGCTAACATGCTTTAGGTGATATTTTTTTACTCAACATGCTTCACATGAACTGAAAATATTTTTTGTGAAGGTTCAGATATGAATACTTCTATTAGAATTAACTTTAGGATGGGTTCAGCCGGTAGCCCGCCGTGAGTTATAATTTCGGTCCTATTAGAATTGCGGAATGATACAGTGATGGACAATGATCATGTTCTTTTTTTTCGTTTTCTCTTTTGACTTTTAGGTTCTCAAAAGTCAAATATCGAAATAGGTGATTTTTTAAAGTGAATTCTCTAAATAGCTTCTCGAACTTAAAATTATGTGCGTCATCTGTGTCGATGTCTTCGCTATCAGCAACCGTATCGAAAAACGTAGCTAAAAATTATTAGCCGTATCCTATAAGAACACCCCAATTTCAAACCAACAGAGGAGAGGAATCAGATCCTAGAACCAACCTATATCCTCAAACCGAAAGTACATTAAGCAACTGTCAATGCCGCCATAGCGTCTGGCATGCAGGTGCTCCTCATGTCCGCGAGTATAATCCACTGAAGGGGACACGTATCCCACACGCATGCCCACGTACACATGAGTGGCGCGTAGGCCAGAACCTCATGAAGCGCGGAATTCGATCGCCGAACGTCCCCACGTGTGGATGTACCGTTCCATCCCGAGACTTCAGTCCAGGAGAATAGGGTGTTTAGTTGCCGGTCACAGTTTACTACATTTAAAATTAAGTAAATTTGATCAACTTTAGGAGCTGTTTGGTTGCAGCCACAGTTGTGACAAGATTCCCTTCCAGCAAACTAAGTCCTACGCGTCAATGACTCAAAAAAGTATGGCAAAATTCCCTTAGGCTTGCTAAGGTGTGGCAAAGAATTTGATCACCTCAACTTAGACAAATATAATAATTTTTGTTAACAAAATGTGGCTAGCAACCAAACTGGCCATGTTAGAACGCTGATGCGCAGCTCACACAGCCAGAGCGCTTGCCAAACGAGCTCCGCTCGCTGCTCACCCACTGAATCTTGCTTGAGGGGCGTCCTAATACACAAGATGCTATTAGGCCCATTGGGCCTGATTCAGCGTGTGCATTTTGTAGTGGCCCCGACTGCCGCCGCGCTCGTCTCCTCTGTGAGTCGTCTCCGTTCTCCTCTCCCTCCCTTCACAGCGCCCGGCCGAGCTCTCCCCACCACGGACCCTCTCCATCTCCAGGCAAAGACGGAATCTTTTACGCATCGCTCTCGAAACCTTTTGCCATCTATGCATCAGCCTGTTTCTGAAATTTTAATTATCTCTACTGTGCCGCCGCGCATGTGCCGCACGAGTGACGAATGTTTGTCAATGATTAAAGAAGAGTTGCCCGATTATTCCCGAACGTTTTACTCTCTTTCCGTTTTGCCGTTTCATGCTGCAAGAAGCAGTTCTCGAAAAGAAATGAGGGAGTTCTCGGTTGCTGTGCTACTATACTTTGGGGGGGGGGGGGGCATGCAAGGTGTTTGTTGAAATACCTCAGAGCGGGTTCCTTTGCCACTTCCAATTTTCATTGTCTCGGGAGCTGGTGAGGATGGGATATGAGAGACACTGTGTCCCTTAGAGGCAGAGCAGACGGGAAGTAGTTGACAGTTTGCTATGCGCTCGTACTGCATTGCTGAACTTTCGATAAGAGATCTTTCATGAATTGCACACACAAACCAGCTGCATTCGTTTGTTGTTGAAGTTGTTTATGCCATTTCACTCCTTTTCTTCATGTGTGTAGGCTTCCGATGAGTACGAAATTGCTCAAGAGCTTGAGCCTGAGGAGGCTCTTAGGACAGCAAAGAAATTCAGTTGGTGGGTAGTTTCTCTTTTCTTTTGTTCGTGGAAGGTGCTCATCAGGTATACTCCATGGCTGCGTCTTTTTTTCTTTGTAGATTTATACAGGAAGTCACAAGCATGGAGCTCTACAGTTTCTTTTTCTGATGTTGATGAGAAGAATGACATGGGTGGTGATGCTGATGATGATTTTACAGGTCCTAGGAGAGATACCCAGTTCCGTGGTGTGCACCGGGTATTTGATGCATTTATTCATTCTATGAAAGCAACTATGCATACTCCGGCTCCCAGGGAATGAATTTTGATGCTCAGTTGACTTATTTTGTTCTTACTAGGCAATTATTTGTGGCAAAGTTGGACAAGTGCCTGTGCAGAAAATATTAAGGAATGGGCATACGGTAACTGTATTTACTGTTGGGACAGGGGGCATGTTTGACCAGAGGACAGTAGGTGCTGAGAACTTACCAATGCCAGCTCAGTGGCATCGAATAGCTGTTCATAATGAGCAGCTTGGTGCATATGCTGTTCAAAAGTTGGTCAAGAAGTATGTGGTTTAAAGCATAAGATTCTATTTTTCTCTCGTATGATATGACATCAGAACTTTAGTTCGGAGTCTAAATCTTACTAAGGGTGTCATTATTCTTGCGCCTTATTTCAGTGCTGCAGTCTATGTTGAGGGCGATATTGAGACTAGAGTCTACAATGACATAATCAATGATCAAGTGAAAAATATTCCTGAGATCTGTGTGCGACGCGATGGTATGTTAATATGAAATTCAAATGAAATTTCTCCTTTGGTAGTCCCTTTTTCATGTAGCAAGATTCAGCAGAAAAATAGATTAATTCAAATGAGTTCATTGAGCCCTAGGTAGCTGAATTATTTATTGAAAATTTCCCTGCTAATTATATTTACCTTGCTATATCCCACCCATCCCCACTAAATGCAGCCTAACTGTTTTGACTCTGAATATACTGTGCTATCATTTCTGAATCGATGAAATTGTCATTTTTTTTAGAATTGTCAGTTTTTTCATTCTTCTCCTGTTGTGTATAAGGTTCATGTTTGGAAATTTTGATCTGTGCAGGCAGGATTCGCTTGATTCAATCGGGGGATAGTGATGTCAGCAAATCACTAGATGAATTAAGTAAGTTCAGTTTGCATCCTGAAAGTTTTTTGTTTCATAAGGAAATGTATAGAACATTTAGTAGAAAAATGCAGAGCATTGTAATAGGCAGCATTGCAATTCAGTAAACTGGTTTTTTTAGTGCGCAACTCTATGTATATAGATGTGTATAATTGTGTGCATAAAGAAAGAAGTCAATTCATGTGTAACATGCGTTCATCACAAATGATCATCGTAACAACCTTCTTGTTGGCAGGGGAAGGACTATTCTAGTTGCCACCGAAGGATGATTGGCAAGAGGAGGAAGAGTTGGGCAATTGAAGTGTTAGGCTCTTGCTTTTCTTGAGGCAAGTCGTGGGAGTGCTTTTATTACTTTTAGTAGTTGTATATTAGGAGTGAAGGTCTACATTTCCTTCTAAATGCAAGTAATGTGCATCTTTTCCTTATACTTTTTAGCAGGTAACGTTTACTCCTAGTGAGAAGTTGTTGACAGTTAATACTTAGTACCTCAGTATTGTCATCATGTTTACCTGTAACTTGGTGTTTTCGTAATAAAACGGACAGACATCTCGCAGTTGATATATGACTCGCTGCAGGGATAGTCAAGTCAGTAAGGGTGCAATCGGAGCGGATACGGTCGGTAATTGCTTATCCTGTATCTTACACCATATTTTTTTCTCGAAGTCGGAGTCGGACACGGATAGTGCCGGATACAAATATGAACGCGGATAGTATCGGTCACGAATACGGAGTGGATTCGATATGGTAACTATATTTCATCGGATAACACGTGAAAACAAAGATCCTAAATAATTAAATATAGATCATACATATCAGGATAAATAATTAAATATAATATAAAAATATCATGTATTTGAAAATTGAGTGCAGAGAGCAACTTGTATACATACTATGATACTAACAATAATGAATAGAATAATCATCTGGAACCACTTCTTGAGGAGTATTACTGTGGCATCCCAAAATTTTGTTTTTACTTATTTATTTATTTGGTTTAATTGGATTTTCTCTAGAAATTAATTTCCTTTTTCTTAAATCCTTTAATTAAATCCTAGAGAGCAAGTTATTAATTTAGTTGAGTAATTGTGCCTAAAACAAGTTAAACTAATTTTATTTAGGTTCCTTACTTTTTCTGAATTTATGAGAATTTTCTGGTATTTATTTGGAGTTTCCTACTATTTTCTAGCTTTTATTTTAATTTCTGGGATTTTCTGAAAATCAAAACCTAAAATAAAATTTTAAATCCTTTGCCAATTCGGGTATTACCGAATAACTAGCACCGGATATTACCGATTATATATCAGGATATTTTCTTATCCGTCAGAAACTACTCTCCCGATTTCGATTCCAATAATCACTATCCGATTCTGATACCATATCCGGTGAAACCATCCGGTTACCGACTATTTTTCTGAAATACCATCCGAACTAACTCGATCGGGCGATCGGTTGGGAAATATCCGAACTGATTGCAACCCTATAAGTCAGGGACGAGTCTGCTCTTGGTGTAATGGTGTTACATACCACGCCAGGCTGCTAGTCGCGCACGCATTCAATTCATGTACTGATCAGAGGCCAAGCAGCCGCCGTTGGGCGGCCCACCACGCTGCATGCCTGTTCATCAATTGCACATTCTAGCCACACTGGTTTGGCCTCTCGACCATATGCCGCTGTATGTCGGGGCCCGGCTGGCTTCGCGCTCCGCCCCTTTCCAGACCGTGCGTGCTAGCTAGCTGTGTGTGTGCCATCGCAGACCGGTTGTGCCCACATTGGCATGCCCAGGTGGCGCCCACTACAAGGGATAGACCAGCCGCTGGCCACATTTGTTTGGTCATATTCTTTTGACTGTGACTGATAGTTTTTGTTTGTGTTTTTAGAAATATCAGTGGACGGTGAAAACATCGACGTGGACAATGCACATTGTTTTTAGCTCGAGAAACCGTTTAGAGAATCTACTTAAAAGACACCTCGTTTGTTTCGATTTTTGAATAAGCTAAAAGGCCAAACAAACAGAGTACTAACTTGCTCTGTTTCTCGGTTAGGGCGTGTGCACGCCACACACAGCGGGCGCCGGGCAATCATTTGCCTAGCCCTGTGTCCTTGTGTCGGCACTCGCACCATTAGCTGCTTGAAAACACACCAAAAACCCATGGTAATATCCTCGATTGATACATTTGAGTGGATAAAGTTGTGTTTCGAACGCTAGAATTTTTCCTGTTTTAGACGGGAATCGAATAGTTTCATGTGAAATTGCTGCAAAATTCTTTAGAATAATATGTGCTTCTAATGGGGTCTAACCGAGGAGTGTGCTCATTTGAAGCCAATGTATATATGTATAGTTAACCTAATTTCTTTGAAACCCATCCATTGCCATTGCAAAAAATACTGTGCATATTTTCGAGAACAAGTCGATTGCACGGTGCAAAATCCAGAGTGTTTGTTCGTGATCTGACAATGTGGATCAAATTGTTTGGTTAAACACATTCACAGCTCACCCCACACGTCTTCATACACATGGCTGTGTAAAAGAATCTTATCATGCACACACACATGAAAATTGAGGGAGGCAGAAACCGAACTTCCAGTTTTCCTTCATGAAGATACAACACTATGACACCATTCATGTGCCAACCAAGGCTACTCAAAAAATGGGCACGCATAATTCTGAGCACCAGATCCGATAATGTTATACACAGTCCCCACAAACCGTTTAACTTCTGCTATAGATCTCACCTCATAGTGTGCCACGTCACCTCAATTAATCCTACCCATTTGATTGAACATGTCTGTTCCAGATTTGCTTGATTGGAGGCACCTCATTTCTACTCAGGTTTGCATTCAACACAAATGAGTAACTGACAAGTAGTCAGATTTGCATTAAAGTGGTGCTCGATTGGGCTGAATTTTCATTGTAACTGATGGTGACTTATTTGGCATAATTAAATTTAAAAAATTTAAAATAGGAAAAACGGGTTAGCCCAGCATGTATAATGCAAACGAATACGGGAAAAGAACCGGCAAAAAAACTCAAAATATTCAAAATATTAGGGAAAAAATTTAAAAATAGTAAAAAATAAGGTAGAAATCTAAGCCCAAATTAGTGGGTCCTAAACCAGCTCGCTCGATCAGTTGATCCCTTTTCTTCCTTTGGCAGTTTGCCCTGGCAACATACCCGGCAACCCCCGACCCACCCAACCCAATCCCTCCCTGCCTCCAGCAGCCAGCCGAAAGGGCGAGCCGTGAAGGCAGCAGCAAGCTCCATTCACATCACCTCTTCCTCCTCCGCGTCCTCCCCAATTCGAACCCTAACTCTCTCCCCCCCTCGCGGAGACCACCACCGGAAGGGGAAGGCAGGGAGCGAGAGCCCCCCGAATCCGGCAAGATGGTTCTCGCGCAGCTCGGCGGGAGCATCTCCCGCGCGCTGGCGCAGATGAGCAACGCTACCGTCATCGACGAGAAGGTCCTCAGCGACTGCCTCAACGAGATCTCGCGCGCGCTCCTGCAGGCCGACGTCCAGTTCAAGATGGTCCGTGACATGCAGGCCAACATCAAGCGCATCGTCAACCTCGAGACGCTCGCCGCTGGCACCAACAAGCGCCGCATCATCCAGCAGGTCAGGTCTTCCCCTCCGCCCAAACCCAGGAAGCTTTGGGAGATGTCGGTGTATTTTTAGGGGGAAATTCTGCGTCTTGTTGATTGCCTTGTTGCTTTTTTGTAGGCCGTCTTCACGGAGCTCTGCAACATGTTGGATCCTGGGAAGCCTTCCTTCACACCCAAGAAAGGGAAGCCATGCGTGGTCATGTTCGTTGGCTTGCAAGGTCTGTCTACCAGCTGCTACGTTATGTCCCGTTTAATTTTATGATAGCTGCTGTTTATTACATCTTCCCAAGTGAAGTTTGCCATGCTAGTTTTTGGTTGCTCATGGAACTGTCTTGGTTAGGAGTGCTCCTAACTTTCTATCAATAATCGAAACTTGATTTATTACAGTTTGCTTGAATAGGGATGTTTTACTTACGCTGGCATTGCGCTTAAATTGCATGTACCATTATCAAGCTCATAAATGCTTTAAAAGGTTGTCCAGAGCAGTAACAAAAGTGGCAAAGCACCCAACTCGTTATTTAATTGTTGATTTTGTTGCCTTTTATGGAAGAACACAGATTTTTATCCGACGAGCTTTCCTATAATTTTTACAACACTTAAATAGCTTAGTTCTATAAACATTGCATCCAATCATCTTGTTACTCTCCAATTTATGAAATTTAGCAGAGATTACAGTTCAACTTATCAGAAGTTCTGTAGCTCTCTTGTCAATGTTGAGCCAATCTCTTGTACACACACTTTCTGAATCACCAATGTGTTAGCTGAACTTGGGGATCATGTTAATTTCAAACAAAGAAATATATGCTGTGACTGAAGCACATCACTACAGCATCATAATTTCCCCTTTCTGGTCGAACTTGATTTCACAGCAAATGATCCTGAGAGGGAACTTGATGCAGTAGGCCTACCTATGACATATCAGGAAAGATGGGATAAGATTAAGGGCTGTCGTCTGATTGCATTGTCAGACAAAATAACAGAAACGACAGATTGGTCACATGAGGTTCTGATGTAAACAAGTACAGTTACCTGGGCCTAACCATTTCATGTGCATGGTCTGGTTCATGGCTGGTGCAGCATGACCGATACATGAATGTGGGAAAGTTTCATCTTCTTAACTAGTCATTTCCTTTGCTGTTTAGGCAAAAAGCAAGCCATCTGAATCAATCATGACATTATGGAGCCGTTTGTATTTGTCTAAGTAGCCTCTGTAGTTAGAGTATTTTAGTTGTCCTTTTAAGACTTTGGATTCCCATTTTTAGCTTTGTAATAAGGCTTATAAAATACGCGGCATGATTTATTTGTTGGACCATCCAGTTCATAAGTAATAAATTAGCCAGTTTCTCTAAGTTATTTCAAAATCCTAAATTGAATAGTGCATTGGGGCCATTCATCTTTTTACCCCTCACCCCCCAACGTGTTTGCACTGCATCAGGAACAGATATCTCATATCTGTTATTCTTTTGACTACATATTTTTTGGAAGGCATTATGAAATATGATTAGATTTTATAATAATAAATATCTTTTCTAGTGACTTGATTAGTTCTTTGAGCTGATTGCCTGCTTATTTATGCATTTAACTGGGGACAAATGATGCAATAGAATTAATAGAAGTTTACCCTTGGTCACCTTGTGTAAATTGTACTTCTTATTGAGCTATTGGCATATGAGTTTCTGGAATTGAGTTTTTAGTGATAGGAAGTGCTATAATCAGAATTACACTGACAAGCACTCTTATTTGGCTTTGGGATGGAATACCATAGTCCATATATGCTGCAAGTTTTGTTCTAAAAAAATATATTGCAAGTTTTCTCATTCTCGGTGGAAAGTTGGTTAATTGCCCAAGGCATTTGAAGAGCTTGTTGTAAGTGTTAGATCTGATATTTTAAGGATAGTATCAGCTTGCTTTCTTGTCCGACTATCTGGCTTAGGTGTGAACATCTGTAGTTTGCTTGACCCACTCAGATCATGTTCGGTTCTGTTTTGTCTTTTGTTATCTGCACTTTTGTTGCATTATAAAATTACAATCTTCTGTTCACATTTCACAAGACTACATCATGTCCATGCAGGTTCTGGTAAAACTACCACTTGTACCAAATATGCATATTATCATCAGCGGAAAGGATTTAAACCGGCACTGGTTTGTGCTGATACATTTAGGGCTGGTGCTTTTGATCAGTTAAAACAGAATGCAACAAAGGCCAAGATTCCTTTTTATGGAAGGTGCTCTAACTTGTACAGCTTCAATTATTGTCTAATCTTTTGATTCTTATCTATTGCTTTTGCAATGGTTGTCTCCCTGCAGCTACATGGAGTCTGATCCGGTGAAAATTGCTGTTGAGGGTGTGGAGAGGTTCAAGAAAGAAAACTGTGATCTCATCATTGTAGATACAAGTGGAAGGCACAAACAAGAAGCAGCACTCTTTGAAGAAATGCGTCAAGTTTCAGAGGCAACGGTAATACATTCAGAATTCTCAAAACACTTTCAGCAATAACCTGAACCTAGTGAAAATCTCACCTACATTCTTGTGCTATTCTGCAGAAACCAGACCTTGTAATATTTGTGATGGATAGTAGTATCGGTCAGGCTGCATTTGATCAGGCCCAAGCATTTAAACAAAGTGTTTCTGTTGGTGCTGTAATTGTTACGAAAATGGATGGCCATGCGAAAGGAGGTGGCGCGCTTAGCGCGTTAGTATTCTGTTCCTTTTCTTGCACTACCCTCTTGGTGCTGTTTCCTCTTTCCTAACGAAGAATATTGTCTTCAAAGAATCTGAAGTAGCTGCTCTGTAGAGACCTTTCTTACCTTCACTATAGTCTGGTTGCATTTTTCGACAAATAATTCTTTCTAGAGCTGTGTTCCATTCTCGAAAAAAAACTCTGTACCATCGCAAAGATCATTCGAGTTGGAAAATACTATCGATATGTCACTGGCATGTGGTCCCAAGGCCCACCTGTCAGCCTCACATGCGATGGTATTTTCCAATTATACACATTTGCAATGGTAACAAGCTAATTTTCTCAAAAAAAACTATATAAGGCCAGTTTAGCGGACACAACATTCATTCTAAACAAGTAATGGAGCTGGATGGAATTATAGTATAGTGGCATTTAGATGATGGTATCCTCAAAATAGTTACAGCATATTGTATGTGCTTCAGGATGATGTACTTCAAGCCTAGAGCTACTTTGTGCATAACTATCTTTGTTCTTGTAGTCTCTTTTTGTGTGTGTGGAATAAGGCTTTTTCTTGTTGATACCGTGCTTGAATATCACTTGTACATCACAGCATCTACATTTCAGAATCTGATAGCAACTTAGCATACCTAACATCCTTGTTGTTCTTTCAGGGTCGCAGCAACAAAAAGTCCAGTGATATTTATTGGAACTGGAGAACACATCGATGAATTTGAAGTTTTTGATGTGAAACCATTTGTTAGTCGCCTGTTAGGTCAGTGAAAATATTAGGTGTGCTATGTTTTATTAGGTCAGTGAAAATATTAGGTGTGCTATGTTTTATTAGGTCAGTGAAAATATTAGGTGTGCTATGTTTTAGCTGTGTGTTCCCTTTGGTTAACCTTACTTTGTGTAATTGCCAGGCATGGGAGACTGGTCAGGCTTTATGGACAAGATTCATGAAGTAGTACCTACTGATCAACAACCTGAGCTTCTGCAGAAACTATCTGAAGGAAGCTTTACTCTCAGACTTATGTATGAGCAATTCCAGAACATTCTGAAAATGGGTCCTATTGGCCAGGTTAGCTACGTTTAGTTCTTGAAATTTCTTGGACATCTGGTGAAATGTAACACAGTAAATCAAGGATTCGTGATTGCTGTTTAGTCTGGTGAACAATATTTCAAATTTGGATTATTCTGTCTTTGCAGGTCTTCTCTATGTTGCCTGGATTTAGTGCTGAATTGATGCCAAAAGGACATGAGAAGGAAAGCCAGGCTAAGATTAAGCGGTATATGACGATGATGGATTCCATGACAGATGCAGGTAAGTTGGGTTGACCAGTTTCTCCTATGTAAATTACTAGACTAACATCCCGATAATTCATCGGGCTCATGTCCTAATTTCATCACAGAGCTTGACAGCACAAATCCGAAGCTTATGACTGAGTCACGAATTATTCGGATTGCTCGTGGATCTGGCCGACCTGTCAGAGATGTCATGGACATGCTGGAAGAGTACAAGCGGCTTGCTAAGATCTGGAGCAAGATGAAAGGGCTGAAGATACCAAAGAAAGGAGAAATGAGTGCACTGTCCCGCAACATGAACGCTCAACACATGAGCAAGGTCCTCCCCCCACAGATGCTGAAGCAGATAGGCGGCATGGGTGGTTTGCAGTCTCTGATGAAACAAATGGGCTCAAAGGAAATGAGTGGAATGTTTGGAGGCATGGGTGGTGACCGGTAATTTGACGGATTCAGGTTGCAATCGACAATCATCAAAGATCTGGTTTTAGGTGGATCGTCGACCTGGATGCTGAATGCAGAGTTTTGAAGCTGAGATTCACTGCGGTTGAACTTGTCATCGAGTTTTACCAGAGGATACACATGCATCAAATTGTAGAATTGGTTGATTTATGCACAGACACAGTGTAGCTCCCCCATGGTTCTTACTGAAAATTTAATTTATGAACTGGCTGTTGGTAATGGCAAATCGAAGATGGTCGTGTACATTATGGATGGTCGTGTACACATGTTTGTCACTTGTTGCGGTGCTCCTTGTTTTCAGTTCTGATGAGATCCATACCCTAAAGAAAATCCTTTTTAAAAAAAAAAAAGCCACAATCCATACC
This sequence comes from Dendrocalamus sinicus, assembly GCA_036346575.1. Classification (NCBI taxonomy): domain Eukaryota; kingdom Viridiplantae; phylum Streptophyta; class Magnoliopsida; order Poales; family Poaceae; genus Dendrocalamus; species Dendrocalamus sinicus. The sequence continues at coordinate 17,045,470 of CM070643.1, read as the reverse complement.
CCGAAACAGAATCCATAGGCTACATGTTATTTTCGTAAAAACTAGGCTGCGTTTTATTGCCAAAGAAGAGCATCCATACAAGGACATAAAAACTTCTTTCAATTCGATTACGCTCCTTGCCCGGCTGCAGAGTACATACATGCGTAAACCACTCGATGAAAGAAGACGGGATCTCACATCTCGTTCTCCGTGCGCAAGCAAGAGAAGAAGAAAAATTAGAGCACGGCCCCGGCAGCAAAATCGTCGGCTGCATCCGCCCCGCGCAGCGCCCGCGCGATGGCCCTCACCGTGGCTGGGGTCGTCCTGCAGCACCCTCCGGCGAGGGCAGCGCCACTTGCCGACGTACGACACGAAATCCGTCCCCGACGCACCGGCCGAGTCCTGCAGCACGCATGCGACCGTAAGAGCTGCCTAGCACACGGTTTTTGTGGACATGGTGACCACGCATACCGAAACGAGGAAACAGCTGTGGCTAGAACACTCACCACCCTTTCTTTCGCCTCAGCTATGTAGGTCTCCCCGCTGTTTGGATAGACCACGATTGGTTTGCTCGTCACCTGCAAGTGCTCCCAAGTCCAAAGGTTGTATAATTACCACGTAAAAACTAGTAGCCGTGGCATTGTGAGATGTGGCCGTATGCTATCAATGTTACCTTTTTGATTGAGAGAGGATTAGACAGTTGATTTAGCCTGGGAGCGGTGCAGTTTATTCCGACCGCAGCAACCCTCTCGCAAGAATCAGCAACGGCGGCGCGTTCGGTGATAGGGTCTCCGCTCGCCGCGTTAGCTCCATCCTTGGAGGTGAAAGAAAAGCCAAGCGGGGATCCTGATGTCATTCACCTCCAGAGGCTCAGCGTGAGCCTGCATTTATGCGACAGCCGCGGACATCAGCTGATCAGCAAGTTATCGATCAGCACCAGGAAGTTTGTACTTTGTAGTCAGTCGCGACACGAACTAAGAAACTAGACCAAAGTGATACTCCCTCCGTTCTTTTTTGTTGTTCTTTTTTACTCAGTGTTTTATATTTTTTAGGCCTCCAAGCTACGGTTTTAACAATTATTTTTTGGGTTTTGTTAAACGTTATCCGTATGTTTTCTTCCTAACTATCATTCAGATTTATGACCATTGGATTGGAGATCCAATAACCATGAATTCTACCCATTCCTCTTGAAAAAAATCTCCCCTCTTTAAAAACAAGGTTTTCTTGATCTCTAATCCAAAGATCATAAATTTGGATAATATTTAGGAAGAAAACATCCGAGTGATGCGTATACACTCCCTTTTTTTATACTTTTACATTACAAATGTACTAGTAAAATTATAAAATTATTATATTATTTTTAACAATAAATCTACAGTATGTACTATAATTAACTTGTAAATTTTATTTTCAAAAGATATTTCGTATGAAAACTGTCAAAAAATAATTTTAGAAAATGAAAAGAAGAGACGTACTATTCATCACTGAAGCTAAAAACAACCGGTCGCAGCCTTAAAAAAAGTAGACCCAGAGCAGTGTTTTACTTTCCGAAATGCTAACCAGCTCGTCCAGCTTTTGATTTTTCATTAAATCTGAAATCCGAGGAAACAAACAAAAGAACCAAACAGAACCGAAGAAGAAGTCAAGCTCGGCAAGATGCACGGCCGAAAAACCGGTGGAGAGCGCCCAAAACAACATTGGATCGAGTGCGAGACGGCCGAAGCGGCCGGCCTCATCACGGCCCCCTCCCTAACTCGTTGAATGCAAGTCGCCCACCCCCACGCCACGTCACGCCTCCCCTCCCGAATGAATGCCCCACCACCAAACCACCACCTCCACCGACGGCAGGCAGCCCAGCAACAACGATAACACCACGAGCCCCTAGCGAAAACACCATCTCGCCCCTCCCGCTCCTTCTCCCCCCACGCGCCTCTGCACCCTGGGTTCGAGGGTAATTTCGTCATTCCGTAATCCCATCAAACCCCACCCCCAAACCCAACGCCAACCCAAGCCCTCTCCCCTTCCCTTCCGCCCGAAGTCTCCACGCTCCCGTCCATTTAAAACCTTCGCTTCGTCTCGACTCCACTTGGACATTTCTCCCTCGCCCAGACCGCGCTCGCGTCAAACCCTAGGGGCTTGACTCCCGATCCTCAGATCCAATGGGCGCGGCGCCGTCGACGCCGAGGCTGGGCTCGGGGGGCGCGGCGTCGCCGGGGGCGGCGGAGCAGATGTTCGCGGCGCTGGTCGGCGAGAAGGCCTACCCGATCTCCTCCGAGTTCTGGAGGCAGCTGCTCGAGCTGCCCCTCACCCTGCAGTGGCCGCGCGAGCGCGTGCTGCGGGCCTGCCACGCGTTCGGTGAGGACCACTCGAGATCCACGTCTCCTTCGGTTGTTCTGATCGCTTCCCCCCCCCCCCCCCACTGTTCGGGTGAATTTTTTTCGTTTTGCGGGTTTTGATCTGTGGGGGCGATGCGAATCATGTGATTTCTGTGTGTGCCGTTGCGGGTTGCACCGCGGTGGGTGGGTTTAGGTGGTGCTTTGAGGTGAGACCGTGAGAGGGCTAGATTGACGTGGTATTTGTTGCATTTTTGCTGCGTTGCTTGTGTTGTTGGGATGTTTCGGGTGTTGATTTCTGTCGATTTCGAACTGCATTGGTGCTTAGGATGGGGATTTTGCGGGGTTTAGCTGCCGTTCTGGCGAAATTGATGGGTGCTTGGTGGGATCGACAAGGCATATATTTGTATGGGCTCCCAATCAAAGTTGATCGAACTTACTTTGTTGCAAAATACGCAATGTTGGTGATCATGTTGGTAATTTATGAGTACATGTGCGCCTCGGTTTGTATTACTGGAATACTTTGGCTCCAAAAAAAAAATCCTAAAACTGTGGATTTTTTTTCCTGCTATTCTTATCTGTGAGGTGAACTTGCAAATGGATGGAAGTGATGATGCGACTGATTCCAGTGAAGGCTTTAGGCTTTAGTTCTAATTTCATGGAAATGTTGTGATTGTGAATTTACTGTGACTTGATTGGTTTGGAGTTGTCGAATGCGTGAGGATCAGGGGTTTGGGCCTTGCATTTGTGCTTTATGTCGCCACTAGTGACGGACCTAGTTGATGCTCCAGTGGATTGGTCTCTGCATGGTGGAATTGGTGAAAAATTTTGAACTCTCTCTGGTTTGTAATGAATAAGATAGAATACTGGTAAGTAGTTAGAGAGTGGATTATAGCCCACATTCTTGCCCCACTTATTTGGTAGGTTTAGAGGATTTTGGACTTATGGATTGTGAAACCTGGTTGGTGATGAAGACATGAAGTGGGAGTATGGTTAAGCTTACCGTTTGCTTTAGTGATTATTATCGGTGGATGGTGGGGAATGATGAAATACCTGAGTGCATGTTGGTGTTTAGATGGTTAGACTAGGACTTCCTTTGCTTTTTTTTGGGTTTACATAACTACTGTTTTGTACTTTTGCTGTGGACAGGAGTGCTAAAATGGAAAGGCAGGCATATAGCATGCAAAAGAGTTGCACCTTTTGTCCTTAAAAGATGAGATATCAAGCAGAAGTGTGATTATATAAACAAAACAAACATCAACTAAAATAATAGCTATGATGAATTAATCAGCATCAATCAATGATTTGGTTGTTCATGTGTTTCTGGGTTAAATGTATTCTTGAGCAAATCATCTAGGAATGCCGAGCGACAGTTTTGTTCTGGATTTACATATGACTTGCTTTGCATGAATAACAAAAAGACCTGATTTTCCCGATTTATTCCTTCATTTTTGTGATAAAATTTAATTATCTTAAGTATGTCCACTTTCTGTATGTACTCTTTTCTAGAGTTATACCAATTTAACAATAAAAAATCATGTTCTTTGTCAACATCGGCTTCTATACTGTAATAAGAGGAGGCTATAGTGCCTCTTGGACTTTTTTTGATGGGACAGAAATCCTATGGGAGCGCTTTGATAGAGAGAACTGCAATGTTATCCCTTAAGTTCGCTAATTACATATTTACATTTCAAGCGGTAGCTCAGCTGCAATACATGAATTTACATGGAAAGGACTCTAATATTGTTGTGGTGATGAATATATAATTAAGAATACAATATACAATCATTACAAAAGTTCCTTTTAGTTCAGCTTATTGTTACGTCAGTACATTCCGGCAAATAATGCCTTATGTAATTGAAGCCACTTGCATTATGAAAATATTGGACTAGATTATACTAGTGGTAAATTTGATGTTCCCGGTATTTTGGCTGATTTTTTGTTAGTTCTTTGAATATAACTGATTCATAATTGTCTTGTGCTAATGAGTTTGAGTATGTGCATTTGCAGCCCAGAACAACTACCATACGAAGCACCTTGCAAAGATTTTGATCCATTTGGTTTGGTGCTTGCAAGAATGCACATCAGCTTCTTCTGTATCTTATGCCATCTATAGAAAGGCTATCAATGCTGCCTATATGTCATCCATATTTCTCAAGTTCATTATTGAAAATGCGAAAGCAGATAATTGGCAAGAGCTATGCCTTGACATTGACAAGGATGAGAAGGGGCTGGAGAATTTTCCTTCTGGTATCCAAATGCACTAGTTTTTGTATATTGATATATTGCAAAAACATGATGGTTCCATAAACCAATTTTAGCAGTTCTAATTTTCATGAAAATCTTGTATTAAGTAGAGTTTTCTCCCAAAGAAATGTTATTATATATGCCATGTGTGGATGTAATTCTAATGATATTTGTCGTTTCTCTGCTTCTTATAGACCAAAGTGTGGAGTATTTTCTGATGAGAGCGGTGCTGAACTACATTGGTAGTGTAGATGTAAGGTATCTCAATTGATGACTTTTGTCTATTTAGATTTTTTCCTTTTTGAAATGTTGTTGTCTCATTTGCATCTCACTGTGTTATTTTGTTCTATGTGAAGTCCGGAGTCACGCTACCTACATCATGAGCTTCTAAACTTGATGCTTGTTCTTATGTCGACTCAGTTATGTTCTGGACCATCTCCAGAACCAAAAGATGTGCATCCTTTCATTGATGCAGCCATGCTTCAGGTAAAAGTGAAATATGCTGATGCATTATGTATGCTGGTTTATTTACAGACATTATTGAGCTAAATTTGGAATGTGTTTCCATGCCACATATTTCTTCTACAGGACAGTTCCATAGTGGCCTCTGTAGTTCAGAAGTTGCTGCTAAATTTTGTAACACGACCACAGATTCCTTTAAATAGTTCGCACCCTGTTTTCTCTGATGATGGTGGGCCTGGTGTTCTGCAACAAGTTGGCTCAGCAGCTGGTAATTCGGGTTCTTTTCTAAAGCATCACATCGCTTCTAATTTACTACATTATCTTGCCAATTTACATCATGACAATGCCCTGGCCCCTGAGCAACTTTGTCATCTTCTAGGTCCAGCTTTTGTTTAGAATGTATTAATTGGTTTTTGTTTACTTCTGCTGATTATTTATTTATTTTAATTGATATTCCTCCTATGGTTTAAGTCGCAACAATATGCTGGTTAAAAATCTGAGGTCTAATTTTATATTAAATGATGCTAGAACAGGAAGTTGTCGTATACATTTCAACCACATTCCCTACTTAGAAAATGTTTGAATTATGGGAAATCTTTAAGTATACTTATCTGGTTCTGCAGCAAATTTTGTACTACTGCCATATTATACTTTCAACTACCTTGTAAGTGCAAGTGCTGAAGGTGCAACAAGTCAATTGGCAGATAACAGTTTACTTGTTCTGCTTATTCTGATCCACTACCGGAAATGCATTTCAATGGAGTCCATTCCAAACAACAATATCTACATGAGTGACTCAAATACCAACGACAAGGACACACCAGCTTTTCATGAGAACCCTTACTGCAAGGCGCTAAACAATGCTAAGGACATTCAATGTAAGATGCACCTGTACTACAAAGAAACTGTGGCACTCGTATAGATCACTAACAGTTACAGAAATGAATTATGCTGCAGTTGATCGTGCTGACATTGAAGGAAATGCTCAGAATGGACCTGCTGTCAGGTTGTCTTTTGCATCACTGTTTGATGCTCTTGGCACGTAAGTAACACCTCATCATGCTGCCCATGTTATTCATTAGATGCATGCAAATTTACTAAATATTTGTGGGGCCATTCTCGTATGGCAATGAGTTGTTTCCTTCTTTCTCTCAAATAAAAGCGTAGCTATGATTTTAGTCATTTGTGGACGGGTTTGATGGTTCAAAATGAGACTGCACTTAGCGATAATTTTGGTCATTTGTGGATTATGAAAAAAGTTGAACACTGCTCTCCAGATGGACTCATATATCAGGGTTTGATGATTAAAATGAGACTACTGCACAATAGTTGGAAACTAAATTTTTGCAATTATATTTTTGCATTTTCTGTGGGCTCATTATCTAGGACCTATCATTATTTATTCAAGATCAAACATCATGTATGTTTATCCTGTTCCAGGATACAAGTTTAAATTATTTTGCACAAAAGAGCTTCTTGGTGGTGTATTTCATTTGTTTCCGCTATCCATACAGATGCTTAAAAGATGAGAGCGCAGTTCTGTTGCTCTATTCTTTGGTCCATGGGAACTGCGACTTTCAGGAGTATGTTCTAGTTCGAACAGACTTGGATACTTTGGTATGTTTTTTGTAACTATATTTGTAAACCCTTGTTATTGAATCATCAGCATTTAAAGCATATTTGGACATAATATGCTTTGGGTTAACAAAACAGCTTCAGTTTTAAAATCTTTTCCTTTTTAATGAGACACCATATTAGCATTTAATATGGTTTTGATTGGTAGCATCTGCACCTTGACCTTGTTTTCAGTTTCATCCCTATGCCTACATGAATTGGCTTATTCTATTTGTTGGTAAAACAGATACGTAAATCTGTGACCATGTCAATCAGCATAAAACATTGGAACCTAAATTCCATATTCAAATACATAATAAACTGAGAAGTAATGGTGAAATAATAACCCAACAGACACTTCAGTGTAAGGTAATATAGCCTTTGAACTTACAGTGGCTTACATTTATTAGAAAACATCATTTGTCGACTGGCTGAATTGTGTTTTCTTCCAAAAATCAGAATATTTTGAGTTGAGATAATCTGTCAATTTTGTCGACAGCTGATGCCTATCTTGGAAATGCTCTACAATGCATCAAGAAAGACTTCCAATCAGATCTACATGCTTTTGATAGTTCTTCTGATACTCAGTCAAGATTCAACCTTCAATGCTAGTGCGCATAAATTGGTAAGAAAAATTAACTAACTTTTGGTTTATTTATTGGAATTTATTAATGATTTAATTTACACTTTTAGGTGCTTCCAAGCGTTCCTTGGTACCATGAGCGCCTCATGCATCAAACATCTCTGGGATCTTTGATGGTCATAATACTAATTCGGACCATCAAGTACAACCTCTCAAAGCTGCGAGTAGGTATCAGAATCTTTGTTGTTTCCTACAGGAAAGCTGACGAATGTCACCCTATGTTATTGATCATACCCTATTTGAAGTTTCCTTTTGCATCTTCCTGCTGCGCAGTGCTACAGTGTACCATGCGCTGGCTGCCACTTTTGGTTCGTAATGACAAGCTTATCTATACTTGCAGGATGTCTACCTTCATACAAACTGTCTTGCAATTCTAGCAAACATGGCCCCTCATGTGCATAGGCTGAGTGCATATGCATCTCAAAGGCTGGTTAGCCTCTTTGACATGCTTTCTCGCAAGTATGCTGGCTCGATCTTTTTTCCCAATTTTTATCTTTGCTTGATTGTCACTTGAAGTTACACCTAAAGTTGTACCATGCTCCAGGTATGCCAAATTAGCTGAATTAAAAAATGACAAGGCTCTCAAAGTTATATCTGATCGAATTGAAGCAGACATCTCAGATGATACGGTATTCTCTACAGCTATTTGTTTCATAATAGCATCCTTGTTTATGTTTCCCCTTTTTATTTCTAAACAGTGGTTTACTTTTGCAGTCGACGGAGCTTCACATATACACTGACTTCTTAAGAATTGTTCTGGAAATCATCAATGCAATCCTTACATATGCATTGCCCAGAAATCCTGAGGTATGTTCTGGTCAGCAATTCAGTTTACCTGATAGGTAGAAATAGTACTGCTTCTAACATGTTTGTCAACAGGTTGTGTATGCTATATTGCATCGGCAAGAAGTTTTTCAGCCCTTTAAGAACCATCCTCGTTTCAATGAATTGCTTGAGAACATATACACAGTATGTGTTATTGTTTGTCTTTCATGAACTCGTCGAAGTACAACATGTAATAATTGTTTGTCCTTTCCAGATTCTCATCATATTCGATGTTATGGATTTGTTTTTGACAGGTATTGGATTTCTTCAATAGTCGAATGGACATGCAACAGTTAGATGGGGAATGGTCTGTGGACAAGGTTCTTGAGGTCATTAACAGAAATTGTCGTTCATGGCGTGGAGAAGGAATGAAGGTGAGACATATTGTGGCGTTGCTGTTTAACTGATATGTACATTAATCATTGTATAATTCTTTGTTTGGCCTAAATTCACATCCTTTACACATAAAAATTCTTCTGGTATTCAGAGTGGCATGACAATTTACAATGACATTTTTCAGATGTTTACCCAGTTACGATTTACATATGAGCAAGAAAGTCACCCTGAGGAATTCTTTATTCCATATGCATGGCGGGTTGTTCTATCACGAGGGTAATTATTTCCTGTTCTGTGTACACTGATTCCCACATATAAGATGCAATTATGATCAATATGCAAGTAATTTTAATAGTGATGCCTTAGGCATGCAGCAAGTGATGCCAGAGAAATGCCTTAGGATTTTTTCTTGACCATGTTAAAAAAAATGTTGATTTTGATTATGGCATATTGGCTTACAAGCTTGTCATAAGCCACATATTTCCAAGCAGTTCTGTAGTTCAGACCCATTTAAATGTGGGCTTTGTCAGGGGTCTGGAACGAAATTGGCCCATATCAATCAGAAAGGATGATATAATTTTTTCGGTCTTTGATGGCAACTAGACATGTCTCATTTCCTAAACACACTATTTCACTGCGAGATTTATCATAATTCCTAACTTTATTTTGTGCATTTACCAGATTCTCCTTCAATCCTGGTGCCATAAATTTGTTCCCTGTGGAGATTCATGTTGATGTAAGTTGCTCTCTTTTTGTTTGAAAATCAATCAGGTATATGCTTATGTCTCAATTTCAACATGGTACCCAGAGCATCAAATGGGTAAATATTATATATTACATGTACCCAATATGATGTTGAGCATCCTTTTTGGTGTTTCTAAGAACAATTTTTCCTTAGGAATGCCCAGTGCAACTACCACTCTAAATTTCATTTTATTTGGTGTTTCTGTAATAACAATGTTTTTATCTGCCAACATGAATCACCCAGGATGCACCATCCGGCGAACAAAACGTCTAGGGATGATCTGGAACCTTTTGAGTTCTGACAACAAACATGTCTGACCTGTTTCATCCATCGCGGCAAAGAGCTCGTTGTATATAGGCGGCATATACCAGATAATCTAAGTGTGTTCTCATTCTTTTGTGTTAATATTTCCGTGGCCCCATAATGTAATACCAGGAGGGTTGGGAGGAATCGCAAGGAATTGAATTTGGTTGAAAGTGGGTAGTGGACTATGTAGGGTACTATAGACAGTTCTTTTCGTAAGTTATTGTTGTATTTTACCTGTCAAGCTGAAAGGTCTCTGGTGTTATCCCCCTATTCGCTGTACCGATAATCGGTTTTCCTGTAGAAGAGCCCTGAACAGTTGCCCTTATATGCTGCTGCATGGTCAAAGATCCCCTTCCTAATACGAAGGACAATATCCACCAAGGCGCCAAGATCCCTGTTTGTTTTGCCCTCTCTCTCTCTCTCTCTCTCTCTCTCTCTCTCTCTCTCTCTATACATTTTAGAGTCAGAAACAGGTAGTATCTGTCAAACTCCTAACCTCATGCATGGGCATGTGCACTAAAGTCTAAACCGTCTAGGTGCGCATGTGATCTTTGCCTCCCCTTGGTTGCTGGCATCTGCTGTCGTTGCCGTCTGACCGTCTACTTCCGTACAACTTCCCAGTCCTCGCCCATCGCCTCTTCTGGGTTCACAACAAGTATGGTGCATTGGTGCGTGGGTTCACAACGCTACACTTGACCGTTCTGATTTCGATCATAAAAATCTTGACCACGTTGGATCTGATCGTCTTAATTTGATCACACTAGTCTTTGATCACACAGAATTTGGTTTCGATCATGCTGGTTTTGATCACACAGATCTCGACCGTGTTGGTTTCGACCGTGTTGCTTTGACAACTGTGGTTCGACCATGTCGGTTTTTGACTACGTTGATCTTCGACTACATTAATTTTCAACCACTTTGGTTCGACAAAATCGATTCTAACCACTCTAGTCCTCGACCACCTGCGAATGCGGTAGTTCCATGATTATAATGACGATAATTCTGTTCAGTGGTAGTACCGTAGAATATAGTGTGGTAGTTTCGATGTCCCTGAGAAGAGCATATACTTTAACAGATTTTATAAAACACATTTGCAAACTATAGTATCATGCACATAAGGATTATCCATGATTTCCAATAAGTTGCAAAATATATTTACACACTTTTAGAATCGTGACACAAAGATTATATATATAAGCTTCAATTATTTACAAAACATATGTGCTTTGCGCAATGTGCTCCCTTCGGTCACAAATACATGTCTGCCGATATCTTTTTTTTAATATTTAGATTCGATAGATGAAAGTCATGTGTGTAGATTTATCTCGAAAAGTATGTTTATAATATTATAAATTTATTAGGTTTTCTAAATATATTACAATAGAAATTAGTGGTCACAGTAGTGTTTTAAACCGCTCCAATTTTTTTGGTCGAACCGTCGGTTTATCTGATTTCAATAACTATGCCTAGGGAGAGAAAATGCACTTGTACGAAGTGTTGGCTTCAAGGATAAATCCCACAAGTGGAAAGGGAGAGGAGATAGATGGGGTTGGAGATGGGCACCACATATGTTCTTTGCAATGTACTTCATCTGCATCACAAATACACGTCATTTTGGAATACACGTAGTTAACCCTTCAAAACTTTGACTATTGTTGTAGGGGTGGCCTAGCCCTAAACAACTGGGCCTAGCAACTAACCCAGTATGTAATAGGGCTAATAGTATATAGGAATGTACCAATATAACTCTACCTTTTGTAACTATTAAGGGGTAGGATGAGAATTTTTCATCATATCCCACTCATGTATATAACCCTCTAACAGGGGTATGAGGGGGGCAGATCCTCTCATTCTTACTCACCAGTTCTCTTTAGCTCTTAGTGCTATATCTCCCATGGAGAAGGGTAACCTGTACCCACTGTTGTAACTATGCTACAACAGTTGGCGTTGTCTATGGGGACCGCGCAAGAAGCTACACAAGGGAATTTGCTTTAAAGCAACGACAACCAAGCGAAAGGGATGTAGACGAGAGCGACCGTCGAGTCCAGCACGCGGCAATGACGCCTTGGCATCGCGGGCAGCGAGCGGTCAACACTGACGCGAGGAGCTAGCTCCGATGCCAATATTGGCACGATCATCGCCGAAGCTTCCTACATCGGCACCATTGTCGACTGCGATGCCCACGTCGATACGACCGTCAACCTCGACGTGCCACCATCACGACTCCAGGGAGTCAGCCTCCGTGCGCGATGCCATATCCAAAAATTCTCGTCGCCGTCATCACGACACTAGGGAGTCATGACCGCGATGGCGACCACCTCGCAGTTGTAAACGCCTGTCCAATGGACGAATCACGCGCGTCAAGTCTTCATCGCACCGCCGACTTCGTTGACACTCGTTTGAAGGGCGGGGACGGAGCACATGCGCTTCAAGTCCTTGACCCACCATCGATTTCGTCGAAGCACTATTGTAGTATATCTACAACAGTGGGTACATGATACCCTTCTCCATATGAGACATAGTACTAAGAGCTAGAGAGAGAGAACTGGTGAGTAAGAATGAGAGGATCTGCCCCTTATACCCCTCTTGGGGGGTTATATACATGAGTAGGATATGATGAAAAATTCTCATCTTACCCTTTAATAGTTACAAAAGATAGGGGTACATGGGTACATTTCTTTATATTATTGAGCCTATTACATATTGAGCCAGTTGCCAGGCCCAGTCGTTTAGAACTGGGTCACCCCTACAAAAACTATCGATATCTTTTTAAATATTTAGATTATATAGATAAAATCATATTATATATTTGTCTCGAAAAATACTTTTATAATATTATAATTTTATTAGATTTTATAAATATATTATAATAAAAATTAGTGATCAAAATAGTATTTTTAAGGATCATATCGTTCAAAATGATATGCATTTGTAACTAGAGGAGCAAGAAAGAGGATATAGAAGACCCACATGTTAAAAACAATAGATTCATCACTCCTATCAAAATACTTTTATGGGGCTCGTACATTGATGTGCGAGTCCCACAAAGCATTTATTATTTTCTCTCATTCATCTTACATCAATCTATCTCTCTTCTTATATATATATATATATATATATATATATATATATATATACACGTTGGCATCTACCTCTCGTAATATCTTTTTATTTCACATTCGTTAGATAGCCTCCAAGGACATTAACCCTGCAACAATTTTTCTTTAAAAAAAGGGTTGTTCTGTTCAACACACACTAGATTCATGTTATGCATGTTATGGCACTCATATTAGGTTGCTCCAACGTGTATGTTTACTAATTTGTTATCAATAACGCTGCTAATTAATTTTCTCCTACTTTTCACAAATTGTGAAAAGATCACATATATATATATATATATATATATATATATATATATATATATATATATATATATATATATATATATATATATATATATATATATATATATATATATATATATATATATATATATGTGAGACCATGTGGAGGTCACCTATGGTTGTGATGAGTAATTGACTCTTGATCTAGGAAGAGTGAGTTTGGTTTTTGAGGCTTGAGCTGTCTCTGCATAGTCGTAAGCCTTGAGAATGGCTCTCTCTCTCTCTGTTGGGTAGGTTTACGACCATGTGGTCGAAAGGAGCTTTTACGACTTAGGAGTCTTAGTCAAAACTTTCCACTTGGTGTTCAGCAGAGTCATAAGCTCTATCGAGTGGTCATAGACCATCTACGACCACGTTATGTTGTCACTGCGAGATCGCAAGCTCCTTCGAGTGGTCGCTAGAACGTTTACGACCACGTCAAACATAGTCGGAAGTCGCCAGGAGGCGTACAACCGTTTGGTCATGATCGGAAGGCGTGAGCAGCCTTACGACCACATTTGGTCGTGGTCGGAACCCACCGGCCGTCACGACCATGACGTCAAGTATCGGAGCCACCGAGTCGTTTACGACTTCATTAGGCACTTTCTGCTAAGTCGTAGCATCTTGCCGTGGTGGAAGCTAGCGGGCGATGTGCGACCACGTTTTCTTTGGTCGGAACCGGATAGATGCATTGAACGTGTGGTCGGAAGGCTTTACGACCACGATGGTCGTGGTTGAAAGTCGTGCGCACTGTCTACGACCACTTTGGGCGTGGTCGAAGGTCACCCGAGAGGTGTACGACCACTTGGGCGTAGTCGAAGGTCTCAGGCAAGTTTACGACCACTTTGTTGAAAGTCGAAGGCCAGCCAGAAGGTTTTCGACCACGTTGTCGCTGGTCGAAAGTCGACAGGGCATTTACGAGTGGTCGGGTTGAACGCATCTCTTTGATCGTGGACCAAGTCCCCGATGAATCTCGACCACATTATCGAAAGCGGTGATCGAAGTCGATGCTTCGACCCCTGCGGCCGAAGTCGGCGCTCAAATCTATGACCACGTAAGAAGTCGGCTGACTTCGACCACGTTGCGAGGCGTTTGAACGTGGTCGTAGCTCAGTCGTATGCGGTTGTAAGTGGTCGGAAAGGCTTCGACCACGATGATATTTGGTGTACGTGGTCTGAACGGGGTTCGACCACGATGGAACCTCTGGTTTTGGTCGTAGCCTCTTGGAATCGGTCGTATGGTCTTATGGGGCGGTCGTAACCCTTGGTAATCGGTCGTATGGACTGCTGGCGCGGTCGTAACGATCTGGGATGTGATCGTAGACCTTGAGCATTGCTTGTCTTGTGGTTTTGACCAGTTGTAAGTTGGTACGACTTGGTTGGGTAAGTCGGAGTTGAATCTTGCGATGGTCGTAGCAGAGCTGTGTGTAGTCGTGGGATCGACTTGGTGGTCGATCGAGCTTTACGACTTGGTGGTCGTAAAGGCTCATGACTTGATGTCGCTCTCGACTTGGTAGTCGTAGGAGTTGATTCGACTTTGTGATCTTAGCGACCAGTCTTGGTAGTCGAGTCATAGCCGCCGTGTGGTAATCGTTGCAAGCTTGCAATGGTCGTAGCTTGTGTCTTGGCGGTCGTGCGACCTAGTGAGTGGTCGTAGGTGCGGGAAGGCTTTTGTGAGCTCGAGGATTTCTCGCTCGTAACAGAGTGGTCGATGAGGTCTAGACTTTATGCGATAAAGTCGTAGCGGCTAGCATTGGTCGTGGCTTGTGTCCGCATGGTCTTAACGAGCGTTGGAGAGGTCGTAACGACATGTTGTGTGGTCGAAGGAAGCAGGAAGTGTTCGGGGCTTCACCATTTCTTGAGTTGTGCATTCGAGTGGTCGTAGGAGGTTTACAACCAGGTGTTGTGCTGTGACACTTGTTGGTTGTACCGATGGTTTGTCTGTTGTCTGGTGCGGTGCTATGTGACAGTTTGCTTGTCTGTGTGGCTGCAGGACTTCGGAGCTATTTCATGGTGAGGCGTGGGAGGACCGGGACTAGGCACAGGAGGTGTTGAGGTCCAGACGGTTGGAGACGTCGAAGATGATCAAGACTGGTGAGGTGGTTGCAAGCCGAAGAGACAAGGAACCGGAGCTGGAGCTGTCAGAGGATCTTGGAGACAAGTCTTGGTGAGGCTTGGAGTGGTCGGGACTAGACATGGGAGATGTTGAGGTCCAGAACGACTGGGTGAAGCCGAAGAAGACTTGGGACTCAAGGTGGTTGCGTCGCGGACCGGGACTAGGCTCGGAGGAGTCGGAGGTCCGATCGGTTGGAGGTAGGTTCGGTCGTGCGTGATCGGCAAGGAAGCGGAAGCTTAGGGAAGGTGCGTGAGGGCAATTTGGAGAATTGACTCGGGCCCGCAAAGGAAGCGGTTTCTGTAAAGCACCGAAATCCGTCGGTGTCGTCACCAGACGGGTTGCCGCGTGTGCGCGGTGTGTAAACCCGGTGTTAGGAGGGGTTTCTGGTTAGCCCGGTATGGACTAATGGATGGATCCATTAGGGTTAGTCTCGGTGTGAGGCTATAAAAGGAGAGGGAGGCACGAGTTTGAGTGAGTTGGCCGGCTGGGCCTTGGAGGCAGCCGCCTCTCCCTCCCATGGGAGTCTGTGTGAGTGTGTTCTTGGGATTGTGAGAGAGAGGATGAGTGGAGAATCCATGTATGAATAATCGAGAAAGAGAGAAAGAGAAGAGGTGTGAGCTCCTCTCTATGCTCTCTGGGCGTATCGGGACTCCTTGTACTCCTTGATGGTTGGAATGAAAACTCTGAGTTGTGTTCTCTGTCTTGTGTTTGAATGTTTTGTTTGCAGTTTCTCTATTCGATCTTCTCACTTGTTCTTGTCTTGATCTCATTGAGTGTTTTGAATCGCAGTAGCATGTGGGTTGTACTCCAAGCCATCTTGGCTATTCTAGTCCCACGAGCGGTTTTGTTCTTTCTCGGATGTTCTTGTTGGCTTTTCTCTTTAGTGTTGAGTTGTTGCTCAAGACTGTCTTGGTCTCTTCTCGCTCGATCTGGGGAATCAATCTCAAGGCCATTTGGCCGCTTCTTCCCAAGAGCGACAAGTGGTCGGAGAAGGTCTCTTTGCCGAATGGTCGTCCGCCCCAAGTTCTCTGTTTTCTGTTCGACCATGTCGTTCTATCCGACCGTAGCAAAGACTTCTTTTTCTTTGTAATTCATCTTTCGAGAGGATGAGTTCTTGTTTCGTTCAAAGTCTCGTGACCAAAAGATCTATGAGTCAAAAGTTACTCGGAAATTAGATCTTGCGGTCGAGCTCTGAATGACTCCTCTGTTTTTAGTTTCGACCTCGTTGTTCCTCTCGGTTGCAGCAGAGAGACTTTGACCACTCTGTGATTTCTCAACTTGGGGTCGTGCGCTGCTGTGGTTGAAGTCTCCTGGTTATTTGAGTCAAGACTTTCAAGTTATTCATTTTTGAGTCTTATCGGTCGTGCGCGCTTTCTCTGTTTTCGGTCATTCTCATGCGGTCTCTATTGTCGGTCGGATCTCGGGTTTTGATGGATCGTCTGTCTTACTGAGTGACTCGATCGACCACGAGTTGGCGTTCGATCTCTCGAAGCAGACGGTCTATCTCTTTGTCGATTGATCACGATAGATCCTTTCGATTGCCTTGTTATGTCCTCGCCACGTGCGATTCTAGTTCGGTGTCGATCGATCTTACGTTCTCCGTTGAACATTCGATCTTCCTCTTCATAGCTTTGTAGCTATCGGAGAAGAAGATCTGGTGGAAGTACTCGGGGAAGTTTTAAAGGCACCATTCACACCCCCTCTGGTTGCGATTCGGTCCTACATATACACACACACACAATATATATATATATATATATATATATATATATATATATATATATATATATATATATATATATATATATATATATATATATATATATATATATATATATATATATATATATATATATATATATGCAAAAGATTAGGTAATTTGTACCATTTCAAATTGCAAACGTTGACCCAATTCACAGTTCGTAGATGCTACTCCAGTAACAACTAGCTAGACCATACACTTACAGTAACATTGCATAGGTATGCATCCAATGGGTAAATACTGAAATTTGGACAATCCGAGGATACGTTCCAGCTTTGAGCAACGTGCATACTGCTATATTAATGCCGAATTTCGAATCATGCAAAATCTATTTATATTTACGCACGAAGAGTTAAGAAAGGGATTTTTTTTTTCTCGTTCATCGTATCTCTGTTAGTGCTGCATGTATTGCATCGCAGTAGTGTAGTTTCGTTTTGCATTTTCGACTACAAGACTTGCATAATGATAAGTCTTCAAATATTGAGCAAGATAGGTCATGCATGCATGTACTCTACTTCATGCATTGGAGAAAATTGAAGATATAGAGACTTGTATATATCTATATATTTGGCGCTCGTGCACATGAAAGCATATATAGGTCGTGGGAAAATAAATTATCAGCACCTGAAAATCAAGAACTGAATATAAATTACCTGATAACTAGTACCCAGCCCTCTCATGTCTGAAAAAATTGTTTCCCTCGAAAAACATATTGTTTCAACTTCAGCTCAAAGACAAGACAGCATAACTAGCTAGACCAAAAAAGTTCGCTGTAGGTAATGTTAGCTATTATCATCTTATCACAAAGATCGTGCATAAAAGGCAACAAAAGAGTCTTAATTATATCTTGAGCAAACCGTCATTTTTGTTAACCTAAGTATCTGATCATGTCTTGAGAAGGTTAAAATCAAACAAATACGAGGAAGGTAGGGTAAGGAGCAATTTACAATCTGGGAAAATTTCTCAAAAGTTCAATATGAACATGGAAGATATCGGAACGACTAGTATACAACTAAAGTGCAACAAAATTAGTTAGATCAAATTCAATATAAAGAGTAATAAACAAAACATGCAAATAATTTTTAGACAAACCTTTTCATGATGAAGATCCGCCCCAAATCTTCTTATTTTGTTTTAAGATTTGTGTAAAGCATTTAAAGGTCGATCTTGTTTAACAATACAACAATCTCAGATCAATTAATGGAGTTTTCCTAAGCTAAATTCTTAACAATTTTTTTGTGTATATATGCCGATTAATTAATAACCATCATTGACCTAATATATAGCCGTATATGCTCTACCATTAACTATTTTTTTGTGTATATATGCCGATTAATTAATAACAATTTTCTCTCACAAAGTTTCTTGGTTCTTGTGCTTCAGCTAGCTGTAAACTTACAGCCCACCTCTCTTCTCTCTCTTCCTCTCTCTCCTCCACCTCAACATATAGCCTACTAACAACTTCTTATTATACTTGCTCTAAGACGGTGAATTGGCTGCAAGCCTGCAAGTCTGCAACAGTTATGCCGATGCAAGAACTTGGACTGCTCCATGCACCTAGGCTTGACCGCTTGAGGTTGCATGCAGTTAATTTGCACATTTGCAGAGTAACGTGTTCTGGTCCTTTATTACGTGACCTCGAGGAATTCAAGAGGCCGACCGTCACAGTGAGGTCACGCTTGAATTGCTGCGGCCGGGCATCTCTAATGGTCTGAGTCAGCTAGCTATATGTATGTACATATCAGCATATATCCTATATGGAGCAAAGAGAGTATGCAAAAAAAACCGAGCCAGCTCTTCCTTTAGGGCATCCGCAATGGTAATAGCTAGTACTAGCTATATAGTCAGCTGACGTGGAGGTGAGAGACAAAAGCAAAGACTATTTTATACTGTTGGACCCACATGCTCCTCTCTCATGTTCTTGGACTACGTGAAATAGATCAGCTATTTGCTCGTCACTAGTGACTACTCTCTCTCCTACTTTTTCCTTGCCACATCAGATCTAGCTAACTAAATAGCCAGCTGTTGGAGACGCCCTAAGCGTCGTCTAATTGCTTTTCTGGGGCATTTAAGCTAAGTGCCGTGTTAAATTATGTGCCAGCTAATCTCAGTCATCTTGGACCAAAAATTGAGGAAGCGTTGCGTCTATATATGCATGTTTTCAAGATTGATATATAATTGGGTTGCAAACTTGCACCCGATATGTTTCAAATTACTTTGCAATTGAGCTCACAATCGATCGATTGTTTCTGAATACAAACTTATTATCTTTACTCGAGAACAATTAAAATTTCTATACCTAGCAGTACGTACTGGTGAAAATCAAATCCTTAATTTCTGAAAATGAGGGATGAAAAGAGAAGAATAATCTAGCTAGAAATCTAAGAGAGGCCAGGTCCAAATATCAAAGATGCATGTGAGAAACAACAGATCTATCAAGAAAATTAAAATCGTTCTGTTTGAGTAAACAAAGAACTTAAACATTAAAATCGATCTGTTTGAGTAAAAAAAAGAACTTATGAGTTATCACATCTTTGTGTTCATCTGTTTCAAACTAACAAATTACCAGGACAAAAAGAAGACAAGAAATAGTCTGAAGAAACTAAGGGGAATTACGAAATTCATGCACAAATATATCAGTCTTTTCATTCCTAAGCAGCAAGCGATTAAGATGACTTACCTGGTCATATATAGCAAATGCATAAGAAGCTAGCGCCTTCAGCTTAACCATCCTTTACCTCCGAGTTCTCTCTCTAGCTCGCTAGGGTTTTTGCACGCACTAACATGGTAATATGTGAGTTCGTCGCTCTAGACCTCTCTTGTATATTTCGGTTTTATTTCCTTTATTGAGACGGAAATTTAGCGGCATATGATATTGAGAAACTTGTAGTGCTCCGATTAGCAGGTGAAACTGCGCAGCATGATCTGAATCTTAGGCATCCAATTTTTCCAAGAACTAAATCAGTCAAAGCAAAAATGAAAAGAAAGATCAGATCATGCTGGCAGCTTCAGCTGCTTAAGGTGCACATACCACCCCACATGATGCTAACTTGCTAAGCTAGCTATCGTAGTGATTGACATCACAGGACAATGGGCGAGGGATGAAGAGGGGGTTAGGGCATGGGGGTCCTCATATATAGAGCAGCAGAAGCAGAAGCAGAAGCAAAGAGGTTTAAAGTATACCAATGTTAACTATAAAGAGATTAAAGTTCAAAACGGGAGGAGCTAAATTTCTCAGGGTTTAAAACTAGCAAAAGTTGGCCACGGTGTGCCGGTGTGGTCCTATGTGAGCATGCAGAGAGGAATATATTGAAAAAACTTGTTGTCTTGCATGCGATGCTTATGCTCACCGCACAAGGAGCAGCTAGCTAGCTAGCCATGCATCTAGCTAGGGTTTGCAATTGTTTGTATATCTGCACCAGGGCACCTTTTGGGCTAGGAGTAGCCGGGGCGTGCAATTGCAGTGCACAAGGCCAAGCTGGCTGTTGCAAGGGTGACCTAGGTAATTAACGGGACCATCGCTATAGCTTCTGGAGCTCGCTTGTGAGTTTCTTGTGAGCTCCCTTGCACGCGATCGATCTTGTGATGCACGATGGATGGTACAGGACGAGTATGGCTAACGACCGGCACGTACTTTTGGTGTTGATTCAGAGTAGACGGCTAGAATCCGCTAAGTTTTGGAGAAAACGTTCTGGGTCGATCGGCTAGCTGGCTCAACAGAAAATTCTGGTTATTCTAGTTCGACAAATTAATGTTTGGTTGCTTCGATTCGGTGATTCGGTGGGTTTTCAAATCCAGGTCCATGTCCTCTTGATTGACCAGTCCTTGAGTATACCAGTGTTGATTGCAAACGCTAGTGTATATTGAAACAACCTGAAATTTGAAAATAATTTAAATTTTGTCGAATCTTTGATTTCACATGAATCCTTACCCAATTCCACATCTTCTTCACTACTTGACGCCTTCCCTCACTGGTCCTGCCCCTTCTCAGCCCACTTGTGCCAAGCCCCAGTTGTCGCAACTATTCACCGTTCATCAAATATCGGAGGACAATGCACTGCCGCAATTTTTGCCACACTCTCTCTCTTGATCCTTGGCCAATCATCGTAGCAACCTGGTCAGTCGATCATATCATCTTTCCCTGAGCCTCTGATACCTCATTAATTTCCCTTGGCTTGCGCCGAAGCTCTTGTGTTGGACTTTGCCACCACCGCCTCATTGCTTCCTCTCACGGCTGACCACCCCAAGCCACAATATTTGACCACCGCTCCTAACACTTTTAGCCTCTGTATGCACCCACCATCTCTTTTGAACAAGCATCGTGGCCACCTCGCCTCCCCGCCACTCACCGTCTCACCGATCTCTCTGCTCCCTCTTTGCTCTCACCCTCTCACAGCCGACCTGATATTCCCCTTAACTTTTGACCGCCGCAATGTTGTGCCCGAGGAAGCACCAAATATCAGCACTGCCAGCCATGCTATGCACTTCCATGCCTTCTCGACCCCTACCACGTGCCGCCATCGCCATGACCCATGTCCTATGCCAAACCACCTTCCTCATGCTATTTAAACCCCTTCATTTGAAAGCACCAGTAGCCCGAGGTGAGCCACCCACCCTCAATTGCTCCGGCGACCAAAGCTCTACCAGCGATTACTGGAAAACCCAAAGTAAGCCTCGAATGCAATTCTATCAATTTGGCCTATTACATTTCGATTGCCCTTGCCCATAGCTTCCTCAAGCCCCTAGCAATACTCCCTAAGCAAGGTCCTAGCTTCCCGAGCCCCCTAATACGTTGGAGACTAGCGCCACCACACGGCCATGGGAGGCCACCGTGGGCAGCTCGATTCAGCCATCCCCAACCCAAACCACCAAACCCCTAAGCTTCCCCTACTCCTAGAGATACTCAATTTCAAATGCTATTGTCCTTTAACCTGCCATTAACCCCTGTGCCATTCAAAAGTCTCGAAGAGAGAAGACCTCACCGCCAACGCTCACTTAATTTCCAGCCACTCCCGAGCCTAAAAATGGAATCCTTGTGGCCCCAAGAACCCACCCATGGTTGCCAATTGTTGTTTAGACCACAGATTCTTTGACAGCTCCACTGCTTGAAATCTCCGACCGCTCTACCACTTGAACTCTCTGACCATTCCATCACTTGAACTCTCCGACCACCTTATAATCAAGAGGAGCTTCGACCGCTCCGCTTCGAGTTCTGAGCAAACACCACTCGTACACCGTCCGATGCTCTTAAGCCACTCGTACGCCGTCCGATACTCCTAAGCCACTCGTACGCCGTCCGATACTCCTAAGCCACTCATACATCGTCTGATCCCTTAAACCACTCGAACACTGCCCAATCTCTGTAGCCACTCAGACGTCGTCCAATCTTCATAGCAACTCGTTCACCGTCCGATCTCCGTCAACTTCACACTTGAAGTCGAACCTCGATCGTCCACTCGACTTTGTTGTCGTACTCAAGACCACCCGAGTACTCGTAACTCCTCTGTTCTCCGAGTACACAATGATAACCCGATAAGGACTAAACCCGCTGTGAACAGTAAAACTAGCGATGAACAGTACCAGACCCGGTACTGTTCACAGAACCCTAAAATGCATATATACATCCATTTCAATTATTTCGAACCCATCTACCCATTTCTCAACTCTGTTTTCTCATACCAGCCCTCCTGTAATTCCTAAACATATTTTATTTGGTTTTATTTCTTTATTTTCTTTCTTTTTATTCTTAGCTCAATTCTTCGAGCACAGAATTGATTTGTTTATTTTATTTTGTGCTAGCACATGGCGTCGTAGACCAGCCAGCCCAGGAAGGATAATCTCAACTTCAAGCTTAAAAATTAGAAGAATACGAAATCATATAATACACTGATCTGCAAGGCAAGTCACATATTTTTTATCATGTTGAACCTATATTCTTTTAATTATTTATTTATCAGTATTTTCATTATGTTATTTATGCACTGTTATTTTTTGTACAATAAATGTTTAAAATGACATGATACTAGGTATGTCCTACCACATGAAAAAGCCCCGTTTCATTTGATGGCCATATTCACCTTGACAAGCCCTAGAAATAATAAATTACTACAAAACATACCATGGTAGTTTAGAAAATTGAACTATTTTACACTAGTAGTGATAGTGTCGCAGTGCGCTAGATTATTTATTTGTGAATGGTAACCTGGTTGATGAAAAGTAAGGATTAGAACTTTATGGTAAGTAAAGAACATAGTAATTGCTCAACTACGAGCGTTGACTTGTCAAATCTAGTTTAATAGCTGCTCAAATTGATTGAATATCTACTATAAGGATATAATATACTGTTCCAGAAAAGGAAACAGGAGGCGTAAGAATGTGGTATAGAAATGGTAAAATCATACTTTCACAATAGTAGGCTCTGCCCTGTCAAGCTGTCGTATTCCATGACAGAGGTACCTAGCCTATCGGGTAGAGACTATATAGAGAGATGAGCAGTGAAACAAGCTTGTTTTCTTAACTCAGTTACGAGGGTTAAGAAATCTTGTGGGTAAAGCTGGACAACTCTGCAGAGTCATTTATAAATGATATTCAAATGCGTCGTGCTTCCGGTAAAAGAAACTGTGTTTAATGGGTGATTCCAATAGCGAAATAGAAGTAGATTTGGAAATGATTTGGAAGTGTTGTAATCTGGCAATCAAGTTTTGAAACCCTAATTCCTTAAGAAGTTACTGTTCTTTTATGTTTAAATATATTTACAAATAAAATTTGCATCTACAAATACTTTAATAAAACCACTATATCCTCATCCCTTGAAAATCATGGCAAGTAGTTATATAGCATTTCTCCATGTGACTTGTTGAGTACTTTGGTTGTACTCAGTCTTGTTTTATTTTCCACCAACACAGAGATCAGAAGAAGAAAATATGGTACAAGTTTTTGTGTTAAGATTACGACCGCATTCAATCATTCCTGTTGAAATTTCTTTGGATCTTCTGAGTGTAAGTAAAATTTGGGTTTGGACGCCCTTAAAGTTGTTAAAATTGACCGTTAGGTCTTATTTTAATCAAGCTAACTTTTAAAATGTTTGTGAGCAATCATGATACTTATTCTATCCGTAACTGAACTCCTGGATTGTTACTGAAGGTAACGACGGACCTGTTTCCAAAAATTGCTAACAAGCGAACTAGATCGATCTAAGTTGACCTCCATCGATATTCACTGGTACAAACTTCGATCATTGCAGGGATAGATCGATTCATCATGCATATTACATATACTTTAGTTGTCAACTCGTAAACCATTTTCAATTGAATCATCTTAATTACGGGCTACTGCTTTGGCAAATCAGTGTGAGCGTCGCGCGAGGCACCAGTGTGCAATATAGGTACGTACGTAGCGCCCAATTAGTAACGCCGACATGTCGCGCCCACTACACGTAAAAGTAACACAAGCGTCCGTCCGGCCGGCCGGCTCAACGGCCAACACCTTCTCAACGATTCTCCGTTGCGCGCGCCACACGACCGCGTCGTCGTCGCTCCCTCAGCAGCAGCAGCAGCGCGCCGTCACATATGTATAGGACGCAGCACCGCGCGCTCCGGCGCCGGCGCTTCAAGCTAGGGCACTGATATTTCGATCAGAGCGCGCGCGCGGCCCGCCTGTACGTGCGAGGGACGGAGACGACGTCGTACTACACCTCATCGCGTCTGCTGCAGCGTCCTCCGGCTCTTAACAACACATAGCGCGCGCGGCATGCGGTAGCGGGCAGCGGGCAGCAGAGCCGTTGTCGCTTGTCGGTAAATTGACACGCGCGCCGAACCGGCCAGCAGTGCCTGGGCTACGATATTTGGATTGTACGATGGCCTGCGACAGTGTACTGATCATCACAAGATAAAAAAAAAAAAGAGCGATCGAAATTAGTTGCTGCATGCTTAGAGTTCAGAATTAATTCGGACTAGTACAATGTACTCTTTTCTCGGATCGACAAAGCCTAAGTGGGCTAATTATATTCTAGTTTGGTCCAGTACGCATAGAGCACCGCGATCTGTAAGGGGGTAAAAAGAAAGAAAAAGGGCAATCGCTCAGTGGGAAACAGGACATTGTACATACTCGAAAGGTTTCCGCAGATAGTAGTTACAATCATCTAAATCGAGATGAAGTCGACGCCCGCTCAACTTTTGACTTTTAATTCATTATTTTTTATTTTATTTTTTCTAGCTTTTTAGTTTTTTAGATTTATTTTCTTTTTCTTTTTCCTCGTATTTCTACATATTGCCTGTGCTAGGTTAATCTGTTTTTCTTTTTTTTAATTTTTTAAATTTAATTACGCTAAATAAGCTACCATTAGCTACAGTGAAAAATAAACCGGGTACAGTGAAAAAACCATAAACCATCGTCAAATTGAGCACCACCTAAAATGTCTGATTGGATTGCCACTAATGTTTCCATATATAGTAGCTAGCTTTTTTAAGAGCACAAGTCATACGGATATACTCAACAAACACCACACTCATATCAACCATGCATATAGGACGGAGCCCAATTGCCCTACCTAATATCACAGAACACCAGGTCCAAAAAAATTTTTAGTAGAGATCAGTGCCTCTAGCCTATATGTGAACCCTCTAGCCCAAACTCAGTGCATCCGGCAGTCAACAATAGTCCACAAGAAGACAGACTCACGCCAACCCATGAGGCAGCACTCGTCCCAAGAAGGAAGACTGTAGCAAGTCGAGGCGCCCAGCGCTACCCATGAGCGGTAAGATTGTATGAGTCCATTTAATCGATATCAAAGTGCCAGTGCATCGTAGCCCTTGTTAGGTAACACGTGTCACGCCCCATGGTTGCATCTAGCCACGCAGCAATCGATCACCGGAGAATGAGAGAAATCGGCTAGTGCCGACCACCCTTGCTTGCCATCTCACCCAACGTCTCCTGGCCCTGGTTCCCATTGCCTCGTGCCCTCGCCGGCCAAAGGAGGTTTAGACCCACCTGATTTGTATGTACTTTACTTAAAATTTCTTTCAATTCTTCCGATTTGTTTCAAGAACATGACTAAATTTGTGAGTTACGGTTTCGATGTTCTAATTTTTTGGTATATTTTTGTTGAATTTTATGATTAAGACTTATGGTTTCAATTTGGGTTTTTGAAATATCAATCTAGTTCATTGCAAATCGGAGCCAACATTATAGTGATATGTGATTGTGATCCATGTGCTCATATTGGACCAAGCTTTGGATTTGAGTTAGAGTAATTGATTACAATGCCAAGTAAGTAAACTTTTGCATGTATTTTTTTGCTATATTGTTATTGAACTGTTGAACATATTACTATCTAATTGAGTTTCTAATTAAACGGTAGATAAATTTATAAAACAGTTTATAAAAGAAAGGTGCCAGATAATACTACTAATATTATATTAGTAAGCATTTTGATCGCTATTTCTTTGTAATCGTACATTACCATCGGTTACGTTAAATTATTGATGCTAAAATTGTTTGATACATTACTATTTAGTATAATGTTACATGAAAATTATATATATTGTTATATGCATAGTGAAGTGGCAAACCTGAATCATTTTTGTTCTATTTTGCCCCTACATGTACACACACGTACACGTCTCCTACACACGCTCGAAGTTTATTGAAGGCATCTAAGGCCTCTCGGAGTGTGAGTACACGCTTCCTAGCCTCTCTAGCGTGGTTACACACTTTCCTAATGACGCACGTATGTGTACTCTGGAAATTGGTGGACACCAACGTTCAAGTCTAAATTTCAAACCTTAATGGACTAGGTGCACTCCATCATGTCTAGTTATCTAGCCATATGCCAACTTTCTATAGCCCCGCTTCAACTGGCTCATACTTTAAGCTCCTGGCTGTGTCTTATGGCTAAAATTATACTTTAATAATTGTTAACTTGTTCTAAGAAAAAATTGGAAAAAACCCGCTATATCGTCATAGAGAATGCAAATGAATAAAGGGAAAAAAAGGAAAGAAAAAAGCTACAATAAGTTAAAATTATAAGTCGATGTATTCTAATTGTTTTTTAACTTGAATAAATTAAAAATTAAAATAAAACAGAAACTGAAGACGATTGAGTTGCCTCGCAAGCCTAATATGCTCACAGGAATTTTGTGTGGGCCGGCCGAACACTCTATCTAAGAGCAAGGCTAATAATACAGCCTTCAGCTGGCTGTATAGACACTTATAGCCCACTTATCAGCCCATTCATATAGTAGTTTACAACCAGCTGAAGGTTGTATGACCCACCCATTTCTCTCACAAAGTTTCTTGGTTCTTGTGCTTCAGCTAGCTGTAAACTTACATCCTATCTCTCTTCTCTCTCCTCCTCTCTCTCCTCCACCTCAACATATAGCTTACTAACAACTTCTTATTATACTTGCTCTAAGACGGTGAATTGGCTGCAAGCCTGCAAGTCTGCAATGATTATGCCGATGCAAGAACTTGGGTGCTCCATGCACCTAGGCTTGACCGCTTGAGGTTGCATGCAGTTAATTTGCACATTTGCAGAGTAACGTGTTCTGGTCCTTTATTACGTGACCTCGAGGAATTCAAGAGGCCGACCGTCACGGTGGGGTCACGCTTGAATTGCTGCGGCCGGACATATCTAATGGTCTGAGTCAGCTAGCTATATATATATATGTACATATCAGCATATATTCTATGTAGAGGAAAGAGAGTATGCAAAAAAAACCGAGCCAGCTCTTCCTTAAGAGCAAGTCAAATAATAGAGCCAAGTGTTTGGCTATAAGTCAAGTTATAAGAGTCAAGTTATACAATAATTTGTCTTCTATTTGTCTACAAAAGGTTTTTTATTATTATGTGGTACTATGTCTCACATTCTCTTTCCTATTCCTCCTCACATACAATTATTATCTGAGCCCACCACTGCATAGGCTCCCGTGCCCAGCTTGTTGCTTGCATGAGAGCCAAGCTCTCATCTCTCTCCTCTCTTCTCTCCTCCACATCAGCAAAAATGCTGACTAGCTTGGCTATAAGACCATTATTGGACTTGCTCTAAGAGCATCTCCAACAGTATGAGCTAGTTACTAGCTCTAAGACAACTTCTCCAATAGTACTAACTTTTAGCACATAGCTCATAACATAAATAGTCTCACATGACACTCTCACATAATCTTGGAATGTGTGTATGAGACTAACTCTTGATCAAGAGCTAGCTTTTCTCTCTCTTCTATTAAAATATGAAATAATATGCTTAGAGCTAGCTCATAAGTCACTATTGGAGATGCTCTAAGCACTAGTCTATAACGCCAAACGAGACAGCATCTATAAATTATGTGTGTGCATGTAAACATTAAATAGCTATCCTTATAGATAGTTCTTTAGAATGCTAGCTTTAGTGTGTACTATATAAATGATGTGGATGTTTTATAGTTAGTTGCTAGTTAAAACCATTGGAGATGCCCTAACGGTGATAGCGTCAAATGCCGCTGCCCGCGCTGCCGCCAACCCAGGCCGGCCATGTAATACCAGAGACAGAGAGCCTGCGCCGGCTTCGGCCTAGCCTAGGCTCATGCCAAGCCTTTCTCTATAACAGAAGCTAGGAGGTGAAGGTTAGCTCATTTGATGTATATAACAACTTTTATAAATATTATACTTGGATGAAATTTTAAGTAACATTTAGAGCCGATAAAATTGTCAAAATATTACATAATAAAGTAGATTGTGTCGGGAGGCTGCACATAAATTTTCGTAATTTTTTGAGTTTATATATATATAAATTCGAACAAACAGTACTACAAAATGCTAATTAAGGTAGGTAATTAAACCGGCTAATTAGCCAACTTAATTATCTGCCATCCGATGGCAAGGCAGCAGGCAGGGGGCACGATGGCCGGGTGATAGGCGCGTGACTGCACGGTGGCTGGGCAGCAAGCCCCTGCTGCACGGCCACGGGATTTCACTGACCACGTATCAGCTCTATATGGCGCTGTCGTCCGATGACCGTGCGGCAGAAATGATATTTCTGTCATTCTCACACGATACTTTTATAAATATGGATTTAAAACACGCTACATCAAAACACGCTAGATATGCCAAAAACTTGACAGCCGGCAGGCGTACGCGCGCGTGCACATCCACATAGCCACAAGGAAATGGGAACGCAGCAGTACAAGCCATAGGAGGGGTGCACATGCAAGCACACGCTTATGCCGTTGTTCGAGTGCGTGTCTGCATCCAACCCTGAATCACCGAACATATTCAGAGTAATTTAATTGAACAAATATTAGCATGTGAGTGGTACAGTACTACAAAGAAAAAAATTTAGAACCTGCTTATTTGGGTTTAACTATTGGCTTCTAATTTCTTAATTTTGTCTTTTCCTGACTTTTTGATTTTTTTTTTCTCTTTTGTTTTTTCCGTATTCATTTGTATTGTCTGTGATGGGATAGCTTTTTTATTTTTATTTTTTAAATTTAATTACGCTAAAATGTTAGTGCAAAAAACCTCAAACAGTAAAAAAGGTAAAAAGTCATAAATTTAAGCATAAATGAGCACAACCTAAATAGGGTGCTGACAAGTGGGTTTTGCCCAGGGTAGAATTTCAGAGGGACTATCTATCAGTCAGTGATTATAAATATATCAGTCTTTTTCGTACCGACTGTATTACGGTGTAAACTATGTGAACCTTTTTAAACTAAGAAACTTTGTGCAAAGTAATAAAACGAATCCAGGACTAGGTAGCTCGAGAATCTCTAGCTAGTTGGGGCTTGGGACCCAAAGGAAATAAACCCTAGCAGTAGTTCACTGGTCCATGGGTCCACGGACGATGTCCGATGACTCCTTTCGTTGCTTCCCATGCCATTTCCTTCAGACCTGGCTGTGGTCCTGGACCACCCCGTGTCGCTAGCGCATGGCACGATCTAGCTAGCGGCGGGCGTGCAGGGGACGATGGTCCCAGCCGCGTCTGTGTGCGGGCCGAAGCAGCCACCAAGGATGCACCGACAAGCAACGGGGCATACGTATTATCATACTCGTAAACAATATTCGTCCGTACGAGCGCGTGGTATGCCGTGATCGAAGTAAAAACGACAGGGGGGAACAAGCTTGCATCAGCACATGCGTCCCCGGAGTACACGATGGTAAAGCTCGTAACTTATGGCTGAAAATACTGTAGCTAGCTGAAAAAAACACTGTAGATAACAGAGGCTTATTTAGCATAATTAAATTTTAAAAAATTTAAAAATAAAAAATATGTTAGCCCATTACGTATAATACAAACAAATACGGGAAAAAAAAACCGGCAAAAAAGCTCAACAAAAAGTCAAAAGTTCATAAAAAGACGAAACTTATGAATAGTGAAAAATAAACCAGAAGCCAGAAACCGAGTTGATCAGGGCCAAAAGAGTCGGCAAACTTCACGAAACTCTGTCTCTGTGTAGGTTTTATAGTCATGGAGAACCATTTCTATACGTGTCATACTCTAGAAATGATAAGAGTTTTATAAAACCTCACTCCTAGCAATCATGAGCTGCTCTTACCTCTTAGAGCAAGTACAATAGTATAGTCAACTAGTAGCTATAATACTTGTCCATTTCATCTATAACTTTAAAAAAAATAGTTTATACAATAAGGTAGCTATTACAATAACTATTTGGCCCACGTGTAAGAGAGTGAAATGCATATTTTTACGTGCTATAGCTAGCTGTAATTTAGTAGCCAGCTTCCTTCTCTCTCTTCCTTTCTCTCTCTGCCACGTAAGATTTTGTTGATATTATATTTGCTATAGCCTGCTGACTAAGTCTTATTGTACATGCTCTTAGGCCCCTTGCATGTTGATGTGCCACTTGGTTGATGTGCCCAATCTCTGAGCGACACGCTGGAATCATTCTTTTCAGCATCGATGGAGAGATCGATCGGCCTCGGGCATCTCGGTCCCTCGACATCGGCAGCCCTTCGCGCCCTTGCCTCGGTGTCGCCCGCTCTATCCTTGGCCGTCGTATCTTCTGCGGCCGCGGCGACTGCGCAGTTTTCTGCAGCAGCTCCGCCATCTCGTTGAACGCTCCCTTGATGCTCGGGTCCTGCTTAATCAATTCATCAATGCATCACAAGAACCAAATTGTCACGACCATGTAAGCTCCAAAATCAGATACTACTCATTCTTAATTTCAAAAATGGAATCACGACGAATTTCTTTAAATAAAACACAAGGACTGATTGAACTGCTACAAATCTTCATTGTCGTCTCGACAAGATCATTGAATTAATTACAATGACTAGCCAGTTGCAGAAGAAGATCAATTTAGTTGTGAAAATAAGGGCCTGTTTGGGAGAGCTCCACCAGCTCCAAATTCACCAAATCCAGATCCAGATCCACTTTTCCAAGCCAAACACTTCCAGCTCCAGCAGCTCCACCGTGGATCTGCTCCAGCAAAACCATGGAGCTGGCTCCAGATCCACCAAATCCATAGAGCACCTCAAGGGGTGCTCCACCAAACTCAAATTGGTGGAGTTGGGGAAAATTACCCATCATTGCCACTGGTTACACAAAAAACAGTTCGTTCTTTTCTTTTTCCCCCGCCTCCTCTCGGGCCTCCGCCTCCTCCCGCGTCCGCGTGACCGCCTCCTCCCGGCCTCCGCCTCCCCCGCCTCCTCCCGGATTCCTCCTCCCCCGCGTCCTCCCGCCTCCTCCCGCCCCGCCTCCTCCCGCCTCCGCCTCCCGGCCTTGCCGCCTCCCGCGTCGCCGTCGCCTCGCTGCGCCGCCGGCGCGCCGCCTCGCCCGCCTCCTCCCGGCCTCGCCTCCCCGGCGCGCGCTCCTCGCGTCCGCTGGCCGCCTCCTCCCGCCTCGCCTCCCGCCTCCTCCGCCGCCTTCCCGTCTCCTCCGCCTCCTCCCGCCCGCCTCCTCCCGGCCTCGCCTCCCGGCCTTGCGGCCTTCGCCTCCTCCCGCCTCCGCCTCCCGGGCCTGCCGCCTCCCGCGTCGCCGTCGCCTGCGCGCTGCGCCGCCGGGCCGCGCCGCCTCCTCCGCCCTCGCCTCCCCGGGTCGGCGCCGCCTCCCCCGCGTCCGCCGTGCGCTTCGCCTGCGCCGTCTGCCGTTGGGTTTTTTTTCATGTTGCCCCTGACGCGTGGGGCCCAGGTGTAAGTGAGATAGAGAGGGAGGTGGAGCTGTACCAAACACTTTGGCGAATCTCAGATCCACGATGCAGCTGCTCCACGGTGAATCCAGCTCCAGATCCACCTTTTAGGTGGATCTGAAGCTAGTGGAGCTCTGCCAAACAGGCCCTAAGGATCAAGTTCAGCTTAATAGACCGGATGACACGTGCAAATATACGCTTTAGACGACATATGTTAGTAATCCAGCCTATCATCTTTGCTACATGTTGAACTGGGAATTGCTAATCCTGTAGCAAAGGGCCAAAGAAAATTATGGGCAAATGCTGATGCAAAGTATCTAGCTAGTACAACAGGTAGCTTACATTGAGCAAGTTCATCATGGCCAGGGAATACAATTTCGATGCATGAAAAATTTCGGAACCTGTTGAGAAAATTGATTTTAAATTTTTTTAGATTTTTTCAAAAATTTCGGTTGAAATATTCAAATATACCATTCGAATTCAACAAATATATACAATTTCAGTCAAAATTGGTGGCGCCGCCTTCTTGTCCCCGGTAGCCGCATCCGCACGCCCTCCTTGTTCATTGCCGGTGCTGCCTCCCACTCCCGCAGCCGGCACCTCATCCCCCTCACGTAGCCAGCGTCGCCCCCCTACCACATCTGCTTTGGTCTCTGTGGGATGGGGAAGGGGAGAGAAAGAGAATGAGATGGGTTGGCGGTGGGCCAAAAATATTTAAAATAAGTCAAAATGGGTTATTTTTGGAGTGGGCCAAGAAATCGGCCCAAAAATATTTTCCCTAATCATGGCTGAGAAGTCAAACATATTCGGTAGCACCGACAACGTTGCCCTCGCGTCCTAGCTTGACGTTGTTGCTCGTCTACTGCTAGGGAAGGCTCGTTGGACTTAACACTTTTCTCCTCTTCACAACGCCCAGGGGGCGGAGTAGGTTAAGGCAGGGGCTGTGCCGCGCTAGATGGAGACGTGCGAGTCTGATCGATCTCTCAATCGATACTGAATAGAACGATTACAGCGTTTCACTCAGAGAGTCCACATCAGCAACCATGTTGGACCATCTGTTAAGTTCACATCAAACTGAGAGTGGGCCATAGATGTAAGAGTAGCTCAGATTTGCTAGGGGCATGGTGTGTAATAATATCCAAGGTTATACGTTATATACTAAAAATTATGTGGTTTTTTGCACCTCAGACTATAGAACCTAGAGTTTTGTGAAATTTACTCTAAAGAATTTGTATATTAAGGAGTCTGCCTTTAGTCTTCACTCCAGAATTAATGGCAAATGAAAATCAGGGGCTTGTGACAAGCTAACGATACATTGCCATGTTCTTCTAGCATGCTGAGCTTACTCATGCATGGCAACACTATCTCTGCAATGTCCATGAACGAAGTTTTTTACTTTTTTTTTTGTGAAATTTGGCCAAGAGATTTGGCATTCAATTTATGAGGAAGGCACCTGGGTGAACCCTATGGTTCAAAGCCGGGTGGACGAGGGATGATGTCACTGTACAATTCAAAATAAGTTCATGTCAAACTTTCTTTACTCACAGCTGGATGATCAAAGGGCAGAGAAAGGAGCTCTAAGCTTAGGAGTTACAAGAACCAGTCAACAACTACTAGATCGAGAGCTGGTGATAGCAATCATAAACATAAATTTTCTAAGTAAGTGTGTGAGTTGGAAAACCACTTCCACTCTGTGCCAAGGTAACATCACAAGAAGGGCTCTGTGAAAGTCTGGGCAGCAGCAGAAAGGGATGTGTAGGCATGATTACAACGAAAACTTAACAACACCAAAGGCTCATGTCCCCCTCCAACCCAACTCAACTGGATCCAAACTTTAGAGCCAAAAAAACCATGAGATAATGCTTCAAAAAGAAAACCCTAAGACAGGGAGCATGACTTAAGAGGAATCAAATATGCCCATAAGCATACTTAAACCATGAAACATGCGCTGAAAGCTTGATTGGCTGAAAGAAGTGCAGCTCTGGCTCATTACATTTTGTTAAAAGGCAACCCTAGGATTTATGTTCTTCAGTAGGTGAAGTTTTTAACGGAATACTCATCGCATAAACTTTCTTACCTGTAGGAGTCCAGTGTCCACTCTCATGTCTTTAACTGATTAACTTCAGTACCTTCATCTTCTATGAACACATTGGTTCACGAAAAAAGATTGACAAAAGGGTTAAATCGTGCACCCAATATATAAGGACTGAAAGCAAACACAATTTCTTGTGTCAGAAGAAGCAGTCATCATGTTAAATCATGCACCCAATATGAGCAAGCCTTTTTTTATTTTTGTGCAAAAGGGTTCAGCTTTCCTACTGCATTGCAGTAAACTGCACTCTAAACAAATCCAGTCATTGATGAGAGATGTAATTCAAAGATCATTGGGTCATCTTATCATATCTCCAACTTTAGTTTCCTTAACTAATCTTAAATGATAAAGAAGAAACAGTGATCCAAAAAAGCCTGTGTTTCTATAATGTGCTCCCTGCAGTACAAATCATAGGAGGCTCACAGGAAAACACTGCTGTCTTGTTGCACTCTTTCTAGCTAATCTTGAAGTTTCCACCACCATAATGGTATGTAGTGCTCACTTGCACCTCCCCTTGCCTTTTAATAGCCAAGAATTCTGTTCCAGATTGGGCTTGAGCTGACTTTAAAGACTGTTCTGAATTCTGATTGATCTTAGTACTTCAGAGCTTGAGCTGAGAAGTGTGATGGGTAATGAGATGGGCATCAACCAGGTGCGAATCTGCGCCCAAAAAATTTAGCAGTGGAACTATTCCGACATGGGCTCAAAAAAATCAAGGATTAATGGCCCAACCCGAGGCTCCAGTGGCCACAGCCCATGGCCCACAGGCACAAGTGTCATCCATCCGGACCCGGTCACGGCCTACCTTCACGGGAGTCTAAAACCTTCGCCCGACCCCTCCCTCTAGTCCAGCGCCTCCCTCCAGATTCCGCCTCCGGCGCTTCCCTCCGGCTAATGCGGCTCCGGCGCTTCCCTCTAGCTATTGCGGATACAAATATATTTAACACTTTTCAGTTAAATATATTATTTAACTAGAAATAAGTATTGAGCTGCATTAAATATTATCAGGTGAACTTGTTATTAACTATGCGTATGTTGTTATTCATGATAATAGATACTACCCTATATTTCTATTTTATATATTCTCAAATTTGAACGTGTGAAGGTGTTGGAACCGAGAAAGAGGAGAGGAAGGCTAGGGTCCAAGATTTGAAGGAACATAATAAAGAAGAACAAGCTTGGTTGGTACATGCATAGAGAAGAAACAAACAGCCAAGTGAACAATGCTGCTGCATGCACGTATGGCTGTTTGCATGTGCATACAATGAGAAGAAGTAAACAACCGAGCAAGAAAACATGTATGCATGTGGCCAAGACGCAAGGAAAAGAAGCAAGGCCATGTATCGTGGAGAAAAGCTGTGCGTGGCAGAGGACACCAACCAGCCATACGGTTGGGAAATTCCGAGTCACAAGATCCCAGTCCAACCGCACGGCAATAGAGGGAAGGCCATCCACACAGACCGAATAGGCCAATGGCCGAGATGCCTCCCAGGCCTACGTGCCAATCACGTTCTCTGGCCGAACAAACATCAGGTGGTTCCTTAAGCGTGTGTTTAGTTTAGAACCAGTAGAGATAGAATGACTCCATCTCTGTTTTTAAGGATGGGATCATTCTCGTTCTTTGTTTAGTTGTAAGGGATAGGATCGTCCCTGTTTTTTGTTTGGTTCTGGGACATCAAAATATAGGATGAGTCATCCGACGTGTGGGGCCCTTTTGTCATCCTCTTGTTTTTGAGAGGCGAGGAAGAGGGACGAGCCCATCTCCTCGTTTTTTAGAGATGGGGGCATCCTCGATTTAGGAGAATATTCCCGGGATATTCCCCAAAGGGGATGTCCCTGCTGACTCCAATCCAAACAGGTCTAAATCTGGGATCGCCCCGTCTCATCCCCTATTATCCCTAGAACCAAACACACCCAAATATCTCCTGTATCTCCCCACTGTGGGTAGATGACTACATATCAAACAACATATGGAATAGATTATTACTATATAAATAACTCCACACTAGCAGCAAGAGATTTTTCTTGGATCTCATTGAATACCCTTGAGCCTTTGCTACACTCTCCACAATTTATTTGCTCTATTTTTACATATTGAGGTAGTTGAGAGTATTTAAGTGCATTGCATTCATTATTAGTTGATCTTTGTTGTGGTACTTGAAAAACTTTCAAGTAACCGTCGTGACTTGTTACTCTTGGTGTTTGCCGACACCCAGACGGCTTGGAGGAGTTTACACGGTGATTTCTTTAAAAAAAAAGCTTGTAAAGAGACTCGACACGATTGTGAGTGATATGGTGCTCATCATCTCCAAAGTGGAGGAAGAGCAACCATAGTGGACTTGAGCGGTAGTACCAGGCCATGTGAGTGTGGTAGTACTTGGCCATGTGAGTTCGATAGTATCGTACCAGACAGTAACGACTAGTTTAGAAAAATTAATTGACCTACACATAACTATTAAACCTTAGGTGCGGTAGTACCGGTCAATACATGATGGTATTACTTCATCTACTAAATTTTTTAGGTAAAATGCTCAAACGGTTGAACTTATTGTTGGGGGCTATAAATATCCCTCACCAACACAAAGCTTAGCAGAGGACACTTCATTGAATATCCCTTGAGCTTCTTGTGCACTCCCAACTAATCATTTGCTCATTTTCACATTTTAAGGTAGTTGAGAGAATTCAAGTGCATCCATTCATTAATTGATCTTTTGGCGCTTGATTTTCTTCAAGCAAGGGCTGTGATTTATTACTCTTAGTATTTGTTGGCAATTAGATGGATTGGAGGAAGATTGTGCGGTGATCTCTTCAAGAAAGTTATGAAGAGGCCCAACACCGTTGTGAGTGTTCTTGTGCTCACCGAGTAACTCTAGTAGATTTAAGGTTCTTAAGGCTTAATTCGTAGAGTTGGTCTAATTCATTGGGCTTACCTCCACGTGGACTAGTGAAGACCAGCAAATCTTCCATACCACGGAAAAAACTTCACGCGTCTCCATTGTGATTATCTCTTATCTTTACTCTTCTGCAATTATATTTCTAGCTATTGAATTGAATTATCCTATATAGCTAGAATTATAGCTAGAAACTTAGTTTTGCTCTTACTAGTTAAAATTGATAATTAGAGCAACAAAAATTTAAAACCTCCTATCCACCCCCTCTCTAGTTGGTTATTCTTGATCCTATAATAATATTTGATTCAACGTTTTGTGTTTTCGTTGCAATACACGGGCACCTAAATAAAACAATGTAGCATAGTAAAGATACAATTTGAGCACCTAAATATTGAATAGCTGTCATCCTAGACTACCTTTTCTTCATCAATAGT
Organism: Dendrocalamus sinicus; assembly: GCA_036346575.1. Taxonomy (NCBI): domain Eukaryota; kingdom Viridiplantae; phylum Streptophyta; class Magnoliopsida; order Poales; family Poaceae; genus Dendrocalamus; species Dendrocalamus sinicus. The sequence goes on along the minus strand of CM070643.1, from coordinate 17,008,187 downwards.
AGGACAATAATCAAAACCTACAAGAATAGCATAAAAAAGTAAATCAAACATGGTATGAACAAATACAAAAGTATATGAAGTTTACATTCGTAAAAATCTAACTTACCATTATCACGAGATAGTTATTTCTTATATAACTTTACCCCTTGAAAACACTCTAAGATCTTGACATCTTTACTGCTGGGTGGGGGGGGGGGTGATGCGTGGTAGGGTTTTGCACTTGGGGGTGGATGGCTGTTGGCTGTGTGCTGCACTGTGTGGTGGGCCAATTAGCTGGGCGTTTGGGCTCTTGGGCAACTGAGCCTAAGGGAAGAGGCCAGGAAGGCTACACCACTAATATATGGTACACGACTACCCTAGATAGGGCCACTACTATCTAGGCTATACATTGGCGAAATCCCACTCCCCGATCTAAATCCCATGCTGCCATGGGCTTCTGCTGTTGGTAGTCATGTACAATGGTTTTCCACATAGGTCGTCTCTTTTCTGCTATATCACCTAAAATCTTAGATGGAGGGAAAATAAGTTAAGAGAGAGCATATGCCGTCTCTTGTTCTAGAGAAAACCTAGACGCATAAACCATCGTGTAAGAGAAAGAATTGTGAGCGAGATTAGTGGAAAAGTGTGGTGAAAATAATAAAAATGTAATGAGAATTATCATATAGAAATATTTGTAGGAGTTGGCTCTAGATGATGTGAAAGCTTTATAGATAACATTAAAAGACAACTCATAGGTGTGTTTGCTTTGCCCTAGACTCGCTAAATTTGGGGGTAAGGGTTAAGCGATTTTATCTCTCAAAATCTGTGGCTAGCAATTTGACTAGCTTGCAAAGCTAATGGAGTAAAAAATGTAAAAATATGGTAACATTAAGAGAATTCGGCATGTATTCGATTCTGATCCAAAAAATTGTTACAGTTTCATTATCTAGTTTAATTTATGTTCCAAACACCCGATTTGTACACATCCACGTATTTCTATCAGGGAAGAAGCTCTAAAACGTCTTTTTTCCATAGTAAAATTAGATATATGCTACTTCAAAAGATGGTATTTTGTAAAACATCATCCCAAAACATAAAATATGTCACTTCAAAACTTGTTTCTTCATAATTTTTCCACTCTTGGATATTTTTGCCCCCTCTTCCTACCGACCTCACGTTGAGGGGAGTCCAAGACCGATGGCGATGAGTTGGATCCATGACGGCGACCTTGAATCTAGCGCGTGCAGGGTTGGGCGGCATTAGAGAGGAAGGTTCATGGCTTACTGTGGTGGTGATTGGCTCACGACGATGACGACGAAGTGGTGTGGCTCACAGTGGCGGCGAAGGAGGCAGTGCAGCTGGAGCTTGCCAGAGAAGCGGTGCTGACGGTCGATCGGAAGGAAGAAGGGACGAGAGAGCACAAAAGTGTTAAAAGTAGCAAAAATCCAAATAACCAAAATTTGATGGAGTGATATTTTTGAAGTGACATCCTTTGAGTTTGGCGTATATCTAATTTTTGCCTTTTTGCGAATGGGAGAGTCGCGTTGTTGTATTTTGGAAACCCAAATGCCTCCGGTGGTAAGGAGAAACTGGGCAGTCAGACATACAGCGTGCCTATCCCTCCCGCAAATTCCCTCGGCCTCGGGCCCGTCCCCAGGCTCGAACGCGATGCAGTCGATGAGGCGGCGGCGCCTAGGCATCCCCTTCCCCTTCCTCGGCCTCTCGGCCGCCCTCCTCGCTGCCGCTCTGCTCCCCGGCTCCACCGTCGCCGATGGCGTCACGCCCTCAGAGGCGCGCCGGCTACGCGACGAGGTAGGCCCCGCCCCTCAGATCCGCCGCTCCTAGCTCCAGTTCCTAGTTCTATAATTCTACGCGCGCCGAGTGTCGTATAGTTCGATCGACGCCATATGCTGAGTGATAACGTTAGCTTCAGTTCGATTGCAAGCGATGGTGCCCTGCTTGCTGAGCGATTTGGTTTTGTAATGTGGTGGTAGGCTCCGCGTATCGATCAGTTTACCTGGTTTGATTAGTTGGATTGTTGCATTCCTGGTGTCAATCATGCGTGCACCGGGTGACACAGTTTGTTCCAGGAAAGCATGGTAATAGAATTGACTTGAACTTTTAAGAGTTCACTACTTGGGGCATTTGGTCTGTTCAGGTCTGATGTGAGATGATCATAAGGCACATTTAGTTCTCCCGTTAGTGCACATTTGTTTGATTCGTGATTATTGCTGGTGCTTTTACTGAAAATTTCAAAATTTTCAAGTCCACGTCATTGTTAGATTATGCCTGCGGGCGCGTCTGTCAACTAGATATGTTCTATTCTAGGCTTATTTGAGTAGAAAAACTACCAAATTTCAGATTTGGGTTTGGCATGTCCGAGACACACTGACTGGCGTTAGCAGTTATAAGATTATGTTACCATAAGTCCATAACAGAGCTACTGCTTGGGGCTTTAAGCAATTCCTTATTGATTTTGAGGTGGCAATCCCCATGAGGGGTGGGAGTCATGCCCAAATGGAATCCAAAAGGTCTACAAAGGCATTTTGATGAGCATATGCTGTTGAAATGGTTTATATTTATATGATATCATACCAAAATTTCTGAGCTAATTTTTTGGGTGCAACTTGATAGGGGTATATTTGACCCATTGTATGGCTTTCCAAAGGTTGATTTATGAGGTCTTTTTTTCTATGGGACTCATCTAAGGCATGCTTCAAGTCACCTCAACTTTGCACTAGTTTTAAGGTTTCCTTGCTTTGGAAAAATTTTACTGTTTTCTCTAAAACTTCTTAAACTTTCTTTAGGAAGTAGGTAAAAATTTCTTAAATTTACCTTTTGAGTAGCCTTGTGAAGCATTTCTCAAGCAAGGCTCTGAATTTTTTGTGCCTTGTGCAAGGCACATTTTCATGACGTTGTTGAGGGTAGGCTAAAATATGAGGTTACAATCCAAACTATAGCTCAATTCCATGGGGTGCAGCTGAGGCCAGTTCAGTTTTTTGAGTTCTCCATGACACCTCCCTACATGGCTATATCTTCCACAGCATTCTTTTACTCCAACAAGATAACATCATGTGTTAACAATCAATCATGTTTGTAATGTAGCCATAGCTTGACTGACAATAGTGGGAATAACTTTGTGAGTTGCCAAATGGCATAACAACAAGCTAGTCTGGTTGCTAATGCTCTCGCTTAATCTAAAGTTTTGTTTAAACACTAATATACAGAAGTATATCTTTTATGTAGGTGAAAGATATGTTCTATCATGCATTTGATGGGTACATGCAACATGCTTTTCCACTTGATGAACTACGACCTTTAAGTTGCCAAGGAGAAGACTCCCTTGGTGGTTATGCACTTACTCTTGTAAGAAATTAAGAATATGGTTCCTTATGCAGATTTCTTAATATTTGTTACCTTAATGGATTACTATTATTATTCATGAACATTTGCTTTATTGAACAGATCGATTCATTGGATACCTTGGCTTTGCTAGGGGATAAGGAGAGATTTGGTGCTGCTGTGGAGTGGGTCGGTAAGAACGTCCGCTTTGATATTGTAAGTAAACATGTGTGACATTTAGTGAATTTGGTTTTGCTAATTGCAAATCTTAATTCATATGTACCATAACCGATTAGCAATTATTCGAATTGGTTTTATGTCTATGCATGGTAGATTCTGAGTAAAAAATGCATCTAATAAAGAGGAAAGAAAATGAAGTACTGTTAATTTCTGACTGGCAGCAAAATAATCAACTGCTTGCTGATGAAATCATTACCTTTGTGAACCTGTGATCTACTTCACCAATGATAAGTTGGAAGTAGCAATGCCCTTTTGGGGGTGTCGCAGTCTGGTTGTAGACAACATGTCAGTCTGCTAGTCCCTGCCCTTCAGGTGATAGAGTTTCTTTACCTGTTACTGGCAGTGGCGTGCGCACCAGGGGGCGGTGTGGGGCTGGAACACCGGCTCCGCCCACCACACTTCTGGGAAACCCTGTAGTCTGATGATCTCTTGAGAAGAACACCAAACAGCATTTCATAGCCTAACTACCTGGTTTGCTAGTCAAAATAGCCATTTTATTCCTTACAAAGCATCATATCTTTATTCTTTGTCAAAACATGGAGAAACAAACATTCTATAAGTCCCATAACCCCTCGAATTTATGTATGGTTCGCTCAGTCGTGTCCCATGAGCACCAGCTCCATTTTTGACCTACGGGCACCACTGGTTACCGGCAAGGCGGCAACAATATGTCTAAAAATAGCTGATTTTTATTCTGTTTTGGATCTGTTGGCATGCATAACTTGACAGCAACTTTCTTGAAACATATCAACTCTCATCAAAATCATCCGAACACTGGTGAACTCTGTTTTTTTTTCATTTTCATTTTGTGTCTTATTTCCAACCTATTACTTAAACTGTTTGGTTATAGTTGAACTCTTCCAAAGCATTCAGAAAAAGCAAAAAAAAACACTGATAACTACTATTACTTGATCTATAGTAACTCCTTTTACGAATACAATAAACTGGCTGTTTTCCCAATCTTGAGCCAGGATCATTTGACCATCTGACTTTGGGCAGAGAATTGAACAGCAGGCAGCAGCTAGTCCCTACTACTGGAACATTCTTCAACATTGAGCAAAAACGATAATAATTGATTTTGAGATGCCATTTGTGATTACATTTAAAGGGAATATGTTAACTGTTGTTTGGTTGGATCACTTTGTGATCACACCACCCGTATTAGGGACACACCCTTTTAGAATTTCCAACAGTCCCAAGATGGGATTAATTGAGTTCCAAATACTTTTGATCTCCAAATCTGTGTATCTTAAAACCTATTGGAATTATGATTATAATTTTTGACCCAACTACCTTAAGGTACTAATGTAAGACAGTACTTTTTTTGCTCATATTTCAATGTCCTAATGCCCTATAGACTGGAGAAGTTTACAGCTTAGCATTTAGCAAGCTTCTAGACTGCTGGAAATTGCATATTGAAGTAAATAATACATTATATTGGGGTGGTTTGCACTGACGTGCCATATTTGATGAGTTTAGGAAGTTTTTTATTTGTAACTTAGGTGAGTCACGACTCACAATGATTAGTTCTTGTGCATGACAGCCCTGAGTAATGTCTAATATTGCCTTTCTGGCAACGTTATATTAATAACTAAATGGTGCTTCTTGCAATATTATTGACTATTCGTTATGGTTGGTAATACTTGGTATTCCAGATCATGCACTGGGAAGTGGGGAACAAGTACTAAATCTGCTTATTGATTATTTATGGTTTATTAACATTATATATATATATATATATATATATATATATATATATATATATATATATATATATATATATATATATATATATATATCAATTTTTCAGAGGTGGTATGTACATTTTTTCAACACACTCCTTTTATGTACGTATATAAAGGTATTTACAAAATACGCTAAAAACTATGGACTCCCTTGCAATTTTTTCGTGTGGTTCACATTAGAATATCTTATAATTAGTATATGAGTATACCTAAAGTGATAAAGGAGTATTAGAGGTGGGTGTAATTACACCCGGGAGTAAAATGTATTTTTTCATATATATATATATATATAAGATTCTTCTGGTAGTTCCAATTTTCATATATGAATGTGTTCTTTTCTGTACCAAACCTTCCAGTACCAAGTATATTATATCTGTTGTGTAGACACGTTGTTATATTATTTAGTTGTCAGAGACCTCAGCTCTTGAGGTAGTAGAAGGGAGATGGCCCATGGGGGAAGGGGCGCACAACAGTTAGGGAGGAGGAGAGACGTACATGAAGGAAGACTTAGTGATAAGAGATACTGATTATTCATTGCTTGAATAAAACTCACGTACACAACATCCTTATATATTGGATTTTTACCTCCTTGCCCTAGTTAACTTTAATACACAACCTTGCCTAATACAATTAGACCTTTCCTAATATGACTGGACTTCCTAATCTCCTGGACTCTGGGGCTGTTTGGTTTGCTACCCTTGCAAACCAAACCAAATATTGGTAACACTAACGAAAATTGGCTATTATTTAGTTTACTACGAAAATTTGGTAACGCCAATGAAATCCAATGTCACACGTGGGCAATCTGAGGGCGAGGAAATCACTCAACAAAATTTGGCCTGGTCACGATCCAAACAACTTTTTTTTTGCCAATCTTTGGCTTTGCCTAGGTTTTGGCTATGCCAAAATTTTGGTTTGGCTCACATTGGCCATCAACCAAACAACCCCAATCTCTCACTTTCCTCCTGGATTGGACTCTTGCTAGACACTGCTGCTGCGTCAACTCCTTGGCCCATGCGGCCGGATGTAACACACTTGACATTGGTCTTTCTACTTAGTGTACTTGTTTTACTTGTCTGAAGGTTACGTATGCAAGTCAGAATGTTTTTTTTTCGGTTAAAAAATTTATGAGTTTATTTATTAACATGATTGTTGTTCAGAATTCATGCCATTTGAGTAATCATGTTTCCTCACTGTGCATGCAGAACAAAACTGTCTCAGTGTTTGAAACCAATATACGTATCCTTGGGGGTCTGCTATCAGCCCACCTGATCGCCAGTGATTATGCCACTGTATGTCTGTTTAATCCTATATATTTTTTGCTGTTGTTTATATATATATTTTTACTTATTTCCTGATAATCACTGGTTGCATTATTGTCGATCTATGAACATTTTTTTTGGTACGGCATGTAAAGTATATACTGATAGATAGTGCTGCAAACTGCGAACTTAATACGTAAGTATGATGTGAAAATCTGACTGAAGTGGCACTTGTGCTGCAAAACAAGCTACTTATAAAAGATCATATCGATAATGTGTACACATTGATGCTCCATTTAACCAAATTGGCCATAATACCGGCGGGATACCTTTCTTCTCGTTAGGATATTAAATGGATATGGATCATATGATTGCTTATATCTTAATCTAGGGTTATCATGGTGTTGTCTAGGCGTCCTGGTGACCAGAGGCTAACGCCGAGGCCGTTTGGCCAGGCCCTGGAACTTAGGCGAGCGCCTCGCATCGTTGGGCCGTGTTACACATAGAATCAAAATAGCAGCTTTTGCTAATATTATTTGTTCATGCTATTAAATATTCAAGTTGTGAAAGTTTTCAAAAATAATGTTGATTCTACTGATGAATTGTTGGATGGTCAGGAAAATAGCATGTCTAGTGACATTGATCTACCATGGGTGTGGTTTAGTGGTGTTCAATACTTCAATGTTACTTGCATTAATTTTGAAAATAGAATGCTATTGTGCATCACTGACTTAGGATATTATTGAATTATTAAAATCTTGTGGGTGTGTTGTGTACTAATGTTAGTTAACTTAGTTATTTGGAGAATTTGTGATATGCTTATTTAATTCCCTGCCAGATGAGGTATTATATGAGGTATGTTTATTTAATTCTGAGCCATATAAGGTATTATTTGTTATTTTATTACCATCGTCTAACTCTCGCCATGGCGGGCGTCTAGGCGCCCCATGCTCGCTGCAACTTGCCGGAGCACCGTGACAACCTTGTCTTAATCATGAAGTGGATGGAATCAATAAGCCATAGCTTGCTACTTTGGAAGAACCATGCTATTTTTTTTGGCTCTAGTCCCCACAAACTATTTATACCCTTATTTCAACAGTGATTTACGTTTTGTGGTTGAGATTGTCTATAATGTTACAATGGCTGAATGCAATGGATTAGGTGCTGCCACATGTCTGATATTCCTTTAGTTTTCATGTTTCACTTAAAGCACACAGTTTTCATGTTTCACTTAAAGCACACACTTGCAATAAGAAACCATGAGAGAGAGAGAGAGAGGAGATAATCCACAGTAAAAAGTAGAGAAAAGGACTGATGGACACCACCGTACTAAACTCTATTCACAATATCTGTTCAGCTATCCTGTGTGCATATGTCAATGAGACTCAATCAATGAAAATGTCACAACTCACAAGGTTAGATGGCCATGCTTCCATTTTAACTTTCTCAGTGTGAACTTTAAAAGCATGACTAGAAGTGCAAAATTACAATAACCACATTCTCCATGTTATCAACTAACATATATTATGAAACAGCAATTCTGAACAAATGGGCAAATATTCCTAAATGGATGGAGCACAACGAAATTCTCATAGCAATGTGTGAAACATGCCTCTCGTAGGGTAAATATAGATATCACGGAACTTTCTTCTTTGTCCTCTCATGCATGGCTTGCAAGTGCTACTCTCTTCCAATGGGTATCTGAATTAGTTTTGAGTATTGAAGTTTATTATGGTTCAAGTGTCATATAATTATATTTATTTTAACTTCTCATTGACAGGGTATGAGAATCCAATCTTATGACAATCAGTTACTCCATTTAGCTGTTGACTTAGCTCAGAGGTTGTTGCCTGCATTTGACACTCCTACAGGTTCATTACTTTGTCTATTCATATCTTTGTGGAATGAAATATGTTATGTATCACATCAGACATTTGATCCTCCTTTTTCCTCACAGCTGTTCATGTAAAATAACTCTTTTCACTGGTTGGGGATTGGTACTGGACCTAATTTCAAGAAAAATCCTGTTCCAAATTTAGCAACGCACACTCACTTACACGTGAAAACGCACCCACACATACATGTGAGCATACACACTTTTTGCATATTTATAAAAAAATGCAACATCTCTTGAACATTCATTTACGATGAAAAGCTCTTTCTGCTAGCCATATTAACTTGCTTTTACCACCCAGGTCTGCAATATTGAAAAATAACACTGAATTTTCACATGGTTGTTTCAATCTTTCAGGCCTCGTTTGGAACATGGGAAATTCCCGATTCCTCTAGGAAATGAACTGCTTCCTCTGAAATTCCTGTGTTCCAAACAGGGCCTCTGTAGTTTATCTGATTGGTGCTGTACTGTTTCAATGAATTTCATTATGGTAGAAAAGGTTTATCTAGGAAAGGTGGTTTGCAAAATGCAAATTACGAAAATTGTCGTTTCTGTTGGAACTTGCGGGCACTGGAACCATTTTGGTATCTTTTAGTCTGGAGCATACTTGTGTGCTGGATGTTGTTCAATATCATAGAGAAAACATTGTGCTAACTTAGGTCCCCTGCATTATTTGTCTTGGAAATTTTCATTGCCTCATATAGTCAATTTGAACAAAAAAAAAGGAGCTTTTTTCTCCTTTTTTTTTTTTGCATCATGTTGTGTTCTTAATTTCCTATTTTTTGCCTAACAAGTGCAGTTTTCCTTGCAGGTATTCCATTTGGATCTGTTAATTTATTGTATGGAGTCGATGAAAATGAAAGCAAGGCAAGCTTCTTTCTTCTTCTCTTTTGTTGGCTGCACAGTTATTAAAACCGGACCGGACCGGCGGTTCGACCGGAAACCAGAGCCTGATCCAGTCTGGTTTTTACTATTGGATCTTTCACGCAACCAAACCATCTTGAACTGGTCAAAATCCGGTCCAACCAGCCAGTTTTGACGCAAACTGGAGGAAAAAACCGGGGCGGTCAAACCAGGGTCAGAAAGTCAATGAGAATAAGGTGGCTAAAAATAGTGGTGGGCATTGGATTCAAACCTGAGACTACTTGGTTGGGGGACCAACACCATGCCGCTAGCCAGCCGACCCTTAGTTGGCCTTGTGACATAAGAACATGTTACATTTTATCATACCTTATGAACCACCGGTTGACCAATGGACCGGACACGTCACCGGGTCGACGACCGGTCTGGTTTCAATAACTATGGTTGGTTGTAGAGTTTTGCAGAAGAAACAGGTCCAGGCACATGTTAATTAAGGATGAATTAGAGATTTGCAGATAGTTCCCAAGTGCTTGTGCTGTTTCTTTAAGTAATCTTCAGCATTGTTTTTCCTGGAAATATTCTACTGATTTTTTTTTCTCGAACACGCAGGAGAACTGCGTATCTTTTGCATTAAGAAGGGGAAAAAAAACTTACAAACACCTTACAGACCCACAAACACACACCACACCTGCTTTAGGAAACTAGCCTATGATACAGAAACAAGATCGACCTCGACCAGAGGGGATCTAAGCCAAGATCTGTGGCGGGCCAGTTAGGTAAGAGATACCCTTTGCTCCGGCTAGACCCCAAATCCTCATATCCTCAATGACAAAAGACAAGAGGGTCGTAACGTCTGGCACAACCCCATCAAAGATGCAGCGATTGCGAAGATTCCACAGAGACCAAGCCCCCAAAATGATGATGGAGTTAAGGCCTTGCTGGACTTGGCCATGAACTGCGTTGTGTGATCTGGACCACCAATCTTCAAAGGAGAGCTCACCCGGTGAGGAAAGATTTTGAAGTCGACCTTTAGAAGCAAAACAAACCAAAATTGGCGGGCAACCACACATGAGATCAAGAGGTGGTTGATGGTTTCCTCCTCTTGGTCACAAAGCGCGGCGGGGGGTGTTGCAATCCTCGCGCGCTGACGGTCCATGATCCAACATTTATCATGTGCAGCCAGCCACATAAAGAAACGACATTTATTTGGGGCCCAAGTTCTCCAAATTCGCTCCCAGGGTCTAAATTCAATGCCTCCCTGAAAAAAACCTTCATAAGCTGATTTTCTTGAATAAATTCCATTGGCGGTGAAACGCCAAATGTGTTTATCTTCTAAAGCCACTGCAGCTCCACTGAGAGAGAGATCCCAGAGATCCAAAAAATCAACAATGGCTCCAACCGTCATTGCTCCTATCAAATCCGCAGTCCAGTTGTGACCCGTGAGTGCCTCCCTCACTGTGCGCTTATTGGCATGTCTCTTGGGAACCAAAGCAAAAATACGGGGTGCCAGATCAACAATCCTTTTCCCATGGATCCATCTATCTGTCCAGAAGAGGGTGCGAACGCCATTACCGACCTCAGTGTAAGTTGCAATGGAGAAGAAGGACCGGACACAGTGGTGAACTTGGATCGGAAAGGAGGCCCAAGACTGTCAGATCAACCTTCAAGCCAAAGCCATCTCATTCTAAGGGCCCATCCCATCCATTGGAGGTCGAGATACCAAGACCCCCGAGTTGAAAAGGCCGACAAGTTTTGTCCCATGCCACAAGACAATGCCCTCCCTTAGTTTCTTTTCTTCCTCTCCACAGAAAACTTCTACGGATTTTGTCTATTTGTTTAATAGCCCACTGGGGGAGATCAACTGCCATGGCCAAGTAGACCACCATAGAGGTTAACACAAATTGCACCAAAGTTTTTCTGCCCATCCTTGTTAGTAGCTCTGCTTTCCAACCCGGAAGACGATCGGCGATCTTATCAATAATAGGCTGCACATCAGCCCTTGTTAGCTTCCGAAGGGAGAGGGGCACACCAAGGTATTTACAAGGAAAATTCAAAACTTCGCAAGGAAGATGCTCATTGACTTATAGCAATCTCTGTATCAGAACAATGAATGGGGAATATGTTGCTCTTTTGCATATTGGTTTTGAGACCGGAAGCTTCACCAAACAAACGAAGAATACCCATAGTGACCTCCAAATCCATGGTATCTGGCCTAAGAAAGATGACCACATCATCGGCATAAAGGGAGATCCGGTGTTGCAAGGCTCGAGTAGAGAGGGGTTGGAGGAACTCTTCTCTAGCGGCCTTGGAGAACATGTGGCTTAAGATGTCCATAACAAGAATGAAAAGCATTGGGGAGAGGGGATCTCCTTGCCTCATTTCACGCTTATGAAGGATGACCTCCCTGAATCCCATTGAGAAGGACTTGCGAAGAAGAAGTGCCCAGCAGCCCACATACCATGTCGCACCAAATGGAGCCAAAACCCATGTTTCTCATAACCTCAAGGATGAACGACCAGGAAATAGAATCAAAAGCTTTTGTGATATCTAGCTTGAGAAGGATACGAGGCTGCCCTTGATGATGGAGAAACCTTGCCATCTGCTGCACCAGCATGAAATTGTCCTGAATAAATCGCCCTTTTATGAAGGCGCTCTGAGTTGGAGATACCATCTGATGGAGCCGGACAACAAGTCTATTGGCGAGGATTTTAGTGACTAATTTGGCAAAACTGTGCACCAAGCTGATGGGCCGGAAATCCTTGACATGCAAGGACTCAACTTTCTTTGGAATTAAAGTGATGTAGGCTGAATTAAGCAGACCCAGATTGCCAAACTGTCTGCTCCAAACTGCTGAAATGGCTGCCATAAGATCAGACTTCATAATTGGCCAACAAACTTTATAGAAACGACCTGTGAACCCGTCGGGTCCAGGCGCTTTATCCATAGGTAGCTGACAGATGGTTTTCCAAACCTCATCCTCAGAGAAGGGGGCCTCAAGTGCTGCAAGATCATGAGACTCGAGATGCATCTCCTCTAGATTAATGGTGTGCTCTCTGTCAAGACTTAAGCCAAGGAGGCCATTGTAAAAATCAAACACAGCCCGCTCCTTTTCATCATGACTGGTAAGCATCTGCTGTTCATCAACGAGTTTGGGAATGAAGTTTTTCTGCTTGCGGTGCCTAGCAAACGCATGAAAAAGACTCGAATTTGCGTCCCCCTCCTGCAGCCAGCCGATTCTTGAACGGCTTCTTGCAATAGTGCGAGAGATAGAAGATAAGGCCAGGGAATGTTTCACTAGGTTGCAGCGCAACCAGTCCTCCTCTTCTGATAGATTCCGAAAATCTTGAGCAATTTCCAACTGATGAAGCACTTCCCTGGCAAGACTAAGCTGCATTTTAACCAGACCAACTTTTTTTTGACTCCAACTTTGAAGTGCTCTGGCAGTTGCTTTGAGCTTCTTGTCTAAAGAAGCAAAAGGGCAGTGGGTCACAGCTGCAGAGGACCAAGCAAAAGCCACAGTGTCTTGGAAGCCTTCCACTTTGGTCCAGAAGGATTCAAAGTGAAACCTCAATTTGCCCGTCCTGCTGTCATGCAAACCCAGAAGGAGAGGGCAGTGATCAGAACCATCTGTTGAAGCACTTTGAAGCAGAGAATTGGGGAAAAGGGACTCCCAATCCAGAGAGCAAAGCAATCTATCCAACTTGACAAGAGTTGGGGAAACTTGACCATTGGACCAAGTGAATTTTCGTCCACGAAGAGGGATATCATTCAAGGCCAGATCATTAATAAGACGCCGAATCTTCCCATCATTGCCCTATTCAACAAATTGTTGTTCTTATCCTCCTCCTTATAGATAATATTAAAATCTCCCAAAATCAGCCAAGGACCTTGACAAGCCTCACGGATATCTCTCAACTCTTGAAGGAAGCTGATTTTTGCATCATTTGATCATGCGTCAGTAGACGCAGTCAACCACCAAGATTGGCGCGCTTGGGCAAAACTTCACCGAGGCATCAGAGGAGTCTAGTCTGTGAGCTCCGGCAGACCAAGGCCATGTCTCCAAGCCACGAAATTCCACCGAAGTGCCAACCGCAGTAAAGAGATGAAGTTGTCAAAATCGAACCTAGCGGGGAAAGGATTGACCCACGGGAGGTAAAGCCATTTCGTTTCTGCAGTGGACCACATCCACCCGAGCCGAAGCTACCAGGGTGCGAACAACATCTTGCCTAGGTTTAGAATTAAGCCCCCGGACATTCCAGCACAAAATGTTGGAAGGATTCATCTGGCAAAGCAGCGGAAGACGACCAAAAAACCAAAGCGCAGACTGTCAAGTGAGACTGACCTCCTCTATCGGTGGCGTCCAGCCAAATAGTGCCGCTAAAGCCTGAATGTTGGAAGCTGAAAGAGGCTGTGCAAAGAGCTTGTTGTAGTCCTCTAGCGCTTGCGGTTGGAGTTCTTCCCGATCGTCGCTGATGTTCAGTGCTCGCATCACTTGCTTCCTGGCACGGCTGGCAGACACCACAGCCGGAGGTTCAGCTCCAGCTCCAGCAATGCGGCGGCTGCGCCGAGGAGGGGCACCAGGAGGGTGGGGGCGGGGCTTTGCCGTCGAAGCTCTCGGGCTAGGGAGTAGCCAACTCGTCTTCTTTGTGAGGTTGGAGAAGAAGGAAGCCCCCGCCCGCTGGAGAGGGGATTCTTGACGAGGAGGCGGTGAAACACGTCCTGGCGGGACAATTTCAACAGGAAGGCGCTTCGACCTTAGACGACGACGGCGCCGAACATAAACCTTGGAGAAGGTTCGTGACGAGCTGCCCCTAGTTAGCGGAGGTGGTGGTGCCGGCATCGCTGCCGACAGGGCGCCAGCAGAAGCCTCCGAGAGCAGGGGAAGGATGTCAGGAGGAGCAGGGGAAGAGCGCGCTGGGCTGGGAACCACAGCGTCGGCCATCTCGATCGCCTTCTCCAGAGGATCAGCTGGGTCGGGGGAGGAGGTCGAGGAGACAACGCAATCCGCCTGGATTCTGGAGATATCTCCCGCTGCCGCCCTTGTCTCGGGAAAAGACGGTTTGGAGCAGGGGGGCGAGGGGCTCGGGGAGACATCGCAGAGCTGAGAGGACTTGACGAGGCCGGCTTTGGATGCCACGTGTTCAGCATGCGACCCAGTGGGCCCAAGGCGAAGCTTGACCGGGATGAGACCCCTCGGAAGGTCCCCGGCGCTCCTCCTCCGTGAGCGGTTCGAAATGCGGCGGAGTGGAGGGCTGCAGCTGTCGAAGTCTGGCCGCCGCCTGACCGATGATGGTCGCAACCCGGCCGATGATGGTCGCCGCCTGGTCGATGGAGGCGACGGAGAGTGCACGGCAGAGAGACTCCTCAGCTTCGGTGACCTCCAGCCCGGAAGCGCTACCCCGACGTCGAGAGGAGTGACGTCGGTGCTTTCGACGCCGCCTAAGCCGACCGCCGGTTTTAGCGCCATCATCCGCCGGCCCAGACGAAGAAGGCAGGTCCGCCGTAGGAAGAGGAGTCAAGGAATCCTTCAAGGTCGGCGAGAGACGCCGCCAGACCGTGATACGTCCCCGCGACGAGGGGGCACCGGGGCAGTCAGAAGAAAGGTGACCAAGCTCCTTGCAGCGGAAGCAGCGGACCGGACGTCGACAGACCGCCGCACGGTGCGAGGCGGAGAAGCAATTAAAGCATTTTCCGCGAAGGTCTGCCGGAACCAGACGTCGAGGTTCGCCAGGAGGGTGGCGGAGCCTCCTCCGAAGCCTGCGGCGACCAACCACCTTTATCCATCCATCTTCACTCGGACCTTGAGGCAGCGCCCGGACGTGAAGAGGCTCGGCGCGGTCGGCAGGGGAGCGGGAAATGCATGCGCGCTGGTGAACTGGAGGCACCGCCGAGCTCTTGCTGGCCGACCTAGGGGAGGCCAGCAGCACATCGCGGAAGGAAGGGAGCGAAGTAGGTCTGGAAGCTTCAGGGGAGACGGGAGGAGAAACTTCGCTCCATCGCTCCAGCTTCGAGCGGCCGACCGTGGGGGAAGTCGCCGCCTGCGGAGAGGGAAGAGCCGGCGCTTGGGGAGGCGCGGCAGAAAAGGTGGTCGCCAGGCCCGGGGTGGACGTCGGCGAGCTGGAGGTGGCCGCCAGGTCCGGGGTGGACGCCAGCGCGGTGGGGTCGGGTGGAGAAGCCATCGCGGATCTGTATTATTCAGTAAATTGGATGTACTAAAAGTATTCTACTGATTTTGCAACCACTAAAGAATATACAAGTGACATATATAAACACCTATCTCACTTTACAATTTTCTTCTGCTAATTTAGAACTTGCCTAAGTTCCCATACTCATGCTTGGTTAATCAGTACAAGCAGTTTTTTGAAACCTGAGAAATTGTACCTGTTTATTAAATGGCCATAAATAGTCTTGAGATTTACTGCTGACACTGGATGTTACTCCAGATAACATCAACAGCTGGTGGTAGCACTCTGACATTGGAATTTGGTGTCTTGAGTCGTCTGACTAATAACACTGGTTAGTATTGGCAATATATATCATTGTTGCACTGTTTTATTGAATGTATTGTACATTTGCTACGCGACTATGATGGCTACCCTGTACAAGGAATCTATGGCTACTTTCTTTTTGGCAGTTTATGTTGTCCACTTAGTATGTAGGGTACATTTTATGCAAACTCTCATTACTTGCAGCTCTTGGTAGACAGCTTGCCTATCTTGTGGTTATCTCCATCATTCCATCCCCCCCTTTCCAAAAAAGACAAAAAGAGGACTTGTATGCGTTGTGGTTATCTTAATTTAACAATTCCAAAGTCTATCCTTGCTGCTACTTAGCAATGTTAGCATGTGAGTGTACGCTTGAGTCATGATATTTGAAGAAATGCATAGGAACATGAAACATGTGTTCACTGTTCAGCATCCTGTGTGTTAGATGTCCAGAAGAAAATTATATATATCTTTGACTACAAACATATTTTGTTAGTTGAATGCAAGTTATTGTGCTTAATATAAGATGTCCTCCATAGTCTTCACACCGATTTTGCTTACATTACTGGTCTGTTATCTTGCGTTCATTAATTTTGGTCATTTATCATCCTTAATAGGAGATGTCCTCCAAAAACAGATTTTACTTCTTATTCTTGGTCTGTTATATCATTTTTTTGTTAGACTTGTTGCTTCTCTCTTGGCAGTTTTTGAGCAAGTTACAAAAAATTCAGTGCGTGGAATATGGGCACGCAGGTCGAAACTCAACCTTGTTGGTGCCCATATAAATGTCTTTACTGGTGAATGGACACAGAAGGTATTAACCTTTGTCTTCGCAGCGATAGTTTTTGAACTACACAATGATATATTGCTAGCATTCTCTTGCTGATATTTTAACTCCTTGGTGTACAATAAACTACCTCATGCCATTTGTCATTTGTGTATGCATGGAGCATTCTGTTAGAAATAAATATCATATCCACATGGTGGCCCGCTAGTTCTGTTTATTAAATTGATATATGACTGATAACCTCAGTGGAGTGGAAAGATGTTCATTTTGCCATGTATCAAAGAGGCCCCTTTTTACTTCTCGAGTGGCTGCGCTAACAATTTTACTAATATCATTGTTGTTAACATGATACATAAATCTACCAAAATGTGCTTTCAACTTTCTTTTCCTCTTCAATGTTTAGTTTCAGAGATGATTTAACATCATGAACTATTGTTATTGAAATTTCCCCTCATTGCAGGATGCAGGAATTGGCACAAGCATTGACTCATTCTATGAATATCTTCTGAAGGTAAGGAATCTACCGCTTTGTTCATGTTCATTTTTGTACATTCCAGAACTGTAAATCATAGTTTTTTAAAAAAAATAAAAAAACTGTAGGTTTTTCAAAATATCCTTGATATAATGTTTTCCTAGAGCATGAACAAAAGTAGGCTCATCATCTAGCTGGTTCTCTTCTTTTTCTTGACTTTTCTGCTATTATGTATTTTAACAGTTACTTTGTGTGTCAACCCTCAACAGGCATATTTATTGTTTGGAGATGAAGAATACTTGTATATATTTCAAGAGGCTTACAAGGCTGCCATGCACTATCTCCATCATGATCCTTGGTAAGAATCCTATTCAGTATAGTGTTGAATTACAGTTGACCTGTCATTGTTCAAGGACATTTAGTTAGTTCACAAGGTTATTTTGTTTAGAACTCAGAAGCTTTTCTCTGCAGTGATTAATATGCATGAATAACGTAATATGGATTATGGATTTGTGTTTATCCCCGTAACATGAACCTTGTCATAGCTACATATGTTCAATCATGTTTGTTTAGATTTGTGGTGACTGGTGATAATCAGATAGTTTAGGTCTATGTTACTTTAGAAGTTCTTCAGCTGCTTCCCTTTTAAGTTTCAAATAAAACTTTAAAAATTAAATCTCAGGTATGTGGAGGTAAATATGAATTCTGGTGCTACTGTTTGGCCACTATTCAATAGTCTGCAGGCATTCTGGCCAGGACTTCAGGTTTGGATTACTTGTATATCAGAAAGATATATTAGCTCTGCAGCACATGTTCTAGATGATTGCTTATGCTACTTAGATTTAAGGTTTTAGCCGGAGATGTTGATCCTGCCATTCGAACACATGCTGCCTTCTTCAGCGTTTGGAAAAAATATGGGTTCACTCCAGAAGGGTTTAATCTTGCTACATCCACTGTTCAGGTAATGAAAACCATTTTTATTCCTTTTATGGGGTAAATACATTTTTGGTCCTCAAACCTTGGGGCAGGATACAATGTAAGCCTTGAACTCAAATGGAATTATCAACACTCAAGCTTTCATATTTTAGTTAAAAGACAAAACAGGTCCTAGCTAAATTGTATGAATTGGTTGTAGGGTTAATTGTTCTCTGTTCCCTGTGAGAGTTCGGGGCACCCAGAGTTGAAGCACAGAAGAGGGTATTTGCCACTTCTTTATACTCGCATTAATCCCACATTTCCTATTGTTTCATAGAATGGACAAAGGAGCTACCCGCTGCGGCCTGAGTTGATTGAAAGCACGTATTGGCTGTTCAAGGCTACCAGAGATCATAGGTGTGTCTTTCTTTACAATGTGAAGATATACTTTATTCTTTTGTGTAAACAACTTGTCTTGTAGATGCAATTGCTTGCACCGGTAAAAAGAAAAGGAGACTTGAGTGAAGTTGTGCATATATTGTGACTTTTTATGGGATGTTGATGTGGGGATTAAAGAGGTGTTCACCTTCGCTAGTATTGATGGTTGAACTAGTTGGTTTCAGTCATAAACGCAAAACTATAACTCCATTGTGATGAAAAAATTGCAGGATCTAATACTTTTAACAGATACTAACAAGCTAAAGCCAATTTCAGTTAATTTTATTCTGCTTATTTCATTTGACTGATACTCTTGTGCTCTAGATTTATATTTTAGTTTAATATTAATCACAGGTACCTTGATGTTGGAAGGGATATATTAGCAAGCCTTCAATATAGTGCTAAATGTCCTTGCGGCTACTGCCACATATCAGATGTGGAAACCCACAAGCAGGACGACCACATGGAGAGTTTTTTCCTTGCAGAAACGGTATCTCTAGTTTCTCTACATCAAACATGCCAATTTATTTTTTGCTGATATAATGCTCGTATGCCTATGATGTTTTTTGTGGACCAGTGTGACACATCTAGTTAGGAACTCAGGATCAATTTAGAACATCAGCAACTGAGGATCAATTTGGAACATTCGACACTAGCATGTGTTGGCAACTTGGCATAACTACCATACCAAGAATACCAGTACTAAACACTTACAGCCTGACCTTGTAAGGTATCTAGTGTCTACTAACGCTAGAGTGAACCGAAAAAACTAAAAAACAAGCTCTTCTCCTAAGTCCTAATAATTGTGAATAGATTTAGGTTTTGGCATGAATTCAGCAACACCATCATATACTTCATGTCTGCTAAATTTTATTTGCATGTTACTTTCCCGTGAGTTATCCTCTACCAGTTAAATCTAACTACCAGCACATTTCAGGTCAAATATCTCTGGCTTCTTTTTGATTTAGCTGTAGGCCCTGATAACATTGTTGAAAATGGGCCATATAAGTAAGTACGACACATAGATTCAGTAAGTTCAGTTGTTTCTTCAGACTTAACATTCGTTCTTACTGTGTACCATTGACTGACTCTGCAGATACATATTTAGTACAGAAGGTCATTTGTTACCTGCTACTTCTGAGATAGCCCTGGTAGATGAGCATTGCTTTTATTTTGGAGCATTCTGTAATGGCAGTGCAGGCGGTGGCTATGGTACCAGTGATAGTTCTAGTAAGCATCAAAATGCTAACTATATTCAATTTGATGACAACCAAACCCCTTCCAGTCAATATTCAATGTCCAATGTTTTGTTAACAACAAGTGGTTACATCAAGGTATAGTCTGCGGCATTTCTGATTAACAGTTTTCTTACGCACTTTATTTGTCAGCCTTCTAGAAAGAAAATCTCACGATGATGGATTATGTTGCCTAGAGTGAATTTGTTTAAAGTATCTATTGACAGTTTCCATGGAACATATAGAATGGCGTTATTAACATCCCACTCGATTGTTACCAATCCTTCATTGAAGTTAGAAAGAGATGAATTTGGCAATGCAGCATAAACTTATATGAGCAGTAAGGACTAAGGAGTGCTATGCGTGCTTTCTGTGTCAGTCTGATGTTATATTCATTATATAAACAATAATGACTTTATTTTTTGGTTTATAGTACTTCTATTATTCTACATTAATGCTAGGTTTGCTTAAGATGATCTTCTATGAATTTGTTCATCTAATACATGCACATTGGTCAGAAGGTGCATCCTTTTTTCTTAGCTTCTCTCTTTTTTCTCTGATGACAATGTACCTTTTTGTTAGGGAGTCTGTCCAGGATTGACTCATGCACAGAAACTTGGCATATCGTACTATGACGAAGAGGATAACTTAATAGAACAGAATTCTGCAAGTCGCGAGAGTCCTGATGAATCTTACGTGGTCAAATCCAGTGTCCAAGCTCAACCAAGTTCTGTAATATTCGTATCTCATCCAGTCACAAGCCAACTCAGTGAGCCTTTGAAGATCAGAAGTCAACATCATGGAAATATTGTGGTAACTGCTGACTCTGAGTCCATAAACACTGATGCTACTGGTGGCTTGTCCGAAGGAAACACCGAACAACTTACTGAAGGCACCATGAGCTTCTCTGAACAGACAGAAGATACTGATGAAGAGATTGCTTCTCAGGACTTTCAACCGAATGAAGATACCAGCTGACCGACCATGTTGACACCAATTCGTTCACTTAACTGGAGAACCGTTCACTTAACTGGTGCACCATCATGGTCAGAGCTAGCCGTATTACACTAAAAAATTCTGCACAGCAGATTGGGAAGCAAGCAGTTTTGAGCCAGGCCCATCGATCAGTATCGGACCACTCCTTAATGAGTCGAAAATCAATGGTTGTGGTAATGCGGCTATTCTTGAGTTGGACTATGAGATGCGGTTCCGATCCCCAGAATCAATGTGTACCTCCAGACGCCAGCTCTGTTCTTTCTATGGCAAATTGACTTAAAGAATGAACATTCGTTAATTTATTAAAATTATGTTTGTTGTGATTGGATAGAAGTTTTTTTTTTATCAAATAGCGGATGTAATGTACAATAGAAACAAGAAACTGTGTGGCCAAATAACGCATACATGGTGCGTGCAACACATTAATAATCAGCAACAACTCTACCGAAAACTCAAATCCATGCACTTTTTATTCTTGTTAAGTTGCTAGAAGCACAATCTCCAGTGACGCAAGCGCTTCATCTGACCGCTAAACATATGTCAGAACCGAAACACTTAGATACAAATAGCCATGTCTGGAATTACAGCGATCACCACAATGTCTGGTTTCTATTTTTATTTTTCTATAATAACTAACTTTTAAATAGAGTGTTTTATTCAAAACGGAGTTTATAAGTTGATTTAATATACACTATAGCAATTTTTTTATATTAACTAAAGCTGCACTTGAGTTTATCTTATTTCGTACTCTCTTTCGTAAACTGTCAAAAGGCATAAATCGTACCTAAGAAGAATAGGTGTGAGTTTATTTTATTTCGTACTCTTTTTTTAAATTGTCAAAAGCATAAATCGTAGCTAAGAAGAATAGGTATAATAAGTGGACATATATGCACAGGGAATTTAGTTGAGTTGAGTGGTAGGGCGGTGACGCTTTCTGTCCGTTAGCTTTCAAGTCTTGAGCTTGGTGACAATGCTCATCCTTTAGGGTAGGGCACATACCCGTATATATTTAGTAGAAAAACACGTGTCCATATTTTGTAAGTTTTTTATGTCTTCGCAAAAATTTCCAAGTATATATTAGAGAACACGTACGCATGTATGCATATGGTGATGTGAATTGTATATGTACGCCTGCCTTATACGCTCTAACTAATATTTCAGAAGAAAGAAGTTCGCAGGTTACATTGTGTCAGTCCAATGGTAATTTTCAGTCCAGTTCTAGAAAATTTTGGCCCAACTGATTTGTTTTCTTTCTCAAGCAGAAATAGCTGCTCAAAAGCACGCACTACCTCAACCTGATACCTGGACCGTAAACCAAAAATGTCATATAATCTATAGAATTAGCTGTTGCCTCGGTTTAATGGAAACCTAGATATTCCTTCTAAAAAAGTCATATTCTACAGAAAATCACAACATGCTGTTGATGAGGCTCTAGCCTCCAAATAAAAGCCTAGTATTCGAACAGACAACTGGGTACTGAATCATTTACAGTACATAACATTTTTACCACACAGAACTAGATGGCACATGTGCCTACACAGTGTTATTTTTATTTTATGTTAAGGGAGCATATAACTTACTATTGAAATTTCTGAAACAAAGTTATTGAAATTTCTGAAACAAATTTGGACGAAAACTAGTAACAGAAACCGTGGAGCTACACTAAACAAATTGGACTGGGTGGGTGGGGTTCTTTTCTTTTTGTTTTACAAAAGTTGGACTTGTTGATATTTATTGCATATGAAATCAGGTAATAACACATATCCGTGTATGTTCAATAGAAAAATATATAACTTTGCTTTGTGAAACACTGAAGCCTCGTAAAGTCTTTAGTATGTGTGGTGAACGCGTACGAGTATATATGCATAGCATAAATGAAGTGTACTTGGTTTTGCTCATTTGGGCTTTAGCTTCTGGCTTCTAGCTTATTTTTCACTATTCATAAATTTCATCTTTTTTTGAACTTTTGGTTTTTTGTTGAGCTTTTTTACCGGTTCTTTTTTTCCCGTATTTATTTGTATTATACGTAATGGGCTAACATATTTTTTTAATTTTTTAAATTTAATTATGTTAAATAAGTCTCTGTCAACTACAGTATTTTTTCAGCCAGTTACAGTACTTTTTAGTCATAAGCTATAAAAAAATTCAAATATTCACCACCATAGTGTACGCCTAAACATGACCACTATCCATGCATGATAAAATTATCTCCACGCAATCCCCTCCCCTGCTTCGAGAACTTGTTCCAACAGGATTATATGTACGACTCGTACTTGTGGGAACCAAACCGCACGTGGGGACGAGGGGGGGACGAAAGCGAGTGGAACAAGGACAGTTTCAACCATGCAGGGTTGTACTATTCTAGTACCACAATTTCAATCATCTCTTACTAATCAATGCGTGTTGATCGCACTGATGACTGATTTGATTTCACGCTGATACGCATATTTAATTATTTCACCTCGTCGACAAAGGACGCTGATATGTATCACCACGTGCGTGGCAATATCATATAGGAGTGCTAATCATTCTCACGACACGAAATCCAATCTCTCACTGTACGTGCACACGGTGATTAGCACGCGGAATTCACTTCGTCAGAAGAAAAAAAGGGTTAAAAAAAGAGAGCTACCAACGGAGTAGTCTTCGAGTTCGATTCCCTCTCCCTCTTCTCCCAGCTCGGTGCCCTCTCTTATATTTTTTCTTGCCATTCGACAGCTAGCGACAATCTCATCATTATCTTCTCCTACACCACCACCATTGTCCCACCCAACCTAATATTTATAGCGTCGCCGCCTTGTCCATTCCTCTCTCCACCGTTGTCCATCGCCACCTCTCTGGCCTCCCTCTACATTCGGAGGGCGTGATGGACCTATCATCGCGGTGGGGTTCCCTGACACCAAATTTGGAGCAGCAGTGAAGGAGGAAAGAGAGGTGGCTGTTAGGAAACCTAGGCCTGAATTCGAAGCCTTGGCCCATGATGGGCACCTCACCACTAGGCTATAAATAGAGAGTGCTATTGGCTATTTTGTCCACGACATGAGAAAAGAAAGCAATAAAGAAAATCAGGAATTCTCTCTATCTCTATATTTCAATCTACTATTTGTGTCTTCTGTGGTTGATCTGTTTTTGCATAGCAGAGGAATCCATCGGACTAGTCGCCAGTGACGTTTCCTCAACACGTTATCAGCACGAATCGCTCTGGTGAATTGAAAGAACACGTGTGGCGCCTTATGGAGGAAGTGTGTTTAGCCGACAGCGGCACAACGAATACCATCTTAAGAGAGACAAAATACTTTCAGTCGATTAGTAAGAATGTTGGCAGCCTTACAACAATCGTCGGTAGCGATGCTTGTATAATAGGTTTAGGAAGAACCACAATTATACTCCTAATGGGCACAACTTTGGTCATTCAAGAAACCTGATTGTACCTAGAATCGGCTAGAACTCTCCTAAATTTTAAGCATATTTGCGCTAATGGTTTCCATATTGAGACGGAAGAAGAGTATGGTAATGAATACCTGCTCATTAAGAAGCACAAAGTAAATAGAAAAAGGGTATTAGAAAAACTTACTTCATTAGAAACCGGGCTATACTACACCAACATCAAGGCACCTGCAGCCTATACTGCCCTGAAAACAATATTTAGAAGTTCTGAACTTTCTGTCTCTGGCATGACAGATTAGGCTACCTAGATCTTAGGATGATGAGAAATGTAATTAACAATTCACAGGGGCATAATATTAATGTAAAAAATTTTCTGAATCACGAAGATTTTGTGTATCTTGCATGTGCCAACGGGAAATTAATTACTAGACCTTCTACTCTAAAAGTGAAGGATGAAGTCCCTGCACTCCTGGAACGCATCCAAGGAGATATTTGCGGTCCCATACAACCACTATCAGGGCCATAATATTTCATGGTGCTCATCGATGCTTCCTCAAAATGGTCACACGTATGTTTATTGTCTACGAAAAATCATGCTTTTGCAAAGCTGATCTCGTAGATAATTCACATTAGAAATATTTTCCCTGATCATCACATAAATTATATTAGAATGGACAATGCCAGAGAATTTACTTCAAAGACATTTGATGATTATTACATGGCAATGAGAATTACAGTTGAGCATTCTGTACCGCATGTCTACACTTAGAATGGACTAGCAGAGACATTAATCAAGAGAATTAAATTTATTGCCCAACCAATTTTGCAAAATTGTAATTTACCAGCTACATGTTGGGGACACGCAGTCCTGCATGCAGCAACTATCATCAACTTTAGACCATCGTCCTACAACATCCATTCACCTATGCAACTAATGTAAAGGTCAGCACCGAAAATTTCTCATATCTGAAGGTTTGGATGCAAGGTTTATGTACCTATACCCCTCCATAGCGTACTGCAATGGGTCCTCTCCGAAAGACTAGGATATATATTGGTTATAAGACAGCATCCATAATCAGGTATTTAGAGCCCATGACAGGAGATTTGCATACTGCCCGTTTCGCTGATTGCATATTTGATGAGGATAATTTCCCAACATCAGGGGAGGAAATCAACCACTTGATGAAAAATATCAAGAAATTACGTGGCAAGCCACGGGAATCCATGCACATGATCCGCGCACTAGTGAAACAAATAGGGAAGTCCAGAAGATCATTGATTTGCAAGCATTAACAAATCAACTGCCTGATCACTTTAGTGATTTGAAGAACGTGACCAAGTCGCATGTGCCTGCACGCAATGCACTGGAGAGGGTTAAAATACCAAAGAAAGTTAAAGATATCTTTAATCCTGTCCAGAGGCCTCAGAATAAAAGGACGAGAATTCCGACCCCTCGAATCCTAAGTAACCGGGGACGCCTAGTGAAAAAAGATAAGAAGGACTTGACATAGCCGATTACTGAAATTCCCCAGAACCAGAAAGGGAGCCAGTTGAGACCTAGAACCAGTATGACACCTTTAGAAAAAGACATACCGTATCTGAAAATTCCGATGAAGGAGAAATCGGAATGGATGTATGCGCACACATCGGAGCTTAAAAACTAAAAAGACTTGCCACTGCAACTGGAAGAAACGATGAGCAAGTAGAAGCACAAGAAGAAGCAACTCATGATAAAATAGCTATAAACTATGTGCATATGGGAGAATCCATGAATAGGACAATAGCCAATGTTGATATCCACTTTGTAAAAAAAATTGCCAGAATCATCGATATTGATCCAGAGCCTACATTGCTCGCTGAATGTAAGAAAAGATCAGATTGAGAAGATTGGAAGAAGGCAATAGAAACTGAATTATTCTCTGAACAAAAGAGAGGTGTTTGGGCCTGTAAGCCGCACACCTCCCCATGTGCACACTGTAGGGCATAAGTGGGTATTTGTTCGAAAGAGAAATGAAAGAAATGAAGTTGTAAGATATAAAGCAAGGCTTGTTGCATAAAGTTTCACTCAATGTCCAGGAGTTGATTATGAAAAAACCTACTCCCCAGTCATGAGTAAAATCACCTTTAGATACTTAATCTCAATGGCAGTAAACCTGAACTTAGAAATGAAATTGATGGATGTGGTAACTGCATACCTTTATAGAAACTTGGATTCAGAAATTTATATGAAGGTAACTGAAGGTATCCCAGTCCCGAACTAAGACAGAGCAAATAGAAATATGTACAGTGTGAAATTCAGAAAATCACTGTACAGACTCAAGCAATCAAGCAGGATATGGTATAATCGCTTAAGCGACTTTCTATGCAAGAAAAGCTATACGAACAATGAAGATTGTCCCTGTGTATTTATACGACGATCCCAAAATGGATTTTGTATGATATCAATATACGTAGATGATCTGAATATCATCGGGACCATGGAAGACATAAAAGAAGCAAGTTCTTACATAGAGTCAGAATTTGAAATGAAAGATTTGGGTAAAACCAAATGCTGCTTAGGCCTGTAGTTCAAGCATGTCTCTGAAGGAATTTTAGTACATCTGTCAGCTTATGCCCAGAAGGTGTTAGAAAGGTTCAACTTTGAGAAGGCATATCCATCAAAAGTACCAATGATCGGGAAGTCTTTACAGCAAGAAAAATATCCATATCAACCTAGGGAAGAGGGAGAGGAAGTTCTCGGACCAGAATTCCCATACTTAAGTGTAGTAGGAGCACTTATGTATTTAGCAAACTGCACTAGACAGGACATTGCATTTGCTGTAAACCCATTAGCAAGGCATAGTGCAGAACCTACTAAAGTCGTTGGCAGGGAATAAAGGACATCTTCCGATACATCCAAGGAAGCAAGGATCTTAGGTTGTTCTACAGAAAAAACCAAAATTTAAATATAACTGGCTATGCAGATGTAGGGTACCTGTCGGACCCGCATACCGCAAGGTCACAAACATGCTATATATTCCTGTGTGGTGGAACTACAATTTCATGGAAATCGTCTAAGCAAAATCTCGTAACGACTTCGATGAACCACTCAGAAATTATAGCACTGTACGAAGCCGCGCGAGATGTACTTGGCTTCGACGAATGATTCACCATATCCAGCAGTCATGTGGGTTGAATATCATGCAAGCTCCCATAATTATCTATGAAGATAATACAGCTTGCGTTGCATAAGTGCAGATGAGCTACGTGAAGAGTCATCTCACAAAGCATACAAACTCCAAGTTCTTCTATGCTCATGAATTACAAAAGATGGACGAAATTAAGGTACTGCATACTAAGTCTTGTGAAAATCTTGCAGATTTATTCATTAAATCACTCCCAGTATCTAGTTTTGAAAGATGCATACAAGGAATTGGAATGATGAGTATTAGAGAAGTACAAAATTCAGAGGGAGATTTTTCTCAAGCTCGTTATTTAAACTTGATCACGAAGATCAAGTACTCAAAAAATAAATTCTAAAGATTAAATGAAATTGGGTGGATTGTACTCTTTTTTCCTTGACGAGTTTTACTGAAGTTTCACGGCCAAGGTTTTTAACGAGACAATTCGTGCAACACAGCATAACATGTATCATGTACTCTTTCTCCAAATTTTTTCCACTGAGTTTTATGGAGTTTTGATGAGGCATGAACGTGTTGAATGAGTGGCTAAGGGGGAGTGTTAGGAAACATGGGCCTGGGTTTGAAGTCTTAGCCCATGGTGGGTACCTCATTACTAGGCTATAAATGGGGAGTGCTATTGGCTATTTTGTATACGACGTGAGAAAAGAAAGCAATAAAAAAAGATCAGGAGTTTTTTCTATTTTTGTGTTTTAATTTACTATTTGCGTCTTCTGTGATTGATCTATTTTTTATATAGCAGAGGAATGAATTAGATTGATCACCAGTGTGACGGTCCCTCAACAGCGGTGACATCTGTAAAAGAGGAGAAAGGGGAGATAGCGCGGAACGAGATTGAGCTATCCCGTCAGTGGAGAAAGGAAAGGTATAAAAAAATGGGCGCGCTTACATCAGCACACGCTGCTTTCTGCTGGTCCTCTTCAGCGAGCTTTCCGTGGATTCCAAACAAATTAACCATCGGCATGCCTTCAACGTGCCCGCGTCGATTACCGGTCAAACAGGCCGCGCCCGACGACCTTTCTTCTCCTCGACCTTGCCAAATCGTACGCTTCATGTCACCCCCGCGCACGTATATAAGCGCACCAACCAACCGTCATGCAAACTAGCGCGGCCGCGGCGGCCACCATATCACAGTTAACCCCTGAACCATCAGTTCAAAAAAAAAAAAAAAAAACCCCTGAACCATGGACGACGACCCGTTCTACTTCGGCCAGGACGAGGCCGTCGACGACGACTACCTGATGAGCCTGGGCCTCCTCCCGCCGCCGGCGGTGCAATATCGGGGCAGCGCCTTCGCGGCGTACCAGCACCGGACAGTGGCATCGTTGGAGTCCCTCAGACGGCAGTGCTCTTCAGGTAGCGGAGCAAACGTCCACCGGAGAATGCACGTGTACCTGAGAAGGATTAGCGACGCCGCGGCCTCCACGGAAGTGCAGGCGGCGGCGCCGGCTAAGGAGCCAATCGAGCAGCAAGCGCCGCGCAGCGCGCGGTTCCGGCACATCATGCGGGAGCGGCTGCGGCGGGAGCACCTCAGCCAGGGCTATGCCGACCTCCACGCCCTCCTGCCCCACGGCCGGGCATCGAAAGTAATTTGGTCACATATACACACGTCCATTTGTCGTCCTTTTCGGCCGGTCAATGCAAGTGACTGGCGCGAGCATGTTAATTTGTGCGCAGGGTGCCAAGAACTTCATCGTTGGCGCGGCGGCCGACTACATCAGGGAGCTGGAGGCGAGGAAGGGGTGGCTTCAATCGCGGAATGAGGAGCTGGAGCGGGCGGTGCCGGCGAGATCAGGCTGCGGCGGTGACGACATGGTGGTGAAGGTGCGCGCCGAGAGTGATGAGCACCCTTCGATGCTTGACGTGTTTGAGGTGGTCCTCCGGCGGCTCAAGGCCATGGATGGGTTGTGGGTGACGGCGATCCGGTCCTGCTTCTGCGCCGGCGGGATGTCGATGGACGTCGGAGTGGAGTCCAAGGTAGGCGCGCATTGAGAAATCTCCTACTATAATTAACTATGCCATTTTTTGGGGGGTACGAAGGATCGAGTTAACTATGCCATCGGTTCAAAAGTCAAAAAACGAGTTAGTACTTCGTGGTTATTTATATTAGGTATTTCCTTCATCCTATAAGTTCACTCTCTTGTAAAATGACGCCTCAAGATATAAATCTATTAAAAGAATTAGAGTGTAATTATTATAATATTTTTGCTCTATATCTACTTTAATACAGAAAAAATGTTGAGTAGTTATAGTGCGTCATTTATTAGGGATATGTATGATCCAATGATATTAACATTTTTAGATTTAATACTTTTTTGGTCTGTGTGTATATAGTGAGCTTAAATTTATATTGCAGGGTAGAGTAAATCAAAAGTGTTATTGGAAGTGATTGTTGACTTGTCGTAGATTTTGCACAACAACCAAGGGATGCATAGAAAAAAACATATTACTCTTCTTCAATACGATACTTATTACTCTTGGATGATAATGTTACTCTAATTCTTAGTACTAAATGACCTCAGAAATAGCTATGGACAATGAATGGGAGGGGTATGCAAAGAAAAATGGTACAAATTTATTCGAAATCTTTGAGTGACATGTATTTAAAAATAAAATTTAAAAGCCAAAATGATATGTATCTGGGAACAGAAAGAATAATTGTTTTTCTATCAGTAGTGCCAATAACAAATGATAGTAATTCATGTGAACGAAAGTAATGTTAATGGAGTACTATGCATTGACTATGTCTTCGGTCAGAATAAGTCTACGTGTGTTCACTCAATATGCGAAATGTTTCACATCCAGACACACACACGTAGAAAATGTTATGAACCTTGCTAGCTCTTCAAAGAGTAATACTAGACCTATGATCTCCACCAACCCGGCAACCCTCTGTTATCTCGACATTATGTGCAGAACATTTTATTTTTTATCTCTAAAAAATGAATTGGTTTTCTAAATTTTCTTGCACTACAGTTGATAAATTTAATGTATCTCGTATGTCTAGATATCTTCGTGTGAGGTGGACAAGGCAATAACAAATGCCTTGATGGAGCTTGAGGAAATCAAATCCGGCTGCTTGCAAGACCCAACCAGCAGCAAATCGAGCTTTAGTTGTCAAGTTGAAAGTGGTGTACTGACAAGTTGATGTTCTAGCTAGGTTCTTTTCCTAGAAATAGAGATGGTGTTCTTGCCAAGCAAACATAAGACAGAGATGCATCTAGTGTTAGCCCTTAACTCGATGCAAACATACTAAATCCTTCGGTATACAACCGAACTACTCAAACATATATATGCTGTGCGTAATGGAAAAAAGAAGTATATATCTATTGCTCACAACAAATTTCTCTCTCTTTTCTAATAGTACATATTTTGTATGCGTGTACATCTTCCTTATAATTAAAAAAACATGACATACATGTTCGTACTGTAGGGGTATAACATAGTATTAGGAGACATTAAGTCCCCGTTTGGAGCACAAAATTTTCCCAGATTTCTGCTTTGAATTGAAATTTTCACCTTCGAGCGTCTAAATTTACTATACGAGGTTCTATATATCCATCACAATCTTCGTCGCATGCATTGCACATGACATGTCAATGAACGCACCGTATTATCGTAGAGCACTAGCACACCCTTCTACGATCGACAAGCATTTATCGCGTCGTCGCCCGCAGCTCCCGTGATGTGCTACGGCGCAGAAAGAACGAAAGAGGAAGCGCTAAAAAGGAATACAAGAGAGAGTGGAGTCGTCTTCTTCCGACCCTGCAGGAAACTGCTTAAAAGCAGCAAGGTCTCCAATGTCAACCAGTTGCGACCACGAGAGAACCCAAGTAATTTCATCTTTCAGGTCCCCACCGAGGCACCAATCCCACCACCACCATCGACCGAAGCGCAATTCTTAACCCAAAACTGTCGTGCTCGCGCGCGCTCACGGGGTTGCCCGTCACAGCACGTGACGTGACACCCGGTCAACCTCGCTTAATTTAATTTGTAGCCGTAGCACGCGCGCTTCGATCGGCCGGCAAGCCTGCGCCACTAATCAAACGTGGCCTGGGCGCGCCCCCAGTTACCGGCTGGGAGCCACCGGCGGGTCAGTACCAAACCCTGCCACGTCGCGCCGCGGGGGCGTCCAAACCGCTGGTCTTAGGTGCGCCGGGCGGGGCACCGGTCCACCTCCGCGTCTCCCTGCCTGGGCCGCACGGCGCGCGGCACGGTTAGCGCGTGCGGTCTTACGTACGCGCGCGCGGGGGAGTTTTAGCGGGAGGGACACGGTTGATTGGGTGGAAGAGCGCGTACGTACGATACGACGTCGCTAGCATCTGTAGCGGTTAATCGGATCCGAGCAATGGGTGCCATGGCGCGCGGGCGATCGCGAGCGACGAGGGTCTCGTGTAAACAATGAGATCTCAGTGGCACGTACGCTATTATTCGTGCTCCTGCTTATTACGACTACTAATAGCCCCCTTTGTTGTAGAGAAAAGTTGACTCGATCTCCTTGTACTGGCGATACGTTGTGTACGTTGTTGGAAATCAGAGGTGGCAAGGCACTCACGTTTTTAGGCTGCAGCAGTATGAATACTATTTTTTATTTTCTCTCAATAGCATACATACATTCTCTAGTATGGTACTACTACTTGTTACATACACACGCGCACACACTTGAGGTACTTCTAACTCATCTCCATGTGCATGCTTGTTACAAAGAGACCAGGTCCTTTTTGTAGACCTGAACAAACCTGACTTAAACAAGATAAAAAAGTTGTATACAATGCATGCTAGTTGTTACTGTCACACACTAGACGCGTCTACATGAACCCATGCTCGCTGGTATTCAATTTCCACCTTCTTTTCTCTACCAGTTGGACGGCTTAACAAGCAACCAACTTAGCAAGGCTCAACAAATATCCTACCACTACAGCTATCAAAAGAGACACAACACCATGCAGCCAGCATTATTTGCTTAAGACTAGCTAGCTGTCCTTTTCTGCCGACATGCTTCTAAAGATTTATACTTACTTGCAGCTAGAACCTTTATGCATGCTGTCAGTAGGAAATATCCTCAGGTGGCATTAACCAAAAAAACAGCTTGAAGATTAGCTTATACAGCTAGCTAGTTACTTTCTTGCCGACGTGTAGCACAACAACATGATTCTATTATTAGAATCTTGAGCCTTCAACCGACATTAGTAAGTATACTAGAAGTATGCGTTGCTATTTTCAACAACTCGATTTATACTCCAGATATTAAGGCCAAACTAAGAGGAGATCAATGGGTCTCTTATTCCGCTTACAACTTATCTTACAAAAGATTAACCAACTTAATTAATCACAACTAGTTCAGCAAATTTACCAAGCTTACCCACGTACCATCATTCATCCATCGGTGATAGTCTGATGGACGTGACGTCGACTAGTCAACATCGATCCATCGAACAACACCATTGGTGGAAAACAAAGATCAGCCGGTACACGCAAGAGATTCCTACGTTACGACGCGACACGAACGTACAGGAAAGGCCCCGCAGGTTCGAACAACAAATTTACCAGCCGCATGCGCGCGGCTACGGGGATGGGAAGCACGCCTCGCTGTCGAGGATGGCCGCCTTGAGCTCCCGCTGTATCGACGCCCTCACCGGCGACGCCACCAATTCCTCCCACACCGACCCCGCGCCATCCGTCGGGTGCCCGTCCGGGTAGAGCTCGTGCACGCAGTTGGCCTCCTCGTTGATCCTGCTCACCCTGTCCAGCAACCCGATCTCCTGCACGTCCACCAGCAGCCTGCTGTCGCCGTCCTTCCATCCTATCAACTGCACGCGCCAACATGCACAGAAATTAAAACGTCTCAAGCTAATATCGGTGGGTTCACTGAACCTGATCGGTGCAGAGAAGATGTCTTTGTTTCTCTGACCTTTGCGCCGGCGATGGTGTTGGTGCTGTAGAGCCGGGCGTTGTCGACGAGGTCGCAATACTTCCGGAAGGCGCCGGCGAATCGCTTGTGGGACTTGAGCTGCGAGTTCACCCGCACGGCTCTGCCGGATATGATGGCTCGTCTGATCCCCCTGACGACGGCGAGGTAGGCGTCACAGATGATGCCGACGAGCTCGATGCGGTAGGGCTTCCTCGCCCCGGGCCCGCTCTGCTGCTCACCGGCGCCGGCCTCATCGACCGGCTCCCAGTACTGCTCGGTGCTTGTCCCGTCGGCGGCCACCTTGTAGCCGACCCCCATCCGGTATCGCTGCCGGTGCACGGACCGCGCCATGGCGATGGTCTGCACCACAAACGGCTCCCACGACAGCGTGCCGTCCATGATCACGTCCCGCCCCTCATTCAGAGCCGTCACCAGTAGCGACGCCGCCGCGTCCGTCGACGATTGGTGCACCTGCATGCACGCGCCATTGCTCTGGATCAGTGACCCGTGTGAGTCGAGCGTGCTTTGCGATTGCGACACAAGAGCGGTTTCAGTGTACCAGCTCGGCAGTCTGCATCATGTCGCTATGGTGGCCTCGCGAGCTGATGGCTTGGTAGATGACGTCCGACTCCTTGAACGCGTCGGCCTCCACAACCACCGCGTTCGCCGCCGCGCCGGACCAGAACACCCTGCACGTACTCGTACATTCGCACGGTGTTCAGTTAAATCGTGCTTGATTCAGGGATGTGAAGTACACGAACAACTCACTCCTTCATGATCTGCTTGAGCACGGTGCTCTTGCCGGCGCCCATGCCGCCGCCCATCAGGAGCAGGACTGGGCTGCGGTCTCTGTGGGCCGCAGGGATCATCACGTCGGTGCACGGCCGGTTGTCGTAGCAGCTTATCCCGATGGCCTTTAGCTCCTCCATCAGCGTGGAGAACAGCCTAGTCACCTTCAGCTCTCTCGTCACCCTCTCAAACCTCATCTTCCTGTTGCCCAACAAAAAACCAACATCCAGATTTCATTTCTTCGGTTAATTAGAATAATACAAAAAAAAAGAGAACTGATTTATTCTTGCACACTTTGTGCTGGATCAATGGATCATAGTTACCTAGTGGCCTCTAATACCATGCTTTTGAGCTTTTTTCTAGGCTGCTCTGCTGTTAGCACCTAAGCAAGTGAGCCCAACATTATTATACAGGACATATGAGAGCAATTCAATGATAAATGAGTAAGAGGACACATTTCCAGTCTCTACCTGCGTGATTACGTGAGTGGCACATTTCCAATGGAAGGAAAAGTAGCCAAGTATGCACTTGTCTAGCTCCTCGATCAACTTCACGAGCAGATCGTCTGGGTTCATGTTGTTATGGAAGAATGCAAGTAAATTCTGCTCATATCCCTGGCTCTTCTTCAGATAATCGTATGCTAATGTACAAAGGTGGGGGCACTCGTTCAAATCCTGAAACCCGATTTGCTTGGCTGAAAAGGACGAAAAATTCTTATCAGCACTGAACCGGCCGGTTCCCAACATTGTGTTTACATTCCTTATATTGACCATGATGAACCACTAACAATAAAGTCACAAATATGCGCAGCTAACACACAACACTGATTTTTTCCCAATGAAACGCAAAACATCGATGTCGTAGAAAACGAAAAAATAGAATCTATCTATACAACATTTGACTATTGTTAGAGGCAAAATTAGTCAGATTTTATAACCATTAGATAGAGATCCAATGCTCTGACTTCACCCCAATCCTATAAAATACCCTAACTCTCCCCCTCCCCAACCATGCCCCAGCCCGACCCCCACTGCCCCCACCTCGCCGCCTCCCCCACCCTGCACCGCCTCTCTTCGCCTCGCTGGTGTCACCTTCGACGCTGGTGAGCCCTGCCGTGTCCCACTTCCCCTGCCCCATCCTCCTCTCTCCCACCCCGTCCTCCCCTTCCCTCGAATCTTCCTCCCCCGCCGCTATCCTCTTCCTCGTCGTCCCACCGGTCTCCAACACCCCCGCCCTGTTATTCTTCCCTGTCTCTGATGGCTATCACCATTGGATCCGCCGCCACCACCCACCACCTCCTAATAGCCAGTTCGGTCCTCTCCCCCACCGTCGACCCTGCCCACCACCCTCCTCCTCAGCTGCGGTCAAGGCGGCACCACCGCCGCCACCTCTGCCTCCCAACGCCGGTTCGCTGCTGCCCTGGCTCCCTTTAAGCTCAAAGGGGCTCAGGTGAACTCTAACCCTAACGATAAACCCGAGTCCTAATCCGGTGGCGGCGCACGAAGACGACGGCATCGCTAAAGAGGAGGAAGATGCCGTACGGTGCACGAATCTCCACGAAAATTGAAAGTTTAGAAATTCACATGATTTTCCCTCAAAAACAGTCGAATATTGTATAGCACTTCCAAACTATGTATGCCAAGTTAATATATATATATTCAGGTGGGGAATAAGGGGAAGGTTCAAATGCATGACTCCGTGCATCAAATCCGACATATGGCTAATTCTGAATTTCTGATATGTTGCATCTAGAGTTTCCCCCCTCTACATGCAACGTGTTCCCTTTTCTCTTTCCGTCTTTGCTTCGTGTTGCAACTTACAAATGAAAAGCTGGTCGCCACGATACCAGAATACGCGAAGAATTCCATTCGTGCTGCAGAATTGCCCACTCAAGGCCTAACTTATTCTTAATTGGAAAAATGGCAAACCTATTCGCCGTAATAACGTATGCTACATTTACTAGGAGAAAATAACGTAAGGCGATCGAGAACCGTACCAACGTAGTGCGTGAACTTCTCGATCTCGTGGTCGCGGCCGGCGTGGGACACCACCAGCTGCGGAACCACCGGCGCGATGTTGTCCTTCATCTTTTATCGCTTTCTTCTCCGTCCGGCAGCGTCAGGCGGCCGTGACGACCATGCATCTATCGCCAGGAACTGTACAGCATTACTGTTTGTGCGGCTTGGGGAAAAAATTGTGTCAGCCTCTTGAGATGCAAGTTTGAGGCCAGAATCGAGAGAGAGAGAGAGAAAGGGGGCGATCCAAATTGTGCGGAGGTGGAAGCGCGGATGGAAAGCATGCATGGGCGGGCGGGAAAGTGATGGCAAACTGGCAAATGTACGTAGTGATTAAGCCAGAAAAATTTAAGAGCGGCTGTGTCTAACCCCTGAGCGTAAGTATGGCCAATAAATATGTATAACTTCATATATATATATATATATATATATATGTAATTTTCCTATATATATAGGATGAGTGTTTCATGCACCATGGTGCCTAGGCACCAATATCAATACCCGTTGATTTGCTTCGAGATTCGCAACGTTTGATGTGGGTATCTCCATATACCCATAAAAAAGTATATTTGAGATGTCAAACTCCGAAAAAATTTAAATTCAACTTCAGTTTAATTAGTTTGAACTATTTTTATGGTATATACTCACTGTAGTTGCATTGAACTCAAAAGTAGTTCAAACTAATTTGAACTGAGTTCAAAACTTACTTACCATAAATATATCAAGGGTATAAAACATTTTCATACCCAAACTCAAAAAAATTATCAATCATACACGTGTATCGGATGTTGGTGCCTAGGCACCATGGTGCCTTATGTAATTTTCCTATATATATATATATATATATATATATATATATATATATATATATATATATATATATATATATATATATATATATATATATATATATATATATATATATATATATATATATATATATATATATATATATATATATATATATGAGTGTTTCATGCACCTTGGTGCCTAGGCACCCATATCAATACCCGTTGATTTGCTTTGAGATTTGCAACGTTTGATGTGGGTATCTTCATATACCCATAAAAAAGTATATTTGAGATGTCAAACTCCAAAAAAATTAAATTCAACTTCAGTTTAATTAGTTTGAACTATTTTTATGGTATATACTCACTGTAGTCGCATTGAACACAAAAGTAGTTCAAACTAGTTTGAACTGAGTTCAAAACTTACTTACCATAAATATATCAAGAGTATAAAACATTTACATAACCAAACTCAAAAAAATTATCAATCATACATGTGTATCGGACGGTTCTTGATGTTGGTGCCTAGGCACCAAGGTGCCTTATGTAATTTTCCTATATATATATATATATATATATATATATATATATGAGAGCATATCTAGTGCTAATAGACAATTCAGTGCTAACATGCTAATAACAATTTTGGTCATCAGATCTGACTCGAATGACCTAGATCGAGGTAGGTGGAACACCCCTTCCCACTTATGCCGTTTTGCAGAAACCCCCGCATGATAAAATTTTATCAAGAAAATATCCCTATCAATACCCCTTCGTCTCCCTCATCAAACAGCATCCCGGCCGGTGCGCGCTCGCGGTGGCTGCGGCGCTCGCGATATGCATGCCACGTCATCACAAAGGTTGCAAAGTTTTGACCCATGCACATCAAGAAAAGCCACGTGGCCGTATTATAGCAAAGCACGCTACAAACCCAAACTGAACTGGCAATCTTAAGGCAAGCTCGAGCGATCATTACCCATCAGCCGGCCCCTAAATCTCGCCTCGCACGGCTTCAACGCGCCTGCCGCCGTCGAACACCGCGGCAGCGCTCCGGCTCCCGTTACGCGGCGCCTCCGGGAAGCTCAGCACGCACGCGAATTTCACATTTGAATTCAACACACATTTGAATGTTTATAAATAAAAGAAAAGAAAGATACGATAATAAGTACCTCAATACGACAAGCTTTGATGACTCGCTAACAAAAGCCCAACATACATCTATAAGATACAAAATAAGGATGTGTAAATTAGTGTATCGACAGTATCGTATAATATTATAATATATTCACATAGAAAAAAATGGAACATATCAAAAATGTGCTAATCACATTTATGAGATAAATTCATTTTTTCAAGTCTTCATGCTTGAAACCGTCGGGTAATGGTAACATCTGAAAGTGCTCCGCCCTTATTGCTTAAAGAGGAAGCAATAGAAACAATATGCTACATCTCGGGACTCGATATATATTCTATCTAATCATACTTCTTATACCATGTTTGTGAAGTCTCTTTTATTTTTGCAAGAAAATTTCACATTATGTTGGGTTGGATCAGGATCACTTACAATTTCATCCGGATTGAACTCTCTAGTAACAGTTCTCCTATTTGATTATAGTTGTGAGCCTTGATCTTGTGCTTGTGAAGCTTGCGGTTGTGCTAAACTTATGCTTTTAAGAGTTCCGTCATTTGCAAGGCTTTTCATATCAACCAAAAACCTCATCATTTCTGAAAATTGATAATTTAAATATTTATTATTTTAGAAAAAATATTAAAAATATATGACTATGACTGAGGCATGATCCTCAATTCTTTGACTCTCAATTCACAATTTAATTCACAAATATCATTCACAAGGAGAAGGAGCATGACAAATTCATAACTGAGGCATGACAAGTTCACAAATATCATCCACAAGTAGTCACTACTACAAAAAAAAGGCTATACTAGACACCTCATCATAGACGGTTACAGGGATCCGTCAGTGTTGTAATTATCACAGACAGTTTTACAAGTGTGACTATCTACGTTACTAGTGATGGCTAGAATCGTCCGTGATATATAATTATCACAGATGATTCTTAATAAGAACCATATGTGATAATTACAACATCACAGGCAGTTTTTAATCTGAACCGTTTATGATAATTCATAGATGGTTCTTAACAATAACGGTATGTGATAATTGCAAACATCATAGACGGTTTTTAATTTGAACCATCTATGATAATGTCACCACACCAATTCGTGGCATCTCCCCCAGGATCCCAGTCTTATCTGTCCATTCTCTTGGCATTGAATGGTAGGCACCGGTCTCCTTCCACCCAGGGGCGGACCCACCGGGGGGTCAGCCGGGGCTGGCGCCCCCCCACGGCTGGCCGGCCGCCCCTGGTCGCAATAGTATAAATGGGCTGTAATATTTTCTTCCGATCGTGTTTTTATTGATACCACTCTGGGAACCAATTAATTCCTTTTTCCCCTTCATTAGTGGTGTTTATACTCGTATACATGCACTAAAAACAACAGTAAAGTTTACATTACAAAATTTTCTAGCACCAACCGACTCTACTGAATGATCTAAATAGTTTGTGAAACTCAACAAAAAGCCTTTCAGATAAAGTATTTTTTGTTCAACT
Organism: Dendrocalamus sinicus; assembly: GCA_036346575.1. Taxonomy (NCBI): domain Eukaryota; kingdom Viridiplantae; phylum Streptophyta; class Magnoliopsida; order Poales; family Poaceae; genus Dendrocalamus; species Dendrocalamus sinicus. The sequence goes on along the minus strand of CM070643.1, from coordinate 16,968,834 downwards.
TTCGCTAGTCTGAACTGGTACGAAGCTCATCATTAAAGGGTATGTAGAGCATTTTTTCTCCTCTTTCCAAATCACTTTGATCAATGCTATCCACGTGCACACGATTATACTACTTAGTACTACTTGATTGGATTTGGAGTTTTTGGATATTAAAGTAATCGAATAGTGTGGCAAATCAACACATCACGGTTCCTGGCTGGGACGCTAGCTAGCTAGCTAGCGTATTGTGATCAATCAATGTTGTATATGTATCCCAGACATGAGATGGCAGGTTCATATGCCAAGATACATACACACATACTAGTTGTGTACCGTGCGTTGCAACAGAACTCATTAAATGTATAGAGAATCGTTGCATGCTTAACCGCACGATGATGATGGGAGGCAGACACAGATCCATCAGGGGTCAGCCCCTCATAAATTTTGATCCTGGGTCCGCCACTGCTTCCACCTCTCGCCCCTTATAGCTCCCTTTCCTCTAATTTTACTCTAAGAACCAACACTGATGAGGACATTCCTACTGCTCCTGGTTCATCCACTCCTTTGTATGAAACTCCAACTCCCCCAATTGAACCAATAGGGCTAATCACATAAGCGCGGACAAAGAAACTACAACAACAGGTGAAGATCTTTAAAGAATATGCTTTTGATAAGAATCTGCTACTACCTAATTCTAGTGTTGTGTGTGTGCTTAGGTATGAAGAGGAGGTTACGCGCCAAGGCCAATGTGGCTGTTCAACGGGTCTGAAAACTTCGGAGGCCGTTTTAAGGCCTAAACAATGTTTTTTTTGAGGATTTTACCTTTTCTAAGCATCACGAACGAATCATACCTAGACTTTGTTATCTTTCAAACGAGTCCAAAAACATCGAAAATGGAGTTCGTATGCTGAAGTTATGGCTATTTTATTGAGCATTGCTTCAAAACCAAAACTGTTTCACCGTGAAGATAATCCATGGTTTGCGTGCCACTTGTTTTGGCCAAAACCAGTTGGCGTGGCAAGGGAGGGAAGGGGCTCAACAAGGGCGACATGAAGCACCACCGGAAGGTCCTGCGCGACAACATACAGGGCATCACCAATTATCACATACGGTTGGTACATAGAACCGTTTGTGATGGGCGACATATCACAGATGATTTACAAACCTTTGTGATAACTGTCTGTTATCATACACAAATTCAGACGGTTCAAAAATCATCTTTAATGAGGGTTTAGAACCGTCTGTAATATGCCTTTGTGTGGTAGTGAGTCAAGCAGCATGGCAAATTCACACTAACTGTTGTATGAAGCATGACAATTCACACTAATTGTGGTATGAAGCATGACAAATTCACAAATATCTTTCACACTTTGTTCACTAATTCTCCTACGGTCATACCTTTCTCTCTTCTCTGCTGGTGCCCCTGCCCCTGCTATCTGTGACCTGCCGACCTGCCCTACCACCAACCGCCCTGTGCCCCTGCTGACCACCTGATCTAAACCGCCCTCCCGCCCTCGGCCCTACTCTATTGGCTCTCGCTGCAGGCGTGCTGCTCTGACCACCCCGACCCTTCTCGCGCCTTCTGGACCACCTTGCCGGCTTGTTAGCGAGATCTGAGAGGGGGAGTCAAGTGGCTGAGGGAAGCAGCAAGTAGGGGGATGGAGGATCACCAGATTAGAGAATGAATTAGGTTTAGGGAAGGGGAGTGACTGCTTGTTTGCTTTAGCTTCGGCTTCAGAATGGAGACTGCGCCGACTTGGGCATGATGGACTGCTTTAGTGATGATGTATGGGCTGCCTCAATGCCTTACCTCATATGTCCATGACCCATGATAGCCTAGCCTGCCAACCAAGGCCCAAATGGCCAATTCACCATGCCAATGCCAGGTGCCTGCCGCTGCTTACCTAGGAACTCACCCCTGGGCTATGTCGGCGCTGGAGAGGAAGCCCTAAAACCCCTCTTGCTCGTCACCGGTGAGCTCGGGCAGCCACTTAGGCTTGCTGGCGGTGCCTCTGCCCCTGTATGTAGTGGCAGTATTTGTTTGTTGGGTTCTTATTTTGGTCCTTGAAAAGCCCTAAAATTTCAACCCCAAAATTTTTGTGAATTTTTGCTGATTTTTGAGGGAATTTTGGAAACTTTCCCTTTTTGGAAAGTCTCCTGTTTTTCCGCCTTCCTTTTTCGGCCTAGCGCCACCCTTCCCCGTTGGCGCCATCTCCCTTCCCGCTTTCCCCTTCTCCCAGCGCCTCCCTCTTTCCTCTCTCGCTGGCGCCGCTCCTCTCCCCGCTTTCTTCCTCCCCTGGCGCCGCCTCGCTCCCTTCTCTCCGCTCGCGCCTTCCTCCCTCCCCGCCTTCCTCTTCGCGCACGCGCTGCACGCGGAGGCTGCGCCTGCGCCACGCCCACGACCGAGTCACACCCGGTCTTCGCCAGTGGGTTCACCCCCCCTTCACCGTGCTGACGCCATCGGATCGACGCCAGCACCGCCGCACGTCGCCGCTCCTCCGCTCAGCCCCACCGGCCAGCCTCTCCTCCCTTCCCTCTTCCCTCGCCAGCCCGGTCGTCGCCCAGTCCTCCTCGCTGACCACCCGAGACTTCTTCCCCACGGATTCATCCCCCTCCGCCCGGGTATAAAGCCCCTACCCAGCCTCCTTACTTCCCCCTTGCTCCCCAAGCTCCTCCACCGCCCCCATTCGTCTCCCACCGCTCCAAAGGACCTCCCTGAGCCGCCGATTGAAGTTCCTCTGCCCGAAGCTCCATCGTCGCTTCCCCCTGCGCCGGTGACCCCGTAAGGCGGATCTCCCCCATTTCCCCCTCATTTTCCAATTGCATTCGCCAGAAGCTTCACCCTTCTCCCCTGAACTCTTTGGTGCATGTCCCTGGCCAGGTGGACGACCGTGGAGCTCCAGCACCGTTGATCACCGCCGGACAAACCACCTCTCCTGTGGCCATCTCACTCCGAGGGCTCTAAGCTTCAACCTTCGCCGCCAACGTGAGCCCCGCACCCCCCTTGAACGTGTATCGGCCGCCAATAGGGCTACCTCACCGCCGGTGACCTCCCCCACCACCAAAAAGCCGAAACACTCCCTTCTATCTCCCGCTCTCTCCATTGATCTCCTCCCATTCCAAAGCCCCGAAATGGGTTCCCCGTGGTGAGCTCTCCCCGTCGACACCCTCCGTTACCGCCGGCGAGCCCCCTAGCACCCGGGCCGCCATCGCCACCGTACCCCTGCCGCGGGGGTACTGTAGCGACTGGAGGAGGAAGACGACCCCCTCCCCGCGACGTGGCCCCTCCTCCTCCGTTCATCTCTTCTGTGCCTTCTAACCGCAGCCGTCCGATTCTACCGTACCGATTCGCTCGCTCCCTCGCTCCACAGCCGCTCGATCTCTCCTCGTTTTCATCCAAGCCATCCACACCCGCCACATCACCGCCACCCGCCAGCCCCACGCGTCGGCCATCCGAGCCGCGTGGCGCCGCGGCGGAACGAACTAAGCCGGCTGCTCCATCGCCTCGAGCGCTTGCGATCGCGGCCGCAGCGTCGCTGCGTGTGGGCGCGGCGCCTTCACCGCGGCCGCATGCGATCTTGCCGCATCAGTAGCAAAGCGGCCGGGCCACACTGTTCATCTGAATTTCCAATGATTTTCTAATTTCTAAAATTCCAGAAAATCCAAATAAATCCTAGAAAATCACAGAAAATCCCAAAAATCCCCAAATTTCACCACTTTGCTCCAATATTATCCTGGACCCATTTTTGACTTCCATTTCCACAAATTCATTCCAGAAAAATTCCTAAAATTCCCTATTTGGAGATTTATGCATTTTACTCCTTTTTAATAGTTTATTTTTCCCTCGCTTGATTAGTCTCAAGCTGGACTTACTTATTTTACGTGTTTGCGCTAGTGTCGGAGATTCCGGAGGTTCAAGTGCAGGCTCAGGATCCAGGCGTTTCTTCGTTCGAGCTAGCTGAGATCGTCCAAATCAACGGCAAGTCCCAAATCCTTTGATCATATTGTATCCCATGATGTTTAATTATGCTACTATGTTATTTGCATTAAGCTAGTTCTGAAAAGCTAGTTCAAAGTAAAATAAAATGTTTAGAATGACATATTATGTAGTTAAATCTACCACCGACAAAATGCCATGTCAAACTTGTAGCCATGCCTTTGTAACCCTAGAAATAATTATCTGTGAATCTAGATAACTGTAAGTTATTATTATCACTCAAAGTCTTTACACTAATAAGGTTGTGACTGCGGGCCAATAGAATTTGGAAAACCCGACTCTATGGTAGGGTGGTATGGGACACCGTACCCTAGGGCGGAGAGTGCCGGCGTGCACAAGGTAGGGTAAGGGATGGGGAGGAGCTGGCGAGTTAGTCTTCGCCCATGTCTTACCATAGGATTGAAGTTAGGGTAAGGGTGTTGTGGGAAGCCGCGAGACGGCTGTCGCCCACCGCTTACCCTAGGTTGGGTCGCGGGCCTGGCGAGGTTGCGGGCCATGTGAAAATATAAGGACTAAACCCTTACGCTGAGCAAATGTCATAGTGATCGCTCAACCACAGGAATTGACTTGTCAACACTGGTCTAGTAACTGCTCAACTCAATTGAAACTCTACAGGAGTGGCGGAGGAGGAGGTTTAGTAGTGAGGTTAGGCAGGCCGTGCTGCGGGTGCCTAACAACGGTAGAGTTCACTCGAAGCGGACGTTTGTTTTCTCTTTTTGTGGGTGTGTGTGTGTGAGCCAGACCCGAGTGGATTCTACCGGGTAGAGCCTATATAAAGAATTGAGCAGTGAAACGACCTGGCTTTCTTAACTCTTTAGCGGGAGTTAAGGGATCATGTGGGTAAAGCTAAGCAAACTCTGCAGAGTCAAATAAATGGTATTCGAATAGGCCGTGCTCCCGGTTATTGGAGCTGTGTCACTTGGGTGATTCCAGCAGCGAAGCTTAAGTAGTTTTGTTCATGCTTTAACTTGATTAACTAGTTAATTAACTTTTCTTGAAAACCCCGAGATCTTAAGGAGTAGTTTTGGGTCCGTTTTATCAAAATGTTTACAAATAAAACTGCATCCACTCAAGTTAATAAACCAAGTATACTCCCTTCCATTGTAAATCCATGCATGTAGTAAGATAGAATCCCTTTGGGGGTTTGCTGAGCCGGTTGTTTGGCTCACGGCTTGCTTAATTCACTCTTTAGAAGATCAAGACGCTGGTGAAGGTCTCCCCGTCGAGGACGTCCCTGAGGATTTCTTCGTCGACGAGGACCCGTGACTTTATGTCTTCGCCGCGCTCAAGCGGATTCTGGAAGTCTTTTGTAATGTAATTATACTTTGGGCTTGCACGCCCCGCTGTCAAAGCTGGATGTTATTCTATATATGAAATATATGCTGGGCTTTTGTTGTAAGCATGCAATGGTATACTCTTGCGCGACACTCCATAACTGTTCATGCGTGAATAGTTGCGGAATGCCGTGTCCGTACGCGCCCCTGGAAATGAGGGCGTTACAGTCTTTTGGCACAAACCATGTCCTAAACACAGGTGACAAAAAGTATCACCCGTTGGGATCAAACCATGCCCTAAGGTAGTGTTTGGTTCGAGGGACGGGGACGTCCCAGGTAGGATATCCCACCTTGGGGTGGTGTTTGCTTCCGGGACAAGCAGAGTCAAGGACATCCTACTAGGAATATTCCTTGTAGATCCGGGACCAGACAATCCTTTTTTTTTCATAGGACAGAGTCATCCCACGTGGGATAGAGTCATCCCACCTCTTTGTTTTTTTAAGTACTATTTTGTTTAATTTTTTTTAAAAAAAACTCAAAGGCTTATGTGTACAAACATATCAACAATAGCCTCCAATTTTTTTAAAAAAAAAACTCAAAGGCCACACATGTCCCACCTTCATCCTTCCATCCAAACAAAGGATGGGACCATTACATCCCACTTTATCCTTCCAACCAAACGAAAAACAGGGATGACTCTATCCCTCTAACCAAACAAAAAATGGGATCATCCCATCCCAAAACTAGGGACAGGACCATCCCACCCTACCTTATCTCTAAACCAAACACAACCTAAACACAGGTGACAGAAAGTCAGAAAGTATCGCCCCTTGGGGTCAGTTTGATCATTTCTCGAACCGAAACAGAAGACACGAACAACACTTGCCGTTCCTAATCCTTCGTGCCGTGCTCGCATTCGACCACCAGAGCCTCACGCACGGGACGGCAAGCGGAAGCAGGCCCGGAGCTGGAGCGCCACCACGCGACGCAGGTGTCGAGCACGCGAGGCAACGTCGGATACGGCCGTGCCCAACTTCTGCGGACATCGTGCGGAGCCGGAAACGGTCGGCCAGACTGGGGACACCGTGTGGAGCGCGGTTCTCCGTAGTGCACCGCGGTAGAATTTGGCCATCACTCGACTGACATCACAAACTAGAATGGCGGCCAGGCCAACATATCGTCTCGTCTGGCTCTTCCAAATGAAACCAAAAAAAAAAACCATCAATCTTTTTCTACCATTACCATTCAGCTTTCACTCGACAACACTGCATTTGTGCTTTTTGCCAGGACATGAGGTAGGTAAAGAGAAAAAAAAGACACTGGCAAACACTGAACAGTCATCTTATTTTTAAGGAAGTACAATAAACAGTTGTACAGTTGTACTATTCTGTTAGTAGCTTCCTATTTACAGATAGGATTTTCATACAATAACACATCCCATCGTAAAATCAAATCATACACAAGTACAACAAGTGCTGACATGACTATGAATAACGCTACGAGGAATGACAAACTGATCTCTCAATATACTAAGGATGGGAACGTAGCAATCTCATTACAGAACTCAGTCTGACCAATAGTAATGCTTGCATCCTTGGCGTTTCCAGATCAGAGACTAGCAAGACAGAAACCCCCGTATGTGATAAGGTGGTGTTGTGTTGACTCGTTCCATTTTAAAAATGAAGTAGCTCTCTTTCTCTTAGCTTCATATTAAGTTCTTCTTTTGATGGAAGTTTCCAGCCACCCTTCATGGCAGCAGACCACCATGCCTTCAGCTCATCCTAGAAAATATAAAATTCGTCATGTACATAACTTGCTACTGCCGATTGGTGAGACCAAAAACCATTTCATATCACTGATAACTAGTATATAAGAACCGTAGAAAAATCAGGGTAGAGCTCTTCTGTGTGAGCAAATGAAAGCAAAGAAAATAGGCAACTGTAAGTACTTTCTATGACGTAAGCACTAGATCACTCAGATTTCGCTCAACATCAGTGGCGGAACTAGGACTCGACCTACCTGGGCTGTAGCCCGAGGCCTGGCAACCAAAGCCTATACAAAATTATTGAAAAATTACAAAAAAAAACAAAGTTAACCCAAAAGTTGGTCCAAGAACAACTAATCCAGCCCGAGGCTTGGGCTGGTTCCGCCCCTGCTCAGCATCAACATTTTGCTTTGTTTTACACAAGATAAAGATAACTTATTGTTAATAGTTTAGCATGTACCAGCAACATATGGTCTCTGCAAACTGGAAGCACATAGCATCCAAATCTGCAACAGTAGCAGTTCAGCTATGGATTCAGAACAAGGCTAACACAGATGCTTGACTTCAAGGATAGCGGTGGAGTGACCAAACAGCTACTAAATCATACGGTCATGACTATACGAGTATGTAATTTCAAACTTCTGTTTCTAAAAAAACGTACTTCTTCCTTGCAAGGAACTAATATCTCAGTCTACAACAAATTACTACCAGAATTCGTTTTCTCTTCCTTATTTTATTAGTTGGAATAAAATCCTCTGAAGTTATGATACGTGTTTTCATATTCAGATTCAACCAAATCAAGATTACTTTGGATAATATCATTTAGAATTTTAGTCATACCTAATGTTGTATTTTGTGATCCGAATCTGGTCGGGGTCCGACTACTGCTGGTTTTTCCGACCGCTTGAAGAGTTCGATCAGCAAGCAGTACGAACTGATCAGTGGATTTAATTGGGATCATCTTCGAGTTGGTAATAGACTCTGCACCGACTCACATTAGACGTGGTACTCTAAAGTGCGTACGCCAACCAAAGTCGGATGTGGCTAGGGGAAAAAACAACGGTTACCAGCCGATAACTGCCAATTACCGAAAAAACTGGTGAGAACCAGGAGAAACAACTGTCCAAATTTTTTCAAATTTAAATTTAAATTTATGGCTGTATAATGCACTTTCTAGGTTAGTTTAAGCTTTTTTGTGCTATATTACCATTGTATAAGCTAAATATGCTTCAATAAACATCAAGCTCTTTATGTATCACTTGGAGGAGAGGGCTTCACTAAATAGTCAAGCTAGCAAAGAGAACTTTTTATGTACAACATCAGGCTCCTTACAAATTTCTAACTAGATATCAAGATCCTTATATGTTAGGCTTGTTACTTCTTTAAACACTTTCTAACTAATATTTGCATTATTCTAAATACTAATTACCCATAACCGGTTTTCTCTGACTTTTTTCCGGTTTTGGTAGCGGTTTTTACGCGGTAACCGTTCCAGTTACCGATTTTAAAATATCCCTAATTCAAATTTTAATATTCGAATTTCAACCGGTTTTTTTTAGTTTTCCGGTTACTGGCCGGTTACCATTACTGGCTGCCGGGAGGGAACTTTTTCGGTTCTGATATTTGTATCCTTGGACGTGGCTACTCAAGGCGTTTTCTGACTATAACTCTACACCGTCATCTTCTAAGATTCTGCGAGTGAGGTATTGTTTTCATCTCTGAGAAGGTTTTCTAGTTTCTAATAGGTCTCTGTTTTATTGCTGGCTAGGATTCTATTCCTTTCTTTGTTAGGAACTTTAATCCCTAGCCTATACATGTACCCCTGTAATCACACGGTTAAGTCACGCTGAACACACAGAAGTTCCCCATGCTTGTAATTCTCCTTGTATAGTGAATTCCTCATCCGTTCGTCCATAGTTTTTTTTTCCGAAAGGGTTTTCCACGTTAAATCATCGTCTCATGTTCTTTCAATCACCTATATTTGTCGTGTGTTTTACACTAAGTGGTATCTGAGCCTTGTTCTTTGCCTAAGTCAATCTAGGGCATTCTCGACATGACGATAATGAAGTATGATCTTCCGCTGCTTGATCGAGACATAAGATGTTCCTTGTGGCAGATCAAGATACGAGCTATTCTAGCATAGCTTGATTTGGATGATGTGTTATTAAGAGTCAGCAAGATGCCCATTGCATGGTCCGCCAAGGAGAAGCAAAAAAGAGGTCGTAAAGCTCTCTCACATTCATCTTTATCTACTCTGCCCACTGCCCGATTCATTCTCTATGTCCAGAGATACAGTTCTTTATAATTGGGACACTTTCACCCTCAAGTAGGTTTATGATACTTCGTAAGCAAAAGAGAAGCTAAAAACCATGGTGTCGAGCGAAAGCTCGAGTTCACATATAAAAGATTTGTCTATTCGTGGAAGACAAACTGAGATGTCTCCGATCAGGAATTTCAAGAGCAAGAGTAAATTTCGGGACTGTTCTAAGTTAAAGAACAAGAAGTCATGCCATTATTACAAGAAAAGTGGCCATGACATATCCGAGTACTAGAAACTCCAGAACAAGAGGAAAAGAACATCAGTTCTAAGAAAGATCAACAAGATGAAGAAGGCAAAACCACCATTGTTATTAAAGAAGGTTCCAAAGGAGATGTCTTTGTTGGCTTTATCGGTGATTCCAAAACCGACAATGAATGGATTTTTTATTCAACCTGCACTTCTGCATGAGTCTGAACCGTGATTGGTTCATTAACTATGAGGCAACCTCGAGTGAATCAGTGTTGATGGGAGATAATACTCTATACAGATTGTATGCATTGGTTCTATCCAGATCAAGACGTTTGATTGCACCATTAGAACCATGTCGGAAATCTGACATTTTCCAAGCTTGAAAAGGAGTCTTATCTCATTGAATACTCCCGATGCCGGATGGTATAAGTTTTGAGGTGGAGGTCAAGTCCTGAAGGTCTCCAAATGTGCTCTTATTGTGATAAAAGGTGATATAAAGGCACCAAATTTATATCATCTTTAAGGCACTACTCTGGTCCGAACCACTACCATTTCTTTGACTAGATTGTCCGATACTGATCGGACTAATATATAGCACATGCATCTAGGACACATGAGTGAAGCTGGCATGAAAGACTTGTGCAAAAGAAATTTACTTGATGGTTAAGGTGTCAACCAATTGAAGTTCTATGAACATTGTATCTTTAGCAAGCAAAAGAGGGTAAGTTTCAACACTACTACTCATTCTTCAAAAGGCACATTAGATTATATTCACCTTGATTTGTGGGGAGAATCCCACATTCCATTTCTTGGAGGCGTAAACTACATGCTGACCATCATTGATGACTACTTGAGAAAAATTTGGACATACTTCACCAAGCACAAGTCAGGTGTATTTAAGACGCTCAAAGAGTGGAAGATATAATAGAGAAATAGATCGGCAAGCATGCTAAGAAACTCCGAACAGACAATGTCTTAGAGTTATGCTCGGGAGAATTTGAAGCATTGTGCCGATCGGAAGGCATCGTAAGGCATTATACTGTTCTAGGTACACCCCAGCAAAATAGTGTGGCCAAGAGCATGAATAGAACTATCATGAAAAAGATGTGTTGTATGCTGTCTACATTAGGTCCGTCAAGGTGTTTTTGGGTTGAAGCTGTTTCCATTGCATGTCATTTGATGACCCAATCACCAAACACTGCCATGGACAGAAAAACTCCAATTGAGAAGTGGTTGAGTTCTCCCGCCGACTACTTAAATTTGTGGATTTTGGCTGTCCTGCTTATGCCCATATCAATAATGAGGAATTGGAGCCAAGAGCTATTAAGTGCATCTTACTAGACTATAAATCTAGTGTGAAAGGTTACAAATTGTGGAATCCTAAAACTAGAAAGGTGGTTGTGAGCAAAAGTATTATATTTGATGAGTCTGCTATTATGAAAGATAATACGACTAGTGTTGCTCCTGATAAGCAGCAGAAGACCAACATGCACATAGAACACGTTATTAATTTTCACCAGATGCCGACAAACAAAATTAACAGGAACTTCCTGTTCAAGCTTTGACTATTAAGCCTCCGAGGAGATTAATTAAAGAAGCCAATGTTGTGGCCTATTGCTTAAACATGGTAAAAGACATTGAAGGGACTGATGAGCCTTCAACCTATTCAGAAGCCATCTATTTAGATGAGTCAAAGTGGTGGATAGCTGCCACGCATAAGGAGATGGAATCTCTTCAGAAGAACTCCACTTGAGAGCTGGTCGAGCTCTCAATTAAAAAGAAACACGTACATTGAAAGTGGATTTACAAGTAAGGCACATCACTGACCAACCAGGTCAGGTATAAGGCGAGGCTCGTTCAAAGGGATATAGCCAAATCCCAGGTATTGATTTCACATATGTTTTTCCCCTATAGTAAAGCATAATTCCATTCGCACTCTACTCAACATTATGACTATATGTGGTTTTGAACTTGAGCAACTGGATGTCAATATCACGTTCTTACATGGGGAATTGGAAGAAGATATCTATATGGAGCAGCCGGAAGGTATTGTGGTTCCAAAAAAGGAGTTTTTTTGCTTGCGCGTTAAAGAAGTCTCTATGGTTGAAGCAATCACCCAGATAATGATACAAGAGATTTGACTCCTTTTATGATCTCTCGTGGTTCAAGAGATCTGATTATGATAGCTATGTTTATTTGAAGATCGACAACAGTTCAGCTATCTATTTGCTCCTATATGTCAATGATATGCTAATCGCGGGAAAAGACAACTTTGAAATTTCAAAGCTAAAGATACAATTGAGCAGTGAATTCAAGATAAAGATCTCGATGCAGCAAAGAGGATTCGTGATATGGAAATCATTAGAGAATAGCGGTTTGGGAAACTATACCTAAGTCAGAAAGGGTATATTGAAAAAGTTATTGTTGTTTCAACATGATGTCAAATTGACCAGTACTCTGTTACTTGCATTTTTTTAGCTCTCTTCAGCGTCAAATCCGCAAATAATTAAAGAAGTTGAATACATGTCAAGTGTTCCATATACAAATGCAGTTTGATCACTTATGTACGACATGGTTTGCTCTCGTCCCAACCTATCTCATGCTTAGTGTTGTGAGCAGATATATGGCCAATCTTAGCAAAGACCACTAGGAAGCTATTTATTGGATCTTTAAGTATTTAAGGGGCATTTCTTATACTTGTTTGCATTTGGACAAACCAATGATGGGTTGGTCAGATATGTTGATTCAGACTTCGTAGGTGATCTAGATAAGTGAAGATCTCTTACTGGTTATGTTTTCATAGTTGGAGGATGTGCGGTAAGTTGGAAAGCCAGTTTACAAGCTATTGTTGCTCTCTCGACCACTAAAGATGATTACATAGCTATTTCAGATGAAGCATGTAAGGAAGTTGTTTGGTTAAGAGGTCTTTACACTAAACTTTGTGGATGTACATCTTCCACTAACATTTTCTGCGACAGTTAAGAGTGCTATTTGTCTTACAAAAGACCAAAGGTTCCATGAGAGAACATAGCACATTGAATTTAGATCACTTCATCCGAGAGGTTATTACACAAAGTGATATCAAAGTTTGTAAGATTAGTACGTACTCATGAGAATTTAACCGATACAATGACAAAGCCAATTCCTACTACTAAGTTTGAGCTCGGCTCAGACTTAGTCGGTATTACTCATTAGTCCTTTTGAGTATTTAACACACAAGAGGTATTATACAATTTCATTGAGAAGTTCTTCGGTTCTTTTTCGCTACAGAAGGAATTCGACTCAAGGTGGAAATTGTTGTATTTTGTGATTTGAATCTGGTCGGGTCCGACCACTGCTGGTTTTTCCAACCACTTGAAGAGTTCGATCAGGAAGCAATGCGAACTGTTTAGGTTTTAATTGGGATCATTTTTGAATTCATAATAGACTATATACCGACCAGCATCAGACGTGGTGCTCTAAGGTGCGTTCACCGACCGGAATTAGATGTTGCTACTCGAGGCATCTTCCGACTATAACTCCATACCATTATCTTCTGAGACTCTCCGAGCGGGGTGTTGTTCCCTTCTCTGAGAATTATCGGCTAGAATTATGTTTCTTTCTTTGTTAGGGTTTAATCCCTAACCTATATGTACCGATGTAGTTGCACGTTTAAATCATGTTAAAACATGCTAAAGTTCTCTGTGCTTGTAATTCTCCTCGTATAGCGAATTCCTTCTTCATGCATCCATGGTTTTTTTCGAAAGGATTTTTCACGTTAAATCCGTGTCTCCTATTCTTTCAATCACCTATATTTGCCATGCGTTCTACAACACTTCAGAAAAATAAAGACGTGACACTTTGTCAAGATGAAGAAAGGAACGAAAGTTTCGCCACAAGGAAGAACTATTGGAAACGAAATTTCACATTTCTCTTTGGCAGAGTCACATGAACAAGACAACAGTCAACAGACTATAAGTAAAAAAATAATAATAAGACTATCATTTTTCATACATTACCTCATGGAAGTCATGGTTGGATACAAAGCGAGAATCTACTAGGCAAGTTGAATTCCTGACGGTTACAGAAAGGCGATTCCTATCCAGTGCTCCTGTAAGAGAAGTCCACATCACTTTTCTCTCCTTTTTTTAATTTTTTTTCTTTTTCGAAGAAAGGAACACATCACTCTGCAACCAAAGCATAATCACCAAATTATGGACAATTGTTTAGTCATTTACCATTTATCCGGGCAACATGGTATATGGTGCCACCTAATGCCTCCTCCCATTTACCAAACCGTAGACGCAAGAAAAAGCCTTCTAAGGTAGTGTGCATAATCGGTGACTTCAACCATCTGTCAAAGGCTCAACAATATGAAAAAAAAAGGAAACAAACATCAGCTTTTCAATTCTCATGATCTTCCTTAATTTAAGAACAATTTTCCAGTCAACAACACTGAGGGTTATCCCTATGTACATTAATTTGATCAATGGATATAGCTCTAGAACCCACCATAGAAAAATATGAATTAGAATTAAATTAGAGAATATATTTTTGTAAAACTATAAACAAAAACTATTGCAATAACATTTCTGAAAACTATTATAGTTGCAAGGCACATGTATTATGTTCAATTGTAAGTGAGTTGTCCATCTTTCATTATCAACTTAAATTTTTAGCCGAATTGACTGGTCCATACAACTTAATATATTATATATTAGAAGTCCTAATTCATTTACTGAGAAGTGACGGTCAGTTTAAGTAGATGTATCATACGCTGTTTTCTATTAGTATAGAGAAAATAGGTGCAGTTTCTCATAAAAGAAACATTTTTATGTGCTCTTTAGCTAAGGTGAGTTCGCCCTGGTATTTTCTGTGGTACAATCAACTCTATGAACTACCAAGCAGCAGAAAACAGCAGACAACCCGTACAAAGCTATATGACCGTACAATTCGTCCAATGAAATGTTCATTACCGCCAATGTTTAGATGTTCCCCTTTCTTACATGGAGCAAAATGTTAACGAAACCCTGAATGCAAGCATGCATGCTGTAGATAGAAATTAGAAATATTTAACCAAAGGACTTCAAAGGTGATACGCAAACTCCTTTAGAGTACCTTATGATATCTGAGCGAGACAAACGAAGCCTCTGCAAGGCACCAAAAACAAGACTTGATTCATCACAGATTTGCTTGTTATCTGGCACACTCTCCATGGAATTTGATGCCCCTTCCTTAATTTTTACCCTTCCATCAATATCTTCAGCAGATTTGTTTGCTTCTATATTATCATGAGGAGCTACACCCTTTCCAGCTGTGCTGCGTCCGCAATGCTGATGCTCACGCTCAGACAAAACCTTTCCTCTTAGTTCTTCATCACTTTCATTACAAAATTGTTCCTTACCTTTCTCACCTATCCACAAAACTAACCTTCCATCTCCACTAGATTTATGAGTTCCTTGTCTAGCCTCTAGTCCATCATGACTGCTGTAACTAACAACAAAAGAACTCGTTCTGTGATTACACGCTTTGGACATTCCGTTATCACATGTGATAGCCAACTGTATTGCTGAGGTCTTTGCATGTCTGAGTGCATCCAATCTCTTCGCAAAAATGGAAGCCTTTGTTTCTGACTGCTTATGTTCCTCTGGATGCATTGCTGGACATTTGCTACTAGTTGTCCCGTTGTCACTTCCTTTGCTAGTAAAGTACTGTGCATTGCTGAATTCCTTCTCCATATTAAAATTCTGCATAGATGAATAACACAACTTATCACCTATACCCTTTGGATTGACAGCGCCAAAATCCCTTTTTACATTGCACGGTGTTGCATCCATCAATTTCATTGATGTTTTGGGCAAAAACCGACTTATCCACAAGCTTTCCGTGAAACCACCTGTATTTCCCATTGCAGCATTTGAAGAGCTGGCATGGAACTTATTTTGTTTTTCTTCTAGGGATCTGGAACATGACTTACTGGAGTTGGGCAGTTTCAGGTTTCTTTCTGTTCTCAAAGGGAAAATTCCAATTTGATTTTGAAAATTCCCTTTATCACTACCAGAACCCATCTGAAGGCTGTCAGCAGCTAAAGTCTCAGGAGCCACATCAAGGGTTTCTCTGCCCATGCTAATTTGCTTGTCCAGCATAGAATTGCCACCCTTTAGAGACAGCATTAGTCTGTTGGGTACACGCTCAGTGCAATTGCTTTCTGATTGATGACAGGTATTTCTAGAAGTTATCATAACATTATGACTATAAAGAGAATGGAAAAGAGAATTGAAGCCAACAGACTGCAGAGGAATGCTGCTATTGTTTTGAAGTGGCAGAGGATGTGCTGCAAATTCCTCTCCTGTAGCTGCTGAAAACTTCTGATCAAGTGGAACAGCAGTAGTAGTTTCGTTAAACATGGTTAACCCATTTGTGAGAGATGACATCCAGTTAAAAAAAGAGCTACCATTTCTGTGCAACAATCCTGAGCAAGAACTCCCATTGTCTTCCCTTCTAGATCTTTTATTTCCAGAAGACATCTCAGCTGTGGAACACTGCACATGCTTTCGCTTTGGAGCTTTGGTACTTGGACAGCTCTCTACGCTCTCATTGCTGTCATCACCCTCTTTTGTGTTGCTAACACAATTGCTCTGATCGTCCATAACCTTTTCTTTGCCCTTCTCAAGCTTTCTAGGATTAGCACCGGATGTCGACTCGTATTTTGCGACAGGATTAACACCAGATGCTGACTCACATCTGGCAACAATAGGCTCATCCTTATGGCTTTCCTGCATAACCTGATCTCCAAGATTATCATTTTTGTTACCTAGAAAACCTGTCAACTTGCCTGGGATGTTTTCTGCATTATCCAAATTTCCAAAGGATGAAGGTGACTGCGTATTGTCTGCATTCTTTGGCAAAACAGAGTCCCTCTGACTAATTGCTTTTACTAATCGAGCACGCCAGGCATTATCTGCCCAAGATCTTTCAGCATGGACAGTGGTTGCACAGTAAACCTGCGTTTCTGCAATACTATGCATTACCTCTTTTCCGGAAGCTGAACCTGTAAAATGCCGTGATAAATATTTTATTGTTAGGAACAAAAAAGAAAAGGGTTGTCTTAATTGATTCGCCTAAACATGAAGTATTACTATGAGAAGCGTCCTTGGAGCATCTTGTGGGACGACCACCCAGTTCCTCCTCTTTCTCCAGCTTATCCACACAGCAGTTGTCCGACACTTCTCTCCCTTCGTTCATCAAATTGATCCCTCCACAGCATTCTACAGATATTGAGTAAAGCATTAAAGAAGGTAGTCACCGAGGAAATGACCATCAGATGATACAAAAGAGAAAAGTCCTTAGGTTTTTTATTCTATCTGGATGAAGTACCGGTTAATAGGTGACAGATTTACCTAACAAATGGTAGGAAAGATGCTTTAGCTTTGTTTCAGAGATTGAAATTTGTACTGATTATGTTATTGCGACGCTCTTTATGTTTATCGAATTGGACTTTCTAACACGCTGAGCAGCTAACTGGACCAACAATGATTTGTAAATGCAGATCTCTAGGCCAAAATATCAAGCATCAACAAACTGTCTTTGGACTACTCGAACTCACTGAATTGGGTTCGTGTCTTTTAAACTTACTTGAATCTTGCTCCTGTGATCTTATAGAAGTAGATTGTTGAGCATCAAGGTTTCTTATTCTATTTGGACTAGCCGTGGACACTCTCACTGAACTGTCGCCGCGAGTTCGTAGTTGCGATGGCATCTCTTCTGCATCTCCTAGGGTGGCATCTATGTTATCACCACTCTTCCCACCACTACCACTCTGTTGAGGTGAAGATATTACTATGCTCAACGCATCTGCATTCCAACGAAGAGAAGTTTTCCTTGTGCTTAGGCTGGACGCTGCAATTTTAATGCACAAACCCTCATCCGGAGACCACACCAGCTCGGAGAGAGCGTTCATGCCGGATACTTTTGACTGCATTTACACCTGCACCTGAATGCCCACCATATGCCTTCAGCAGACTATAAGAGGATTGTTTGCAAGACATACAACAAGAGTCTACTTGCGTGAACTAGAGCATATCACATAGGACCTTTTGAAAAGATTAACAAGAAGAAGATTACTGTGCGTAAAACTACAAGGAAGAAAGATAGCAAGTAGTTTAAACTATGAAGATCAAGAAAAGAGGTACAATCAACATATAGGGTCCCCTACATATGGCAAAGGTACATGTTTCTAGCCTATAATAAGACAATTGGGGCACCCAGACAACTCCAAGAGCCTTGAAGCTTTTCTCACACATACAAGAATCAAATTATACTAACTGAACTAGGTGCAGAAACTTGTATCTTCTTTTTTTTCCCCAAAAAAAAGCAAGTATTCCCAGGTCCAGTTACCATTTTCCCATTCAGTCTCCCCACAAACAATTTTTGGTCCTAAAAACACAACAGAATCTGTGTGGATCATGACACAAGGCAAACATAAGAACTCATCTAAAAAGGAAAATACATCAGCACTCAATCGAGATTTTTTTTTTAAAAAAAAAGGAAAGCAAACGATTAACAGGAAAGCAGAATAAACAACATAAAAAAAACATCAGCAAGAAAAGAAGCAGATAATAATATCTGCTGCAACAGGCGCCTCAGGGAGTGGTGCGTCACTACCATCGCTCATCTCACTGCATTCCCCCCATCACTCCCAACGCTTTCTGAAGTGGCACCGCCCCAAGCTCTTGGACTTCGGAGCATCAAACAGCACAAGGACACCACCACCATACACGTCTTGTGATCTACCTTAGGAGGAAGTGGAGGAGCAGGGATTTAGCAGGCGGAGAGAACGGCAGAGGGAGGCCAAGGGGAAGAACACCGCATCTGGTTAGCGCCCTAGCTAGTTCGATAGAATGGAGAATTTGGCAGCATCGCCGCAATGAGGAGATATGCTTTGCTGCATGCGACAGGGGGCGAGTGCGGGAATAGGAGGCGGAGGTTAAGCCACGTAGAGGCCTTCTGGGACACAAGTCTCTCTCTCTCTCTGCCCTGCGTTGTTGCGTTACGGGGAAAGAAAACGAGCTGGATTGCCGAAGTCAGTGGCGAGGGAGGGAGTGTGGTCGACGGAACGTCTTTGCGTCGGTACGCTGGATCTGTTGGCCATGACGGAGGGCAACGGCCAGTGAGAGTTCCGTCGGTGGCAAGGAAGGAGACAGAGGGGTGCCCACGGCCATAGCTTTGCGTTAGCGGGCTGGATCCAGTGGCTGTCGGTGTTAGGGGGCTAGATTCGATAGTGTCAGTGGTGAAGAAGGAGGCGAAGCGTCGTCGATGGCAATGCCTTTGCGTTGATGTGCCGGATCCGATGGTCACAGCGGAGGACGACCACCGTGAGAGCTCCGTCTTTGGCGATGAAGGAGGCGGAGGAGCGTCGACGGCCACGGCTTTGCGTTGGCGGGCCGGATTCAGCCGGCGTCGGTGGCAAGGAATGCTCTCTCTCCGTTGGTGGTGGCTGAGTCGGAATGGGTGAAAGATTAAGCTCCATTTAAGCTGGTTTCGGTGATAATGACAAATACTATTATGATATTTTGGTGATAATGACAAATACATTTATGAAACTAATCTTGTCTATTGATTATAATATTACTTAATCTCATATAGATGAAAAAGGTGAAATCATTGAAGTAGGCATTCGATATCTTTCTTATAATCTTGTTGCATTCCTCACATCTAAATATATGATTAAATGATAAATCTATATGTGGGACTAATATGTTTGCTTAAGCATATTATTGCTTAGTCTCATTTGGATGAAAAGGAGAAATCAAATAGGTATGCATTCGAAATCGTATTCTTATATATTAGCTCATTTTTTGGATCCAAAATAAAGATAATCTAATCCATCAAAAAATGGTGCCTTACCTGAAAATTGATCCCAGTCTGATGCCATTGTAACTGTCTTTGTAATCTACTTTGATACCACTTGTAGGATCGTCGATGGCAATCAGAGGGGGTGAATGATTGCAACGCCTAGCGAAAGCCTCTTCACAAAATCACAAAAAAACAACAAGAAAATATATTTTTTTCTCGGGGGTACTGTAGCATAATGTAGCAAAGTACTGTAGCGATTACTGTAACACCGAAAAAAATCCCGATCGATATCTGATTTCGATCCGTAACTGATCAGCAAGACACGTTTTTTATTCAATTTAGCAATCGATTTTTAATTCAATCTAATTCATGAATGTAAGCACAAAAATATATAAATAGAGATCAATGCATATAGAATCCCTAGGAATAAAAAAACCAGCAAAAAGGATAATATATTCGAATTAAAAAACTCACAAACTTTATTCAAAAACCACTAGCACTATTCACCCATCATCCGTCAGCGCATCTCGTATCCAGCCGCCATGCTTTTTTTCATTCGCTCGATTTGCCACGGCGCCACCAAACACGCCTTTTTTCACGCGTACCGTTAGCCGCTGCACACGTATATATTTATATATACTGCTTACTCCCTCTCCTATTCAATCTCT
This sequence comes from Dendrocalamus sinicus, assembly GCA_036346575.1. Taxonomy (NCBI): domain Eukaryota; kingdom Viridiplantae; phylum Streptophyta; class Magnoliopsida; order Poales; family Poaceae; genus Dendrocalamus; species Dendrocalamus sinicus. The sequence continues at coordinate 16,948,808 of CM070643.1, read as the reverse complement.
ACGCAAAACCCTAATACAACTCATTCAACTGGGTATAGGCCTTTTTTATTTCAACTAGGCTTTTGGCCCACTAATTTTTAAGGGACCCAAAACCCTTCTAACACAGGTTTTTCATACTTCTGACTTTTCAATTCATCACGTATCGAAGCCTCCAGGACCGCACCTCCCGTAGCTTCTCCACGCATCATCCACCATGTATCGTAGCCTCCAGACCGCACCTCCGTAGCTCCAACACATATCATCCATCTCTGATCTCCATACACCCCAAGCATGAGCCCGACCATCTCGTAACCTCCTTGACCGTCTGAACCTCGGACCTCCTCATCCTAGTTCCGGTCCACCTCGTCACCGACCATGATTGCCTCTATGTTCACCCTGCATATGCAAAGACCAAAAAACATTCTTCCGACACAAGTTCATCCAAACTTGACCAACATCAGTACACACACGCGCAACACAACACGCATAACAATGCTAAACAAAATCACCAATTATTCATCATAACAAATTAACCGTTGTCAATTATTCATCACTAAAATATCTTAGATCTAGTCACATGGTCTAACACAAGTATTTAAAGTCCATATTTTTATTCTTTGTAGTATGAGACTTATATTTGCAAATAATGTTTTCAGGGATTAGCACCCCTACCAGATAGTATGATGGGCGTGTCACCATTTAACAGTTTCAAAGCCCAACTAATCGGGTTCCCTTAATTGACTTGATGCTTAGAGGAGTTGTTCCCGGTACTACTAGGTTATAGCTTAACCAACCCAGGAGACGACGTCCCAAATGGGAGACTATAAATAGAAGGATATACTATAGGGTACAGTCTCTAGTAATACCTGCCATAGACTTCATATCATCAGTAAAGGCAATTAAGGAGTGACAAGGTTCTTTCTTCCTCGAGAACGAAAAGCTATACGAGGAGAGACCTGTTTACTGAGATGTTGTTCTTTGAACTGAGGTGAAGGCCTCTGAATTGCAGGGTATGTTGAAAAGAGGCTTTTCGAAAAACTAGCTCCCACCTGGGAACCCCAAAAAGTATTAAAGATCCAAAGGATGAGTACAAAAGGCATGCAACAAGAAGGCGATCACTGGGTTGTTGATGTAGGGGACGGCTTGCTCGTGAAGACCTGGGTGAATCGGCAATCTTGCGAGTACCTCTTTACAAGCAACAGCTCTGACGCCCTACCGGGAGGGGGCGAGTCCGGGTCAGGTGAAAGGTTAGGTTGGACATTGGAATCTACCCGAACGCCCACCCCCTGATCAAGTTGCAGGAGACAGAGCAGCGACGAGCGAGCGATTGTCATACCGGAGGGAACTAAATGGGGGTTAGAATTTAATACAAAATGGGAAGAATAGCTCAGTTCGAGGGTATACCTCTCGAATTCGAGGGAAGAGACAGGCGAAATCCCCAATTTTTCTTTAAAAAAAATCGCAAATTTTTTTTTGGAATTTTGGTCTATATTTCTATAAAATGCTCTCTCTTTCCAAGCTAAAAGACTTCATTTTGGTAGCAAATCGGAGAAAAGACTACTTTTTTCAACCGGGATCCCTTGACTGAATCGAGTGGATGGAACCACTCGACCGGGAGATTTCATACCGATTAGTGCCTCACATCTTATCTCCCTTTACTTTTGTATTAAAACACATATTAGGAAGAGTATAACCAAGATAAAGAGACTGGAAAGACCCTTTATCGAACTCATACAACTCTTAATAACAACTCTAATACCACAACCCAACTCATACTACTAGAGTTATACAGCTCTTCTACCTCTTCCGATAAAGCCAGTCTTACCCCATAAGACCGTCTTTATCTCCCTTCAACCAAAGCAAGGAAACCCAACCAAAAGATAGGCTTTACCTATAATTGGAATTCCTCCCAAAGGTCGGAGACTGGAATCTACTATTTAAAGAGGGAACCCTTAGGACAATCTTAATGAGTTGATTACTCCTACTCGAAGTAAGCCATGGGTATTTCAGATCTATATCTGGTGATATAGGCTCCATCAGACGCCTTAGAGCCAGGTTTAGAGTTTCATCTCAGAAATTCGGGGAATGAGAAATTTCATATTATGGTGATCGAGATCACCTGTTGAGAATCTCTTCTTGTCCACTTTTCCCAAAACCAATGCTCGAAGTAAACCATCCATTCATAAGGTTTCGAGAAATGTTTTCGGGGATTAGCACCCCTACCAGACAGTATGTCGGGCGTGTCACCATTTAACAGTTTCAAAGCCCAACTAATCGGGTTCCCTTAATTGACTTGATGCTTAGAGGAGTTGTTCCCGGTACTACTAGGTTATAGCTTAACCGCCCCAGGAGATGTTGATTTGTGATCCAAATTCTATACATTAGGCCACTTCCGCCGGAGCGTAGCGAGGCCCGTGCACCCAGGGCGCTGGGGTGCGGGCGAAGCCCCGCGTATGGATTCTAGTCGAATTAGGGTTTCCCTGTTATATATATTCCCTGTAAGCCGCCGTTTGGGATATGAGATTAGAGTTGTAAATCCCCGGCATTGTAACCTCACCCCGATATAGTGAAGATTGTTGCTGGCTGGCGCCCGTGGTTTTTTCCCTCTCGCATTGGGAGGGTTTTCCACGTTAAAATCTCGTGTCTCTCTGCGATTGATCTTGTTTACTTCGTCGTTCCTCCGCCGTCGCGTGTAACAGGAGACGACGTCCCAAATGGGAGACTATAGATAGAAGGATATACTATAGGGTACAGTCTCTAGTAATACCTGCCATAGACTTCATATCATCAGTAAAGGCAATTAAGGAGTGACAAGGTTCTTTCTTCCTAGAGAACGAAAAGCTATACGAGGATCCTCATCAGCCCCTTGGCCATCTCGCAGAGAATGCTGCGCAACTCCATCGTGTTCGACACGTAGATCCACTCGCAGCGGCGGAAATGCTTCTTCACATCCGGGTAGGCGTACACCTTCTTGGCAAGTGTGGTCTTTCCAACGCCACCCACGCCGACCAAGGATATGACGCTTAGCTCCAAGCCCCCATCCAAGATATACTGAAGTACGAGTTCAAAAAAAAAAAGATATACTGAAGTAACACGTCCAGATCGCCATCCAGGCCTACGGTATCTCTGTCAAGAACCAGAGGAAGGACATGAGGCTAAAAGACCATGAATCCATTTATCACTCGACGACTCCATAGGCCTTTCAGCTGCATACTCCGATCGACGACGGGAGATGTCACTCAGCTGGGCCCGGATGCGCCTGATCCGAGTCACGACGTCGTGCCGTGATCTCAGCTTACCAAGAACGCAGCAACCGCGTACCGGCTGGCCGGCGTCGAAGATGTCAACGGCGTCCTCCGAGTCGAGCATGATGTCCCTCATCTGGTCGATCCATGCTTCTGCGGCCACGCTGCCCTCGGTGCTGCAAACCTCCATCTCGCGCAGGAAGAGCCGCGTGCTGCGGAGCTCGTCACGGAGCCAGCCGACGTCGCGGCCTGTGGACAAGAGGAGCCGGCCATGGTCGGTTGCTCCGCTGGTAAGCAGGGAGCCTATGCCATGGATCAAAGAGGCAAGGACGGCCATGGAAATGGTGTTCGTCCCATCTGTTGTTGAACAAGGAGGAAGCTCAGCCCACAACTTGTTTTCTATTAGAAAGTCAATGTCAGCAGGCAGCGTTGTATTATCTCCTATACGCTTTTAGCAGCTATTTTCGATTGTCTATGCCGAACGGATCTCCTTAGGTCCAGAGGCAGTTCTTGCCAGTTGCCGCGGTCTGGGCCATCTATTCCCTGGTCAGTGGCGCGTAATTTTTCAACAAAGACGAACAAAATGCTACTTGCTCTGCCGCAGCTCAAGAAAAAAATGAGCAGCTCTCTAGACCAAAGATCCAATGGGCCATCTTTCTTAAGAAAGCATTACGAGTCTTACGGAAGACGAATGCGCAGCTTCGATCTGTAGCAATAACGATTGTGAAAGGGAGATCGATAGGAATTAGGATCCACATGTTTTTCCTTTTCTAAAGTGAATAAAAAGCAAATGCACGATAAGAATTTCACCTCTATGCTAGATGAAGTGGCATTTCAGTGAAGCCCTGGGAAGTAGAATTGTTTAGGTAAGATTTGTTTGTACTCCATATGTGCGCTTTGACCTTTAACGATGATCTTGCTTTGGGCATTAACGTAGAACATGGAAAGTGGTTTGTGAAGCATTCGAGCAGCTTATGGGCCTTTTAGTTAGGCCGCAAGGCACTATTGCACAAGGGGCTCCACTCAGCCCGCCAGCCTGGGCCGAAACTAGAACTCAACTTTGGACTCTTGCAGTATTTGAGATGTAGGCCTGTACGGCCTGTGCTGCTCTGACTGGTTGTCAACTTTGCGAGCCTTGAGTCGTTGACTTGTGACAATAGGTTGCTAATGAATGGAAGCCATACAAGTCCTAGATGCTCTCTAATCCTAATAAGGCAACATTTTTCTATAGCCTACGACTTATGCTATAGAAATTAGCTTTTAAACAATGTATTTTTAAGATGCGATCAACAGAAATATTATAGTAAAAAAGTGTGCTGAGTTCAGTTGTACCAGCTAAAATCACATACAATTATTTTTCTATACGTACTATCTCTCGTGAACAATTAAAATTTAAACTATAAATCATAGTCTAAAAAACCATATGAGTTTGGATCTGCTTAGAGCTACCGACTTAATTACAGCTTCTTAATGACAAGGTACATACGTACTACGACACTTGGCCTGTGATGTCACAGACAGACCCAAACTCTTGCATCTAGCAGAGTGTCCTTCCGCTGATCAATCATGCTACCGCCAACCATTCGAGTCTCGGATTCAGTCATCAATCACAGCAAGCATCCTAGTGCAGCACCAAACAGCACAAGGAGACGCCATTATGCATGCAGTCGGGATCACACCACAGGGAAGGGGAGCAGGCAGCTAGCATCCCCCTTCACCCCGTTCTGCTCGCGTACGACGGGATCGCATCATGTCTGGACGCATCTACCTTGAGATATGGATCAGGACAGTCCTGCCTATAGCATGCCAGCTCTGTTCGTGGTACTGTCGTACAGATCGAAATAACGTTTTGTTCTTGGCACCGCCATCCGTGCTCCTCCCGGACGGCGCGGCTCCTGAAGATACCAAATAGCCGGGCCAGCGATCTAGTACGGTGGCACACGCAACTGTTCACATTGGCCGTGGCTGGATTTTAACTGAAAAATAAATGGTAATAGTTAAAAGAAATAGCTTTTAAAAGTAGGGGATGAGCGGTGGGTGTGAAAAGTAAAAGAAATGTGCAAAAGACGGAAGTAAAAAGAGTAGAGTGCGTAATGCTTGTGTGACTCACTGTCTTATTTTTAAAGTGAGATAGAAATAAGAGAACTTGAAAAACCTATTTAAAAAACTAGTTGTTCATATTAACTCTTAATTTCTCTGAAGCGAAAGACTCCGATCTTGGCAGCCGGCATGACACCTTGGCGGCTCGAGGAGCACCGGCGCTGAGGATCGATGAACCTGGCCGCGTTAGTGTTCCTGCTGCCGCTGCCGCTGCCGCCAAAGTTGTCTCTGTCCAGCGCCAAATTGCTTGGCTTTTCGTATTTATGCGTCGTCGCCCCCCAATATTCCCCACCAGCGGGGGACATGACTGCTCAAGGGTGGGCCATGTGATGTTTCCCTTTCGACTCGAGCGTCGCCGTGGCCACTCGCTTGGATAGCCGGATGAGCTTCTATCGCTACGGATCTCGTAGTGCCATCTGGCTCAGGAACCAATTTCGCTCAGGAACCGACCGGCCAATGAGTGTCGAAATGTTTTAAGGGGAAAGGAGATTTGTTGTTCTTAGGACTAGTACTTTGCAAGTTGTGTGTAGTACAACTTGACCCGTGTATGCGGTACAACCTACGTTTGGTGCATGTGCATCGTGTACGTAACTTGCGTATATGGACCCAACCTGGTTACAGGCAGCCACTGAATCACTGATGCCTACTGACAAAAAATCGCATACAGTTTCATGGGCACGGTACATTCCGTTCCTCTGTGCTTGATCATATCGTATTATATAGCTACACCGCATGTAACCATCCGGCTTTTCATTTGCTTCTTTCCCTTTCCCACCTTGATTTGCATCCGTAGTACCATTCGTCATGGAGTGACAGATTCCGTCTCAAATCTGTTCCTAGTCCATGCCACTCAATTAATACCCTGTTTCTGTTTGCAACGCAGGGCCCAAGCCTGTTGATCAATGATCAGCGTGACTTGCACGTAGTACCAACCTCGAAGTGACAAAAACTGTGGGCGGACACCGATTTTTACCGGCAAAAAAAATGGAAGCCGCTAGCTCGTGCTACACCATTAGATAATATTTCAACGGTACAGTAGTTTTATCAGATTTTATATAGTTTCATTGCATGATATATGTTTTATACATGTCTGAAACACCCCGAAAAAATTCGAAATTTTGAGTTTTTCTTGAATTTACTTGAATTTCTATTTTCTATCCCAATTTGGCAATTTTCAGTGAATTTACGCTTTCTTTATTTGGCTTAGCGCCTTCTCCTCTCCCTGGCGCCTCCTTTCTTCCCCTGGCGCTCCCTCGCGCGCGTGCCATCCCCACCACCTCTGCTTCAACCGCCGCACGCTTAGTCATCTCCCACGCGAGATATTTCGGCACCACTCCCAGTTCATCCTCATCCCTCCGCGTGAGCGTCCCCACCAGTCATCCTCTCGCCCCTGCCCCTTTCTGGCCCCGCGCGCCACCACCTTGCGCCTGCTCTCTTGCCGCAGCCCCTTTCCTCTCTCGATCTTTCTAGCTTGAGCTCGAAGTACCGTACTTCTTGCAGAGTAGCAGTGCCACGTTCTCCCCTATCCATTGGGCAGCAGTAGAAACCGCTCCATTTGCTCTCCCTTGCCCTAGAAGCTCAATCCCGAACCGCCCTACTGCAATAGTCGATTTCCACCGCCCTTAGAGCCTAACTCCCACTTCCATAAGCTCCCTGGTACTCTCACGCACCTCCCGGAGTCGCTAATTTCAAGCCAAGACCGTCGCTTCGCCGCCGATCACCGCCCCTGCGCCGGTAAGCCTTCCTTTGCAATCCCCTTCAATCCTCAATAGAAGTTCAATTAACTTCGTCCTTAGCACCCCCGAGACGTCCTGATTTCAACCGTGAGATCGCCTTGGTCTGAGAGCAACCCTAGATCCCCGACGACGTGAGCCTTACCGGCGGGAAAGGCCTCACCGTGGACAGCCCAACCGGGGCTACCCCAGCCTAAACCGTTTTCGCCAACGAGTTCGCCTTGGTCCGTAGATGGTTAAAAGCCCTAAAAACTCACCGGAAGTCCACCGGAGTTGACCCGTGCCATATCGTGACCCGTGCCGCCTTCTCCCGTTGCTAGCCATGTTCACTGCTTTCCATGTTCGACTGACCTCAAAAACGGAACCTTAAGACCCTAATGAACCCGTAGATGCTCTTGGTTGCTGTCGGTGACCATCGCCGATGCCCAATTGGCCGCCGCCTCACTCCCCTGTTCTCTATGCGCGCACACAGGCGGATGGAGAAGATGAACAGTGCTCGACACTGTTCATCCGACCGAGCCATCCCGAGCTGGCTGAGCCGAGTCGGTTCGCTCGCACCGGACGCGTCCGACCGAACCCAAGTCGATGCGGCTGAGCCGAACCCACTCCCGAGTCCGGTCCAAGACCAAGGAATAGTAACCGACCAAGCCGCACTGTTCATCGGACCAGTTGTTACTGTTCACTTATTTTTGAAATTCAGGAAAATCAATAAAAATACCAAAAAATTCCCAAAAATATAAAAATTATAAAATACACTATTTTGACCAGTTTAATATCCCAAATTCAAATTTGGCATCCATTCTTTCAAATTTAAATTCTAAAAATTTAAATTTCACCATTTCACAAACTTAACTCTTTAAATTCCACTTCCACTGTTCCACCCAGTTCAAATATTATAAATTCAAATGTTATAAATTTAAATGTCATTAATTCAAATTTAACCCTTACGTCATAATCAGCTCCAAATAAATTCAGACCCTTCCGTTATTCAAACTAAATCCTAATAAAACCTCAAATTCATCCAAATCAAAAAGCGACCATCCATTTCTAAATATTCATTCCTTACTCCCAAAATATATCCAAAACCTATTACCCTTCGATCGTTTTGAACTCATCAAATCCAATCCTCACCTTGTCAATCAACCAAGCCCAACTAAATTCCGACCACCAACCCAGCCCATTTCTTTTTATGTCATTTCTTGTTTTTAATTTCATTTTGTTCCCAGCTTGCATCTCGCAAAGCAGGAACCTATTTGGTTTCGTTTTCTACGCTAGTGATCGGACCAAGCAAGTTGGTCAACTGAAGACAGCAAAGGCAGGTGAAGTAAGTTTGAAGCTGGTCAAGCAGATCAAGAGCAACAGTAAGAAGGCAAGTCACATATTTTTGATCATATTGAATCCCATGAAATTTACATTATTTATGTAATGTATTTTCATTATTGATAGTTGCGAAATGATAATTGCGTAAAATAAATGTTTAGAATGACATGCTAACTAGATAAATCCTATCACTGATAAAAGCTCTGTTCACTTTGATGGCCATATTCACCTTGACAACCATAGTAAGAATTTAAATATTGCACAAGTATATATATAGAATCATCTCATTCAACATTGTACACTAATAAGCGATTTTGGCTGCGGGCCAGTAGATTTGGAAAACTCGGAGCTAGGATAGGGTGGCATGGGACACCGTATCCTAGGGTCGGCGCACACAGAACCTAGGGTGAAGAGGTTGGGGTTTCCGAGTTGCGGATTTAGCCCAACGCTTTATCCTAGGGTTGGACTTCGGGTAGAGAGGTTGTGGTGCTCCGTGTGGCGGACTTCGCTCACCGCTTTACCCGGGGATGGAGGCTGGTTTGGTTTGGTGGTGGTGAGTGCTGTTGAGCACAGAGGAAGTTGTGGTTGAGTGCCTCAGGTAAAAAATATAAGGACAAGAACCTTGTGCCAAATAACAGACATAGTGATCGCTCAAACCACAGGAGTTGACTGATCAACACTGGTTTAGTAGCTGCTCAGTTCGATTGAAACTCTACAAGCTGAGATGATAGGATGACGAGGAGTTAGGTATGCCGCTGGGTACCTAACAACGGTAGTGTTCACTTAAAATGCAGAGGAGTTTGTTTTTAATTTGCGGTCGTGACTGAGTGATGCTATCGGGTAGAGCTGATATAGATAATTGAGCAGTGAACCAACCTGGCTTTCTTAACTCAGTCATGAGGGTTAAGAAATCGTGTGGGTAAAGTTGAGCAACACTGCAGAGTGAAATAAATGGTATTCGAATACGCCGTGCTTCCGGTTAATGAAGCTGTGTTAATTGGGTGATTCCAACAACGAGGCATAAGTAGTGTTTCTGATGTCGTTAATTTGAGTAATGATAAGACTTTATCTGGTAACAGAAACCCCTGATCTTAAGGAGCAATTGTTTTAAAAAGTTTTATTTGTTTGCAAATAAAATTGCATCCACCTTTTAATAAAACACTATACTCCCTTCCCTTGAGAATCCGGGCATATAGTTATATATTATTTTCCACATGTGATTTGCTGAGTACGGGGTTGGAGTACTCAGGCTTGCAAAATTTTCCCCCACAGATACCAGAAAAAAAGAAGATGCTACGAGTGTCCGTGGTAGGGTTATGTCTGCACTCAAGTGTTCCTGTGGAGTTTCTTCGGCTCTTTTGTATGTAAGTTAAGCTTTGGGCTTGAACGCCCGTATTGTTATTAAAATTGGCCATTAGGTCTTATTTCAATCAAATTAACTTGTTTTAATTGTGCGTGAGCAGGCTTGATACACTGTTAGCCCGCAACGGAACTCCTGGGCTGTTACGGGCTGTACGACGTCCCTGTTCGCAAAAATTGGGGGCGTTACAATGTCGACATCGAATTTATCATCAAACTTAAAACATAAATAAATAATAATAATCATCATAATCAAATTAATAAATTATGCTGACGGCTGAAATCCGTTACAGTCGGTTCAAAGAAACAATACATGAGAGATAAGGAAAAAAAGAGACAAAAAAATACGTCTGATCAATGGCCACAACCACGGCAGGACAACCCTACGACCGGTTCACTGTATATACGACCGTTCACTATAAATACGACCAATTGATGGTCGTATGCAGATATCCAACAAAAAGTTTAGATCGACCACAATATACATGGGTCTTGAGCATGCTGGTTTTGACTGCGTTATGTCAACTACGTTGTATCGACCACGCGGTGTCGACCGCGTTATGTCAACTACATAGGTTGATCACGTTGGTCGACGATGATATTTCGACCACGTTGATCGGCCATGATATTTCGACCACGTAGGTCAACTATGATATTTCGACCACGTGGGTCGACCATGCGACTATGATATTTTGACCACATTAGTAGACCATGATAGTTCGACCATAATTGGTCGATCACGTTGGTCAACTATAATATTTCGATCAAGCTGGTCGACCAAGATATTTCGACCATGTTGGTCGATTGTGATATTTCAACCACGTGGGTCGATTGTATTACATCAACCATGTGCTGTCGACCACGTTGTTTTCTTTGATGTGTACTGAACGACGCCGCTAGTCAACCCTCAAAGTTGTCGTAATTTCCCTCAAAGCAACCGCCCTTTCATCTTTACTCTATAAGAAGGCGGGAGCACGAGTGGAGGAAAGAGAGATATACACGAACAAGGATGGAGGAGCTTCTGCAAGAGAAGAAAGCACTGAGCAAGCTCTGGGAGAAGGGTGAAACGCAAAACACACTCAAAAGAAGAAAAGAGGAGAGAACAGCCAATCCGTTCTTACTCTTCTTCTTCCCGCCCCGTCACCCTTATGTTTAGTCATTGTGGAACGGATCAAGGTACTTTATTTTGTTTATGTTTTGCCTCCCCTTGGTTTAGTCCCATTAGTGAATACAAATCCGAAGATCCCTTGTTTCTTAAGTTCGGTCCCTACGAATGGACACAAATCAAGGCAAGGCATAAAGACTTGATCTCTTTGATTCGGTCTCTTGAAAATGAATACAAACCGAAGGTGAGAAGTTGGAAGAGCCGCCGTTTCCTCAACTTGGTTCTCTCAAATGGATATGAATTAATAGTAGGTATATGTGGCCAAAATAAAATATAAAACACAGTTTTCGCCTAGGTTACGCTACATCTGCAAGCACTATACAGTGCTAGTAGTAATACAAGGCGGAATAAAAACAATAAAGAATGGATGAAAGGAAATGCTTTCAGTTTGGTTATGTACATATAAGCGCTCGATATTCACGAGCACTATGTAATGCTAGACATCTGCTTGCACTATAGCTACGCCCATCTCCAAAATCCCGAAGCTATGACCATCTGCAAATCCGATAGCTACGACAATCTCTAGAAGTCGGTAGTTATGACTATCTCCAAATCCGATAGCCACGACTATCTACAAGACCAAGTAGCTCTGACCATCTTCAAAATCCCAAAGTTACGACCATCTCCAAAAACCGTAGCTACAATCATCTGCAAAAGTCAATAGATATGACTACCTACAAATCTGATAGCCACGACTATCTTCAAGATCTGATAGCTTCGACCATCTTCAAAATCCCGAAGCTATGACCATCTGCAAATCTGATAGGTACAACCATATCTAAAAGTCGGTAGTTACGACTATCTGCAAATTCCTGCGATACCTAATTTTTCTGTATTTTATTTTCAATTAAATTTAGGTCCTGTTTGGATCATGTACTAATGGATAGGACTAAAGTTTCAAAAAGACCATACTACCTCTCCTCGTTTCATGCGTCAGCCATTAAATAGGAGGTGAGAGACCAACATGCATGGGTAAACACGTCTTTGTGCCTAAGAACCCAAAACTTTAGACCACTTTAGTTCACTTTGGTGGACTAATGGTCTAAAGTGTTTTTTAGGGGTTAGCTAAAGTTTAGATCTAATTTTAGACCACTTGTTTGGAGACTTTAGATCTAAAATTTAGTGACTAAACTTTAGATGGAGGGATCCAAATAGGGCCTTAGTCAACTTGTCTCTAATAATGTGGAGGCAAATTACTGACCATTTTTCTGTCATCAGATTCTGGCACGCCCAGTGTGACAAGATGAAGGTAGGGGCAGATAAGGTGCGTTGAATGGTTTATATCCGACAAATACGAGCTATACCGTTCATTGGCCGAAAAACGTTATAGCGTTTTCTAGTATTTTACCGGCCAAAAAAATTGCATATCGTAGTTGCATTGCATGAACATGTTCCATGACACATTACTCTGTACAGAACCAACCAATTATGTAGCTATGCGTGCCACATGGCACACATCTATACATCATCAAACTAACTAATCTCCCTCTTCTATAATTACTAATTACATACACCTAGCTAGCTAGCGACTCAAGACTCGGCCGGCGACGGCGAGTCGGCCGGCGGGAAGATTCCCTGGCCGGTGGCCAGCATGGCCCTCGGGTCGAACTCGGCCTTAAGCCGCGCGAACCGCGCCCACCTCGCCGCGCCGAAGTGGCCCGCCCACTCGGGCTGCGCCTTGTGGTCGGGCAGGTACTGCTTGGCGCCGATCCCGGCGTCGGCGCAGAAGTCGAGGATCTGCCGGTTCTGCCGCGCCAGCGCCTCGACGCTCAGCGCCGGGTCGTCCGCGCCTGGCAGCGCCGACCGCAGGAACGCCACCAGGTAGAACACGTCCTCCTCCGGCGTCACCACCGAGCTCCTCGGGTCCCACCTGCGCGAATCCCACAGCAATCAGCGTCCAGAAGTTTAATGCTAGCAGCAGTAGATCATCGAATCGGCTCGAAAGGTTGGAGAAGAGTAGAAAAGGCAAACAGTTAGCGACGAGCCTGGTGATTCTGATACGTCTTTTCAGGTTAAGTATGTGAAAGCGACAACGCATCTAGCCACTAACCCCCAAACGGAATAGGAAACCAAGATTCTGACAGCCGTGCTCGTCTTGCCGTGGGAAAGGTGAAGCGGCGCCGGTTTGAAATAACTGGTCGGCGCAGGACGCGAAATTAGAATAGGCCTTGTCACCTTAGTGCGCGGTATGTCTGCCGCCATTCAATCACCGGATTCGGCGATGGCAATCCGGGAATCAGGCAACAATCTAGTAGTATTGTTTTTGAGCTGTTATTAATCTAGCATATCTGGCACCAATCATGTATGCATGGTACACTCGGTCGCCACAGCGAGTGGCCACCAGCGCAGTGTTGCGTTGCATGTGAGGTCGGTTCGGCAGGACGGCCGGGAGCGTGACGTCTCGTGTGCTCGTGTTGCATGTGGGCTTGTGCTTGGATGGATGGAAACGGTGATCGATGGATGAGCCGTCGTGCATGGAAGACGGAAACGGAAACAGAACAAGTTGGTGGACTCACTTGTGCTTGTTCATGGGGTAGATGAGGATGGGCCCGCCGGCCGTGCGACTGCCGAGGACGCCGCGGAAGACGCCGCGGTCGAAGTCGGCGATGCGGGACGCCGGCACGAAGAGGTTCAGCCACGGGTGCGGCACCTCCCACATGCCCTTGCCCCGGAGCTTCAGCTCCGCCTTGTGCACGCGGTCCAGGAAGTCCACGTACGGCAGGTCAGTGGTGAACACCGTGCCCGGGATGAAGCTCAGCTCGCCCAGCAGCGCCTCCACCTCCTGCAGAGCACGAACGGTTCCGTAATTTGTTTTTTTTCGTTAGTTGCATCATATAGTATTCTTAGAACTGCTAGATCAAATATCTTTTACTAGTATATGCAGTACCACATATATGATATTTTAATCAAGTGGTTTGATAAAATAGTGCATGTTTTCCCAACGGAATTAAGATCTAGTAGCAGCAAGATCCATGCAGTGTGCTCTGCATGTGTGTGTCATCATGTAAATCAACCATAACTAACCGAAAACATGGCCCAATGATTGGCTACACGCCCTAAGGTATAGTACTGACCATTACTAGTATTAAAACTAGGAATTATGAAATGCCGTCATGAACAAATGGGACGGGTAGGACTTAGGATACATTATATATTATTGAATGGGGGGAAGGCGGCTCAACTGAACGAGACGGACCTGATCGACGGTTCCGACAGTAGAGTCGTCATAGTTCTTGGTGACCTCGAGGCAGTAGAGCACTCCGGAGTGGTGCTTGAGGGAGCTGAGTTTGACCGGGTTCTGCGGCGAGAAGAAGGAGGACCTCCAGTTGTTGATGAGGCCTTCGGCGGCGACGACGAAGCCCTCGACGTAGTCAAACCGGCGGCCGCCGTGCAGGGAGATGAGCCCCTCCTGGTCTGCCGTGAACTCGCTGAAGTTGGAGTAGAGCGCACGGATCCAACGAACCTGATGACCAACGACCATCATGCAGATAATCAAATTAGCTTAATCAGGGTAGATCACAGTCTGATTAATTATCATGGATTAGTTAGCTAATTGAGTTGCAGGGGAGAACAAAATCTTACGAAAGATCGCGTGAACTAAACAAAAACGCTTCTATACGTTGATACGTATATATATAAGACCAACTGGTCAGCAAAACAATCTGATCGATCGATGGACCCCAACCAACAACCTGGGCGAATGGCCCACCTGACCAGACGCATAAACTAATAATTTATTCAGGACTTTCTTTTGGGTAGGCTCCGAACAGTGATAACGAGATGACTGTTCAAAACAGTCGAGGCAAAAGCAGTACTGCTACTACTGGTTAACATACGTGTCGTACAGCCGTGGCTCCCTAAGACGGCTATATAATTAGCAACACGCTCGGGCTTCTCGGTGTCTTTGTGGGGTTGACATGTGGTAAAATCGTTGTACCTAACAATGGGCCGCGCGAGCCATCTTTTGACGGGTGATGAAGCTACATGTGTATATTCCACCCAACAACCGCATTTAAATTCTAATGCATACCTATTATGTACATAGAAATATAACGGGTGATGGAGCTATAGGTGTATATTGCACCAACGGCAGTGTTTAAATCCTAGTACTTACCTATTATGTATATAGAAATGTATTTTGTTATAAATTTTGTTGGACCATAGATTCTTTGTCTGTCTCCGTCTACTTATGTATGTGTACATATGTATGTGGTGGTGTGAGTTGAGTTCCTGTTGGGCCATTAGTGGGCAAGCGAGGGCGGTGACACAAAAGAACAAGGATATCGCATCAGCGCCTATTTGCCTTGCCACACGATGACACGAGAGAGAAAGGGAAAGTTGCACGGGATACTCTTCCTCTTGAAGAGATTAACGGCGGAATCAACTAAGCAGGAAGAGTATAACACAAAGAATTGATGCACCTATGGAGGTGATGAGAGTGCGAGAGTAAGGGTGTTGAGTGTGTTACCCTCTGGGGAGCATGCTCGAGGGCGATGCGCGCCCGCGTGATGATCCCGAACTGCCCCAGCCCGCCGAGCGCGCCGAAGAATAGGTCCGGGTTCTTCGTCTCCGAGCAGGTCACCACCTCTCCCTTCCCTGTCAAGAATCGATCGGTACATGGATGATCAGTATTACATACAAGAACGCTTGCATGCCGCGGCGGCCGGGCGAGTTAGGACGGGGTGGCCTGCTAGCTGCTCACCGGTGACGACGTCGAGCTCGTAGACATTGCTGATCTGGGGGCCGTGGTGGAAGGCCTGACCACTGATGCCGGCGTTGGAGAGGGTGCCGCCCACTGACAGGTACAGGTAGTCCGTCCACGACCGCGGCGCGAGACCGCCGTGCGCCAGCGTCCAGTTGAGCACGTCGATCCACAGTTCGCCGCCCCACACGTCCACGTAGTGCCCGCCGAGCGCCGGCGAGTACACCGGCAATGCCCGCGCCCTCCCACGATCGGCGCGCCAGCCGTGGCTCATGTCCACGACCACCCCGCCGGGCGCCTGCGCCTGCCCGCTGATAGAATGGCCGTGGCCCCGCGCCGAGACGCGGAAGCCGCGGGCCGACGCGTACGCCGCCCGGACCAGCGCGGCGACGTCGCCCGCCCCGCGCGGGTGGAACACGGCCAACGGCTCGCCCCGGGTGAGCCCCCCGAAGTCACGGGACGCCTCCAGGACACCGGACCGGTCGACGCTGAGCTGCCCGCCCCAGACTTCGCCGCCGAGCTGCAGCAGCTCGGCCGGCTCCACCGGCAGGCCGACGGTCGAGATGAGGCAGTAGATGAGGAACACCATGAACACCAAGCACCGCGCCATTGCCACTACACGAACAATCAATCCTCTCTCTCTCTCTCTCTGTCTCCTTGAAGTTAGCTGTGTCTGTGCACTAGAATGAGGTAGTGTGTGAGGCGTTGTGATGGCGAGGTGGTATTTATAGGGAGAGGAGAGGTGGTGGTGGAACGGGGAGGCTTGGACAAAGTGAGAAAGGGAGAATACCGAGGAAGATAGGAGAGAGAAACTAAAGGTCGGAAGGATTGCCGCGGGAACACAACACGGCTCGCTGGCGGGGCCGCGCGCCCGTGATCCGGAGGCGCGTCATGACTCATGCGCATCTCGCAAACTTACCGGTAATTTCCGTGTCAGATTAGTGGATCGTATGGCCGGTGCGCGCAGAATCGGATTTAGCTAGGCACAGACTGACACATACTCAAGACGTCTGAACTGATGTGAAAAGCGTACACGAATCCTGTGTTAACGCATTGTTTCACTTTGATCTTAAATTCCAAGGTGATCCCTGTTTCCTCTGCACGCCATGTGCAATGAACTTTCCAGCCGAATTCTTTAAGCTGGAAGAAGAATGCCAGCCCAATCTATACAAGCCCTAGCCAGCTTTGAGCTGCTGAGGGAGATCAACACTCAACCAAAAGAAAGATACTCCCCTTCCGTATCTTGACCAACTTTTTAGCTAGGGCGCCTCCACTCTCATCTCACTTGAGGCAGATGGGGAGAATCTACAGCAGCACCAACCTTTAACCAGCACCCCAATCACCACACTCACCTAAAGTACACCATATCCACTAGCTTTCTGCTCAGGCAATTACCAAAGTACGTGCTACCCAAATCTTCGTCAGTAATCTTTTTTGTAATATTAGTTCTACAAAAAGCATGCTCACTACTAGCTACTCCCTCCTTTTCGATATATTTATTCATAGTCTACCATGTCCACAACCAAGAAAACACCAAATTAAAAAAAATACTTACCCCTATTAAATAACATACCATAACCACTCTCTTTCAAAACAATTAAATAGAGATAGAAAAAGAAAATCATAATAACTAAACTCTAAATTCACTTAATAAATAAATATATTGAAATAGATCCTTCCGAACCACCAACAAATACAGCGAAGCCAATGGAGTACTGTTCTTACACGGTGGCCGCCTCTCTAACTGGGCGTAGGCTGCTGCTGGCTGCGTAGCCCTGATCCTAGGCGCTACGTAACGGCAAAACGAGGAGAAGCAGACAGCATTTCACGGAGACCGTTAAAGCGTCGCGCGTCCACACATGAGTGATCGCACAGGATCACACGAAGATACGCACGCTGCTTCCTTACTTTCTGCTCAAATCGTCCTGTGTCGGACGCGAAATTCGGCCATGGTTTCGATCGAGACGCTCGGACATGGTTTTGTGCCTGCGATGTGCATGCGAGGGAGCAAAACATGGTGGCAGGCGGAGCTACTTGACGGTCGACGGGAACGTAAAGAGGAGGAGGAGGATCTCCTTTGCAAAGGTGATCGGCACCAGACTGACTAGAGGATTCCGCCATCGCACGCGCGCGAACTCGGTGAGACATGTGCTGGCTAGGCGATCTACGAGCAAAAGTAATCTGAATATAATCACGTCAATATTGGCAAAAGTGTGAAGGCAATCCTACCTGCTCGATACTGGACCAGAACGTGAATATCGCCCGGCTAGTTTGAGAGAGTAGATAGAGGACGCACACTCCACTCACATATGTGCACGTCGTTACGCACGCTACAGATTTTGTAAACATGTAAGGTCGCACACATTTTCCTACTGAATAGTCCGGCTAGTTGTACGATGAGCAATCGGTCTTTGCAGTGATACTAGTACTTGCTCACAGGTTTATTAGGATTTCGACTCGTACTGTGGGATCTTGATCTTATTAACATGAAAACGAATTCCATCTAGAATCTTGATCCTAATAATAAAATCACTAGCTGGCTTCACCTGTCTGATCACAGGATCGACTTGTTACGTGATGTACCCGTGATCGTGTCGTAAAACGGACATGAACAAAACTGTGTTGGTTCTGTTCATATCGACTTCTAAAAGTTGCTTTTCTGCAGTATCCAACTTTTAAATGGAGTATTTTTTAAAAACAAAGTCTATTAGTCGATTAGAGTATACACTGTAATGACTTTATTTATATCGGCTAAAATTGTATATAGGTATATCTATATAAGTTGTTATTATTCATAAGTTAAAACTAAAATTCAATGTGAACTGTCCAAAAGCGGGTCAATGACAACTAAAACTGGCCGGTCAAACAAGCAGCATAATTAAGCCATTAATTGCCGTGTCCCTGCAACTCGACCGATCACATTCCATCCCTACTACTAGTACTATTGCGACTTAGGACCATCGATCGATCGACCGGCCATTAGGACAAGCAAACGAATTCGTATACATACATATGCACACATTTAGATAAGTGTAAGTATAATAATATATAATATATTAGACAAATCTGTTAATATTTATTAATTTAAAAAGACATTAATTTGGAAAAGAAGTTATTGATTTATTATGCTGAATTAATCATGGATGAAAAGTCTTAAGCATAGAGTTTGAGCATCATAAAACCCCTATTATTTATTTTATATATATATATATTATATATATAGGTGTGTATATGTATCACCCGGATGTTTTATTCCTAACAATCATCCAAATTTCGGACCGTTGGATTAGAGATCCAACGGCTTCTTATTTTTGGAGGGGAGATTTTTTGGAGGGGAGATTGTTTTTTTTTGAGGGGGGGGAGAATTCATGGCCGTTGGATCTCTAATCTAACGGTCACAAATCTGGATGATAATTAAAAGAAAATATCCGGATGATGTTTATCAATACCCTATATATATATATATATATATATATATATATATATATATATATATATATATATATATGTACATATGCGCTGTTGATCTCAAGCTGACCTAAGATTATTCTCTCGGAGCAGTAGGACTCACTCGCACTCCCCGGTGGTCCAGGCCCACTCGGCTTGGGTCGCCTGCGTGGAGAGACCGGATCCTCCCGGATTCGCCCTCGAGATCCCTGTGCGATTCGATCGCGAAGTTGGTTCGCACGTTGTCGCTTGCATGTGATGTGCCGTCGCCACTGCGCCCGTGCCCGTGCCGAGCTGCATGCGTACGTGCGTCGCTCCGCTTAGCGTCTGGTTAATGCGCTTGCGCGCGTTGCCCTTTTGCCGTCATCCATCTCGTCTTCTACGTAAATTTTTATAGAAATTTCATAAGAAAAGGTTCGATTATCTACAGGGATTTAAAGCGGGGCCTTTAGGTCGTAAGAAGACAAGTCCCAGAGGGAAAAACCATACTACGTTGGCTTTCATATTTGGCGCCCAACTTCGATGCTTCTGGCTATCCCGATCGAACAACAGGCTCCAAGTATACATTGTCATATACGTTCCCATCTTATACGTACCGCCGCATTAATTGAAGAACGTCGTCTAAGTTGTCAAACAATTAGTGCTGCACGTACCGCCATTACATCTTTGATCACTACAACGATGATGAAGATGTCGAGAAGAGCAGGAGCACTTGGTCGTATGATGGATCCGGTCCGGCCGCTCATGCTGAGGTGCCGTGCTTTGGTCTAGCACAACTATCATGCACCGGGGACAAGAAGCGGTCCCTCCCCGCGGTACGATCCCGTGGCGCGGCCAATGGATAGGCACGGACATTGGGCTCGATTAAATGCCTGTTTGGTTCACATGGTTTGTGGTTCTATAAGCTATCTTCTTTTCAACTTATAAAAACTATTTTTCACTTTTTTTTGATGGTTAACTTTTAAACGAAGTATCTTTATAAAATAAAGTATACAAGTCCACTTTTAAACGAAGTGTCTTTATAAAATAGGATCTACAAGTTAATTATAATACACACTATAACAAATATTTATATCGGTCAAAACCACACATAAGTTATTTACTCTCTCTCACGAACAGTCATAAGTTATAAACCATAACCACAAGCCAAAATAAAAAAGAACATGCCTATAAATGCTCATCTTCCCTCTAAGATCGTTGCAGTATCAACCTAGCTTGTGCCGGAACCAAACCTAAAAAGTTCACCTCATCATGCATGCTGCTACCCTTCTGAATTACTACATTAAGTACTTGAAATATGTACCGCGAATAATGTCTCCACACGATCGTGCACTGTGGATCGAACGATACCTGGTAAGTTTTATCGCTGCGAATGTATCATGCGTGGTGAATGATGGACATATGGACGCTGGGTATGGAACAATTGCCTCGGCATACATGGTTGCATGCACGAGAGGATATGGATGGACGGATACGTATGTAACGTTTCACGGTTGTCTTAGGATGTGTTTGGTTGCCCGAATATGGACGGTCGGATCCCAGCTGCACCGTATATTGCAAAAAAATCTGGTGTTTGGTTGAATGAATTCACTGTAGCAGACTGGATCCGCTCGTTCCGCATACGGTCTCGATCCCGGACCAGCGGAGAAGGCCATTTCGGCCGAACGTGGCAATCCAGGACCGAGGGAGTCCAGAGAAGGGCGGGCTAGGATTACCTCTCGCGCGCTCTCCTCCGCGTCCTCAGCGTCGGTGGAGTCGCCGCCGCTCCCGCGGGTTGGAGTCGCCGCCGCCTCGCGTGGTCTCCTCTCCCCTCGCCGCTGAGATGCGGCAGCTGGCTCTCCCCGCGCCGCCGCTGGCGCGAAGGTCGGGGAAGGGGGAGCCGAACGGTGAGGCGCGGCGTTGCGGCGCGGGAGGCCCAGGGCGGCGCCGGGGTGAGGAGAATCGGAAGGGGAGGCGCGGGAGGCCCAGGGCGGCGCCGGTGTGAGGAGAATCGGAAGGGGAGAGAGAGCGCCGAGAGCAAAGAGAAGGGGAGGAGTTGAGGCGTCGGTGGAAGAGGTGAAGAGAAAAAGGAAAACCGAGAGAAGTGGAAAGAAAAATAAAAATAGGGAAGAAAAAAGGGAAAGGTAAAATAAAGTAGGAGAAATAAAAGAATGTGCAGATTAGAATTTTCCTTTTATTAATGTCTTTTTATTTAGAGTAAAGTTGTAAATATTTCCCTGATATACATCATCATATTGTCAAATACGTTCTTTTCAGAAGTTAAAAAAATTAATATGTCATACTGTAAATAAATTACTATTAGGAATAACTTAGTTTGTGCAAAAAACTGAAAAAACATGTGAAGGGGGTAACCACACCACCTCTCACATTCGAGGGTCACTATACCCCACTATACAGCCAACCAAACACCTTCTCACCTCATCAGATCCGCTCATACGACCTCATATACACCTACCAATCACGGACTGTTCACTGTATCCACAGATACATCGAACCAAACACTCTTCTTTTTCAAAATACGACTCTCCTCATCCAGCTTCCCCTCATCCAGGATATACGATCCCACTACCCAAAAGCAACCAAA
Source organism: Dendrocalamus sinicus (assembly GCA_036346575.1). Lineage (NCBI taxonomy): Eukaryota > Viridiplantae > Streptophyta > Magnoliopsida > Poales > Poaceae > Dendrocalamus > Dendrocalamus sinicus. The sequence goes on along the minus strand of CM070643.1, from coordinate 16,927,174 downwards.
CACACCCTTAGCCTACAGAAGAGTGTGAAGGCGCGCGCGGTTCCATGCTGTTGCAACGCCGATCTCTTTGCGGAATGCATCTGTCAGTTGTCACAGACACTCGCCATAATTACCTTAGTTAACGGCACTAGTATGTAATTATTACTTAATAAAATAGAATAAATTTCTATTTTATTGAATAATAACTACATCAGAATATTGCAGAAGAACGATAACTATAGATGGTGCAATATTATTACGATACCATTGTCATGTAGAGCTTTAGTATTTAATAGAGCCTAACAAGTTTTGTCCGAATATTAAGTAGTACTAATTAATAATTCTGTAGGTAGATAGCAACAAATAAAATACTAGGGATCACGAAGATGACTACCGGTCGTTGCCTACTCCTCCCAACCTCTGTACATAGCCTCTGTCTTGTACGCATCATATTACGGACTAATCTCGCTTTCCTTGGTATAGCTGTACTCCGCTTAGACCTCAACATAACCATGTAGATCGTCGCACTGACTCCCCGTTAGCAAAGAGGATTAATAGCAATAGTGAGTACAAAAATACTCAGCAAGCAGTAATAGCAAATATGTAACTTCATGCTAAACATCATTAGATCAAAATTCATATCTCTTCTCATCATCATTATTAAAATAGTTTTTTTTGTTTCAAAATTGTTAGGCTTTTAGTTTGTAAAGCTACTATTAGTTACTCGTATTTAGAGAAAATATCATTTGTAGGCTTCTGTAGCCTCTAATTCAGGAGAAAGGTGTAAATTCATGGTTTATTTAGCGCTACGCAGGCTTGTATCACTTTATCCATAGCTACCCTGATTTTGACTGCAACATGTTTATTCATATTTCCTTAGATGCAACGCTCAAGTCAGAGTTCAAAACGTTTTCTCTACTTCAATGTATTCATATTTCCTTACAATGCATTTATTAATTGGACATGTTCTTCCAAAATGATTATATTAATTTGGTCTGTTATATAATTAAAGAAAACAATTTTGTTGTAATTGATTTATTTAATTGCTTAATTAATTACATTTAATCGTAATTTATCGTTTAAACCGAATTAGAAAAAAGTGCGGTTCCTCGCAGCCTCCGCCAACGACGTCACGTTCGGCCAGAACCGCATCTACATTTCAACAGTCAAATCTGATGGTGAGGCGAGCACTTTTGGCGCCTCCGCGAACCGGCCGGGTGGCGATGGCACCACCCTGCGTACTGCCATTCCCATCATCCTGATCTCCGTGTCCGGGCGATCTCATGCATCTAGCGACGCAGCTTTCCTGAGATCACCGTGTCAGGGTTCGTTTGGTTTCTTGCTCCAGTATGCATCTCACGACTTTTGGCTATGTTTGCCCGGTCATTTTAGTTCGAGAAAATTGATGTCTAGCAGATAGTACACTGCACACCACATGTTTCTTTGTGCACGTTGTTCGAGTAATGAGGCTTCTTAAGAGACTTGACGAACAGAAATATTTCTCCATACAAATTAAGGAGTAGGTTAGAAACTACTTGTAACGTATGAGAGGCAGGTCTTACTTTTTTTTTTTTGGTTTTATAGTGGGTTTTTACTTTTAATTTCTCTTAATAATTATTATTTATTAAACTAATAAGTTATAGCTAAAAGTGATAACATAGCATAGCATGCGGTCTTAGAAAACATGCCTACAGTCCGAGGCCTGTACAGACCTTGTGACGAGGACCCAACAAAGTAAACAGCCACCTGATGCTCGGTTGACAGTGGAGGGCACCATGTCGATTCCACGAATTAAACAATAAGCACGGTACCATATACTGAATCGACACATATATTCTCACTACTATTCACTGAAAAGGACGCAGAGAGCAGGGAATAACAATTACTGCAAGGAGACGACGGTACCATGCCGACCACCGAGCCTAGATTATTTCGTGACGGTACACTTCAGTCGTTTTCAGCGAGATTGCGGAAGGATATGCCATGAATACGCGATTTGGTTGGGCAGTGCCTCGCGTGACCTAACACAGCCCGTACGTGCAGGTGCTCTCGGTGCTGCTGTTGCATGACTATACTACTGGCCTGTATATCCGTAAACAAATCCAGAGGTGCATGGTTTGCTTAAAACGACTTGCTCCGGGAAAAAAACTAGCATAGAAAACGACTTCTTTAGTTGTTTAATTTTTTCTTTTTGGTAGGTATACATTCGCCTTTGTTCTGGATGAATGGACGACGTTGTATTGTGCAAGTCAAGGAAGCCTCAAGTCGTCCCCTTATCTGACAGGTCTGGAATTGTTGCACACTACAGAAGAGGTCACTGCACCACATTTTGGAAAAATCAAGGAACAGATCTGGTCATTGGTCGTAAAACCTGTGTGCCGATAGAGATATATACGTAAATAGTTGGCATTTTAAAACACTTAAAAATTCATGTACTCCCTCAGCTCGCATTTAGTTATCGTTTTGGTCTATTTATACACAGAACAAGGTGTACTTAATTCTCTATTTTGTTCCATGTTTACCGCTCTTGATTACTCTCACCTCTAATTGAAGACACCGAAATTACTCCACCAGTTCACCCCCAGCCATTCAATGCAAATCCCTAAGTCCCTAGAACCGACGACCGAGAGAAGCGATGTGCATCGACATGGCTTGATCGTATGCGCGTGCAGCCGAGCGCCACACTACGGTGCGACCGAGCTAAGCGGCACCGACGACCGAGCTAGGCGTCGACACCATCTTGCTTCTTCTCTTCCGCTCTTTTCTCCATCTCTTATTCTAGCTAGCTTGTCATTCACAGCAGGCGTCATGCTCTATCTTCCTTTGTGTTCTTTGCTTCATCCATTGGCCCCGTGGCATCAAGAGCCAAATTCAAGGGCATACGTAAGTACCACTCAATCAGTTTGTTAAAAAGGTAGGAAATTTTAGTTGGTGGGAAGTATGTGATAGTAAATGAACTTGGAAGCCAGCAAATACCGTTGAGTTGACAAGAGAAATGATAACTATGTCTTACGACTTTAAGTAGGGATATGCTGGAAAAACACCACCTTAAAAACCTAAAACAGCATTTATTTGCAAACAAAATCAATATCCTAAAATGACATACAAAAAAAAAACGAATAGAGTATATATCTTGTGCAGAATGATATGACATGAAGCGGTCTATATATATAGTTGTATATCCATCCGGCCCGGGTCTATATATATAGTTGTATATCCATCCGTGACTTTGTCAATACTTGAATTAAAATAGTGGCGGGCAGGTTTGCGGCTGCGTATACGAATGATTGGAGAATGTAACAACTCAAAGTTATATTGGCAACAAATCTACAGGAGTACTATACATACCTGCAACTGAGATCTCTCCATCCATCCGGCCGGTCCCCCGGCCAACTCATGTGATGCCAGCACTAGATCGGCAAATAAAGCGACAATTGAGCAACCGCACAATGTTGTACTGCATAGGACCATCTCCTAATCAACGCAAGAACCACGTGCAAAAAAAGAAAAAAGAAAAGAAAAGGTTTCTTCTTCTTCTTAACACTCCACTTGCATGCACAACCGATCATGCTGTTGTTACTGAATCCCAAGTGTACAAGATGTGTTCTCACATGAATTGGGACCTTTCCTAATTGCGTGATCTAATTAAGTGGAGTTGCGCTGATTAGCTGACGGCTAGTTGTGTGCTGATACTTACATGACTAAGCATACTTAATTTGACCAAATTGCAGCAAAGTTATTCTCTATATTTGTCTCATTTTCCCTTTTCCAAAGAAATGTGACAGATGACCAAATTTGACTGCCTTTTCAAGATTTTTTGAGATCCTATTTATCTCATGGCAAAACCAATCCAGCTAGCTTGTTTCTTTTCTTAAATAAATATATACACGATAGGGCCCCCAAGTGCGTAAGATTGAGTTGTCGTCCTAATCACAATAATTTTTTTTATCCAAGCACCTTTGGATTAAACTATGACAAACTATTTGACTAATTACACTTTATGCATGACTATATGGAGGTCATCCCATATTATGTGATGAGTATTTGATCTTGTTGTGCTTTGTTGTCAAAGTTTAAGTTTGATTTTATACCATTTGCATTATGATTTTGTTGTCAGGTGATCAGTAGTGTTTTGAGAGCAATGCTATTGGCCTAATGATGGCGGTTTGATCGAAGTTGCGTCGAGCGGTCTGATTGGCATAGTTGCCGTGGTCAGATCAGCTCCCTTGTTACCAATGTTTGACTAAGGTTGACTGAGACGGTCCGACCGTAGGTTGGAGATCAGACCAGCCTTTGCTGAGTGAGTGAGCTGAGTTTTGTCTCAATAGCGTTAGTCATGGCGGGAGTCCGCGCAAGTGTTAATCATGGTGGGGAGTACCATATGATGTTTGCTAACGAGAATGTTAGACCATGCGGAGGTCGTGAATATAATGATGATGAATAATTAACTTTTGGGTTGCATTAAAATTTATGTTTGTGAAAGTTTCAGTCGACCACAGTTGATGATCGGCAGGCTTCAACCACATTCGGTGATTGGTAGTCAGATTGGTCTTGTAATGGATGGTCCGATCGGCAGGCATCGACCAAGGCAGGTCGATTGCGGCATGTCGACTACGGCATGTCGACCATGCCAGAACAACCATGGCTGAATGACCATAGCATGTCAACCACGGTAGAATGACCTTGGCCAGAGAACCGGTCATAAGCTACAGTGAATCAGTCGTATGGAGCAGTGAACTGATCGAAGAGCTACAGTGAACCGATCGATAGTTGTAGCCTTGTGTTGGGCTGTTCGATTGGCAAACTACAGCCACGGTCGGCAGTCGGAGGCGTCGCCTACGATCGGTGATCGATAGTGTGAGCTACAGTAACTGGTCAGTGGTCGTACCTATAGTACCTTTTTGATGGTCGTAGCTACAATGCTTTGCCGATGGTTGTAGAACAGTAACTGGTCAATACTTGGATGCTACAGTAACCGGTTGGTAGTTGTAAGCTACAGTACCTGGTCGATACTTGGTAGTCGGTGCTACAACGCCTGGTCGGTGATCGATAGCTATAGCCTTTGTGATCAGTAGTCATAGACTTCATGATCTGTTATTATAGTCGTAGTCTTCGCGATCTGTTGTCTTTGACTTTGTAATCGGTTGTCATAAACCTTGCAATCGATAGGAGTAGACTTTGTGATCGGTTGTCGTAGGCTTCACGATCGGCTTCGAATCCTTCAATACTTGTGATCTTCGAGTACCTTGAGTACTTGTGTCTATTGGGCCAGTGATCTGACCAACCTGCGCATGGTGGTCTGACCGACTATCCTGAGTGGTTTGAGGTTGTTTTATGAAGAACGTGGATACAGAGATCATGGATGATTTGGTTGGTGTTTGTTGATGGTTAAGCGTATGGTTTGCATGTGTGGATTAATATCGGTCAAGTTGGGAAGAATTTATATCAGGGAAGAAAGTTCTTTGGTCTTTACATGTGCAGGTAGGCATAGAGATAATCATGGTTGGTGATGAGGAGGATCAGGACTATGAAGGGGGAAATATGATGTCCAGGAAGTCGAGGATGTCACGCGGTAGTCGGGCACACGCTGGAGCATGTGGAAATCAAAAGTGGATAATGCATGGAGAAGCTACAGGAGGTGTAATCCTGGAGGCTTCGACACATGAGGTTGATGCATGGAGAAGCTACGGAAGGTGCTGTCCTGGAGGTTTCATCACGTGTTGAGTTGAAATAGTTATGAAAGGAGTCCATAACTGGGAAGACATAGATATTGTGGAAACCCGTGTTTGGAAGGGTTTCGGGCCCCTTAATTTTCAAAATGGATAGATGTTAGTGTTTAATGACAGCACGATTTGGTATTTGATGAGGACACGGTTTGGGATGTTAGCCTATAAAAGTAAGGAGAGACTAAGGGTTAACGTAAGACTTTTGGAGGGCTTTTGGGAAGAAAGTTTTTAGAGTTTTTATGCTAGGGTTTGAGGGGTGCTAGGAGGGCATTTTGTAGCCATATAACATGTTTTAGAAATAAATGATCAGATATATTCCTGAAAATTTCATCAACGCTGGTGGCATGTTTTTCTAGGTGTTATCTTCGACTTGTTCTTGTTCCACACCGAGTTGTGTGTGGCAAGAAAACATCCCTCCATCGACTTGATCGCACACCGAATCATCCACTCGATTGTCGCCAACAATATTGGTAGGGAGAGCAGAATAGAGCATGTTTACTCGAAGGCGCTGTTTTCTCGAAGGCACAGGTGATCAAGAGGTTTTGCTTCCGGTGTCAGAGATTTTGAGTATGTGCAAACCGGTCGAAGATCAAAGGTTGAACGGTCGTAGCTCACGATTAGTAAGGATTTTTCGATAACTGAGCGATCGAATACTGAGCTGTTGAAACCATCGTCAAAGCTTTCGACTACATGCAAAGGTGACAGAGAGGTGCTGCTCCCGGTGTTGAAGATCTCTGTTGAGTGATCAAGCAGTTGAGCACCAAGCGGTCGAGACCTTCATTGAGCACTAAGAGATTCCAAAAAAGCGAAGGCAATCATTCACTCCCTCTGATTATTGTATTTGATCCTATAGAGAATCAAGTGTATGTCACCTGTGCTTAGGATAATTGCTTGTTCTTTGATGTGCAGGGCGCTTGATGATTGTTGACGGTCAATGATAAGATTAAGGCTAGGGGAGTCCATGGTTGGTTGCGTAGGTCCAGATGAGGCTACATTTCAAACAAAGAAGTGTAGGAGAAAGAAAAGAATCGTGACGAGATAAGTATATACATTGGATGTGTCATTGGACTTGGGTTGCTTCCAGTGAAGATGATCCGGGAGGAGGCTGGAGGCATATAGACTTGGCGATAAGTCATTGGGTATCATGGATTTCATATTGAAGTTTGCTTCAAGGAGAAGCATCGTGAAGGCTGGTAGGTGAAAATTATGTAAATCGTCCAATATGAGTAACAATGCAGTTTGCAAAACTATGGTGGTGGTTTAAGGTAGATTAGGTCATGTCATAGAGGATGGAGCATCATATCGGGCTATTGGAGCCATATGAAAGTCATGCTTTGAGAAGTGTGCATGTGTGTAGGTATAAAACCATTTGTGTATGGGATATCAGGTTTTCCCAATTGCAAGAAGTTGTATCCAATTAATTTTGTGCTGATTGTTAGGGTTAAATATAAGTGAAGAACCTCCACTATATAAGTCACCGTGTGGGTTGAAAGAAAATATCTTTTAAAAAAGAATAGATGGAGTTATGGTTAGGTTTCGTTTTATTGTAAGTTTTATGTGTGTGCTCTTGTGAGAGCTTTGTCCTTTAAGGTGTGGAGGGGTTGTAATCTATCTTGTCACATGTGTTTTTGTTTGATTTTCTTATCTTCTTGGGGTGTTTTGAGGAGTTTTTGGTTCCTCTTGGTTTTTGTCTATTTTGTGTTGTGATTTAACTTGCTATGATATGTGAGAACATATCTAAGAACATCTAGATTATCTAGGACTCATGGGTAAGTGCAGATCAAAGTTTTCCTCTTTTGCTTGATTTTAATGTAATCTTCCTCTTTTTAGGTTAATGTTATAACTTTGGCTATGATCTTCACAATCAATTATTGGAATATATTTCTGACAAGCTATGGCGAGTTTTGGCGAAGTTTCATCTTGTTTGGATTAGTGGTTTAAGAGTGGGTGGTGCTGTTTTTGCCACTGTTCATGGAGTGGTCAGACCATCCTTGTGATCCAGTTCGACCGCCCTTTGGCCGGCGGTTAGATCGGTGAGATTGAAAGCCTAGGTAGTTTGTGATCTTTGGTTCTTGGTTTTGGTGAAACTTATGGATTTGTATTTTCTGCTGCATTGTATTACTAATATCAAGGGTAGATTTAAGGAGCCATTCACCCATTAACTCACCATCTGTATCATACGCTTTATACGACCTCTCCAAAATAGGAAAAAAAACCTATCTCTGGCGTTTTTTCTTGTCATATTTACCATGGTTATCTTTGCGACATCGTAAGGATACGCCAAATGTTGAGTCACATGTCTGTATATTAACATGATTAACACTCCTGATGACAAATATTCTCCAATGAGCACGACTGCTGCAAACAAGCAGCCAATTAAGTCCACATTAACTTGATCGACCTGTATCACGCCTAGATATATATATTATCTGGTCAAAAGGCCCAATTTGACACACAACCAAACTGCCCCCACAGGGAAATTAAGCGCACGCAGAATTTCTTTTGAAGACTAGCAAACTAATGAACTTAACTAATCAATCATGCAAAGAATGTGCTTTGCTATAAGATAATTAACTCGGTGCCACGACCAGGTCGTCGCGCGCCCCCGGCAGTTTTGCCTTTTTCTTATTCCTAGTCAAAGAGTCCACGCGGCTTGTCTTCGGCTCCCCCTTTGCGTACGTGCCTGCTAGCCGCACGTTGACCGGTGGTCAACGCTCCTGAAGACGGAAAGGGAGGTGTCGCTTGCCAGCCACCGAAGCAAAAGGTGACCAGTCAAGCGTCATGCCGGCGCGCACGCGCGTCGATCGCTGACTGCTATGCGAACCCGACCGGTCGGCAAGCGACAGCGCGCAGCTAGGTGCCGCCGTGCCGGGCGACGACGAACCGACGAAATCGGCACGTACCGCGCACGATGGCCCTCATCGTCCAGCTGCCGGCCAGGGTGACATACCGGCTAGGGGCTATTCTTTTTAGCTGAAACTTATGATTTTTTTACTGTAGTTTGTGACTTTTGGGTTGTTTATACGAGAGATAACAGAATAATAGAAACTCACGTACGGTTTTTATCGATATAAATGAAGTCGGCACAATATGTACTACAATTAACTAGTAAATCATATCTTGAAAAGATAATATGTTTAAAAGCTAGTTGCTGTAGAAAATCCGAAAAGCAGCTTTTAGAAGTTGACAAGAACAGGGCTATAAGTTTTTTTAGCCTATAGTTTTATGGTTTTCTTCGAATAAATAAATGGAATAATTTCTCTATCGTCTTTTTAAAACGGTTTATCGGGACAGACACTACTACAGAAAGCCTAATAGTAGACGGCCAATCACAGACGGTTTGACAAAACCGTCTGTGACTAACACTAACACAGACGGTTTTAATTAGTACACCGTATATGTTGGCGGCGTTGGAGAAAATAAGTATCACAGACGGTTCTTAACTATGAACCGTCTGTGATAATTTAGTATCACAGACAGTCTGTATTAAAAACCGTCTGTGATAATCTCGTTATCACAGACGGTTCTTAATTAAAAATCGTCTGTGATAATGGTAGTAGGCATTTATTGCGCTGCTCAGACCGTATCTGTCTTCATTTCGATCTAGATCTAGCTGGTTGCTTTACTCTTTCGCTCTGGAGGCAAGCTTGGCGATTTCAGGCCACTTAATTTGGTGGGAGGAGGTAGATATTGAGATTTGAAGCCACTTATATTTTTCTGGTTGCTTAGATATGGTTAGTAATGAATTTCATTTTTTCTTTGCATGCATTACAAATTTGCTCTAGATATAGTTAGTAATGAATTTCATGCTCTAGATATAAGTAATTTGTGAGTGTTATTAATTGAAGATGGTTTGCAAAATTGTTGGTTATATAATAGTTGTTGTGTTTATAATATGAATTGTGCTAGCAAATTAAGTCTCAATATAATACATGTGGTCGATATATATGTAGTAATAATTAGTTAATTTAATTTGTAATACTAAGTTGTTATATATGTACGTAACGTACGACCGAAGCTGGATGTATGCCGCGAGCTGTGTGAGTGAAGAATACATTAATGGCGTGTCTGCTTTTACAAGAGCTGTCGAGGAGGATATGTTGAATAAGGGGGTGGAATATATGTACTGCCCATGCACTGACCGAGGGCAAATTGAAGCGCACTTGATTCGGAGGGGTTTCAAAAAGGGTTATACGTGTTGGACCAGTCATGGCGAAGTGAATGATCAAATGCCGTCGGATGACATCGCCGGTGAAGTGAATGATATGCCGCCGGATGACATCGCCGGTGTCGATTGTGGTTCGGATTCGGATAGGTTGCACGATGATAATCTGGATCAGATGCTTCGCGATGTAGAAGAAAACTATGATGAGAGAGAGTATGTTAAATTCCGAGGCTTGATGGAGGACTCGGAGAAATCTTTGTACACGTGCTGCAAGTACACGAGGTTGTCGGCCGTGCTTGAACTTTTGAAATTGAAGGCAAGCAACGGTTGGTCCGACAAGAGTTTCACGGCGCTGCTAGGTCTTTTAGCGGACATGCTTCCGGAGGGAAATGAGTTGCCTAAAACCACGTATAAAGCCAAGAAGGTTCTTTGTCCGTTGGGAATGGAAGTAGAAAGAATACATGCATGTCCGAACGACTGTATCCTCTACCGTAAAGAGTATGCAACATGCATGTATGTCCGGTGTGCAACGCATCCCGATACAAACGTAACAATCAATCAGATGATGGCGAGGGAACAGAGGCGAAGAAAGGACTTCCTGCTAAGGTGGCATGGTATTTTCCTATAATTCTCCGTTTGAAAAAGTTTGTTGCAAATCCAAAGGAGGCAAAACTGCTGCGTTGGCACTCGGAGGAGCGCAAGAAGGATGGAATGCTAAGACACCTTGCTGATTCCGCGCAGTGGAGAAACATCGATAGGAGTTTTGCAGACTTCGGTGCAGAACCAAAGAATATAAGGTTTGGACTGAGTACAGATGGAATGAATTCTTTCAGTAGCATGAGCAGCCGACATAGCACATGGCCCGTGACTCTCTACATCTATAACCTTCCTCCTTGGTTGTGTATGAAACGAAAGTACATTTTATTGTCGATACTTATCCAAGGGGCAAAACAACCTGGGAATGATATCGATGTGTTCCTAGCACCATTGGTAGAAGATCTAAAAGTACTGTGGAACGAAGGGGTACAGGTATGGGATGCATACAACCGAGAGAACTTCACTCTGCGCTCCTTATTGTTCTGCACCATAAATAATTATCCTGCCCTTGGTAACCTATCCGGCCATAATATAAAAGGTGCCAAAGTTTGTACTCACTGTTTAGATGGTACCGAGAGTGTGTGGCTGAGACACTCACGCAAAACCGTCTACATGCGTCACCGCCGGTTCCTTCGGATGGCTCATTCATACCGCAAGATGAAGAAACAATTTGACGGAGAGAAGAAAGACGGTTCAGCTCCAAGGCATTTAAGGGGATACGAGGTTTATGATATGGTTAAGGATTTAGATGTTGTCCTCAGAAAGGGACGTAAATTGAGGGTTTATGAGAAGAACACCTGGAAGAAGAGATCAATATTTTGGGACTTACCTTATTGGGAGTACCTAGATGTTCGACACTGCATCGACGTCATGCACGTAGAAAAGAATGTATGCGACAGCTTGATTGGTCTCTTGCTGAACATTCGTGATAAAATAAAGGACGGCGTCAACGCACGGCTTGACTTGGCTGATATGGACATTAGGCCTGAGTTAGCACCGATACACACTGATAATGGACGAACGTACTTTCCCCCTGCGTGTTACACTCTGTCCAAGACTGAGAAAACAGAACTGTGCCAGTGCTTGCATGGTGTCAAAGTTCCGTCTGGTTACTTCAGCAACGTGAATAAACTTGTTTCGATGCAAGATTTGAAGTTAAATGGCATGAAGTCTCATGATTGTCATGTGCTGATGACACAGATGCTCCCTATTGCAATTGGAAATATTTTGCCGATCAAAGTCCGAGAGACAATCATGATGCTATGTTATTTCTTTAACACAATTGCTCAGAAGGTCATCGATCCCGAAGGACTAGATGCTCTGCAGGACGAGGTGGTGATAACTCTATGTCATCTTGAAATGTATTTCCCTCCTTCGTTTTTCGATATCATGGTCCATCTCATTGTTCACGTTGTGTGGGAGATAAAAATGTGCGGGCCCGTATTCCTACGTAGCATGTACCCATTTGAGAGGTTCATGGGAATTCTCAAGTCCTACGTATGGAATCGATCTCGGCCGGAGGGCAGCATCGTCGAAGGTTATGCAAGCGAAGAGGTCATTGAGTTTTGTGTCGATTATATGGCTCAGACTCAATCGATAGGTGTGCCTCAATCTCGTCATGAAGGGAGGCTGAAGGGTATTGGAACTATCGGAAGGAAAGCAATCACTGCAGATATTGACACGTATACTCAAGCCTATTTCACGGTGTTGCAACACATGACTGAAGTGGCGCCTTATGTCGACCAATTATCACAGACGGTTTTTAACTCAAAACCGTCTGTGATTATCAGCTATCACAGACGGGTTTTACTCAAAAACCGTCTGTGATAGCTGATAATCACAGATGGTTCGAAAACCGTCTGTGATGACCTTCGATTATCACTGATCCATAAATACAGACGGTTCACAAAACCGTCTGTGATGACGTTTTCGAACCATCTGTGATGACCTTTTCTGTAGTAGTGAGATTATTTAAAACAGCTTATCGATATTTGATTTTTTCGTATAGTCGTTCGTGTTAGGACTAAAAACCATCAACCACACCTATAACCTATAAACCGTAGTCGAAAAAACAAACCAATTATTAGGGGTTTTTTAGGGCAGATTAAATTTGGCTTTTATACTTACGTGGCGAATAGTGCTGTCCATAATTTGACGACGTTGACCATATTTGACAGCGTTAGCTTTGGGGCCATGCCTGAAGTTACGGCGCGCCAACGTACGGGACCGCGTCGATCTCGGTTCTTTTTTTTTCCCGCCAGTTCAAAACAGGAATTAATTGCCTTGTAGTGAAGATTTTGGGTAGCTGCTTGCTGGTGCAAGTTGGCCGGCGCCGGATGAAATAAGATACGCTTAACCGCATATATCGCGGGCTCGCGTGGCCGGTCGGTTGATTTGGGGCGCCGGGGGCAGACAGCGCAATCCGGATCAACAAGGTCCCAAGCCCCAATGCCGGCCGTCCGGCGGGCTCCACCGCTGTGCGCGCCGGCCACCACCGATGCCGATAAGACCGTCCCGTCAAAAGTTTCAATTTCTGCATCTGCATGCTCGTACTTTGATCAACCAGCATCATGCATGTGTGGTACTTCCCAAACCCAAAAGCATGTTGCTGCATGCTGACCTTGCATCTATCTGATCTAGTCATGGTGGCGTCTTAGTCACGGATCTAGAACAAAAATAATACAAGAGTCTTGTATTTTATATATGTACTTATCAATTTATCTATCTATAGGTGTAATCAGAGCGGATACGGACGGATATCACTCACCCTGTATCATATTCCGTATTTTTTTTCTCGAAATCGGAGTCGGACACGGATAATACTAGATACCTATTTCTCCGTTCCGTATTCATTTCTTAAACGTTCGGATGGTCGATTGGACGAAAATTATCCCTTTTTTTTTGCACCCCTATACAAGACATGGACAGTAGAGTGCAATAAGAGCGAGTACAGAAAGACTAATTGTCGAGATACCAAAGAAAAAGCACTTAGTATTTTCTATATGTTTATATATATATATATTAATATGTCTATATATTATCTTGTTTCTAAATGAAGTCACAACAAATTTCCTTATATCACTTGACATACGGATATATACGGACAGATATTACTCATCCCGTATCTTATTCTATTTTTTTTCCACAGGGTCGAACATGGATAGTACCGGATACCCATTTTCCTATTCCGTATTCGTTCCGCGAGCCTTCGGTCGGTCGGACGGAAATTATCCACTCTATTTGCATCAATAATTTAATAGATAGTAATACATTCTAAATTTGGTAATATCAACTAAGTTTATGACAAAGTTCAGTAGTAAATAACTATTTGTCAGACAACATACCAAAATCAAGAACCCTACCATTAGTGAATGATCTAGAATGATCCAAGAATCTATAATTATCTACATTATTTTGGAGAGTCTTGCTTTGTCAATATCGTGTGTGTTTTCTTTTCTTTTTCTCTCTCTATTTATCAACATGTTTAATTCTTGGTACGTGAGAATACTAGTTTTTGATATGTAAGACATAAACTGTATAAGTTTAGACCTAAATAATAAAAATTAAAATCGCACGGGGCTCTGCAATCCGTCCAGTAGCGTCTCGGGCCACTTGATAAATTTCATCGATGGAAAGAACCAAATCCCAAAAGAGCTTTCCACCAAGATTTGGGCTGCCTAGCAACAGGATCGCATCACATGTTACCAAAGCTAGCGTTGCTGCTACCTGCAGCCTTTGCAAGATCGATCTGATCAGGTCAGGTCCGTACTTGCCGAGTTAGAGGTCGCATCCATGCCTACCCATTGCCCATACGGAGATGAGATCGATCCATGTGTGTGCGCCTATCCAATGGAACAGTCCGGTCCTTTCTCGAAAGACAAGAGGATCGGAGCATGAGTTGATGGCAGATGCGATCATGCATCCAAGTGGAGATCGATCGAGGGATACGATATCAGCATCGATCGCGGTGGGGGTGGAGAGGAGAACATGCCTGGTCGATCTGCTTGCTTTTAGAGGAGGCCTTATCTGTCTGCTCCAGTCGCCTTCGCCCAATTTCGGAGTACAAGTACAGTTCCCGATAGAGATCCAGTTGCCGGATCCATCTTGTCCGTGCCACGCGGAAAGCCCTCATCAGGGATCGATGTATCAGCCACCAATGTCTAGGAATTTTGTGAGTGCTTGCTGTGTACCACCAAGGAATTTCGGGATAAACACAACACACATTTTCAAGAGCATATATGCCATTAGGGAAAACTGTAGGAGGGGCATCTGTTTTCAACAAGACATAAAAAAGAAAAGAAAAATAGAAATGATACTATACCTACGCACGGCGGAACTAAAAAAAAATCAGAAGCCATGCTCACACATACGTCTGGTGCGTGAGAACTTTCCCCACCGGATGGCATCATTCCACTTACCCCACCTACTTTGCTTGCCTGCGCTCTCCCCTGTGACTAGCTACCCGCTCGTCTGCTCCATACACAGTCACGCCCACCGGAGCCAGAGCTACTCCAATGGCTCGGTGCACGTTTTCGGTGGTGGCGTGGACGATGTCGCTTGGGAGCAGAAGCTGGCCAGCGAGGTGGGGGCGTCGCTGGGGTGGCAGGCCGCCGAGGAGCAGGAGTGCCAGGATTTTCACCTGCATTAGCGCCATGATAGGTACTTGTTGTTCTGTTGCAATATTTTTATTTTGTACGTACAACAATCAGCAACAACTAGTGCAACATCGATATTTTTATCAAATATTTTTGTTGCATATATGGCCGAGTGATGACGGGAAAATGTGAAAAGGGGGTGTGAACCCGCCTCTGTGTCATTAGAGACAAGTTGATTAAATTTAATTGAAAATGTGAAACAAAGAAATCAGGTATTGCATGTCCATTAGTTTCAGAATTAATACATTTATATAAAAATTATGTTCTGTTAATTACATCTCTTTGCGAGAAAACCTCTGATTAAGAATTCCAACATATACATTATAATAAAATACAACATATGATAATTACAAAATGTAAAAAATGGTTTTCAATTTTATTATCGCTGATGAGTGTTTACTCGGCTTGCTGGTCGTAACTATCGGATTTTGAAGCTGGTCGTGGTTGTCAGATTTGTAGCTAGTTGTAGCTACGGGATTTAGAGATGGTTGTAGCTATCGGGTTTTACAGATGGTCGTAGCTATCTGATTTTGGAAATGGTCGTAGCTATCGGATTTGAAGATGGTCATGGCTATCGGGTTTTGAAAATGGTCGTAGCTATTAGATTTGCAGATGATCATAGATATCGGGTTTTGGAAATGGTCGTAGCTATCGATTTTGCAGATGGTCGTGGCTATAGTATTTCAGAGATAATCGTAGCTACTGCATCTTGGAGATAATCGATGCTACTTTTAGGGATAGTCGTAGCTACGGTGTTTTAGAGATAGTCGTAGCCACAATACTTTGGAGGTACTCGTAGCTATGGTTTTTTGGTCATGGTCGTAACTTCGGGATTTGGAGATGCTACTTTTAGGGATAGTCATAGCTACGGTGTTTTAGAGATAGTCGTAGCCACAATACTTTGGAGGTACTCGTAGCTACGGTTTTTTGGTCATGGTCGTAACTTCGGGATTTGGAGATGGTCGGAGCTATCGGGTCTTAGAGATAGTCGTCGCTATCGGATTTGCAGATAGTTGTAACTTGGGATTTTGGAGATGGTCGTAGCTATCGAATTTGCAGATGCTCGTAACTACAGTGCATGCGAATGTCTATCATTACATAGTGCTCGTGAATATCGAGCACTTGTGTGTACATAACTGGAGAGAAAGTATTTCCTTTCTCTCTCTTTTATTGTTTCACTCTGCCTTGTATTACTACTAGCTCTGCATAGTACTTGCAGATGTAGCGTAACCCAGACGAAGGTTGTGTTTTATACTTTATGTTTTGGCAGTATGTATCCATTTCTAACTTGTATCTGAATTGAGGAAATGGGGGCTCTTCCAACTTCTCACCTTCGGTTTGTATCCATTTGCAAAGGACCGAACCGAAGAGATGAAGTCTTCATGCCTCGCTTTGATTTGTATCCATTTGTAGAGGCTGAACCTAAGAAACGATGGATCAAACATTCATTCTTTGGGTTTGTATCCACTAACAAGACTGAACCAAGAGGAGCCAGAACATGAGCAGAACAAATTACCTTGATCCATACCACGATGGCCGAACCGAAGGGTGACGGGGGAGGTGGATATGGAGAACGCTCCTGTAATCGTACCGTGATGGCCGAACCAAGAAGCAGAAGGTGAGAGGACAAAGAAGAGCAAGAGCTTCACCTTCTTTCCTGATTGGCTGCTCTCGCCCTTTCTTCTTCTTCTCCTGAACTTGCTTAGTGCTTTCTTCTCTTGCCGAAACTCTTCCGTCCATGTCCGCGTATGTCTGTCCTTCCTCTCATTTGCCTGTATCTATTTATAGAGCAAGGATGAGAGGGCAGCTGCTTTGAGGGAAGTTACAACAACCTCTATGTTTGACTTCTTCCCTCTACTAATGGGCAATTCTAGTGCTACAACCGGCCTCGCGTGCGGTCGTGCAGTACGTGGACTATTTGGACTCTGGCTGTGGATTACTTGACTGAGCGTCCAGTGCTCCAGCTGCAGTTGCCGGTTGCTGGACGTGCATTATCGAAAACTTCCAGGAATTCCTTTTGATTCCTGTGTATTGTGGTTCTGCATGAATGCAGTCATGGCACCACTTTTCTACTGACACGGGAAGGGTATCCATGCATACATTTGGCTGACTAGCGCATTGCACAGTCCATGTCGCAACAAACAACGTGATCGATAGCACGTGTGAAAGCATTTGGGTCTCTAAAAATGGTTTTGGTAATTAATACATTTATATGAATATAAGACTAATATGTTTATTGAGTGTTTAAAAGGTTTAATCCCTAAAATGATGATGAGAAGTATGCTAAGGGTCACATGAAGATCAAAGTGGCTCAACACAAAGGTATATGTAAACTAGGATGCCTTTTTCAGTTTTTTACCCAGGGGCATAGTTACTAAGGGAGCTTAGTAAGGCTTGAGCCTCACCTCCCCTGGTGGCAACTTTGTACATAGGAAGGCAGAGGAGGAGAGAAAGAGAGGAAAGACAAACAGTTGCTTAGCATGCATTGCTTCGTTTCTCTTACGACATTGCCGAAGCTCGCCGCAGTCGCGAACCTCCTCCACATGTGCTGCCTTACCTCCAGCATGCATGGATGTCACCTCCCATGGAGTGGATGCTCCATGAGCATTGCTTCTCTGAGGAAAGAAGAGAGAGAGAGATGGAAGCTATGGGACAAAGATTGAAAAGGATGGGAAACGAGTGGACCAGAGCCATGGAGAGGGGACAAGAATGTTAATTCATCACCCTCAACTAACATGTGGGACATTCAGTTTAGTGGGGCTCATTTTCCGTGGCTTAAAAATGAAAATTCAATAACTAGTTTAAATAAACAAATGAAATTATTGTTTACTACTAGCATTCCATATGCATCTTTCTATATTTTTATGCATTTTTCAATCCCTTATTTTGCCACTGTAATCCTTTGGCTTCATTCCTGCGTTTTTCATTCCTACTTTACAAACGCCTCTTACTACATTTTTCCTATGTTTTCCAATCCTCTGCTTTGCCATTGTATTCCTATGACTTTCTTGCATTTTTCCCCATTTCTTTATTTCTTGTGTTCCAAATAGGAGTGGAAAAGTTACATCCACCTCTGTTGGTCGGTTTGGTGGAAGGAACTGGGAAAAAATGGGGTAAATTGCAGGAGAGAAGGAAGAGGGAGATGAATAGAAGAGGAGGGGTGCAAAGAGATAGGGATGGCTGATGTTTGATGAGTGTGTTGCTCGGTTGAGATAAAAGAATTGAATTCTTGTAACTTGTGCTTGCTTGGGTAAAAAAGCAACCTAACTTTTCTAGGTATACATATACATATACTACACAATAGCTGCATAAATGTGCAAATTCTTTTCTCAAACGCTATTTCTTTGTGTTTATGAATCAAATATTTTTCATATATATGTAAATTATGCAAATTGTTAAAAGCTCGGGACAGCACACCAGAATGCTCTAGTATCGGAGCGTTCCACACCAAACACAAAACTGGAACAGGCACCGTAATGGAATTAACAAGTATGTCTTTGAGCCCCACCTCTATTTTTATTCTGGCTTCGCCGCTATTTTTACCGGTCTTAGGAGAAAGGGTGGAAGACCGGATTGTAAGATAAATGCCGTACCATTAAAATGAATCATGGTTAGTAACTTGATAACATATTCTCGTTCCATTTCAATCAATTTAGGATCATGTATTTCCTTAAAACTAAAATTAATAGCAAATCTGTGCTCTATCTGGACAATCGGAAGTATCAGATTGCAAATGGCGGTACTTCCGCATTCCGGAAGTTCTGTCAAATCGAGCAGAATGTGTTTTCTAGGGAGCACCCTCGGAGTCACTTTGTCTCTATAGAAAACGGAATTACCAGAGTTTCAACGATGGAGCTACCGTAGAGCGGTAGTACTGTAACCTTAAACGGTACTTCCGAAGCACGGAAGCTCCAAAAATCTGACCGAAACATTTTTTTCTAGAGAGCGCCATCTCTTGGCCTCGAATCAAACAGAAGTACCGCACCGAAATTTTGGAATTTTTGAATATCAGAACTACCAAGATTACAACGACAGTAGTTCTGCACCAACTTCCAACGGCTAGTTCAGAAGTTTTGAAATAGCCATTACTATTGTGTTAGAACAGGTGTGGTAGTACTAGCTAATGAATGGTGGTACCTCCGCTCGCCCTGATTTTTCAGGGATTGTCCTGTAATGGCTAGCTTTGGTTGGTGAGGGTATAAATACTCTCCCACCTGCTGAAGGACAGTAGTATGAGACTCTATTGAATACCTTTGAGCATTGAGCATTCACTCCACACCTCAATTTCACATTGTGCATTCATTTGAGTTGGTTGAGCCAAAATAAGTGCATTTTATCTCTAGATTGATCCTTTTAGCACTTGATTGCCATCAAGCGAAGCTATGATTTTTTTTATTTTTGGTGCTTGCCGGCACCGGGACAGCTTGGCAGGATCTTGCGCGGTGACTTCTTCAAGAAGGTTGTGAAGAAACTCAGCACCAACTTATGTGTGGTTTAGTGTTCACCATCTTCGGAGCAGAGGAAGGACAACCATTAGTGGATGAGGAGCTGAGACTTAATTAGGGGAGCCGGTTCAAGTCACTTGAGCTTTCCTCAACGTGGATTAGTGGAAACCGGAAAGTTTTCGATTACTATGGTAAAACACCGTGTATAAATTGGTTATTTCTTTGTCTCTTCTTTCTACTCTTGTATTTTTAGTATATTATGATTGTCATATTTATTTGTGCTAGAACTATTTATGTAAAGACTTGTGCTTGTAGTGCCTTAGACTTTACTAGAATTGTTTAGGTTTCAATTGCTTTTAAAATCCTGCTATACTAAAATTGTGGTAATTGTTATTAGAAAACAAGATAATTTTTAATCTCCTATTCATCCCCCTCTAGTCGGTTATTCTTGATCCTACAATGTGGTCGAAATATTATTTTCGACTGACGTGATCAAAATATCATGGTCGAGCCACATGGTCAAAATATCATTTTTGACCGACGTGATTGAAATATTATGGCCGACTAACATGTTCGAAATTATCATGGTCAACCATGTGGTCGGAATTAGCATGGTCAAACCACGTGGTAAAAATATCATGGTCGATTGACATGGTCGAATCACGTGGTCAAAATTATCATAGCCGAACCACATGATCGAAATATCATGGCCGACCAACATGATCGGAACTATCATGACCGAACCACGTGGTCGAAATTACCATGGTCAAACCACGTGGTCGAAATTATCATGGTCGAACCACGTAGTCGAAGGGGTCATTTGAGTACTGTTCATTTTTTGAGTACTATTACGAGTACTCAAAGCACTTGAACGGGTCTTCCAAGTACACGACCGCGTGAGGCAAATCCAACACTGATGTTGAAGAAAAACCTCACGGCCAAAACCAACGTGGTTGAGACCCATATATGTTGCGGTCGATTTATATTTTCTATTAGATATCTTCATACAACCATTGGCCGGTCGAAGCTACAGTTAACCGGTTGTAGGGTCGTCCTACTGTGGTCATGGCCACTGATCACACGTATATTTTTGTGTCACTTCCTTCCTTATCTCCCATTTATTGTTTCTTTAAACTGGTCGTAACAGATTTTAGCCATCAGCATGGTTTATTAATTTAAATACAATGATAATGATTATTATTTTTATTGATTCATGTTTTAAGTTTGATGACAAAATCAGTGTCAACACCGAGAAATGTGGCATACATGGCTGAGAAATGTTGCGACCGAGCGTATGGAGCTACCGCCCGGATCAGACGTCCAGGCGCTAGCAACACCAAAGAAAAATGGTAGAACTTATGTTCATCTAGGTATTCTGTAGGAATTTGAATGGAATATTGGAATTTCACGGGAAATAGTTCAATTTCCATAGAAATCAGAAAAAAATTTCGTTTTCCAAACATGATATTTAAGGTAATGCCAGCAACCATTTGTTTTTTCGTTATGATCATGTCATTTTATAGTTACAGTTGCTTTCTTTTCTATTAAGGTAGGACATGAGGCTTGAATTTTGTTAGCTGCAACCAACAAACCTAAACGCTTTACCCCTACTCCACCTAGCTGTGAGGGCATTTGATTCGGCTTCGGCTTCGAAGCTGAAAGCCAAATCAAATGCCTAGCTTTGAAAAGCCACTTCTAGAGGCATCCCTTATACTCCGCCGCAGCCTCCACCTGCTCCTCCCTTACGCTCCATTCCGGTTTCTCCGATCACCTCTGCCTCTGCCTCCTCTGCTGCCTCCACCTTGGCCTGCTGCACGTCCCTTCTCCTTGGCCCCGCTGGTGCCGCCTCCTTCGCCTCCGACCACATCCCGATGCGCCGCCTCCACCTCCGCGCCGACACCCGTCGCCGCCTCTACGCCGACCTCCTCCTCCACCCCTTCTCCCTTGGCACTGTTGGCATCACCTCCTCCCGACACGCCACCTCTGTCTCCGTGCCCCCTACTCCTCTACCCTCTCCGGTTCCATGCCGCCTCCCCCGCTTCTTCTTCTTTAATCATTTTATTTTTAGGATATCTACCAATTAATAGTATAATAATGGATAACAGTACATGTAGGATGTTACAATTCACGCACTCAAGGTCAATTCATACATTTGCTCAGTCAAAAGCTCCACCCAAATTAAATATCAATACTTTTAGCCGCTATTATTCCAAAGCTAAAAGCTTCAATTAAAAGCCAGAAACTCTAATAGTTTCAAATGCCCCAGCATTGCATTCTACATAATGGAAAAGGGGCATGGTATATGGTATTGGGGGCATATCTACAACTAGGAAAGCTCCCACAGTAGTCATGCCAGCTCCATGGCAGTGCAAAGCATGGCCTGGCCTTAGCTAGTGGTCACAAGTCACTTGAGCCCCAGCCTCAAAGTCCTAACCTTGCTCCAAGATTTGATCCCAACCCAAGATCGATCTCTCTCTCTCTCTCTCTCTCTCTCTCTCTCTCTCTGCATCTTTTGGAAGTACCAAATAAGATATGGCAACAGCAAGATCTTGTTCCAAAAGCGACAGGGAGGGAGACGAGATGTCAGCGTGCGTGGCATCGCGTGCGATGTCTCCGGTCTCCGGCCGGCTCGCTTTAAGGTGGCAACAAGGCGAGGCCAGACGCATGTTGGGCGCTTGCCACAGCGCACAAACGCCATGCCCATATTTTAAGCACGCGTCTCACGCCATCTTGCTTCTCGTTTTGCTTTCCCTCTAGAAGGCGAGGACGAGATCTCTCGTGCCGTCACGCTCGCACCACGGCACGGCACGGCGCGCACGAACCGAGTTCCCAATTGGCGGCACGGAAAAGCACCCCCCAAAAAAGAAGCGTTTTTTTGCGTGTGCGATCGATCGATGGCACAGGGCCGATCGAGATGCTGGCGTTGGCGTCGCTAGTGGGGGCGATGGAATCGAATCAACTGGTGTCGAGTTTTGTTTTGACGAACGTACTCGTGTAGGTGGAGGGGTGCCGTGCCATCGCTGGTCGGTCCATCCTGTTTGGGGAATAAAGAAAGGGGGCGTGAGATTGAGTGAGGCAGCAGGCAGTGAACCACACAAAAGTGGAGGCAAACCCTAACAACTCGTGCCTCATTGACATCTCGGTGTGTGCCACTTTTCGATGGAGAGTACACATTTTGTCTCCTGTTGGTCCTTGGGAATTAATGCTTGGGCTTGGACTTGGACCGGGCTGTACGGGGAGTAGAATTTCTTTGCCAGTTGCCGACTTGATATACTACGTAGTACTTGTTCGGGCTTCAAATTTGCCGACCAAAATCTCAACCCACGAACTAGTAGTAATTTCTTTATGAAATCACTATCTGGCAATGTTGTCTTAGCAACTGTAATTTACTACAGGTGGCGAATAAAATCTTTACTATGACCACATCACCTGAATCTGCAATTATATGATACCATGGGAAGGCATACGCAGCATATGTCTAGTTGACCTATCGCAATTCGATTCCGGTGTTTCTATCTTCCTAAGATCACATGTGGAGGGAGTTGAACACTGCACAAGTATACAGAAGCTGAAGCACCGACGCCAATAACCTGAGGGGGTGAATAGCTGTTCAAATTTTTTCCTCAATGGTATTTGAAATCTAGCTATACTTTATTAAAATAAGGTTAGATACCTAAATCAATAAAGTCATAACCCTTTAGCCTAAGCCTGGTCAGACCGCCATCAATAGGTCGGTCTGAACGTAGGCACAAGGCCGGTATGACTACAGGTACAGGGTTGGTCTAACCAGTTTCTTATTTCCATTCCTGAAAACTCTTGAACAAAACTTAAATATCAAGAACTTGTTCAAGTCTCATCCAAACATTTCTAAATTTTGTGTGAGGCTTATTCAAGGTATTAGAAACCTAAATCAATCAAGAATCATAAGATTTTTTTGTTCAAGTTTACTAAATTAAAGATGATCGAATCTAGGTCATAAGAATACCACAAATTTTAAAACTCAAATTACTTCTTACCATGATTATTAAGGTGGTGCGGCGACTCACCACCTTCACACAACAATATTGTTTATGGCACATGGCGTGACGATGCTATATGACATGTGGTGTGAGAACACCATACACACATCTTAACCTAGTTTGATAGCAAATTAAATCGGCAATGTAATAGAACATGCATCCTTGATTTTGTCTATTCTTGAACCCATGTAGCACCATCATCTACCAATGTACCTTCTCTCATATAGCATATATCCTCTTGTAACTTACAAGTTGCAACATATATCTTGTTATAATACATTACAGTAATGCATATTTGATATTACATTTAATTGAGTAAATATGAATTGAATGACATATCTTGTTCATACTTGATAATATGCCATATCTTCTCGTAACCCATAAGCTACATGAAAATGGGTCAATATGAAGTGAATAACTAAGAATTAAAATATAAAATTACATAAACAATGAGCAACATAACAAGCATAACATAACCAACATAATTCCACAAAGACAAGCATAGAGTTATAAGTCTACAGCAATAACATAAATCCAACACTCTCATCTCACAAAAGTTATCCAAGTCAAACTCCCTCATCTCTCAAAAGTCATCCACCTCGAACTCATCTTTTCTTCCTCTTCTTCTTCATTGCCCAAGTGTGGTTCATCTTCTTCAACCACTCTTGATGTACATCTCACACGCCATGTGTAGGTCAAAGGCTCACCATGAGCTCTCGTAGGAAGATTTCTTCATTGAAGCTCACGTGATGCACCAATGGCTTCATCAACATGGTCCCATGTAAATTCACACTCACACCCACAAGCACCTTGAGGTGGTTCGGCCATTGAGTCAACCCATTCTTTGCCCCAACCAAACTCTTCTATGACCAAAGGGTTATAACTTTTGCCACCTTCCTCACACCGCTTTTGAAACCTACTTGTCATTTTTTGGTTACATGCAACACATACCAAATTATTCAATTTCTTGTGCTCTAACTGGTTCCTTTTCTTGGTATGAGTCTACAAATGCTCAAAGCAAGCAAAAATTAATAATAGATTTGCTAAAATTTTGCTGACAAAATTGATCAACTTGACTTACAAATTCAAATGTACTCCAATTTTGCTCACAACCCGATGATGAAGCACAAAGACTAACGATATGCTTTGCAAATCGTTATAGCTAAATGGCTCTACCTCCATATGAACACCACCAATCAACTAAAATGACAAAATACATGTATGCATTAATATTAGGACTGACAAGGATAAAATAATCCTCTAATTATTATATTATTATATTCTCGGAGTATATCCCTTAACGATGAGGGAGAAATTTCACAGGGTAGTCGTAAGTCTTACTACGACCACTCCTTGGTCATAAGTCTTTCTACGACTACATAGTCGTAAGTCTTACTATAACTACTCCTTGGTCGTAAGTTTTTCTACGACCACATAGTTATAAGTCTTACTACGACTACTCCTTAGTTATAAGTCTTTCTATGACCACATAGTCGTAAATCTTTCTATGACCACATAGTCATAAGTCTTACTGTGACTACTCCTTGGTCGTAAGTCTTTCTATGACCACACAGTCGTAAGATATCGTATGATCGCCTCGTGGTCGTAGGTCTTTCTACAACCAGCATGTTCCTGACTAGCTTGTTTACGATGACATACTTCATCGTGGGGACATTTGGCAAGGTGGTTAGAACGTGCGTTTATTCCTAATAACCACACACGATCTCACACTAACAACAACCGTCACACAATGAACAGGCTACTATGTCTCCCTGACAGTAACTTCCGCCAGACATTTATAACTTGAAGCATTGAGGCGTCTTTTGGTGTGGGACAATGGCCACTGTTTCATTGATTATATAAAGGTTGAGATCAGAGAGGAGAGGGGAGAAAAAAATGAAAAAGATCAAGAGATAGTGCTAGGTATTTCACATTACTCTTAGTTGTAAACATGTTTTTGAGCAATAGCTATACATGATGTAGGGTTATTATTCTCCTAGGAGAAGGCCTGAACCTGTATAAAAATTCCCGTGTCCCTACTCTGAATATTCATACACCGAGTCTTCTAGAGTTTCCCTGAATCCAAATAAATCATACGTAAGATCGATATTAACACATCGACAAGGACTTAGGACTAAAATAACATACATGCTGAAATTTAATAGTTAAAACTTGAAACACTTACGAGGGCTCCTTAAGTTGATGTTTTGGATTGCCATTTATTTTCAAAAACATCTCCGTGTTGGTCCTCATAGAGAATGCCTTGTTGATCGATCTTGTATCTAAGATCCTCATCTTCTATCATTCTTGCAAGCATATCAGTGAAGCAACCCCTTAACTTCCCAATATGTGCATCATCACCCTTTTTCTAGATGGCAAAGAATTTCCCTAGATTCGTATAGAGGGCAACCCCATACAGTGGGGTGTCCATTTGCTTCTCCCAACACTGCTCTGCAATTTCCATGATGCTCTTGGGTAGGGAAGGCTACATTGATTGTTTCTTTTGCTTGAGCCATGAATGCCACAACCTATGGCATGGCTGGCTTCTCATCACTATCAACCATGATCAATACAACAAGAAGTGGCTGTGTAGCTTTAAGGTAATCCTCAACTGAATTCCAAAACTCTCTAGAAAGCACAATGGCATACGTTTTTTTTTTCAGCCTCCGTCTTTGCCAATTTGGTCATAGTCCAATCATTACCAGCAAATAGATACCTCAAAGCATCTTTGTGCTTGTGCAAACTCTACAAAGTAAGGAATGTTGTGGCAAATCGAGTAGTTGCGGGTCTCACAAGATCCATCCCACCTATCTTCTCCCTCATTGCACTAAGAAGCCTCCCATGCCTATAAATAAAAGTGGTGGCATGCCGGGCACATGCAATGGGCTTCTTAAATTCCTTCAACTTCCCTAGGTCTTCTAACATAAGGTTCAAGCAATGTTCAGCACACGGGGTCCAAAAAAGTGTAGGAATCCTCTCTATGAAAAGCTTGCCCACTGCCTTATAGTTAGCACCATTATTGGTAACAACTTTATCTTTTTCAATGTTCATGATCCGCTTCTGTAGCAAATCAGCTAGCATCATTGCATCATACGCTTCAATTGGTGCATCAACAGACTCCAAGAAGAAAGTCTCCTCTGGACTGTTGACAAAAAAGTTAATCAATTATCGCCCCCTCCAATCTGTCCAACCATCCGACATGAGTGTGCAACCATATTGCTATTAGGGTTTTCTCTTAACCCTAGATTGATTTTGTGGAGGCTTTCTGGTATACCATCTATTCCTCTGCCATATCTGTGGTGCCGCTCACAATGCATAATGAGGCTAGTGGGTAGGGACCTATTTATAGACTCTACTTCCAGGTGTTACAAAGTGGCCTACCTATTTTCGGTATCCTGTGAGACTCCTGAACCATGTCACCAACCATGATCAGATAAGCCAGTTTTATAAGTCTAAAATATATCAGTCTCATGCACACATGTGTGAGTCATGTACTATGATCAGATTGTTTACGAAATCAATTCCAATCTGATCATGTGGGTTAATAGCCTACAGAGTCAATCCTACAAAACAAACACAGCTATTCCGCCATGTATTGTACCCAGGTTACATATACACATGCATATTAAATTCCAGTAGACTTGATCTCAATAAATTTGTCTACCAAATTCCAGCACAACTGTCCTCGGCACCTCGAGTATTATTTCCTTGAGTTAAATTCTGCATCAAAATATTCCCTATCACTTGCATCAATAATATGAAGAATTCCACATTGAGTAAAATAGGTAATAACCACAATAAATGTTGAAAGCCACATAAAAATCCCAACATCTCCCACTTGGCTGAAACATTTCAATTAATAAACGGAAGCCCCATGACTTAATCATGTTTTAAAAAATAATTCCTGACTAACTGGTTTAGTCAGTAGATCTTCCTTCAATGTGTTAACTTTTACTTTGAAATAAGTGACACATCGTGATGCACTTTACACGACCTTAAGTGATGCAAGATATTCCCTTAGTTATACAGCTTTGTTTGTTGCTTCAGATACAACAATATATTTAGCTTCCATGGAGTAATGAGTAAATGTATTCTATTTCCTGCTGTACTAAGAAATAACACCTCCAACCAAAGTAAATAAATAACTAGAAGACTTTTGCCAATCAACATCAGTATAACCATGCAGCTAAAGATTATGATCATTAAAACATAATGAATAATCCAAAGTTCCTTTGACATAACGCACTACATATCTCATTTGTTTCTAGTGCTCTTCCCCAGGATTCTTTTGATATCAACTAGGAATTTCAATGGCATGGATAAAATCAGGTCGTGTGAATAATATAGCATATATAAGACATTCTAAAGCTGAAGTATAAGAAATTTTATTCATTCTAGATTTTTCCACAAGAGTATTTGGACAAAATTCCGCACGGAGTATATTTCCTTTTTCTTGGGAATATTTGGACATAATGTTGATTGCTGGCCGTGACACCATGTTGATTGCTGGCCGTGACTTGATTTATTATTCCATCGGCTATGCTTATATATGACGTGGGTTGATGAGACATTGAGTAATTGATCAAGCACCGAAGACTTGATTTCTTTCTGTGCGCGCGTATGTGGAGTGTCTCCTCTCCTCGATCGCCGTGTGTGGTAAAGAAAATTTCATTTACGCATGGACTTTTGGCACAAGGTCACACCATGATTGAAGCATGGCACGTTGCCTAGCGCGTCCGACGAGGATGCTCGCTCCACGCCCATCTGGATCGCCCGAACGGTGCCCGCACATCCCACACAAGCTGCACTAAAAGGCACGCTAACTGAGACACTATAGATATGTCCCGCATGCTTACTTTTGTTTCCACATGAGAGACAGGGGTGACTTGTTTCCTCGATCGACGCTCGTCATGAAGAACAATGAGAAATAGGCATGTCGGCGGAGGAGAAAACTCTACGTGGAGGTTGAAGCAAACATGTAGAACCTGGGCTCCGATACTAATGTTGGGTTTTCTCTAAACCCTAGATTGATTTTGCGGAGGTTTTTTGGTCTACCATATATTCCTCTGCCTTATCCGTGGTGCAATTCACAATGCGTAATGAGACTAGAGGGTAGAGATCTATTTATAGACTCTACTTCTAGGTGTTACAAAATGACCCACCTGTTTTCGGTATCCCGTGAGACTCCTGAATCATGTCACCAACCACGATCATACAATACAATTTTATGAGTCTAAAATATATCAGACCCAAACACACATGTGTGAGTCATGCGCCATGATCAAATTGTTTACGAGAGCAATTCCAATCTGATCATATGGGTTAATAGCCTGCAGAGCTGATCCTACAAAACAAACCTAGCTATTCCGCCATGTGCTATACCCGGGTTAAATATACGCTTGCATATTAAATTCCAATAGATTTGATCTCAATAAATATATCTACCAAATTCCAGCACAACCGTCCTCAGCACCTCGAGTATTATTTCCTCGAGTTAAATTCTGCATCAAAATATTCCCTATCACTTGTATCAATAATATGAATAATTCTACATTGAGTAAAATAGACAATAACCATAATAAATGTTGAAAGCCACATAAAATAGACAAGAAAATTTAAATGATGTAGGTGATGAAGGACTAAGATAACTAATGGAGAAAATACAAATTGGCAACATCAAATCAAAGGAGGACACAAGTAAATCACCCTCATCAAAATAAATTGAAGCTCCTACCTCTTTCACAACAAACAACATGTAAGAAGACCAACTTTCAACACTACCACCAAAGATCCACAATGCGATTGCAAAGGATCATTCAATAGACCAAATATTAGGTGATGTGAGTAAGGGTATTCAAACTCGATCCCGTGTAGCTTCGTTTTGTGAACATTACTCTTTTGTTTCTTCTCTTGAGCCAAAGTTGTAGATGAGGCTCTAGACGATCCGGATTGGATGAATGCATTGCATGAAGAGTTAAACAATTTTGCCTGAAATGACGTTTAGACAATGGTGGAAAGACCCAAGGAGCACAATATGATTGGCACAAAATGGGTCTTCCATAATAAACAAGACGAAAACAGAGTTGTGGTAAGAAACAAGTAAAGATTAGTTCCTTAAGGATATACACAAGTTGAGGGTTTAGATTATGATGCAACATTTGCACCCATAGCTAGATTTGAGTCTATTCGTATATTACTTGTTTTTGCTTCAAACTTTGATATTAAACTATTTTTAATAGACGTTAAAAGTGCATTCTTAAATGGAAAAATAACCTAACTTGTATGTGTTGAACAACCTCCGGGTTTTGAAGATCCTAAAAATCCTATCATGTGTACAAACTCTCCAAGGTACTATATAGTTTAAAACATACTCTTAGAGCATGGTATGAGAACCTTCGAGATTTTCTACCCACAAAAGGATTCAAAATTCAGAAGATTGATACAACATTATTTACCAAAATAATTGATGATGATTTTCTTGTATACCAAATTTATGTTGATGATATTATATTTGGTTCTACTAACCAAGACTTTTGCAAGGAATTTGGTGATATGATGTTTAGAAAGTTTGAGATGTCCATGATAGGAGAACTAAACTATTTTCTTGAACTTCAAATCAAACAATTGAAAGATAGAGTTTTTATAAGCCAAACGAAGTATGTGAAAGATTTATTCAAGAAGTTTGGTATGGAAGATGCAAAACCCATCAAGGCTCCCATGGCGACAAATGGACAACTTGATCTCAATGAGGGAGGTAAACCAGTAGATTTAATGTTTTATAGATCTATGATCGGTAGTTTACTTATCTTACCACATCTAGACCCGATATCATGTATAGTGTTTACATGTGCGTACATTTTCAAGTATCACCGAAAGAGTGTCATTTGACGGGTGTAAAAAGAATTCTGTGATATTTAAAGTATTCCTCTAGCATTGACTTATGGTATCTTAAAGGTGCTAAGTTTGATTTAATTGTATATTCGGATTCCAATTATGCGGGTTGCAATGTGGATAGAGAAAGCACCTCAGGAAGTTGTCAATTGTTACGAAGGTTTTTAGTTTCATTGTCATCCAAGAAACAAAATTCCGTAGCTCTTTCCATCGCTGAAGCCGAATATGTTATTGTGCTCAATTGCTATGGATGAGGCAAGCTTTGATGGATTATGGAATTAAATTTGATAAAAAGCCCATTTTATATGATAATGATAGTGCCATGAAAGTAGGCAATAACCCTATCTAACACTCAAGAACCAAGCATATAGATATATGCCAACACTTCTTGAGAGATCATGTGAGCAAGGAAGATATAATTATTAGCCACATTCAAATCGAAGATCAATTAGCGGACATTTTCACCAAAGCATTAGATGAAAGTCGCTTTTGTAAGTTGAGGAATGAATTAAATATCATAGACTTTTCAAATATTGCTTGAACTCTTGCCTGATGCTCTTTGTTCTCATTTGGTGTTAGTTGGAGTTTTTAATAAAGGTATTTTCAAATATTTTCTTAAAAACCTCTATATTTACAAAAATTATGTTCTTAGATATCCTTTAGCTTTCTTAATGCAAAATGATCATGAATGATATCTATTTGAGTGTAAAAGTAGAGATCATTTGCATAATTATTAAATTCCAAGTTCTATCCTTGAAGTTTCAGAAAAATCGAAACCACCGATGTGTCTTGCATAGTACTACCACTTTTTGGTACTATTGGCATTGAGATCACGATGCTACCTCTTCAGTTGGTGAACCAATATGGTTGGAAAACCAACTTGATCAAAAACAAATGTAGTCGGGAAACCAACTTGGTCGAAAAACCAACATGGTCAAAAACCAACGTAGTCAAAAATCAATATGGTTAAAAACTAACATGATCGATAATGTGGTCGAAAACCAACATGGTTAGAAAACCATCGTGGTCAAAAACCAACGAGGTAAAAAATGACCGTTGCAGTCAAACACGACATTGAAAACATAGTCACTGGTACTAATGGGTCACTGGTACTACCCGCATTGAAAATGTGGTACTATCATGATGGTTGGTAAATGCATTAACTGACTATCCATGGCTCTTTAAGACCTATGTCTCTCTCTCTTGAGCGGTATCTCCACTTCCCCCTCTGTTCGCGGCCGTATTGTCTCTCCCCAAAGAACTCCTCAAAATCCCCTCTTGAGATTGTCTAGTGTTCTCAAGATTTTGTCGATTACTGTTGATTTCTTGGTGCCTAAGGGTTCATCTCATTCGATTCTCAAGGTAAAAGCGTCTAAATCCTCTCTTTTGCCTTGCTCATGAACCCTAGGTCAAAATAGGTGTTTCTGAAAATGTGGATGATTTAGTGAGCTTTTCTTGGGAAAATTGCTAGAACTAGTATCATATGATGCTTATGCATCTATATCAAGTATTCAATCCTTAGAGAACACTAGAAAAAGGTCCAACATTGCAATGCCCTAGAATTTGTCCAGTAAAAATGGTAATACCGCTCGACGCGTGCAGTACTACTACAGAGAGGTCATACCGGCCGATGAATGTTGGTACTACCAATTTTTCTAGGTAGATAACCACTTCATTCCATTCAACTTTAAACCTATTTTGATGGATCTTTAATTTTTATTTGTTATCTATCCTCTCTGTTTGAAGATGCTTAGGACCAAGAACACCAATCGAAAGTTCTATAGCACTCTAAGAACTTTGAGATTAAGACCCTTTTCCCCCCGGTCAAACCTCCTCTTCTCCTGAGCCGCTTGCAGCCTAGGCTTTTGCCCTAATCAATCCAAAGGTAGTTCAGAAATGTAGAGAAGATTGAGGCAAAGCTCCTACTCCTAATATTGAATCAAAAATGAGGAAAGTTCAACCTAGCAAGAAATTGAGTCTGCTGAAGAGATGGAAAGCTAGTATGTTGAAGAGTTGGGAAGCCTGAGGAGCAACCAATCAACCTGAGGACAATCACCAGTGATGATTATACCATACTTCGTCAAAGAAATCAGTTTGTGCTCCCAAAGAATGCTTCAAATCCGAAGTTCCACACTAGAGTTCAGAAACTAGAGTATGAACAGATCTATGGTCCCAATAGGCAATTCGCAGACCATAAGTATGTGGATTGAGCACATTTGAATTCTTTGGATAAGTATAATGGAACATATCAGCTATTTCAAAGGGCTGGCATCCATGATCTAGTAGCACTCAGATGCGACTACAATGATTATATAATTTGGCAATTCTATGCCACTTTACATGTATCTCCAAATTTCACTCATATGGCATGGATGACGGGGACTACATATTTGGATTGCCATAAGCATGAGTTTGAGCTAGCCATCAAGATCGAGTCGAGCAGCTATAAGAAAGTCTATGACAAGATGCACTTTTGGTTTTAGCCTAGACGGATTACTATGATGCAAATGTCAGATATGCCCTAGGCAAGCTAGTTGGTCTTCTATCTATTCCTAGCTTGGTCAACGGGATCATTAACCATATTATTCTCCCTAAGAGTGGGAACTATGATGCCATTAGAGGATATGCTTGGAACTTGATTGATTACATCATGCATGGCAGAAAGTTTGATGTGGTAGATCTTATGATCAGGGAGATTACTTCTTCTAAGAATGATTGGGTCAAAAGAATCAATTATGCTTCTTATATTATGACCTTGATCATCTAGAAGACTAGATATCGTGGAGACTTGGGATCCTCCCATAAGCCATACAAATCTCGGGAGGGTCCTCCCATTCCAACTGCACCTCCACGTGCTCAGGTAGAGGCCGAAGAAGATCCAGCTCCTGTAGTGGACGTAGTCACTCTTTCTCAAATCCACTCGGATACCCTCCAAATTCATGACCATCAGGTTGAAGCGTTTGCATCTCTTTCCACCAAGTTGGGCTCCACTGATGATCGAGTGACTTCTCTCGATGAGCAAGTCACCTCCATTGAGCGTACCTTGGTTCATCCTCCTTCTCCCATCCACTATGGTCGTCATCGTCGCCATGGCCCTTCTTCTCAGGAGTAGACCTTTTTGGTACCTTGATACCAAAGGGAGAGAAAATGAAGAAAAATGAAGAATGAAGGAGAGCAAAAGAAGAAAAGAAAATCCATTATCTATTATCTATGATATGCTTTATATATTTGGATCTTATTGTTTTGTTATGTAAGGAACCTTGTAATGGTATTATGTTTTATGCTTTGTGGACATGTTATGTAATATGTTGAACTTGGTAACATTGTTATGATGTTCCATATTCCCATGAATTGCAATTGTTACCATATTTGGTTGATTATGGTATTGGCAATTCTCTCTCAAGTTCAACATTCAAATAAAGCTTTCCTAAATTTTTCAAAAATATCTACATGTGCCTACAAAGAAATTTCTCAAATCTATATGCACATGTTTAGGAGGAGCCTTCTTTAAAATGATTTTAAAAGCAAATAATTCTCAAAACTCATTTAAAGCTCATTGCAAGAATTACTTGTTTTTCAAAGTCATAAGAAGAATATACAACTCATTTTTCAACAAGTGGTATATTCAAAATTCTATCTTTCACTCATAATAGTTGGGTCATCATCAATTACCAAAAAGGGAAAAATTGATAGTATCTAAGCTCCTAAAAATTATTTTGGTAATTAATGACAATATGTGAACATGGGACTCACATGTGTATTGAGTGTTTGGAAGGTTTAGTTCTGGTGACGAATGGAGATGCATGTCAAAGGTCAATATGAAGATCAATATCGTTCAAGACAAAGGAATAAGTAGTCTAGAATCCCTTTTGATTTTACCGGTCTTAGGAGAAAAGGATTGAAGACCGGATGTTAGGTTCGATGTCGTACTATTAAGAGGGACCATGACTAATAGCTTGATAGCATATTCTTGTGCCATTTGGATCAATTTAGGATTATGCATGCACTTATGATTTAATTTGAAAGCCAACTATGCTTTTTCAAAAAATCGGTAGTACCAATGTTTACTTGGCGGTACTACCACACTACGGTATAATCAGAGGAGGTGCGGTACTTCTGGACTCCTGTCAAACCGAAACCTAGTTGATGGTATGTTTTTTCTAGAAGGATTATTTTGGGGTGTGTTCGTTCCCCTAGAAAACGGTAGTATCGGAGTTTATTTGGTGAAACGACCATATCGCAGTATGGCTACATATCTCTAATGGTACTACTGCATAACTTGAAGTTCCGAATGAATGGGCAGTACATTATTTCCAAAGAAGACCATTTTTAGTCCTCAAGACAAATGGTAGTACCGCATCAGAAAACGAAACCACCGATATAGCGGAAGTACCGCACTTACAACGGCGGTAGTACCGCGTCGTAAACTCAACGGCTAGTTTAGAGGCATTAAATTCGATTGCTATAGTTGTTACTATGCAAATTCCACAGGAGCGGTAGTATCGACCTTTCAACGGTGGTACTTCTAATTGTCCTAATTTTTTATGATCTTCTCCCAAACGGTCGAATTTACTTGGTGGAGAGTATAAATACCTCTCCACCAGCTCGAGGACAGGCGGAAGAGACCTCATTTAACATCATTGAGCTTAGAGCACACTCTCCACACCTCATATACACTTGTTGCATTCAACTGAGGTAGTTGAGCCAAATTCAAGTGCATTCATTCTAGATTGATCCTTGGCAATTGATTGACATCAAGCGAAGATTGTGGTTCATTACTCTTACTGTTTGCTGGCACCTAGATGGCTTAGCGGGAGTACGCGTAGTGATCTCTTGAAGAAAATTGTGGAGAGGCCCGACGCTAGATTATGAGTGGTTTGGTGTTCGCCATCTCCGGAGTGGAAGAAGAACAATCGCTAATGAAACCAAGGAGCAAGGTTTCGTGGAGCTGATCCAAATCATTTGGGCTTTCCTCAATGTAGACTAGTGAAGACCGACAAATCTTCGATACCGCAGCAGAACACACGTGTCATCTCTTGGTTATTTATTTGCCTCTACTTTCCGCATTTATATTTCTAGTAAATTGATATTATTGAGATTGTTATCTTTAGTTGTGCTAAAAATATATTTGTAGAGACTTGTCTTGTGATGCCTTAGCTTTACTAGAATTGAGTAGATCTTGAATTGCAATATAAATCTTGCTTAGCTCTAAAATTATAGAAATTACGTTTAGAGAGCAATAATTTTTAGAACCTCCTATTCATCCCCCTCTAGTCGGTTATCTTTGATCCTACAACACACCAAATAGTCTGACCATGCTCTCCGTGGCGATTGGACCACACCGGTTAGACCATCAACCAACAGCCGGTTGACTGGCTCACCGGTGTGACCGTATCTTCAATACCAGTCACACCGCCCAACTTGATTCCAGTCCAACTGCCAACAACAGTCGGTCGGATCACATGTGCCCAATTCCAAAATATATTCTTTGGAAAAAAAAGCAACCGCAACTAGAATCCGATCACACCACACCGTCAGTTCGATCGCCAACCTAAGTCCGGTCACACCGGACCCACGGTCTGACTGCCAATCCTAGCCAGTCAGACTGCCCTTAACAGCCAACTACTCTAAAATATGAATTTTTGAAACTTCTATGAAATTGAAATTTAAAAATAAACCAAAGTGATAATTATTTATCACAAAAATATTATAGACCTACACACAGTCTCTCGGATACTGTACAGGGAGAATGGAGGCAGCCCTGCAAATTCTTTTTTGCCGTTCTGCGTTCTGTTCTTTCGGCCCGAAAAGCGCTCACGTGAGGACGCTCAGAATCTTATCTTCAGGAACGTTCGTAGCAGTGAGGTTTATTAATGCATGACCCCGCCTAAATCACCGGCATGAAAACACGTTTCGAGCATATCAATCGTTTCAGACTAAGTTACCTTGTACCAGATTGCCAAGGTTCATCCACCTTTCAGACTTTCAGTCATGCAAGTTGCTTGTACCAGAATGTGCTACTTGGTTGTTAGAGAACAGAGCACTTGCAACGACACTTGTTTGTTCCTCACCCACTTCCACCATTTGGTTCTCTGAATCTCTGTGACTTGGATGACAGAAGCTATCCAAATTAGCATACTTTTTAGAGAAGGTATACAACAAAGAATTGCAGGAGTGAAGCACCAGGGCCTCGTTTACCAACAGCAAGCACAAAGGAGCATTTCTGAAAGACGCACCCTATGTTGTTTTTAGCCTTTTCTGAAATAGGAAACACCGAGCGATGGATGGTGCATTTGATGTCACCGTGAAAGAATGATGCAATGTTCTCGTACAATAATTCAACCTTGGGACACAGCTGGAAGGATGTAACATTAAACCAAACAAAATCACAAAATCTTGATCACTATACTTTTTCAGCACCTTTGACAGGCCAGAGTGGACACTGACTGCCCTGCAAACAATTCTGACAACAACGCTCGAGAGAATCAACCCTCCAAAATAGACAAATAATAACACAAATTTGGAATATACCACGGTTTCTCGACACAAAACAACTAAGAACAAATTATGAAGTGAGCTTACCACATGGAGATATAACATTCAACTGCAAACTGAAAGTGTTTGGACTTTAGAGCACATCAAGCTTCAAAACTACAGCCCGTAAATGGAACCACAGGGTAAGCAAAGCTCAAAACAGGTACTTGGAGATATAGTACTTGGAATTGGAGGTAGTTTTCCTGTCTCCCAACCAATGCTGCATGTGCACTCCAATGGCGTCCAAGTACTGGCCGCTCCTGCCATGGAAGCCGACCACCTTCCCTTCTGTCGTAGCAGAGCTGAAATAGGTACCGATCTCCTCGCCGAATGGACCGTACTTCCCTCGGCTACTGACGAGAGTAATGGATCTCAAGACTCTGGGCCCTTCCTCTACGCAGGTGTTGTAGTAGCCGTATATGCAGGTCAGGACTTCATGTGGGTAGTCAAGCTTAATCTGCACATGCATTTGGTGAAAATCAAATTAGGCGGCATCACATCAGTGATACATGTATACAACTTTCCTCTTAAGCTATGCGTCAAAGAATTACATGAGTGATGGCAAGCAAGTTATCCATTGCCAGAAAATTGTATGACTCATCATGCTTTGGAAAAGAAGACTTGATAAGTGAACAACTTGACTCTACTCACCCTGTGTGTTATCTGGCCACCACTGCCATGCCTTGTAGACCAGATGGATTGCCCACTCCTGTCATACTCAATCTGTATAGAGCCAATGAAATCGGTTCTCATGATGTAGATTTGCTTGACTCCTGTGTAAACACCATCATCCCATGGCTTGCCTCCCTCCCCACCCCATGGTCCTGGCCCTATTGGTATTGGTTCTTTCACCACACCATATGTAACCTACAAAATGATTCAAACACATCCTTTCCTCAGTCACACTACTACTTGCATTGTAAGACAACATAGAAAGAACTCTACTGTCGAAATTAATGTTTATTCTTGTATTAGTATTTCAGACATAATTCACTCGAAGAAATTGGTTTACCTCATCTCCAATTTCCCTCTGTGCTAGTGCAAGCATATCGGATTGTCGGGACGGACTTGTATCAGTCAGTGCTCTGTCAGTTTTCTGTGATAACACCTTCCCTTCCAGAACATGAACTCCAATGCTATCAACATACCATCCTTCTCTGCCATGAAACCCCACTATCCTTCCTTCGGTCAAACAGGAGGAAAAGAACGTGCCATGCTCATCACCAAATGGTCCATGGCTCTTCTTTGTCGTGTGGAACGTGAGAGATTTGATCACCGTTGGGCCCATGATCATCGTCGAGCCGAAGTAACCAGTTATGTGAGTCAAGATCTCTGACGGAAAGTCGAATACTACCTGCCATACAAAATCTTCATGTCATCAGTTATCACAAGCCTGAAACTGAGATTCTGAAGCAGAAATTGCATCACCTTTTCAGGTCTTGCTCCCCCACTGACTCCGCGCTTATCGCCCCATATCGCCTGCCCATTCCGATCATAGAGGACCTTCATAGAAGATATTCCCAATCCTCGCGTTAAATTGATTTGTCGGACACCGGTGTATATACCATCATCAAATATGGTGCCACCACTCCCACCCCAGGGACCAAATCTCACAGGAGTGCTTATAGTCATGGTTCCATTATCCGAGTAGAAACTAGGAAATGACACCATCTGCAAAGCAAGAATTCATAAATTGAATCTCCCTTGCAGTTATCAATTATACAATCCGGATATATGAAGCAAGTGGTTACATGAAAGATTCTAGATTACAAGGTTTAGTTTCTCTTACCTTGTTCCAGAGAGTTGCATCCTGAGATGGATTAGGATACTGTTCCTTCGGATGGTTGCTAGTTAGAACAGTGTAGTTGTCACCCCCTTCTCTCGCTGCAAGAACCATGTCATACCCAGCATTAATATCTGCATACCTATGACCATTTCTGTCGTAAGATCTCGTTATGCTCCGGAGTGCCGATGGAGCATTGGACGGATTTGGGTTCTTCTCGTTCTTCAAATGGCAACCTATCGAGTCGAGATACGCACCCGATCTTCCGTGAAAGCCGACAATTTTGCCACTGGTCACTGGAAGCGAGAAGGATGTCCCTTGTTCAGTGCCAAAAGGGCCATACTTGGAGCGACTACTCTCAAATGTTAGTGATCTTATGACAACCCCCGTCCCCACTGATCCATAGCAGCCACTGACATACGTGAGGATTTCTTGAGGGTAATCAAGTTTCACCTGCGGGAAAGGCACACTTGTAATGTCAGTCTGCAACTTCCTTTCAGCAGCATTTCTTACAGAGAATTCGTCAGTTTCTAGGGATTACCAGAAGGAAGCACCACGAATTTTGAACTTTGTTAATTTATCAGTCAAAGAATAGTTCTAAGTGTATGTATTCTGAATAGTTTTGATTAGTGCACCATATGAAAACTGAATTCATAGTAAACTGCATTTGTAAACTGACTTCAAACTTTTGCATGCAGTAGAATAATGGGCAAGGCTTTGTACATGGATGATCAAGTAGATATTTCAAAAGGACATACCTGTGATGAACGACTAAAATAACTTATTAGGGACTTTGCTAACACAAAGCTCGACATCAGTCAGATGCTCATAAAAACAGTGTCATTAAGATCAGACAATAAACAGTGTCGAAATCGCGGCAACTGTTCATATGTGTAGCAGCAAAAAAAATGCCAGTCATGTATTTCTAGCTTAATAGGCTCAGCATCGCTACCACATAAACATTCAAGAACGCAACTTAAGTAGCAACTTGTGCATATAGAGACAATTTTGTGATCATGTTTCTATGAGTGTTGCAATTTCTTAGTAAAGGCTTCAAATGCCATAACAGGGGATTAGTCAGTTGAACCTGATCAGTTTTTGAGCCTCCATCACCCCCATGCTTGTCTGACCAAACTGACTTTCCTTTCAGGTCATACTCGATCTTTATGGAATCAATGGCTGCACCATGGGTGACTACAATCTGGCGCACTGTGGAGTGCACACCGTCGTCCCAAGGGGTTCCTCCTAGGCCTCCCCATGGCCCGACCAATATTGGGTTCTTCCCGTTTAAGATTCTAAAGCTCTATTGAACATGATGAACAAGTTAACATTTTGTCCCAAGAGGGAAAAAATCACAAAACTTTGAATATTATACTCATGATGCATCAACTGAACAAAGTATTCTGCTATTCGCTTACACTCAGATCAATCTATTTGTATGGCACTCTTCTATCTGACTTTCCAGGGATAGAAATGCTTTTAGGATGTTTTCCTTGCATGTTGCACAAAGGAATTTATAACCTTAGTCAGGTCGATCGAGATTAAGCAATAGATATATGATTTATGCATCTCATTCCTAAGGAATTCTACCTACAAAGGGTTTTTTTTTGGCAGGATACTAGTTCATATTTAATAAGCTATTTTGGTTTCTTAAGTCATAACCATGTACCCTGCTCAGAGTGTAACCAGGCAACTGAATGCTACTTCAAAGATATAATAATAAGTTAACAAGCCAATTTCTATCATGAACAATTCCAGAAAAGCTTTTCTAAAGACTGAACACGCTACTGTATTAAGGATGGGATCTTTTCGACTTATTGCCTATAGCTTTCTCCGAACAAACAAACGAGATAGCTTCTTCGCCGTTTTTTCGAAGTGGCTTATTGAGATAGCATTTTCGAACCGGCTTATCGACTTATCAGTATTGATTCATTTGCACGAACGATTGTGCTAAGACCAAAAACCATTAGTCACAGCCTAAAAAAACCCACCTTAGGTCTTCCCCCACCAAACAATCAGGCAAACATGCAGATAAATACACGCTAGTTCATGAACAAACAGGAAGAAGATACCATGTTCGCTGTCCAAACAAAGGCCAAACACCTGACAGAGAACTAAGATTGTACCAACTAGTGCCTAGCAATGAACTTGCTAGGATGACATGATTACAAGAAACACTCGCATGTCTATTTATAGAGGAACAGGGAGAATGGAGGCCAGAAAAGAGCAAGCACCATCACCATTCACAAGCTGGCAGCAAATACCAGCAGCACTAACGGTTGAAGAAACCTGAAAGCTACAGGGAAGAACTCGATTCTCTGACTTAGGTGATCACCAATTGTCCGAGTCATTCACCAGAGGGCAAAAAGACGCCGGAAAGAAGCAATTTTTTGGCCACCGCTCGCTCTCGCCTTCCTTGACTTTACCATCAACTTTGCATCATTCCTGGCGTTCACGATGGAAAACTAAAGAGCCGGTGCTCCTTTATTTCGATTCTCCGAGAGAACTTTATCTTTTTGTTTCGTTGCTTTCTTTTCTCTTCTTATTTTTTTGTGAATGTCTTGGAGATGAGTTCAGAAGGATCTGACGTTCATCTGATCCCATCAAAAATTTTGATACACCAACCAAGGCGCCTGCATCAGGAGCACACAGTGCAAACTTGCCCAAACTAATCTCTTTGAACGAGCAGAGAGAATAGCTCAACTTTCTTTTACTAATAGCTTTTTACTGTAACTAATAGGGTCATTCTTTTAAATTGTAACTTATAGTTTAATTTTTTTTAATTCTAACTATTTATGAAAGAATATAGAGAAAAACACTTGCGTATAATTTTAATCGATATAGCTGAAATTAGCATAGTATATACTACAAACGACTTGTAACCTACCTTAAAAAGCATTCCGTTTGAAAGCTAATTACTGTAACATAAAGTATAAGCCATCAGCCAAAAAAACAGACACTTTGACTTTTAAATAAAAATAAATAGTAATGACTAAAAAATGACTTTTTAAAAAGAAGAGACGAATGATGGAAAAAGTGATGAAGATATACGTGCACGACGGGAACGAGAGGAGTGAGGTGTGTTATGCATCCGTGACCCTCTGTCTTATCTCTAGAGCTAGACGGTAGTAAAATTGAAGAAGGCACTTAGAGAAAGCGAATGTTTGATTGTTTTTAGTTTTTCTAAGTAGAAATCAATACAAATAGGATCTCAATGACACCAAAGGTGAAAAGAGGGAACATAAGATAAAATGAGGTAACAACACATACATCCTTTTCAAAGTAACACCACTGATGATATTGTCAAGTCAATGCAGAAGCCGGTTCTCTGAATATGTGTCTCGTCGTTTGCTTTGACAGAGAATTGTGTAAACTGCGGCGTTGATTACGCACTCTGAAGGGCACAGGTGTCCAAAGGCCTGGAGGTGGTAACCTTTCTAAAGATTGATTGCCTGCACCTCACTTGTTCAGAAAGGCCTTCAAAGAAAATGGTGGGTAAGAATCCTGCTCCAAGAGTTTCAAATGTTATGCATGCATCATGATGTTAAGAACACCAATAGCGCAATATAAATTGAAGTGGACTAGTGGTGGGAAGAGCTTCCAAGAACAAAAAGGTGCATAAGCAATTACATCAATTTAAAAGCATAAAAAGATACTGGTGAAAAATATGCGATAAGCACAAACGAAAAAACTAAGATTTCAATAAGATATGATACAGATTCATGATTGAAAAGTAACTAGAGCTGTTACCTTGCCAACTTCCTGCTGTAGGTATTGTCTAACCACAGTCGCTTGCTGTATCACTCTATCCAATGATGAATACGCTGGTAGATGAGCATGTGCTGCAATTGATCATGAGAGAAAGTTCACAATCAGACCATGGGGAAATGAGGTTACGATACCAGGAGCTGAACAGGATATCATAGAACATACCAAGGACAGCCCGATTCAAGCTATCTGCAACATTCTGCCTGTACTCTGGGCTTAGTAGATGGAACATAGGTGACTTCTCAGGCTCTTCATAAGCTAGGAGGGCCATAAAGTCCTATACAGTGAAAATCTGGGTTGTCATATTCTTCCATGCAATAATATGACCCAAAATTTCAAAACACATCACCGTGTCCCCATATCTTGCACTCTAAAAAAATGTATTTCACTGCCTGAATGGTCCTTCACAACTTCAATCATCTTTACCAAATGTGTGTTACTAAAGCAAGCACACGGTATCAGTTACGGTGATAATGGGCCATTACGCATTAATATTGAA
Organism: Dendrocalamus sinicus; assembly: GCA_036346575.1. Taxonomy (NCBI): domain Eukaryota; kingdom Viridiplantae; phylum Streptophyta; class Magnoliopsida; order Poales; family Poaceae; genus Dendrocalamus; species Dendrocalamus sinicus. The sequence goes on along the minus strand of CM070643.1, from coordinate 16,884,113 downwards.
CATCTAAAAATTATGTTCATAGATATAGAACCAGCCATGACAAATCAAATTCAATGAAAATATCATGCAAACAGTTGGATCTGATTTATTTACTAAGCATAATAAAATACATCATAGTTCGGTAGCATTTAGCCAAAGCTGTTGATATCAAATCAGACCTAAGGCATCAAGCAGAAACGCAATTGATATCAAAACAGACCTAAGGCATCGAGCAGAAACACATAATTGGAGGTGATATACCAGCACTGTTTTGCTAGCTCATCCTTCAATACTAGTACATTCATATCTCATGCATACTGGACAAGAAAATTCCTTATACTGTATAGACTCAAGGAGGTCTAAAGCTGTCTAAAATAACACATGATAAGTTGCATTCTAAGGCCTGTAGGGTTAAGGAAAAAGTACCTCTAATTTCTCAACATACTTGGGAACTTTCCCAAACGGTGTCAACTTCTTCTGGCCAAACTCAAGAGCTTCTGTGCTGCCAGTCAAAACAGCCAGATTTATCAAACCATCTAACATATTTTTCCCATCCAAATTAAAGTTTGCAAGTACTAACCATTTTCTGGAACGAACTAGCTCGATGAAGTGAAGACTTAAAAGATCAAAATGTAAATCCATATCATTCTCCAGCAAGTTAGGTGCCAACTCTTCTGTCAGCTCTATGGCTTTCAGGGCATTCCCTTCCAACACAAAATTAAAAATCTCTGAAAGATAATCAATACACAGCATTAGATGCAAATAGTGCATGCTTGCAGACAAATCAGAATAGAAATGGTGGTTTTTAAAAACTGGCTTGAGTTATACGGTCATGACAGACTAACTAGAACACATTTAATACCTGTTGGAACCACAACTATTTTAAAGGAAATGCTAGAGAACAAACAATTCGAGAAAAGTTACTATTACAGATAAGCTGCACCGAAAGTATCCTGAAAATTTTAAGAAAAAATACCCAAAAGACAGCAGGGAAACTTAATCCATAGGCTAAGAGTGCACATCAAAAAAAAAAGTTCTACACACTTCTATTAGTTTAATACATGTCTATGGTTCCAGGTAAATATTGAACAAAATTTGCATTTGCAAGGGATCACATCCAACCACTAGCATCTACTTTGAACAGAGATGGCTCCATATCCCACTAGCTAAATAAATAATATTATGCTGCAATGCCATTGAGCAGTTGATTTAGTAAGAGTATTTCAGTTAGCTGAATAACCGGTTACTAATTACACATTTTTTATTAGCATCACAATTGTAATGGAAAGCTATGAAGGAATATGAAGACAGCAAAGGTATAGCAAAGTGGACCATTTCTAAACCAAAACTGTAGGGAATTTACAAAATTATACAAAAGTGCTTAACAAGTAACACACATCCCTAAATAATGTAGATAAAAGATTCAGTATTGACCTGCAAATAAATACCTTTACGCTTGTCCACATCCACACTATAATCAACAGGTAACTTCAACCCAGTGCTGGATAGGAATGCTTCTGCAGTCTCCTTAAAACAGTTGTGCATAAGATAGGACAGCACTATGTTGCGAACATCGTTATCACTGACAGACTGCAGTTGAAAAAAATTTAACTGTAAAAAAAATTAATTGTAAAAAGCAGACTATTACTAAATGTAAGATGACGTCACAACTAGTATTAATCCAAATTTAGAAAAGAAATACTCTAGTCATCCAACGAAACACACTAATAAGTACTTTCCCTTAATTGAATATGACAACAGGATACTACTTTATACTTGCTTCAGTGAAAATAGTGGCATTTATGATCCATGCAAACAGAAGACCCTAGTTCTCTCGCAACTATTTCAGCATTCCTATTTGCAGTGAATATTCCTTTTTGACAAATGCAAGGTTAAGAAGCATGTACAACTGGCTCAACTCTTTGCACTCTACAGTCCACTTGTTGAACACCAAATTGGAAGATCTGCAGCACTTCCCCCAATATAATGACCCAACGAACACCAAGAGAGCCTGCTAGCATGCCGCCTACCGCCATGAAGAAGAATGTCCCGTTAATTCCGCTGGTTCCTAGGGCACCTTATTGACAAAGTTTCAATCTTTTTTCACTACAAAAACCACGCAATCGACAAAGTTTCGATCTTTTTCACCACAGGTCATCCAATCGACAAAGTTTCAATCTTTTTTCACTACAAAACACCCTATCGACAAAGTTCCAACCATTTCTCACTAAAAACCCTAACACGAGGGAATCATTCAGTCCATGCACTCAAATAATAAGAGAAACCATTTTGGCCTCTCCACAAAACCAATCCAATTGCCGAACACAAAGGAATTCCGGATTCGCACACGAATGGGAAGCATTCACAAGAGCCATATAATGGCAGCACCTAAAGTAAGAAAAAAAAATTCACCAATCCATCTACCTCGTCCCCCTCCTCCAACAGCAAACGGATTCACGAACGAACCTAACACCAAAAAGTAAGGAGGCGACAGGTAGCTATACAAGCGCGCGCCCCGGGAGTGAACGTACGATGTTCTCGTAGAGGTGGGGATCCAGGTCCATCATGGCGGAGGAGAGGAGGTCGGCGGCCAGATGCGAGGAGGGGGAGGCTGGGCGGGCGCTGCCTGCCGCTGGGGAGCCGAAGAATCCCGAACGGAGGATTTCTATTTTATTTTTCTTTGCTTTCCTCACTGTTCTTCACTTCTTTGTCTGGCTTCTTTCCAGGTTACGTACGATCAAGGTACCTCCCGTGGGATAAAATTGATCATTTGCCACTTTGAAAAATAAACTTTGTAAAATTATTATTTTCAAAATTGGCTTCGCAAAAATGTCATGCAGTACACTTACCTCTTGATTACCATGCCATTTGAGCCATTTAACTCATTTAATATATTTTTTTTTCTAATTTTAGGGGCTGAAAAAGACCTTTCTACCCTTACTAAGTTTTGCACTACATAGATTTTGGATTGAAAGGTGAAACGTCGCCCGCCGAAGCAACGTTCTGCACTGTCGCCGAAGTAACGATCTGCATCCCGGCCGAAGCAATGTACAAGCTTAATTATTCTGAGGAGCTAGCCTACATGTACCAGCAAGAAGAGCACCCCGGCATGCAACAACAGTTCACAGAGCCACCACTCCCCGAGCAACAAGAGCAGTACTACACGCCACCAATGGCAGACCCGTTCCATCAATCTCATAGCTCCAATTTCCAGAGCTTTGGGGGTTCGACCGCATTGCCCAACCTGCCGTTCGGAACGGTGACGATCAAGAACGAGCAAGGGCAGCCGTCGGCTTCGTCGTCGAACATCCTCTCCTTCGGCAGTCAGGCTAGCACTTTCAACTTCTCGGGAGGAGCCTGGCAACAAGACGGCATTATTGAAGCGATGCAACAGGTGCCGGAGAAGCGGAGCAGGGCGCCAGGGAACGCGCTGGAGCACGTCATCGCCGAGCGCAAGCGGCGGGAGAAGCTGCAGCAGCAGTTCGTGGCGTTGGCCACCATCGTCCCTGGCCTCAAGAAGGTGCGCCCGATCAATTTCTTTTTTTTCTATCGAAATAAAGTGACTGGGGGCGGACGACATTTCACCTTCCAATCCAAAGCCCATGCAGTGCAAAACTTAGCAAGAATAGAAATATCTTTTTCAGCCCCTGAAATTAGAAAAAAAAAATATTAAATGAGTTAAATGGCTCAAATGGCATGGTAATCAAGAGGTAAATGTACTGCATAGCATTTTTGCGAAGTCAATTTTGAAAGTGGCAATTTTGCGAAGCCCACTCTTCAAAGTGGCAAATGATCAATTTTCTCCCTCCCGTGGTGATGACCAGATTGGGGGCGTGGCTAGGGCTGAAATATAAAAGCTCTAAGCTCGTGGAGCAGCTCGGCTGGAAACAGACTCGGGCTCGTAACGTACTTAATTTGAGCCAAGACTTATTTCCCCCATTCGCTTCATTGGCGAGCTGAGCGGTCCAGCCGGCCAATCTAGAGGAAAATTTGAAGGCTAATGCTTTCGGCCTTAGCCTATTATTGCTTAACCCTACAGAGTAGAGACTGAGGGAGGCATTGAGTTGGGCTCAAATGGGCATAGCCGCAGAGCAGAGGGCAGAGACGTCCATCATGCGGTCTCCTCGACGTCTGTTGCACGATCATCATCCATCCCACTATTTCCTTGTTGCCCACCTCGTCCCCTCCTCGCCATCCATCGTATGGAGCAACAACCGAGCATGGAGTCTCATGCGTGCTGAGGGAAGAAGTCCGCTGTTGACATCGGGGCTTCTCTGTCTACCTTGGCACCGACGGATGACCACGCAACTGGGCAACACCTCCTAAGCTCCCAGGCACCTCCTAAACTTGGTCAACCGATGGCGACTCCAACAGCCTCCGTGAATCTCCAATTTCCACTCCTCTTACTTCAGTGAGCCTAGTTCAAAGATTGTGTTTAATTTGAGGGGCAAGAGTTGCATCAAATTTATGGTTAAAATTAGGGGCAAATTCTATTTCAATTTTAGGAGTGGGTTTAATTGCTGGCTAATGCCTATGCAAGTTCAATTGTTCCTTGTTGTGTTATTGCTACATGCCCACTTCAGTTGTTGCGTTGCTACAAACTCATGTCTTACAAACAAGGGTGTGCTACCTCATATCCGATGAGGCATATACCGAAATGCGTACCCTATCTAAACAAGGCTAAAATGAAAGCTCAAACTAAGCTCAACTTTAGTCCCACCAAGGCAAATGATTCTTGTTTACCTCTTATTGCCACTCCTCTTGAATATGATCAAGATGAAATTTGTAGAATAATTGATAAAATGATACTTGTTCATGAGTATCCTTTAGGATGGTAGAGCATACTTGGTTTAATGTTTTGATGATGTATTTAAATCCAACACATTAGTTCATCGGTAGAAAGACAATAAAAAGTGAATACATCAACATTTATTAATCAGTGAGACAAGCCCTTAGGAAGAGTCATAGAAGTGTCAATCATATAAGTTTAACTTGTGATTTGTGGACATCAAACCAAAACCTTTTCTATATGAGTTTGGTAGCGTATTATATTGATAAAAATTGGGTTATGAAATGCCTTGTGTTGAACTTTATTGAGCTAGATTCTCCACACACTAGGGTTGTTATAGCTCAGGTTGTCTTTGATTATTGCTGAATGGAAGATTGAAGATAAGATTATCACAATCACTCTTGGTAACGATTCCTCAAATGCTTCTTTTGTACATAGTTTAATGGCCAAGCTTGCAGCTAGAGAATCGGCTCATTTCATTGCTAAATATTTTCATGTTTGTTGTTATTCTCACACTATGAATTTGGTAGGCAATGATGGCCTGAAACTATTAACACATTGGATAAGCAAGCTAAGGAAAACAATCAAGTATATAAAGAAGGCTCCATCTCATATGCACAAATTCTTATAAATTTGTAGAACATTTATATTGAAATTTGGTCTTGGATTGAGTCTTGCTCATTTATCTAGATGAAGTGGATAAGAGTTTAGAAAACAGGGCTTTAAATTGCTTGAGTAGTGGAATTTGAATGCACATAGATTTTCAGTAGCGTCAAAGATGGCAAATAATCTATTAACTGTACCAACCAGCATCGTATCTTCATAATCAACTTTTAGTGCAAGGGGTAGAGTCCTATATGACTATCAGAGTTCTCTATGCCTGGCTATGGCTGAGTATTTAGTGTGTGCTTCAATGGCGAAGCTATAAACAAAATCAAATGTGGGCTAAGGTGCTAAGCTAGATTGTCATAAACAAGTACTTTACTCTTGTTCAATTTAAATTCATATATAAATAGAAGAGAAACAATGTAAAATGAGAGAAATACAATGAAAGTATCTCAGTAATAAAAAAACGCACCCCAAAATATATAAATATGCTTCCAATATGTAAAGATCGGTCATTTGCATATCAAAAATAGCAAAACGCATCCCAAAAATATATAAATATGCTTCCAATGAGTAAAGATCGGTCATTTGTATATCAAAAATAGCAAAATTAATTATACAAATAGAAACAAAAGGCGGCCCTTTGATATCTAATCCAAAGGTCATAAATTTGGATGATAATTAGGAAGAAAACATCCGGATGATGTCTAGATTTTAGAGAACAGCGCAAACATAGGCAAACGAAAAATCGAGCTTGTTGACACTACCGAAAACTCTTTTGGTTTGAAAATTTTCGCCTGGCAGCTAAAGCAATTAATTGAATGAAATTTCTTTATTTTGTTCCAAAATCCGGACGAAATGTTGAAACAATATTTAAATTTTGACGAAATTTAATCAAAATTTGAATGAAATTTGAACAAAATTCAAATAGATACAAATTCAGCTAAAATTTGATCGAATTATTCTTCCTTCGAATGGTAACAAAAGGGATGAATTTTCCAAAATTTTGGTAAAATTTCATCAAATTTGTGAACCCTGATTGACACTACAAATTTTACGATCGCTGAGAATTGTGCAACTTGTTGTTCACAGGGTAAACTGCAGGGTGGACAGAAAATAGCAGTAAAGAGGCTCTCGAAGAGTTCCTCACAGGGGTTCCACGAGCTGAAAAATGACCTAGTGCTCGCCGCCAAGCTTACGCACAGGAACCTTGTGCAGCTCCTTGGGGTTTGCTTGGAGGAGCAGGAGAGGCTGCTCGTCTACGAGTACTTGCCAAACAGGAGCCTAGACACCGTCCTTTTTAGTACGTATAGTCCTCTCTGCACACGTCCGGATTGTTCTACCGTGCCTTCTGATGATCTCCTTTGAAGTACCATGTTTACGTGTGTGTGAGACAGATCCAGGGAGACGACGGCGCCATGCACTGGACTGGAGGAAAAGGTACATGATCATTTGTGGGATTGCTCGTGGCCTACTGTATCTCCACGAACAGTCACGCCTAAGGGTCATCCACCGAGACTACGTCTTGTTGGATGAGAATACGAACCCCAAGATATCAGATTTTGGGCTGGCTCGAGCGTTCTGGGGAGACCAATCCAGCGATGTAACCGCTAAGCGACCAGCTGGTACCCTGTAAGTGCCGTACATATGTCGTCGATTGGTACACCTCTTTTTGCAGCGGCGGAGCCAAGTCCCGGTGATCTTGGACGGCTGCTCGGACTCGCCGGTGAGTATCTCTTGACACATCAGCGATTCTCAGGACAGTCAGGAACGGGTGATGAGCCCAGCTAGCAGCGCTTCTTGCTTCGGCCGGCCATCTGTCTGGGCTCCCAAGCTCCGCCCCTTTCTTCTTTAAATAAGCTGTCAATTGTTATGGCATAATGCGTGCATGCATGCAGTGGGTACATGTCACCGGAGTACGCGTATTGTGGGCACGTCTCTGCCAAGTCGGACGTGTTCAGCTTTGGAGTCATAGTGCTAGAGATCGTGACGGGTCGAAGGAACAACAGTCCATGTGAAGATGGCAACACCAAAAACTCGCTGAGCCATGTACGTACGCACCGGCATGACAAAACGAAGAAGCTTCCGCTCCCGATTACTCTTCAGTTACACTTCTTGAAACACGTACGCTTGGTGATGTACATATGCTGATATCCTCTACTGCCCTACGGCAGGTGTGGGAGAAGTGGAGGGCCGGATCAGTAGCAGAGATGGTGGACGGGTCGACATTGGGTGACCAGTACGCTCGTGTCGAGATGCTCAACCGCGTGCAGATCGGGCTCCTGTGCGTTCAGAAGAAACCAGAACGCCGGCCCGACGCGTCGGCGGTCGTGCTGATGCTGGGCAGCCAGTCGACGTCGCTGCAAGCTCCCTCCAGGCCGGCGTTCTACTCTGGATCCACCGGCACCGCCTCGCATGCTATGGTATTACTTAAAGTAACTTTTAGCTTCAGACTAAAAATACAATATAACGATGGTTAGTTTTTCTAAATAATTAAATTAAAAATAAAAATATGTTACTAGTAGTAAGTACGGCACATGCATGAATCTTACCTGGTACATGTGTTCGCGTCATAGTTACATAGTTAGGAAGGGGGAAATGGCGGAATGCATAAGGGGATGGTGAAAATCGCAAGAGAAGTTTCGCGGAAGGCTCCTCGAGCAGACTGACGAGGGGCACACCCTCTAATCCAGTACCAGACCAATTCGAGCCGTGGCCACGTCCTGTTGCATGGCAAAGGAAAACGTTGTGGCAGGCACGCAACGCACTCAATAGATTCGATGCAGCGTTAATGGACGCTTGCCTCCTCCCCCTCCCCCTCCATACCTCCATTGTCGTTACTCATGGTGATGGCGCGCACAACACCTTTCCCCTCCTCGTCCAGTCGTCCTCGTCATGGAGAGCCCCGGCGCCTCCGCGGACAGCAGCAGGCACGACACTTCTTTCGATTCTTTGCTCCAGTGCACCCCGGAGCCGTCGTTCACCAACGGCGGAGCGTTCAGTGCCAACCTCGTGGCGGTCCTCGGTGACCTCCCCTCCGCCGCCGCGCCGACAAGTTTCGCCTCCCTTTGGTCCGGCGGGGCCCGCCGCGGCCTCTGCTTCGGCGACTCCGCTCCGTCCTGCGTCCCGTGCCTGTCCACCGCCGCCAAGAAAGTCATCGACAGCTGCGGCGCCAGTCGGCGAGCCGCCATCTGGAAGGACGGCTGCTTCCTGGCCTACGCCGACACCAACACCTCCTCGGCCAGCGAGGACAGCTCCCGCTCGCGGGTCCAGTCCGGCTATGCCGTCCCGCTCGCCGATCGCTTGGACCTGAAGAAGCTCGCCTTCCTGGCGCAGCCCCTGGCGCCGCGCGCCGCGAACAGCTGGGGGAGGATGATGGCCACCACGGACGCGACTATTCAGGCGAGCAATGCTACTGGGAAGAGCAAGGGGCACGCGCTGGCGCAGTGCATGAGGGACCGCACGGAGGCGGACTGCGGCCGGTGCCTGCGGGACTCGGCGCAAGTAGTGCCGACGTGCTGCTGGGGGATCGACGGTACGCATGCATCTGTGGCCGCGGTGGTCGGCCACAACTGCTATCTGCGCTTCGAGGTTTCCCCTCCATCGCTGCCGTTGGGGAAAAGGATCAGTGAGTTCTCTTCACAGAAATTGAAATCGATGATTAGTTAAGCTTTTCTTTTTAGAAAAATGGGGAAAAAGAACAACTTATGTCATCATCCTAATTAACCGTCTGCCTGATGGTTGCAGGGAACGCGATGAAGGAAAATCGTGTCGTTGTAATCGTTACAGTCGTCATAGTCGTTGTAGCAGCTTTTGTCATCATCCTGATTGAAACACCTCAAAATTCAAACCGTTTGAATTCTTTTTTTAGATTTTGTTTGAATTCTCAATTTCCTTCCCAATTTGGCAATCACCTTGAGGTTGTACCTTCCCCTTTTTGCTACCCATTTTTCCCCACCCGCCAACGCCCCAAGAGAACCCGCCTCCTGCCACGGCTGCTCTGTTCACCTCTCCACGCGGATGCTCGCCCTCGCCCAAAAATACGGCTGTGTCAACCCTGGGCATTCACACCCGCCCGGCCAGAGTTGACGCCAAGGCCCCACCAGTCAGTTCCTTGCCTCCCCTGCCGACGTCACCCCCTCCCCTCACTTAGCACGCCTGGTTGACATGCGCCTTCTCCCACCACAACTCGCTGCCACTCTTGCCCGATGCCTATCCCCATCTTTAACACCCAATTGCCATCACAGAGAGCTTCACACAGCTCCCAATCACTCATCTAAGCCACCCGATTAAACTCTCACTCACCACAACTCCTCCGTCGCTCTCCCCTGAGCTTGATAAACCCTAAACGCAATCCTTCTTCTCCCTCAATTAAACTTCAATTGTTTTCGCTCATAGCATCCCCAGTATGCCTCAAACACATTAGTGAAACCATTTTAGCAAGAGCTTTTTCGTGGAGCTCTACTGCCGAAAACCACCGCCAGCCAAAACACCTCTCCCGTGGACAGCTCGTTTGACATTTCCCCGACCCTAACCAATGCCGCCACCATAAAACCCATACCCCAAAGATGTTTAAATTACTCCCCACCTCATCTGAAGATCGCCTAAGAGGCCTGGAGCCATCATAGAAGCCACCACCTTCTCTCCTGTCGCTGCTGGTCATCACCATCCATCTCCATGCCTCCTAAAACCCAAAAACGAATTCACTGTGTCGAGATGAATCCAACCATACCACTCTTGGATACTAGGGAACCACGTCAGTGCCATTTCACCAGAGTCCGCCGCCCTCTATTTTGCCCCGGAAGAAGATGGCCAAAGGTAGACGAAGGACGGTGTGGCCAAATCCCAGCTGCCTGCGTGTCAGCCATCAAGTGATTGGCTCGCACGCAAGTGGGCCATTGCAGCAGGGCATCACTGGGTTGAGCCGGCTGGCACGCAGGCCATTTTTGAATTTTAAACACCTGCGCGCTGCACTGCTCAATGTGGGCTAGCTTGTCACTGTAGCAAACACTGTTCATTTGAGCCCAAAATACAAAATACTCATTTTGACCGTGCCGACGCCATGAACCCATTTTTAGCCTCCGTTCCACCAATCACAGCTCCAATAAAATCCAAATCAACTCTATTTTTTATTGTATTTTACTCCTTTTTATTTTATTTATTTTTCTATCTTGATTAGTTTCAAGCACGGAACCTTGATTATTTTATGTATTTGCGTTAGTTCCTGAGTATTTCGAGGCTTTCGTCCAAGGCCCAGATCCGAGCATCGAAGTGTATGAGACAGTAGAGTTCATAGAACAGCAAGGCAAATTACAAGTTTTCGATCATATTGAATCCCATGGAATTCAAGTTATTTAATTACAATATTTGTATTGTTGTTATTTACTCAATATTATTTGATTAAAATAAATATTTAAAATGACTTGTAAATAAGTGTGACATGAGATCTAACTTTGTCTCTAACACATTTAATTGTAGGGTATATAAGACTATGTTAGTGTTATCATTAAATATGTAGGCAACATTCATTTAAATCAAGAACAAGTTGTGAGTTGTGAATTTATGTTGTATAGTTTACTATCTCGGTGTCAAAAGAGAAACCGTTCTTCGATCTCAAAAGACCTCTATGATGGTCATTCGTCTCCCAGGCATTTTCCATATGCCTTAGCCCTCTCGCTTAGTTGCTCATTTGGTCTGGTCATCGAATGTACTCATCGAAGACTGTGTGGACACTATCTTAGGTGTCGGTTGCACTCTATTTTCAACGAACATTATTTTCCAAAGAAAGTATAATGCATATATGCATGTATGCCCATACATTTGCGTGAACTAAAACACGACACTAATACTACAATCTGAGCATAATAAATTGAATCACACTAGTGTGCTTCTATACTTAGAATTGATTAATCAGTCATGTTTACAAAACATTGATCATAAAGTGATAATCATCTAAGATTATATTCAAGTGGATATTAGAAATGTCATAACTTTAAGGACATGCTAGACATAAATTAAGAAAACCCTATTCATACTAAAGTTTAGACCAATCCTATAATTACAGGTGAACAATAGTAATATTCATGTAGCATTTTATTTCTCAAGTTGTGTTATCTATACATGTCAAATATTCTATTTTTACTTGTCTTTATTAGCAAAGGAATCCCTAAGGAATTACCACATGGTGGTTTATTAAATTGGATCACCTATGGAAATGTAGTATCACACTTATACACATATCAACCATTCATACATGTCATGGTACTCACATAAGTAAGAAAATGCATTAGAAATCAATGTGAATATGCATATGATGCACACCTTGAGCTTTGTAGATTGGGAAAAGTGAAATTTGGGTTTCCTTGCTTCGCAATATTATTCCCAATCAACCTTTTCAAACTGCAGCAATATTCTCAACTAAGAAACTGGAATAGGAATAGAGAAGAATGGTAAATGTATTAGTGTCGGCTGCAGATCCTAGACACATATAGCGAGCTATACAGATTAGCATGCAACGGGGAGCCAAGTAGGAGGCGGCAGCGCCGGAGGTGCAGAATGGGGGAGTTAAGAAGGGGCGCGGGTGTGTTGAAAAATCTAAGTGTACGTAGGAGTACAGTGAGTTAGGTTTTTGCTCCTGTATATATAGAAGAAATATTATCACAGATGTTGCAACATGGGCAATCATGCTAGTAAAACCGTCTGAAATAACTACGCTGCAGCTTAATACTAACGGATTCTATAGAACCATCTGTGATGAACCATCTAGTATAACCTTCTCTGTAGTAGTGTAATAGAGGAAGAATACCAGCACGCATGATGGAGAGTGGCGAGGGCATTTCTGTACGGCCAGAGGAGGGATTTTCCTTCTGTTTTCTCGAATTTACGTAAAGACCCTTTTTTCCTCACGAAAAGGTCCCTGACAGCTTTTTAACTTTTTTTCCGAAAACACCCTCGAAATTTTGTATATATTTTGTAGGATAACGCCCCGTAGTTTTCTAAATTACGTAATTATAGCAGGGGGATGTGCGCCCTCTCGCTCGGCCACGTCCCCCGCCCGCGCCCGCTGGCCGCCGCGTGGCGGGGGGATTTCTGTACGGCCAGGGGAGGGATTTTCCTTTTGTTTTCTTGAATTTACGTAAAGGTCTTTTTTTCTCGCGAAAAGGTCCCTGACAGCTTTTTAACTTTTTTTCCGAAAACACCCTCGAAATTTTGTATATATTTTGCAGGATAACGCCCCGTAGTTTTCTAAATTACATACGGGTCCTCATTTATTTACGTACAGATCCTCGATTTTTTACGGAAAACCCCTTTGGCTTTTTCAAAAATACACGTGTGCCCTTGATTTTTTTTGAAAAACTCCTCACGAATTCTCGCCTCTTTTACTTCGGTACACGGTGGCTGACGCGGCGTGACGCCGCGTCTATTAGGCTAGTATCTTTTAAACCAAGCAACTAATTCGCAATCTCTTGAGCCAGCGTGTTTATTTTTTACGACAAAATTTTCGAAACAGGACCCATGCCCTTTAGAGCAAGTACAATAGTATAGCCAACTAGTGGCTATAACACTTGTCCATTTCATCTATAGCCTTCAAAAAAATAGTTCATACAATAAGGTAGCTATTACAATAACTATTTGGCCCCACGTGTAAGAGAGTGAAATGCATATTTTTACGTGCTATAGTTAGCTGTAATTTAGTAGCCAGCTTCCTTCTCTCTCTTCCTTTCTCTCTCTGCCACGTAAGATTTTGTTGATATTATATTTGCTATAGCCTGCTGACTAAGCCTTATTGTACCTGCTCTTAGGACGAAATATTCGAAACATGGCCCAACACGTAGGCAACATGTATGGGTCCCACTCCACGGGTGCCGCACCGCCCAGGCAACCACGTCCATGGGTCATTATTTCAGTTGAAACGATCAGCAGCGGGGTGTGCGGTAGGAAATCCGAATCTCCTCTCAAACGTCAACGACTACCACTACGTATACAGTCCGGCGAATACTAGTCAAGTCAACGGTGGAACAAAAGTCCAGTCCCCTCGCATACACTTCCTAGTCCCAACTCAATAATCGAAGTGTCCCGCGTCATTCGCGCACTCCATCTGCTTGGCACCATCACCATGCCGCCGTCTCAGCAGCTCCCGGCGACACCGGAGCTGCCCTTCCTCCTCCTCCTCGTCCTCCTCATCGTGGCAACCCTCGCCACCGCCGATGACGACACGAATCTATTTCCCTGGCTCGACTGCCCCTCGAGGACGTCGCCCTCACCTACCCCCGCGCCGCCAGCCTCCAAGAACGACACTTTCCGAGATAACCTCCTCGCTCTCCTCGACGCCCTCCCCGCGGCCGTCGCCCCGACGGGGTTCGCGTCGATGTCCCGCGGCGCGGGCGGCGACCGCGCGTTCACCCGCGGCCTCTGCGTCGCCGACCTGGCCCCGAGTGACTGCGCCAGGTGCCTCGACACAGCCGTCAAGAACGCCACGGGCAGCTGCAGCTACGGCAGGCGCGCCGGGGTGTGGAACGACCGGTGCCTGCTCAACTACGCGGACACCAACACGTCGAACCCCCACGAGGAGTCCTACAGCACGGTTATCTACGATGAGTCGACGGTCCCGGACCAGGACGGCTACGAGAAGACGTACAACGCGCTGATGAGCACCCTGCCGGCGCGCGCCGCGTACAGCTCCCCGCGGATGTTCGCCACGGGGGAGGCGAGCTACGCGCCGCCGCCTAACGGGACCATGTACGGGCTGGTGCAGTGCATGAGGGACCGCGGCTCGCCGGACTGCGAGCGGTGCCTGCAGGAGGCGGTGAAGCGGATACCGTCCTGCTGCTGGGGGCACCAGGGCGGGTGGGTACTGGCCTACAACTGCTACCTACGGTTTGGCAACGAGTCTTTCTACGATCCGGCGCTCGACGGGCAGCCTCCCGCTGCGCCGGCGCCGTCTGTCCCCGCGGCGTACAGCAGAGACAGGGGCCGTGGTGAGTTAATTTCGTGGGGAAAAAAATCACGCCTCCATTCCCGCAAACATGTGTGCACGCAGCACCGCGGCACAGCCTGCATGAGCCGCGGGCGCCACACCTGCAAAGCACACCGCCGCCCGCTTTATCACTGCCTGTCGTGTCCGCTGCACGCTTAACCGCTGCGAATTGTTGTTGTCAGGAAACAAGGGAACCAGAGATATCCTTGCGACCGCACTCACTCTTGGAATCGCGCTTGCCGTAGCCTTGTCGGTCGTCGGAATTTTTCTGCGGAGAAGGGGCAGAAAAGCACCTCCCACGCCAGGTATGTTGTTTCTGCTAATGGTTGGAGGAAAAAAAACAGATTTACTATTTTTAAGTCTTGTGACAATTGAATTTGTGTAGAAATTGATGTGCCATATGATTAGCTTTTTGTGCGTGTGTGTGCAGTACAACGCACTCTGTCAAACGGTTTTAGCTTCTACTTCTTTTTTTTTATAGACTTTTTTGCCTTTTCCCCATATGATATAACTTTTTCCATTTATTTTCATTTTGTAAATTTAATTATGTAGAAAAAAATTAACAACAACTTCGATGTAATTTCAGTCGTTATAGTGTAAAAAAACCTAAAAGCCTAAACTTATAAGTGCTTGGAGCACTACCTTAATAAATCTATCACAATCCACTCTAGTTATGCACAACTCAGTTGCATCCAGGCGCGCACCCCATTTTGCCACTACAATCGTAGCATATCCATGGCATGTGTTGAAGTCTCCACCCTTTGTGACAGATAACAGTAGCAACGAGGGCGTCACCAGTATTGAGCAGGTGCAGATTGATCTGCAGGTGTTAAAAACTGCAACTTCCAACTTCTCTGAAGAAAACAAGGTGGGACAGGGAGGTTTTGGCGAAGTTTTCAAGGTATCCCTTAATTCCTTGACTACACAGTGGAAACTGGAAAGGCTTATATCAACTGATGCCGTACGTTACGATGACTCAGAGCATTTGTTCCTTCGTAGGGTAAGCTGCAGGATGGACAAGAAATAGCAGTGAAAATGCTTTCAAATGATTCATCGCAGGGGCTCAATGAGCTGAAAAACGAGCTGCTGTTAGCTACGAAGCTTAAGCATAGAAACCTTGTCCAGCTTCTCGGCGTCTGTCTGCAAGAAAAGCTGCTAGTTGTGTACGAATACATGCCTAATAGAAGCCTAGACACCATTCTTTTTGGTACTCCTCTTGACACACATTCAGGTTATGATGTATATTTTAGTATACCGGATGTGTTCTTGTTAACTGAGAAGTGGTGCTTGTGTTTTGTATCATAGATGCAGAGAAACGGCGGCATTTGGATTGGAGGAAAAGGTACATGATCATCTGTGGGGTTGCTCGAGGCCTGCTCTATCTCCATGAAGAGTCTCGTCTAAAGATCATCCATCGAGACCTCAAGCCAAGCAACATTTTGTTGGATGAGGATATGAACCCTAAGATATCAGATTTTGGGCTAGCCAGGGCATTTTGGGGCGACCAATCCAGAGATGTAACTAAACGACCAGCTGGGACCCTGTAAGTATCATAATTATAATTCGTAGGTTACAAGTTACCACCCTCTTTTACAAGGTAATGCAGCTTCTGATACTAATGGATGATTGATTACTAAAATGCAGTGGGTATATGGCCCCAGAGTACGCGTACTGCGGGCATGTCTCCACGAAATCTGACATATTCAGCTTCGGAGTCATAATCCTTGAGATGGTGACCGGGAGAAGGAACAACAGTGCACTTAAAGATGCCAACTCCAAAAATCTACTTGGCTATGTCAGTGCTTGAATGATTAATACACAAGTGATAAGAAGCTTGTGCTTCGAAAACATGCTGGAATGTGCGTAATTGTTCTAAACCCTGCAGGTATGGGAGAAGTGGAGGACGAAATCAGTAGCAGAGATAGCGGACGCATCATTGGGCGACCAGTACCCTCAGATTGAGATGCTCAACTGCATACAGATTGGGCTGCTCTGTGTGCAGAAGAAACCAACGCTCCGGCCCAACACATCGACGGTGGTGCTGATGCTGGACAGCCAGTCGACGTTGCTGCAAGCTCCCTCTAGGCCGGCGTTCGTCACCAGGACGTCTGACGACGCCTGGGAAGGAGCCAGTGGAAGCACGTCCGTCAGTACCCGCAGTTCTATCAACGACAACCTGTCGACAGCCGTTTCTGAAAATGATGTGACGGTCACACAGCTTCAGCCAAGGTAGATAGAGGAGGAACTCAGCTTGACAACCAATTCCTAAATAGCATGTGATGGTGTGAACCGTACATACTGCTACTTCTACTTGTGATGTGCCACAACTCACAGGCTTCTATTCTTAGACAACAGAGGATTTTAGCAAAGCACGATCCTTCACCTTACCTTGCCTCGCCTAAGTAGCATTCTGTTCCATCCTTTTCGATGCAATGCAGGAAGCTGATTGGTCTCCTTGTGATGATAAAGACTGCTACTGCTAGTACATATATAGGAAAATGTTGTTCTACTACGTGCTGCCACGATATTCTCTAGCCCCAATTGCAAGCGTTTGGGCAGTGTGTGAAGGCAAAAGTCCAAACAAAGCTTACAAACTTTCTTTAATAAGGCATTTTGTTTGTCCTGAACCAAGAAAGATGATACGAAACCTCAACCCGTGATGGTTTTGCCCTTTTTTTTTGTCCCAATGGCTCTGCAATGTCCAATTCTAATGTTCATGCCAGTATATGCACAGTGTAACACACTACGTATTTTACTCAAAAGAAAACCCCACTGCGTTTTGTGCTTATTCCGTCATCTCACAGAAAACTGAAATTTTTACTTCTGACGCTGCTTCTATGATTCTATCATATGGAGAGAATGTTCATAATTGGAGCAACCAGCTACACTTACCTACAGATCATACTAACTGGAGGAAACAACTACACTTATCTGCGGCCTGCAGGCTGAAGACCATGGCTTGGAGCCTTGGAGCTTGCACAGCGCGGAAGGAAAAGAACGTGGCATTTCGTCGAGCATTTGGCGTGCGGCGTTGATCCGGCCGTTCTGGCTGGCACAGCGCCTCGACCAGCACATAGTAGTAGCAACCTTGTAGGCTGTAGCGGTCCTTCCTCATGTTTCCGTACGTAGGAACCACCCGCGACCCTGTTCTCTCGAAGCCTGGACGTGCCCGCGCCCAGCCGCGGGCTAGAAACCCGCGCGGCACTGGATAAACCGATGAACCATCGGCTAACTCTAGCGGCGGCACGCGCGGCTCAACACTACCGCACCGGCCGCCGATATAACAACCCCATACCTTAGGCTTTTCACGTTGCAATTACCATTAGTCAGCTACTCGCCAACTGCCACACGCCAGTACACTACCACACGCAAGCGGTGCATCCAAGAAACATGAGCACAGGTTTTATGGTACTTCCTCTATCCATATAAATGTAGGTCACCTTATGCTATTCCTTGATGAGTCTCATTGACCCAGTTGTATGGTCAGGTCTGCACGCCTACCCGTGATGCACACTGCCAAACCTTGTTTGCACGGTTTCGTTGAACAAACGATTCCATGCTTGTACATGTCGCAATACGAAATCCCAAAGCGAGCTCCAGTCGGAGGATTTGTGTGGTCGGTAAGAAGAATCTTAAGGCCCAACAGGGTGACAACTTGACACAAATTGGCTGCCAGTGTTGGCCAATCCAAATCAGTAGATGATAGCTTCGTGACGAATTGGCAAACGCCAGCTACACGCTTTCACCATACATGAGAAACTCCAAAACAGGTTACACAAATATTGTACGGGCTGACAAATACAGGGAAACATGGAGGGAAAACTTAGCACTCTCCCACGGTCCCACACAATTTCACGTTCGCTGAATTGCGAATGCAAACACAAAGAAATTCTGACGAGAAATGCACCATCACATGTGGCCTGCGGCTGAGAATAATTCGGTACAGTAACAGAACAAATGGTAATTTGTATGATCTTTTTTTGGTTCCGTTGCCCTTGGCAAATCAGCGCTATATTCTCAACAGGTCATCGGTACATGAATATAACAAATGTATAACATGTAGACAAGAATTTATCTAGGTGGAAACTGAGCCCAGGGTCAATACAGAATTACTCACGGAATTACTGACTAATCGCCATTGTGTTCCCGATGCCATATCTCGTTCCATCAAGTGATGCGGCTCAAGATATGTAATAATGTGGTTTCTCTCCATGGGCTCTTCTAATTTTGTATCTTTCAGGTCTGTAACTTCACCAAGCAATGCGGATACAGCATCAGCTAAGTACTGGAGGGAACTAATGTGACATGCGCCTACTTATTTGCCATAGACGAGTCCATAACACTGCATGACTTGTCCATGAACTGCAAAGCGAATACAGAAATGAAGAAGATTACTATTTGGTTGAGAAGCATTTAGAAAACAAAATGATAGATCATAAATTTGTATGTGGCTTCTGAAGCTAGGCTATAATAATGAGGAAAAAATAAAGATTTGGTCTTTAACGAACCGCAAAGAGAAGCTACCATTCTATTGGCACAGCAGAAGCAAACTTACAACCCATCAGAGGGAACTCACTACCAACAATATTCTAAGACTGCAACAACCTCGTAAGGTTTGAACTGGCTCGGAACATAAAACCATATATTATCTAAGCATTCCAACACTGGAGAGTTATTAATGAAACTGCCCATGCATCATCTAAATGTGATCAGCATAAGCTTCGCCTCCAACTTCAGAGATGCCTCATATTCAGCTGATCAGCTCCAAGAAACAAAGAGTGATACACAGCAACCTCTAATAGTTGAAGAGTCCTAAACCATAGACCCAAGAAGCACTAAATGTGAAAAAATTGGCAACTTGACCATTTGTTTTGTTTAAATCATCATGCTCAAAAACATGCGTATGGTCTTGCCTCAAAGACTAAATTCAGCATGGCGCAGGATTATGGTTGACTGAACCTGCTCTGCCTGAAAGGTTCAATGGTCAGAATGTCTACACTCAAACACCAGCACCTTTCTTTTAAAGATACAGCTCGGACATTTAACATTGGATCCACCGATTCAGCATCTAGAGCCACTGAGTAATCTTAACAGCAGGTTAACATATCATGTTGATTTCTTTTTTATTTCAATTCTTTAGAGAAAAGTTCGCCAAAACATCACTCAGGCTGTCAGGCATGCATAACATATGAAGAACCTAAAGGAAACCACCGAATGGTCATCAAATCACATTGATCTTCTAAAAAAAGACAAAATGGAAGAATTAGCAAAGAGACAAATCCGCTGGATACATGTTTTTCTAACCATACTCAATAGCTTATAGCTGACATAAGAGGCTGTTGCACCCCCATATCGTTGTTGCACCCCACTCTGTTTGAACTACATGGGTCCAAGAAAAACACCAGTGATGCAAAGCAACTTCATGATACTATCAATGTTTAAAGTGCAACTATTTAGGGAAGAACTCGTTCCAGTACTGCTACCGCTTTGAGTGCGAGAAGGAAGCCTGATGAAGAAGATTACTCGTCTAGGAAAACCTGATCTGGTAGGGAAGACAGACCTTAGATGGCGAGGCTACTGACAATTGGTATTGGCTTCAGTGTCAGCAAAGTAAGGGGGTCAGGAATCAGGAATGAGCGCAGCACTGACGCTCTTTATTTTGTAGGGAGCAGAGTAACCAAGCCCACCCCCACCGCGCTTACGGCTCTATACCCCAAACCAACTTTCTCTGGCCCTGGGTCCTCCTGCATCTCTTCCTCGGTTATGTAACATGCTTTCATGACTTGAACAACGTTTACAGATAATCTGCTACCAAGACCAAGTGACAACTACACATCCTACTTATCTTTCTCATGAGCACATTGCAAACAAGTTTGAAGATGGCTACAGATTTGTGATCAGTTGCTAGGTCATGTTGCAAATTAAGTTACATTAACACAGATTGGAGTTTGATTACAGATTTCAATAACGCAAACAAATAGCGTAGATATAACACAACAACAGAAGGAAAGTCTCAGATAATGTAGTACCTTCTTCATGGAATGTAATTCCCGTCCAAATGGTTCCAAGAACTTCAAATCTAGATCAAGGGGCCAAACCTACATAGAATAACAAAATGGTAAATCTCATAATTAACAAAATGGCTTCAATTGCACATAATCTACAATATTTCATAGTAGTCATATTAATTGGTTGACATTTTCTTTCACAATAGGTGACAAACTATGTTGGCATTTTAGTTATCCAAACTATTAGCACCTTACAGAAATAGTGAGCACGCACAGACTACAAGGTATACATGCACAAAAGCAAAGCACTACATGTGTAAATGGAAACACTTGACAGGTACTCTATTCACAAGCTTCGAGAAATTTAAGAAATGTAGAACTTGCCAACTAAAAGGGAAAAAATGGAAAAGGTTGCGACCTTTATATGTACAAAGTAAATAATGACACAGTATAAGTATACGACCCTGCTGGGGTTAACAATACATTTTCTTGCTGGATTCCGAACAAAACAACAACAACACTGTAAAACTGCACCTTTCCAAGCACCAAGCAAAACAGGGAAACAAGGCTGATCCTTGATTTACTACTTAATAGAATAACAACCTTTGACAGTGAATACTATAAAGAAGAGCATGAAATGAGCTATAGTATCAGACCCATGATCAACTTATGATAAACCTATACAACACAATATGCACATAGAGAATGATCTCAAACCATTCCCAGTGGCCTAATTCTATGAATATTTTGTGATAATAAAGTCTGCTTCTCTTTCTTGTAATTTGTAATTTTGTATCACTACGAAACCGACAAAACCGACCAACACAACCTGCCGAATAGCAAGCATAGCACAAACAACAATTAACGACCAAATCAATTACCAACCACAACCACCGAACTATCCAACCATGGCGCAGAATTGAGCGAAATTATCCAATCACGACGCAGAATTGAGCGGAACCAGACGCACGCCCCTCACAAAACATCCTTCGCACCATCCAATAACTACTAGCTACGTCAGTCACACATGCGTAGCGACCGGATTACAAAAATACTGCGAGCAAGAGATGGATTTGTACCTTGAGCCCCAGCAGCCGTAGCGGCGCCTGCTGCCCAGGCACGATGCACTCCGGCCCGGCCGCCTCCGCCACCGCCTCCATGGCCAGACCCTCCCCTATCGGATCCGGATGCTGCAGAGCAGGCTAAGAATTAGGCATCCCTCACCTAACCAGACCAAACCAACCCGAAATTGAACCAAGCCGGGCCGGGACGTACCTTCATGACGGCGAGAGCGTAGGCGGATGAGTCGTCCTGCGCAACGCGGAGGACAGGGGCGTGGTGTATGCGCGGGACGGGGCGGATTCCGGCGGAGCCGGTGGCCGCGGCGCGCCAGGGCGCGTCGTCGCCGGCGAGGAGCGGCCGCTTGGTAGCAGCGGGGGAGACGGACGAGGCCGCGGCGGTGGTGGATGCGGCGGGGAGGGCGGCAGGCGAGGACGTGGTGGTGGTGAGGGAAGCCATCGGGGAGGAAGCGGGGGCTCTTCCGGAGAGGATAAGGCGAGGAGGAGGAGGAGTCCCGTTTCCGTTTGCGTGTTGGCTCGCGTGTGGGGAGGGCGAGGCGAGGGAGCGGAAAGCCGGAGGGAGCATTTTATCAAGGAACGCGGGGGTTGGGGAACGTTCGGTCGGCCCGAGCCGACGCGGCGCGTGTGGGTCTGGCTTTCTGGGAAGGGACGGGGTCACGGGGATTTGGTGCGGTGTTGGGTCGATGACGTGTGGGGCCGCGGTTGTGTCGGGAACTCGGTACCCGTCTCGTGGAAGAGTTCGAGTTGGCTTTGGGCGGCTGGTGAGGGATGGATGGCCTGCCAAGCTGTTCGTTTGTCCAGAAAGAATGGTCAAAGTGTTGGTGCTGGTTTGATTTTAATCCGAAAGGAAACTAGGCGGTAGTTCAAGTTTTACCGGTAGAAGCAGGAATGTGGGTTTTGCCCTATACTAGCAAGAGATCCGTGTATTGCAAGGAAAATCAATAAAAGATGATAACTAAGCTAATACCCAATTGGCAGATCCAGAACAAATGTAATTGATCCGTAATCAGATTGAAAATTCATCTCTGTGAAGCAAAAATGCCTAAGAAACTGACGCTTGCTTAAAGTTAAATGTGAACTAGTTACTTTATGTAGCTAAACATTGCTAGCTTCACAACATTTAGAGGCTTGTCAAAGTTGTTAGTTAGTACTTAATCCTTGTGAGACAAATGAATTATGGGAATATAACACGAGGATCACACTGCCGCATGGCGCATGCACAGGTCCTTGGCACTGTCTTCTATACATGCACGCATTCGATTGGCGTGAGGGATGGTAGGTGCATGCCTGCATCTGCATGGTGAAGAATATGTTGCTGCACCGTCTCTGTTGCTTTCCTTTTTGAATGGTTAGGATCTCCCTGCCTTGTATGATAGTTTCGAATGCATTTGATCGGTAAGCTCTCTTGTATGACTCACCCTACTGTCCTGGAATTACCTAGCTAGCTATCACCTTTGAGCTTCCTGACCTTGTCCAGGAATGCTTGCCGAACAGGGAACGGGTTCCCTCCTGAACACCTTTCCGTGGCGCCACCCTCTCGCGAAGCACCTCGCGCGGCAATTGCCCTAACGCAACCCCAAAAAGTCCTTAGTCGTCGTCCTGATCTAGGTCTTCCTCGGCGTCCCTAGAGCACCATCGTCCTTCACAGCAGCATTCACCCCCGAGCATATCCATCTTACCCGACCTCACCTACTCCTCCCTCCTCAGCCGCATCCGCTCCCTCCTCTCATCCCGCTTCCCTCTCGGGCCATCCGGGTCAGCCCCAATGCCGAACTGGGAGCCTTTCTAGGAGCTACTAGTGCTAGTGCTTTGCCTACGGATTCCCTTTCTTAGGATGCGGCCGCCGTAGGAGGTGCCGAGGAGGCAGAAGTCAAGGCAGACCCACCCCTCCTCGTTAGAAAGGTCCCAGCCAAAGCGGTCGGCCATCTCCTAGAGGGGCCCATCTTCCCCGTCATCGTCGCCATAGGCATAATCGTAGTTGGCATCGCCGTAGAGGAAGCAGTGCATGTGCTCCCACTCGAGGCGATCGAGGTAGACGGGGGTCGTCAAGGACGTCACGTGTGAGACACTCCCAAGGAGCGATGTCCCTGTAGTCGAACTCAGCGATGACCCAGCGGAGGTAGGATGGCGGGAGCGTGCCCAACATCTGGCCCTTGTACTTACCAAAGTCGGTCACATGGTCCCTCATCGGGCGTGAGGACTCTCCCAGCGAGGGGGTGGCGAGGCAACGGCTCTACAGCAGCGGGCGAAGCCTGGAGGTTTGGGCAGCATGGTGATGGGGCAGCCGCGGTAGTGGGAGCTATAAGGGAGGCGGAGGAGGAGAGGCACCACTCTAGGTGAGGATTTTGGCGGCCCCTATGAGGAAAGGCATGCTCTTGCGGTGGTGAGCAAAAGGGTTGTTAAGTTAGTAATCTTATTTAGTTATATTTGAGTCAGTTTTGCCATGTACGTATACGAGTTGAAGTCGTATCTGAGTCCGGAGTAGTCATCAATCCGTATACGAGCAGGAGTCAATGTCTTTAGTCATCGACTAGTATATAAGTAGAGGCAGCTGTGTAATGTGAGCAATGTAAGAAGCAAGCAGGAGATGAGAAATAAAGAGAACAGAGGGCAGGTGCTCCAGACAAAGCAATTCGCATGAGTCTTGGCTGTTTCAAGTGCACATAACATAAAGCCATCAAGGAGCAGCGGCTCCATCGCGCAAGGCATCTGCACGAACCACAGGAAGCACAGGAGGAGTCACATCGAGGAGTAGGGATCAACAAAAGTTCCTGGATGACACGACGATAGAGATTGATCTAAAAAAGTTGCAACAATTGGTATCAGAGCTTGTTGATCTTGGTGCTACTGAAGAACATAGGAGATGTGTTTCAAGTGCCCGGAGTGGGTTGATCTCTCTCCAATACCCTCTCCTGACGACCAACAATTATCCGATGTGGGCAATGAAGATGAAGTCAAACATGTGCGCCCAGGGAGTTTGGGATGCAGTCAATCCGAATTGGAAGGACAATGAGGTGGACAACAAGGTGGATCAGGCGGCTTTGGTTACCATCTACCAAGCAGTGCCAGATTCAATGATGCATTAGCTCATCGACAAGAAGATGACACAGGAAGCATGAGAGACGCTTCAGACAATGCGCGAGAGCGTTGATCGTGTGAAGGAGGTGCGGCTCCAAAATTTGCGAAGCAAGTTCAAGAATTAAAGATGGGAGAGACCTAGTCAGTGGACAAGTTTGCTAGCAGCCGACTTCATTGTGATCAAGAAGAAACAACGCAGGGGAGTGCATGTAAAAGGAAGAAGTGGAAGCAAGAGAAAAGATCGGCGTGATCAAGACGGAGAAACAAGATTAAGGATGTGATTGTTAAGTTAGTAATACTGTTTAGTTGTATTCGAGTCGGTTTTGCCGTGTACGTATACGAGTTGAGGTCGTATTTGAGTCTGGAGTAGTCACCAGTCCGTATACGAGCAGGAGTCAATGTCTTTAGTCATTGAGTACTATATAAGTGGAGGCAGCTATGTAACATGAGCAATGTAAGAAGCAAGCAAGAGATGAGAAATAAAGAGAATGGAGGGCAGGTGCTCCAGAGAAAACAATTCGCATGAGTTTTGGCTGTTTTGAGTGCACATCACGTAAAGCCATCAGGGAGCAGCGGCTCCATGGCGCAAGGCATCTGTGCGAAATGTAGGAAGCATGGGAGGAATCACATCGAGGAATAGGGATCATCAGAAGTTCCTGGATGACGTGACAATAGAGATTGATCCGAAAAAAGTTGCAACAATCATTGTGGAGCCGTGTGTGGCGACGAGCAAGAGCATCATGGAGACAAGTGCGGCGGCTGGCGAGCAACGAGTTTTTTGGTGGGGAGGTGCCGCCGCATTACTCTTGTGTGGGGGAGATATTTGGGGTGGACACGTTTTTTCCTAGCACGTGAGCTTTTTCTATATCTACTCACATATGTCCTAACAAGATAATCTTGTTAGTGATTCGAGTTAAAACTACTTATATCATGATTTTGAATTTCTTACTCAATAATATAAAAATCAATAGAAGAACAAGGGAACACAAGAAGAGATTAAAGAGTTGATCTATTACTAGTAGAGTAGATGATTCATAAGTAAATGGATGATTACAAGGTACTTCCAAAGCACCATCCTTAGTTAAGTTTTATCACATAGCCTTAAGGAGGGAGAGAGGAAACTACTAAAGACTTAACAAAAAACCAGAACCCTAGCTCTCCCCTTTCCTCCCTCATATAACCTGTGCCTCTTAGTCAGCCTCGACTAGCTATACAAGACTTGACTAGCTATACCATTAGAGGTAGATCCGCTTAGCCATCTGTCAGACCCAGATTTTATAATCCGGAATCTACTGTGTTTAGCTGCACTATTCCCTGGATCAGTAGATAGTGCACACAGTTACAGTAATGGACATCAAATTACATATCATGCGGAAGCATAATTAAAATAATAAACTTACTCATGGGCCGATTAGGCGAAATTCAAAAAGTTGCAAAGAATGAAGAACGAAGCACACAGGTGGGACCTTCAGGACATGCCCACAGGCAGCCAACTGGAGGTTCGCGACCTAATTCTTGCCATCTCCATCTTCTTCACCATCTTGCCAGTCGTAATGCTGAGGCGTAATGATTTGAATCTTGATTCTGAATTTTGTCGCAAAAGCGAGTATGAGCACTCCGACCCCGTGCTCAGCGAACCAACACACAGAATGCAATATTTAACATGTATGGCTAACCAAAGGATGGCTTGGGTTTATTTTATTTTGCGAAGAGTGCTTTTGAATACAATTATATAAAAATTCCTAAGACATAGCATTTTGAACACAAGTATATGTTACGAGCGAATGCAATATTAACAGTGATTCAGATTCCATCCACCGTTACATGGCATCTGCACCATATAGCAATTCTTCAGCGTTATAGCCGCTTACATTACCACTGGGACGACACCCAGGACAGTTCCAAACCAGGGCAGTCCTTCGTCCTTCCACTTTTCCATTCCCACCCACAAAGCATTTTGAAATAGAACTATATCTAGTTAAGTTCCCATGTCCGCCCTTGACCGTGGGCACGACTATTCGAATAGTTTTGACTCTGCAGAGTTTATACACTTTCACCACAAGAGACAATCAACTCGTTGCCCCACATGATGCCTTAGACATGTGGTTGAGCAGACCATCACAGTGACTTTTTAAAATACCTCGCCCCTTCCATCATTTCACCCTATGGGTCGTTCCCACTTGCGGTGGGTCCCATACGTTGTGCGGGATGTCCTCCTTCTGAACGTCTAGCAGCTGGCTCCCCACCCCTGCTAGCCCGCCACAGCAGAACTTCACCCTACCCGGGTGTCCCATTCAAGCCGTCTCACAGACTGCCGCTTGCACTATCCCACACCTCCTCCTGAAAGGATGACTTTCATGGTCTGGTAAATCTACTAAGCCAAGTTGTACTTTACAGACTTGTGGTTGTACTGTTTTACACAGGAGGTCATGACAAGATTCAGTCCTTAGTTGTATCTGGGCGGTCTAGCACTAACCACTTTGTGCTTCCACTGCACCACACTCTCACACCATCGACCCAATCCGCCCAGATATTTAAGCAAGTTGGGGATTTTGAGAGCATGAAATAATCCTGTCAAAATATACCAGTCATTCCCACCATGACTGTCCAAACCAGTTTCTCATGATTAAAAATGACAATGATGTTTGGGGCATTTCAGCGCCCCGAGTATCTATGCAAGACTAAGCATAGCATATCACTAGGGACTTATTTTCAAAAGTTACCATTATATTTTTGCTAGAGCGACAAGGTTCACACATTCGAATATTCCAAAGGAGGGTAATATTATTCAAGGTAAACGATGGACATATATCTAGAATCTTAAATTATCATGTATTTGCATATAAAGTAACAAAGATGCAATTTGATAATTTAAACAAAAATAGTTTGCGAAAATGTAGGTTCAACATGATCAAAGTATTGACTCGCTTAGCGCGGTTTATCATGGTCTTGAGCTCACGCAATGCTTTCTCTTGAGCTTCGGATCTTTTCTTCGCTTCGCTCTTGATCTCGCTTGATCCGTGGAATCTTCGAACTTCAGTTTCTAATTACGCGACAAACGACTGAATCCAAAAAGAAAGTAAATAACTTAAAAGATCCAAATAAATCGGAATAAACTCAATTTAGTTTTATTATTAGTTAATGGGTGATTTGGGTAATTTGAGGCATGGCC
Organism: Dendrocalamus sinicus; assembly: GCA_036346575.1. Lineage (NCBI taxonomy): Eukaryota > Viridiplantae > Streptophyta > Magnoliopsida > Poales > Poaceae > Dendrocalamus > Dendrocalamus sinicus. The sequence continues at coordinate 16,856,425 of CM070643.1, read as the reverse complement.
GGTGGTAGAAAATGACAACTCGATCTTAACAGTTTCTTTTTATTATTTTTATATTTATCAAGGAAGTTCCATGAGTTAGGATGGACCCATGAGTAGGTATCATTTTGTCGAGTGTTACTTTTAAGGGCATTTTGGCTTACCGAATAAATTTTAGAGTCTAGGTTTATATCATTTTATGGAGTGACCTTTTTATGTAGCCTTGTTTTCACTAAACCTATTTCAACTCGAATTAGGATTTAGCTGTATGGGCCATACATTGTCATTTCGTGCTCATCATTTAAGGGTTCATGATTAGCAGTATTTTTATGATAATGTCTACTTGTATGCCTTTTTAATAGAGCCTACCATAAACGCAAGAATTATACTATTATATTCACTAGTAGGCTTGCATACATGCCATTCACATATCTCTAGCACTTTTACGTATGTATATCTATATATATATATGTGTGTGTGTGTGTGTGTGTGTGTGTGGGTATACATATTTTCATAGAAAGTCTCTGTATTCTAATTGTTATTAGCTCTAATTAAAATTTATTTATCTGACAAAGTTATAGTCCAATGTTTGGTAATTAGCAAAACCTACCACTAGAGTTCATTCAATGGTAACTTTTTAAATGTTAGACATAAATCTAAGTTTTGATTATGGGTAAACTCTATTAAATTTGGATAAAAAGAGAACATCAAATCAACAAAATATCACCACAAATTCAAATGAACTCTAAAAATTATGATTTCAGTTCCACTGGATAGATTTTGAATTTAGATGAATTTAAAAATTTGTCTCACTCAATTTGGAGTTAAAATGAGAAAGTTACGCTCCTTTGAATATTTCAGTTTAGTTAATTCCAAAAATGATTAAATTTCTGACAGTGGGTCCCACATGTCATTTTCTTTTTCTTTTAATTCCTTTCTTGTTGTGCCACACAAGTGGGTCGATTTCGATTCAGTGGGTCCACTGTCGGTGGGGTCTGTGTAGTGTCATCGACCGTGGGGCCCAGTCGATGGGCGCTCTGGTTATCTTGGCCGACAGTGGGGCCAGTGTCGTGGGAAATTTTAAAAGAAATGATCGACCGCAACGCGCGGAGCGGGGCTCAACGCAGCAGCGCGGCGAGGAGGAAGAACGAGCGGCGGTAACCAAGTGGTCTGGGGAGGTTTTGCCTACCCAGTAAGGGTAGCTAACCCTTTTGAGGTAGCTCGCGGAGGGGGCCGGGCAGAGGAGGAAGAAGACGGCGGCGCCGACGGCAAGCGGTGGCCGGAGAGGTCCGGGGGCTTCGTGATATATAATGTCGGGGTCACGGGGATGCTGGTGGTAGTGGCGCGGGGTGAGGCGCGCGAGGGTAGGCCGGCGTGCGGTGGCGGCGCTCGGGAAGTGGTCGACGCCGCGCCAGTAGAGACCACCGGAGGTGTGGGAAGGCGGGAATGTGTTGGCGACTCCTGAGATGGTTCCAGAGCGAGAATTGAGCTCCGGTGGTCGGGTTTGGTGATCGGCAATCGCCGAGTGGGAAGACGAGGCGCCGGCGGGAAATTGGGGCTCTGATTCCATTGCAGCAAGGAAGGGGAAGGGAGCAATGCGATGCCGCAGCAGCTTCCAGCGGGGTTTTATAGCCGGGAAGAGGCGCGTGGCGTGCGACGGCGGCGGCGCCACTGCTCACGCCGGCGGGGGGGGGGGAGGTGAACAAATCTCCTCCGAGATTTTGTGGGGGAGAGAGAACGGGATACTTTGAATCTTGCCGTGGGGTGTGAGAGAGTGAGGAAGGGATTAGCTGCGGCCACTGCGAGAGAGCAAGCGCGAAGGGAGGAGCGGCATTGCGGGCGCGTGGAGGAAGAAGAAGCCGGGGGGAGGAAGAAGGAGAGAGCGCGAGCGGGGGGACCACCGGCCAGCGGGGAAAACCGCCTGGCGCGTGGGGCTCGCGCAGCTGCGATGGCGTGGGCGCGGGCCACGCGCAGGCGCGGCGAGACAACATGGTCATGCGGCCACGCAGCGGAGGAGAGATGCGGTCGGGGCACGGGCCCGCGTTGCAGAGGCAGAGCGGCGCGAGCGGTGGATGGGCGCGGGTGGGCGATGTGTCGCGCATCGGGGCCAGCCAGGTGGCGGCCCGAGAGGAGGAGGATTTTTTTTCACTTCTTTATTTTTAAGGATTTTCATAAATATCCGGTTAATTGAATAAACCTCAGAAAAATATGAAACTAATTCCAAAAATTCCAGAAAAATTCACAGAAGTTCATGAGAACATTCTGGACTTATGAAAGTATTTTCAACTATTGTTGGTATTTAATTTATTTGCTTCCCTTGTTATCTTTTGGATCATCTTTTCAGATTCGTCTTTTAATTTTTAATTCTCTATTATTTAAACATGTTTGTTCCTTTCTTGAGACTTTTATTTTTACCAATTTCCAGAAAAACACCACAAAATCCAAATTCAAACAAAATATATTACCAATATAATGGAAAAAGCTTTACATTTTCAAATTCAAAATTTTGGGATGTTACACCATCCCGGCTCACCTTCACCTAAACCACTTTTCTTTGTGCCTTCTTGTGTCATGATTTTGTCTAAGACTCAACCCGTTATTTGGTAAACTGCCAAAATACCCCCAGACGAAGCTCTCGGGCACCTTCTCTTGACCCCGTCTTCATCTTCACATCAAAACATCTCTGCATACTTTGACACATAGCCCATGGCGCCCAATGACTCTGCCGTCAAACTTCATGTATTCGGTCTCCCTCAGATCGTCTCTATTTGTACTGGCCCAAATCATTTGGCACGTCATATGCACCAACTCACATGTTCATGATCCTCGTCTTTCATGTGCTTCCTACTTTAGCCACGTAGCTTCACCCGAACTTATGCGACCATACGGACCTCAGCCCTCCCGCTTAGTTTTAGTCACTTGCTATCGACCGCTAATGTTTTTCAAGCCACCTGCATATCTAAAGACCAAGCAATCATTTCACGCACATGTTTTATTGGCTCGTGTTAATCAAAATAATGCACCATACAATACAACACAATTAATCAATGGCTCCCATGCCGTGCACACACTCAAACCTCTTAAGACTACCTCTCACTATTCTCTAGCCGCAACTACCGGTCTGATCGCCCTCTCCATGGCGGTCGAACCGCCCACCGGTTAGACTGCCAACAAGTGACCGGTCTGACTAGCCTAAACCGACTTAAAACCCTCCCCGATAATAGGACACTGGTGTGACCACATCTCCAATGTCGATCACCCCGCCCAACTCAACTCCAGACCGATCACCAACCAACGCCCAGTAAAACCACTTCTCACTGGTTAGACCGCCGCCTCCCAAAGAGAACCAAAAAGACCCAACTCAAAATCACGATTGTTCAACCGCAAAAGCCAGGCGGTATGACTTGTCCGCATACCAATCAAATCGATTACACTGACGTCAATACTAAATTTTGCCAATATGGAGTCTTTTAGGCCCCCTTTCAAACAACGATGGCTTTTGGCTTCTTGGAGCGTGTTAGCTTTTTAACGCATCCTTTTTTCTTTGCATTATCCGTGAAGATATAATGATGTTTTTTTTTTCTATTTTTCTTATTTTTTCTATTTTTTTAGTTAAATATATTAAAAAGTTAACAAGCGCTACAGTGCTATTTCCAATAAAAGACGAAAACCACCGCGCTTTTGGAACGGGACCTTAGCCTCTGCCTGCACATGCTGTATGCCATTCGCAATTAGCAACTCTAACCCACCGTTGCAAATCAGACTCGCTTGGGCCATTAACCAAAACCTGAAACAAACTCTCATCCAACCAACGGTGCCCACCTCACCCACTGACAAGCCGCCCCCCAACTCGTCAAACCCATATCGCTCCCAGCACCAGGTCCACTATTTCTCACTGACCTTACGGCCCACTCCTGACGCACCACCGGTCCACCAACACCCTCCCCGCCTCCCAGTCCCACACTTCTAAGGGTGCCTTTGGTTGAGCTTTTGGGAGCTACTTTTGCTTCCAAAAAGTCAAAAGCCAACCAAAGAGGTGGAAACCAGTTGTTTTTTCGAAGCGACTACTTTTAGGTAGTCTGATTTGAAAGCACCTTGAACCTCGCTTTTGGCTTTTAGCTCTGCTTTTGAAATGGTGAAAATAGAGAGTCATTTCACGCTTATTTCAAAGAAAATAGAGATAGAAGGTAAGTTTTATACTTGTTTGAACCAAACAGCTTACACTTTTCCACAACCCACAACCTCACAAGAGCACTTTTCCACACCTTGCACTTTCACAAATGCCTTTTCGTGCCACAGCTCAACCAAACACAACCTAAACCAACGTGCATCTCCTAGTAGTTGCCTTTCTCCCACCCTTCCCGATCCCCTCCTGGATCTCGCCGTGCGTTCGAAGGCAAGCGCGGCCGCGATGCCCGCCGCGGCCGCCTCCGGCGGCGGCGTGGCCGACGCCGAGGAGCTGTTCCGCACTAAGCGCATCCCGGAGATCCGCGCGGCGGAGGGCGCCACCCGCCGCGAGATCTCCGCCAAGGAGGAGGAGCTCCGGCAGCTCGTTGGCCGCAGCTACCGCGACCTCCTCGACTCCGCAGACTCCATCCTTCTCATCAAGCAGTCCTCCGACTCCATCTCCGACAACCTCTCCCACATCTCCGATTCCCTCTCGTCGCTCTCCCCACCCCACGAGGCTCCCGCCGCCGCGCCTTCCCCGTACGGGGGCCGTGCGCGGCTATACGCGGCCGCAGCGCGCGCCAAGTACCTGGTCGACACGCCCGAGCACATCTGGGGGCGGCTCGACGAGGGGCTGCTCCTGGAGGCCGCGGGGCGGTACACGCGATCGCAGATCGTGCACCGCCTGCTCTCTCGCGACGCCGTGGCGGCCGCGCGGTTCCCGCTGCTCGCACACCAGGCGCAGCTAGTGGAGGCATTCCGGCCCCAGATCGCGCAGCGCGCGCGCGAACGCCTCGCCGACCGCCGCCTCCCAATCGCGGCCCACGCCGACGCGCTCGGGGCCATGGCCGCAATCGATGCGCCGTCGCTCACCCCGTCCCAGGCGCTCCTCCTCTTCCTCTCCTGCCGCCGCGCCTGGATCTCCCAAGCCCTAACCGCGCTCGCCTCGGATCTGTCCTCCTACACGTACGTGCTGTGCGATGTCGCGAGGATAGTGCGGGTCACGCTGGGCCACGTCGGGCAGTTATTTATTCATGCGCTCAATGACTTGCCGCTGTTCCACAAGACGGTGCTGGAGACGCCGCCCCCTGCACAGCTGTTCGGTGGCATTTCAGACCCTGATGAGGAGGCACGGTTGTGGAAAAAACACTGGGATCAGCTTGAGGCCACCATGGTGCTACTTGAACCGGATGCTGTGGCACGGACCTGTACAGATTGGCTTAAGGGATGTTGTGATGAGATTTTTGGTGTGATTGCTGGGGGGCAAAGGCTAGTTGATGCCATTGGGAGCGGAGAGGGGCTTGGATTGCTGCAAAGGCTCATGCGTGAGGCACTAGATGGGAGGGAAGGACTGGAAGGGACTTTGGAGCAGTGGCTGAAGAGTGTGTTTGGATCGGAGATTGAATCACCATGGGATCAGATCCGTGGGCTGATCTTGAAGGAAGGGAAGGATATTTTTGAGGATTGGATGGAGGAAGCATTTGTGCGACGGATGAAGGACATTGTGCATTCAGAATTTGATAACTTGGGCAGTAGTGTTAATGTGAGGGAATCGATTGAGGCTATTGGCGGCGCTAATGCTGATCTCAAGGATGCTGGTGATTTCCTGGTGTATATGCGGAAAGCTTCGACTAGGGGTGGCGTCTGGTTCTCAGAGTCTAAGACCAGGAAAGGTGGGATTTTGGCACACTTGAAACCGATTGCTGATGAGAATGATTTCCACAGCTGCCTAACTTCATATTTTGGACCAGAAGTTAGTCGCATCAGGAATGCAATTGACAGCAAATGCAAGAGTATTCTTGAGGATCTGTTAAGCTTTGTGGAGTCACACAATTCAGCTCTGAGATTGAAGGAATTGGTGCCATATCTTCAGGAGAAATGCTATAGGACCATCATGAGAATACTGAACGAATTAGAAGCTGAGCTTGGAAAGCTCTCTGCTTCATTGAGAACCAAAAGTGGGGATAACAACATGCCTGCAGCATCTGCTATCGTGGAGAGGTCTCTCTTCATCTGCCTCCTCTTGTTTGCGTTGAGATATCATTCAAGTCATGTACCCCTGATACTGGGCTCCCCAAGGCAGTGGGTAAAGGCGTCTGGTGGTGCAGCATTTTCCCGGTTATCATCGCCCACACCAAGACATTTGAGAGCATCTTTTGATTCATCAACGCCTTTCAGCCCCAGGAGGCACACATTAGACAGCCCTAGGAGTCCTGGAAGGCAATTTTCTGACAGTTCCAGAAGACAAACTATTGCTGCTGCTGCTTCCTTATTTGGTGCTGATGATAGATCCAATCCCAGACTTGATGAACTCAATAAGACCTTACAGACACTTTGCATTACGGCTCATAGCTTGTGGATAACATGGGTGTCCACTGAATTATCACAACTTCTTTCATGTGATCTTAATAAAGATGATTCATTATCCTCATCAACTCCTTTAAGGGTACACCCCCAGCCCCGCTAGTTTTTCAATTGTTGTTCTAAATCACCTGATCATTCTAAGTATATATCACACTGTAGTATCCAGTTATGTCTTTGCATGTTATTCGTATGATCAATTGGGGAAACTTTAGCTAGGTTGCCTACGATGACATCTACCTAGAGCAACATTAGTAACACATATTGATAAGAACTTGTAATAATTATGCAGCATTTTGGACATGACTTGTTATGGCCTAGAATCCTAGCGATGCACGCAGCAGGCTCGCGAACAATACCGTGGGGTACTGCAGCGCCGGATGAATAGTATCCACGCAGTACTGCAGCACTGTGAACAGTACCACGCGGTATTGTAGTGCCGTACGCGTGAACAGTAGCTCGCGGGTGCAATTTCCTTATTATTTGGGTTTGTTTCCTTTTAGATTATTTTTATGTATTAGAGATAAGTTTTCTATTATTAGGGATTAGTTTTCTTAATATAGAGATATATTTCTTAAGGATTAAGTTTAGCCATCTCTATAAAAGGGACATCATTGTACTTATTATCATTAAGTAAAGAAATAAATAAAGTTCTCTAGTCTTTCTCTATTCTTCAATAGACCTCAAAGCCTTGGCGGTGGTATGGCCGGCCGATCAAGGGCAATTGCTCTACTCCGGTCCTTGGATCCGTACCACAACATTTGGTATCAGAACCACTCTCCATGGCTTCCGATACTGAATTATCTCTGTTGGACATGTTGATGGCTAGAAACGAGAAAATAGAGTCTTTACTCGACAATATGATGGCCACTTTGGAGAAGGCTATGGAGTTGGTGGACAAACTAAAGGAGCAGAAAGAGGCGTCGCGTGCCATTGCAATGGTTGCGCTGCCTCTACCTTCCCCGGCGCTAGTGTTGGCAATGGCCACGTCATCAATGACGACTATTCTTCAGGCTTCACCTTTGGTGCCTTTGTCAAGGAGGAAGATTGTCGCTGTCTAGCGGCGGTCATCTCCACGCGACCGGCCAACACCGTGCTTCCGCAAGTGTGGAGCACAACGACTTCCATATAGGGGTCATTGACATCGTCGCATCTCTTCCATAACCGTTGCATTCCGAGTAAGAATGGTGATGTTGCTACTCGCCTACTCTGCGCTGGGTTCCCATGCCCTCAATGTCTTCTGCGTCATTAAACCACGCCCAGGGTTGCTGTCCATTGGAGCTTCGTTGATTTTCTTCCATACGACATAAGGTCATCATCGTGCCCTCTCGTCAACATGGAGTTACGAAGGACTTGAACCATGGCCGCCACCTGATAGCTCGAGGACGAGCTGTCTCGCCACGAGGGGTGTAATATTATGGCCTAGAATCTCGGCGATGCACGCAGCAAGCTCGCGAACAATACTGTGGGGTACTGCAGCGTCAGATGAATTGTACCCGCGCGGGACTGTAGCACCATGACCAGTACCGCACGGTACTGTAGTGTCGTACGCGTGAACAGTGCTTGCAGGTGCAATCTTATTTTTTGGGTTTGTTTTCTTTTTGATTATTTTCATATATTAGAGATAAGTTTTCTATTATTAGGTATTAGTTTTCTTAATATAAAGATATGTTTTTTGGGGGTCAAGTTTTATCATCCCTATAAAAGGGACATTATTGTATCTATTATCATTAAGCAAAAAAAAAAAACAAAGTTATCTAGTTTTCCTCTCTTCTTCAACAGGCCTTAGAGTCTTGGCGGCGACATGGCCGACCGATCAAGAGCGAGTGCTCTACCTTCGATCCTCGGACCCATACCACAACATGACTGAACAGACAGAAGACATTTTTTCTTTGATTAAGTGCCATTTTAATATTTACGGAAATATCTAACAACAGAGTGGGTAGATGTAGAAGTTTGGTTTTGCCTGTTGATGGAATAACAATTTTGAAGTAATATCTCATAGGATGTTTGATAGAGCGATACTTAAAGGTGCACCTTTTCTAGAGTAGAGTGAGCAGCTAACACAAATATTCTTACTGTAGTTATTGTACTTTGGTCACTTGTCTATTGAAGGATTGCAGGTTTCAGCATCAGCATACTGTTCCATCAAGCTATTTTATTGTAAAAAAATCTTATCTTGATTATCATAGATATGGATTTCCTAGTTGTTTTAGTTACATGGTATGGTTGCCTTGTCAGGGATGGGAAGTCACAGTCATCAAACAAGAGGAATCCACCGAGGGCCCCTTGGAGATGCAAATAGCTCTTCCATCAATGCCTTCACTGTACATTATATCCTTTCTTTACCAAGCATGTTTGGAGATTCATAAAATTGGAGGGCACATCCTGGACAAAATTATTTTGCATAACTTTGCATGGGAGTTACTACAGAAGGTATGTTCTATCATAACAACTGCTCTAGATGCATAACACTGCATATTGTTCTGTTACTTTTAGTGAAAAACCCAAGAGTTCTTCAAGTTATTTATAACTAAGCTGTTTCATCCGCATCTGCATAAATCACAAATAGCTTATAGCTGACTTCATTTGTTAGAGCTTTTTTTTAGTTTTATAACCTCCCCTCCTTTCCTAGTTATGTACCTGGCACTGAAACTAGGCATGATGTATCTTGGAGTTTACATAAAGTTTTTCATGCCATAATGATAGTAACACTAGTAGATTTTAAGAAGCAACCGTTTATTTATGTTTTGTCCAATAATTGTCCTTGGCAAACTCTAATCCATAATTCATTCAATACTAGAATAGATACTAATAGTCACATTTCTACGGTGTAACCAAGGTTTCTAGTTTCAGTTGATCCCCTTGTGATCAAGCTTTAGGCACTAATCGTCAATTTTCTATAGCGCAATCAAGGTTTCTAGTTTCAGTTGATTCCCTCGCGAGCAAGCTTTGATTTAGTTGGTCACTGTAGTGTCCACTCTAGACACTTGTGTACCTGGTCTGACCCTTGATACTAAATAAATATTGTGTGTTGGAGTGCCTTGGCTGAATACATCTTCCGACTGACATCAATATTTCAATTATAAGACATGGGGACCTAGTTGCTACCTTATTGTTTATCCAAGTATTTGTCTTAACAATTATCCTGTTCCTTCTGTACCTGTATTGATGAAGATTGGATTTGGATACGAAAAGCGCGCTATAGGACTTAAAGCCAACATAATCATTGGACCTAACAGCTACTTAAATGCATGTAGGTTATCAATATCTACGAGAACCTTTTGGCATCTATCGAGTTTGGTAATCCTCAGGTTTCAGAAAAAGGAGTTCTGCAAATACTGCTAGACTTGCGTTTCATTGGTGATGTCCTATCAGGAGGCAAAAATTCTTCCACCAACCCTTCTGAAACACAGATAAAACAGGACTCTTTACCAAGCACCATTTCTAAGACTTCCTTCAGGAGAAAACAATCACAATTCCAGGCAGATTCAGCCATCATAGAGCCTGTAAACAAGTTGATCAATAAGTTCTCGCAGAGACTGGATCCGATAGACTGGGCTACGTAAGCATTTTTCTCTGTTCTACATTGCTATACTTGTCAAGTCATTACTTGTATTCCATATATACATGATCAACAGAATAAAAAACCTTTCTCGGTAATCTTCCCAAATGAAACATATGTCTCTCTTGAAACAGGTATGAACCTTACTTGTGGGAGAATGAGAAGCAATCTTACAAGCGTTATGTTGTTCTTTTCGGTTTCTTGGTTCAACTGAATCACATGTATACTGGTACCATGCAAAAGTTACCAACAAAATCAAATACAGATTCAAATATTATGAGGTGCTCTCAGGTTCCAAGATTTAAGTACCTACCAATCAGGTAAATAATTGTTGTGTCTAAACTGTAAACATACATATGTTCATTGCATGGTGCATATTTTTGTAGGTATTCTCATAAGGTTGTTAACTTTCAACAAGGCCATGGTGTTTTAATTCATGCTAAAATATTTGATGAGATGAATTTATTGGATAGCAGCAACAATTATTATATTTAAAAAAATCAAAAAGTTCTTTGCCTACATTCTGGAGCGTGTACTCGATAGTTCAACTGATGTGAAGAATGTCATGCAGAGTTTTCTGTATTATGTGGTAACTGGTAAACACTGCTCTTGATAGCAATTTGCAAAAACTGGTCTGGGTGTGGTGACAATGTCAGTATGTCACAAGTCATTGCTTTTGGATGAGATTGAGCAGATACTCTCTTCTGGCCCATTGCACAAGGACAACTAGAAAATTGACAAAATGCTCATGATTAATTATCAAAGATATGTTTTCAATGTGTCCCTTCTTCCTGTAAGATTGCCTTAAAGGTTCCTTGTTGCTGTATGTTTCTCTTTTTTGTTTTGGGCCACTGTGGCGTGAGATTCTTTTTTTTTCTTTGTGAGTTTTCGGTGGTTGTGGCGAACATATATGCTAATTTGTAGATTCTAATTGGTTCGCTGTTCATCTTTTTCACCTGTAGTGCCCCAGGTCTGTCATCAAGAGCACACAAATCATCACTACAGTCGTCGTCTGATGATTCGACATCTAGAAGCCCTTGGAAATCATATTCAAATGGAGAAAGATTTACTGCACCAGAATTTGATGATAATGTGAGTCTTGGAAGTGCTGCTCCATTGCTGAAGTCATTTGTTACCCAGGTGAGTTACCGACCATATGTTTATTTGTATTTACCTTGCATTTTGAAGTTGAAGTTAAACAAGCCAATAATTAATCCATGTAGTTGGAATTCCTAAATGTAGAGTCCCAATATTCATTCTGCTTGGCTGAAGATTGTTCTGCATAGGCATGTAGGAAGTACTCGAAAGTTAATTCAGTTAAACAGGGAAGGAGAATTATGGACAGAAAACAGATTCATGACTTGATTACCACTAGTACAAAACGTTTGTTTCAAGTCAACAAAGTCTTATCTGTAGGTTTGATTTTCGTTAGTCCCTTGGGAAAAGTGGAACTGAAAAAAAAATACTTTATTTAGTTCTTTGTATCGAATACAAATTAAGATGTTCTGTTGACTCCCTTTAATGAAGTCTATTGACACTGAGCTTTGAGATACGGAATTTTTCTCTAATTGAATAGCAATGTTCAGCTAAACATCTCCATGCTATGTCTTTTATCAGGTTGGGAGCAAATTTGGGGAGAACACGTCGAGATGGGGGTCCATGCTCTCTGATGGCCAAGTTGGTAAGCTCAGCGACATTCTTCCTGGACCAGCTGCTGGGTTCTTCTCATCGTTCACATCTGGGGTCCGATATGATTCGTAGTCACAGTACCGTGAACCTTAATCTTCAGTCCATACTTACTATGCGTTAAATGGAAATGCACATGTCACCAAGATAACGGCAGCACTGCTGATGGGTGAGATCTGCCATTTGAAATCTGTTGCTTACAGAATGATGCCACATAGTTGGCTCTGTGTTGCTCAGAACATCCTACCATAGTACCATGCCCCTTCACATTTTTATTTAATCGATCGGCATTTGAGGAGAAGCTCAAGAAGATCCAATGACGCGCAAGATCAGTTCGCTCTTGTAAGCTGCAGCCTGCGGAGATGGAAGGAGCGGTGATCCTAGGAAACCAAAAGTGCTTTCAGTGTTTTTCCCGCTTGCAATTTGACTAGGTATATAGGAGAGAGAAAGTGCAACTTCCTACTGATATTAGTGCACTTTTGGGTGGCTCAATCAAGTTGTGGGCACTACCCACATGAATTCGTGAAAGGAATTTTGGAGTCCATTCTTTCGTTCTCTTTTTGGCTCGGCGGTTTCGAATGATGTCCAGATTCGAACAGTGCTGAAACAGCGATGGTTGTGGTTTTCTAATCGTGAGGGTAAATTTGCATGTGTGTACACTGAAAATAGCAATAAAGTATGTATTACCCCCTTCTAAACACCAAGTGTGGCGTGCCATATTCCTTTGTACAAGCCGTTCTGACGCACATATACATGGTCGCTGATTATGTGTTTTTGTGCCTAACTGAAGGCAGAACATTAACAAGGTTAGGACCACGAGAAATTGCAGGGGGTTTTTTTTTTGAACTGGAAATTGCAGGGGTTGGGACCAGAAATGAAATGTGTTGGCATCATGGCATTGCACCGGCCGGTGGACGAGATGCTAGTAGTGCGTGATGGCCGCCTGTGCCATGGGCCGCTGTCATGGATTGCAAAGTTTTGGATCGGAAAGGGTTCGCCCTTCGCTTGATGTGCGTGGTGATCCATGGACCATGGCGCGCACGGACGGCGAACCGCGGACAACCCGTTCCAACTGTGCGAAAAAGAGTGACATGTACATAGTTGATTTACCGGATAAACGAAGAAATCGATGGGTGCATGTTCTACATATTCATTGTCCCTGACTAATTTTTCATCTTAGCTTCTGTTATTTTCCCTCTCAATCCTGCAAAGGCTCATCGATTGAGCAAACTGTAACGCCCCCGTTTCCAGGGGCGCGTACGGACACGGCATTCCGCAACTGTTCACGCATGAACAGTTATAGAGTGTCGCGCAAGAGTATACCATTGCATGCCTACAACAAAAGTTCAGCATATATTTCACATACGGATTAACATCCATTTTCAACAATGGGCGTGCAAGCCCCAAAGTATAATTACATTACGAAGCTCCAAGATCCGCTGAGCGCGCCAAGACCTAAAGCCACGAATCCTCGTCGAAGAAGTGACCTTCCGGGACTTCCTCAACAGGAGGCAAACACCTTCGTCTTGATCCTCTAAAGAAGGGCAAAAGCAAGCCGTGAGCCAATCAACCAGCTCAGAAGTCCCAAATGGACCCTAACTTATTACATGCACGGAACATCAAAGGAAGGGAGTATACTTGGTTTATTAATTTGAGTGGATGCGTTTTATTTGCAAGCATTTTTAGAAGACGGACCCAAAACTACTCCTCAAGAACTCGGGGTTTTTCATGAAGAGTTCATTAACCAACGAGTCAAGTTTAAACATGTACAAAACTACTTAAGCTTTCTTTGGAATCACCCAAGTGACACGGCTCCAATAACAGGAGCACGGCGTATTCGAATACCATTTATTAGACTCTGCGAGTTTGCTCGACTTTACCCACACGATCCCTTAACTCCGTGATGAGTTAAGAAAGCCGTGTCGTTTCAACGCTCAACTCTTTATATAGGCTCTACCCAGGTAGAATTCACTCAGTCCGGATCCCACACACACACACCCCCACCCACACAAGAGAAAGCGAGTGTCCGCTCGAGTGAACTCTACCGTTGTTAGGCACCCATAGCGCGGCTCACCTAACCTCACCGCTAAACCTCCTGTAGAGTTTCAATCGAGTTGAGCGACTACTAGACAAGTGTTGACAAGTCAACTCCTGTGGTTGAGCGATTCGTGACATTTGCTCGTAAGGGTTTCATCCTTATATTTTCACATGGTCCGCAACCTCGCCGTGCTCGCGACCCAACCCGAGGTAGCGGTGGCGTGAGACCGTCTCGCGGTTTCCACTCACCCTTACCCTACTCCAAACCTAGGGTAAAAGATTGGCGAGGACCGCCTTGCGGTTTCCACTCCCTTACCCTACCTTGTGCACGCCAAGACTCTCCGCTCTAAGATACGGTGTCCCATACCACCCTACCTTAGAGTCGGGTTTTCTAAATTCTATTGGCCCACAGCCACCACCTTATTAGTGTAACATTTTGCATGATAGTAATAATCTACAGTTATCTAGATTAACAGATAATTAATTCTAGGGTTTCAATGGCATGGCTACAAATTTAACATGACATTTAGCGGTGGTAGGACTAACTATATCACAAGTCATTCTAAACATTTTATTTTATTTTCGAACTAATATTTCAGAACTAGCTCAATGCAAATAACATATTAACATATTTAAACATTATGGGATACAACATGATCAAAGGATTTGGGACTTGCCGTCAATCCGAAAGGTTTCCGCTAGCTCGAACGAAGAACCTCCTGGCTCCTGTGACTGCACTTGAACTTCCGGAGACTCCGACACTAGCGCAAACATATAAAACAAATTAAATCCAGCTTGAGACTAATCAAGCGAGGAAAAATAAACTAATTAAAAAGGAATAAATGCATAAATCCTTCAAATGGAATTTTAGGAATTTATTGGGAATGATTCTGGAGGAATGGAGGTCAAAAATGGGTCAAGAATATTATTTGGAGCAAAGTGGTGAAATTTGGGAATTTTTGGGATTTTCTGTGATTTTCTAGGATTTATTTGGATTTTCTGATATTTTGGAAAAGAATAAAACACTGGAAAATCGGGATGAACAGTGATGGGCGGTCTTACACATGATGCGGCCCACCCGAGATTCAAACGCGGCGGGCACGCACGCACGACGCGGCCGGCGGTGCTCGCGCGCGCCCTTGCGCGACGCGCTCTCCGGGTCGGGATGGCCGACGCGTGGCGACGCGGACGGCATCGACGCGGGGAACGCGAGCGAACGGGATGCCGAACGGTGGAGATCGGACGGCGGGGACAGAAGGAAGGCGGGCGAAGCGGTGAGCTGGATCGGGTGGTTGAGGGGAGGTGCGGTTATGACGATCGGACGGCGGAGATTAGGAGGGGCGGCGAATCGGTACGAGTGGATCCAACGGACGGGGAGGAAGGAACTTAAGACGATCGGAGGGCGGAGGAGGGGCCACGTCGCCATGGAGGTCGTCTTCTTCCTCCTCTCGCCGCTACAGTGTGGCCGCGGCAAAGCAGCGGTGGCGACGGCGGTCCGGGCGCGGGGAGAGGCGTCGCCGGCGATCAAGGGCACCGGGAGAGAGGGAGCGAGGAATCCATTTTGGGGATTTGGAGGTGGGAAATCAACGGAGAGAGGGAGGGAGAAGGGGATGGTTCGGCCATTTGGCGGCGAGGGAGGTTGCTGGCGGCGAGGGAGCTCAATCGGGGGCGATTACACGGAGAGGGGAGCTGGGAGCTCACATGGGCGGTGGTGGGATTGGCCGAGGAGCCCTGAGGAAGGCTGGCCACGGTGAGGCGGTTCGACCGGCGGTGCACAACGGTGCCGGAGCTCCTCGAAGTTCCTCCTGGCCAAGCAAGTACACCGCGGCGATTAGGGCGTAGTGAGGGTACTACCAGCGAAAGGAATCGAAAATGCAAGGATGGGAGAGGAGATCCGCTCACGGGGGTCGCCGGCGCAGGGAACAGCGGCGGCGGAGCTTCGGGTAATGGAACTTCAATTGGCTGCTTCAGGAGGTAGCTGGGAGTGGCAGGAAGCGAAAGAGGGGGTTGGGGTGGTTCGGGAAGCAAAGGAGAAACGAGGAAGCAGAAGGGGTTTTATACTCCGAGCGGGGAAGGCGAAGCCTTAGCGGGAAGGCACGGGTGAGGTGCGGGTCAGCGAGGAGTGGGAGGCGTCTCCTCGCGCGGTGGGGTGTCACTCGAGCGCCGCAGCGGGGCTTAATGGCGGCGACGGAAGAGGAGCAGTGGCGGCGGCGAAGCGGTGCGCGTTCGCGCGCGGAGAGAGAGGCGGCGGCCACCGGCGGTGGTCGGGTCGGCGCGGAGAGCGGCGGCGCGTGGCGCAGAGTTCGCCGCTCCGGCCGGCCGCCGGGGTGACGCGGCGCGGAGAATCCGAGGCGGCGCTGAGGCGGGCGGGAGCGACGCAGAGCGCAGCAGCGCGCGCGAGAGAAGGCGGGGAGCACGGGAGGCGCCAGCGAAGGGAGGAGGAGGCGTCCGCGCGAGAGGAGCCGAGCGGCGGGAAAGCGAGAAAAGGAGGCGCCAAAGGAGAAAGGAAGGCGCTGGCTAGAAAGGAAAGCGAATTTGGGCGACTTTCCAAAAAAGGAAAGTTTCCAGAAAACACTCAAAAATGCAGCAAAAATCACAAAAAATTTTGGGGTTGAAATTTTGGGGCTTTCAACCTACCCCCCTTAAAAGAATCTCGACCCCGAGATCAACTTGGTCCAGGGAGTAAGTTGGGAAAATCCCGCTGCAAATCTGACTCTTTTTTTTTAAGTGGACTCATCCGCTGTGTGATTCTTCCACTGCACTCTGCGAAATCTGACATTCTTGTTTTTGAGCTGCCTCTCTGATGTTTCAAGTATTTGTAGTGGTTCTTCAGTATATGTGCAATCATCTTGCAATTCAATATCTGACAATGGTACTTCATCTGTTGGCTGCCGTAGACACTTTCGAAGCTTGGGATATGTGGAACACGTTATGGATCCTGGATAAGTTGGGCGGAAGCTGCACTTGATAAGCTACCTCTCCAACTCTCCCAATTATTTGGGACGGTCCCACATATCTTGGTGCTAATTTGCCTTTAACCTGAAACCTCTTGACTATCTTGAATAGTGTGACTTTGATGTACACGAAAACTCTGACTCCAAAACTCAAGTCTTTTCTGCGGTTATCTTCATAGCTCTTCTGTCGGTCTTGGGCAATCTTGAGTCTGTCTCTGACCATTCTGACATGGGCTTCTGCATCTTGAGCAATTTGGGGACCAATAAGTTGTTGTTCTCCTGTTTCTGTCCAATTCAGTGGAGTCCTGCATTTTCTGTCATAAAGTGCTTCAAACGGTGCCATTTGGATACTGGCTTGGTAGCTATTGTTATATGAGAGCCGAGCAAATGATAAGCAAGTACTCCATGTTTGTTCTATACACAACCGCACAAGCTCTCATCATGTCTTCTAAAATCGGTTTGTTCTTTCTGCATGTCCATCTGCATGCGAGGGTGATATCTGAACAAAAATTCAAATTGGTGCCCATAGCTTCATGTAATTTCTCCCGAACTTGGATGTAAATCTGCGCTCTTCTATCGACATAATCTTCTTGAACTCCATGCAGTGTCACTACTCTGGTCAAATATAATTCAGCAAGCTTGTCCTTCCCATAAGTTTGTTTGATTGGGAGGAAATGAGTCACCTTGGTCAATCAGTCGACAATGACCCAGATAGCATCATATCCTCACGAGTCTTGGGAAGTCCAGTAATGAAGTGCATTCCAATGCTATCCCCTTTCCATTCGGGTATTGGCAAAGGCTGCATCAATCCCGACGGTTTTTTTTGGTCTATCTTGATCTGCTGGCAAACATCACATTTGGCCACATACTCTGCCACTTCTTTCTTTATCTGGTCCCACCAATACTCCTTCAAGTCTTGATACCTTTTGATGCCTCCGGGATGAATTGAAAACTGAGACGAATGGGCTTCGGATAGAATCAACTCTTTTAACTCCTTGTCGGGTATACAATAGCGATCACGGAAGGTGAGGATTCCATGCTCGTCTATCGCATATTCTGATGAATTTTCTTCTTGAATATCCTTTTTCGGTTTTTGAATCTCTGCATCATCATCTTGTGCTGCTTTGATCTGATCTGTTAGTCGTGGTTGAATCTCTAATCGGTTCTTCACCTGCTCGTGATAACTAAATTCAGCTGTATTATATCCTTCTGTAACTCTGGTGGATACTCTGTCATCTTGATTTTGCTTGGGTGAGCTTTTCTGCTAAGGCATCGGTCACTACATTGGATTTGCCCGGGTGATACTGAAAATCAACCGTATAGTCTTTAATCAATCCTAGTCCTCTTCTCGCCTCATGTTTAACTCGTTGTTATAAATGATACTTCAAGCTCTTGTGATCGGGAACATCTTTTAAGGATTCCCTAACAGTAGTGCCTTCAAATTTTGAGAGAAGGCGCCACACCGCTAGTCATCGATCGGTAGTTCTCTTCATGCGGCTTCAATTGTCTGGATACATAAGCAACAACTTCCCTGTCTTGTGTCAGCATATATCCCAAACCCTGCTTTGAAGCGTCACAATAGGTTTGAGATTCTTTCTCTTGAAGTTCATCCAACTGTCTCTTGAGCTCTTTTACTTCACTGGCTGACACTCTGTACTGATGCTTGGCAATTGGTTTTGTGCCTGTAATCAACTCTAGGGCAAGTTCTACTTATCTGTCAGGGGGGGTCGGCTTGGCAATTCTTCCGGAAACACATCAGGGTATTCTTGTACTACTGGCACTTGATCTGGTGTAACTGCTAGCACGTTGATCATGCGCTTTCTTGCATCCTTCAATACTTCTCGTTTTTTTTTTCACTTTTTGACCTTCAAAGATTAACCAATGATATGATTTTGATCTCACAATCTACCTTGCCTTTGTTCTGGGCTAGCCAGTTCATGCCCAAAATGACATCTAACTCTTGCATATCTGGCTACAGCAAATCTGCTTTAACCTCTTCTAAATTGACTTTGACTCCTCTTCACTTGCACCTGTATATCATCCTTGCGTGTGTGGTGCGGTTCCCACTTGGATGAATTAGGTCGTACCAAGGTTGGATATGATTGGGTCTGCTGAGATTAACTTTGTTACAACATAACCATCACACCCATTTCACTTTACACAAATGGTCTTCATACATCTTCATAATTTTGCCACAAGCCTTAATTAAAGTAATTTACAGACAAACCATTAAGTTCTTCCAACTGGTTTACAAAAGGATGACCAAAAGTACATCATCTCATTTCTTGTTCTGCATAGCTCATATTTTCTTGGTATCTGCTGTTGGTTTTGGGCTTGGAGTTTAGCTGCTTCTGATGACAAACTCCTCCTGGGACACTGATGCTTGTAGTGTCCAGTCTCTCCACAATGGAAACATGCATCTGTCCTTCGTGGACAGCTGCTAGCAAGGTGCTTGCCACCGCAGGTGAGGCACTTGATGGCGAGTGGTGAGGGGGTGGCATACTGCTGAGACTGTTCAGACTGGGTCTTCTTAGGGTAGGATTCTTCTTCTTCCATCGGTGGCAGACGTGATGTTGATGTCTGCCTCTTTGCTTTCTTCCTAGCTTCTTCTGTGGGTAAGGACTTCAGTGGGCATTGGCAGCGGTGATGTCCATCCTGTTCGCAGTGAAAACAAGCCGTTGGTGAAGGAGGCGAAGGCTGCTTTCGTTTCATAACTTTCACGTGACCTGGTCTTTCTTCTATTTGTAGAGCTCGATCAACCAGGTTCAATAGGCTTGAAAACTTCATGGCCTGAAGGCATTGTCTCATATTGGGTTGTAGACCTTTCATAAAGTATTCCATCCTTTTAGCTTCAGTGTTAGTCTCCTCTTGAGCGAATTGGGATAACTGATGAAATTGTTCTAGATATCTTTGTGATGGAGTTCCCTCCTTGTTGAAGATCAAGGAATTCTGATATTTTTCGGTGATAACTCTAGGAGAAATGAAGGCTTTACGGAATCTCTTCACAAAGTCTTCCTAGGTAATGTCTTCCTTATTTGGATGTATCCACTGGATAGCATTCCACCAAGTAATTACTGAGATCGGACGGTGATAGGTGGCAAAAGGACTTTCTCCTTATTGGTACATCGTATAGTATTCATTCTTCTCTCAACATCTTGTAACCGATTATCGCATTCATGGTTACATTCTTGAGGAATTTTGGGGTTGAGTTTGCGGGAATCTCAGTAAACTTCAATGCAATTGCGCTTGATCTTGTGTGACTCTTGGTGTCACCTTGACACTACGTGGTCCGGCCGCTATCTGCTCAAGCAAGCTGGTCATTGATCTAGCATTCGCAGAATATTTTGCTCTCTCGATAGCGATTTTGTTCCATCATCGCCGTTATCTTTGCAAGTGCGGCTTGATCGTGGCGGTGCACCACTGCTGTTGGTCCGATCCTCTCGCTCTGTCGGGTCCATCATCAATTGGGAACTTGAAATCAGTTTTGCAAATGCTTTGGAGAATAAGAGTAGATAAGTAAGACATTGAATTTTCAAGGTAAGTGTAGGCGAATAAGGTAAGAATGAGAGCGAAAGGGACAGAGAAAACTTTGAACACAGGGGAATTACTGATAATTAAGCAAACAATATACAAGGATAAAGAACATAGATTTACAATATGCAGGTGGTACACAAACCACTTAGGGTTCATGATTACACCTACTTTACATTACAAAGAAATACTACTACCACTCAGGGTCAATCTAATCTAGCGAACAATCGCTACTCCTCCAACTACGGAGGAACGAAATTTTGAAGCTAGACGAGTAAAGCAGAAAACATTTTGCAAAAGTAAAACTTAAGCAGAAATAAACTAAGGTAGGTAAGGTAGCAACAAGAGAGGAAAAAGACAGCAATAATACTTATATTTTTCGTAAACCCTTTTTATGGCATGAATTAAGTTTTGCGGTAAAATCGCTTCCTAGTTTGCCTTAGATCTTAACCTACGGTCAAAGAGCCTACTCTGATACCACTTCTTGTAACGCCCCCGTTTCCAGGGGCGCGTACGGACACGGCATTCCGCAACTGTTCACGCATGAACAGTTATGGAGTGTCGCGCAAGAGTATACCATTGCATGCCTACAACAAAAGTTCAGCATATATTTCACATACGGATTAACATCCATTTTCAACAGCGGGGCGTGCAAGCCCCAAAGTATAATTACATTACAGAAGCTCCAAGATCCGCTTGAGCGCGGCCAAGACCTAAAGCCACGAATCCTCGTCGAAGAAGCGACCTTCCGGGACTTCCTCAACAGGGAGGCAAACACCTTCGTCTTGATCCTCTAAAGAAGGGCAAAAGCAAGCCGTGAGCCAATCAACCGGCTCAGCAAGTCCCAAAGGGACCCTAACTTATTACATGCACGGAACATCAAAGGAAGGGAGTATACTTGGTTTATTAATTTGAGTGGATGCAGTTTTATTTGCAAGCATTTTTAGAAGACGGACCCAAAACTACTCCTCAAGAACTCAGGGGTTTTTCATGAAGAGTTCATTAACCAACGAGTCAAGTTTAAACATGTACAAAACTACTTAAGCTTTCTTCTTTGGAATCACCCAAGTGACACGACTCAATAACAGGAGCACGGCGTATTCGAATACCATTTATTAGACTCTGCGAGTTTGCTCGGCTTTACCCACACGATCCCTTAACTCCGCGACGAGTTAAGAAAGCCGTCGTTTCACTGCTCAACTCTTTATATAGGCTCTACCCGTAGAATTCACTCAGTCCGGATCCCACACACACACACCCCACCCACACAAGAGAAAACGATGTCCGCTTGAGTGAACTCTACCGTTGTTAGGCACCCATAGCGCGGCTCACCTAACCTCACCGCTAAACCTCCCGTAGAGTTTCAATCGAGTTGAGCGACTACTAGACAAGTGTTGACAAGTCAACTCCTGTGGTTGGCGATTCTTGTGACATTTGCTCGGCGTAAGGGTTTGATCCTTATATTTTCACATGGTCCGCAACCTCGCCGGGCTCGCGACCCAACCCGAGGTAGCGGTGGCGTGAGACCGTCTCGCGGTTTCCACTCACCCTTACCCTACTCCAAACCTAGGGTAAAAGATTGGCGAGGACCGCCTTGCGGTTTCCACTCCCCTTACCCTACCTTGTGCACGCCACTCTCGCTCTAAGATACGGTGTCCCATACCACCCTACCTTAGAGTCGGGTTTTCTAAATTCTATTGGCCCACACCACCACCTTATTAGTGTAACATTTTGCATGATAGTAATAATCTCTGATTATCTAGATTAATGATAATTAATTCTAGGGTTTCAATGGCATGGCTACAAATTTAACATGACATTTAGCGGTGGTAGGACTAACTATATCACAAGTCATTCTAAACATTTTATTTTATTTTCGAACTAATATTTCAGAACTAGCTCAATGCAAATAACATATTAACATATTTAAACATTATGGGATACAACATGATCAAAGGATTTGGGACTTGCCGTCAATCCGAAAGGTTTCCGCTAGCTCGAACGAAGAACCTCCTGGCTCTGTGTTGCACTTGAACTTCCGAGACTCAGACACTAGCGCAAACATATAAAACAAATTAAATCCAGCTTGAGACTAATCAAGCGAGGAAAAATAAACTAATTAAAAAGGAATAAATGCATAAATCCTTCAAATGGAATTTTAGGAATTTATTGGGAATGATTCTGGAGGAATGGAGGTCAAAAATGGGTCAAGAATATTATTTGGAGCAAAGTGGTGAAATTTGGGAATTTTTGGGATTTTCTGTGATTTTCTAGGATTTATTTGGATTTTCTGATATTTTGGAAAAGAATAAAACACTGGAAAATCGGGATGAACAGTGATGGGCGGTCTTACGCTCTGGTGCGCCCACCGAGATTCAAACGCGGCGGCGCACCACGCAGCGACGCGGCGAGCGGCGGTCGCGCGCGCCCACTTGCGCGACGCGCTCCGGTCGGGATGGCGACGCGTGGCGACGCGGACGGCATCGACGCGAGGACGCGAGCGAACAGGATGCCGAACGGTGGAGATCGGACGGCGGGGGCGAAGGAAGGCGGGCGGCGAGCTGGATCGGGTGGTTGAGGAGGTGCGGTTATGACGATCGGACGGCGGAGATTAGGAGGCGGCGAATCGGTGCAGTGGATCCAACGGACGGGAGGAAGGAACTTAAGACGATCGGAGGCGGAGGAGGGGCCACGTCGCCATGGAGGTCGTCTTCTTCCTCCTCTCGCCGCTTCTGATGTGGCCGCGGCAAGCCAGTGGCGGCGGCGGTCGTCGCGCGAGAGGCGTCGCCGCGATCAAGGGCACCGGAGAGAGAGGGAGCGAGGAATCCATTTGGGGATTTGGAGGTGGGAAATCAACGGAGAGCGGGAGGAGAAGGGGATGGTTCGGCCATTTGGCGGCGAGGAGGTTCTTTGGCGGCGAGGAGCTCAATCGGGGCGATTACGGAGAGGAGCTGGGAGCTCACATGGGCGGTGGTGGGATTGGCGAGAGCCACGAGGAAGGCTGGCCACGGTGAGGCGGTTCGGCCGGCGGTGCACAGCGGTGCGGAGCTCCTCGAAGTTCCTCCTGGCCAAGCAAGTACACCGCGGCGATTAGGGCGTAGTGAGGGTACTACCAGCGAAAGGAATCGAGAAATGCAAGGATGGGAGAGGAGATCCGCTCACGGGGTGCGGCGCGAGAGCAGCAGCGCGGAGCTTGAGTAATGGAACTTCAATTGGTCGCCAGAGGTAGCTGGGAGTGGCAGGAAGCGAAAGAGGGGGTTGGGGTGGTTCGGGAAGCAAAGGAGAAACGAGGAAGCAGAAGGGGGTTTTTATACTCCGAGCGGGGAAGGCGAAGCCTTAGCGGGGAAGGCACGGGTGAGGGTGCCGGGTCAACAGGGAGTGGGTGAGGCGTCTCCTCCGCGCAGTGGGGTGTCACTCGAGCGCTGCAGTGGCTTAATGGCGAGGCGACGGAAGAGGGGAGCAGGTGAGCGGCAGCAGGGCGGTGGCGCGTTCGCGCGCGGGAGAGGGAGGCGGCGGCCACTGGCAGGTGGGGTCGGGCGCAGGAGAGCGGCGACGCGTGGCGCAGAGTTCGCCGCTCCGGCCGGCCGCCGGGTGACGCGGCGCGGAGAATCCGGCGGCGGCGCGCGAGGCGCGGCGGAGCGCGCAGCGCGCGTGCTGGCGAGAGAAGGCGGGGAGCACGGGAGGCGCCAGCGAAGGGAGGAGGAGGCGTCCGCGCGAGAGGAGCCGAGCGGCGGGGAAAGCAGGAAAAGGGGAGGCGCCAAAGGAGAAAGGAAGGCGCCTGGCTAGAAAGGGAAAGCGGAATTTCGGGCGACTTTCCAAAAAAGGAAAGTTTCCAGAAAACACTCAAAAATGCAGCAAAAATCACAAAAATTTTTGGGGTTGAAATTTTGGGGCTTTTCACAAACGTTCATCGGAAGAACAGACAGCGGGCTACTTTTGCCCACTGTCGTTCCGGCTTCCGGTTTCTTGAAGAAAACGTCCTATTCTCTAGCAGGAGCTCAACCGAACCTTATAACTTCGAGAAGATTTCATTATTTTACACACTGATTGGGCATCACATCCTAAAAAACCTCCAATATGTAGATGATATTTCTTCCAGAAAGGCTGATTACATCCTCCCTCGTTTAAAAATGTCGTCGAGTCATTCTTCCGGTCGAATTAGATAATCGAGGTCCTCTATATCTTGCATGGCGAACCATGACTTTGGATTGCGATAGAGCCATTTGACCTTCTTTCTAGACGAGCATTACGTGCACGATATCCATCGATTGGCGTACCAAGACTTGTTAGTGGGATATTATAGAGCAAATCATTAAGTGTACATCAATTATAGAATAAATGATGTAATATTTCTAAAAGAAAAGCCGTGTGCGCTTGCTCTGCTTCTGAAAATTCAGAGGCGATCTGCCGACTTTTCTCCACGGTGGGGATCCAAACTCCAAAGTGCTTCGTGATCTCATTTGGTGTAGAAAGGTTTGGCGATGCGGTGTTATCAAAAGGTTCGGCACTTAGGAGCCTAGACAGTACCTCCACCATTGAGATTGTTGTTCTGGAGTGGAGTGGCTGCAGTTCAAGCTCCTCTCTCTCTCTCTCTCCCCCCTCAGTTCTCCATTACTCTCCTGATATCATTCAACTACAGTGCATCACAGCCATACAAGCAGTGTATCACTACTAGTCTACTACATGGTATATAGTAGAATTCATTTCACACGTGTGTTTGCGGTGCTTATGTCACAGCCATACTATACATGCCTTTTTTTGCACCTATGACCTGTTGTTCTGTTTGAGTAGTAGTGGAGGAAGAGTGCTTGTTGCTGTCCATCGAAAGGGAGGGCATGAACTATTTTTCAAGAACCAAAAGGGGTGAAAGGTGTGCAAGTAGTGTGCTCTATGCTAGGGATCTTAAACTACGGGCTATGGGGTGTTTAGGGGTTTTGTCACTCGCATAGAATTTTTTTTTCTCTTTATTGAATGCGTTTTACACACAGTAAAATTTTATTGAAATCTAGATGAAATATAACTACAGTCTGCTCTTAGGTTAATCGATAATTGTCATAGAAAATGCAATGCGACAGGCAAGATGTATCAATCAGGTGACCATTAAAACCTGTATATACATGTGATCACTTGATCAGTAATTCAGTATACAAGACGTCCTTCTAATTGCTACGCTGGGTCCAGAATTTACACTGCTACTTTGTCTCATCCTCTTATACAGGATGCAGCCTTGAACATGTGCAGATGATCCTTGCCGGTCTCCGAATCCGTAACACATCTTTGAAAATTGCCGTACAAAAGTACTGCTACTACTTGTGGTTTTACCTAATTTTTGCTCCTCTCTGTCTCTCTCTCTGTGGGGGCCGAGGTGAGACACCTTTTTGTTGGGTGATTGGTCTCAGACGCTTTGGCGGGCTCTTAGTTTTGTGTGAAAGGCAGTAGCGATTAGACTGAGAGGTCGCCATCTCCGGCCAGGTTTTATTTTCTTGTGTCCCTTTTCTGGGATCTTTCCTTTTCCAAATCGGTGCCCCAGGTTGCTTAACGCCAAAGCTAATTGTTTAGTTTGGGGTTAACTAGCATTGCTTAGCGGTAGAACACGAGCAGGACTGTCTAGTTTCCGTTAATAATAAAAAAAACTCGACAGCCCCCACGCATTCCATTAAGAAGAAGATCTTCTCACGCAGATCGAGAAAATCCCCGAACCACAGCGGCATCAGCCCATGTGAGAACAACCAGGGTGATCCCTAGACCAACGACCTGGGCGAGCCTTAGACCTGTGCTTTGGCTTATGGGGCAAGCGAGGGGATTTTTTTCCCTCAGCTTGAAATTCGCTCCCACTGGGAGTCGAACTCAGGACCTGAGGGGTGCTACTAGAGCGTTCTAACCGCTACGCTAGAGGCCCGTTCGCGTTTCCGTTAATAATAGCTTACGCTTCTAGGTGAACCTGCTGATGCATTAAGCTAGTAAACTCTGTTTGATCGGATGGTTCTATCAAAGAACCGTAGTTAAATGGTAGAACATGTAAGGCCATCATGAGTGGTTCTACTTCTAGAGTAAACAATCTGCAAGTTGTTGCGGTATTCCTTTGTTCCTCCTTGCAAGTTGCCCTGTCATTTCTTTGAAAAATGCTTTTGGATAAACCCACTGAAGGTAGAGCAAATAAAAATAAGATGAAGGAGCCAAAAGAGTAAGAATAACACCCCGTGTGCCGTGCAGCCCAATAGACCGCTTCGTCTCAGGAGGGAAAAAGAAAAAGAAAAAGAAAAAAGGAATGAAAAGCGCAATAGTGGGGGTCATGTAGGGAAATGCTTATACTGGACTAGAGAGCTAGGGATTTTTGGTTTCAAACATATGTGATGAAAATTTGTTTACAGAAAGAAATAATAGTGGAGATCAACAATTGCTGAACAAGTAACGTTGCTAGCAACAACTATTCACTTGTTCGACTAGCTAGAGATCAGCAGTTGTTGAACAATGATTATGCTCCAAGTTCTTAGTCGACTTACTTACATTTAAATTCTTGCCAGTTGGGTTTCTCACACCAACAAGAACAGAAGTTTTCAGTAACCAGTACAATGGGGATGTATTTGGTGAAAATGAGTACTTTTGTGGAAGTGGTATAAATTTCACTAAAAATGATCGTACAAGTTTTCAAAAATTCCCCAAAAAATTGTTAGCTATAGGAAAGGGTATGGTTTACATCCATACAAAATTTCAAGAATAAACTCAATTCCATTTGCGAGGTACGAAAAAGACAAATATATGTAATAGTGTTTTCAATGGTGCTAAGCAGTGATTGACACTATTACATGTCATATTTGTCTTTTTCATATCTCAAACGGGATTGAGTTAGTTCTTTAAATTTTGCATGAATATATACTACACCCTTACCTATATATGAGAATTTTGTGAGAATTTTTAAAAACTTGTACAAGCACTTTTAGTGGAATTTACACTATTTTCACAAAAGCGCTCATTTTTACCTGTGATCTGGACAATAGACACTTCTATTGATTGAACTGGTCAATTCATTGTGACTAGATTCTGACCAGGAACAATCCCTGAATGTGTGAAAAGTCAAAACCATTTGGTAGACGAGGAAATATCATCTTCAATACTGCAGGTTTTTTCTGTTTGAACCAGTACTTGATCATCATCATAAAACAATAGTACAGTACTAAAGAGAATCTTTGTGAAGGGAATGCGGCATGCTGTACCACACAGTAAACGAGAAAGGCAGGGAGAAATCAAAAGATTGGAGCTTTTTGTCAACTCTTATCCTAATCAACTCGACACTAAACTAAATAACTAATGAACCAAAGGCAGTGCATTAGCATATACTGTAAAGATAAGAGGACGGCACATTGCCAATGCAGGGGGAACTTGCGTTGGCAACAAAGAAAGACGCGCTAGATTCCGTGTAGCACAACTGATTGCTTGGCCTACCTATCTGACCATTCTTCCATAGCTTATGCTTCGGTTTTTCTTTGCTCCGGTTACTATGGCACGAGACACAAGAAATGGAAAGCTTTGTGGGTAACCATTTGGCATCTTTTCATAGCACAGGCCCTTGACACGTAATACCATCGTTACCTGCTTGGTTTTGCTGATCCCATGTGGTTGTGCCAATTGCCGAACAGCAAAGCAAACGCATCTCTGTGCTGCTCGTTTGGAGTGAAGGGTTTTGGAGGAATTGTATTGTTTCTTGCAAATTCTTTCTTACATTTAAAATAGGCCCTACGTGCTTTTTTGCAGGAATGCTATCAAGGACACCAGCACGTTTGTAAGATTGAACTAAGCAAACGGTATGTGTGTAGAATTCTAGAGAGATTAGAGATAAACCAAACGCCAAGTCTATGTACCTAACCCAACCCTCAACCACATAATTACTTTCTCTTTATCTGTATCAATCCTAAGGGAGTGTACACATTTGGCGCAGGAAATATTTTGGGACAGGACCGTACGAATGCGTGTGCAAAATCACTTGCCAAAGGGCACAGGCTGACAATGACACGCCTTGCAGGCAGCGATTGAATCATGCGTGACAAGAAATTTGCCGTTCATTCAATCTGACCCAATTGGCCTGCAGGGCAGCAGCTTCCCAGCAAAGGCATGGCTCCGGTACCTACCTACCTAGAAGAAGCTTTCTACCTGCCCCATCAGAGGAGGAGAAGAAAAGATGCTCAAGTCATCGTCTTGAGATCAAGGTTTCTTTCTGATCATTGGGTAGGAACATTCCCAGCTCATGCACGTTTTCTATTCTTGTGTTTCTGTTGAAGCTAACTTGTCAGACGGTCTAGAGAGATAATTGGTCCAATCAAGATCTTTAGGTAGGTTATCAGGTTGAGATGGAGTAGATTTTAGTGCTGATGAGAAGGAAATGTGTTTAGTCTATGGCCATCAAATCTAAAAATTTCAGTTTCCATAGTGTGGATCAGCCGATCAGCTGTTATCTATGGGATATAGTGCCATCAAAATTGCACTTATATATGTTCATTGTTGTTTCCAGGCCACATTCATCGTTGAAATTTAATGCCTGTTTTCTACGCAAACACAATATACATTGTCAAGAACTATGTAAGATTCGTGGAGAAAAATTATGTTATACTAGTTTGTATGCCGACATATGTGGTCAAAATGCGAATATGATGAAAATCCGATTTTCACGAAACTTACAAGTTTCAAAAACATTTCTAAACATTACCACACATAGTAGAAGATATGTTCTACATAACTACAAAATTCTAAGATCAAACTTGATTGCAGATATACCAAAAGACAAATGTTTGCTTTTGAATTTTCACCATGTTCACATTTTCACCCAATACACCGCCATTCTGTATTGGGTGTGAATGCCACTGACTGTTTAGTGGTAGTTGGCCTAGCCAACTCTTGGATGGAGCCTAGCATCTACCATTGTTTGGAGAGCTAGCAAATTTGGTTGCTATGATGCGTGAATATAATGGGTAAATAAAAAATGTAAGACAATTATTTAAGTATTACTATGTAGAGTATTTTGGTAATATCATTTAGCAAATATTTTTGTATAGTTAGGTTATCAGAATTTGATACGGTTCATAGTATATATAATAACATTTCCTTGGATATATTGTATCATCTATCATATCCAAAGAAAGGAACCTATGGGAAGAAAAAGGAGTTACTGTTCCACTCCATTATCATCATTTAGCGTCCCCTCTTTGAATAAACCAAACTAAACCAAACCCATCACGTTTGTCGAAGGCAGCAAAGAAGCAGAGAAAGGAAACCATCGAGAAGAGGAGAAAGAGGCAAGGCCAAAGAGGGAAGGAAAATAGTTGCCGACACGCCGCGCCCAAACGTAAATCCCTTCCCCTCCCAGCCTCCCTTGCCACTTCCCCCCTATAATTCTTATCTTTTACAGATTGGGACCAGAAGGAGGGGGTATATATGTTATAGAGCAAATTAGTTATTGTTTTGGGTCCTTAAGTGCAAAAGGGCAGAACTGCTACGCGCACGCGCGCAGCCGACGCGCCAAGAAGTGTGCTCTGCTCCCTTCGCCTCGCCGCGCCGGCCGCCGGGGGAGGTGGGGAGAGGACTCACGCAGCGGCTGCTCGATGAGGCCGTCGGAGGTGGCGGTGGCCGCCGCTGTCGTGGCGGCCGTGGCGCTGCTGGCTGGGGTGGCGGCCGCGGCGCCGTTCCCGCCAGCGCTGAGGCTGGAGCGTGGGCTGCCCCCGAAGGGGGTGCCCATGGAGCACCTCAAGGAGCGCGACAGGGCGCGTCACGCCAGGAGGGGGCTCCTTGGAGGGGCGCCCGCCGTCGCCGGCGTGGTCGACTTCCCCGTGGAGGGCTCCGCCAACCCGTACATGGTCGGGTGGGTGAGCTGCTTCGCATCATTGAAGTGTTTATACCCTTACTCGGTGAATTTTTGCTGGTGGATATTGCGTGCATTCTGCTAAGTTTTGGGTTACTTTTTCGTACTCTTTTCGAAGTTTTGGCGATTTGTATTTTAGAATATTCGCTGTTTTTAGCTGAATTGTTGCTTGGAATTGACGGCGGCTTATTTCTTTGGATTGTTATATTCGTTTTGGTTGTCTTTTTAATGCGACTATTCTGAGAACTTTACTCTCTTTGTGCATTTCATTGCTCTACCCGTTTCAATGTCGATGCACATTTGGGAGCCCAATTCTGATGCGTTTGCTTGTTCCATTTACCGAAATAATGTATTTCCCCCATAAAAAGAATTCATTTTCTTTTTTGAAAGAAAAAGGAATTCATTTTTCTTGTGCTTTGTTTCTCTTGGATCATAGGTTTGCAGAGATTTGGTTGCCGACGACAGTCGTCGCAATCCTTGCTTTGTTTCATTTTCCTCAGTTGCTTTTGCTTAAGGTCAATTATAGGGAAAAGAATATTGTATTTAAGCTGCAGTTTGTGATTTCTCCCCTCTCTGCTATGTTTTAGCTTATGTTTTCGCATTCAATTCAAACAAGTTTCTGGAGAAGTAGTCCAGTAAGGTGTAGAGACCGGGCTATATAGAGAGATCTCAGTAACACTAAGCCATGTGTCATCGATGGCTAGACACAAATTTTAGTTGCCATTTGCCAGCCTTAAGAGAAGCAATTTTGTTTCTGCCAATGTTTGTGCTGCGCATATGCTGAGACCCCTCCCCATATCCTGAACCTTATTTTAGTTAGGATTTATGTTTTAATGCCGTAGGCCCTAGTTCCTGTAGGAAGATGAATATATTGCAATGGATTGATGTATTGAGCCTCGAGGGCGGTTTATATAGAATGCAAGACTTGGAGGACAAAAAGTCTCTCCTAGAGATAAAACAGGTATCACGGGATTACAAATCTTAAACTACCAAATATAGAGATATGCCAATATACTCTAACATCCCCCTGCAGTCGTAGCGGTAGCTTCACAGATAGCAAGAACAGGAGCAGACGGTCAGACTGGAGAGGAAATCGTAGTGGACAGCAGGAGCATCGCGGATGGTCAAATTGGAGAGGAAGCCGAAGATAGAGGAAGCTGAAGGTGAGAACCGTCGGACTGACATCCCCCGCAATCGCAGCGGGAGCGTCGGGACTATTGTGGCGTTGTAGATGCGGTGACTGTAGAGGGAACCGACGAGTTTGTTCAAGTTAATGATAGCCTTTTGTTGCTGAGATAGCCGAGAGCGTGGTGACCATGGTTGTAGCAGTGGAGGAGGGAGCCATGTCGAGGTAGCTGGTGCCGAGGTCGTCGCTGTGGTCGGGGTAGTGGAGTTGATGCAGAGGAGGTCGGTGAAGAGATCACCAACGTTGTCCAGCCATGGTCGACTGCGAAGATGAGAGAAAGGAGCAGAGAGTGGTCGTCTAAGGAACCGGTTAGAGCTACAGGGAATCGGTCGGAGACGCGGTCGAAGGCGCGGTCGTAGACGTGGTCGTGGGCGTGGTCGTAGAATTGGTCGTAGGAGAGGCAAGAGGAGGTGGCCGGGAGAAGGCATTGTTGGGGTGGAACAACTGTGGTCGAATTGGCCGTGGTCAAACGGCCATGGTCGAACAGCCGTGGTCGAACGGCCGTGGTCGAAGATGAAGCAGAGGGGCCGGCCGGATCTAGGGAGGAGGTCGTCCGGCCGTGGTCGAAGATGAAGCAGAGGGGGGCTGGTCGGATGTGGGGAGGAGGTCGTCCGGCCATGGTCGAAGATGAAGCAGAGGGGGTCGGCCGGATCCGAGGAGGAGGTCGGCCACAGAGGGGGCCGGCTGGATCCAGGAGCGGCGGCACCGAAGAAGGCCGGGGCAAGCTGGAGGCAGTGGCACCGTCGGCGGGGAGCTTGGATCTAGGGCTGTGGAGACATCCGGCGAGGAGGCCAGATCAGGGGAGGAGGTACCACCGGATTTGGTGCGGAAGAGGCCAGATCCGGGAGCGGCGGCACCAGAGAAGGTCAGGGCGAGCTGAAGGCGGCGGCGGCGTCGGCCGGGTAGCCCGAATCTGGGGCCGTGGAGACATCCGGCGAGGAGGATGCCGAATCCAGGGAGGAGGTGCCACCGGGTCTGGCGTGGAGGAGGTTGGATCCAGGAGCGGCGACACCAGAGAAGGCCGGGGCGAGCCGGAGGCAGTGGCGCCGTCGGCCGAGGAGCTAGGATCTAGGGCCGTGGAGACATTCGACTGAGAAAGTCAGCTCTAGATCCAAGCGGAGAAGGACTTGATCAGAGTTGACGAAGACGGTGGTGGCAGCGATGGCAATGGTGACCACGAGCTCTCGGTGGTGCGACGGCTCGTACTCGCGGACAACGGGTTGGCGATGATGATCCGGCGTGATGACGACGGTAGACAGGGCGCTCGGAAGGCTGTGGAGGGAGGGTCGTGTTGACGAGCGCACCGTGTCACGCCACGATGTCATCAGAGGGGAGGAGGAGCCGGAGAGGTCGAAATTGGGCGGTGAAGTCTGGAGCTAAGGAGTGTCGATGGGTCGGCAGGGCGACGCAAACCGATCTATGATCGAAAAAAGTAGAGAAAAACCGATCTGAAGATGACCGAGAAAAACTCTAATTGGTAGTGACTCGACTTAAACTACAAGTTGTGCGGCCCCCGGGAGAGATCATGGAGACGAGATCATCTCCCAGGGGTGGTGCGGCTGAAGCTGTGGAAGCTAGGGGTGCAAATGGAGCGGATATTTCTCAACTGTTTGTCCGTCCGTTTTAATTCGGATACAATTCAGAGCAAATTTTCGGATATCCGAAGGTTTTGTCAGATACGGAACGGAGTTGGATATTTTTTGTTAGATACGGAAACAGATTCGGAAAAAGTATTATCCGATGGATACAGAATTATCCGAGTATTTTTTTTGGATAGTTACTGGATACAGAAACGGAATCGGATACCTGGCCTCTCCAGGTGAGATCTCTGCCTCTCTACCAAATATAGAGATATGCCAATATACTCTAACAGTTACATCCTATTGTGATTGATGAACTCTCTTTAGGTAGTAGAATATCATGTGTTTAATTTGTTACCGAATGCAGCAATGTTTTATAAGAATGTTATATGTTTTGGCCAATCCTTGAATTGGTTACGATGCACATTTCAGTTTATTCCTTAAGTTTACCACTGTGCTGTTATTGATCATCCTCCTTTACAGCATTACCGTCTCACCAATTCATGCCGTTGACTCATTTTCATTCTGCAACTTAAATTGTTGTTATTTGAGATCAGAAGTATACTATTTTTTTCAGTCTATAATGTAATATACTCTTTTGCGACTATTTTGCAGGCTCTATTTTACCCGTGTGAAATTGGGAAACCCACCAAAGGAATACTTTGTCCAGATTGACACTGGCAGTGACATCTTATGGGTAGCTTGCAGCCCTTGCATTGGTTGCCCATCCTCAAGTGGGCTCAATGTGAGCTATCTTGTTCTCTGATCTCTTATCCTTCTCTTAAAGAAATGCATATATTTCTGCAATTCCCCCCTTGAGATAATTACCTATTAGCTAAGAAGCTCATTCTGATTAGAAATATATTTTGTTTATTTCTCAGATTCAGTTGGGGTTCTTCAACCCTGATTCTTCATCAACATCATCCAGGATATCATGCTCGGATGATAGGTGTACAGCTGCCCTCCAAACAGGGGAAGCAGTCTGCCAAACCTCGGACTCTACCCCATGTGGTTACGCTTTCACTTATGGTGATGGAAGTGGCACGTCAGGGTACTACGTGTCTGACACAATGTATTTTGACACTGTAATGGGAAATGAGCAGACTGCCAATTCTTCCGCCTCTATCGTTTTTGGGTACAGTTTCCTTGGAATCCTATATCTTTTTAAATTCCCCAGATAATGGAAAACTTACCATCAATAGTGTGAACCATCTACATGTTGACAATTGTGGCACAGGTGCAAATAAAGTTACATATTTCTGTTGATTGGGTTGGTACAGATGATAGATCTAATGGCAGCAAACTGTCAATGTCCTGAAACCAGTAGGTTGCGTGTTATTTTTGCAAGCATACTTCTTTTTCCAGTTGCCATCCAGGAGAACAGTTTTCACTAGAAAAATATCAATTTCCTTGATGGTCAAACTGAACAAATGTTGAAATGTTTGTATTGCTTTCTTTTTCATTCTAAAGCAAAAAGATGTTGGCATGCTACGAGAAGTATGAATACATTCTTTGCTGTCAACTGATTAAATGGCTATCCTCTGACATGTATACTGCATTATGTTAGTGGCCTTGATGCTACGTCTCCAAAAGCTTAGTCGAGTACAATTTTTTTGGTGGTAGGAGTCTACAGCGTTCCACTGGTATTCTTAGCTCAAATAAGCCGTGCGTCAGTGTAAAGTTAACTATGCATTTTGGTTATAATTTTGTTTAGTCATTACATTGACATTGAAATTTTGCTGCCTCACATGGTCAGTACTCAGTAATCAGTAGAATATCTTCATGGATGTAGCAATCCCTTTGAAACAGATGTAGCAACTCACAGTCAGGAGACCTGACGAAGACAGATCGGGCAGTTGATGGGATTTTTGGGTTTGGACAGCATCAATTGTCTGTCGTTTCACAACTGTACTCTCTTGGGGTATCCCCTAAGGTGTTCTCACATTGCTTGAAAGGTTCTGACAATGGTGGTGGCATTCTTGTTCTTGGTGAAATTTTGGAGCCAGGATTAGTCTATACTCCTCTCGTTCCGTCACAGTAAGTTTCTTTTCCTGAAACTACTTTAGTGTAGAACTTCAGAATTCTGCATGGCTGTCTTATGTTTCAGTAGCCAAACTTCTGTTACCTGTGTGGTGGTAAGTGGTAAGTATGGGAGGCTGCAAATGTAATAACAGATTTGGTCTTATTCATTTTTTAATCGTTCAGATCTTCCCAAAATACTTGTAAGGTGAATTTGTTTGTACAATCTTTACTTTGCCAACATTAAGTGTGCGTCTGTGTTTCCTTTTTTTTCTCCCCTGAAGAGACGTGTTTTCACCTTGTGTGGTGACAGGCCAACAATATAGCTAGTTTTTGTTGTGGAGTGTGGACTACCATTTCTGGTGACAAGAAATTTTGGAGCCTCCTGAATTCTTGATACTAACCACTGTTCATGTATTTAATGAAATATAGGCCTCATTACAACTTGAATCTGGAGAGCATTGCTGTCAATGGTCAAAAACTACCCATTGATTCTTCCTTGTTTACAACATCAAATACACAAGGAACAATTGTGGATTCAGGAACAACATTAGTATACCTTGCAGATGGAGCCTATGATCCGTTTATTAGTGCGGTGAGTCATATGACACACTTCTTTCTTTTTTACCGGAGCAACCAATATGTGACAAGAACTAGTTTTATTATGCGATTATTAGTCCTAATGATTCATATTTGCAGATAGCTGCTGCAGTCTCTCCATCTGTAGGCTCTCTTGTCAACAAGGGGAACCAATGTTTTGTTACTTCCAGCAGGTTTTCTTCTTTCTGAGAAGGAAATTAACAGCTCATGTCTTTCAGAATGTTGAATTACTTACAAATGTTTTTCTCCTTTTTCTACCAGTGTTGACTCGTCATTTCCAACGGTCACACTATATTTTATGGGTGGTGTTGCAATGACAGTGAAGCCAGAGAACTATCTTTTGCGGCAGACTTCTATTGTACGTCCAGAAGCCTTTTGTTGCTGCCCTTGTTAAGCTTCTTTGCAGTTGCATTTCTGGTTAACTATTTCTGGCCGGACTTGTCTCAGACGTAATAATATCATATCATGGTTTGCAGGACAACAATGTATTGTGGTGCATTGGCTGGCAAAGGAACCAGGGTCAGGAAATAACTATATTGGGAGGTTAGTCATCTTGACTGAATTTGCCAGTATAGGTTGCACATCTAGCTATTAGCTATAAGACTTCAAGACTGCTATTTCATCATGGATTTCTGAAATAAATTAAGCTGTTTAACAACAATGTCAATAATTGCGCCAGTGGTAAACATAATAAGTCTGCAACTCAAGCGTATTCAGGATTGGGAGAATAGTCCTTCGTTTTGACTCCAAACTTTTTCTGTAACACCTAATACTGTACAGATACGAACAATTGACTAACTCCCTCATGCAAACATTGACTGACCAGTAATTCCTTAAGTACTAGCTTCACATTAATAATTAATCATTTAACTATCTGCTGCTGTCCATAAATGGCCCAAGCTTGCGATGCAATGCATCTCTTAAGCCTGGTGTTTTCTTGCTAAATGTTTGGTCCCTGTTTGTCGCAGATCTTCTTTTAAAGGATAAGATATTTGTGTATGATTTGGCAAACATGCGCATGGGCTGGGCAGACTACGATTGTAAGCTCAAATTCCTCTCTACCATGGCATTCTGACCATCAATTCCTCTAGTTCGTCGTCGTCATCCTCGCAACTAACAATGTCTGTCTTTTGTCAGGTTCGTTGTCGGTTAACGTTACCACATCATCAGGGAAGAACCAGTACGTGAACACGGGGCAGTTCGATGTGAGCGGGTCGCTGCGGCGCGGCGCAACTTCATACAGCGGCCTGATACCTACCGGAGTTGCCGTCCTGCTCGTGCATATGATTGTTTTTGGCGTCATCTCACGTAGATAGCACGCGGGCTAACTGACATGACATTGTGATTCCATTATTTATTGGTGCATTCAGACGACGTCGTCGTCGTCGCAGCACCCGATCCCACGAGCGGATGAGTTGCCATGGCATGAGCATTCTTACTGTACATACAGACAGAAAAAAAAGTTCATTGTTCATGGAGCACGGCCTCCCTTCTTTTCTCAATTCCATTCTCTCTCACTCTTGTGGGCCTGTTCTTTTCCTTCGAAACTGGCGGTAGGCCTGGGCGTTCGGGTTACCCGAATTTTTCGGGTCGGGTAGTTCGGGTAATTCGAAATTCGGGTAATGAAAACTGCTACCCGATATTAGCCCCAAAAAAACACTACCCGCAATTTGGTGCAGATAATCGGGTTCGGGTTCGAGTATACCCGATATACCCGAATTTACAGAAAACCAGCTAATTTCCCAACAATTCGGGTAATTTACAGACAATTCAGGTAATTTACAGACAATTTCCCGACAATTCGGGTAATTTACAGACAATTCGGGTAATTCGGGTAGTTCGGGTACCAGGGGATATTACCCGAACTACCCAAACTAATTTCGGGTAATCAGAATCGCTATCCGAATTTGGGATCGGGTACCTCGGGTTCGGGTCCAGGTAATTCGGGTACGGGTAGCGGGTATTTTGCCCAGGCCTAACTAGCGGCTTTTGATTTTTGCTATATTACCTAACTTTCAAGACGAGGTCTACAAGTAAAACGATGTATACGTTAAAAGCTCAACATCTGTACCAGTTAAAATTGCAAGTGAGTATCTTTCTCTGTAATCTGTACCGTAAATAGCTAAAATTTAAAAATTTCAGCTAAAAACCATAAGCCCTGTGTCACGTGGTAGTGTACTAGTGTGCATCTCTGCTTCTCAGGTACAACGGCAAGTAGAACAGCATTGCTCTATCACGTGGTAGTGTATTCTGAAGTGTGGGCACACTTTGACTTGTGAATCCTTCACCTGACTGAGTGTGGAATCACTTTGTTAATCCAAGTGAATGCCAAGTCACCTTTTGTACAGAAATACACTGACAAAACCAAGAAAACATACACGCTCTTTACGAGGCTAAGGAAATACAATTGTGGTGTCCCAAAGTTCATTTCAGCGTACACTAGGTGTTTGTTTGTGTTAGCTTCTGTTTAGATATAAACATCCAGTTTTTTAAGTGGTTTCCTCATTCCTTTCGCTTTCGCCTCGCTCCAGAGATAAGCCAGAGCCCAGGGGGTTATCGGCGTATAATACACTCCACTCCTCTCACTCTCGTCTCGAACATGTATCTTTCTCTCACTTTCTCCATCGCTCGAGTCCCCTTTCAAAGGCCACTTTTTTTAATCATAAAAACTATCAGCCGTAACCTTAAACTTTAAATCCAAAAATTATCAGCTATGACTAAAACACATCAGTCACAACAACAAGAAAAAAATGCTGCAGCATGAACACGCCCTAAGTTTATCGAAACTGCCTCATCTCTACATAGCAAAGAAGCCCTGCGTGGGTTTATACATGGACTTGCATGTGTCGATCTTCAGGAATCGAGTCAACTTTTTTTAGCTTGACGACAACTACTCCCTACGGTCAAAAAAAAAGTGTTTTTTTCATATGGATGCAGTCGTAAAACATAACTTTGATAACTAATTTATATTATAATAGATTTATAAAACTAAATAAAATTATATTTTTATAGAAAGTTTTTCGAGAATTATATATACCGTTTTCATATGTTTAATCTAAATATTTAAAAATATAAAATAACTAAAATTTGAAAAGTTTAACTGCATGTAACCAACCAAAAATGGCATTTTTTTTACCGGATGGAATAATATATATAAGAGGTAGCCGCAAAGTAGTATTTTGTGCTGTTCGACATGGAAAAGGTATGTTGCCATGTTGTATGGCCGTTTTTTTTTTTTCAATTGAGCTTTCTCGAATTTCCATTACCCAAAATGGAAACACAGCTAGGGATGCAAACGGATTGAATACAGACGAATAATATCTTTACCATATTTGTTTTCATATTTTTTTTCTCAGATACGGATACAAATATGGATACCTCGGATATGAATACAAATACGAATAATATCGAATACAGATACGGAGCGAATACGAATTGAAACGAATACGGTCGCGAATATTTATCGAAACATGAAAACCCCTTAAACTATGCATCCAAAATCAATGAAAACACATAAATAATTTATCTTGTCAAGACATTAATGAAATCTAAATAAGCATAAGTATTTTTATCCACAATAGTCATATCATTGTATAGATTTTAAATCTTCAAATGGCAGTTAATTTTTTCTAAAGTCCTAAATAATTCTTAATGGATTTCTACCATTTATATGTGACTAATAAATTAATCAAGAATTTAAATTTACATCAAAATGATTTAAACGACAATATATCAATTTAATCGGTACAAATTTTAATCTATTGACAATACTAAATTTATTTTTAATAAACACAAATATTTACTAGTGGGTTGGTGGCAGGGGAGATGAGAGAGGCTGGCTTGGGCTGGGCAATATTGAGATGAAAACTTAGATTATCCGGATCCATATTATCCAAATAATCCGTATTTGTATCTGTATTTGTCGGATATCAGGCTTATTGTATTCGTATTCGTTTCCGATCCGAGAATTATCTGAAGAAAATCCAATCTGACACAATCCGTATTCGTTGTCATCCGGATCGGTCGGAAACTATCCGATCCGTTTTCACCCCTAAAACAGCATAGTAAGAGTTCAGAAGGTAGCAAAAAGTCTAATTCAATGATTGCATCAAGCAATCAACTGAATCATAGATTTTTTGACATCGACAAAGTTCAGAAGTGATCAAAACAAGAACTGAAATTAAACTAAGAGACTAAGCGAACGAAAGCTAAACTATCACACCATCGGAATCTTTTGCTTTCCCAGCAACACAATTTTTGTCGCTTGCCTCTGCTTTTACTCACCGTCTTCTAGCATTAGCACCGGTTACACACCATCATCCCTGGGCCTGATGGTGCCTGCGCTTCTACATGTTGATGGAGCGCCTCCTTCTCAGGCGCCTTTGCCCCTTCTTGTAACAGCTCATTTGCTTAATCTTTTTTAAAACTTACCCAGTAGTTAAAGAAAGAACATATAGTACAGACGATCTCAACCGAAGATCAAACCATTTTTTTGTCAAATGCTGCCTTGTTTCCGAGCTTCTAAATCGCCCAACAGACAGTAACAAAACTGACCAAATGGGAATTGTGATGCTTTGGTAAATAACGCTGAACCCACCAAAAATATTGTTCAGCACTAACTGATATGTTACCAGCCCTAGTCACCATTTCAGTTACTTCCCATACATATTTTTGCCACCATACACTCAAAGAACAAATGCACAATCGATTCAAGTTCATTGCAAAAAACAACATAAAAGTGTCTCACCCAGCCCCCTCTTCAAAAGATTATCTTTAGTGAGAATGGCATTGTTTTTCACTAACCACATAAAGATTTTTATCTTGTGAGGGATCTTAGCTTTCTATAGAATCTTATTATTCAACTCATGACAATCATCATGTAGTTGTTTATTTAAGGATTAATTAGAGACTCGTGCGTTGCAACAAAGTCATAAAAATGGTAAGTCGAAACTTACTGCCTAGCCAACTTCACACATCAAGTATTGGAGTACAAGCGACAGAGATAGAAAAGTGACCAGAATGCGCGAGGAGATGAGAAAAGTGGAAGGGTAGACAGTTGTATCCTGAGAGAGATGAGAAAAAAGACGAATGGTCCAAATCAAATCGGATGGCTGAGAAAAGAGGAGGAGAATGGATCAACCACCAACTCACACTTTTATAATAGTAAAGATTTGATATAGAAGGACCTAGATTTCATCTAGTCCCACTTGGGAACATCCTCCTCATCTCCTAAAGCCACAGTTACTAATAAATTTCTCAGATTGATAAGCTTCTGTTGCATCTCCTCGTTGAGCCATCTTGTAAAGTGCGTACACCAATTATGCTGTATAGCCGTTTGATGGAAAAACCAACGGTCTGGATTGATTACGGATTGGACCACTGGTTAAAAGGGAAAGAAAAAGGGCACGTCAACTCTTGGGCCCTTCATTTCGCTCCCTCCCTCCGACCTTTTGCTTCCCGCCCTCCCTTCTCCCTTTCCAAGAAAACCCACATTACAAGGAGCGAGCGAGCGAGCGAGAGAGAGAGAGAGAGAGAGAGAGAGAGAGAGAGAGACGAGGCGGCGGCGGCGGCAATGGGGATCCAGGGTTTGCTGCCGCAGCTGAAGTCGATCATGGCGCCCATCGGGGTGGAGGAGCTGAGGAGGCAGACGGTGGCCGTCGACACCTACTCCTGGCTCCACAAGGGCGCTCTCTCCTGCGGCGATCGCCTCTGCAAGGGCATGCCCACCTCCAGGTCCCGCTCCCGCCCCCTCTTTCTTGGACCCAGGGAGAATAGCTTTAACCCCGATAGAGTTTCTCGATCCGTTCCTCCGGTTGCCGGAACCTAATCGACGGCTCCAGGTAATGTCATTCTTTGCGATGGATTTCGCACACAATCCCTCGACGTATTGACAGCCGCTCGGAGTAATGATCCCACCAATTCAATTGCTTG
The DNA here is from genome assembly GCA_036346575.1 of Dendrocalamus sinicus. Lineage (NCBI taxonomy): Eukaryota > Viridiplantae > Streptophyta > Magnoliopsida > Poales > Poaceae > Dendrocalamus > Dendrocalamus sinicus. Next base: position 16,814,982 of record CM070643.1, on the reverse strand, counting down.
GTCCAGTCATGGATTTCTTGATTTTGTTTTGTTGTTTGGATCCCGATTGGTGAAGCCCATTTAGGAGCAACGAGGGGGCGCTTTGCTTCGGGTTCGTCAAGATTTTTCCCGTTTTGTGGGGGAGATTTCTTGTTTGTGTTGTCTCAGGATTGCGGAGAGGAAATGTACTACATTTGTTTTGCCCAAGAGTGGCAGTACATTTACCGAATTTTGTTATCTGCCCGTGCCGGTATTTCTTGTATGTTTAGGCTGGATCCAAGAAACATATTTGGGGAAGATCTGGCATTGCTTTAGTTCGAAGGATACACCATTTTGATTCGTTGTTGGAAATAGTCTATGCACGAAAGTTTTATGAACATTAACATTAGCATTGCTGGCTTTTTTGTATTGGAATATCTATTGATACAGTTATAACTCGGATGCCATGAAATCGTAATGCACAGGGCCATAGAATTACAAGTCCACTTCATTATTACTTTTGGAGTTTAGCACTGAAAACTCACCTGTGTTATACCCCCCCCCCCCCCCTGAATTTGAACCAGGCATATCGAGTACTGCATGCATAGGGTGAACTTGTTGCGGCACCATGGCGTGAAACCAATTCTTGTATTTGATGGAGGTCTTCTGCCAATGAAGAGCGATCAAGAGACAAAACGTGCAAGGTGTGTTCTTTTTTAGGGCTTCAGAAAGAGCCTAACATGTTTCAGCTGCTAAGGAGCATTTACATTACCGTTAATAATGTAAAAAATTATAGGGATTTGGGATTTTACATATGGGCTATAGTTATGGTCCGCTGAGGCTTTCCACCTATATAATGCAGTTGTAATATTACTACCAAATGGTGGATCCGTTAAGGGGCGCTCCAGCTACTCCTCGCTATTGTGATGCATTTTATTTTCGTTTTATGAGTTATTGGTTGCTAAGCATGCCATCACTCAGGTCACGAATGGAAAATCTTAAGCGTGCCAGGGAACATGAGGCAGCCGGGAATTCACGTGCTGCTTTTGAGTGTTATCAGAAAGCTGTTGACATTACGCCGAGAATTGCTTCTGAACTGATCCAGGTACAGATGTAAATTCCATGTAATGTGCGACCAACTGGTTACCTATTTGAAGTAGTTTCTAACATGAATGGGAACAGTTGGCCGGACTTGTCTAATTATTGTTTCAAAATATGCAATGCAGGTACTGAAGCAAGAAAAGGTTGATTATATTGTTGCGCCTTATGAAGCAGATGCACAAATGACATTCTTGTCTGTAAACAAACTTGTTGATGCTGTAATCACCGAGGATTCAGATTTGATACCATTTGGCTGTTCTAGAGTAAGCACACTATTACAACCCTTTTCTCTGCCCTCAACATCTTCCATAATCTTTTCATTGCTCAGCTAGATTTGCCTTCATAGCTTGTTGTATGATCTCTCTCAGAACATTGTTGTATGTTCTCTAATTTACATATATCTTATTCTAATGTGCAGATTATTTTCAAGATGGACAAATTTGGGCAAGGTGTTGAATTTCAGATTACACGATTAGAACGAAGCAGGGAGCTTGACTTTAATGGATTCACGAAACAAATGTTACTTGAGATGTGTATTTTAAGTGGCTGTGACTATCTTTCGTCATTGCCAGGAATGGGTGTGAAACGAGCTCATGCACTCATCCGAAAGCTTAAGAGTCATGAGAAGGTAAACCCTACCTTCTCTGTCTGTTGCACACTCTTACCTTCAAACCTAGTTAGAAAGAATTGTTTCATGAAAAAAAACCAGAAAAAAAATGTGAAATAACTTTCCTGCAAGACCTACCAAGGTAAACCTAAGAACAGGCCAGATATGCATTATGTACAAGTGGAACAAATAGTTTAGATATTGCTGCAAGAGGCAAAACAAAAAATTGATTGCTCCAACTTTCATCAGGCTATTGTTTTGTAATTAGTTAGTTATTCAATCCATAAACCGTGTGTTGCATATGCAAAACATGATGATGGACACCTTACGATGTCATATAACCCCCTTTACTTTTCCATTCACAAATGAGAATTTCGGTTTCAATAATCATGCATTCAAATGAACAATAACGGCTGAGCTTGTAGTGTGATGGTGTGCAGTCACTTTCTAGCTTGACAATTTAGAAAGTTTCCAAAAAAGTTGATGTCATATATAATTTCAGGTAATCAAGCACCTGAGGTATAGTGCTGTTTCGGTTCCACCTCAATATGAAGAAAACTTCAAAAAGGCAATCTGGGCGTTTCAGTTCCAAAGGGTCTATGATCCCACAACAGAAGATATCGTTCATTTGTCGGGCATTCCTCATAACATCAGTGAAGACTTGGACTTTTTGGGCCCATATCCTTGCCAAACTTATATAATTATACACTAAAGCTCTTTCATACGATAATTCATTGTTTCATATACTGTATAGATGGATTTCTTCCTTTATTCAGCCATTCTGTCTAATGGCAATTGCATGTAGTTGAGTTTAGAAATAAGTTAAGGGCCTTTCATGCCACCATATCTCTCATTAATTCCAAATTGTTTTACCCCCAGAAGAAACTCCACACTCATGCATTAGAGTTTTTCCTTAATTGGTTTGTACATGGTTACCACAGACTGTTGCTAAAGGCATTGCTCTAGGGGACATTGACCCAATTACAAAGGAACCATTCGAGGTACTGGTCTTTTTCCCTTTTGTGCTGTTCTTCTCACCCCCTTTCTTTCAGAAGAAAGATCTTGTATCGATGTAGATTTTTGTGAAAATTATGCTTGTTTCCCTATCGTATGCTTTTCTAGTTGGTCATTTTGGTTTGCTTTGCTGGTGCTTTGTTCTTCCAAATGTAATTTCATTCCACTCTGCTTCTGAGCCCTGTACATGTACTCTTTTGGTGTCACTTGTTATCAAAGATTACCAGCATGCACTTAATGCAGGACATGCAATTGTTGCTTCATTTCTTCATTGTCTTGTTGAGATTCCCATTGGTAACTTGTATATACCTTGCAGGTGAAAACTGAGTGCAGTGCACCTGCTGTTGATAAAGTTTATCCAATCAGAGAGTCTATTGTTCCTTCAAATGGAAAGAAGAGACTAGTTTTGCCTGTGCAGAAAAACATATTGACAAATTACTTCTGTATCCTCTCAACACATTGTAATTTTAATCAAGAAAACCTTGCATCAATCAAGTTTACTACAGTGAACTACTATCTGCATGTATATAATGAATTCGCAATTATGGAAGTGCCTTGGACTAGATGTTGTGGTACTTTCTGGGTTCCCAAACATGTTTTAGATGATTTAAGAACAGTTTATATTTTCCCTCAATATTTTGGCAGATGAAGGTGATGTGCAAATTTTTAGTATGCTATGTTCATACCCACATTTGGTTGGATTATTTTGCATAATTTGCACACAATATTTAACTGTCCATTGAATTATCCTTGACTTCTAGAAGGCTTAGCATCGCTTGAGGCAAAACGAAAGTTCAGTGCACCTAAAGTTACACCTAAGGAACAAATATTGAATGAATCTTCTTTGCCCAGTCCTCAAACTGAAGACTCTGGTACCCCTGATTCAGTTGAAGATACTAGCTTGCCAATAAATAATATCCAAGCTTCTCAGTGTAGTTCTGAGCGGTTTAGCTCTGAACCCCCTCAAGATGATTCAATCAATGCTGCCTCTCAATGTAGTTCTGAGCATTTCAACTGTGAGTTCCCTCGGGGTGATTCAGTCAGTGTTTCACCTCAGTGTAGTTCTCGTGGTATTGGCAGTGATCCTCCTTCAGAGGACCAAGGTATTGAAGGCACAAAGGTATTTCACATCACTTTATTGCCTAAACTTGTCCAGTGCTCTCCTAGCCATACCTTCCTAAGCGATCATATTTCTGTTGTCCTCATATTTTACTTGTATTATTCAGGTTGAGGTCAAATATTGCAACAGAAGTACAACACCAACAGGTTCTTGCTTAGAGAGTAAGACCGGTAATTTGCCTAGTTCATGCATGACTTAATCTGCAAATCATGTGTTAGTTTGTATTATGTAAAATCAAAACACTCTTGGGATTGATTCTAGTAGTTTGTCTATTATGTAGAATCAAAACAATCTTGGGATTGATTCTAGTAGTTTACATGTGTTTGTTTTCTGTTTCTAGGAAAGTTGCCTGGGATAGTAGAGCCATTTTTAGTTTCACACAACTCGGAGCCATCCAGACCAGTGCCACAATATACCGAAAGCAATGTGGCCCCTACTAATAGAAATATTACCGTAAGGAGTTCATACTTCAAAACAGTAAATAAGAGGGCTTACACAAATCAAGGAGAAGACGAGTTAGATGAAGATAATTGTGAGACTGGTAATTGCACTCTTTCTGGAGATCAACAGAGGAACCCTGGAGGTATATTGAAGAGAAGAAAACTTTGTGATCTCCAAAATTTTGAAGATGTAAGTGATTGTTTTAATTGTTATTTTTTTTTTATTATATGGCAGCTAGTAGTTTCTACCGTGGTACATAGCTGGTCTTAAATATGCTGTTTGTGTAGGAAACATTGCAGCCAACTAGTTCTCACGAGAGTCCACCAGTTGCTGATGAAGGTAATAGTTCTACCTTTTTGATTTTATTCTTGTTGTTTCTCTTTGAGAATTTGGAATTTTTCCTTGTTTAGTTGCTATTGTTGGATATGAATATCCTTGTTTCTCTTTGAGAATTTGGACTTTTTCCTTGTTTAGTTGCTATGTTGGATATGAAGATAAGATGTACTAAAAAGGATTGCAAGAAACATTAGCTTCTGTTCATCCTGTGCTTGTTATTGTGCATGCAATTTGAGGGGATACTTACTTTTTTTCATGCTTGCGGATGTCCTGCATGTTTCAATAATATTTTACAGCTTCACGATCATTTCCTGGAATGCTTTTCTTTTTTGGCATATGAAGGTTTCATAATTTGTTAGTTATGTTACTTTAAATCCCAAGCAAAGCTCAGTATTTTGCTTGCAGTCACTCAGCCAAGATTTATAGCTTTAGATTTTGTCTTGGGGGCTTCTCAATCTTCATTCTCCACGTATTTCTTCCTGTATTATAGAATAATTATGTCCCACAAATTACCATTACACAGTTTTTCTTCATATCTGTCTTGATCTTTGGAGGGGGATCATGATATTATATCTGAAATTAATGCAGGCTGTGATATTGATACCCTTGATGGTATCAACACAAATGCTGAAGGCAGATTTGGATGCAATGTTTCCCATGTGAATACATACAGTGGCATTGCGGAGAAATCAATGGATAAGTTTGCCGCACTGATATCATCTTTCAGATACGCAGGCTCCTGTGCCAGTGGCCTTCGTGCTCCTTTAAAGGATGTGAAGAATACCCTTTCTGTGAGGTATTCGGCTTTAGAAATTCTAAGTACACCTAGTATACACAATTTACTTATCAGAAGTCAGAGTGACACAGTTTTCTCCATGAATGAATACATTATAGCATGGTTATTTCCGTTACAGATCAGCTGTCAGACCTCCGGAACAGAAATTCACTTGTGCGGCTAAGAAGACTGCCAAAGGGCCTCCTTCACAAAGCAGATTCGCAAGTGATGCTAGGAACACTGCTGATGGTCCTCCTGATCTGAGCACATTTGCATACAGGCCTATAAAAACAACTGCTGTTCGTCCTGATCAGGGGAAGATCACAAATAAATCTGCAGATGCACCCACAAGACCTACTGTCAGTCGTCTTGATCAGAGCAAAAGCGCACATAAAGCTATGTGCACTGACGACAGCCCTCCTGATTTGAGCACATTTGCATATACAACCACACCTACTATTATCGGTTGCCCTGACCGGAGCAAATTCTCTAGAACAGCTATGCTGACTGCTGACAGCCCTCCTGATCTGAGCTCATTCGCATATAAACCCATGAAAACTGCGGTCAGACGTTCGGATGGGAGCAGATTTGCAGGGACAACACTAAAGGCAGCTGGACGAACTTCTCGGGGGCAATTCACATAGAACTGCGGATGCACCTGTCAGCCCTCCTGATCTGAGCATGTTTGCATATACACCAAAAGCTTCCGCCAGCCCTCCTGATCTGACCTGAACAAACTCAGATCCAGCAATAAATACTGCCTTTTGACACCCCTGATCCAAGCACCTTCATTTTTGTGCGAATGGAAGTATGCCTGAAGATTGAACAATTCTGAGATTGAAAGACAGGCAATAGCTGCAGGGGTTCGCCACTTCAGAGCTCATTTGTATATCTATGCAGATGCGCTGAAGCATGCATGGCCTGAAGGGAAATAGCCAGCAGCAAGGGCTCTTCGTTTCAGTTTTCAGAGCCCACTTTGTGTGTGTTTGTTGCTTTGTGCAAACCAAGTGTACATGCTCATTTCTGTCTTGTCGTCCCGCGACAATGATGGCTGAACAGCAGCAAGATTTGTGATGCTATTTAAACTGCAACGACGATATTGTTCTGTTGCATGTTCTAATGTTCATTCATACAAGTGCGAGCGTTGTTTCAGAAGCTATTCTCTTGTCAATTCCTGATCAAGACGAAAGAAAGATTTGGGAAACATATGTGGTGGACTGGTGTCCTTAACACACATTATTTTAAATGTAGATATTTTTTTGAAAACTTGAATGTATTTTTTTTTTTGAACTACTCATTTTCATCCATTGCTGATTTATAATTGAACAGCTGCTCTATAAGTAAAAAAAACCTTAGAAAGATTCCTCCTAATTTTCTTTCAAAAAGAGTTAAATGCACTACATGTATCACAACTTGCAAGATGGGTGTAAGTAGGTCATACAATTATAAATTTGCTCATTTATATCATCGATTTTGTTTAAGTGATGCAATGAGATACAAAAATTAGACATGGTGGTATATTTTGCTTTAACGTGATGTTAAATGTGTTTTCAACGTGGCTCAAGGTTTTGTGTATTAGGTATGGCATGGAAAAACTTTGCAAAGAGCCCCTCTGGATTTTATCCTCTTCGTTAGTTAAGCCTAAATCATCCTCTATTCTCACGAAGAAAGCGACAGGCATTTTGAGAGCGCTGCCTAGAGGAGTGCCTGACGACCTAGTCGACATGCACGAATGGTGGCACCGGTACTTTGACCATCAGGAGTAGCACCGCGCACATATAGTAAGTTGTGGGGCTTGGAGGGGAGATACACAAGGTGGAGAGGCATGAGGGGCGACGGTGGTAGGGGGAGAGGGCGCGGGGGGCAGCCGTTGTGGGTGGAAAGGGCATGGGGGTGATGATGATGCAAGCGTAGGTCATATGGACGATGGTGGTGCGGGGAATCAAACAAGGAATAGTAAAACATCATCGAAACTCCACTAGAATCAACCGAGGGATCGGTAACTCCACTGGAAGTTCTTCTCACGATAACTTCCAGTAGAACGCCATCCATGCACGTCGGCTAGATCATCAGACCCTGCTGCAGACAGTGCTCTCAAAGTGTCTGTCGCTTTCTTCGTGAGAATAGAGGATGATTTGAGCCTAACTAACGGAGAGGATAAAACCCAAGGGTTTTTTTATTTTTTTTCTCACGCCTAGCCTAATATACACAACTTTAAGCTAAACTGGAAGCACAATTAGTACCACATCAGCATCAAATGTGCCACCTTGTCTCGTTTTGTACATCGTCACATCACTTAAATAAAATTAGTAACATAAATGAGCAAATTATGATTATATAACCTACTTACACCTACCTTATAAGTTGTCGTAAATGTGGTGCATTTTACTCTTAAAAAACTTAGAAAAATAATATTGTACGAGTCTCAACACAATCAGTCGTTTGGCCCCCAGGCCCCAAGTCTAAAGCGCCATAATCTCTTTGCGCCTTTGTCATTACGGACTACGGGGAGTACTACACTTCGGCCTTATTCATATTAGTTTTTTTCTTTAATTTATAAACAGTAATAACTTATGGAGAACTTTGTAGAGAGATATTTACATGTAACTTTAACTATTATAAATAAAGCTATTATAATATATATTATAATTGATTAATAGATCTGTCTTAAAAACGGTAGAAAACACCTTCAAAGCCAAACAGGTAACATACCGTTCCTCTAGTCATGACGCGACACCGCAGAGGCAAGCGTGGGCGCACGAGCCCAAACTCCCCGGCGAAGCGCCGCCGCGGCCCGCCGGAGTTAGAGTCGGGCGAGCTGGAGCCCGCTCCAGCACCCGCGGCCGCTCCGCAGCGGTCGTTAGTGATGGTCGCCGGGCTGCCGCCCGTGTGCGGCGTGATGGAGCTCAAGTCGCGACTGGAGGCGTACGGCCCCATCGCGCGCACCCGCATAGACGCCGCCGCGGCCACCGGATACGTCACCTTCCGCTCCGACGCGGCCGCTGTGGCCGCAATCGCCGCCTCCCTCGAGCCCGGCGGAGGTATTACCATCGAATCCAAGAAGGTAAAGAGATTTGTGTATTGAAGCGTGACGTCGGATTTGCTCGATTCAGTAGCTAGGGAGGCAAATTTGTGCTCGATTCGGTCAATGCTAACTTGCTAAGCATGTAGCAAAACGCGGTGAAGGCTCGTCGAGCTTTCTTTATTTTGAGGGGGCACATTTAGGTTTGATGGTAAAACTGCGAGCATTATCGATGCTGTTCTGACGAACCTAGCTCATGTTAGGCATTGGTATTTCTATTCTAGGTTAAATTCGTTGTTTTAGCTCAATTTAGGCATGTGAAATGTTAATCTGGTTAATTTTATTTAGAGTAAAGTTCATTACCGGTCCTTAAACTTTTTATGCTGTGTCATTCCGGTCCATAAACTTTTAAAGTATGTCATCCCGGTCCTTAAACTTTCAAAGTGTGGTAATTTCTTTTGAAAGTCTATGGACCGGGATGACACAGCATAAAAAGTTCACTGCTACAACTACGTAGGATATTGCCACACTTTGAAAGTTTAAGGACCGGGATGACATACTTTAAAAGTTTATAGACCGGGATGACACAGCATAAAAAGTTTAAGGACCGGTAATAGACTTTACTCTTTTATTTTTGTTATTCACTTTTGTAGTTTGCATTAGTTGGTTTTTTCAAGCATTCTAAGCTAATCAATTTTCATACTCGTTGAGTTCTGCAAAGTTGGATCGATTTTGTGATGAATTGCCCTTGCAAAAGATAAATAATACTGTGATAAATTGGCTACCCTTGTAAATTCAACCCAGAGTTAAAATCAAGCATTTTTATCTGTTGTTAAGTGTATGAGATAGCGGATTAGATTCTGTTGATCTTGGCTTCATCCAATCTGATTGTTGCTAACTTTGTTGGCTCAATTAATGCAAGCATCCCGTTATGTTTTTCAGATGTTCGTTGGTGCCTTAGAAAGTTAAGTCACATAAAAAACTTGCTACATAAACAAAAAACAGAGTGACCTCAAGTAGTTGAATTTTGGTCTTTTTTATATGAAAAACTATTCGCATTTTGGTTTCACATCAGGCACATATTCAGCAAGAAAGCAAAATTTCTGACAAAAGGGAAGTTCCAGCATGTTGCACATTTTCGTGCTTTTTGGTACTCTTGCTCGTCGGTACTCAGATTATTGTTTCTTCCATGTGATGCAGGTTTTAGTCCTACAGGCAAGCGAGGCGCCAAATAATTCGAAAAGTGTAGTTCGAGCCGACCCAGCAGAGGCACCACTGCATGTTGCGACGAAGAAGAACGCGAGCGATGCTTCAGCCATCCCAGGCTCCATATCAGCTCCGGAAGCGACCTACAAAGCGAGAGAAATAGTAGCCTATGATGATCTGTTCTAATAGTCAGCCTTCTCTAGGGAAGAGGGGAACCAGCTTGGTCTTGTACGATACTAGGATCTTTAGCTGTGTAACCTATGGTTTGGTCTCAATGTTGCACTGTAGTCCGCAACTATTTCCTGTCTTCAGTATACTATGTGCTATGGAGGGAGTTTTCATCGAAACATGGTTTTTGTGTCATTAGGCATGTTATTGTACATCTATATGAAGGTTGGTACATAGTACTACCTAGTACAAAAAATAGTGCCTTACCATGCAATTCGGTCATTATATATATAATTACATCATCAGTATATTATAGCCGGGGGTTGGCGGCCCCTGAGCACGTCCACGTCAGCGTTTTCCCGCTCTGTACCATCGCTCCGGCTGACGTGTGCGCGCGTACGCTCCTACTGAGCGGATGGTGTCGCGCGGCTTCGCTCTCAGCTCTGGGCGCCGTCTGTTCGTCCGTGTGTCGTCTCCATCCGTTCGACCGCGTGTATGTGCGCGTGTTTGTTCTCTCGAACGTTCGTGTGGCTTTCCTTGTGGCGTGTGGCTTTCCTGGTGGCACAGCGCAGCTAGCTTCGCGTCGCTTCCATCCTTCCATTCGTGTGTCCTAGGCCCGTCCTCTATTTCTTCTCTTGGTTGCGTCGCAGCGGTCGCCATCTCAGTTCCCTCCCTAGATCTGCTCGTGCTGCTCTCCACTGGCGTCGCTTGCTCCGCCTCCACCGGTCGACGTCCTCTCCCCCTCCTCCTCTGTGAGGTTCTCTAGAAGACTTTGCTCTTCTTTCGCCGGTCGACCTCCTCCCCCCTCTTCCTCTGCATGCCCTCGTCTTCCTCCGTCTGCCTTCCAGTCAAATAGATTTAGCCCTCCATCAAACTCTAAATCTACTCCTCTCGCTCTCCACCAGCATCACTTGCTTTGCCTCCATTGGTCGAGCTCCTTCCTCTTCTGGCATTTGTACTGTAGATAGACCGAGTGCTATGGGCCTGTTTGGGAGAGCTCCACCACTGCAAACGTGGATCTGGAGCAGCAGCTCCACTATGGAGCAGCTCCACCGTGGATCTGGGATCCCACCATAGAGTGTTTGGCTTGTACAGCAGCTCCAGATCCATAAAATTGAGGTTTTGGTGGGAATGACTACTTTTGGTGGGATGGGGTGTGTAACCAGTGGCATTGGTGGGTAATTACCACCCAACTCCACGGTGGAGCACCCCTTGAGGAGCTCCATGAAATCCATGGATCTGGCCCTCAGATTTAGGATTTTGGTGGATTCAGATTTCGCGGAGCTGAAGCGTTTGGATAAAATTTCGTGGAGTGGAGCTGTTTTTCGTGGATCTGGAGCTGGTGGAGCTCTCCCAAACAGGCCCTATCAAAGTGCAGCGCTCTGGATAAGATTTCTCCATTTACTGGTCTACTATTGTGTCAGAAAAGAAATCAACTAGACTACTACAAACGATAGCCATATTCATAGCCATTCTCGCACTCAACATGGCAAGGCCTTGGCTGAAAAAAAACTCACAAGTCAGAAGTGATTCAAACAACCCAAAAATTTCCAATTCGAAAAATAGTCACCGTTTCATAAAAGAAAAGAATCAGGAAGGTTTCCTTCGAATTACCATCGTCGATGTACCAAGACAACTCAACATGAAATTCTTTGTTTGACTTGATGATGATTAACACATGACGCTATCCAAAATCTTTATCATCATGAGATATAAATTATTCATCCAACTCAATAAAATACTAGCCCCACAAATAGTTGTCATCAATTGCTAAAACTCACTATTAACATATAATGGTAGAGCTAGATTCTGTAATCTCTTCCTTTTCAGTAATTGATGGCAACACCGAAATTAATTTGTTACTAATCACTAAAACTCACCATTAACACATAGCCAGCGGGCTTACCTGGAGACTCACCATCTCTATGAGTTCCTAACATGTCTTCGGTCAGAGTTCGAGTCCGTGCATGCTCACCTACTAATTTGTCAGCCTCGTCTATCCATGCTGGAGGTTCTCACCGCTATTCATGCTAAAACTAGCCTTTGTGGCATGGGCCAGCTACAGCCCACCTTTGTTTTGGCTGCTTGAGCATATTCTTCTCCAGCGCCTATTGTGGCTTCCTCTCCTATTGCACCAGTGTTAGCTACTTTTACTACAAGTCTCCACTACACCTACTACGATCGTAATAGCCACAAGTTTCAATGTTGCTACAAGCAAAAGAACCAGGATTGCAAGGGTGGTCATCCTTTGAAGGGCACTGGAGGCTCTTCGCAATCAGGCTCTCGCTAGAGCTCCTACGCAAAGGTCCACTAGGAGATGCTCACTTTGCTTCGATGCCTCACCACCTCAGCCCCATCTAGTTCTGCTAGTTTTCCTACTCAGTCTTCTGGTGCTCCACCACCACCACCTCCTTCCTCAGGTCTAAAATTCCCTTCTGGATTCTGGTGCTTCTTTTCACATGACACCGGATTCCACTCACCTCACTTCTGTGAGTCCTCTAGCTCTTCCTCGCATGGTTCAGACCGCAGATAGTACCTTCTTTCTTGTTGCAGGACTAGGCACTCTTTCTACTTCTTCCTTTCATGTTGTTGTAGTCCCTCATGTTCCCAAACTAGCCATGTAGCTTATGTTGGCCAGTCAGGTCACATATTATGGTTTTTGTATCATTCTTGAGTCTAACTCTTGTTGTGTTCAGGATCGATGCACCAGGACTCTAGTTGGGACTGGCCCTAGGCGCCATGATTCATAGCGTCTCTAGATGCTCGACTAGCTGCACCTTTCTTCCGCTACCTCCACCAACCATTTGGTCACTTCCACCACTTCTGCTTTAGCTGCTTCTTCCACTATTATCTTCATCCAGTGGCATTACCGTTTGGATCACATTGGTGGTTCATGTCTTTCTTCGCTAGTAGGGAGTGATGTCCTTGGATCTGTTTTTGGTGACACCTCTTTACATTGTATGGGTTGTAAACTGGGCACGCAGCTGCAACTTCCATATCTCTTTAGTGATTTTGTGTTCAACATGCTTTTAATCTTGTTTATTCTAATGTTTAGGTCCGACGCCCTTCGTTTTGAAAGGGGTCATCGCTACTATGTGATCATGATTGATGATTATTCTCGATACACTTAGATCTACCTTATGTCTTCTCGCAGTCAGGGTCTCTCTATTTACCAATCATTTGCCACTATGATTTGCACTCAGTTTGACTTGGCCATTTGTGTATTTCGTGTTGACTCTGCTGGTGAGTACATGCATGCTATGCTTCATCGTTTTCTTATTGAACAAGGTAGTCTTTCTCAGTACTTTTGTCCTGATGCTCATGCTTAGAATGATGTTTCTAAATGTAAGCATCGTCACTTATTTGAAATAACTCGTACTCTTATGCTTGCCTCTCATGTTCCACCTTATTTCTAGGCTAAGGCTGTTTTACAGCTACTTATCTTGTCAACCTGTAACCTTCCTCTGCTCTTGAGGGTTGTACTCTTGTTAAGCCTCTCTCTAGTAGGACTCCTCAGTACAACCACCTTTGTTGATCCACCATGAGTTTGAGGGATGGGGTGTTAGATATGTATTAGTTGTGCAATATTCTCTTATATAGGGTATTCTTTACATATGTCCCTACACATGTAACTTGTGTACATTGATCTTTTGGCCTATTGCAATGTGATTAAGGTTCATTCTAACATAATGAACACACGAGATGCAACATATAGAACAATTTTTGTTAGACCATGTGGTGGTCATGATTAAAAGTGATGATGAATAATTGACATTTGGATTGCTTTGGAATTTGCATTTGTGAAAGTTTTGGTCGATTGCAGTCAAAGTTTTTGAATCCAAGTGATCTCGTTCAGTTCTAAGTTGCTCCGAGTAGTTTTCATTGGCCCCTAGTGGTTGTGGTTGCTCCGAGTAGTTTTGGCCTACTTTGAGTGGTTTTGGTTAGCTTCGAGTGGTTTTAGTCTGTTCTGAGTGGTTTCAGTCGGCTCCGAGTGGTTTCAGTCAGTTTTGAGTGGTTTTGATTTGCTCCGAGTGATTTGTGTCTGCTTCGAGTAGTTTCAGACCAGTCCGATTTGGTCCGAGTAGCATCAGACGGTTTTCGAGTAAGCAATGGAGGATCAGATGATGTTCGAGTGCCACCAGAGGATCGTATGGTGTTCAAGTGGCCCAGGAGGATCGAACGGCTTTCGAGTACCACTAGAAGATCGGACGACCTTCGAGCAACGTGATCAAAGATTTAGAGCATAGACCCGTCAAAGCTACAGGATTTTTTTGTACAGTCAAAGTCACAGTGATCTGATAAAAACTATGCAATTGAATGAACAGTATTCGGAGGTGAACAGTGATTTGGCTGGTACTCGGAGGAATACTGTTGCAGAGCACAGCTTTATGACCATGTTCAACTTCGACCACGATGGACTTCAACCGCTACGGCTTTCGACCATGGCAGTATGAGCACTGCAGCACGACTACGGAAGAACGACCATGAGTATTTTTTACTATGCCTGGCTTCGACTACGGCAACTCGACTATGGCATTCCGACCACGACTGCCTTCAACCACGACAGAACGACCATTGAAGGGAATCGTAGCTACGTACTTTTTCATGGTCGTAGACTATGTGGACTGCTATTATAGTCGTAGACTTCGTAGTCTTATTTTCATAGTCATAGACTTTGCAGTCTATTATCGTTGTATTCGGTAGTCAAAGGCTTGGCGATTGGTTGCCGTAGGGTTTGCGGTCGGTATTCATAGACTTCATGTTTGGTACGAGTGATTCACTTCCTATGATCTGTGAGTACTACGAATACTCATGTTTGCCCAGCGAGATGAGTGGCTGGTGCTCAATAGTTGGAAGGACTCGGAACTTGATGGCCGTGATTTTTGCGATAGGTGTTGTGATCGGTTGTTGAAGATTTGTGTTTTGTGATCAGTACTCAGTAGTCCGTACTTGATGGTTCTGGTTAGTAGCGATACTTGTTATTCTAGAATGTTTTTGGTGAAGCGATAGTATTTCCCAAGTACTTGTCTATGATGGGTAAGAGTGGTGTGAGTGTGTGTGCTGATGATGGTCAAGTTGTGGAGAACTTATGTCGGGAGAAAGCTTCTTTGGTCTTTACATATGCAGGTGAGCGTGGAGGGGGTAATATAAGGTCAAGGCGGTCGGGATGTCACGGGAGGTAGTCGGGATCATGCTGGAGCACGTGGAGATCGAAGGTGGATAATGCGTGGAGGTGTGGAGATGGTTACAGTCAGTAATGAGGGGGTCCAGGACTAGGAGGGGGTAATCTAAGGTCCAGACGATCAAGATGTTACATGAGGTGATCGGGCTCATGCTAGAACATGTGATGATGCGTGGAGAAGCTACAGGAAGTATGGTCCTGAAGGCTTCGACGCGGGAGTTGGTGATGCGTGATGGAGATACAGGAGGTGCATCCTGAAGGCTTCGTCACGTGGTGAGATTAGAGACGTTATGGAAGGAGTCCGTAACGGGAAGGTTTATAAATATGGTAAAATCCGTGTTAGGAACGGTTTCGCGTCCCTTGATTTAAGGAAGAGAAAGAGTTGTGTGTTCGTGTTTGAGGTGGACACGGCCTGGACGTTAGCATATAAAAGTAGAGAGAGGTTAAGGGCTAATGTGTGGTTTTTGGTAGGGCTTTCGGGTTGAAAGCTTATGTGGGTTTTTAGATGGCTTTCGTCGAGAGAGCTTTTAGGAGTGTCGTGAGGGCACTTTGCAATCACATCCATGATACATAAATAATAGATCAGATCTATTCCAAGAAAAGTTTGTTGGCATCGGCGTCGTGTTTTCTGAGTATCATTTTTCTTCTGTATCCAGCGCATACTTGTTCGAGCGATTGAAGCGTTCAAGCGGCTGAAGTCTTCGAGCGAAGGGAGATTGCGACTACATGCGTCAGCGGTTGTAGCGAGTGATTGAAGAGAGCGGTCGGATGACTGAAGTATTCATCTAGCACGGGCGAGCGAACCAGAGTTTTGCGGTCGTAATCTATATCCGGTAATTTAGATTGTTTTTCTTTTGATTTTAGTTTTGGTTTCAGATTCCGAAAAGCAGATACTATCATTTATCCTCTCTGGTTATGCTATACGATTCTACAATTTTCCAAGTTACCGAATTAATTTACAGGCCAGTACCTTTGAACCAATTATGAGTTTTTGTTTCGGATTTATTCCGCACTTGTTTGGAATTACACCATCAGCTAGCAACTGAATGAAAATGTAACATAACAAAATAGTTAGAAACGTTGGGTGGAAAATGGATTAAGAAATAGCACTGGAATGAGCAAGCATCATATTCACGATCCAGAATTCAAGTTAAGCATGTTACATTGAATAGTGAGGATACTATGTAGTACATAGTGTATGAGTTCATGTAGCGTTAAAATGTATTATAATAAAATGCTGGGTCAAGCCCAAACATACAGAACCCCAAGAAAGAACAGAAGAGAGGGGATTTATATCACATCTATTGAGTTAAGAGAAACTAATGAAGCGAAAATATTAGGAATGCAGCGGGTCTGGATTGGCGATTATTCCTTCCATTTCTACGAGGTGGGCCATCACATCGATGACCAAAACCTCTCCATATGAGTACCAGTTCCCCCCATCCAAACACAAGCACAGGCGCCCATCGCCGTATTATAATCCTCTGCCGCGAGAGATTCCCAGGCCTAAACTGTATCTCAGGCCTGCAAACGCAATAGGCGATACCCCTCTCCTGCGGTATTATTCTACCGTCCTCCAACCCACGCCAACAACTTGAGCCACACGAGCTCTTGATCCTTGAATCGAATCGATGCATGCCGGCCTCCCTCTTTGCATTCATGCCCTCTTGCACATAACAATTGTTGCAAAAAGAGCAGGCAACCTCGTATGCATCTCTCGCGAGATTTAAAATAGATCGTAGCTAGCTTTGGTGGTATCTATCTATTCTCGTTCTCTTGCGTTGTCCTTGTTGCTGTTGTCGTGGTCGACGAAGACGGTATGGAAAAGGGCGTGGAGTCGTACAAGGGAGGTGGCATCGGCGAGGTGAGGAGGATCAACGTGGTGTATTTCTTGAGCCGCGGCGGCAGGACGGACCACCCGCACCTCTTCCGCGTCAGCCACCTCCACCGCGCCGGCGTGCGCCTCCGCGGTACGAACGTGTCATTTCGTTCGTCGTTTGTCTGCTCCTCCTTGGCAGATTCATTTGCATACGTACGTGCATGCAGCTCTTTCTCATGGTGTGTTGCGGACCGTGCCGTTCGATTTCAGATGTTAAGAGGTGGCTCTCGGAGCTGCGCGGCAAGGACATGCCGGAAAATTTCTCCTGGTCTTACAAAAGGTATGGACAATTGGGGCGCGATCGATTCTTCTTGCCTTTTCATCGGTGATCCTGAATGTTTCTTACCCTTTTCATTTATTTTAGGCAGTGTTTTGTCTTCACTGATTACTCAATAACTATTGATTCGTGCTGCAAATTTGTAAAGATCTGTTTCCTTATATATGCTCATTCCATTCCATTAATTAATTCTTGATCAGGAAGTACAAGGCAGGGTACGTATGGCAGGACCTGATGGACGATGACCTCATCACGCCCATCTCCGACAACGAGTACGTGCTCAAGGGCTGCGACGTCCGAGGAACCCCTCCTCCGTGCGCCGACGCGCCAAAGGAGAAGTCTTCTTCTTTAGGTGACTCGCCGTGATCTGTTTTTTCTGGCCTTCTTTTCTTATCACTTCGACGTTGAAGATTCGACATTAACATTTTACAAATTGGTTGTACCAGACGATGAAAATAAAGTGAACGGACAGGGAGAGAAGGCTGTGTGCGTTCAGAAGCAGGTCGAGGAGGTGCTCCAAGTGACGGCAGACTCCGACGAGAGCTCCCCGAAGCCGCCGCCGCCGCCGATCGACCAGGACTCGCCCGGCGGCGAGGGCGAGTCGGCGCGCCTTACGATACCGTTCAAGATAGATTTGTCACAAGACTTTCAGGAGCAAAAGCAGCAGCAGCAGGAAGTGGTAAAGAAAGCGGTCACCAAGGCGGTGGTAGCGCGGGCGTCGGTGGAGCAGGAGCAGGAGCAGGTGCAAGGAGCGCCGGGCAGCAGCAAGAAGCACCCGGTGGGGAGGGCGCGGAGGATGCGCGTGGCGCAGGTGCTCCACAACATCCTGACGTGCGGCTCGGCCGACGCCGACGACGCCGCTCTCCGCCCCGTCCTGCGACAGAGGGCCGGCGCCGGCGATGAATGGCCGCGGACGCCGATGTGCCCCGGCATCGATGGCTGTGGCCTCCAGTGAGTACACGGACAATAAATCACAAGCAAACTCAAACAGCAATTCGATTCGATTAAATTTGATGATCATTTTGAGAGCCGGGACCAACAACGTGATCTTTTCGGTTTTGTGCTAAATTTGTGGCGTGACAGTGTGGGCAGGAAGGTGAGGTTGCGAAGAGGCGGGAAAGCCAATGCGAAGCGAGATGGAGGGAAGCGAGACGGAGGCGATGCGCACAAGCCGGCAAGTTTGCCACGTTGCTCGTAAGTACCACTAGTACTGGTAGACTCGCTTGTTTCTCTCGACTGATTAGATCACGTTCGGTGCGGCATGCCTGCATGCCATTGGTTTTGACCGGCTCTCGTGCTCGGTTATGTGCGGTGCCGCGGCCCTGTGCTTGGGTTGGGTCTGCGCCGCGTGCCTAGTCTCCGCCCACGACCGCCATGAAACACTCGCTGCTAGTTTCGTACTGTTTCGATCAAGTTTTAAGTTTGAGAGGTCGAGTTATTCCCTGAAGGTAGAAGACAAACAAATTGTCGGCCTTTTCCTTGATTCCACTCCAGTGACGACAGCAATGCGATTAGTTCTGAAATTGAGGTCTGATCTACGAAGGACGCTCGTTTAGGGACAGCTTCTGTCTTGTGGCTCTGTCTTCTGTTTTTTAATCTTATCATTTTTGGTTTTCTAGTTTTTTTAGTATTTTCTTTTCTTTATTCCTTGTATTCCTTCGCATTGTTCATGATAGGTTAATCTGTTTTTTATTTAAATTTTTTTAATTTAATTATGTCAAATAAGCTATCTCAACTATAGTAAAAAAAAAAGTCAGCTATAGTAACAAGGTCATGATCCACCGTTAAACTGAGTGCCCTAGTTCTTCAGAATGCGTGGCCTGTTTTGTTGTTCCTGACGAGGCTCTGCTTAGCACCGGGCTGGCTTGGATCGGCCGGGAATCCACCCATTACAAACCCATCCAAGAAAGAGCTTAATAAGGCCCTGAATTTTTTATGGGCCGGACGGATCACGTTTTAAGGTCCACTTGACGTAGACTACCGGTACCTAGTTGAATGACCAAACAGTTTATCAAAAAATTCAAACTAATGATAAAAATAGACAATAAAATTAAGATAATAAAAAAAATGGATAATATATTTCAACACCTCCCTTAGTCCTTTGACACAGACTTAAAGTGAGCCATAATTATTGTTTTCTAATTGTGTTAGCTTGGCCTTCAACTCAGGATCTCTTGGTATATCATATTTAAACTGCATGTTGGGTTGTCAACTTAGGATCTCTTGGTATATCATATTTAAACTGCATGTATCGATCAGTTCACCCGATAACTTAAACTGATGAGTATACTTCAACGATCAGTATCGCTATCACACACTTGTATCCATTCTAACACAAGCGCACGTCTCAAAAACAAACAAGTAACGAACACCCGTGCTTGTCATCTCATGCATCCTTTTCATTTAAGATCATGTTATTATATCTGTTGGAACTTTTTTTTTTTGCTCGAACAATTTTTTCCCCATTTATGATATCTATTGAAACCTTGATGAAGGACTTATGAAGCAAGTACTAACACATTGGATGATCTCAACCACCTGCAGGCAGTGCGGGAAGGAATTCAAGCCGCAGCAGCTGCACTCTCACATGCAGTCGTGCAGGGGTTTCATGGAGAGGATGAGGAGCAGCACCAGCACTCGGATCAGCGTGGACAGGAACCGGAACTCCGCCGCGAGGCCTGAACACGGGAGGAGCAAGGTCGACTACTCCCCCGAGCGGCCGTCCTCCGCGTTCCTCCTCACGGAGTCATGATCTGTTCGTCAAACTGGTTCATGTTACGATGTGTGCACGCGAATCTATCGGTGCATGCGACCTTGGAGTTCTTCAGTTTGGCAGTGGGATACTAGGGTTAATTTGGGGATTCTGCAGGTTGCTTCTTGTGTGGATAATAAACCGTGTGCATCTTGGATTTTTGAACACCGATCTTTGGGCTATACATATACACAGGGGCGTAGCCAGCATGAGGCTGGACCTTAGGCCCAGCACATTGAAAATAAAGATGGCAAACCTGTACTGTTCTAGTGCAGTTAAAATGCTAAAGAATTTCTCGGCTGAGCCTCGAGTCATTGCCCCGACGGCCCGAGGCCTAGCTCCGTCTCTGCATATACATGTATGATATTTTCAGCTAGCTAGCTGGAATCGGGTCCTTCGGATCATGTGTTCGTCTTTAGTTGGAACGGTTAGATGGTACCGGTCCCTTTTTCTTCCAAACGTACAGACGTGCATGTGAGTTTTCTGGTACCACTTGGACTATGGATAGAGATTAGGAATGAAAAAATAGCTTTAGGCTTGTGAGCTAGTTCGGCTCGTAACAAGTTCATGAATTTTTGAGCCAAGCTTAGCTCTCAAAAAAATCAAACCAAGTTTGAGCTACTTGTGGGCCGGCTCACAAGCCTGATTTGGTTCTATCTGCAGTTCAGTCCGCACTTCCACGGTCACCCGGGCCCTAGGCCCAGCCCAGCCAACCCACTAATATGCATAACCCTAAGTCCCGACTCGCATGAGTGTATGACTCCGTGATCCCATTCCGTCCCGATCTGCATTTCTCATCCTCATTCCTTTCCGACTCTCCCAATCTCCCGCTCCGATCCCCTTCCTCTCTCGCCCCGTCCACGGCGCCGCTCACACCGCCCACCATCCCGCCCAGCACACCGCCGCGCCCCGTCCTCCCCCCGGCCAGAGGCGGAACTAGCTCAAGCCCTGGGCTAGGCCAATTCTTGGGTTATCTTTTTTTTGTGATTTTTCATGAATTTTACATGGGTTTTGGTTGTCAGGTCTTAGGCTACAGCCCAGATAGCCTGAGATCTGGTTCCGCCACTACTCCTAGCCCCGTGGAGCCAGATTATAGCCACACTAAACTTCGTTTGTCAGAAGAAGGTCTGGAGGCAATTCGAAGGATTGAAACTCCCATGGCTGTTGTTGCTGTAAGTTTGAACTTATAATTTGGAAGAGATTTAACTTTCCACCACTTTGTATTCTTGAATAACGCCAAAGCACAATCTTAAAGTGTGCTTGGGCGCAATTTTGAGCGCAGTACCTCAATGATCCATTGTTTGTCAACACAGGTCATTGCCTCATTGGTCCATATCGATCTGGAAAGTCTTTCCCCTCAACCAGCTTCTGTCCTTATCATGTGACAAAGGTAGATGCTGCTTCTGGTATTACAAGCCATGGATCTCGTAAAATGCATACTAGGACTAATGAGAACATGATAAACTTAACTACGCAGGTTTTGGAGTTGGCCATACGCGAGATACTAAAACTAAAGGTGAAGTGGTTTTCCCGGATTCATGTTCTTGTAGCTATCTTGTCATTTCGTGATTAAAGCTTATCAAGTTATGATCATACATGTTCTATTCTTGCAGATATATGGGTTTGGGGGTACACCTGTTGAAATTGCCAAAGAATTCTATGAAAGGTTTGTTTATCTCACTGCGTTCTTATTTGCAATTTATTCTTTTCTGACACTAACATTTTCCTCAATTTTTTGTTCAGCTGCATGGTGATGAGCAGAGTGAAGGTAATATTCCGTTTGCATGAGTCTCTGCACAATCAAAATATCTACAACTGTTAATGCAATATGCTGCTTATTTCTTCAGGGTTAAGATGTTGCTTTTGAGCCAGCAAAGCTTCCCTGGCTTATCGTGGGATTTCCTCCGTAAGTTGCTTCTTGATTGTTGGTACTATTAGCATGATTTCTATAACAGTTGTCATTTTGTTTATACAAAAGTTCAGACTCACGTATGGATTTAAGCTAGATATAATTTTGGTGATCGTTATGTACTGCATGTAATAAACTATAGATGAGTATATGACCATTCTTTTTGGATCTCAACACGTGTTGTACTAATTTATGAAGCATAGCATACCTTGTCATTCAACTGGTGTCGATTCTTGCTGTTGCTTGCTGAAAAACATCGTGCGGATTGCAAGCCCATTCGAGCCAGAAAACGAACCAAGTCGAGATGAACTTCTATCTCGTTTTCTAAATGAGCAGAGCCGCAGCTCCAGGCAAGCTCGATCGAGCCTGGTTCGAGCCGACTTGACTTGCCCGTTTTCATCTTTTATAGGGATGGCAACGGACGAGGACTCGCGGGAAGGCACCCTGGCCCCTCCTCGATCCACTAGCACAGCTTTACCTTGGCCCCGCTAGACCTACCGCGGGAAATGGCCCTCCGTTCCTAGTCCCAGCAGGACCGACCTTTATGGGGATCTACCAAAAAGCTAGCTAGCAGAAATGGCTAACATCCTCAAGCTAGCTAGTAGAAATGATTTTTAAAAATAATAATATGACTTTATTTATTATTTATAATTATTTAATCATATTTTTTTACAAAATATATATTCTAACATATAGATTCGAATTTAGTCTAAATATATATAAAAATATAATATCTTATATTAAAAATCTATAATATATTATTAAAAGGTTTTTATTTTTACTATATGTCTATATCCCCCCTAAAACCCAGGGAGGAAAGGTGACCCGTCACCGTCCCATTAGCATGGAGGGCCGTCCCATTCCCCACGGGGGAGATCACCCCGTGGGGCCATCCTTATGGAGACATTGCCACCCCTAGCAGTGGAGCCCAGCAGGACAGAAATTTGCAGTTTGCACTGCACGGCTCTGAGTAGAATAATTTCGTAAGGACAACGGTGCGTGCGAGAAACGCAAGTACGGCACGGCCGGCTCCCGAGGGGAGCGGCAAAACCAAGGCAGCGTCCCACCGCAGCGCCCCACAGGCCCACACAGATCAGCGGCAGCCGGGCCGGGGGCAATGAGTTGGGCAGGGACGCAAGCACTTGGGGCCAGTTGCCACGGTACGACGCGTTGCAGTGCAGGTTGGGAGGCGCGCGAGCCGGCTGGGGAGGTAGCGCGCCGTGTGCCGATGGGAATTATCGCGGAAATAATTCGGCAATCGGCATCGGATCATCGATGATAACCACACCAGTTGGCAGCTGCGCATGTTAGTTCCCAACCCAACAGATCAGAAGCAACGACGACTAATCATTCTGAACCGGCCAATCACCCATCGGCTAATCATAGCCTAAAAACCAGCCTGTGAAAGAAACTCCAGCCAAGAATCCTTGTTTCCAAGGCTAGCCTGCCTAAATAAAGCGCATCAAAGCCTCCCCGTCGCAGCTATATATACCCAACCTTTCCCGCTCTTCCTTCGCATCCCAAAGCACCCAGCTCGCTAGCTTCTTGCTCTTGCCCACCCCCTAGCATCTTACAATAATTCTTGAGCATCTACCAAGAAGCTAGCTAGCAGAAATGGCCGCCACCCTCAAGCTCAGGATCTTCGCCGCGGCTGCCGCCGTCGCCGTCGTGGCCTCGTCCTTGGTCGGCGTGGCCACCGCGGCCGAGGCGCCGGCTCCCGGCCCATCCTCCGGAGCCGCCGGGACAGCCCCAGCCGTCGCTGTTGGCACGCTCGCCGCCGCCGCCGTTGGGTACCTCTTCTGCTGAGCTGCGCGCGCGCCTGTCTGCTGGACCAGTCGCATCGCCGCCGCCGAGTATATACATTGATTATATTTTTTTTAACCAGTATGTTATATGTGGTACGGTGTTGTTGGGTATATTTTCCGATCGATTGACGTACACATTTGCCGGCTGCGAGTGTATGTATCATCTTTTCATGTACTTGCGACTTGTGTCCACAGCTACATATGAAGTAATACAGTGAGTCTATATCTGTATTCATTGTGTAATGACGTTGTCCACGAGCATATCAAATTATCGGTTCCTATAAATTGTTATGGGGAGACTAACCCAATCAAATATAGGCATGTTCTTTTTAGCTGCGGTTTGTGGTTTTTTTTACTGTGGCTTATAGTTTTTGGGCCACACCTAGCATCGGAGCCCAGTAGATCAGAAATTTGCAGTTTTGTAGCACCCGTAAAAAAACCTAACTAACCTCTCTCTCCTATCCCTATTTTAACCAACTAATTAACCTCTCACATTATCTCTCTCTTTCTCACGTCTCCTCCCTCCCTCCATCTATTCATCTCTCTCCTCTCTCTCCCCGTGCGTTATGCATGCGGCTGACGGCGACGCATGGCTGACAGCGGCGGTGGCGCATGGCATGGTGCGGCTGCGTCTGACGCGCGACGCCGCCAGCGGCGGTAGCATGTGGAGCGGCGGCGGCGGCAGCGCGGGCGGCGGCGGCGCGTGGCGGCGGCGGTGCTCGGTGGAGGGCGGCGTGGTGGCGGCGGCCGGCGGCGGCGGCCGAGGCACGGCGGCGGCTCAGCTGCGTGCGGCCACACACGTGCACACGGCCATGGTGGCGGTGGCGCGTGTCGCAGCGGCAGCGGCGGTCGGTGGCCGACGGCCAGTGACCGTTTTCACGGTCACACGGTTCGGTTGGCTGAGCACACTACCAAACACGTATTCGCGCGGTGATTTGCTCAAGTCGTGCAGCAAAGCATGTGTAGCACGACCGATCAGCGTTTCATGCAGCCGAACGTCGTTTCGCTTGGCCGAACGGCCGTTTGTGTTGCCGATCATCGTTTCGTGTGGCCGAGCGGCGTCCCACTTGGGCGAATGACCGTTCGTGCTACTGAACGGCATGTCGCTTGGCCATGGGTTTCAAGTAGCTGTTGAGGGAGTGTTCGTACTGTTGCACATTCCAGATCCTTCGTGCAGTTTGTCCGTTGAGGGTGCTCAAGGCAAGTACCTTACAGTTGTGACCTTTCTGTTTCGCAAATCACATGTTTTCAGTTTACTTGACACTTTGTCATTGAGTATAATTATCATGTCAACCATACTTGCTTGACTAATATCACATCGCTTAGTTAATATCACATCACAACAATTACCTGGCTAATCTCATATTGCTTGACTAATATCATATCGCTAAAATCACATCACTAAAGTTACCTGGCCAATTTTATATCGCTAAAGTTACCTAACTACTAGCGTATCACTAAAGCTTGTCTGGTCAATATCATGTCACTAATGTGGTATGGTTATTATCATATCGTTCATGTTTGCCTATTAATTGACGTTTAATATTGTATGTATGCTATGATATTCTAGGTTATTTTATTTCATTTGCTACTATGTTAATTAGAATGTTTAGTTAAAATGTTCTAGAGTTCATGCTTTTAATTAGTGTTGTAAAATCTATGCTTAAATTGTTAATGGGGTAGCATATGAACATGTTGGAACTTAGATTTAAATTATTGACACTCTTTTGATATTAGGGCTGCTATGTTTTAGTTTCGTAATGTTGTGTTTCAATAATTGTATGATGTTGTATTTGAGCCATGAAGAATGCATGTATTAAACCTGTTAATGTAACTAATAATCACTTATCACATAATAAGACTTGATTGGTTGATAACCTTGCGTGAGCTATATTATAATACCTCTTTAGGTTAATTCCTATCACTACTACAGAAAAGCCTAATATTAGACGCCAAATCACGGACGATTTTGTGAAACCGTATGTGATGTACACTACCACAGACGGTTTTAATTTGGAGGCCGTCTGTGGTGTTTGTAGCGGGAAAAAGGAGTATCACAGACGGTTCTTACCGCTGAACCGTCTGTGATACTAGAATATCACAGACAGTTTTATAATAAAAACCGTTTGTGATATTCCAGATTATCACAGACGGTTTTTATTATAAAAACCGTCTGTGATATGCCAGTCGATCTCCAAGACCCCGAAAATCGGCCATCTTTGGACCTAAATCTGCGTCGTAAGTTTTTGGTTTCTGTTTTTGCCCTTTTTCTTGGTCTTCCTTTTGGAATTTGGATTTTGCTTCAACTAAAAAGTTGTAGACCTCGTCGAAACCTTTCAAATGAGTATATATAAGTCATATAGAACTTTTCTATTTTATCTTTTCAGACTAGTTGTTTATATTGCATCGGTATATAAAATTGTGTGATCTAATTCACAGACGGTTCTATACGTAGAACCGTCTGTGATATTCATTCATCACAGACGGTTCTATATGTAGAACAGTCTATGATAATCTGACAGCTTGGCCAGTCGATCTTGCTCAACCCAATCCTAGCCAATAGAAATCCACCAAGCCTCACCCCACGGATCCCCGCGCCAAAAAATTTCGAACTCTCGCCTCTCCCTCCCCTATAAATATAACCAAAACCCAGCCTCCTTGCTGTTCTCCTCCTCCTCCTCCTTGTCGTCCTCCTCCTTGCTGTATGTACTCCTCCTCCTTGCTGTCCTCCTCCTTACTGTATGTTCTTTTTGCTGTATGTTCTTCTCCTCCTTGCTGTCCTCCTCCTTGCAGACAACGCACAAGTCTACGAGAGGCAAGACACCGCAGAAGCAACTAACTCGTGCCAACCGTGCAGACGCTCAATCAACGCCGATGATGGTAGGCGTCAAAGACATCTAGCTCATGCGTTGCATCAGGGGCGAGAAGGCATAGATATTTGCTCTTTTTCTCTGTTCTTGTTGTGTAACCTGCTCGTTGTTTGGGATATTGTAATGGTAGGTTCTAATCTTAATAAAAATGGATTTTTATGTTTGTGAAATGAATTGAGATGTGAATTGGATGTATACATGTACATGTTGATCTGCTTGTTTCAGAGGGCATAGCTAGCATTTCCTGAAGCTAGCCAATAAACAGAAATAGGTTTAGGGAATATCACAGATTGTTTTTAACTAAAAACTATCTGTGATTTATAAATATCACAGATGGTTTTTAACTAAAAACCGTCTGTGATTTATAAATATCACAGATGGTTTTTAGTTAAGAATCGTCTGTGATATTTACATATCAAAGACAGTTCTAAATTTAGAACCGTCTGTGATAACTATATATCACAGACGGTTTTTAACTAAAAACTGTCTGTGAAATTTGCAACACAGACGGTTCGAAAACCGTCTGTGATGACCTCGTATTATCAATGACCCATAAATTCAGACGGTTCACAAAACCGTCTGTGATGACCTTTTCTGTAGTAGTGTATATCACTATCACCTTATCATTATTCCACATTGTCCTCATATCAGAAACCATGACTCTCCATTTTCAACCATAGCACATCTTTTCACTTCTCATAACTTATCATAGCTTTATCCTCGGCATCTCTTAGTTTCCTTAAATTCATACTTTATGATCTGTCGGTGATGTATTAGTCACCTAGTATCACCAAGCCTGTCTCTCCGGTCTCATTGTATTAAATCGTTACCCTCATAACTTTACCATAAATCATTCATGACTCCCTAATTATACCATGGATAATTCGCTAAATAGAGGAGATTTTCACCCAACCGGATAACGTATGGGGGGCCATACATTCTCATTACACAGGATATTACACCCCGTTAACGGTTATACAGTCGAGGACAAGGCTGTGCCTGGCTATTTTCGTATAACCGGGTATGTGGGATGAGGTCACCGGCACCCTTGCTATAACTTGTCACATAACAATTATCTTTAATACACAGTCCCATGATATCCGTCTCCTATTTATGACAATATTTTCGATATCAGTTGTTCGTTGCTTTCATCTTGTATCCGTTGTGTACTTGTGATGCTTGTCCTTTATTTCACATGGTTGCATTACTTGTCTTTACTCTTGCGTTGCGACCGTTGTTGGGTACTTGCTGAGATTTCCAAATCTCATACTTGCTCTTTTCAGTCCCAGGTAAAAGGGCACTGGAGTGAAAGCATCATGCATGGGTGGGAGCACTCGAGTTTTCAACACCGTGGTTTGCCACTGTTTTGTTGTTTCATTCGTTCTTTATTGTTTAGAAGTGGACCAGTCCCATGTTTTAAACTTTTATTCCAGCTTCCGTTGGTTCTCTATTAAAGTGTTAATAAAGTTTTAAACTCTTTGTGATTTCTTTTGTTGTTCTTATTTATTCTTCACTTTGACGATGATGTTTTATAGTAGTATCTTATATAGTTATGTGGGGTGCTACAAGTTTGCACTGCGGAGAATAATTTCGTAAGGACAACGGTGCGTGCGAGAGAACGCAAGTACGGCACGGCCGGCTCCTGAGGGGCGCGGCAGTGTAACGAGCGCGGCAAAACCAAGGCAGCGTCCCACCGCAGTGTCCCACAGGCCCACACAGATCGGCGGCAGCCGGGCCGGGGGCAATGAGTTGGGCAGCGACGCAAGAGCACTTGGCGCTAGTTGCCACGGTACGACGCGGTGCGGTGCAGGTTGGGAGGCGCGCGAGCCGGCTGGGGAGGTAGCGGCGTAGCGCGCCGTGTGCAGATGGGAATTATCGCGGAAATAATTCGGCAATCGGCAGGCATCGAATCATCGATGATAACCACACCAGTTGGCAGCTGCGCATGTTAGTTCCCAACCCAACAGATCAGCAGCAACGACGACTAATCATTCTGAACCGGCCAATCACCCATCCGCTAATCATAGCCTAATTAAAAACCAGCCTGTGAAAGAAACTCCAGCCAAGAATCCTTGTTTCCAAGGCTAGCCTGCCTAAATAAAGCGCATCAAAGCCTCCCCATCGCAGCTATATATACCCAACCTTTCCCGCTCTTCCTTCGCATCCCAAAGCACCCAGCTCGCTAGCTTCTTGCTCGTGCCCACCCCCTAGCATCTCACAATAATTCTTGGGCATCTACCAAGAAGCTAGCTAGCAGAAATGGCCGCCACCCTCAAGCTCAGGATCTTCGCCGCGGCTGCCGCCGTCGCCGTCGTGGCCTCGTCCTTGGTCGGCGTGGCCACCGCGGCCGAGGCGCCGGCTCCCGGCCCATCCTCCGGAGCCGCCGGGACAGGCCCGGCCGTCGCTGTTGGCACGCTCGCCGTCGCCGCCGTTGGGTACCTCTTCTGCTGAGCTGCGCGCGCGCCTGTCTGCTGGACCAGTCGCATCGCCGCCGCCGAGTATATACATTGATTATTTTTTTAACCAGTATGTTATATGTGGTGTTGTTGGGTATATGTTCCGATAGATTGACGTACACATTTGCCGGCTTCGAGTGTATGTATCTTCTTTCATGTACTTGCGACTTGTGTCCACAGCTACATATGAAGTAATACAGTGAGTCTATATCTGTATTCATTGTTAATGACGTTGTCCACGAGCATATCAAATTATCGGTTTCTATAAATTGTTCTGGGGGACTAACCCAATCAAATATGTCTCAATGCACTGATGCAGGGCTATCTTACAGTTCTGAATGCCGCATGCTGGCCTGGCCCATGCATGCTACTTGGTCCACTAGTTTATGTTATGGTCAAGTGTCCTGGACGCTGCCATTAGGTCATAACATCCAAAAGATGTTCGGAGTTCTAGAAGTGACTTGATTAAGGCTCTGCTTATTTGGGTTTAGCCTTCTGCCTTCTGGCTTGTTTTTACTATTCCTAAATTTCGTCATTTTCTGGCTTTTTAGCTTTTTAAAGCTTTTTTACCGGTTCTTTTTTCCCATATTCGTTTGCATTATATGTGATGGGCTAACCCGTTTTTTCTATTTTTATTTTTAAAAAACCTAATTATGCCAAATAAGCTACGATCATATACAGTGCAATTTCATCCAACTACAGTAAAAATTTAGCCATAAGCCACTAAAATTCAGCTCAACTGAGCGGGCTGTAATTCCCAGAACCAAGCCTCAAATTCAAGAAAAATAATTTCCCTCCGGTCATGACCGTTTCAGAACTCAGATCCAAACATTAAGACAGTTGGCACATGGACATGTTTATGGTATGTTTATATTGGTTTCTGTTTTTAACTTCTATTTGAAGAAGTTAGAAGTCAATATGAACAATTGGCTTCCTAAATGCGGCCTTTTCACTTCTCTTACTCTTGAGATAAAGCAAGTGGTTACGGGCTCATCACGCACCATACTTCTCTCGTTTCATCTCGTGCACATATCTGTCCCTCATTTTTCCACCGCTTATCCTTCTCTTTTAAAAGCTATTTTTTAACCATTATTATTTATTTTCAATTAAAAAATATCAACTATAGCTAATATGAATATACCTATGATGATGGTTGTCAAATTCTGGCTAGCCAGGGAAGTACTATGGACGAGGCCCGGCCGTCCGGTGTAGGCAGCGCTTTTGTACCTTCAGCATTGTGCGAGATTGAAATCGAAATGTCTTGCAGTCGATCTTTGCTTAGTTTCACCAATCAAATTTTCGAATGATCCAGAGTTCTAAAAAAAATTGGCACCACACTAGATGTGTACACTGTACACACGATTTTTTTTCCTTTGAGAGTTGACATCGTGTGTGCACATGATTTTGGGAACACAAGGTTGTCGACTAGATTTCACAGGATGTGCGCCACTTGCACTTGCAAATTGCAACCGAAAGATCAGAAAGTATATGAATTTAATATCGTCATTGTATACACACGATCAAATACAAACCTCGAATCAAGAAATGAATCGCATCCATATACCCACGAGACAACAAATCTCAGAACGAATAAGCATGTGTACACACTCGGCAGCATCACACCACCATGCGGTGAGGTGCGTCGCCGGCCATGCGCACAGAGTATTCATGTGCGCGCGCGTGATTTTCCGGCGCCAGTGGGGGGTTGGTGCTCCCGGGCCCGTCGTTGCGTTGGAACGGCGGAATTATTGCGCGGCACGGCACCAGCACATGGCGACTACTCTGCCGTGCTGTCTGTGCTGGCCTCCGCGCGCGGCGGTACAAACGATTTTACGATTGGGAGGTGTTCGGGTCGGAGAGCCCCCCCTGCTCATTTGGTTTTTAGTAGCTTATAACTTTTTTTTTTCCTATTTGATATTATAATTGATTTATTTTGCATTGTAGTTGTTGATGATTTTTTGATATAATAAAATTAAAAAAATAAAAAAGTTAATCCATCACAGACAATACAAAAAAGACAAAATAACCTAAAAATATAAAAAACCAGAAAAAACAAAAATTAGAAGCTAGAAGCTATAGAAATTATAAACTGAAGCCCACACGAACGAGCAAGGCCGCGTCTGTGGGGGCGTGTTCGCATCTGTTACATTAGTTTTAGTGGTTCACCCCAAATCTAATGTATTTATGCTACTATCAGTCACTCTTTCCTTCCCCTACAAAGAAATCAGTGACGGTCGGATCGGTCAGTTGGATTGTCCGATACCAACTCCTTTCTTTCTTTCATTTTTCAGAGAGACGAAGATACCGGATATCTTTTTTTTAGTTTCTAAAAACTATTTTTCAGTTTTCTATAATAATTAATTTTAAATAGAGTATCTTTTTAAGAAATTTGTAAATTACTTTTAGCACACACTATAATGACTTTATTTCTATATATCAAAACCGTATACAAATTTCTGTTATTTTACACTATCTTTTGTAAACAGCTTAAAAATTATAATCTGTAAATTACTTTTAGCACACACTATAACGACTTTATTTTTATATATGATTTATAACGACTTTATTTTTATATATCAAAATCATATATAAATTTCTGTTATTTTATATCATCTTTTGTAAATAGCTTAAAAATTATAAGCAGTAATGATGAACCATAGCCAAAAATACACACCCTGTCCCAACTATTTTCTTTTTTTTTTTGAGAAAAGTCCCAACTATTTTCTTAGCATGTAGATTTCTCAAATGCAATACAATACGGCCCAATGTGATGAGCCCAACCCAAGTTCTCCAAGACTGGATAGGCCACACCTCCTGGACCCTGATCAAGTCCATTGGGGCCAACGGCCTACTAGTAATGCGAATGCAGTCCAAAAGGAGGAAGAGCCGAGAGAGACAGGAAACAGAGAGCAACTACTTAAGAACGAGGCTGTTAGGATGGTGATACTAAATAGGATTACTTTTATTGGATGGGATTGGATAGTAGAATTATGATTCTATCAAATTTTTAAAAGTGTATATATTTTATATAAAAATTAATTTATATGTCTAAATATGAAAGTCTATTAAATTTTTTGAATTTAATTTTGTAATTTGAGTACACTTATTTCTGTTATATTAAATTAAGTTTGATTTTTGAAAATTATTTAATTATTTTTAATAAACAAATAATCTAAAAATGCAATATGTCAAAGATAATACTTTTTTTTACCTTAGAACAACATGTAAACAACAAAATAAAGTAAATTAAACTAGTGCCACTTAAACTAGCAATAGGTAATATCAAATTTTATATGCTAATATAGTTTATTGTCAAAATCATGATCCCACTATAATCCTAACGATTCTACAAGTAGGATCACGATCTCACTGCGATACTACCTGATTCCGATCCATATTACGATCTCTATCATCTATCTCTAGTAGAATCATATAATATTACCATACGCATCACGATACTGACAACCTTACTTTAAGACCCCCCCCCCCAAAAAGAAAAAAAAACCACTCAAGCAACAATGAAGCAACGAATGACTCTTCCTTGATCGGTTATTCAGTTCTTTGCGCAAACATTGTGCGCTCCTGCGAGGGCAAACTAGAAACACACACTGCATGTGCGCAAAGCAAACAGCAACAAAAACATAGAAAATGCTAATGACAGTTTCGGTTAATTGCCGAAGATTCACTTTTGTTTCCTTTTTCGTCTTTCTTGCAACGAGGGATGAAAGAATTGCATCCAGATGCATTCTTACAGAAAAACGACGAGTCAAAAGAGGGGTGCGCTCCAAGGAGCCCATCACCACACTCATCAAGCCAGTGCAATACAGTGCAGCACCTTCATTCTACCTCAGGTCACTCTTATCTCAGCAGCTCAAAAAAGAGGTGCTTAACGGGGGCCAAATTAATTCGAGAGCAGCGTCCGACTCCTATGTACACCAGAAGCATACTACTTCACCTCCCATGGGCCATGGCCATGTCGGCATTTCCTTATTCAGGGGGCGCCGATGCGTTCTGATTCCTCATCGCGTCAGCCTCAGCACCGGCGGCGTCGGCGGCGGCAGGCCGTGGGACTCCACGAGGATCGACCACAGCACGTGCACGTCCTCGCATTGGCACGACTTCACATCGTCGTACAGGATGTAAATCCCTCTCTCTGCAAACCACGAAGCATTCACGCATTAATTCCTCCATGGAACAGATACATACATGATATATGATAGTACATCATCAGACATCAGAATCGGAAGAAGAGATTGACGTAACATACTCTTCCGCTGCACCGCGTTCGTGTGGCACCAGAGCTTCCTCAACGGGGAGAAGAGGGACCGGAGCCACCCCATGCTGAACCTCCTTGGCCGTCTTCTGCATCTCATACTTATAGCTTCGGACGGGAGCGAAAGCGAAGATATCGTGAATGAATCGTGAGGAGCATGTGAGAAACTTGCAGAGAAGGCGGGTGGTGTGGTGCGCATGTATGAGTCGACAGGAGGCTTTGGCTTGCTTTACACTTGGGTAAAGTCTCGCACACTGCTCTTTCGTTTCTCCCTGCCACACCACACCACACCACACCACACCAGACTCCCTTGTGACTCAATCATACGCGAGTTTTTTTTCCGTCCGGTTAATGTTTTTTTTGCGTTTATGCAAATATATTAAATACTGATAAATCATTTAAAAAGTTATCTTAATATATGATTTTAAAAAATGATGAAAAAATTAATCTATCTATTTATTTAGAGAAAACTAAAAGGTATAAATCATAAACAAAAAGAAATAAGCTGGCATGAACCGTACGCGCGCTGATGGTCTCTCTCTTGACGGTGCCCAGTCGTTTTCGCAGATCTCTCGCGTGCGACCGTTCCCTCTCACCCTCCCGTTCGCAACAAATGTAAAGAAGCTAGCGCCCGTGCATTGTACAAGTACACAGCAACATCTTGTACCTTTCCTCATTAGCCTGATTAAGAAACTAACTAGGTACTCAGAGGGAGAGTCATTAGTTTCTTCTGTGTACTGTTCACCAGTGGACCACGCAACATCTCACAGGGTTAAACAAGCCGAAGCGAGGACACTGAACACTTCTTTGACAAGCTCCCCATCCTCTTTGTCAAGGCCTGATGCCTGTTGAAGACATATATAGGAAGGGTTCTTTTAGATTTAGTACGTAGAGGAAAATAGTCGTATACTATTTTGGCCGGTACAACTGAATTCGGTACAGTTTATACTACAATTTACCTATAAGTCCCGCCTTAAAAGCACACCGTTTAAAAAAAGTTATTGTAGCAAACATGATAAACCATAAGCTGGAAGCGCTCCCGGATCCGCCCATAATGATTTGTCTATTGAGTCATCTATAACTTATCCATATATCCAACTAAAGATAAATATGTGCATGTTCTTTTCAGCTTTTAAAAGTTGTTTTTGGCTTTTCTACCGTAAGTAGCTTTTAAACGGAATATTTTTTCAAGATAGGGTCTACTAGTTAATTGCAGTACATACTTTACTGACTTCATTTATATCAGCAAAAACTGCACGTGAGTTTCTGTTAATCTGTAATCTCTCGTACAAACAACCCAAAAGTCATAAGCTGCAGCCAAAAGCCGCAGCCAACAAGAACAGACCCATAAAAGGTAACCTCTATAACCACCATCTGTAGCATACTCTTGATGTTATTTTTTATATTTTTCTTTGTAGTGGGTTCCACATATCAAATATTTCTAAATAGCCCTAACTCATCCTCTCTCTCCCTACCAATAACCTCTACATCCCACAGACGCCTCCCTCAATCCCTCCTCTCTTCCTCCCCCCGTCGCCACCATCTCCTCGAGCTCGCGTCGGCACCGCCGTCTCCATGTGCTCACGGCAACGCCGCCATCTCCTCGAGCTTGCACCACCCCGCCAACTCCTCGAGCTCACGTCGGTGCCGCCGTCTCCATGAGCTCATGCCAACGCCGCCATCTCCTCGAGCTTGCACCACCCCACCAACTTATCGAGCTTGTGTCGCCATGTCATCTCCTTCCATCTCACATCATCTCGTCATGTCTCACCCCTCCATCCACCATTGGCCTCCGACTCCTTGCCGGCCCCTCAGCCACTGATCGGTCGGATTTAGCCAAATATGGCTAGCTTGTGTCCAGATCCGTTTGGGTCTAGCGAGATCCGACTCGCTGGTGGTCGGAGGCAGCCAGATCCGAGCAACGCCGCTTTCTTTGTCGAGCCACAATGGTTGTCGTCACCATCGTATTCATCATCCGGTGGTCCTTACCTTTGCAGACATGGCGGTGGTCGCCTAACACCTAGGGGCCATAAACTGCGTAAGGAGTAGACGATATTCATACAACGGATGTCAACACCGTCTGTTCATGCCTTGATTCGCTCACTGAAGCCAGTAACTGTATTGTCGACAGCTCCTCCTCTCTTTCCTCTCTGTCTCCTCCATATATGCATAAATTCTAGCTGACATGGACTATAGACTACCTACGATGGAATAATTATACTCTTGCAGCAACGCGCAGGGGCGTGGAAACGCACGCACACGCAGAGTAAATTTCTTACAACGCACGGCATCAATTAACCGCGGACACGCGAGCAAGGAGCAAACGAACTAAGGGCCTGTTTGGTTCATGACCAGAAGTTGCCTAGCCACAAGTTAGGCGTGCCACAGTTTTTAGGTAGCTGTTTGGTTCACTGACGCAACTGTGGCATGCCACACTTTCTAAGCACCAGGCCCCACACGTCATAGACTCAGTTTCTTGCCAAACTTTGCCACAAGTGTGGCTTCGATTTTGTTAGCCACACTTTCTGTGGCAGTCACACATTGCCTAAGTTTAGGCATGGCAAGCTTAGACACCAACCAAACAGGCCCTAAATATGCATGGAGCCGACGAGACGATCGACGCTGCTAAAGTCTAACCATGAACCTTCTCCCCGTGAAAAAGGAGCTCGCTATCCACGTGAGCTCCTGTTCCCGTGCGCTCCATCGAGTGGGTTGCGGCCGGGCCCGTGCGTCTATTTGGTCCACCTGAGAAGGATCTGCACCTCGCGTCCTCGCCGTCGCCAAAAAAACGTGCATGATAAAACTGCAGTTTCGTCAAAGACAAGGCGCTTTGTTTCTTGATTAAGCATGATTAGGGTGGGCCTTTTGGGATCCTGTGAAGTGATGCGAGGTCATGGTCTACGTGGCCAATAAAATATGCTAAATGTGCTTTATTTGGCTTTAGCATAATCAGTAGCTAAGCTATCAATAGTTCTGTAGAAGGGAAATCTGACGTTATACCTTCCAAAAGGTTACAAGCAGCTATTGCTCAAAGAAGAGATGGTTGTTACTCTACCTGTTAGCTAGCATATGCTTTGTGCAATTTCCTTGTTTCCTATTAGAGCATGTACAATGCAAGATGCTTATATATGAATGCTTAAAGAGAGAGAATATAGCCACATCATTAAGCACCCATACAAAAGTTATTCCCTTCAATGCAAGCATCTCTTACATGGGTGCTTAGATGCTATATTTTCTATTAATAGAATCAGTTATATACATAAGTATCTACTAAGCACTGGTGCTTATTTAAGTATCGATGCTTCAAAATAAGCACCTTATCTATCCTATGTGGCAAGAAAAAATAGTTTTTCATTGCTAAGCACCTCTCTAAGAGCCTGCATTGTACATGCTCTTATTAGTACTGTCATGGCTACAAACCAAACAGTAAAGAAGGGGACTAGTAAAAGAGGAAAAAGAGCCAGATCTGTGGGAGAGTTAGTTATAATGAGAGGATGTCCCTCCTCCTGTTATACATGAGTGTGGTAGATGGGAAATCCCCATCCTATCCCTTGGTATTTACAAAGGATGAGGGTACATTGGTATATTTACATGAGTATATTCCTCTACACTATCGGCCCTATTACATATTAGGCCAGTTGCAAGGCCCAGTTACAGGGGGTTGGGCCACCCCCACAACAAGTACATCATTGTTTGCCACAAGTATGCATGTTGGGTATGTGTGAAGTGAAACTGTGGTTGCACATAGTTCTAAGAGAAACTGTGAATGAACATTACATGGTGGGCACTAATTCATGATCATGACCGAACATAGACGATCAACCACAAAAAGTGTTAGAAATAATCTTGACTTAGAGTCTAAAACGTAGTAGAGCTCGTCTCTGTGTGTTACTCGAGTTGACGTCGAGACCTACTTAAAGTCCGAATACGTATGTTAGTAGAATAGTATTAGCTTATGCGCCTGTTCTTTTCGGCTGCGGCTTATAGCTTTTGGCTGAAATTTTTGAATTTTGGTTGTTTACGGTACAGATTATGGAGAGACAGATACTCAATTGCGATTTTGGCTGGTACAGATGTTGGGCTTTTAACGTGTAGATCGTTTAACTTGTAGACTCCGTCTTGAGAAAATACTCCGTTTGAAAGTTAGGTATTGTAGTAGAAGTCAAAAGCCGATTTCAAAAGCACAAAAGAACAGGCCCTATATATTGAGAAGACTTGTAACCAGTTTAATTAGGAAGAGGAAGTAAGAGAATAGAGAAATTCAGAAATTCTCCTGTGTTCTCTTAGTTTATTTGCTATGTGTGCGTTTTCTCCTGGAACAAAGTTAACAAAGAGGGATACTGCAGATAAACCAATTTAAACATGACAGATAACCAATTCATATTGTATTGGACGTTGATTTGTGCACATACAGGTAATAAACTAGTTAGGGTAAGTTGATTAAGATGTTTTTTTTATTGGAGAATTCTAGTCTTTTCCTAAAACACTGTTAATAATGGTACTAGTCATGTGCCCACGACTTGTCCATGTTATTCTCATCAGAGTCGTCCTCGTCTGAGGGAGAAGCTGCTTGAGGTGGCATGGCAACAAAGGGGTTTCACACATGCGCTACCCTGGGCTCTGCAACAGCCTTAGGTGGCAGAGGCTGTGGCCTTCGTTTTGGGGCCGATGGATTAGGAGCTCGGCCACAAGGCTGCAGGATTGACGCGGCCAGAGATGGACCAAACTAGAGCCCAGCGTGGGGCAGGAGGCCGATGGTGAGGAGGATGACACCTCGACGGTGGCAGGGGACATGGAGGTAGAGCGTGAGGGAAGAGGTGTTGACATCGGCATAGGAATGGAGCAATGAAGGAGGAGGAGAAGGCGGGGGAGAGGGGAAAGGTGGTAGGGGTAGTAGGGGAGGGCCGAGGTGGCGAAGGGGAGGCAGAGTGCAAGGAAGAGGCAACGATGCTTGCGTAGAAGGGTGCGACGAAGGAGGAGGAGCAAGCAAGGGAGAGGGGGAAGGCGGTGGCGGTCGGAAGGGAGCGGTGCGAGGCAGCGGAGTGGTGACGAATGAGGAGGAGCAGGCGGAGGTGGGAGGGGAGGGGCGAGGCGGTGGAGTGGAGAGGAAGAAGGAGTAGGCGGGGGCGGGAAGGGAGGGGCGAGGCCCACATGTCGGCACAGTGTTTTATGCGAGGAGGGGGAGGGAGTGGCAGATGAATCACTGGTGGTGAACTATCATCACCAACTCTTTCTCTTTAGTAGTAGAGATTCGATTACTTTTATTATATCTATGGAGACTATGAGCTACGAGAAAATATCATCTCTTCATGTTAGTTATCACATTCACATCCTCTAGCTACCTTTAGAGATTCATGTCACAAACTCATGACATTATTCATGGCTACTCCATATGTGTGTCATGAATTCACAAACATTTTTTTTGAACTATTATCGATTCACATATCATTATCGGTCGGTGACAAGGCCCCCCCACATGTCAATGTTGGAAGCAAGTGACAATCCCATTCATTGCTTACCAAAGGGAGGGAAACAAAGGGGAAGCAACAAGCCAACAACTACTGCATCCATGTGCTCATCAGGACTAGATGATCTCCATCTTATATACTTTTATTTGTTCTTCAATTATCAAAATTTAATCAATATTGATGTAGTTCAAAGATTCCTATTGCTCTACATTGGAGTTCCTTTTATTTTGCCAGGATTTATCCATTGAGTTCAGGTTGATGAATTTAAGCAAAAGTAATTCTTTGTTCAACTATAAGCTCATAATTTAAGCCCTTTTGTTTTTAAATTTATCATGTTCTTATGAAAAGTAGTAAATGTAGATGGAGAAAATTAAACAAATGTATGATAAACTAAATCCTGTATAAAAATCTATCTACTGCACAACTAGTTATATATATATATATATATATATATATATATATATATATATATATATATATATATATATATATATATATATATATATATATATATATATATATATATATATATATATATATATATATATATATATAGAGAGAGAGAGAGAGAGAGAGAGAGAGAGAGAGAGAGAGAGAGAGAGAAATCAGAACTATTTTATCAAGTGACCCTGGTAATTGAATACTACAACTTTGCCACAAGAGGAAAATAGAGAGGAATGTTCGATTGTTCCTCACGCTCTCACACCTTCTTTCTTTAGACAATTACTAAGTAACTACTATTTCGACATTAACTTGTTTCAAAAACCATTTCATCACTGGCCCTTAAATACAAAAATATGCCTCATCATCGTGACTTCTGCTTGGCATTGTAGTTGTTTATGATAACATCGTTTTTGGTTGAACCACTTTCAAATGTTTTCGTTACTTGCTTGTTCTTTTTTTTTTTTGAAGACTTCCTTGCTTATTCTAAACCACCTTGAAAACTGACGTTTGTCGTGTTCCTAATAACACAAGAAGATACATGAGTAGTTACCACATATACAACATAATTTGTTAAATTTTCATATGATTTCTACACATGGCACATGATAGTTTTCACAAACAATGCTTTTCCATCGTAGCATTGGCCACACCACATGACAGTGCAGTAGAGCACCCACAAAATGACACATGACCACATTCCAGTGAGATGCATTGGAGTGAGCTTTGCAAAATTTTGGCACAACCTTTCATGGGAGATCGAGATAACGGCAACTCCGATCCTTTTTTTTTATTAAGGGGGCTGTTCGGTAGGCCCTACTCCTTTATTTTTTAGCTTCCAGCTTCACTCCTCTCATATTCACTCCACTGAGAACCTAATTTTTTTGACTGATAATTTATGACTTAAATATTTAAATTTGAACTGTTTGCGAGATACAGTACATAGAAGCAAATAGTCACATATGATTTTGACCGATACAGCTAAATTCAGTACACTTTTTACTATAATTTTTCTATTGACATTGCCTTAAAAAACACATAGTTTAAGAACTAGTTACTGTAGATAATACAAATATAAGCCAAGTTTAAGCAAAAAAACCCGATCTCTAAAGTTGACGAGAGAAACGTTTGATAGAAGCTTAGCTTCCAAAACCCTGAACAAGAGGAATAGAGGCAAAAAGACCATGATACCTTTGGTTTCAACACTTCATGTCTCTTTGTTTCTTCCTTCTTTTTATTTGTACACAAATTTCTGAATAATATCTACCCATTCTAGATAATCAAAATTATGTCAATTCCGCACATTTGATAGTTTCATACATATCTGAATCTTCTCGTATAACAACGACTTGAGCTAACTTTACCATAAAAAATATAGACATCGAAATTCAAGGGTCTAGACGTGGAGAATTCTGATGCATTACATTTTTTTTTCCTCAATGCCCGTGAGATCCACACATCCGTCATCGCACTTGCCAAAAAGGAACATAAAAAAGGAACTCTTGATGCTGTACAACAATTGGCGCACCTAGTGATCATTACAACGAAGAACTAGGAAAAAAACTAGCAGGATTCACACTTGCAAGCGCTGCACAATCAGAGAACCCCATCACGAATGACAAGCTTCTGATGCTTTCAGAAAAGCTCGGACCACAGATCAACTCGAGTTTTCTCGTTGTCCCACGTTGTCATGAGCCCTCTCCCTAAACCAATAAAAGGTTTGAATCAAAATCCCGCGTTGTCAGAGCAAATCCCTACCCACTGGTGGATCGAATGAATTGAGCAAACCATTCCATATCCGATATCCCTTGTTCTTAGCAATTCCCGCGACAAGAATCAGAATTCAACATACTGACTATTGATTCACTATCGTAATTCAACATACCGACCAATGAACAATGGAAAGAATTGCATCCGACAACCAAATTTTCCTACTAGCAGTGGCGGATCCAGAATTTTACTTAAGGGTATGCCGTCCAAAAATTTTCATATACAATTCGGAAAAACCATTTGGCAATTCGGTAATAGTTGTAAAATTTGCAACGTAATTCGGCATATATGCACTAAATAACACGATGTCTTAAATTTGAAGATTAAGTTGAAAACATCCACAAATTACAATATGAATAGTTCAAACGCTATACTGATAGTTCAAGATATAGGCATAAAAGAGAGTAAGAGACTTACAATACTACTTATCTGACTTTTTTAGCCGACGCTTTCTAAGGGACATGAATGTCTCGATTATATCGTCTTCATCCAGTTTAAAGAAAATATCCCGCTCAATGAAAGTGACTAGACAATCATCCAAAAGACTATCACTCATCTTATTTCTTAATTTTGTTTTCACTAAAACCATTGCAGAAAATACCCTTTCAACACTTGCTGTTGCCACCGGTAGAAGCAATACCAATTTGAGAAGCAAGTAAACCATATCATACACTTTATGCCTCTGTCTCTGCTTCTCTTCATAACTGAATAATTCCAAAAAAAAACAATTGCTCCGGCCCTACAAGAGAATAAAGAATATTATATATCATTTTGAAATTTGAATGCCAGAACTTTTTTTGTTCATATGTTTCTGTTATAGAAGTAATGCAAGATCTTCAAGATCTATGACTATGTTCTTATAGTTGGGAATGTTCCCAATTTTTCCTTAAAGAATGAATGTTCCGTCAAATTAACCCGCATCAATCAGTGCTAACAGGAAGCATTCATCTCAAAAATACACTAGGGTGGGCGGTGGTCTCATCCGAAACAAAAAAATAATAAGAAATAGCATTGCTCTCATCCATCGAGAGACCTGATGATTTCATGATCGATTCATCCGAAACAAAAAAATCATAAGAAATCATACTTGATTACCTGATTGATTTCGCCTGACGAGTGACAACGTCTCTCATGCGGTTTATTCTGTCATGCGGCGGCGGCGAACGATCGAACGATTCTACGCTGAGACGCTGAGTCGCTGAGGCCTGAGGATCGAGCGGAGCGGCCGTCACGCGCGTCACGCGCGGGCAGGCTAACCGTCTTGGGCTCTCGGCGCGTCACGCCGTCACGCGTTCGTCAGGCGAGGCAATCAGAGATTATCGCGTATGAGCGGAGCGGCCGCACGTCACATACTGATTAGAGATTATAGCGTTTGCGTATGGGTGATTGATTAGAGATTATTGCGTTTGCGTTTCACGTATGCATGCCTGGTACCCTAGTACTTCGCTCGGTCCCACTGCTACAGGGTATGCCGGGGCCCACCCAGCATACCCTGTAGCTCCGCCACTGCCTACT
Organism: Dendrocalamus sinicus; assembly: GCA_036346575.1. Classification (NCBI taxonomy): domain Eukaryota; kingdom Viridiplantae; phylum Streptophyta; class Magnoliopsida; order Poales; family Poaceae; genus Dendrocalamus; species Dendrocalamus sinicus. The sequence goes on along the minus strand of CM070643.1, from coordinate 16,772,637 downwards.
AGTAACTAGCATAAAGCATAATCATCCAAAACGCAGTAATGTTCTTGTCTAATTGAACTTCAAGTAAACAAGTAGTAGCAAGCATAAGTCATCATTTTCGTAGATTCATAGATAAAAATAACAAGCAGTACCATAATCAATCGGTTCATGAAAAAACTGCCATGAATCACCACCATACATTCTAATCACCAATTGGTTCATGTATAAACGTACTGCCATATATCAAAAAGTTCCAGATCTAGCCAAATCCTACACATCACAACCCAACTGGTGCTGAATCCAACTCATTTTCCTAATACGATGAGCGACTCCAGTGGCGACGGAACTGCAGGACCGGGGGTCAAGGGTGTGAGGACCAACGGCGAGGTACTCTTGGCCGGTAGCAAGGAGATAGGGTTGTAAACGAGCCGAGCTCGAGCGAGCTTGGCCTTCCAGGCTCGAGCTGGGTAGAAGCTCGAGTCGAGCTCGAGTTGGGGTCCGAGCTTGGACCTGGGCTCGAGCTCGGCTCGGCCTAAGCTCGAGTAGGATCGAGCTCGGCTCGTTGAAGTTCGATAACAATTAAAATAATAAGAAAATTTTAAGTTCGAGCTCGACTCTAGTAAACTCGATAACAGTCAAAATAATTCAAATACACACTAATTTTCAATAATAAGATAAGCCCGAGTTCGAGTTCGGCTCGAGTAAGCTCGGTAAAAATTAATATGTATTACTATTTAAGTTCGAATCGGGGCTCGCGAACTATTCGAGCTCGGCTCGGTAAAGCTCGCGAGCTTGAGATCAAGCTCGAGTTCGCCTCGTTTAAAGTTCGAACCGAGCTCGAATCGAGTCTAGAACGAGCCGAACTCGAGTAGCTCGCGAGCTTCGAGCTTTTTTGACAGCCCTACGAGGAGATCCGAAGCGGCGGCGGCGGCTAGGGTTTGGAGAGCATCATGGCGGCCACGAGGAGTGAAGAGGGGCGCATTTGTTCTGGAAATGAGGCGAGGGGCGAGCCAACCGGGGTTATATCGGGTGGCATTTGGTGGGTAAATACCCATCAACTTTAGGGCATTTTGTTAATGGGACGCTGCTCCTAGCTTCGACGGAGCTACTGTTCGTGGATACTCGGCACTGTTGACGTTTCACGGTCTCCAAGCCTAAACTTTGACCGTTAATCCTACACTACATATAAATAAAATGTCATATAATGTTGTGAAGGAATTTTTTATAAAAAATCTAGCAATATCATTTTAATACGATCAATCTAAGTATTTAGCAAATAATTATTGGTTAAGGATTACGAAGTTTGACTGGTCCAAATCAATAATACAAAGTAAACAAAAACGGAGAGAGTAGAAAATTTAAGTTGAGCGTGCACCACTAATATTTAAAGATGTGGTAAAAGGATGGCTATTAAGTGCTTATTAGCTGGTAGAATATTAGCATCAAGTAAACCATATATGATCAGATAATATTGATACGGCCTATTTATGTCACATATATCTTCAAAATTCTGTAAGTAAAATACTTCATATAAGATACTCAATATTAGTTTTTGAATTATTGTACTCATCATGATGATCGCAAGTCACACAGATAGAGAATCAGATACTTAATTTTTTACTTAGAAATTAAAAAAGTTTTTTAAGAGAAATATAATAAAATACTTTTATATACTTACATGGTGTCATATAGGTAGATAAAAAGATGCTAGAATTTGCAAGCGGAGGTTATAAAATACAATTTGCAGCTAATTTACAAAAGTGTTATCCGTCTCTGGCGGGTAGTCTCCCCAAGGTCGCTCCGTCGTTTTCTACGGCGAGGGTGAGGGTGCCCTGCTTCTCATGTGATTCTGATCTTGAAAAATGAAGAGTCGGGATGTTTGGCCGTGCTCCGACTACTCGTAGAATACCATTCTTTTCTACTAGCATACCGGAAGGCCTTGCAAGCAACGACAAGGAGCTAGCTGGGGGCTGGCTCAATCACCCACCACCCGTGCACGTCTCCGGCTCACTTCCCTTCCCACTCCCGCTTACGGCGCGCAGCTCACCCCTACACGCACCGCTCCCCTAGCACCAACCTATCACTGACAGACCGGACCTACAAGACGAGACAAACAGGTGGGCCTGCGCGCAGAGTCTGTTCCAGGAATTCAGCTAAGAACGAGTCCGAATTTCGCACAACGCGATCCACCTATAATTTCACCCCCACGCGCACCGACCCCCTGATCTCGCGTGTCATCCGGCTTTTGCTCCTCTTCGACCGCCCCCGAGCCCTAGGAGCTTCGAGCCCGAGCCGGGCGCCCCATGGTGGGCCAGATACATCGGGGCCGCGAGATCTAGGGTTTTGCGCCGCTGACGGAGCGATGGGGCGCCGGAAGACCGCGGCGGCGGCGCCACCTCGGGGCTCGTCGAGGTTGGGGGACGGCGTCATCTCCGGTGAGATCCGCGCCTTCGTTTTGTATGCGTGCGGTAGCTTCAAGGCATTACGAGTTTGTTGTAGATCGGAGCTAGCTGCTATCGTTGTGGGTTTCTGCGGTTTTGCGCTGGGATTTGGAGTGGAGCTGTAGTTGAGTGGGATCGGGGATACCCTCCAAGGGGAAGCGTGAGACGTCAGGTATTTGTCAGTGTTATCATGGTGATGCCATTTTGCTAGTAGGATGCCAATTTGCTCGGATTCAAATGCGGATCAGCGCATTGTGACATAGCGTGTACATACTACGTCATGCTTTTGTTTTGTTAGTGTTTGACGATCTCAGAGTTTCAGTTTGAAGCTGTGCATTATCTGTACACGTGTGCTTTAACTGAAAGATTTGAGTAGTGAGGGAGAAATGTGAGAGGTATTACGTCTGTGTTCGAAAGGTTACCATTTTGCTTGGGCATCACCAAGCAATGCATATATTTCTGGAAAGTTAGTAGATTCTGAATGGATGTCTTTTTCCTTCGGTAGTATGTGCTACATCAAGATTGTATTTGAGGCAAAGCATTAAATTAGCCAATTAGGATCGTGGGGAAGGATATTTTAGGTCATTATGGCCAATGTGTTGACAACTTGACATGCTAATTTTGTGGTTTCTTCAATTTAATGATGTCTATTGTGGATTGCTGAATAGCTGAGTTGGTTCCGTATTCCACAATCCACAACATTAACTTGTGTAATACTTGGCTGCACTGCAAAGGACTTTGCTTGTTACAACTCGAACAAAACAAAAGCTAACCAAGTTGCCAATGAATTTATGGCATAGCATTAAAAAGTGTATCACATGCTAATGAGACTTACTATATCGACTGCACTGCTGCAGTGCCTGAGGGTGCGTTTGGATCTCAGGCTAGAAAATTTCTAGCCTAGCTTGGTAAGGCGCATTTGGAACCAATAAGAAATCCCAACTTTTAGGGGCAAGGTATCCTTGATGGGCCAGAAAATCATCGCTCAGCGAGGAGAACCAAATTGGATCTCCCTCATTGGCAAGAATCTCGGACGGAAAAAAGTGCTCCGTAACTTCTCTCCAAAACGAACTGCCTTCTCTCCGAAACAAGCGGCATGTTCTTTGAACGACTCAGCCAGCAAATCAAATAGGCCGCTGCAGGGATCTTGCCTCCAAAAAGCTAGGCCGTTCTTTGCACTGAACCGAACAATGTGCCTTCAAAAGTTAGGCAACCAAACATGGGGCATGAGCAAGTGCAGCTTAGCTGACATGAGCTAGCTCGCAATTTAGGCTATAGCTCAGCTTAGCAAAAGATCCAAACGTACCCTGAATCTTTCCCCTTTAGAGCAAAGCAACTTGGTAGTTTAACATCAGATTTATTTTTTTTCCTGGTGGCCATATGAACCATCCATTCGTTATAACTGGACCTACTACTAGGTTGCTAGTGTGAGTGTGTGACTAATTCAGGTTTTGGTTTACGTAATGATTAGCTAGGCAAATAAAGTTTTATCTGGTAAATGGACACACCATTTGTATTTCATATGACCCCTTTGGTTTATTCAAGACTTTGCATCAGAATATCTTCTACCTGATACATGTTCATTTAGTTAGGGCTATCTCATTGGCAGAGCTTTGTACAGTTAGGTTTTATATTTAGCCAATTGAAGTTGACATTCTATGTGTTTTTAATCCTAAGTATTCCTTTGTTTTGCAGAAATTCGGGAGAAACATAAATTGGAATTGGAGAATTTGACACTAACAAAGCATCCATTCAGGACATTACATTTTTTCATGTCAGCTATGTTGCAATACTTGAAAAGATTAGCAACATATATCCTGAGTAAAGGTGTTTTGTTTGTTGTCCTAATTGTTTTGGTGGTAGCTCCTGGAATTTTTCTTACGGTTACAGATGGTCTGCACAAAAAGGTGTGTTACATTCCATGCTAACGGCAATTTTGTTACATTTGTAGTGTTTATGTTGATAAGAATAAGCATGACCATAAGAACACATGGTTAGTGTCTTCTGTAAGCTTCTGGTGATGTACTGAAGTACTAATGTTTGTTTGCTGACATGTATGCAGCATGTGCAGGAGTTCCTTAATTATGCTAGATTTGTGTTGTGGTGGGTTTCATTAGGTGTGGCTTCGTCAATCGGACTAGGCAAGTGTTATTAGCATCTATCAATATTATGAAGTTCAATTACATATAGAAAAGGATACACAAATAAATAATGTGTTACTGTACTTTATTTATCCTTTTTACCTCTGTGAATATTTTTGTCGCTATTTTTAACTACATAGTCTATGAAGGTGAATATTTTGATTTTTTTTAACTTCATTGTTTGTGAAGGTGGCTGAAGCATCTATAAACTGGTGAGGCAGAAACAAACTTATAAAAGTCATGCATGCTTTCATTTTGTTAGTTACCATAGACCATAGTTATCTCTATGTTCATCCAAGGAAAATATCAACAACAAAATCTCACTTAATTCATGTACTTCCTAGTCCTGACTTTATTAGACCTTTTAAAAAAAATTCTTAAAAAGGTTGTATTGGGAGAAGTTCTCAAAAAGGTTATATTGGGAGTGGAGAGCAGAAGGTACATTATTGCCAATTTGTATACAGGAGTTAAAAGTTAATCTGACATTTTACTGCATTGGGACTAAGTTTTTGGAATGAACTAATGGTTCATGCACCTAGCCAGTCTTGCAAAGTGACTTCTCAATTAGATGAAGATGATATACGCCCTTTTCTTTTCCATCTAGAGAAGGATATTTTACTATTTTAGTGTATCCTTGGTTTTGGATCAGAATTCGTGGATATTTAGAATTTCAGATAATTTTGAGACAATATTTTGGCAAGCTGCTAGACATTATTTGGTTAACTTAAGAGGCTTAGAGGTGAAAAAGCATAGACCATGTTTCTTCAGCAAGTTCTGTTAGGTGGTTTTGTGGATTTACTGGCTGTAGTTTCTGTAGATGATAAGGTTCACCATTTTGTATGCCAACACTTCTTACAATGAATGCTTGCCAAGTGTTAAATTTGGAAAATGTAACATTCAAATTTGGAAGATTTCAGTCTGGAGCACAAAGAAGTTCGTTTTTGAAAATTGTTGGATTAAGATTAATCTTTGAAATGCAGGTTCAGGTTTGCATACGTTTGTGCTGTATCTTGGCCCCCATATTGCTCTCTTCACTATTAAGGCTGTTCAATGTGGCCGGATTGATTTGAAAACTGCTCCATACGATACCATACAGCTTAAACAGGGGCCATCATGGCTTGACAAGAAGTGCTCAGAATTTGGACCGCCGATGTACCCAGCATCAGCTCATTCAGTGAGAATCCCGGTCTTTGAATTACTCCCTCAGGTTCAGCTGGAAGCTGTTCTTTGGGGCATTGGGACTGCACTTGGCGAGCTCCCTCCTTATTTTATATCACGAGCTGGTAACATGGCAGGGCATTTTATTTTGAAGAAATAGTGATATTCTATTATATGCTTTAGACTTTTACAGTACTCCTCAATCTATGTAGTATGTACATCAGTACATATGATATTACTATTTCTTCTCATATAGTTTCTAAACTGAGCTGACTTTTCTTGAACACTTCCTGATAGCATCTCTTTTGGTATTGTACTATGTAAGATGTGCCCTTTCATAGGCACCTAATGTTCATCAGCTTCAATAATACATTATGATAATATTCTGCATGGGTTATTATTTCTTTTGCTCTCTTTGAATTTTTGAAACTCTTTGACCAAGGAGAACAGTGCCATGCCCTTTTCTGGTTCATACTTAATAATGTGATGCGATATAACTTTTCATTGTTACTTTGTGTCGTATCTTATTAAACTCTTGATTCTGTTTGTCCTCTCTTCGTTGACATGCTTGACTTGTTTATTTAGCGTCACACGTTAGTGGTGTGGTGGAAAACTTTATATGTTTGTGATAGATTCTAGATCATTTGTAGCAAAAACATGGACTGTGTATTCTTGAAAATTATAGAAAGGGTATCCATTATTTTTAGGTTATTCTTATGAAGCTCTTGATTCTGTTTGATCTGTTTTCCTTGACATGCTTGACTTGTTTGGGTCATATGTTAGTGGTGTGGTGGAAAACTTCAATTATGTCTGTGATAAATTCTAGATCATTTGTAGCAAAAACATGGGCAGTGTATTCTTGAAAATCATAGAAAGGCTCTCCATTATTTTTAGGTTACTGTGTCTTTTATCGTTTTCAAGCTGTCCATACTGAGTCACTGATGTGTCATGTTGCAGCTCGCTTATCAGGACGTGAGTCCGAAGCTGTCAAGGAGCTGGATGCTACTGCTTCCAAAGAAGATGGTCCAATAGCATCCACTCTAAATCGAACGAAACGCTGGCTTCTTTCTCACTCTCAGTATCTCAACTTCTTCACTGTCTTGATTCTTGCTTCGGTTAGTCTATGTGTTGGCTTCCATCCTGTCATGTCAATTTCTTTGTATTAATAATGATTTCTTACAAAATGTACATTTAAGGAATTCTGACAAAAATTGCGTGCTACTGTACATTGAGCGTTTCTTGTTTCAATTGTGCTGTGAAAGTAGATAGTCCACACAACTTTTGCGCATTTGCAAGCTGTCACACTATGGGCCTGTTTGGTTGGTGCCTAAGCTTGCCATGCCTAAGCTTAGGCAATGTGTGGCTGCCACAGAAAGTGTGGCTAACAAAATCGAAGTCACACTTGTGGCAAAGTTTGGCAAGAAACTGAGTCTATGACGTGTAGGGCCGGGTGCAAAGAAAGTGTGGCATGCCACAGTTGCGTCAGTGAACCAAACAGCTACCTAAAAACTGTAGCATGCCTAACTTGTGGCTAGGTAATTTCTGGTCATAAACCAAACAGGCCCTATGTTTTTCCTATTTGATACCAAAAAGAAGCTAAGAGAACATTCTCCATACCACAATTGACATAGGGAAAATCTGGGGTGTAGTTCCAAGTACTAACATTCAATGTATAAATAATTTACCATACAATTTATCTCTGTTGTCTTTACTAGGTTCCGAACCCGCTGTTTGACCTTGCTGGTATTATGTGTGGGCAATTTGGCATACCCTTCTTGGAGTTCTTCTTTGCAACTTTGATTGGGAAGGCCATCATCAAGACTCATATTCAGGTTTGGCACCTATCTAATCTTTGGTAAATCTTGAATGTATAGTTGTTTCATAACTTTCTTCTTCTCTTGTTGCCACATACTTCATTCTTACTTGTGACCATTACTTGGTCTTTGGAGGGCCTTCCGTTAATGTGAATAATTTGGTTTAATTGTCTGCATAAGCTTCTGTAAGACAGACAGCATTCACTTCATCAGATCAAAGTCATCAAACTATTCGGAGGAGTATTTACGTGGTATTGTCTTATTGGGTCCAGTCCAGTGGGAATCAGAAATTTGAAATCTTGCAGGAACTCTTCACCAAAAGCCCATGCAGAACCTACATCGGTGTTAGGATGTACGCATGTCAGGCTTCAGATTTGGTGCTTTCGATATAATCTCTGCGCAAATATGGCAGGATTTGTATCAGACACTTCTGCATTCATTAAGCCTGTTGGACCTGTCCAAGTGTCCAGTTTCCTTTGAGATTTTCTTCTTCTGAAATTATGGCTTACGAAATATGAGGCCAAGATAAACTAATCTTTAATTAAATAAATTATCATAAGATGATGAACTAGATTTGTTTTGATCCTGTAAGTTTATTTGGTTTCTATGCTTAGAAAATATAACAAAATTTACCGTGGTCAAATATTATCTAAAGCATGCATTAAAGGAGATGTGATGTACTTCTAATATATATTATTATTATTATTATTTAAACGGGATATTTATTTTGTATCATACAAAATATGTGCCAAAAAGCGGCACTCCATTTCTCACAATACAGAAAACAAAATGTAAGTGATATAAAATATTTTTCCTTTTTACACTTTTTATTCCTTAAAAACCCAGTAAACTTAGTTGGGAAACCTAACATAGTATATCAACCTCCAAGCCTGATTTAACCGAATTATTTGATTATTTCGGTTTATTAACAGTTTGACACCTGATTTCTCTGGTGGATGGACACCAATAGTTGCAGTCTCTGTACTGACGCATGCATTTTGCCTTCTCTCTTCCTCAGACACTGTTTATCATCTCCTTGTGCAACAATCAGCTCTTGTATCTTATGGAAAAGGAATTAATCTGGATATTTGGCCACATTCCTGGGTTATCTGCCACGCTGCCATCTGTGATCGCCAAACTCCACAGTGCCAAGGAGAAGTATTTAGCACCACCAGCGTCAGCCCCACCGTCCTCGCAAATGGAGGTTGGTATCTTCAGTTCAAATCTGTAGTCATTTGAGCTTTAAAGATATCTATGTATAATATGTCTCTTAATTGCTATCTTGGTTTTTAGCTTCTTTTTCTTATTTGTTCATTGATGTTCTACAACTATGTCATCCGTACAGGATAAACAGTGGAATTTCTCTTTTACATTGGTCTGGAACACTGTAGTGTGGCTTGTGCTTGTGAACTTCTTCGTTAAGATCGTCACATCAACAGCACAGGAGTATCTCAGAAAGCAGCAGGATATAGAGATGGAGCTTATTACCGATGCCTCGCCCCCAAGTCATTCTAAAAATAACTAATAGCGCAACTGGCGGTGTTTGTTCAGCTGCAAGTTGCGGATATTCGTCTCAGTAGCCTTAACTCCTGGCAATGCCCTTGCAGATGGTACCAAGTACCAACGCTGGTATTAGTAATTATATTCATCTGTGCAGAACAAAAACATGGGCTTCGCTAACCTTCCCAAGTGAAACATGGGCATCGCTAACCTTCCCAAGTGATGGCAGCGACCTTTTGCCATTGAGCCTGTACTGGCTGATCTAGAGGAGAACCTATCCTGTTATTTCAGTCGTCAACAAGGATGAACTTTAGGGATTGTTTATTTAGCACGATTGCATTACTGAGATGTATCACTGATTTCACTGGTACTTGTTTTTTCTCTCTCCTATTTTGGAATACAATAGAAAAGTTGAGAGGATTCAACAGTGATATGTTTTATTGTTAAATTCACTATGTAATTTGAAACAACCCGAATTTTTTAAAACAATTTGAATTTCATTGAATCTTGTTTTCGTTTGATTCTTGGCTCTATCCAGCAACTTCCTCACTCGTTTGCACCACCTTTTTCCCTGCCACTCCACATCCTTCATCCATTTGTGTGCGGCCCCGGTCGTAGCCACTGTTCATCGTCCAAAAATATCATCGCCACAAAAATCTCGGTCAACAACCATCTTCGTGATTCAAAGGCCGTACCTCCTTGATGGTAGCGTCTCTGACACCCTTTTAGTGTTCCCTACCAGCTGCCGAGCTTGCCAAAGCTGGGAAAGCCGCTGTTGTCGGTTTTTCTCTCTGCTGACCTCTTCCATCGCAACCTTTAGTTGTCTCGATCCATTTCCTCCCTGCCATGCCTCTGCCACTCACTCTCGGTCATACGCCTCGCTAGCCCTGTCCCTGACACCGCTTACATATCCCTTAATTCATGGCGAAGCTTTCGGGCCAAACTTGGTCGTCGCCTCCCTGTCTCACAATTGACCTAACAAATCCCTTGTTGACCACCGCCTTGCATCACCTGAGGAGCACTCTACACGAGGTGCTACTCATCGTGCCAACCTCACTCCCACCACTTCTGAGCTACCCCACGCCCTCCTGCGCCTTCCTGACCTTTGTCGCCACCGTCGTCCATTTTGCTCTCTGCTCTCATCCTCTTACAACTGACCTGACACGCTTTTGACTGTTGCAATGCTGCACTCGAGACAGTCCGTACCTCCCCTCTGTCAGCAGCGCTGTGCCTTCCTGCACCTTTCCGACCTTTGTCACGCGTCCGCGCCGCCTTAGCCTTGCCCCTGTGCCGAACCGCCATGGGATGGCTATAAAAGCCCAATAACTCCTTTAGACATCGCATAGGTGTCCAATGAGCCACCCCATACCCTAATTGAGCTCTCGACCGGAGCCTCGTCGGCGACCATTTGAAGACCTCAAAGTAAGCCAAGTTTCAATTCCGTTTATTCAATCGATTATATTCCGATTGCTTTGCATGTAGCACCTTTATGTTCTTAGGAACACCACCGAACCACTGCCTTAGCTCCTCGAGCCCCTTACCGCGCTGGCGACTAGCACTGTCACTTGACCTTGAGACCTCACTGTGGACAGCTCGGCTCAGCCATCCCTGACCTGAACCACCACATCCATAAGCTCTTCCTACTCCTAGAGATGCTCTATTACAAACGCTACTGTCCTCTTAACCCGCCGTTAACCCTTGTGCCATTCAAAAGTCTCGAGAAGAAAAGACCTCACCGCCGATGCTCGCCTGACTTCCAGCCGCTCTCGAGCCCAAAATTGAATCCTTGTGGCCCCAGGAACCCACCTGTGGTCACCAATTGTTGTTTCGACCACGAAATCTCCAATCGCTCCACCGCTTGAATTTTTTGATCGCTCCATCGCTTGAATTTTCCGACCGCTCCACCGCTTGAAATCTCTGACCACCTTGTAATCAAGAGGAGCTTCAACTGCACCGCTTCGAGTCTTGAGCAACACAACTCAGATGCCGTCCGATGCTTTTAAGCAATCTCCTCAACTACTTGGACGTCGTTCGATCTCAGTAGTAACTTGTACACCGTTTGATCTCCATCGACTTCACACTCGAAATCGAACATCGACTACCATCCAACTTCGTAGTCGTGCCCGAAACTGCTGAGTACGACTACTCAAGAGTCGTTATGACCACGCTGTGGTTTACGGCCGCGTTGTGATTTATGACCACATTGAGGTTTACAACCACACAGAAAACTCGATCTCATTAGTCGTAACTCGATTACGACCACATCTTTCAACTCCACAAACACCTCCGCTCGTGAGCAAGATTTGTGCCAACAGAAACCACCCGAGTACTTGAAACTTTGTTCTTTGAGTACGTAGCGACAACTCGATAAGGACTAAACTCTCTGTGAACAGTAAAACCCGCGATAAACAGTACCAAACCCGTTACTATTCATGAAACCCAAAATGCATATATACATCTATTTTGATCGTTTCGAACCCGTCTATCCATTTCTCAGCTTCATTTTTCCATTCGAAACTCCTATAATCCCCAAACCTATTTTATTTGATTTTTTTGGGTTTTATTTTTTTGGGTTTTATTTCTTTTATTCCTAGTTCAGTCCTTCGGGCATGGAATTGATTTATTTCTTTTGCTTTGCGATAGCACACGACGTCATAAACCGGCCAACACAGGAAGGAGAAGCTCAAGTACAAGCACAAGACTCAGAAGAATACAAAATCATAGAATATATTTATCTGCAAGGCATGTCACATGTCTTTAATTATATTGTACCTACATTCCTCTAATTATTTATTTACCGGTCTTTTCATTACATTATTTGCATACTATTGTTTCTTGTACATAAATGTTTAGAATGACATGATATTAGCTAATATCCTACCACCTGAAAAAAAGCCCAGCTTGATTTGATAGCCATATTCAACTTGACAAGACTTAATAATACTAAATATATTATTTAAATAATCAGGGTAGACCAAGAACTCAACAATTTTGTACTACTAAGAGACTTGGTACTTTACCGGTAGAATTTCAAAAGTAGTTCTAAAATAAGGAGATATCATGGGAAGCCACAGGATGGTCGGGTCCTATGACTTTATCCTAGGGTGCAGGCTTGGACAGGAAAGGTGGTGGTGCAGATGGGCACCGAAACGGTATGGATGGGCACTGAAACAAAGGTTTGTTGATGGAAGTTGCATCGGTGAAAATATAAGGACTAGAACTTTATGTCAAGTAAAGAACATAGTGATCACTCAACCACAAACGTTGATTTGTCAAACCTGATTTAGTAGCTGCTCAAATTCGATTGAATATCTACAAAGGGTGAAGGGAGACGAGGGAGTTTTTGTGGTATGAGAGGGGGTATAACTACACTTAACAATAGTAGGACGCTTCAAATCAGGTGAGGCCGTGGGCCACCTGAGTTCATTCGAAAATAGTCCCTACTGGGTAGAAGCTATATAAAGAATTGAGTAGTGAAAAGTCTTGTTTTCTTAACTCTGTTGCGGGAGTTAGATAATCTTGTGGATAAAGCTGAATAACTCTGCATAGTCATTTATTAATGGTAGTCGAATACGCCGTACTTCCGGTAAATGAAACTATCTTTAATAGGTGATTCTAATAGCGAAGCATAAGTAGATTTGGAAATATTAATGTTGTGTTGGACCTGTGTTTCAGTAGCTCTGCGTACCGTACGATGTCAATAACGGCGCGCTGGAACTGTGTCAAATACTGTTACATTGTCACTAGCTCATGTTCGAAAGCTATTTGTCGTGCTCGTCAATCACGTTCTGATCTTAGCTTTTACGAACTATATTTTTGTTTTTTTGATCTGTTGTTAAAGCAATCGGTGTTTGACTCGTTGCGTATTGTGATCTTCTCGATTTGTCAGCAAAGCATACGCTTCTGAAACTCGTTTGAGGCGCAGTGCGATTACACCTCAGCAAATCCGATACAAAGCAAAAATGGTGCGCAGCCTTTGCGTTGTCGTGGTGCCTTCGGAGCTCCTTCGAAGGAGGTGAATACCTTTTAACTTCTGCGACATCAAACTTGTTTAACGCAAATAGATTGCTTTTGGCAAGTTACTGGAGTCAGTAGCCTGGGCGTGCTAAGTTGAAAAACGTAGTGCGGTACACCGCAAAAGTTCGAATCAGAGATCAGGTAAATTTTGTCAAGATTGCTTAGCCTGGTTGTGTTCTCGTGAAAAAGGAGTAAAGACAACACAAATTTCGTCTTTGATTAACATTTCGAGCATGACTTCAAGCAGGATCGTTATGTACAATTTACACCACAGCCTGTACTAGTACCTAATGTTACGCCTACTCGCATCGATTTCTCCATAACCGCACGTCTAATTGGCTACACTCCAAGAAGATTGACGTACGTAAGTGGACCGGCAAATGACAAGTACTGTTCCACATTGTCCACACAACGTGCTGAGCTCTACGAATACAAGTCGTCTACGAATTCTGGCTTTACTTTTCCTCCCATGGGAGAGCAAGAAGCTCGATAGGAAAGGTCCGATTTACCACGTCGATTGCGTTAGCGACTGCCTAGGAGGAGTCGGAGAACTGGGGAAGGCTGGGTCCCTTTCCCCGTCGCTGCGAAGTCGCTCGCAGGCGCCATTCGCCGGTGGAAAAGGCATGTTGTCATGACGCACAGCCGCGACGAACAGTTCCCACTTGTATTTTACATCGGAATCTGGTCCGATTCCATCACTTTCTAACTACTATTGATTTTTAGACTGTTTTTAGTGTTCGACAAGTTTCGTTCAAACAATACGAATTTGGGTCTGTCTTTTTTGATTGAGATTTATGGCTTTTAACTGTGAATTATGGCTTCTGAGTTGTTCGTGTAAGAGATTACAGAGTAACCAAAACTCACGTGTGGTTTTTGCCGATATATATAAATGAAATCGGTTCATTATGTACTACAATTAACTAGTAGACCCTATCTTGAAAAGACAATCCGTTTAAAAGCTAGTTACTGTAGAAAAACCAAAAGCAGAAGCCAAAAGCTGAAAAACAACAGGGCCTTTATCAGAGGTGATAGTTGAGATCATCTTCGTGTCTGTGATGAACTATGCGCCAGCTGAAGTCAGACATGACTACTCAAGATGCTTCCGACTATAACTCTGCACCGTTATCTTCTAACTCTCCGAGACTTGTGTTATTCCCGTCTCCAAAAAGGTTAGTGTTCTAGTTTTCGAGTAGATCTCTATTTTGTTGCTGACTATAACTCTGTTCCTTTATCTGTTAGGGACTTTTGTTTCCTAGCGCATATACATATACATATACATATACATATACATATACATATACATATACATATACATATACATATACATATACATATACATATATAGGCATGTAATCACGCGATTGAGATACACAAAAAAGTTCCACGTGTTTGTAATTCTCTTCATACAGTGAATTCGTCTTTGTGCGTCTGTGGCTTTTTTGAAAGGATTTTTTTATGTTAAATCCGCGTCTTCTCTTCTTTTGATCATCTATATTTACCACATGTTTTATAGCAAATGGTATTAAATCTCCATGTTTAAGACCAAAACCGCTACCCTAGGATGAGGAGACTCCCGGTGCAGTAATCACACGAACAATGTGTCCGTTCATGCTAGAGGCGTAGCATAGAGGACTCACCTCAACTCCGTTCCGCATATCAACTCTAACTTGGCGGCAACCAACGCTATATCGAGCATCAACTGGCACTCTACCTCAGTGATTGTTCCATCATCAGATTATGCCAACATCATTGTCTGCATCGTCTGATGCCATGCCTTAGCATCGTACTGCATCGTCTTTGTTGACGATCTTTCATCTTAGTCGATCATCATCTTCTATCGAAAAGTTATGTTGGCATTTTTGCATGCTTTCTGTTGGAGGTGAAGTTTATTGCAATTAAGGTCATTGGGCCCATTATTTGTGGCATTTATGTAGGATTAATTATTGACAATTTCTTCGATAATCCATCATCTACTACGGATTTTACAGCAAAATTTGCACATATAAAGTTTAAAGTGGAGTTGCATGTTTCAACACAATTTGGGCTACACTTGATCGAGAAGTCTTTAAAGAAGAAGAAAAAACAATGTTAGTTGAAGGGACAATTAAATTTGGTGTTTTATTCACCATTTGGGTATGTTACAATTTGGATCGCTTGTATGACCATCATGGAGGAGTTTATTGTGTTGTCTTTTTTGCTGCAGGAGGAATTTGACTCAAGGTGGAGATTGTTGTATTTTGTAATCCAAATTTGATCGGGTCTGACCACTGTTAGTCTTTCCGACTCTTTGAAGAGTTCGATCAAGTTTCGTTTAAGCAATACGAAATAGACAAAGGTTATGATTAGAATCATCTTTTATGTTCATGATGATGGACTATACGTTGACTGAAGTCAGGTGTGGCTACTCGAGATGCTTCCGACTATAAGAGCAAGTACAATAGTATAGCCAACTAGTGGCTATAACACTTGTCCATTTCATCTATAGCCTTCAAAAAAATAGTTCATACAATAAGGTAGCTATTACAATAATTATTTGGCCCCACGTGTAAGAGAGTGAAATGCATATTTTTACGTGCTATAGCTAGCTGTAATTTAGTAGCCAGTTTTCTTCTCTCTCTTCCTTTCTCTCTCTGCCACATAAGATTTGGTTGATATCATATTTGCTATAGCCTGCTGACTAAGCATTATTGTACCTGCTCTAACTCTTCATCATTGTTTTTTGAGACTATACGAGTGGACTGTTGCTCCCGTCTTAGAGAAGGATACTGTTACAGTTTTTGAGTAAGTCTCTGTTTTGTTACCGATGAGGACTGTTTCTTTCTCCATTCAAAACTCTTATTATCATTACTATTGTAAAAGAACAAGATGGTAGTCGTACGTTAATTTCCTTTAACCGCTCTATTTCTTCAAATTTTCATCACTCTTTACTTTTCAACCGATCAGAGCAACCCCTTCCATAGTATGATTCTCTATACATCAAATGAATTTCGTTGTAATGCATGGATATGTAACTAGTTTAGTTTATATGTGTAACATTGTAGGTGCACGGTTGAGATACGCCAAGTTTCTAATTCTCCTCGTATCTAATTTTCCTCGTATAATGGATTTTATCTTCGTATGTTTATAATTTTTTTCCCAAAAATATTTTCTGCGTTAAATTCGTGTACCCTGTTCGGATGATCCTCGATATTTGCATGGGTTTTATAACACCATCGAAGGGCAGAGTTCACCTTCGAACTCGTGTGCCGCAAAGCACAGGTCACTCCGTAGCAGTCCCCACTAGCTTTAAGCCTTAGCCTCCAATCCACGATTGGAGTTGGGAGGAGGCAAAGACTCAAAGAGTAGTGGTACAAGTAGAAGGGGAGGAGGCGGCGGCGGCGGATAAGGGCGGGGCGAGATGGCGGCGGCGGGGAGCAATGTGGAGTTCATCCGCGCGCGCAGCGACAAGCGGGAGTACCGCCGCGTGGTGCTCCCCAACGCGCTCGAGTGTCTCCTCATCAGCGACGCCGACACCGACAAGGTCCGTCCCGACCGCTCCCAATCACTCGCCGCGGAAGCAGGGAATGCTCGCGGATTGATCGATCGTTTTCGCGTGATTCGGTGGTGATTCTCTCTCTCTCTCTCGTTGTGCGCAGGCGGCGGCGTGTATGGAGGTCGGCGTGGGCTCGTTCAGCGATCCGGACGGGCTCGAGGGCCTCGCGCACTTCCTCGGTGAGTTCAGTTCCCTCCTCTCCGCCCTCCTCATCTCATCAGTCATCTCGCTCGCGCGCTTGGCTTCGATTTCTGTTCGTTGCGAGCGCGTGATCTAGCCACCGGATTCGTGCAGTGAGGATTCGGGCTAGGTAGTGGTTGGGTGGGGATTGTTAGTTAGGACGCCTGGCCCCAGCGCGGTGCTGTGGCTCTGCGATTTGCTTGCGCGCCGTCATGGATGAATCTCATCTCCCTTTGGGATCCGGCTGGGGCCTCGAATTGTCTCCATCGAATCAAGGAGACAAGGAACGCCTGCTTGGTTCACCTTTCCCCCCTGGCGCTGGGTGCTTTCGTGGGTCAATGGTGAGGTTGCAGATTTGCAGTCAAGTCAATGGATGTTCCTACATAAAAAAGTTAGGTTGGTTGAGGTGTCCCTGGACGTGTTTTGACCGTCGGATCACGCCGTTGATGGTTCAGATTAAGGGTCTGATCAGAAGGGGAGTTGTGATCCTTTTTACTTTCCAGCTTGATCAGTTGAGTGCATCTATGATTGATCGTACGGGCTGCACATGCACGGCTTGTGTTTTGCCTTCGTCTGTAGCAGATTCGTTTCCTTTACTTGATGACAGCCGCTATGCATTTACTATAGCAATCGCCCTCGACTCTGCTTTTCTTAAATGTTTCTGAAGTTGTCTAGCTAAAAAATCCTACCACTAAGCTTTTCCTTTAGTCATGGCAGTATTATTTGTTGGGCAGATTGTAAGTCGGCGACAAAGTTTAGTACAGTAGTACATTTTTTTTTGAGCGATCCAAGAATGCAATGGTAGACACGGTTTGGTCGGGCGGGCCAGAGTTCAGGACGGGAGGTGGTCGTTCTCCAAATAATTTAACCTGCTCTGCTCGACCGCGCCTACACGTTGTTGCCTAGTAGGACACTTGGCAGCTTGCTCGATAGTACATATGAGCGCTGACACAGTCACGAAAATGTATCTACACTTTCGGTCTATGAGCAGAACCAATACGTGTCGATTTTGCCTGGCGGGTGAATTCTACTTGGTAAAGTGGTAACAAGATTATGGACGACTAGTACTGAGCTACACAAGCCGGACTGTACCAATTTATTGCAAGTCCTGAGCTACACGTGGCACTGTACCAATCAAGTACTGAGCTACACATGCGGCACTGTATCGATTTCTTGCATGTGTATGTAAAGACATTGCAGACAAAACCACGTAAAGTTAAATTGATAGGTCTACTCTAGACTAGAGAGTGGCATCGTTTTTGTAGGCATGATTTGTTACTCTTTTAACGGCAAAATGTTTGATGAGTACAAAGCAAACTATTGGGATGGAGTCATGGAGGAAACGATTAGCATGATGAATGTTGGTCGCATACTCGCATCAAATCAAATTCGTTTCCACTTAAAGCATTTTCTCTGTTCTCTTTCTTGTCTTGATTTATAAGCATGGACTTGCTTGCAGAGCATATGCTATTTTATGCCAGTGAGAAATACCCTGGAGAACAAGATTATACGAAATATATCATGGAGGTACCTTCTATCAATCAACTCCAAGAAAACATTCAACCTCATTTCGTTTCATCATATGTTTGCTTGCAATTATTACTCACACTTTTAAGCGTGATATGCTGACACAACCATATCAGATTTGTATGAGTTCAACCCAGTTGTAGGGTTCCCTGCATCATATTAGATGCGGGGGCTGTCAGAATGTAACACAAAAAATAGAGAGAAGACGAGAGAAAAAAAGAGGAATTTGTTAGGCTATGATAGGTGGCACATTATGACTGATTTCAGTGATTTGCATTTAGCATTACGGAAGTAAATCTACACCTGTACCATAGCCCCCTCCACTCCATTGTGATTGCAGAGCGCAGACCAAATGATATCTGCTTGCCATAAACTGTGGTCATGGCTAAGGTCCAATTGTAGCCTGTTGTGTTCTCAAACCAAATACACCTAGCACTGAAGCCAAAGTCCGTGCTCCTCAACGCGCTACAGTGTTGTGATGACGTTACATGGCAGGGGAAATGCTGTAAAGAGAAGCACCACTAATTTCCTGACCAGCAACAACTTTGTGATTCTATCATAAGTTGGTAAAGAGGTCCACACCTTGTACGATGTTCTGTCTGGGACCCTGTTAATATGGAGCATTTTAAATATTCTGTTTTATGCTTGGAAATTACATTCAGTATACTTGGATTATAATTTTGAGTATTTGGTATGATGTGAAAAATATCAGCATGGTGGCTCTTGCAATGCCTATACATGCTGCGAGACCACAGATTTCTATTTTGATGTTAACGTGGACAATTTCGAAGAAGCCTTAGATAGGTAAGTCTCCTTGATAGTATTTTTGTTCAGTTGATGCATGTTTATTGTATAAGGTGGTGATATCTGTTCTGCAGATTTGCATGGTTCTTTCTTGAATAATAATGAGGTTGATTCTGTTGCACAGATTTGCACAGTTCTTTATTAAGCCGCTGATGTCGCAGGATGCTGTTCTTAGAGAGATAAAAGCTGTTGATTCTGGTGAGCAGTTGCTTTATACGTGGTGATTTTATTTGCATCTAACATGGCATATGCCTCTATGGTCTCCCAAACAAAAACAAGAGTATACCTCAAAGCAACTATGCTCATATAAGTGGTTAAGATTACACCAGTTTCATCTTATCACAATCACTTTATAATTTACACTTGCTTTATTCGTAGTAGTGAGAACTGAGAAGCACATTCTAGCTAATATTGCCTTTTGTTGTCCTTACAGAACACAAGAAAAATTTGTTGTCTGACACCTGGAGAATGTTTCAGGTACTTCAAAGTTTCAACTTTCAACTTTGTTAGATAGATACATCAGATATTCTTTCTCACAAGTCACAACATTATGTCATATCTGTGTCAGAAACTGCAATCAGTAAAGCATAGGCGTTATGAATATGCATTCTCTTTATTTACAAGGTGTGCTTCCATATTAACCATATATTTGGCATGATCTAAGCCCGGTATTTTTTTCCACAGCTTCAAAAGCATCTGGCTTCAAAGGATCACCCTTACCATAAATTCAGTACCGGTAAGCACTTCTTGATGTTCAGACATTCTGAGTTCTGACTGCTTATCTTGTTAGCTCATTATGATAGCTGTTTTGTATTTTTCATAATAAAACATAGTAAGGATGCAAAACAACAGAACGTTTCGGTTTTCTTGTGTTCCACTTCTAAATATATCTATCAGCTTCACAGATCACTTTTTTTTCAAGACACATCGAAAAAATGTTAAATTTGCTCATGCAAATTGAAACGGCTGCATCTGAAATCAAATTGATGTCAAACAATGTTTGGGTCTTCCTATCAATTCTTGTGCATCCCTAATAAGCAGCTGTCTTGTGAAGTTTTGAAACAAATATATTTTATTATTTTAACACTGCTAATTTGTCATTTAATACATCAGGAAGTTGGGAGACACTAGAAACTAAACCAAAAGAGAGGGGCTTGGACATCAGACTTGAGCTTCTGAAGTTTTACGATAATTATTCAGCAAATCTTATGCACCTTGTTGTTTATGGAAAGGGTAAATATTGCAGGTTAGTCCATTAGCATACCTAAACCTATTTGTTACTGATAAAATGATTTTTGTAGAGAGCCTCGATTGCATTCAAAGCTTAGTTGAACGCTTGTTTAGTGACGTCGAAAACACTGATCAGAGAAGCTTCAAATGCCCAAGTCAACCTCTCTCGGAGGAACATTTGCAGGTTGAAATTTGAAGTAACACCAATCATAGTAGATGGAGGGGATGAAATACTTGGCACAGAATCCACTCAAAATAGTTTTTATTTGTCATAAAAAAAAGTAACTATAAGCAATGGCAAATGATATGAAATTTACCATACTTCCCTGTCATGTAGCTTCTTGTCAAAGCAATTCCAATAGCAGAAGGTGACTATCTAAGAATATCATGGCCAGTTACACCTAACATCCAGTTTTACAAAGAAGGTCCTTGCCGTTATCTCAGTCACCTCATTGGGCATGAAGGCGAGGGGTCCATCTTCCATATTATAAAGGAACTAGGCAAGTTGATTTTAACAATATATTGTTGTACATATTCTTTTGTCAGCATTATCTGCTCAAACATTAGTCATTCTTTAGTTTCTTATGTCAACTTGTGTGACGTGTAACATGTCCAATTTTGGCTACATTAGGATGGGCCATGAACTTGGTGGCTGGGGAGGGCAGTGACAGTACTCAATACTCCTTTTTCTCAGTAAGCATGAGGCTCACTGATGCTGGTCATGGTTAGTTTCCATTTTGATTTCGTTCTTTTAGAATTGACACCACCATTTCATTTTCAAGCACATTTTGATGTTATTTAAGCCTCTTATGTGCACATGCAATGATTTCAGAACACATGGAGGATATCGTCGGATTGGTCTTTAAATACCTTCTCCTATTAAAAGAAGAAGGAATCCATGAGTGGATCTTTAATGAGGTAATTGACAGGCACATGGTTTATGTATTACGCAAAGTTTTTGGGAAAATTATTTGATGGGTTATGCTTTTATATGCAGTTACTTAGCTGAGGAACAGAAACAAATGCTTTGCCAGTATTTAAGTTTCTGATCTTTGCATGTCTTCATTGGAAAAGTTTTCTTTAAAAGTTTCATGGTGACTTTGTTTGCAATATTTTATTGGTTTGGACCTTATATTCAGTGACCTCTGTGAGGTATAGCAACAAAGGCTTTCTGTTTAAGTCTCCGATCTTGTCGTAGGGAAAGTTTCCTTCAGAAATGTCACAATCCCTATATTGAAATTGTCCAAATGAATCTATAACTGCAAAAAACTTCTTGTGGAAGTTTGTGAACAAACAACAACTATGCAAAGCAGTACACCTTTTTTCAGAAAATAAAACAGTACTTATGTTAGTTAACAAATGAGGTACTTTTTTTAAAAAAAGGAGGTCTTGTTAGTCCTTGAGAACCTACCAAGAGTCCAGGATGCATGTGCTTCCAATGTAGGTGTAACACCCCACCCTTTAGTACTACATTGCCAGTTTGCATTGAGTTCCACTAGCATATAATGCCTATTGGCCCAAATCTTAGCACTTCCAGGTTAACCCTTTTGTGTGAAGCGAGGACTAAACCCCAAGTGAGGTCCTATACATGTGTGCCTGCCCCGTGGGTGGGCTAGGCTGTTAAGAGTAAGCATATTCCTTTTGTACTCTCTATATGTATTGCCCTTTGGGCCTCATGAATACACACACGATATTCATAACATGGTACCAGAGTTAGGGCACTAACCTAGCTCTTTCTACTGCCATCCCACCACCGCTGTCGCCATCGTTGAAGCCTGCTGCCTCCTAATCGTCTTGGCTTTGCTTCAACAGCTCATGTTCTCTCTGTTACTGAGCCTGGTTCTTATCGTGAGGCTGGTCCTCATTCTGAGTGGCAACTTGCTATGGCAGAGGAGTTTGATGCTCTTCGGCGTACAGAGACTTAGGAGTTATGATATTGTCAAGATTAAGACCCGGTTTGATGGTACTATCAAGCGCTATAAGGATTGTCTTGTGGCTCGCGGCTTCCAGCAGGAGTACGATCGTGAGTACGATGAGACTTTTACCCCTGTTGCCCATATGACCATTGTCCGTACTCTTGTTGCAGTTGCTTCTGTTCGCCGGTGGTCTATCTCTCAGTTGGATGTTAAGAATGCCTTTCTTAATAGTGTTTTGCATAAGGAGGTCTACATGCAGCTATCACCTAGGTATTCTATTCCATATGGGCACGTATGTCGTCTTTGTCGTGCTATTTATGGCCTCAAACATGCTCCTTGTGCCGGGTTTACACGTTTACCTCAATGATTACCGCTGTTGGTTTCACTGTTAGTTCCCATGATCTTACTCTTTTTGTCCATCTTACTTTGGGATAGGACACTACTATATATAGATGATATACTCATCACTAGTGATGATTCCTTATTCATCACATATGTGAAGAAGAATCTCAGTGAGTAGCTTCTGATGACTGATCTTGGTTCTCTTACGTATTTCCTTAGGATTGAGGTCACTTTCAAGCCTAAAGGCTACTACCTCTCCTAGCAGAAGTATGTCCAAGATCTTCTTGATCTTTCTGGTCTGACTGATACTTGTACAGTTGAGACTCCCATGGAACTATTCTTTAGCTTCATGCCACTGATGGTGATCTTCTCAAGAATTCTACTCGATATCTCATCTTATTGAGAGTTTGGTGTATCTCGTGAGTACTCATTATGATATTGCTTATGTTGTTCATATCTTGAGTCAGTTCATGGCTCTTCCTACCCACCTTCACTACAGTCACCTTCGTGTTCTTCGCTACTTGTGTGAGACTCTCATTGTTTGTTTTTCCCTAACTCCAACTCACTACAGCTTCAGGCCTACTCTGATGCGACCTGGGCTAGTGATCCTTTTGATCATCGTTATCTTTCTACTTACTGCGTTTTTCTTAGCTCCTCCCTGATTACCTGGAAGACAAAGAAGCACAATACAGTTTCTCATTCGAATGCTGAGCCTGAGTTGAGATCTATGGCAGCAGTGACAACAGAAGTTACCTAGTTGAGCTGGCTACTTGCAAATTTTGGAGTGCCTGTGATGAGACCTACGACTCTTTTGTCTAACAGTACAAATGTTATCAGTATTGCCCGTGACCAAGTGAATCATGAGCTCTCCAAGCACATTGGTGTAGATGCTTCATACACTAGTTCACATGTGTAGGAGGGAGTGATTGCTCTATAGTTTGTGCCCTCATAATTATAGATTGCTGACTTCTTCACGAAACCACATTCTTGGGTGCAACATTTGTATTTTCTCTCCAAACTCAATGTGTATGATCCATCATGAGTTTGAAGGGGTGTTAAAGTAGGCATATTCCTTTATACTCCTTTAGTAGAGTAGGCATATTCCTTTTGTACTTTCTATATATATTACCCTTTGGGATAGGCATATTCCTTTATACTCCTTTAGTAGAGTAGGCATATTCCTTTTGTACTTTCTATATATATTGCCCTTTGGGCCTTATGAACATATGCACAATATTTATAATATGGGCCATTGGAGAATTTTGGGCCGCAAGGTATTACAGATGGTATTAGAGCATCAACTCTTACTGCTCGGGCCGTGTGTGCATGTGGCCCTATAGCGGCACACAGTACGGATTGCGTATCAAGGAGTGATTCTAGGCATTTCACGCTGCCGAGGGCTGCATCCCTTTAGGGGGGTGTTACACCCACCATTTAGTACCACATTATCAGTTTACATTGAGTTCCACTAGTATATAATATATGTTGGCCCAAATTGTAGCATTTCCGGGTTAACTATTTTGGACGAAGCAAGGACGAAAGCCCAAGTGAGGTGCTACGCATGCGTGCCTGCCCCATGGATGGGTTGGGGGGCTATTAGCATATTTTGGGCCACAAGGTGTTACAGTAGGATAATAAAATTTATCTGCTAGTGATGGTATGAGCATTTGAATATGAACATTGAACTCTTGGACTCTGTTATGTTTTATTTTTAACACAACAGCCTCATTGGGTTTAAAATTTATTGCCTGAGGTTGTTTGTTGCAGCAATTCATAGTATCAACATTTTCTGCATGTCTTCAGTATATTGAGGAGCGAATGTGACTTACATTTACTTACATAAATTTACATGCTAACATGTTTTTTATTTGCTAGCTTATGGCGATAAACGAAACAGAATTCCACTATCAAGACAAAGTCCATCCAATCAGCTATGTGACGGACACTGTCTCAAGCATGCGGGTATATTTCTCTAGAGCTCATTACATACTTCAGCTTTTACAATTCCTTATGATCAATGATCTTCATTGCTGAATGCTGATATATCTCTTGTGGAGGTATTTGATCAATGATAACTTGAAGTACCAACCAATCCATTCTCTAGGATTTCAATGGGCCCGAAATCTGTTGAACTTCACCTTTTATCTGTAGTTCAGTAGTGTCTTCTGTCTTCAATTTGAAATACTTGTGAACTGGCTTGCAGTTGTTCCCACCGGAAGAATGGCTGGTTGGAACATTATTGCCATCGAAGTATGCGCCAAGTAGAATAAATATGATACTTGATGAGTTGTCACCCAAAAGAGTAAGGTACGCTTACACAGTTCAGATGGCAGCTTTGTTTACCCCTATTATCTATATCACTGTCTCTTCATATCTCAACATATAAACATACATAGATTGGTTCTTTTCTGAAGTAGTACAGAGTATGTAGATGGCTGGCATTGGTAAATTGCTAACTGATGCTGGCAATCATCATCATTGGGCATAAATAATCTTTCCCTGAAATGTAGGTTTTTGTTCAACCGTTTAAATCTTGTGGTAGTTGGCCTTACCTTCATATCTTAGACTTATTATTTTGCTGATAAGTTATGGCATCATATGATCTGTGGCTCTGCACATAGATTAGCATATGATGCTAAATATTATGCCTTTCTTTTTTCTTTGATGCAATACTTCTCTCTGTCTATATAGAATATTCTGGGAGTCTAAAAAATTTGAAGGATCTACTGATTCTGTTGAGCCCTGGTACAATACATCATATTCTGTTGAGAATGTCACTCCTTCTATAATACAGGTTTGCCTTTTCTTTTTCAATAATTTCATTATCTAAATTGGATTTTTCTCTCATCTTATTCCACATGACATACTGCAACAATGTACTTAATTATTCAAATTTATATACATAATCCTCCATAACATGTTGTAATTGATTAACTCTATGGCTCTACTTGGCAGCAATGGATTCAAAAGGCTCCTACTGAGAAGCTCCATCTTCCAAAGCCTAATATTTTCATTCCAAAGGATTTATCTCTTAAAGAAGTGCACGACAAGGTTAAGTTTGGAGTGCCTTGTTTGTGTTTTATGTTCACATTAGCACACTCTATATGAATTGTTTCAATATTCACATAGTAAATAAATTTTAACAAAATAAAACTGTCTTACCAGGTTAGATTTCCAACAGTATTAAGGAAGACACCACTTTCACGGTTGTGGTTTAAGCCCGACATGCTGTTCTCCACTCCAAAGGTTAACATTGTAATTGATTTCCACTGTCCATTGTCAAGCCACTCCCCTGAAGCAGTCGTTTCTACAAGTCTCTTCGTCGATTTGTTAGTAGATTACTTGAATGCTTATGGTGAGCACTATATCGTAAATAATTGCATATTTGTCCTAATATAACAATCCATTTGGGGATTACTCCCACCAACTTTTAAGTCCAAATATACACTGACAAATTATTTCTGCTTTTTGCAGCTTATGATGCTCACATTGCCGGTTTGTTCTATTCAATATATCGTACTTCTACTGGATTCCAGGTTTTATGCTGTTACTATGCTCCTTTTTGTTTTGTATGAGCGTTTTAGACAGCTAAACTGCTCGCTCATTGTAAAATATTCATGCTGTCTGTTGCAATTTCATGCACTGTAAAATTGCTGGTATTAGGCCAGTTTTGAATTGGAACTCAAAACACTTAATTGTATATGTTTAAAGGTCTCAGTAGGTGGTTACAATGACAAGATGAGAGTTCTGCTACATGCCATACTGAAGCAAATAGCTAACTTTGAAGTTAAGCCAAATAGGTTTTCTGCCCTGAAGGTAAGGTGGATCGTATTATCTTTGAAGTATGGGTTTCCTTGTCATAATTTTGCTCAAGCACATTCAAATACTTCATTGTTCCCTTTGTCATCAACTTTGAGTGGGTCATCCTGTTTGACTGCTGAATTTCACTTTCACTAAACACTGGCCATCTATCAACTTGCAGCTGATAGATGATTAAATCTGAGTTGCGTCGAATTTTAAGTCATGGACATGATATTGTGAGAACCAAAAGCATAAAGGGTTCTGCAGCACACTGCACACATAATTATGATTTGTTTGTTTGCGTCTTTTGCAACATACTTGCTAGGATTTATGCTATTCATAAAAAATATAACTAAATATTGTTAAGGGTATATGTGTCTTTTCCTATTATCCTTGTAGTTTAGGGTTTAGTGAGTCCTTGTACTATATATAGCCCCATGGGTTGCTATTGCAATATACTTAACATTTCACTTTTCCATTCTTTCTCACCTTGTAACATGATATCAGAGCCCTAGAGCTTGATCCACATTCCGCTACTGCTGCCCCCGAGAGGAGATTTCCGCTCTCGGGGGTGGCCACCGACGCTGGCCACTGGATCCAGCCGACCTCCCCGTTCTCTCCCGGCCGCCGGCCTCTCCACGCCGCTTTGCGCGTTGGCTCTCGTGTCGCCACCACGCCCGCTTGCCGGGTGCCGCCAGCTGCGCTGGCGCGCCTCTGGCCGCCGCGCGCGCCGGCTTCTCCGGCCGCCACTGTCGGATCCGCCGATCCACCACCTCCTGACCGTCGCCTCGGATCCAGCTGTCACCGCCTTGGATCGGCCGCCGCCACCTCGGATCAGGCCGACGCCGATCTTCCTCCGCCTAGATTCGGTTGCCATCGACCTCGGCCTGTCGGATCCAACCACCTCCATGTGAGCTCCGGCCGCCATCGGCCACAACGCGCCAGGATCCGGCCACCTTCGCTCCAGATCCAGGAGTCCCTAGCCTAGGCTTCACCGTGCCGCCTCCCGACCGCCCCACATCGGCGTTCGCCACGGCGGATTCGCCCCGCGCGGCTGCACCGCCGCCTCTGACCGTCGACCCCTTCCTAAGCCGCCACCCTTGGGGTCGCTGCCGCCCTCCTGGGCCTTCCTCCTCATGCCGAGGCAGATGCCATGGCCGGAAGGAGATAGGCAAATGGATGGCGGTGAAGAAAAGAAAAATAGGGGAGAAGAGGAGATAAGGCATGTTGGGGGTGGGGAGCTGGGGCTCTCGACAGGATGTGGATGTGTCGGCGGCGCAGGGGAGGGCTAGGGGAGATGGGGGAGAGAGAGGAGATGGTCTTATTTTGAGCTTTTTCCCTTTGTGTCTTCCGTTGTGTCCATCCAACTCTATAATATATGTCTCTTTCAATTCATCAAAGCCGTGCGAGTCCATAAAATCTGTCAGTCAGCCAACTGCTTTGCTAGCCACGATTTATCCTCTTGGATCGAATATGGTCATCTCCTTCCTTTTGCATAGTCGCAGTCATTGCTCTTCTCTTTGAGCCACTGCAGATCGTAGAATTCTTAATAATGCCATTTTTTCTCTTTGAGTCGTCGCCCCGAGTTTCTAAGGTCGTCGTGCTTTTTCTACACCGCGCCTCTGCTGCGCTTTTTATGCACAGTGCTGCCGCCGTCTTGGGTTTCAATCTGTACTGCTATGTTTCTATCTCACTCTTCGGCTTAATTTAACAGCTCTCTCTACTTGTGTCACCGTTCACATCCGCTTCATCGTGTTACCGCAGTCGACTTTGCTCCCGTTTACCTCTACCTTTTTGGCCCTGCACTTTATGCTTTATGGGCTGTCACATGATTTCTAATGGGAGACAATCTTTCCGACACAATTTTCCAAGAGTCACACGCTATGACATCTTCAAGACTCGTATTTTGGGTTTTTTCTATTTTAGTATCAACTCTTTTCAAATGTAATGCTATTGCATACGCCTTACATTTGAAGGGGGTGTTAAGAGTATATGTGTCTTTTCCTATTATCCTTGTAGTCTAGGGTTTAGTGAGTCATTGTACTATATATAGCCCCATTGGCTGCTATTGTAATATATTCAAAATTTCACTTTTCCATTATTCCTCACCTTATAACAAATATCAGAGAGTTTTGGAGACTACAGTTTTATTTAACAAATGTAGCAACCTAGACATACATGGCAAATCAAGAATTTACAAAAGATCCATAATTGTTCACACTCCATATCCTAATCTAGCAATCTTAGTGCTGATCTCAATTCTCAATACTGTGCTTTTATTTTATTTGTCACCTGCCAGAAAAATCTTTAATGGCCAAATACTGTCTATTTGCATGGTCTAACTTCTTTGAAATGGTACAATTTGTGATACTTAGTGAGTGACACATTTCATTAAGTACAGTTTCCACTACATAATGATTATGATAAAACAAAGTAATGTACTTATTAAGTTGCACTAATACTACTGATTCTCATAATCGTTGATTTCAAGATATTCCCGTTTAAAACGGCTTTTGCTGATGGTTTTTAGCTGCGACTATTGGCTTTTGGTTGAAAGGAGCACTATAGCGGCTGTTAGCTTTTGGTTGAGCCATTCAATTAAAGGAAAATGAAGAAAAAGATGGAAAATAAAAAAATATGTTATATCTCTACGGATAATGCAAAGGAAAAAAGGAAAGAAAAAGGAAAAGGCTGTGTTAAGAAGTCAATGCGTTCAAAATGGCTTCTGGCTTAAGCGAGAAGCTATTTTGAACGGGCTAAATATTCTTCAAGCTTCGTTCTTGGTCTATGGGTTCTTAAAATTAAATCTAGGATAACATGTGCTGCATCAGTGCATTTTGAAATTCTTTAATATGATGGTGTTTTCTTGTGCTGATTTCTTTCATGACTAATTGTTGACTGGCATCTTACCAACACAGGAAACTTCTGTCAAGGACTACCAAAATTTCAACTTCAGCCAACCATATTCTCAAGCTTCATACTATCTCTCTTTGATATTGGAAGATAAAAAATGGCCCTTGGTTGAGAAACTTGAAGCTCTTTCTAAGCTTGAATCAGATTCTCTTGCAAAGTTTGTGCCACATTTGCTATCGAAGACATATTTGGAATGCTATGTTCAAGGTTTGGTAAACTTTCATGTTAATCATCATGTACGTATATTTCCAAGGTACTGGAGTGGGATGTATTCAAATCGTACTTATTAAAAATTCTTCTTGTAGGTAACGTTGAACCAAGTGAGGCGAAATCTGTTGTCCAGGAGATCGAAGATATTATATTTAATACCCCCAAGTCTGTCTTCAAATCCATGTCTCCATCACAATATCTGACTACAAGGGTTATCATGCTTGAAAATGAGTTTAAATGCTACTACCAAATTGAGGGCTTAAATCAGAAGAATGAGAATTCATCGGTTGTCCAATATATTCAGGTAAAGGCTCCTTCATACTTCGGTGCAAGGAGTGGAACTAATGTTAATCAAACCGATTACTGATCGGTGATCAGTAACTTGTAATCTTTGTTGCCAAACTAGTGTTCACCAAACCGGTTAGCAATCGATGATCCTGTTCGTGGCTAATTAATGGTTATGATCAGCCCAATAATAGTTGGAAGGGAACACTGTGGAGAGGATTGTTGTTAGCTCGTCACTCATTTGGGGACAACCTGGTAGATTTGGAGAGTTCTACTTTATTTCTACTTTTTAAAACATTATTATGCAATATTGTCCTTACATGCAAAATTATTATCAAATACTTGAATTCAAACGGAAGTAAGCATATAATTTTAGAATGACTCTATCTAAAGAATCTCTAATGTGAAGTTCCTGAACAATCTGGTGTTTCAAAAACCAGACCCAAAATAATTTCTGTCATCAATGGTAACTGGCTGGTTATCGCCTGTAATTGGAACACTGGCTAGAACCATAATTGTTTTTTTAGGGAATGGGACATTTTTGTTTAATCGCATTGGGTATACCTTGCATTGCATCATGTGCTTGTTGTTTAGTCCACTCTAACCCATAGTCACTCAAGACTTAATACTTTTCCCTGGATCAATATACTTGGTGTTGTGGTCATATGGAATGTGGCCTGTAAAACTACCTATATCTCGAAGAGTGTTTGCATTTCCGTCATTCTCTGTATTAATCGTTTGTGAGCATATGGCCCTGAAAGAAATGCAAGTCTCACCGCAAATTCAGTTCTCTTGCATCAATGCTTCTCTCAGTCATTGAAAATCATCTTCTAGGATTTGTTCTGCAACTAGCTTAAAAGAGACTCTGCGACAATCATCGTCACCTTGTTGCTATTTACTAGTACTATTTGTCAGGAATCAAGTTGTTTACATATACTTCAACAATCCGTAAAAAAATAAAATTAAAAAATAGTGCAAAAACTAATGGAATTTATAGATATTTTGCACCTGGTCGCTTAGCAATGGCTGAAGTAACGAATGTCGACTCAGTCGCACTACAGGATTTGAAGCATCTCAGCCTTCAGTCACTAACCCTAAGTGTGACTGGGCCAGCACAAGGGACATGTAGCATTGTTTCCTTCAGTCGCTTTACCAGACCAAGTCATATAGGGGACACGCAGCTAGTGTTCAATTGTTACTTATACATGTCTTGTTGGAGAGCTAGGCCGTGCTTGGGCCACCAAGTGATGCTCTAGCCACTCAATAATGTATGGGATCGATAAAATACAGCAGTGCGACTGAGTGTGAGATGTATAAAATCTGGCAATGCCTTTTCTCCTTTAAACTTCCTTTGAAGGATTGTTATTTTATAAGAAGATGCATAATATCTTAAGAAATTAGAAGAAATGTTCCAAGTTAAATGCATAACGTTCTGTAATAAGAAGCATGCCAGGATACTAAGCATATTTAATATATTCAGGTCCATCAGGACGATGCCATTTCAAATATCAAACTTCAGCTGTTCTCTCTAATTGCTAGCCAGCCCGCCTTCAACCAGCTGCGAACTGTTGAGCAACTTGGGTACATAGCAAGTCTTTCTCTAAGGTATATGGTACAAGTTTTTGTTTATGGATGTATTGCTTGTTACATTGTCTTTTTAGGAGAAACATGGAGATTTGCTTGGCATTGATCATTTATAATCCTAGCTTACAATGAATATCCTCATTCATCAGATCTGATTATGGAGTGTGGGCACTTGAGGTTGTTATTCAGTCCACAGTAAAGGTACAAGTTCGAAGTAAAAAGTAATTGATATGATAAAATTTTTGCTGCTTTCTCCTACTGATCATCTATTTGGCCACCTAGGATCCTTCATACCTTGATGCTAGAGTTGATGAATTCTTCAAGATGTTCGAAAGCAAAATTCATGAACTGTCTGACAAGGATTTCATGGTTAGTGGCTTCAGTTTGCACTACAGAAATAATTGAGCTTTAAGGTTTTCTTAGCTTATATGATGTTCCATGCCAAATTCTCTCTTTCATAAGTACTCATAATATGTTCTCCAAAATCTGCACTATTGAGTGATAGGGCAGCCACGTGCGCTACAGGACTTAGTGCTGGGTAATAAAACAGGACTTAAGAGAGAGTGGAATAGAAAACTAGAAGTGTAAAACCATGTACATCATCACATCATAGAAGGGATTTAACAGTATTAGTATATGAATCAAAAGAATGGAGAAATATGATACGTCATAGATGAATGTATCCATACTTGTCATGCCAGTATAATAGTGATGTTGGATTATTATGTCCTCAATCGGAGCACGTTAATTCACATTATTCGACTAGTTTTTGCACATTAGTGTGGCTAATTAGGCATTGACATGGCTTTTTGCAGAGAAATGTCAAATCACTTGTTGATTCGAAACTGGAGAAATTCAAAAACTTGTGGGAGGAATCTGACTTCTACTGGGGAGAGATTGAGGCAGGAACACTCAAGTTTGATAGGATTGAGTCTGAGGTAAGTGCTTTCCTTTCAGGAAACAATGCACGCCCATGATAAGACAAATTTGTATAAAATATAAAGCAAGCAGGAAAATAAATAAACAAAACTACTACCGCAGTTTTCAAAAGTTTTATTTTAAGGAAACATAAACCCACTCTGCTTTCCAAAGCAAAAAAAGTTGCATCCTTGATTCACAAGATATATGACCTCAAAAACCTTTGCAGGTTGCTCTTCTAAGAGAGCTCAAGAAAGAAGAATTCATCGAATACTTTGATCAGTACATAAAGGTCGATGCGCCTCAAAGGAAGACAGTAAGCGTGCAAGTCTTCAGCGGCAACCATTCGGCAGAGTTCAAGAAGGCTATCGCCGAAGCTGATCCGCCCAAAACTTACCGGATTACGGACATATTTGGCTTCAAGCGATCAAGGCCTCTGTACAGCTCGCTGAAGGGAGGTCCAGGCCGGATCACAATGGACTGAACTATCATTACGCTGCTATTCTTTTCACTGTAGCATATAGCCTGTGCATATATATATATGCATGAACTCAATTCTAATTGGCTTTTTCATGGCCACACACGATTGCACAATGCTATTCAATCTTCATGTATGGATTCACAATTTGATGCTATTTTCAGAACAAATCTAACAGCTGTAGAAAACCATGTGCATTTGTTTGTATGTGTTTCTTCTAACAACTGTGCACTCTATGTACAATTTACACGAGCACAATGCACAAGAAGGCGCCATGAACCGAGAACACGTACACACATGCGCGGCACGTGCCCGGCTGTCCGCCGCCCGGCCGCGGACTGTGAAGGTGTCACCATCTGCGCTCGCATCGCCCCCTAGGCACGCCCCGTAGTGCCGCGGCCGCCGCCGCCGGCGCCCCACTCGTAGCTGCCCCGGTGCCAGCGGCACCGGAACGACCCCCGGTGGGCCGTGGGCGAGCACACGCAGTAGTGCGGCTGGCGCTGCTCCCGCCGCGGCGCAGGCGTGGACGCGGCTCCCGCCGGCCGCGCCCGCCGCTTGGCCGCGCAGCCCGGCGGCAGAGGCGGCAGCCCCGGGTGGCACATGCTCTGAGCAAAGCTCTGACGGCGAAGCTAGAGAGGACTCCCGGTGTCCACTCGGCTACTCCACGTATAAAAAAGGCGAGGGGATGGAATCGGATTCTGGCGTTTTCGGGTGGTGGTGGGAGATCAAGAGGAAAAGGCGAGGAATATTTGTGGGCGTGTTGGTAGCGCCGGTGGGCGATGGGTTTTGTGAGGTGGTGACGGGGGAGGAAAGGGGGCGCGGCCGCGTGGGGAGGTGGAGAGGCTCGGACGGCGTGGCGGCTGGGGATCGCGTGAGCTGGGCGTTGGCGCGCCATGCCGCTTTGGTTTGTCTAATGTGATCTTCGTCCACCCCACGAGGCCACGAGTAGGTTGCTCGCTTTCTCTCGGAGTCTCGGTGTGCTCTTTCGAGTTGGAAACTTGGAATTGGAGTGCATACCGGGTCAGGACAACAAGGTGGCACGTCCTCTCGTGGCTTCTTTGCGGCGGTCTTTTTCTTATCCTCTCCTACTCATCCGAGCGAAATGCTGCGCCTGAACTCCTAACTGATTGCTTGGAGCATCCGGTTTGGCGCCTACTAGTACGTGCTAGTTATCCTGGTATAGCGGTCCTAGAGCTCACGTTCAATCGTTCTACAGTGGTTGTAGCTTGTTTTGGCGTTGTGGACTTATATGACTGTTTAAGAAAAAAGAAGTTTTGGTGTTGTTTCAGGGTTTGATATACTTTGTAGTAAAACATTACTGTGTGTAACGCTATTAACTGATCGTTAGGGAGGTAGGAGTCAAATAACCATCATCGTCCGTTTGTATGTGGAGATGCCAAGAGTAGACGGAATTTGATTGGACATTCTCTGAACAGGCGAAATTGGCGATATACACTAGGTTCATGTGCATTTGCTCAAAGACACCGTGAATCCAATGAATTATCTTAGGGGTGAAGGAAGGATGCGTATAGCAATGGGCTGCCACCACTAGACGGAGCATCACAACTGCTCCAGCCTTGCAGCTCGATCGCTCGGTACTCGGTTGGGCCGAACCAAGCGCGCGCCACGGGAATCTTTTGCTTTTGTGGCCACCTTACGCCCCTTTTTTTTTAATATAATTCTGGCTTATGTGGTTTTTTTTTTTGTAGATTTAGCCTCCTCTCGAACACAGAAGAAGGGACGTTCAACATATGACACATCCCACAGCTCCAGAGCGCAGAAAGCAGGGGCTAAAGCAGTAGGATGCCAGACGCGGAGCAGGGGCTAGAGCAGTAGGATGCCGGACGCGACCGGTGGCAGCCCCGCCAGCCTTCCACGCCACCGGAGCATACGAAGTACTTCATCCACTCGCACCCCTCACTGCCCACCCAGTCCCACTTAGTACTTTATGTGCTCCTTGAGCGCATGAAGTACTTCATGCACTCTGGTGGTGCAGAAGGCTGGTGGGTTTCGCCATCAGCCGTGCTTAGGTGCCCTTCCGTGCTCCGAGGCTGCAGGATGCACCATGTGTCGAGCGTCCCTTCTTCTACACTTGAGAGAGGGGCTAAATCCAAAAAAATTGCCACGGAGCTAGATTTGCAAAAAAAAAGGACACAAGGGGGCACAAAAGCAAAAATTTGCACACCACGGTCTCTGCAAGAGTAGCCAATCACGCTCGGCCGGCAC
Organism: Dendrocalamus sinicus; assembly: GCA_036346575.1. Classification (NCBI taxonomy): domain Eukaryota; kingdom Viridiplantae; phylum Streptophyta; class Magnoliopsida; order Poales; family Poaceae; genus Dendrocalamus; species Dendrocalamus sinicus. The sequence continues at coordinate 16,737,641 of CM070643.1, read as the reverse complement.
GCACGTAGCGCCGTGGATGCCACCGTCTCATGCTTCATGCTTGCCCAGTTCTCCCTCGTCGTGCTTGTGGTCATGGCCAAGGAGTAGCTACCACCACAGACGTCTTAGGTGATGATCAACTCAGCTTAAAAGCTCATGGCTTATGGCTGAAAACATCAGAGTCGGGTGAAAAAAGCATCAGAATGGTGAGGCTTATTTCGCATAATTAAATTTAAAAAAATATAAAAATATAAAAAATATGTTAGCCCATTACGTATAATACAAACAAATACGGAAAAAAAGGAACCGGCAAAAAGCTCAACAAAAAGCCAAAAGTTCAGAAAAAGACGAAATTTATGAATAGTGCAAAATAAGCCAGAAGCCATAAGCCATAAGCCGAGTTGATCACAGCCTAAAGTCTCTGTTCAAAAGTGATGTATCTTTTGGCTTTGGCTGTAGCTTTTAACTGATTACGAGAGAGATTGAGAGAGTACGGAATATTCGCGTTGACAAGTTACTCTTTCGAAGTGGCTCCGGCAGTGATTTATATACATAGCTTACAGAAAATATCTTCAGAAACCACTCCGTTCAAAAATCGGCTTGTGAAAGAGAAAACACTCAAACTATTTAGAATGGGGGTTTGGCTAGCCCTCACGCCATTTGGTGCCCCGCACGTAGGGCCGTCTGTTCCATCCTACTGCGGATGCGCACGTCAAGATGCTTATGCTTGCTTGGCTCGCCATGGGTGGTCCGCCGCTGTGAAATACCGTTGTGTTATCCATAATCAGTCCTTCACCCGTGCGACAGCATGTACTCAGAATTTTTGGCATATATAGCTCTGTTTTGTACTCGTATTTATAAAAATAGCTATATACATATGGTATTAATAAAATAACACTTCTACCGTTGAGTCACCGGACAACAGTCGCCTACAAGTGATAGGTGGCCCAGCCGTCGATGGTAGGTGCCTACTGCTCGGCCACTAAATGGCAGGTGGCCTGCCGCCCCAGCATAATACGGTAACTAGCCTGCCGTCTAGTGGTAATACGGTAGGTAATTAAGCCGGCTGATTAGCCGACTTAATTACTTGCCCTGATTCTTTTGCATACTATTTATTCAAATTTTTAAATACAGCAAACAAACTCAAAAAATTACAAACTTTTATATGCAATCTCATGACACAATGAAATTGACTATGTAATTTTTTTCACAATTTTATCCACTATGAATATTTCTCAAAAATTCGTATAATTTCAATATTTGTAGGAGTTATTACATATACCAAACGAGCTCCAAAAATTATAAAATTTTATGGGAATGCTTTCAACATAGTCAACCTAATTGTGTAATTTTTTAGGGATTTTATGTGCTCTAAATTTGCATGTTAATGTGTGTTAATTTAATCATGAAATTAGTAATGCTTAGGCACTGTTTGTAGTGCGTGACCTCTATTTTTTTGAGAATTTTATATATTATGAATATTTTTTGAGATTCTTTTTAAGAAGGGTAGGTTGAAAGACCCCAAAATTTCAAAACGAATTTTTGTGTTTTTCCCTGAATTTTTTGGTGAATTTTTTAGCCCTTTCCCAATTCGAAAATTCTCCCCCGACTCCGTTTTCCCTTTCTGGCTCTGCGCCTTCCCAGTTCGGTGGCGCCACTCCTTTTTCCGCTTTCCCTACTCCAGGGCGCCACCCCCTTCTTTCCGCCTCCTCCCTCCGCCTGCACCCACGCGCGAGCACGCCCCCGCCCACTGTTTTCGCCGCCGCGCCACCCCGTCTCCACCCGATCGAAATCCAACGGTGCCCCCGTGGCACGCGTCGCCCTACCCCACTCTTTGGCCCCACCTAGCAGCCGTCGTACCTGTCTCCCTCCTCCACGTGTGCGCCACCGCTGCCTCGGCAGATCACCTGCCCTCCCTCTCTCTCGCGCGCATTAACTTCCCGACGTACGATCACCTCACGGTCGCTCCGACACCAACTCCCGTCATTCGGCTGCCTAACCGCGTCACGCCCCATGCCGCTCCCCTCTTTTTCTCCCCTTCGCCGAGACTCATCCCCACCCCCCTCGGCGCCCTCACTCTCCTGTGCTCCAGAGCCCTTCCCACCGCCTCCATTCGCTCCCTACCACCTCCAATCGTCCCCAGGAGCTCCCGATCGAAGCCCCATCGCTCCCAACTCCGTCGATGTCTTCCCTTGAGCCGACGACGCCTGTGAGCAATTCACCTTTTCCCCTCCTCCATTTCTCAATTACTTGGGCCCAGAGCTTCCTTACTGTTTCCTGACCTCAGTGGTGCACTTCTCTGCCCAGGTGGACGCTCGAGGAACTCCGATGTTGTAGCTCACCGCCGATTGTCAACGCTCTCCATGGCCAGCCCTCTTGGACACCTCCCAGCTGAAGCACCTCTACCAATGTGAGCCCCGAGCCCCACAGATCGTGAAAACACCTCCCAATTAGCCTGTTCGCCGCTGGTGAGCCGCCACACCGCTGGGAGGCCAAACCACCCCCCTTTCTGCCTCCGACCTCCTCCATAGACCCCCTTGCCTTCTAAGACCCCAAAATGGGTCCCTCTCGCTGAGAGCTACCTCCTGGTACCCTCCACAGCCGCGGAAGACCCTCGTCGTCGCCGGAGAACAGAGACCCCGTGCCTCTGCCTCTCTGCGGAGCGCGCACGGTGAGAGGTTGAAGACGACCGACGTGGCCCCATTCCCACCGTCTGAGCCAACCGTTGCTGTTTAAGGTTAGCCGTCGGATGGCGACTTCGCCCCGCCGTCCGATCTCCTTAAACACCCCTCTCCGCAGCCACCCGATCGTACTCCCTCCTCTACCGTCCGATCCGCCTTAGCGCAACCCATCCCATCCGCCCACTCCCCTACATCGCAGCCGCCCGCACTGGCCATGCGTCGGCCATCCAGTGCGGGGAGCCACGCACGCGTGATGGGCCAAGGCCGCGCGGCCCGCTCGGCCGCGCAGGCCGAAACAAGTGCCGGGCTGCATTGTTGTCCCGGGCCGGCCCGACACTGTTTATATGAATTTCCAGATATTTTCTATTTTCCAAAAATCCAGAAAATCAAATAAAATATCAGAAAATCACAGAAAATACCAAAAAATCCCAAATTACACCATCTTGCTCATTTTGATGCCCAGAATCCATTTTTGACCTCCAATCCACCAAATTCATCTCTGAAAAATTCAAAATCCCCTATTTGAAGTTTTATGCTTTTTACTCCTTTTTCATAGATTTTATTTTCCTCGCTTGATTAGGCTCAAGCCGGACTTACTGTATTTTTGTGTGTTTGTGCTAGTACATGAACCCTAAGTGGTGTATACCACTTGCTTATTGTAAAAAATTATGTTAATTATCCTTTAATTTGGTTGCTTATTATCAGTATTTCCCTGTGCCTTCAAAGTTTTCTCCTGTCCCTTTTCGCCCTAGTTCTTACCTTTTTCATCCTATACTAGCTAAAGTAGGGTTTCCCTTGCAACTTGCTGAGCTGTTGTGCTTACGGTTTGCTAAACCGCTTCAGAGTTTCAAAGTGCTGGCGAAGCTCAGCCAGTTGAGGAGGCTCCGGAAGAGCAGTTCTTCGATGAGGATCCGTGGCTCTAGGTCTCGATTTGCGCTCAAGTTTCCTGGTAGTTGTTTTGTAATGTAATATATTTCGGACTTGCACGCCCACTGCTGTAAACTCGGTTGTTAAACCATATGTTGTAATATAAGCTGGTCCTTTTGTTGTAAGCATGTGCTGTGATGATATTCTCTTACACGACGCTCTGTAACTGGCCAAGCTTGGGTAGTTGCGGAATGCCGGGTTTTGGCGCCCCTGGAAACGGGGGCGTTACAGGTGGCATCATTCTGTCGCCACCAACAACTATCCCACCAGCATGAAGGACGACTGCATGGCGCACACATGTAACATCCCAGATTTTGCTAAAATAAAAAAAATTGAAAATTAATCAAAATAAAACTTAAATTAAAATAAGTATTTTTGTGTCTAAAGTTCAAAGTTGGATTTGCCTTGAATTTCTGTTTTTGAAAAAACTGGATTTGAAAAGCATTTTCAGAAAAACCAAAATTATTATTAAATAAAATAATATTTTGATTTTGTATAAAAATTCTATGTCAAATTAAATATTTGGAGTTATTTGGCCTTTATTTGGTTTCCTGGATTTTCTGGAGTTTAAAAATGTATTTTTGAAATTAAAAAGTATTTTAAAATATGAAAAATAAATACCAAAATTAGTTGGAAATAGTTTTATTGAGTCCAAAAAGTATCCAGGAGATTCTAGGAATTTTTCTGGAATTTTTGGAGGTCATTTGGTATTTTTCTGAGCTTATTTGGATTTTCTAGCAATTTCTGAAAAAGAAAATCAAAATTTTCCCTCCCCTTCCCCTCCAGCCGCCACGTGGACGGCCAGATTGCCGGCCACCTCGCCCACCGCTCCATCCCGCCTACCCCCATTCCGATGCCGCCACGTCGCTCCCCTCGGCCATCCGGCCCGTCCACCGCTCGGTCCGCTCGCGCTTCCCCTAATCACCCGATCGGCCACGCGGCCTCATCTCGACCGCCCACGCCCCCTCTCACTGCCGCCCGACCCCACCCGTCGGTCACCCGCTCCGCTCCCGCCTCTCTCTGCCGCGGACCCACCCGGCACGGCCGCGCCTCCCCCTCATGCTGCGTGTGGGCCGCCTTGTCGCCCGTCTTCCCGCGGCCTCCTCCTCTCTCTCGCGCCGCCGCCGCAACGGCCCCCGCCCTAACCGCCACGCCTCTCTCTCGCGTCGCCACCTTCCCCGCAGACCCGCGCCCCACCTTCTCCACCCCGCCGGATCCGCCGCCCACCTCCCACTCCCATCTCCGCAACTGCCGCCATGGCGCGCCACCATCGGCGAAAATTCCCGCGCCCTTACCCTCCGCCCATATAATGCCGCCCGGCACGCTCACTCCGCCCACCCTCCCGCTTCTCCCTTCCCTCCGCCGCCGCTCCGCGCGCCAGGCGCATTTGCCGCCGCCGCCTCCTCGCGCCGCCACTTCCCGCCTCCGTGCTCTCCGAGCCCTTCCCGGGTCCCGCGCTTCTCTCTCTCCCCCACTCGCCGCCGCCGCCGGAGCGCCGCCGCCGCCACCACTGCGGCGCCCGGCCGGGCCGCCACGCCGGCGTCCCGTGCCCATGTGGTCGATGACCTGGCGCCACCTCGGTGACGCGTCGGCCCCGGCCACCTCGTCTGCGCCACGTGGGCGCCACTCACCACCCGCACCACCTCAGCCCCGCCCGTAGACCGTGGATTCGGTCCACATGGACCGGGCCCGCATGTCAGCCTCTCCCCGCATTTTCCTGTACAAAAATAATTCAGCCGAAATAAAAAATCCCGAGCTGACGCAAGGCTGACGTCATAAATTCCTTTTTCAGTAGAAAGATAAATCCAAAAATCAGTCTTTTTCCTTTTTCCCTCTTTTCAAACTTCCCGGAGCCCGTTCTTCTTCGTCCTAACTCCGATTGAGTCCATTCAAATTTCTAAATTCATCAAAAATTCCCCTCTGTCCATTTCTAGCCTCAATTCAAATATTTGAGTTCAATTTGAATTTAATTTGATTTTATTTGAATTTAGTGGGTTATTTTCACGTGTAGACTTCGACGATTCGGGAGATTTCTTCGACGAAGATTCAAATCAATTTGAAGAGCAAGGCAAGTCACCCTCCTTGATCATGTTGATCCCGGTTTTCAAAATAAAATTATGTTGATTTAAATTATATTGCATGCATATGTTTATTCAACATATTTCAATTCAGTTTTAAATTTAGTTATTGCCTACTTGTTAATCCCTCCTTTGAATTTGAAATCCTCAATACCTTGTCACCCTAGAATCAAACTCTAGTTAATACATTAGTATTGGCTAGAGAGTTTACTCAAATGCTTAGCCCTGCGAAGTTATATTATTTGTTTTTGGGATACCTTTTCGCATAAAATGATGATCCCTTTTCACATAAAATGATACGCTTTTGTTATGAACTCTTGATTTTGGTGAGTCAAGGAAGTTTATGAAATATTTTGAAAACAAATATAAATCTGGTTTAGACTTGGGCATTTGGTTAGAGTGGTGGGTGCAGGCATGCCCTGTTGGTTGGAGCCGCAGTGGTTGATTGTCGTGCACGGGGGTATGTGGTTGGGCCTAAGTCAATTAAGGACCGGTGCAGTGAGCTATGTTGCAAAGCCCTAATCGTACTACCACATGGTGGTATGGAATGTACTGGTGAATAATTTGCAAAGTCCCAACTGAGTCAAGTCGTAGGTGAAAGTGAGCGTGGTTGGTGCCATGTGAAGTCTCACTTGGCGAGCGTGGTTAAGCCATGAGAAGTCTCGTCTAGGCTCAAGAGGGGTCCTGCAGTGGATTCCTTCATCGGGTGAAACCTTAGAGTTGGCTCGATCAAAGTTGAAGGCTTTGCATTATAAAGGTCTTGTCACGACTCCTCGCCGCACACCTAAGGAAGTGTGTAACCCGGTGGCAATATGGGATGATCGTGTCTTGTGGGTAAAGCTGTACAATCTCTGCAGAGTGTATAAACTATCCTGGATAGTCATGCCCACGGTCATGGGCAAGCTGAGTAAAAGTTTTTCATGGATTAGATTTTGTTTTTCAAAACGTTTTCGAAAACCTTGTGGATGGATGGAATCCACGAGAGAAGAAAACCTTGCGGATGGATGGAATCCGTGAGAGATTGAAATCTGGTGAATGGATGGAATTCATCAGAGTTGTGCAGTGAAAGCGTGTGGATGGATGGAATCCATACGTGAGCTTTTGGAAAAGATGGTCCGGGTGGGATACCCGTGAATAGGTTGGTGTATGGTCGGAGCCTGCACTGACGGTATTATTTTCTATCACCAGTATTGTTTTTACTTACTGTATTAAATTCAGCAATTTCAATCTATTTACTGTATTTCATAAATGTTGTTTTATGCAAACTAACCCTATAAGCCTTCCATTGAAGCCTTTATCATTATGTTGCATTTTCCCAGGTGATTTGCGGAGTACAAGTTTGTACTCACGTTGCTTTTTCCACACAGAGAAGGAAGACGTCAACTACGGTGAAGATCTGGACGAATAGGCGCGTCTTCATCGCGTTTGCTCGTAAGCGTGCTTGGGCTTCGCTATTTATCAGTTTGCTTCCGCAGTTCTTTTCTTTATTTATATTTGCCAATGGGCGTTGATGTAAGACTTGGCCATAAGACCGTACCCTTTATTTAATATATTGAGTCATTTGTGCTTGGTTATTATCTTTGTTGTGACTGTGTGCACTAGCTGATCCTGGACTAGTGCGATTTACACAGAGGATCCAGAAGTCGTTACTCCGGGTTCCGACAACACACGTGTCGCGTACAATGGCGACGCCAAGAATCTCATAATCACGCTCTCCTACGACGCCGCCGTGCCCCCTCACAGACATACTGATGTGGTACGTCGTCAATCTGCTAGACTACCTGCCCGACAACATCGTCATCGGCTTCTCCGCCGCCACAGGCTGTTAGAAAAACCAACGCAAAGGATCGTAACACCCTATTAGCAAGTCTAGATTACTTTTCAATAATCTTCTCCTAATCTAGCCTTATTATTCTAGTTTAGACTCAATGTATGATGTAAACTACCAGCTACGTCTTTATATAAAGCGATTTACATACAAACTAAACACACAGCTACATATAGGAACTCAACTGGTACACGTCTATATACATGTATGGATTCTAACTGGACTCACGACGGTGAGCACGTCTCATCAATGTCCTAGACTCAACTCCACATACTCGATTCGGGACAGCGAACACATCTCTTCAATATCCCAGAGTCATCTTCCAGCGGCATCACAGTGGCTTTGCATCGTTGATCTTTGGTGTGCCATCGTCGTAGCACCATGATGCGCCGCTGGCCACCACCTACATAGAGCCTTATCGTCGTTGTAGCCTTCTCACCGCTAATCTCGACGTGGCATTGGATGGCTCCATCTTCGCTTTTTTTCACGTCAAACTTCGCTTGTCCCCTTCTCGTCACGAGTATATGCTCCGTACTGTGCGTCGATCACACCATAGCAGGCCAGCAGCCACACACGCCATCACACAACGCGTTCACTATAGAGTCGACCATCCAATGGGCTTGCCCACTACCACCGGGATGAAGATGAACGTGCTACTGTCACTCCTTGCATGGAGCAGCGTTGGTGCGCCACTATTCGGTAGGCCATTGTTGAGCAGCATCTTCTCGTGTCAAATATCGCTCTGATACTAAATATTGGTCCAGATCCTAGAGAAAACCCACTCATGTAAATTCATAGTGGAAGAGAACAAAAATATGTGCGCTAGAACTTTGGTGCTTGGCTGCAACTGCCTAGCTAAAGTTTTTCTTTTTCTGTATTCTTTTGTTCTTATCAAAATTGGCTACAAATCAATTTATTATATAAGCTATCTTTCGACTAACATACGTACTCGTACTTTGAGTTAGACTCTAATACATTAATTAAATTAAGAAATTTATTATCTGCAACTATAATCTAATATTTACTAACAAAATAGATAGTTCTATACATATCATGCAATCTTAAATCGATTTCCACCAACCTCGTCCGGCTCGTCGGGTGGTGCCATGAGCACCGCGGCGACTTCTTGCTCGTTTACAAGCTCATGCCCAACGGCAAGCGTCGACAACCACCTCTACGGCAAGGGCGTGGCCCTCACCTGGCAGACGCGGTACGACATGGCGATAGGCTCGGCGATGCTCTACCTCCACGAGGAGTGCGCGCAGTGCATCGTGCACCGCGACATCAAGCCGATCAATGTCATGCTGGACGCCACCTTCAATGCCAAGCTCGGTGAATTTGGCCTCGCCAAGCTCGTTGAGCACGGCAGCCTGCCCCACACCACCGTCTTGGCCGGCACGCTGGGCTAGCTAGCGCCAGAGTGCGTGATGACGAGCAAGGCCAGCCGGGAGTCGGACGTGTACAGCTTCGGCGTGGTCATTGGAGATCGCGTGCGGGCGACGGCGGCATTCGGTTTTTTCGGTCTATTCGGTTCGGTCTATTCGGTCTTTGAAAAATTCGGGTTCTAAAAAATGAGGACCGAATTTCTCAGAAAAAAAACAAGGACCGAACCCAAATAGACCGAATTTTTTGTTCGGTCTATTCGGTCCACCGAATTGACCGAAATAAGATGGGGACCCTTGTCACCCCTCAAAATCTTTGTAAATTGTAATGAGCTAAACAAAACAAATAATATTCATGCATAAAGCAATGAGTAGCCAGCCAGTAAATAGATGATAGATATATCAAATAAGTACATACATCACATATTAAGTTCATGAATTCAAGAGACAAGAGACATATCAAATAATTCGGGTTATTTGGTCTATTCGGGTTTTGTAGGCCAAAAACCGAACCTGTCAGACCCAGATTATTCAATCCGGAATCTACTGTGTTAATTGCATTATTCCCTGGATCAGTAGATAATGCACACAGGAACATTGCTGATTCATTTCATACATCGCATAATCATTCATTAATTTACATAAATTAAAATACACCACATCGGGTGAGAGTTTTACAATAAGGACCGCTTAGGCCAAATGTCATTATTACAAACGCACAACGGAAACGAAAGCAAAAGTAAGCCCAAAATCCACAGGCAAGCGACTGGAAGGGTATTGTGTGCATTTTATGTCACCAGATGACCAGCAACATATGTGCACACAAAGCCTGGAGTCCACTTGTCTATGCTAAAACATCGTAGCCTACGCCTTAGTTTCTTTCGTCGTCCTTCTCCTCTGTGGCAGGAGCTCCTTCGTAGGCATAATGATCCTGTGTCAGATCTCGTATTTTTGTCGCAAAAGCGAGCGTGAGCACTCCGACCCCGTGCTCCGCGAGCCAACACACCTAATGCAATATCTAACATGTATGGCTAAACAAAGGATGGCTCGGGTTCTTTTATTTGCAGGAGTGCTTTTGAATACAATTATATAAAGAATTCCTAAGCCTTAGCATTTTGGAAATGACTGAGTTTTTAAAGAAATACTCAGGTATATCAGTGTTACAGAATCCATCCACCATTACATGGCTTCGCACCATATCATTTCTTTCAATTTATAGCCGCTTAACTTACCACTGGGACGACTCCCAGGACAATTCCAAACCAGGGCAGTCCTTCGCCCTTCTCATTTCCATTTTCACCCACCAAGATTTTTGAAATAGAACTATATCTGGTTAAGTTCCCATGTCTGCCCTTGACCGTGGGCACGGCTATTCGAATAGTTTTGACTCTGCAGAGTTTGTACACTTTCACCACAAGAGACGATCAACTCGTTGCCCCACATGATTCCATAGACATGTGGTTGAGCAGACCATCACAGTAACCGTTCAAAGTACCTCGCCCCTTCCATCATTTCACCCTATGGGGCGCTCCCACTTGCGGTGGGTCCCATACGTTGTGCGGGATGTCCTCCTTCTGAACGTCTAGCAGCTGGCTCCCCACCCCTGCTAGCCCGCCACAGCAGAACTTCACCCTACCCGGGTGTCCCATTCAAGCCGTTTCATAGACAACCACTTGCACGACCTCACACCACCTCCTAGAAGGATGACTTTCGTGGTCCCAGATATCTACTAGGCCAAGCTATACTTTACAGACTTGTGGTTGTCTTTGTTGTACACGGGTTGACATGACAAGATTCATCCTTATTGGTATCTGGCGGTCTACCACTAACCACATTGTGCTTCCACTGCACCACACATTCACACCACCGACCAATCCGCCTGGATATTAAGCATGTTGGGGTTTTGGGAATATCAAAATTCATACCAACATATACCGATCATTACCACCATGACTGCCCAAATCAATTCCTCGTGAATAAAAGTGATGTTCGGAGCAATTTCTTGCCCCAGGTTCCTAATAAATGCTAAGCATGGCATATAATTACTGACTTACTTTCGAAATGTTACTATTATACTTTTGCTAGGGCGACAAGGTTCACATATCCAAATATTTCAACGGATCATTATTAACAAGTATTGTACAAGGTGTATAACTACCATTTCTGGAAAATGAATATATTTTACCGCATGAAATAACACAATGCATGTTGATAATTTAAAAGAAATTAACTTTGCAAAAACATGGGTTCAAAATGATCAAAAAGTGTTGACTCGCCTGAGTCTCGGGGGTCTTGGTCTTGGTCTTCTGAAGCGTCTAGGGTGGCAACCTCAGCCTCTTCTTCCTGAGCCTCGTACGCTATTTAATCGTGCGCGAAAACCCAAATAAAGAAAAGCAACAATCACTCAAGAATTCACCAGAAATTCAAATGGACTCTAAAAATCATGTTTCTGATTTCATTTGATAGACCTTGAATTTATACGAATTTAGAAATTTGTTTCATCCCAATCGGAGTTAAAATGGATAAGATATGCATTTTCAAAGTTTTTAGTTCACAGAAATTTCAAACAAAATAGAAAATCTTCGACACGTGGAGCCATTAATATTTAATTTATTTCTTTATTTTTAATGCTTATACTTGTATGTATGACAGGTGGGTCCCACTGGTGTTTTTAATTCATTTCTATTATTTTATTCCTTATGCACAGTGTCATTGACAGGTGGGCCCGACCACTAGTTAATTAATTATTTAAGCATGGCCCACGCATCAGGGGGATGTTAAGTAATTTCGGTTAACAGTGCTTAAATGAACCATTAACCCCTAATCATCATTAGCCCTTAACTAATCATCATTAACTCCTAACCCTCTCTACTCTACCCGCCAAAAATGGGTAAAATCCTCACGATCGCGACCGGGGGTCGAACGCGGCGTGTGGGGTGAGGGCGTGAGATGGCAACCGGTCGGGCTACGGATATTACCTGACCGGTAGGGAGGAGTAGTTGTTGATGAACCACCGGCGGAGGTGTAGAGCGGAGGAGGTCGAGGCGGCGGCGCGGCGACGAGCGGTGCTCGGGAGGCTCGGCGAGTGTCTAAACGCGTTCCCGGGATGTCTTTGGTGTCGGCGGTGGGGTCGGTGGGTCGAGGAAGCACGGTGGAGGCCGGCGGCGAAGCGGGCGGCGGTCCGGAGAGGCGTCGGGGCGGCGAGGTACGGCCGCCGAGGCTCGGGAAGGCCGGAAGGCTTCGTGGGGTGCCGGAGATGGTGCCGGCGTCGGAATTGACCTCTGTGGCGTGTACCGACGGGAGAGCGTCGCGAGATGGGAACGAAAGGGCGGCGCCGCGGGGTGGGTGTTTACGGCACAATTACGGAGGGGAGAGTATTGGGAGTGTAAGGGTGCATTGGGAGCTTGGGGTCCTTATAGGGGCCGAGCGGGCCGGCAGGCGTCTGCGCGCTCGGTCATGTCCGGCGCGGCGAGCAGCGGCGGCGAGGGCAGAGGCCCATATCCACGCAATGGATTCGCCATGATGCCCCTTTTTCCGCGCGTGCCAGGGGAGGAACTCGAGCCTTGCGCGCGAGGGGATGGCTTGACAGTGGGGAGAAAAAGAGGGGCCGGGGCAGAGGATAAGGGCGCGGCGTTCCTCGGGCGGCGCGGCGTCCGCTGGTTCCTTTGCGGTTGCCCACCGGTCCAAGAGGTGCAGCGCGGCCTGGCTCGATCTTGTGCGAGGGTGATTTCGGCCTGGAGGGAGAAGGGGAATTGGGGAAGAAGCACAGTAGCGCTGGGGGGTGTTCGGTAGAGGGAGGAGGGAGTTGGGCCGTGGGGAGAGGGAGATGGGGGCTGGGCTGGGCCGAGCGGCCTGGTCTGGCTCCCATCCATTTTTTTTTGCTTTTGCATTTGAATATGTATATATACATATATATATATATATACCCTGGGGTATTTACATGCATACTTATTTTTATTTTATTTTTGTATTTCTCTTTTATACCATTGTTTTCAAGATGAGGCTGTATACTTTTAACCCGGTTTCTTCCCTCGTATACTGGATCATCTTTTCAGATTCTTATTTTAGATTTTCAAATCTCCAATGTTCAATCATATTTGTTTCTTTTGATCCTTTTAACTTTTTAAAACCTTTTGCCAATTTTTAGGAAAAACATTATAACTTCAAATGCAGATGGAAATATATTGCAAAATAATCCAAAACTACACAATTCCATAATGTCATTTTTCAGATGTTACAAACCTACCCCCTTAAAAGAATCTCGACCCTAGATTCACCTAAGCCGCGAATAGGTACGGTTAATCTTTCATTAGCTGATCTTCATGCTCCTGGTGGCCCTTTCCTTGGTACGATGGTTTCATTGAACTCAAGATAAGTGGGTAGGTTGATTCTTAGCATTCTCTGCACCGTATCTAAAATCTTGATCAACTAGTCCTTGTAGGTTAGGTCACTCTCGAGCTTGATTGTTTCTTACGAGGTTTGATCCTCCGTACTCGAGGGCATTCCTTAAGTTGGGATACCGGAATACATTGTGCATATCCTCTAGACTTGTCGGCGTTCTAGCCGGTAAGCTACTTCCCTAGTGGCACCGCCCACTACTCCTTAGTACCTTGCTAGCTAGCCTAGTACAACTATGATGTACAAGGTCGGGGGCTTAGTACTACAGTGTCCGCTAGAAAATCACATTTCTCCATAGTAACTTTCACCCTGGGACATACTAGGGTGGCAAGGATTATACCAAACTAGTGGGTTAAGTACCAATGTTTTCTTTAGGGGTGAGACAGTGACCCTAATTTATCGGTCTTACTCTCTTGATATAAAGGAACACAAAACTCCTAAATCAATTAGTATTTGTACTTGATATGGTCTTGTCGAAAACGCACCCATAAGAATGCCCATGGCCTCCTGAGCTTCTTCAACCGTGATGTGATTGACTCGGCCGTGGTTTGGTGCTGATGCATTCTTACTGGCTGGCGAGGACTGCTGTCCCTTGTTGTGTACTGAGGCTTGACTGCGCATAGAGGCGGTTCCCAGGTTGACTCTCACTGGATTTGTCTGTCGTTGCGGGCATTGGTTAACAAAATGACCCTTTTCTCCACACCCGAAGCAGCTTCTGCTGGTGGCAGGGTTCGCCCTAGTGGACTGGCTTGCTGAGCGTGACATTTGAAAGGAGCCTCCACTCGAACGGGGTATGGAAGATGTGGCCCTGGATTGTTCGGGACTTGAGAATGAAGGGTTGTTAAGGAGTTTCTGGATAAACCTCCCTTGGGGTTGCTGTACTGACAACTTCCGCTTGTGGTTAGCCTCTAAGTTCTTCGTTTCATTTTCTAAGGCCAACGCCTTATTTACCAGCTGGTGAAAGCTAGTAAAGTCTGGATGATCACCGCACTCTTAGTTCATCCTCAACCCTCAAAGAATCATCAATCTTTTCTTCCTCTTCTTCTATATCCTTTGAGCATACCGCCACTGTGTGAATTTTGTAAGATATTCACCGACAGATAGATTCCTTGCTTGAGATTGCGGAATTCATTCTTCTTTATCCGCATTATCCCCGCTGGAATAAAGTTGTCTTTGAAAGCTTTCTTGAACTCGACCATGGGATAGCTTCTATGTCACCCCGGTGGTAGCATCTTCCGGCCTCTGCACCAAGTAGTTCTCCCACCATGCAACAGCAAAGACCTTGAAGTCGGTGTGTAGCAAACACCACTTTGTCTTCATCTGCAATTTTGGCTAACCTTAGCTTCCTTTCGGTGTCTCGAAGCCAATCTTCGGCTTCAAGGGTTCTTCTGCGATGTGAATATAATTGGTCTTGTCCTTTGGAAATCTCCTAAGTCACTCTGTACCCACCGAGTTTCCTTGTTGTCCAAAGATAAATGGCTTGTAAAATCTGAGTTTGTTGTGCCATTACTTGTGCCATGGTGGGGTGTTCGGTGGTTGTGGAAGATGGTCATTTCCTTGATCCTCGGTTCACGCCTTGCTCTTGAGCAAAGCTCCTTGGGTTGAATCCACCTCGGTTTGGTTACGGTTAGCATGGGCTGCGCTCTTGTGATCCTTTGGCTAGCCATCTGCAGCTTAGCGCTCCACGATCGAGAACTAGTGCTAAGCGGTAAGGAGAAAAGAATGCCTTCCTAAATCTTAAAAATAAAAAATAAGACAACGACAAAGTAATTTCCAACGTAAGGCCTATATTTGGCGAACATTAGACACGCAAACATCCACATAGCCGCTTTTAGACTGGACTTTACTGTTAATATATTAAGGTTCGACAAGATAACGACTACAATACTAAAGGGCTAGTACATCATACTACAATACAGAACTAGTAATGGCACTACGCGTGGCAAGTATGACACTACTCTACCTACTCCTTCATCAGAGACTTGAGCCTATGGTAAACGGCCGATCCTCGTAGCCTCGATAGTGCAAGAGCTTGCGTAGTATGCTAGCAAACTCCCTTCATGGACTCCATGGGCCGTAGCCCTGGTTGCCCTCATTGCCAACTTCGCCATCTCAAATTAAATTACTAGTGCCAGCAATTTTCCAAAATAATTAATGAAAGGTAGAGTAGAATGATCTAAGAGGGATACGGATAGAAGTAGTATGCTATATTTTTCGAAATCATTTTTATAAGTTCTTCAAATATTGTGAACCTATATCCATCCAAACACCGTTCTAAGGCTTTTACCCTGCAGTCGTATGCTCGATACCACTCTGTCGGACCAGCATTATTCAATCCGAATCTCGTGTTAATTGCATTATTCCTGGATCGATAGATAATGCACACAGAACATTGCCGATTCATTTCATACATCGCATAATCATTCATTAATTTACATAAATTAAAATACACCACATCGGGTGAGAGTTTTACAATAAGGACCGCTTAGGCCAAATGTCATTATTACAAACGCACAACGGAAACGAAAGCAAAAGTAAGCCCAAAATCCACAGGCAAGCGACTGGAAGGGTATTGTGTGCATTTTATGTCACCAGATGACCAAAGAACATATGTGCACACAAAGCCCGAGTCCACTTGTCTATGCTAAAACATCGTAGCCTACGCCTTAGTTTCTTTCGTCGTCCTTCTCCTCTGTGGCAGGAGCTCCTTCGTAGGCATAATGATCCTGTGTCGCTGTATCTGTATTTTTGTCGCAAAAGCGAGCGTGAGCACTCCGACCCCGTGCTCCGCGAGCCAACACACCTAATGCAATATCTAACATGTATGGCTAAACAAAGGATGGCTCGGGTTCTTTTATTTGCAGGAGTGCTTTTGAATACAATTATATAAAGAATTCCTAAGCCTTAGCATTTTGGAAATGACTGAGTTTTTTTTTTAAAGAAATACTCAGGTATATCAGTGTTACAGAATCCATCCACCATTACATGGCTTCTGCACCATATCATTTCTTTCAATTATAGCCGCTTAACTTACCACTGGACGACTCCCAGACAATTCCAAACCAGTATAGTCCTTCGCCCTTCTCATTTCCATTTTCACCCACCAAGATTTTTGAAATAGAACTATATCCGTTAAGTTCCCATGTTCGCCCTTGACCGTAGGCACGGCTATTCGAATAGTTTTGACTCTGCGAGTTTGTACACTTTCACCACAAGAGACGATCAACTCGTTGCCCCACATGATTCCATAGACATGTGGTTGAGCGGACCATCACAAGAACTGCTCAAAGTACCTCGCCTTCCATCATTTCACCCTATGGGTCGCTCCCACTTGCGGTGGGTCCCATACGTTGTGCGGGATGTCCTCCTTCGAACGCGTCTAGCACCGGCTCCCCACCCCGCTAGCCCGCCACAACAGAACTTCACCCTACCCGGTGTCCCATTCAAGCCGTTTCATAGACAACCACTTGCACGACCTCACACCACCTCCTAGAAGGATGACTTTCGTGGTCCCAGATATCTACTAGGCCAAGCTATACTTTACAGACTTGTGGTTGTCTTGTTGTACACGGGTTGACATGACAAGATTCATCCTTATTGGTATCCAGGCGGTCTACCACTAACCACATTGTGCTTCCACCGCACCACACATTCACACCACCGACCCAATCCGCCCAGATATTAAGCATGTTGGGGTTTTGGGAATATCAAAATTCATACCAACATATACCGTCATTACCACCATGATCGCCCAAATCAATTCCTCGTGAATAAAAGTGATGTTCTGAGCAATTTCTTGCCCTGTGTTCCTAATAAATGCTAAGCATGGCATATAATTACTTGACTTACTTTGAAATGTTACTATTATACTTTTGCTAGGCGACAAGGTTCACATATCCAAATATTTCAACGGATCATTATTAACAAGTATTGTACAAGGTGTATAACTACCATTTCTGGAAAATGAATATATTTTACCGCATGAAATAACACAATGCATGTTGATAATTTAAAAGAAATTAACTTTGCAAAAACATGGGTTCAAAATGATCAAAGTGTTGACTACTTTGAGTCTCGGGGTCTTGGTCTTGGTCTTCAAGGCGTCTAGGGTGGCAACCTCACCTCTTCTTCCCGAGCCTCGACGCTATTTAATCGTGCGCGAAAACCCAAATAAAGAAAAGCAACAATCACTCAAGAATTCACCAGAAATTCAAATGGACTCTAAAAATCATGTTTCTGATTTCATTTGATAGACCTTGAATTTATACGAATTTAGAAATTTGTTTCATCCCAATCGGAGTTAAAATGGATAAGATATGCATTTTCAAAGTTTTTAGTTCACGTAAATTTCAAACAAAATAGAAAATCTTCACACGTGGAGCCATTAATATTTAATTTATTTCTTTATTTTTAATGCTTATACTTGTATGTATGACAGTGGGTCCCACTGGTGTTTTTAATTCATTTCTATTATTTTATTCCTTATGCACAGTGTCATTGACAGTGGGCCCACCACTAGTTAATTAATTATTTAAGCATGGCCCACGATCGTGGGATGTTAAGTAATTTCGTTAATGATGCTTAAATGAACCATTAACCCCTAATCATCATTAGCCCTTAACTAATCATCATTAACTCCTAACCTCTCTACTCTACCCGCCAAAATGGGTAAAATCCCCTCGATCGCGGCCAGGGGTCGAACGCGGCGTGTGGGGTGAGGGCGTGAGATGGCAACCGGTCGGGCTACGGATATTACCCGACCGGTAGGGAGGAGTAGTTGTTGATGAACCACCACGGGAGGTGTAGAGCGGAGGAGGTCGAGGCGGCGGCGCGCGCGCGAGCGGTGCTTCGGGAGGCTCGGCGAGTGTCTAAACGCGCCCGGGGATGTCTTTGGTGTCGGCGGTGGGGTCGGTGGGTCGAGGAAGCACGGTGGAGGCCGGCGGCGAGCGGGCGGCGGTCCGAGAGGGCGTCGGGGCCGGCGAGGTACGCCGCCGAGAGGCTCGGGAAGGCGGGAAGGCTTCGTGGGTGCCGAGATGGTGCCGGCGCTGAATTGACCTCGTGGCGTGTACCGACGGGAGAGCGTCGCGGAGATGGGAACGAAGGCGGCGCGGCGGGGTGGGGTGTTTACAGCACAATTACGGAGGGGAGAGTATTGGGAGTGTAAGGGTGCATTGGGAGCTTGGGGTCCTTATAGGGGCGAGCGGGCGGGCAACGGCGTCTGCGCGCTCGGTCATGTCCGGCGCGGCGAGCAAAGCGGCGAGGGCGAGAGCGGCAGAGGCCCATATCCACGCAATGGATTCGCCATGATGCCCTTTTTCCGCGCGTGCGGGGAGGAACTCGAGCCTTGCGCGCGGGGATGGCTTGACAGGGGGAGAAAAAGAGGGGCGGCGAGAGGATAAGGGCGCGGCGTTCCTCGGGCGGGCGGCGACGTCCGCTGGTTCCTTTGCGGTTGCCCACCGGTCCAAGAGGTGCAGTGGGCGGGCTCTGATCTTGCGCGGGTGATTTCGGCCCGAGGAGAAGGGGAATTGGGAAGAAGCACAGAGCGCTGGGGTGTTCGGTAGAGGAGGAGGAGTTGGGCCGTGGGAGAGGAGATGGGGGTGGGTGGGCCGAGCGGCTGGTCCGCTCCCATCCATTTTTTTGCTTTTGCATTTGAATATGTATATATACATATATATATATATACCTGGGTATTTACATGCATACTTATTTTTATTTTATTTTTGTATTTCTCTTTTATACCATTGTTTTCAAGATGAGGTCAGATACTTTAACCCTGTTTCTTCCTCAGATACTGGATCATCTTTTCAGATTCTTATTTTAGATTTTCAAATCTCCAATGTTCAATCATATTTGTTTCTTTTGATCCTTTTAACTTTTTAAAACCTTTTGCCAATTTTTAGGAAAAACATTATAACTTCAAATGCAGATGGAAATATATTGCAAAATAATCCAAAAACTACACAATTCCATAATGTCATTTTTCAGGATGTTACAGAACCCGAACCCGAAAACCGAATTAAATGAAAATATTGACCGAACCCGAACCCCGAAACCCGAATAGACCGACAATTCGGTCTATTCGGGTCCGGTTCGATTCGGTTTTCGGTTTTCGGGTTTAAAGTGCCCACCCCTACAACAAGGAGCCGAGCAAGGCAAGGCTGGTGCCGTGGGTGTGGGAGCTCTATAGGTGTATGCCTGGGCCGAGGAAGCCCAACCCAGCCCGGTCCAGCCCACTGTGCAGCTATATAAAAGAGATAGCCAGGTGGAGGAGGAAGCGAAAATCCATTTTGCTCTCTCTCTCCCCGAGCTCACCTGCTGCTCCCCCGTGCGTTGCTGCTGCTGCTTGCGCCTGCTGCCACTCTTCCCCTTGCGCCGGTCGTCGCCGTCCTGTGTCGCCGGTGCACCACCGCCGCCAGGCCGCTAGCCCGCTAACGCCGCCGCTCGGCTGCCACACCCGCTGCCCCTACCGCAGACGCCGCCGGTGCGCAGCCGCCGCCCCAAAGACGCGCGCACGCCGCCGCAGCTCGCCGCTTGCACCATCCTCTAGCTGCCGCCGCCGGTGCCGCCGCTCTCCCGCGTCCACACGCGCGCGCCGTTGCCTCCGCTCGCCGCCCTCCGATCGCCGCCGTCGCTGCCCCCTGCTCCTCAGACCGCGTGCCGCGCAAGGGAGAGGGGGAGGACCAGGCGCCGGCGGGGAGAAGAGGAGAGGGGGAGTCGCCGGCCGTGAGGGAGAGGAAGCGCGGGATGGGCTGGCCGATTGGAGGACGAGGGAGGAGGAGGCGCCGGCGTTGGAAAGAAGGGAGGATAGAGCACCGGCCGTGGGGGGAAAAGGAGAAACGAAGGGGAGAGCCGGCCGAAGGAAAGGAAAAGAGGAAAGAAGGGAAAAGAAAGAAAAGAGAGGGAAGAGAGGAAAAGAAAGAGAAAGGAAAGAGAAGGGAGAGGAAAAAAGAGGAAAAGTGTGACCTGCTGCCAGATCTGCCCGATCCGACGGAGAAAAAAGAAAAACTGTCCCGATCCGATTGCTCGGGGCCAGGGTAACGCTTCGAGAACCCTTCTCCCTATGTATTTACCGAGTCGGGCATAAATTGATATGTCGATAATTAAAAATTGATGCATGTGATCAGTTAGGTATCGTTTATTAATATGAATGTCTGGACAACGAAATTGGTACTGCCACCGTTGATCTGGTCGATCTATGGCAGAAGAGGGAGAAGGAAAGCATAATTTGAGGTTAAACAATATAACTGATTAAAGTGAGATTAAACGTGTAGAAAATTGATCGGCGAGTATAAATAATGTGATCGCTCAATTTATAGACTGGTTAAGCATCGGGTCAATGAGAGGTTGCCCGGTGAGATAAGAGTGGGTTATGTCGATTTGACGTTAGAGCGATGTTATTTACTTGTAATTGAATGTGTTGCATAAGTGATAAATTGAAATAATTAATGCTTGTTCAGGTGGCGGTTCGAGTTTGGTGCCGTCCACGCACCGTCCGCCAGGTTAACAGGCAAGTGCATGGTAGACAGTAAATTGTGATGAATGTTATTCGTGATTCCATACCATGGTTCACAGTATTTATGAGATGATGTATGTGATTATGTGCTAATCACAGTTTGATGAGTAACATTTATGATTAGACATTCACATTTGGAGCATATTGCATCATGCAATTGCATAAGAGCCAGGTCGGTGAGAAAGTCTTACGACTAGTCCGGAGCGCTCTTGAGTAAGACCTACAGAGGTAGGCACTCCACGGGAGTGGAGATTGTGACCTCGTATGAAAGAGGACGAGGCGAGTGGTCCATCGACGGGTGGACACTCCGCTATACCGGTATAAGCTACAGTTACAGAGCATACAGATGCATTGCATGATATTGCATTGCATTACAGTGACAGAAAGGGATACAGATACAGACAGTTGTGATTAGAGATGGCAATGGGTACCCGAAACCCGAGTACCCGATGGGTTTTACCCGATAAGGAGGCGGGTATGGAAAGATATCTTCACCCGCGGGTATGCTAATGGGCAAAAATCTCTACCCATCGGGTATGCGGGTGCGGTGCGGTGTATACTACCAGTACTCGCATACCATGGTAAAATATACCCACGGTGTATATTAGATATAGCAACAGTACATATACCGTGGCCCGTATATATATATTCAAACGGCCGATGGAAATACCCGCACTCGTATATACTGCGTGCCCGTATATACCCTTATCAATTCGGTATGGGTTACCCGTCGGGTATAAATACCGCGCGGTACGGTATGGGTAAGTTTCTATACCCGTGCGAGTGTACGGTATTGTAGCGGCGTGCGGTGTGCGGGTATCGAATGCACGGTATGGTTTGGCTATACCCGACGGGTATTTACCCGTTGCCATCTCTAGTTGTGATTTACAATTTACAGTTACAGAGTAGATTTACATATTACAGTTACAGAATTGATTTACAGTTTACAGTTACAGAGTTGATTTACAGTTTACAGTTACAGAGTAGATTTACATATTACAGTTACAGAATTGATTTACAGTTTATAGACATAGAATTGGTTTACAGTCTACAGACATAGAATTGATTTACAGTATACAGTTACAGATTTAATTTACAGTTTACAGTCATAGAGTGGATTTACAGTTTACAGTTCGTGAAATTGATTGAACTGCTAGAGTGATGCTACTGTTTTATCGTGTGCTTGCTAAGTCTCCGGACTCACCCTTGCTTTGTCGTTGTTTTTAGGTGAAGGATGACGACATGCATGGAATGGGATAACACTTTTGGCACTGCACATATGAAATAACAGCTTAGCCGTATACGGAGTCTTTATGTTTATTATAATGTTAAGACTTGTGGCTCGCTGTTTGGTTTAGCTTGATTGCGAGCCAGGATGGCGGGTCTCCATGGTCGTGGAGCC
The DNA here is from genome assembly GCA_036346575.1 of Dendrocalamus sinicus. Lineage (NCBI taxonomy): Eukaryota > Viridiplantae > Streptophyta > Magnoliopsida > Poales > Poaceae > Dendrocalamus > Dendrocalamus sinicus. The sequence goes on along the minus strand of CM070643.1, from coordinate 16,715,453 downwards.
CACCATTTCTGTTTATGTTATAACTTGTGAAACATGAAGTATGTTGTTTTTGCAATCATCCTACTATTAATTGTGGTTTGATATATGTGGGTAATGATATAAAAAGAACTGAGGTGTTGCTAAAAGTTGAATTAGCAACACTTTTGAATTGTTAAAGGTGTGGTGGTAGTATCTTGGACCTTGTGGAGGGTCGGGGTGTTACAATGGGAAGAAATCTCTTCTTGAAGCAGCAGACTGGAGGCTGAATGGGGAGTTCGACGAGAAGCAGTGGAGCGTCTGATGATTGTAGGATTGTGGTGTGCTCATCCTGACTACGCACATAGGCAAGTATCAGGCTGGCCCTGAACGTGCTGAAATTCGAGGCACCATTGCCTGCGCTGCCACCAAAGATGCGGGTGCCCGACGTTCTTCCCGTTGCCTGTATTGGTTGCTCCGGTGTCTTTCGGAGGCTCGTCGAGCACGGATGATCCAGGCGTCAGTGAGTATGGTTCATCAGGGTCTAATGCCGGAAGAGGTTCGTCAGTCACGGATAGGCTTCTGGAGTCATGAGATTTTTGGATTAGCTATAGCTTTCCCAAGGTTTTGATATGTTTCTGATCGTGCTGCTTGGTGTTTTGACTGAATACGTGGAGGAGGAATTGATTATATGAGTTGAATTTGATTAGTATAGCGTCAAAATGAACTGGATTTTTTTGGGTCAAAAAGAAGGAAAAACATGAAAATTGTTGGACTTGTGGCAGTTTGAGTTGTTCTGTAGTAAGGGGACAGTCGCAGTGTTAAATCCTGCAAGTGGGAAGCTGCTAAAATGCTATCAGCTCGTGATCATAAACATGATCAGTAGGTAAGATTGCCACAACCCCAAGGACTACTTTTGACGCGACACTGAAACGAGCAGCTGTTGCAGTACATTGGATCGACTGCTCTTCCTTCTCTGAGCTAATCCAACGGTTCATATTAGCTTCTATTTCTTGCTTTTGCTTAAAAAAATAAAAATCAATATGAATAGCCAGTTTTTCAAAATAGCTCTTTCACTTTTCTCGCTACTGTTTTATTTCGAAGATAAGACAGGAGGTCACAAATACATCGCGCGCCCCACTCCTCTCACTCCTGTCACACACACATATCCTCTCTTTTTTTCTACCGCTCGTGTGTTTCTTCTTAAAATCACTTCTTTCAATTATAACTATTTATTTTCAACCAAAAATTATAAAATATAACTAAAAACTATTAGAAAAAACAATACGAAATCCCCTATATGTGAATATGTCCTCCTAGTTGGCGAGCAGTACATGCATCTACCCCACGACCGTGGAGCAGGTTGCACGCACTGGCAACCGTGGCGTGGCCTGACCCAAAGGGGTCAGAGGCTGCCAACGATACTGGGAGAGTTTTGTCAGGTTTATGATTTATCTTTCTGTGGCAATTAGTTTTTACATAATATATCTTTTTAAAATAAAATCTATAAATTAATTATAGTAAATATTATTCTAACTTCATCTACATTAATCAAAATTGTACACAAATATCTATCTCTATACTCTCTCACAAACAAACAAAATTTAAAATTTTAAACCAAAAATCATAGGCTTCGGTCAAAAAAAAACTCAACACAAATGTCTGTTTTACGGTGCCGAAGAGCTAGGGTTGTTGACCACGCAGCGGAATGACGTTCGTCCAGCACAAACGGGCGCCGGGCACGCGGTCTCTGTTTCTTTTAGGTGTGGCAGCTGATTTCACAACCGATAAGGATTCGCGAGGTCAATAAGCCAGGCTGCTAGAGATCAAACAGCGGAATCGCGATAGCGGGATCAAAGCCAGCATGTAGCTGACTTCTGTCAATTAGGCATCAGAACCTTGACCCAACAGATCTCACGCATACATTCAATATCTGATACCACCCCAAAATCGAGCATACATTGACAACACCCATTCTCCATAAACTATGAGATTAAATAGGCAAATAGCTCACCTCGATCTTTTACATGGTTTATCATATACAACCACACTGCGGAAACGCTGATGCTCAAACTAGGTTTAAATATGCTGATGACAACTATGTACAGATATCATGTTAGCTAATGACATTTTCCTTTATCTTCATGATATTAAGTCAAACAGACACCACTGCAGCTTGTTGAAAATTTACCTGACGAAGTATCTTTCTGCTTGCAGTGCGAAAAGAATCGGATGATCTAACCACCATAATGCACCTTTGAACTACAAAATCTCAGCACCTGTACAAATTAAAGACACTAATAACCCCTAGAAAAATGCTATTTGTTATTTGTCCCGAGAAATATTTTATCTATCACTGCCTGTTACACCATCCCATGAGCAAAATTGTGTTCAGTCTCGGGAGTGATGCTAAACCATGAACAAATAATTCAAGTCTTCCACTGTCAATCGAGTCTGACGGGCACCGGATCTGTCTTCCCCAAAAGCAGAAGCAACCATCTCCCGCTTTTTCTCCTGAGACGAGTTGTCAGCTTAGTAGGGCATCATTACATTCAAATATTTATTGTCAAACCAAGTTACTCGGAAATAAATAGTACTTTCTAGTAGCTACGGGAAGAGTTGAAAAATAGTTTTACATAAAATTTTACCGATGAGTGGGACCTCACCAATAGGAACTCCAAGCAGGAAATGATATTCGTGACAAGATTAGCATACTGAGAGTTCTGCAAGGATTTCCAGTTGTATTATGGTAGGTCCAGGTGAATTCCGGTGCCTATCCTTTTTGTACACTCTTAACTATTGTTCCCAGAGGTCATAAATCAATGCCAGTAAAATGAAACTACTTGTTCCCGAAAATCACAAGGGAAGTCAATCTTACTAGGGATATACTTAAAGCTACATAAAGGACTTCTTAAACTTTTATAATAGTTCTCTGGATACCAGACCAGCCTCCTATGGCTGGTTTCACCACCTGGCAAAGATGAAAATCCAGCAGGAATCTGGAGATGAGATTCTTGCCAGACTGCAGATAGGTTCCCACTAACTGCTCAGGAATACAAATTCAAATGATTTGCAATCAAAAGCAAAGCCTGATTACCTGGAGAGCCAGAATACGATCTTCAACAGTATCTTTTACTGTTAACCGTGATACTGTGACAGGTCGTGTTTGGCCAATACGGTGTGCTCTATCAACAGCTTGGTCTTCTGTGGTAGGATTCCACCAAAGATCAAGCAGAAGTACATGGCAGGCAGCCACCATATTCAGACCAAGACTTGCAGCTTTGAGAGACATGATCATAACGGTAACCTGTCAACAGCAGAAGTTAACAAAGAACAAAACGTTTTTTAAGGCACAAAGAACAAAACGTGATACGCTCAAGAAATTACATATGCCAGATGTCATTGAATACAAACCTCTGGAACTGTATTGAAGTCTTTCACAGCTCTGTCCCGAGCAGCAACAGACATTGTTCCATCAAGCCTCCGGTACGTTACATGAGAAGCTTTCAAATGAACCTCTAGCAAATCCAGCATTCTAGTCCATTGAGAGAAAACAATGGCCTTCTCTGTCATCTTTGTGTCATCAAATTCTGAAGGAGAACTCTCTCCATTGATTTTTTCAGAGGGAAGCACAATTGATTTTTTGTTATCACTAATTTGGGTGGAATCTAATTTAGGCAACGAGAGAAGAATATCTAGGGCAGCTCTCATTTTGGAAGATGCGTAAGATGAATCAATCCCAGGCTGTTTTTCAGCTTGTTCCATGTCCATACAGGAATCATTAGACAGGAATTCACAGGTTAATCTGCGCAGAGAGCATTCAAGGGTGCCTCGGGAGAATAATGAAGTTGCATTTAGTCGGAGTCTGCAATTGGACACTGGACATATGCTGTCATCACCATTAAGGTGCTCCAATATGCATTGGTTGCAAAAGACATGACCGCACATAGTAACAACAGCATCTTCTGGTGCATCCTGTGCAATTTAAGTTATTAAGAATCAGAAGTGATTCTGAGGCACAATAGTAGGCATGAACATAGGTTCATGGCGTATTATCAAGTTGGGACCAAGAACTGAACTCAAGACAAGTGTTATTTCTTTTCCTGAAATTTATTTATTTTTCTAGCTCGGTTCAAGCCGGCTGGGTTTTTTTAGGAAAAAAAAGGGGGCACTTTGTCACAGGTAGACATGCAAACTTAATGCTCAGATGTATGCTAACCGCGAGATACATTTTGGTGCTTAGCCCTAGCTTAGGAAATTTCCCTGGTTATCGATGCTTCTGTGCATCCAGGAAAGCAAGCTCGCAACCAATCCCTCAGCACCGCGCTAATAATTACTATTGCTGCCCTGATAGCTAGACTTTTTGTAATTTCACATTCTGGTGATAACAATAGCAGTCGGTCCAATTGCCAGTAAGAAACCCCAAAACTCAACTCAAGTATGTAAAATTACTAGCTGCAAGAGTTATTCAAATAAATTACCACACATCCACAGCATGATAGCAGATAGCAAAATCAAATGCAACAAATATTGCAGAACACGATGCAGAGTAAATAGACAGACGCCAGAACTTTAGATGCAGTTAGAAAAGGGAGCAATTCACTTACATTACAGAGTGCACATATTGCAGAACAAGATTGCAAGCAAACCAGCAATTCTTGTTGCCTTTCCATTGGAAGTTTCTTCGCCATCTCCAATGAAGACATCCAGCTAGAAGTAGACTCATGACCTCTAACTAGGTGAGGGTGATCACATGCCTGTCTGAGCCGTAAAAGCATCAGCAGGATATTGACATAATTTTGCTTAACAGTACCAGCAGCTGCGTAAACCTGCAGATAAGTTGTTTACTTGCACTAGTGAGTATATGGATGAAACACATCAGCAAGCACCAATATCAACTTCAAGTGATGTAAATGTTGAAATAAGTGGTCAACCACTTATTTCAAGTATCTCACTAACGTTAAGTTTTAATCAGGGATGATATAAGCCCAATCTCTAACATACACTACTGTCCTGGTACCTTTATTTCAAGTATGTAGGGTTCTGTACTCTTTGCATTCCAAGAATAGGTGGAGATTAATACAAAAAGATTTATACAATGTTTCAACATAACAAGGGAATAACTTTCATACTTAAGAAAATACTCCGTATTGTTTTCTCAAGGTATCCGTCCAGTAAAAATATGCCTTTATCTTATTGAGAAATGACAAGATCCAAAGATCAAGATATTGACAGAAGAAATAAAAAGTACATATCAGAAACAAGACTATTAATCAACATTGTGAACACACCTTGAACTGTTCTCGTGATTCAGCCTCTAGAGCGTTATAAAAAGCACGCTCCTCATTAGTGAAGTCCACCGACTTAAGAGAAACAGTCTTCGAAGGTAGGGAAATGATTGGTTTTCCATCAAGCATTGTCTCTACAAGACAGTAGGTCATAACTAAGAGATGAACGTAGCGTAATATGAAGAACAAATAAATCTAACTTTCAACACCAATTACAAAGGGTAATAACAGGGGGTGAGGGGGAAAGTAAAGTACAACAGGAGGGGGGGAAAGGAAAGAAGACACAAATCAACTAAGTTGCAATGGAGAATACTGTTTAAAAAATAATGCTATACATTATTGAAACTTCAGGAATTCCAGGGTGCCAAATCATAATTACACATATCAAATTAATAGCCAAGCAGTAGCAATACATTAGACCACGCAATGACAGACAGGAATGTTCTAAAAATAGGTAACCAGTATTTGCCAGTCACACACCTAGTAGTGATCATACCACATTACAGCCTAACCAGCTTTATTATGCGGCCTAACCGGCGATTTTACGTTAACAAGTAGGGGCACCCATTTCTACTAGACCCATTTTTGGAATACTGAAAGTGGCGATACAAAGACTGCAATTTCAGTCATGATAAATAACACTAAAATGCACTTCTTACAGTTTAAGCATAACAGCATACACAGAATATAACAACATTAATAGCAATGTCTAACAGGAAGTTCACAAATACTGAAAGGGTGCTAGCACATATGTAGGTTAAAAAACATGTCTGTGTATCTATTTATTAGATAAAAACTATGTTTGCTACATGAACGCAGCTTACAAAAGGCTAGTCCTGTGATTTAGCTTAATAGGCTACAAGTTCATTGTTCAACTCATGGTGGATGGTTGCTCTCGAGGCTAAACCAGATTGTGAAGATGAAAGTTCCAAAATACCATTGCAAGTTTGCAACAGAAATTTACAATTATACACTTTAAGCTAAAATATTTGAATAATCAACATGATTCCTTTGGCAGCCATAAACAGGTACTTGTCGACAGGAAAGTAGATGCGCATAAATAAGACAAAGGAAGATTATTTGAATCATACAACTCATGCTTATCCCACTAACTGATGATTTGATGGCACCCCATTGTATAGCATCTCCCAAGATATTATCATCACTCTATTCTGGAGACACTAGCAACTCTAACATGTTATTTGGAGAGAGATTTGTAATTTTAGCTTAACAAACATATGATAACTTTTGAATTATATTTGACACACCAATTGTTTCTGCAGATTCTAGGCAAGCAAAAATTATCTCCGACTAAGATGTTACGTGTGGTTTAAGCACAATCAGTGGGACACCTTATTTCTTGGGACACAATAAAACATGACTTGAATTTTTAGATATGTACAGGCTGGAGATGGAAAATGCAGATAATATATTAACTAACTGACCTTTAGTCCGACGTAGCATTACTGTCTTCAAAACAACTTGAAGCTTCTTGTAACCAGTAATTGGGTTCCTGCTGATTGGCGTTTTTATCATGGTGCAAAATTGCTTGTATACAGCATATGGATCATATCTGAGAAATCTAAAATAGCTGTAGAGATCCTCAACAGCATTCTGTATTGGTGTCCCTGATAAACACCACCTTCTTTTGGCTCGCAAACCCCAACAAGCCCTAGCAACCTGAGTTCGGTAATTTTTAATACTTTGTGCCTCATCAAGAATAACCCTAAACCAAGCAACTTTTGCAAGAGGTCTATCAGGCAAGCTACTCTCCGTTGTGCTTCTATTTTTTGTTTTCTTAGAAGAGGAAGCTTTCCTCTTTTTGCTGCCCGAAGAGCCCACAGGAGCACCATATCTGTCAGGCTTCCCTTTCTCTTCATCATCACTATCAAGATTTGATTGCTTTGGTACCTCCATGCTCACTATAGAGTATGTAGTTAGCACAACATCATATTTAGTAAGCTCATTAGGATCCTTCGTACGGTTGCTACCATGATAAACTAGAAAGGTCAAATTAGCTTTACTGGTGACTTTATTCCTCAGTTCCTCAGCCCACTGCCGTAGAACACTTGTTGGGCAAACAACCAGAGTCCCAGCAGCTGGCCTGGTCTTAACCTCTACAATACGAGTTTCCGTCTTAACAGTAGTACTTGCCACTTCAGGGCTACATGCCTGTGTCGCCCTTTCCAAACCAGGTTCAGCAAGGTCATCATCGTCGAGAGTTACAGCTTCACATGGCTCTTGCTTAATAGCAGATGACAGTGGTAATGGTGACCTTTCTGTCAAAATCAGTGATATAGTTGATACTGTTTTACCCAGGCCCTGAAAAGCATCAAATGACCTCTAAGACATACTTGCCAATTTTGCTGAACAACAGAGGGAAAATTAACTAGTATACCTGATCATCTGCAAGAATTCCACCAGAACAGTGCAAACCACTTGTCTCCTTTTGCACCATCCATGACAAGGCAATTTTCTGTCAAAAACAATAATAATTACTCAGAAGCTGGTAATACTATTGCCAGCATATTAAACAACATTGACTGCATGGTGTACCTGATGCCTCAATAAAGGAACCGCTAAAACCCCATCAGGTGGACTAGCCTCAGACTTCGGCTGAGAAAAATCCTGGCAATCATCCAATATGTTAAGTATAATAAAGAAACACATAAAGAAAACTAGATGCAAGAGGTAATGCATTAGTTAACAGCTCACGAGGAACAAATCCAACACATGGCAACAAGAACTTACAAAAGAGAAACAAAATTATATAAATACCAAATGATCCTACTACCTCCAGTCTTCATTTAAATCCAATCCTCAATTACTTAGTTTCTATGACAATAAAATTAAAGCTAACGTTTGACAGAGTAAGGTCATAGCGAGTCAGAAAAAGTTCAAAAAACATAGGCACCAGCAATTACCAATACAAAAATGATCTTGTGTTCTTTTGTCTACTACTAAATGGATTAAAGATGCCAATCTCACTTCAGAAATTACTACATTCTTCCTTATTTAAGTGACAAGCTGAACTTGAGAACGAGACAGACCAAACAGTCTAGCAGCTGCTTCTATTAGCTTAAGCAAAAATTGGGTTAGGAAACTCAAGAGCCCAGCTTGTTGGTTTATGAGAACTTGCCACAAATATTAACAGCTACCAATTTGAAAAGACCAAGCTAATACTGATTGTTTCGCAAAACACCTCAGTTAATCTGAATCCCATCCCATTTTGTTGAAGACCAATTAACCATTAACAATACCTTGAAAAATCACAGGAGAAACAGGCATTCTAGAAACTTCGACAGGCTCAAAAAGCAAGCAGAATTACGCTGAAATACATGCTTTTAGTAAAAAAAATTTCAAGATATTGCCTTTCATACAACAAGGTGTTTTTCACAGGGAAGCAGTCTAGTACTATATCCAAAGACCAACCAGGTCCAGATTGATTCTAAGAACCGAACTGAAGCATTTGACACCATAATAAGAATTGAAAGGGAAAAACATCAACAATGAAACTAAGGAAAATTTTATGAGCAATCAGCAGAGTTTTAGTGGTTGGTAGCAGCATGTAAAACAAAGTTAATAAGGAAAAGAAGAACGCAGCAGTAAAGAATGCTAGATGACCTGCAATGCAAGTCGTAGAGTAAGTCTTTCATCATGTGGCTTGTATCTCATCCCTCCAAATCGAGGAAGAATAGGATTAGCAGACACGGATTGCTGAAAGTTGTGATGGAGTTCTCCCTGGAGTGGCAATAGATGACCAGGAGCAGGATTGCTACTCCCCTCAATAATACATAAATCAGAATCACCATTGCCATTTACACTGAAGCAACTTCTTGACGAATTCCCCTGAATAGAAGAGTTTCCACTTCTATGAATATCATATTGTTTATGAAAGGCTGGAGGCATTTGGTCTCTCCTGTTCTTAAATGGGTGTTGGTTGCTGAAAGGAACAATCTTGGAGTTTGGCAACTGTTTTGTTATCTCTCCTAAGTATTTATCAGCATCCTCTGTGATGGAGTTTCTGGTTGAGGGTACTGGAGAAGAATCAGTGCTAGACTCACTCCTGAAGCAAATATCTTCAGATTGGTTCTGCTCACAGGACAACGACTCTGGAGAAGATACATCCATGTAGTAATCTGACAAAGATGTATCATCACAATATTGATCTGGAGAGCCCACCTGCATCGAACCGGTTTCATATATATTCTGCGGAAATTGTTCCATATCATATGACTGATTGTTTTGTGGCAAATCATGCAGTGATCTTTCACCAGCCATATCAAGAGAACCATACTCTTGTTGAGGATATTCCCCAAACTCGCCCTGCAGATATCCTCCCTGTACAGTCAGGCAGCTACTGTTGCCATTGTGCATGCTTCCAGTCACCTCACCAATGTTCAACTCAGTGTAAGAAATATCAGGTATAGCTGCATTACGGTGAAGAGGGAACATGTTCATTGGTGTGAAATGGTTACCCTGCTGCCCAGTACTACCAAGCATTACACCCATATCCTGGCATTTAACTTCACTCAAACCAGATTGCTCTGTGAACATATTACATGACGGATCTGCAGTAGATATCAAATGATTAATTTTATACTTAGATGACGCAAAAAAATGCCAAAGAAAAAATCGGCATACAAGTAAACGTTTGTGGCTCCATGCCCTCTAAGTTGTTCTCTACTTTGACTTGTGTTTGGTCAGAGTACACAGTTTGCTGTCCAAAATACAGACCATTTGAGAGATACTCGTGTGGAGGTGCAGTTGCTTCTTCAACTTCATTTATATGGCTTAATGCATCCCTTGGTAAATGTTGACTGTCAAGATTGTCAGTCCTAGAATTTTCAGATAAACCTGCAAAGCAATGCCAAAAAAATGGTATGTTATAAGGAGGGCAAAGACTAGGTTTCATTTTGAAGCCATGTTTGCGTTTCTCACAATTGCTAAGCAATCCATAATGGGTAGCCTCTGAGTGATCAAAAGTTCCTTCTCCTTGGTTGAGCTCCATCATTACTTCCATCCGGCACTGCGGAAGGTCTATATGCGAGTAGTTCGACCATAACACGTTGTCTTCAAAATTTTCTGCTCATTTCATAAAGTGACAACATTAACAATGCCTGTGGAGAAGAAAAGCTATGCATCCTGTAAAAATCATATGATCAAAATGAGCAACACAGTCTACCTTCATGGCTTTGAAATGCACTTTCAGAACCTGCGGTGTCCACTGGCATCTCTAAACAACCTTGACTGGCCTGTATTAAGAAACATAAGTCTTAAATCACAACGATGCACATTTACCACGGAATATAACATAAGAGACTAAATGAAGGACCAAACAATGTACCAGCAAAAATAACAGTAACCTTCGTAAGTTTGTCCCAAAAATAATAGTAACCTCACAAGCCTATGCCTAAATACCGTTACTGGACTCAAGGAAAGCTTCATGGCTTTGAAATGCATTTTCAGAACCTTGTAAGGTTGATGCATGAAGCTGTGTCTGCCCCTGCACATACGAACAACATGGGGGAGACTAGGGAGCTGGCATACAATGTGAAAAAAAAAATGCAACACCACACGCCACCCCTTCCTAATCCTCACTGTCTCTGCCACCTGCGATCACAATGCCCTCACTATAGTCAGTACTACTCCTCGGCACCACCTCCATCACCACCCATCTCCTCATCTTATTCACTCGCCACCACGGTGCTGCCTCACCACCCCATCAACTCAGCTGCCTCCTATGCCATTACCTTCTTCTCCAACCCCGACCCCCTCGCCAGTCCCCATGGCCCACCACCACCAACCACGACTCCCACTGCCACCGAGAACCGCGCATAGCCAATGGCACCACTGCAGCCTCACCACCCTATTTGCCCACCAGCTGCTACCGTCACTATCACCTTCTTCTCCAACACCAACCCCCTCGCCAGCCACCGCCATCACCCATGGCTGACATGGCTGACAGTACTACCACAGACCAACCCGATGAATCAGTGAGGAAGCCTCTTCACGTCGAGCATCCAGCGATAACAGCAGCGTGGAGGATCATTATAGAGTTCAAGCGTCTGGCTTCAGATGGTCATCATTTCCCAAAAAACATTTAACAAAACTATAGAACGGTGTAACGTTGCATCTCATAATCGAACTGAGCTTTTAGCATCACAAAGCACGTGTGCTCCATGTAGTGTGAAACAACAAACAAAAATACTCGTTAAACTGAAAAATCGCACCAAATCCCTCATCTAAGCTTGACCACGCTTGGTTCCTATACACCATGACACGAACTTTCAAACGGTGTGTTTTCAAAGCGTGGTCAACAAAAATATTGCTAAAAATTATACTAGATTCAGCTGTACCAGCTAAAATTACATACAACTATTTTTCTCTATATACTACCTCTCATGAACAGTCAAAATTTAAAATTTTAAGCCATAAGACACAGCCAAAAAAAACGCCACTACTCCAAAAGGCACAGCACCTAAGGCCCCAAAAACATCCAAAATCGCCGAGACGAACGCCAAAACAGCCCAGAAATTATCAACGTATCCGCTCCCGATGCAATCCAAAACCCTAGACTAAACGTAGCCCCCGCCCCAAACAACCCCGCCCGCTGAATCGGATCCGACGAGAACAAAAATCCCGACAACAAATCGAATTAGGGCAAGACCGAGCGGTCAAAGGCAGGCACCCCAGGCTGCTGGTCCTCCCCGTCCTCGGGCGGCGCGGGATCCCTCTCGAGGAAGGCGAAGAAGTCGCCGAGGGGCATGGACAGGTTGTCCTCCCCGGCGCCGACGCCGTCGCCGGCGCCGAAGCCGTCGAAATCCACTGCCGGATCCTCCGCCATCATTCTCCGCGGCGCGATTCGATCATACAATTCGGCGCAGGAGCCTGCCTTCTCTCTGCCGGATGAGCGGACGAAACCCTCTCGTTTTTGAAGGTAAGCAGCGAAGTGGTGGTGAAAGGCGAAGGGAGGTGGCGTTTGGTTCGTAAGTTATGATTGGTGGGAATGGGAAAGCGTATGTTCCTGTAATATTTAGGCCGTTATCTGATTTTATAAAATTATGATATAATAAAATATAAAATATATTATAATATATAAAAAATAGTGACTGATGAATAGTAGTGTCCAATAGAAATGATTTATAGAAATTGAGGTATTTATGTTGGCTAAGCTAGAAGCAAAATCCAATATAAACAGACATTAATATTTTGGTTTGGTGGAATGAGACAAGAGGTAGGATGAGGAGTAGGATATATGGTGCTCATTTTCCATCGATACAAATCCAATGGAAATGATGGATTTTTAGTGGGAAATGATAGGAGGACCAAAGTAGTCTTACCTTAGCCCTAGCCATAGTTGTTATTGATGTCATCGACCGCTAGCCAACTTCCTTGGACTAGTGGTCACCTTCTCCGCTCACGTTTGTTGCTCGATATGCATCATCTTCCTCCCTCAATGCAGGCTACTAGATCCCAGTCTCTCCCACACCGTGAGAAGAGAGGTCGTGATGACGTAGTGTGGTAACGAGGGATCATCGTCTGCCATCAATTTGTTGCCCCACTACTAGTGATGCTCAAGATTCATGGCGGGATGGCGAATGGCATGCTACTCGATTTGGAGCCGTTGTTGACAGAGGCAACTATGTGACTTGGTTATAGCAGGGCCTATTGATGCTGCTTGATTTGGATGTGGCTACTGCTTGCTCTAAAGTTGTTTTTCTTTAATCTAGATTTGGGCATGGCTAAGAGATGCTGCTTGTTCATGGCTTAGAAAAGTGGAGGAGCAAGAAAGGAGGCAAGAGAACGATATTCTCTGGATACGAATTTTGCTTTTACATTTTCTATGATAGAAGACATAGGGTTTATTTTTTTAGGCTGTGATTTATAGCTTTTAGTTATTACTTATTAGTCTAATCAAATAATAATTGTTGAAAGAAATTGAAACCAAAAGCCGGCTAAAAAACTGGAAAAAAAGACTATATTTTTGTGTTGGTGTCATTTTATCCCATAAAAGTATCGCACGGTGCTTTTTGGTCTCATAAAATTTTAAACCCAAACCTTATCCCAAGGTTTCCATTCATGGCAATGGGATGAAAATCTCATATCCCTATCTTAAGCCCACCATGCACCAGAAGAGGAGGAGCCTATCTCATTGCTCATTTTTTGTGGTTTATGGTTTATTTTTAACTGATTGGTACTGTATCTGTTTTATTTTGTACTGTAACTGTTGGTGACTTTTTAGCATAATTAAATCTAAAAATTTTAAAATAAAAAACAGATTGATCCATCACGGACAATGCAAAGGAATATGGGGGAAAATAAAAGCTGAAAAGACAAAAATCTAAAAAAAAACAAAAATAAAAAGATTAGAAGACAAAAAATCAGAAGCCTAAAATCCGAGCAGGGAAAAGGCGAAGGGACGGCGTGGTGGCTTTGGAAATAGCCGAATAGGAACCGGAATCGGAGCTGTGGGGTCGGGCTCGGGGTAATTTCGCGGTGGGGATTGGCACGTGCACACGCGGTGGAGTCGCGGGACGGTTGGGTCTTCTGGAATCTGGACCGGGGGGGGACGGACGACCGGCTCGGTTTCGGGTTCCTTTTTGCAGGAGAGCGCCTGTACTATGTGGATTTCGGCACTTGTCGTTAGTTGGGAAGTAGTAGTTTGGTAGCACGTTGGCTGGGTCTCCGATGCCGCCGATAACAGCGACGATTGGATTGGAATAGTAGAAGAGACCTAATCAAAGAGATGTATCACTTGAAGATTTGTGTAGTTTCTGTATAGGCGTGTTTCCATAGTGTAAAATGCACACCAGCCTAACTAACCGATATGTCCATTGGAATTTGCCTAAATCCAATCGAGAGGTTATGTGTTTGAAAAGTTGATACGAAGCCTACCCTCTGAGCATGCAATAAATTTGTCACTTTGTAGGGCTAAAATCAAGTTAGCCTGGACTTTAGCCGGAGACAAGGATAGGGGATGAGTAAGACTGAATATCTACCCTAGTACAAGCAGGATATCAACACTAAAATACGATGGACGGAAGCATAATTTGATTTTTGTCAGGGGTTGATACATGGTGTATTGTGGATCGATAAAATTAAGCAACTTAACTGTCGAATTGCACAGTGCAACGCTTATAGCTTATGAGCACCATGACATCTGGAAGCAAAATTGTGAGTGCACATCATGTGATAGCATCATAGATGAAAACGAGCAGCATGTAGCACCAACTAACAATCCAATCCATGTTGGAATGAGAAAAATTTAAGGGAAACGACTATATTTAACAATGATAATCAAATGGCCTCTCAAAAAATAACAAGGACAAAGCAAAGGTGGAATTGAACTATCATTAATCATGATTCGCATCGTTCTAAACTCCGAATCACTCACGAAAATAGACAAATAGTGTTGTTGCGTACTTCCACTAATGCACCCGAGCCAATGTCTGCTTTCCAATTCCTAGACGATGACATGTAAATATACGGTCGCTGGTAATTCACGCGCTTTGTCAGGGGGATGCCTGGAAGAACATAAAGGAATTCTCATTCCCTGTGCCGGCGCAGAAGAGCAGTGCGGTCTGACGCCGCGGATTCTGATTCGTGTAGGGGGGCAGTTGAGGAGATTCGGGACGTCCAGTTTGGTTGAAATAAGGTGTTTTATGGTTTATTTTATATTATAGTTAATTTATTTTATATTATATTTATTTATGGGGTTTATATAATTAAATTTAAAAAATTTAGAAAATAAAAAACAGATTAGCCTATCACAGATAATACAAATGAATACAGAAAAAGAAAAAAGCCCCCAAAAACTAAAAGAGTAAAAAAGGATGAAATTAAGAAATAATAAACTAGAAGTTAGAAGCTGAAGTCAAAACGAGCGGGGCCTAGATTTGGTGGAAGTTGTTGCTTTGATTTCTCCGGGATTTGGTGATAGTTGTTCGGTTAATGATTATGGTTTATAGTTTATAGTTTTTTATTCTAATGTAAGTGCGCAAATAAACCAAATACGATAAAAAAATTCAAAAAAATTATACTGATAAACTGTTCTAAAAAAACTATTATATTCTATTATTTAAAAAGAAGTCATAAACCCTGTAGCCGTCGGTGAAGTACCACGGGAATTATTGGAGGCACCCCGCGCGGGAGCAAAAAAAAGTGCAGACGAGGCGCGCACATGTTCACACTTCACGCTGTCATATAAAGTCGTACTGCTTCTCCGAGGTTTGGCACTTAACAATGACCACTCCACAGCTATGGAGTCAGTCGGTGCAGTACTGCAGTGACATGAGGCTGTGAAGCAGAAACATTTCCAAGGAAAATGCTTCGCATGGTCTACAGAAAAAAGGGGTAATGCCTCCTTAAAATTAAGGTACTTTCTCCGTCTAAATTTATGAGATATATTTTTTATCTGATTAGAGAGATATTGAAAATGACTAGAATACCAATAATTATTATCTCTAAGCACTATATTCAATTCATTTACATAGAAAATACTACAAAGTAAAGCTATATATTTATTAGGGGTATAAAAGGAATATACAATTAATTTTATATTGGAATATAAAATATAAAGCTATTTATGCACAAAACTATTAAAAATACGCTATATAAATTTGGACAAAGGGAGTACTATGTTACACTTTTTTATGTGCGCCAGTCTCCTAATTGAATTAGAGTTTGTAAGATACAATAGGAGTGTGCACGGTATCAAGAATAAAAAAGATGAATCTTATAGAGAGAAATAAAATAACGACGTTAAAACAACTACGACGAGAGAGAGAAAATTTGCCGAAGATAAGTACAACTTCAGAAGAGTACAAGAAATTGTCACTCTCTTACAACTCTCTCGAATCTTTTAGTACCATCGAATTCTTATCCAATGCAAGAATCTAGCGCTAAAGAATAACCTAGTTTATAATCCTCTTGTGTACATCTACCTTTAGATGAGTGACTTCTTTGTTTAAGTTCTTTATATAAGTCCCTACCTTTAGATAATACCTACCTTTAGATAATGCCCTACCTTTAGATATGGCCTCGCTCCAAACGACTTCAGTTTCTAGTTTTTTGGATTTCGGCTTATTTAAGTCAAAAGCAATTTGGAACGTGTCTGTTTCTAATTTCAACTTATTTTGGCTTTTTTAGCTTTTCAATTTTTTGTCTTTTCTTTTTTTTCTCCTTATTTTCTTGCATTGTCCGTAACAATATAATGGTTTTTTTTCTTTTTTTTCGTTTTCTTTTAATTGAATAATTTAGAAAAAGTTAACAACCGCTATAATGCAATTTTAGTCAAAAGCCAATAGCAAAAATCAGAAGCTTAACCTCTTTGGAGCGGGCCCATAACCACTCCTCGTAGCTTTATATAGTTCCTCTCTAGCCCTCCTCTAAAGTAGAGCAGTAATCATCGTCTAAAAGAAAAGTAGGAATCATAATTCTGTTAAGATTCATCTAGAACTTCTTATTGTATACCTTTTTAAATTCTAAAAGACTAGAATATAAGTCAACACATTCAAAGTACTATTTACTGGCTAGTGTATTCTTTGCTTTCCTGGACGTTGCGGTTGGCAGGGAATGTACTATGACTCTACTAGTAAGTGAACGGATGGTACAAATCTCATATTTTCAAGGATCGTTTGAAACGTAGGAAAATCATAAAGAGCAATTCAATTTCTACTTCAGCCAGAAAAAAAAATTATTGCATTGTAAACGTGCCTCATGCAATGCATAAGCTGTTTTTTTTACTACTTGTAGGCTATTGTCTAATGATTCCCTTCTTGTTAAAAGCAATGATTTTCTCGGCTGTTGTTTTTGCTTGAACACCGTTTCTGTATCTTTTTTAAACCTGAAAGGAACATATTCCTGCAAGCTATGTGCTTATCAATGCATCCGTCTGTACTTTGTACCCGTTCTATGGAAATCCCTTTCCCTTGAGGTTCGGGGCTTGACCTGACCCGAGCTAATCCTTTTTCCCACGGGAAGAGGGACGGCAACGACGAAGGGAAACCGACACAAATTCTTCTTTTGGCGCCACCAACAGTGTAAAGAACGCATAACGTCGCCGTCGAAGCGCGCAAGTGACGCGGCCGGACCGCAACTGTGACCTAATGTCGCGATGAGTTCGAGATGCTCACCCCGTAAAGACGCAGAAAGTCGCGTCAACCACAAGCACGCACGCACGCACCGACACACGCACTGACGCACACACTAGGAAAAAAACCAGCGTTTCGATCGGTATCTAAAAGATGGTTTTAGGCGAGCATCTTCCACGCGTTCAGTGTGGACTGTGGAGTCTTCGATAGATACAGGCATCTTTTCTTTACGCTGCGCTCGTCTCGCTGGCCAGGAGATCTTGCTTAGATAGATCTAGATCGGCGTACAAGGACGGGAAAACCGTGTCAGTTTCCCCGGAAATACCGTGCCCGTTTCACAATCTTGTGCGGGCACAAGTACAACACAGGACGTAATTCCCCACCGATTGTAGTTATATACTTTTGGGTGAAGTTTTGCTTGCTTCGGTGAGGTTCCAATGAATTTGCTGTTCTTGTTTCTATATAAAAAACCCTTGGCTTCGAACTTGGACGTCTCTGTGTACTGCTCAATGTAAATTATGCATACGAGAGTAAACGAATTCATTTAGTTGGGCCGTGGTGGCCATTTGTAATTTATAGTTGGTGAGATCAAGCCCAGCCATACCAAGAAAAGGGAACCAAATGCAGCCCAAGTCTAAGTCCGATTCGTGGCCGTAAGACCATCGATAATCAACGTGTAGCCTAGAAGTCCAACACTTGCCATGGACAAGAAAGGGGCGGACGCGCAGCAGCGGCCGCCCGGAGCATGGATTTCATTTCACCGTATTTTGGTGGCGCTCGAAACAAGCTTTTAATTCAAGTTTTTGGCTATGGTTTTTCATTTTTTTGGTTGAAAACACATTATAGTAGCTATTAATTTTTTCTAAAAATATAAAATTATGAAAAAACGTTATATCATCACGGATAATGTCAAAGAATAAGAGAAAAAACAAAAATTAAAATAAATCAAAATTAAAAGTTGATATATTTTAAATTGCTTCTATATTAAACAAAATAAAAATTAAAATAAATTAGAAGCTAAAGACATTTTAGAGCGGTAGTCTATATGGCAACTAGCGGCCATGGAAGACGACAATGCACTCCTTTCGAGAAAAGAATAGGGTTGGGAGGTTTCGTGTACAGAATCTCCAGATCCAAGCAGAATGGAGACAGTTTCTCGATATCCCACGGCCGCGAATTAGGGAATGCTTGATTTGTACGCTTGGGTAGTATAGACATTTTTAGATGTGGACACGAGGCAAGTCGGGAAAGCCACGAGAAATCCATCGACCAGCCGGTCACCGCTCACTAGCATCGGAGCCAGTGTAGCACATCCAGCCAAGGTCGTGACCATCGCAATACGAGGTAAGATCTTTTTTTTATCTAATAAAATTCGATCATAGGTTATGATTCTATCAAATTTCTAAAAATATATATATTTATATAAAAAAAATAGATTATATTTTTAAATATACAAATCTATAGTAGATTTTTTAATAATTTGAGCACACTTATTCATGCTACATTGAATTAAGATTGATTTTCGAAAGTTATTTAATTATTTTTAATAAACTAATAATCTAAAAATGCAATATATCAAAGATAATACTTTTTACCTTAGAATAACATGTAAACAACAAAATAAAGCAAATTAAACTAGTGTAACTTAAATTAGCAATAAGTAATATTAAATTTTATATGCTAATATAATTTGTTGTCAGGATTACGATCCTACTGTGATCCTAAAGATTCTATGAGTAGAATCACGATCCCATTGCGATAATACGTGATTTCGATCCGTATTATCTACCTCCGGCAGGATCGTATGATACTATGATGCGTGCCGCGATACTGATAACCTTGTCCGGCGCGATGAAACCAAAGCCCATACGGCCACATGAACTAGCTGGTGCGTACTGGCTTTGCTCAACATTTACAGCGAGGCAGGCAAAGCCGAGAATACGATGGGCCTTTTTTTTTGTTGCGGTGATGGTTTTTGTCTATAGTTTTTGAGACGGAAATGGAGACACTAGCGCAGATTGTGTACATGGTTTTGGACTCGGGAAACCGTTTGGAGAATCCATTTCAAGAAATTGTCCCTGTTTGTTTCGACTTTCTAAGAAATCATAAGAACAGGGCCAATGACTTTTAGCCCTAGCGCGAGTGTTTGTGCGAACGAATTGAATGTCGATAAGTAGTTTTAAAAGAACTGTCTCAATAAATTATTTTAAAAAGACAATGACGAAATCGTCCTGTTTGTTTACTCGGATGAAATTATAAGATATAGGTTATAAAGAGTGTATCTATATGGGACAGCCCTCTTTAATGATTACGATCCACCCTGTTCGGGTGGTGATCGGTTCGGCTAAAAAGCTCATGACTTATGGCTGAAAGCATCAGAGTGGTCAAAAGCATCAGAATGACAGAGGCTTATTTAGCATAATTAAATTTAAAAAAAATTAAAAATATAAAAAATATGTTAGCCCATTACGTATAATACAAACAAATACGGAAAAAAAGAACTGGCAAAAAAGCTCAACAAAAGGTCAAAAGTTCAGAAAAAGATGAAACTTATGAATAGTACAAAATAAACCAGAAGTCGAAACCGAGTAGATCAGGACCGATGTTTAGTCGCTGGCTGCAAAGACAAGCGCCAAGCCACAGGCTTGCCGTGCAAAACCTGACGACGATTTGAGGAGGAATTCCTCATTGGTCCGCAGACAACTAGAGACGGAGCTAGGCACGTTGCCGTGTATGCGTTACCACACCTAAAAAGTTGGAAAACCAGAAGGGAGCAGGGGCGCAGCTGGCTGGTGGCGCGAGGCGAGCGGTGGAGCCGGACACAGGCGGAGCAGGTGAGCGGTGGCCGCTACTCCTAGGAGATGAGGAGGGGACGAGAAGTCGAGGGGAGCCAGTCACCGGCGTGGTCTATGAGTGGTGGTGCTGGCAGGTGACATCGGCCTATGCACATCCATCGAAGATTTTCTAGTTCCGCCACTGCAGACAACAGGAACGGGCTTTGGCTCCAATTTTCATTGGCCGACGTCCACGTCAGTACGTAGGTATTCCTTCTTAGTCGGTACATATAGCATCTCTGCCATCCGGTACCAAGAACTGCAGCTGGACGTTGAGACGCGAACCAGCAGTCCGACACAGTCAGTCGTCGTTGCGCTTGCGAGCCTGCAGACAACAGGAGAAAGACGAGAGGCGGGTGCAACAGCACTGCAGCTGCTTGACCGACCAGGCACGGCGGCACGTCTGGTGTCGTAGTCTTTGTTGAAATTAAAGCGTACTTTGTCGCTAATTTAGTTCCACCAATTAAACTTTGCGATGATAAAGTAATTAGAGGCACTACTTCTAGCATACAATTGCAAAGAACACAGCGTCGCAGATGCGTTAAAACTACTATATTCAAGATCAACAGTATGCATGATATAGTATCATATGTATACGTGAACAGACGGTACAGCAAGAATATGATCCATCGGTCAAGTAAACTAGCCTCATAGGCGCGGCGCCACGCCTCGCCAGCCACCGTGTGTACCGAAGTAAAAGAGGCGATAATTCGTGAGGACTTTTTTTAAAAAAATCGAGGGCACATGTGTATTTTCGAATAGGCCAAAGGTC
The DNA here is from genome assembly GCA_036346575.1 of Dendrocalamus sinicus. Taxonomy (NCBI): domain Eukaryota; kingdom Viridiplantae; phylum Streptophyta; class Magnoliopsida; order Poales; family Poaceae; genus Dendrocalamus; species Dendrocalamus sinicus. The sequence continues at coordinate 16,694,509 of CM070643.1, read as the reverse complement.
TTTTTCGTAAAAAAGCGAGGGCCTGTACGTAACTAAACAAGGACCTGTACGTAATTTAGAAACCGCGGGGCGCAATCCTGTAAAGTACACAAAATTTCGGTGAAGTGGAGGGGTGTTTTCGCAAAAAAACGTTTTAAAAAAAACCTGCCAGGGACCTTTTCGCGAGGAAAAAGGACCTTTGCATAATTTCAAAAAAATGGAGGGACTTTTTCGCAAAAAACCGCTCCTCTGACCGTACCGAAATTTTCCAGCCACGTGCGGCCGCACAAGCGCCATGGCCGACGGCGAAGCGCCGTCGCGCGCTTCCCGCTAATAATAGGGGGAGTATTAGCCATGAAGATAATACTAGCATGCAAGGAGCAAAGCAGTATTGGTTGAAAACGGAGCCGCGTTCATTATCCGGATACTTAATATCTAAACCTAAACAGAAAAATATCCAAATTCGGATGTTGAACTGACGAAGTACCGGATGTGGAATGCGAATCAGATACGGCTTAACACAGATTCAGAGCAAGATATCCGAATAAAGATATGGATTTAGAGTCAGATATCCAGATAATATTTGAATTCGGCAGATATAATAGCAACAACTAGCTAATAATATATTTTGCATTTAAGCTTCAAATTGGACATATTATATATGTATTTCAATCATTTTGATGAGCCCGTCATCATGATAGACTCTAATATGGTATTTTATGTTTTTTTTATTTTAGCACATCCCTCAATAAAAAAATTTTGCATGCTCTTTTTAGTCAAATTTGATATGTTTATAACCGATTTATTTGTAATATATCTATAATTAGTAGCAAAATGACACAAATGATAATGATTATGTGATAAACTAGATAAAAAGGGGGCATAAATATTACTATAAATCGGTGTCAATTTGCTAAATTTCATTGTGCCATAGGTTATGAAGCTGTTCTCAAAAGTTGTATTATACAAATATGTGAGATGAATGATTCATTTATCATTGTCAACATTTAATGCACAATTACATGTTAAAGTCAACTATTTATTAATTTAAAATATTAAAATAATTCGATATCATGTTTTAAATAGGAGAGGACGCAAATAATTATTGGAATATGAAAAGGGCGAATCCGATCCAAATTCGTACTTGACATTTGTCTGGTCCGTATTTGTATCCGACGTTTGTCCGATTCATGCCCGAATCCGAGGAAAAAATATGGATGCAAATATAGTTTGAACATTATCCGATCCGTTTTCATCTTATACTAGAAGGCATTACGGTCCGTTCCAAAGAGCTTAAGCATTTGTCTTATGATTTTGGTTGTTAACTTTTAGTTGAAATTGCATTGCAGTAGCTGTAAACTTTTTATGAGTTATTTAATTAAAAAATTAAAAATAAAGAACAAATAAAAACCGTTATATCGTTACAGATAATACAAATAAATAAAAAATAAAGAAAGAAAGAACGCTGAAAAAATAAAAATAAGTTAAAATTAAAAATGGATACATTTTAAATACCTTATTATTTAAATATATATCGGAATCTAAAGGACTAGAAACTGAACCCTTTAACCGTACTCACGAACGAAAGCGACATACTAGTTAATCAAAGGAATGCCATCAGAGCACCCACTTACAGCCTGCCCGATGCAGACTAGAAAGCGACGTACTGCCGATTCACGCGAAAAGATCGTCTGCAAGGACGTCTCCAACAGCCGGTTATTTAGTTAGCTAGATCTGATGTGACAAGGAAAAAGTAGGAGAGAGAGTAGTCACTAGCGACGAGCAAATAGCTGATCTATTTCACATAGTCCAAGAACATGAGAGAGGAGCATGTGGGTCCAACAGTATAAAATAGTCTTTGCTTTTGTCTCTCATCTCCACGTCAGCTGACTATATAGCTAGTACTAACTATTACCATTGCGGACGCCCTAAGGCGTTCCACACGCGAGGCCAAACGTACTGCAGTGGATGTCGTCGAGGACACCGAGGCTTGAGCGGTCGCGCCGTGGACTGCCCAGAAACCTCTAGACCGCCCCCGTGCAGGGACTAGAGATGACAATGGTACCCGAATACTCGACGGGTTTTACCCGATAAAAAGACAGGTATGTGAAATTTTATATACCTATGGGTACGTTATTGGACGAAATCCTCTACCCGCCGGGTAGGCGGGTGCGGGTGTGGGTATATACTACCCATACCCGCCTACCCGCGGGTAATGAATACCCGCATTAGACAACTAGACATCCCACTCAAATGTTAATTTTATTATCTACTTGTTGTTGATTGTTTATTTGTTTGTCATATGTTGATATGGTCATGTCAAGTATGTTTATGTGATGTACTAATTTTGATCATTAGACGCTTTTGTGCTTGGCATGTATGATTAATGAATGTCTAAATTGATGATATTCTTATATGTTGAACTGGGTATGCTTGCGGGTACGGGTTACCCGTCGGGTAGTAATACCCGCGCGGGTACGTGGTATGGATAAATTTTCCTACCCGCGTGCGGGTACGGGTAACCCGATAGGTAAATTTACATCTAGCGGGTACGGGTATAGAATGGTAATACCCGATCGATATTTACCCGTTGCCATCTCTAGCAGGGACTCACACGGATGAGAGGTTCGGAGATCGCGCTCGCTGGCTGCCGGCCATTGCACGACGAGCAGCGCGGCCGGCTTGGATCAGAAGGCGACGCAACACTATAGCAGTATATGAAGGACGTGATGAGCTGCTGCTGTTCTGTGTACTCTACAGCATGGGCGGAGCCAGCTAGGATGCCTGATATTAGGAATATAGGTATCAATTAGATTTGAATTATTCGGTATCCATATTCTGATGATACATTAAGACTCAAATAGTGTTAATTATATTTTTATTATCCGTTTTATCTGACATCTATATCTGGATTATTTGATTCATATTAGATCCATTGACACCCCTACCCGGTATGCACAAGTACCTCCAATTTTTTTGAAAATTATATATATAGTCTTGCTAGCTATAGGTTGTAATTTGATAATGCTTGAGGGAATTAGATGCAAATTGTATTTTATGCCCTCTATTTGGATTTTATAGACATCAACACATCTTGTTTCTTCTACCCATATGGTAGTGTGAGAAATTGAGAATGGTATAAAAGCACTTGTTTTATTTATGTCTCAGAAAATTCTTTAGTTTCTAACAAAAAACAAAGTGACAATCTAATTTCTATCTATTTGCATTGTTACGTCCATCACGATGACTGTAATAATTTAAAACTAATATTGGGTGTCTAATGTGAGATTTTTTACTTATAAATTTTGAAAACATATGTGACATAAATAGACGCTAATACTAACCTACTAAATATAGATGTACTAAAAATAGTATTTGTTTCTCGGATGGTAGGGTACGTGAATTGACATAAGGAGCCGACGTACTAATAAAAAAAATTATGAAATGCATATACATTTGTAATAACACGTGCACACATATTTAAAATATTTTTATTAATATTATTATTTGTTATGTTATCACTATGTAAAATAAGTTTATTTCACAATTAAATGTGTAAAATAGCCAATTAATTAGAAAAAAGCCTAACTATTTACTCCCTCCATCCAAGTTTGTAAGGTGAATTTTCTCGTAGCATATAGACCAAGAAGATTGTGAAATGGCTAGATAACCTTTGATTATTATCTCTAAATACTACATTCAATGCATAAATATAGAGAATAACAAATAAATATGCAAATTTATTAGACGTATAAAGCAAGTATCACACTAATTTTATATTAGAATATAAAATACATCTTATATTTATGGATAAGATCATTAAAAAAAATATGTTTTATAAATTTAGATAAAAATATATAAAATTATTAAATATACTTGGTTTAACCCAAGCTAGTTTTCAAGCGACCTGCACGTCCAACACGAATAGGGTGCGCTCGGTTGGGCTGAAATAAGCTGGCTTATGGCTGAAATTACATCAGAATCGATGGTAATCATTGTAGGGTGGCCCCACCTAAGCCCGATGAAGCTTTGTTAGGTCCGAAATAGGACATGTGTAATGACATAAGAGCCCCCGAGGGGAATACTCATGTGTAAGGGTATAACTGTACAAGCACTCCCTATGTGAATATATATATGTGGCATAGGCCACGGGGGGAAGGGAGAAGCCATTCATTTTACTCAACTCCCCACTACTACTCTCTCTCTCTGTTTGGTTTGTAACCACAACAGTCGGCGCCATCCGTGGGGAGGACAAGAGCAAGCCTCCAGATCTAAAGGAAGATGACACCAAAGAAAGCTTCACCGTCAGCGGCGAAGAAGAAGAATGCGGAGGAAGTCTCGCGTCAGCACAAGGGTTTCGGCTTTAGCAGCCGTAGGTACGAGCAGTGGTGTAGGCGCGACGACCAACCCTGCCACCGACGCAACGATCGACCCCACCAGCACCACCCCGACGACCAACCCCGGCGATGGCAACGCAGGCGCATCCGTTTCTCCACCCAGCGCAGAAGCGGTGAACGGCCCCAGTGGCAACGCGAACCTCGTCGCCGGCTCCAGGGCCCTTCGCGACAACGCGGCGGGCAACCTGGGCGCGCAGGCCGTGACCACCGCCGTCCCGGTAGCGCCGCCAAGCGCACCGATGGCCCCAGCCACGCCCGCGGTGGAGGCCACCCTGCTAGCGGCCCTTAGCGCGTTTCAGCGGGAGTTAACAGACCTCCGCGGAGCTGTGCGGGACATGCAAGAGGCTCGGAGCCAACCCCCTTCCCCGGCGGTGGCGTCCGAACCCCCTACGCCTAGTCGCGTCCCATCGCGACGAATAGATCCGAAGTCCCCACTCTCCGCGAGCCTGCAACAGGCGGCTTGGCCCGCGGGCTTCAAGTTCCCGAACGTCATCGAGGCCTACAAGGGCGACTCCGACCCGCGAGGCTTCAGCGCGTGTACGAGAGACGGCTATCGGCGCGCGGCGAGACGATACCACGAAAGCAAGAGGGCTCCCCCTCGCGTTACAAGGTGTGGCGTTGTCCTGGTTCTTCTCCTTCGCACTACAGTCCATATACACGTGGGAACAGATCCGCGGTCAACTCTACAGCAACTTCCAGGGAAACTACGTCGAGCGTGTCGACGCGGACCAGCTCTTTGCAGTCAAGCAAAAACCTGACGAAAGGCTCCAGGAGTACTTCAAGCGCTTCGCGAAAGTGCGTTGCCAGGTCAAGGACGTCAACGAAACGACCGTCATCAACGCAGCCACACAAAGTCTCCGCCCGGGACCACTCGCTGAATATAACGCGCGGAAGCCGCTCAAGTCGGAGGCAGAGCTCTTCGACAAAGTGGAAGCGTACGCTTGAGCCGAAGAGGACGTACGGAGGCGCCGCGGCAATGACTCCGACGCCAGGCAAGCGGAGGGCTTGTCGCAAAGAAGTAGCGCAAGAGAAAACCCAAGGACGGACCACAAGGAAGTGGCCGCAGGCGACATTCGTAAGCCCGTCGATGACAGGGAGCATCAAACCTCACCAGGCGACAGGCGTAAGCCCTGGCGCAACCAGCGGAGACCCCAAAAGGCCCACCACATCTTGGCAGCTCAGGGCATTCCCCAGGGGGCCGTATCAACCTCGCGCGTCGCAGGAGGACGCGAAGGAGGCGGCGATGCCAAGCCGCGCGCGGAGCAGGAAATCCTAGAATAGGTAGATGGTGCGAGGTGCACGGCTGCGGGGCCATTTCATGCGGGCATGCACCGAAGTCGCGGCATTACGACAAGCGGCGCCATATACGAACCAAGACATTGACCCCGTAATGGCCGAGTACAAAGATAGGCAAGGCGGTCCCTCCGTCTTTGGGTCCCGGAGAGACCCAATACCGTGGCATTAATGTCATCGAGGAGGCTCTTCGTCGGCGCTTCCTCGGCACAACTACCTCGGGGCGTCCCTTGCAAAGATCACCTTCACGTCAGCCGATGCCCAGGGTGTAGAATTCCCCCATCAAGATCCCTTGGTCATCCAGGCCAACAATGTGGGATGCGACGTCAGGCGTATTCTCGTTGATGGAGGGAGCTCCGCCAACATTTTGTTCGCGGAGGCCCTTGATCGTATGGGAATACCTCGGAGTCTATTAAAAGCTTCGGAAGCCCCCCTTCAAGGCCTCGGAGGGCAACCTCAAGGCTGCGGGTCGTCGACCTCAAGTCTCCTTGTGCCAGGCCGACAACGCCAGGACCGAAGAGGTCGTCTTCGACGTCGTGGATGTCTCATATCCGTACAACGTCATACTGGGACGGCCCGCCATCAACTCCTTCGAAGCCGTCCCACACTTCGCATTCCTATGCATGAGTCTTCCAGAGCGGCGGGGCGTTATCACCATCTTCGGCGATCAGGATATGGCTCGGAGCATCGAAACCGAAGCTGGACGCTTGCACCGCAAGGTGCACGCCTTCAACAAATACCGGGCGGACACGCCATCCGCCCCGGGTTGGACACCTAAGCCCCACCCGGAGGGCGGAGTGAAGAGGGTGCCACTCCAAGCAGAAGGGCAGTTCGTATCCATAGGCGAAGACCTCCCTCCGGAAGTAGAGTAAGATTTGCTCCGAGTCCTCCAGGACAACATAGACGTCTTCGCATGGTCCCCGGAGGATATCAAAGGAGTGGATCGCGCCCTCATTGAACATAACCTTGCGATCCGCCCTGACGCCAAGCCCGTCAAGCAGAAACTTCGCTGTATGTTTGCGGACCGGCAGCAAGCGGCTAAGGTGGAGGTGGCGAAGCTCCTTCGAGCGGGGGTTATCCGCGAGGTCCAACATCCGGACTGGCTTGCCAACCCGGTGTTGGTTAAAAAGGCCAGCGGCACCTGGCGCATGTGCGTCGACTTCACTGCCCTTAACAAGGTATGCCCAAGGACGATTACCCTTTGCCGCGCATAGATCAACTGGTCGATGCAACCGCCGGGTGCGAGCTCATGAGCTTCCTGGACGCCTATTCCGGCTACCACCTGATCGTGCCAAAATAGCACACCCGCAAGTGCACGGGTTGCCACTGAAATAGCGGCGAGTGTCGTGTTCTCCACAGGGACTAGACTAAGGCTACCGGTGCTCAGTTAAAGCTAGGTCAAACAAAACGGGGGAGGAAACTAAACCTAAAACGTCTACCGAATAAGCCGAATGAACTAACTACAGAACGAACTCTAACTCGCACGGACAAAACGACGAACGACTAAACAAACGAACGAACTAAACAACGACGGGACGAACGACCGTACGAATGGACGTCGTACGACCGAACGAACAACACGATGAAAGACTAAACGAACGATGCATGAACGACACTGGCGACTATACGAACAAACACGACTACCGATCGACGACCTATCCAGCTACCGACCGCTAGACAGAAGGAGAAAGTCGAGAAGCACAGGAGTCTAGAAGGTGGAAGTAGTCGAGAGAAACGAGGAGAAGACGGCCGATGACTAACTAGACGACGGCGGCGAGGCAAACACAAAACATAGAACTACGAATGCTCGCACGACTTAACTATCGACCGACCGAGAGAAGAAAGGAGAGAGTCGAGACAACAAAGGGAAGGTTGAGACAAAGACAAGGAGGGGAACGATCGCGGCTAGCTAATTCGACGAGACTCTCAAGCATACACATATACTAACCCTAACAAGAGGACAAGCACATGACATCGAATTCACGAAAGCACAACTCACCTAATGCCAACATAAGCACGCAGACTAACCTAGATCACAACTCACATCTCACATGATCGAAACCAATGCCCATATCATCATGATCCATAAATCAACAAAACATTTCACATCCACAATCGCGATGCATATAACCAACAGTTTAATCAGTGCTCAAATTAACAGAGAACTACACATTCACAGAGCAATAGATCAACAACCAAAATGAACCATCACACCAACATAGCACAATCTCAAAGCAACAAGCGCAGATCATAAAGCGTCAATTAACAGGGCATTTAACAGCAATCTATTTCAAAGTTAATTAAGAACAGCAGAGAGAGGAAATGAGAGGAATTGAAATTTAACCGAATAGAGAAATAGTAGAGGAAGCAGGGCAGGGGGATGTGTCAGTGGCGATGTAGATCGGCGACGTGGACACGGTTGTTGTCGGTGCGGTGGTGGCCGTAGAGCGTCGACGCACGGGAGGAGGCGGCGCTAGTGAGCTGCGACCGGATGTGGAAGTAGACGGCGCTGACTCGGTGGAGCGAGGAGGTGGCGGTGCTGCAGGAGCGGCGAGAGGAGAAGGCGAGAAAGTGGGCGGAGATGATTGGGAGAAGGTGGAGAAGGGAGGCGCGGTAGAAGAAGGAAGAGCGCGGATGGAGAAGAGAAGCGGCGGGAGAAGGTGACGGTGCACCGGAGCAACCGGCCGGTGGAGAAGAGAGGCGCGGAGAGGATAGTGCGACCGAGGAGCGGTGACGGGTGAGCGGCTGTGGAGGAGGCGAAGAAGGGAGGCGACGCACTGGAAGAAGGGGTGGCAGTAGAGCGGCGCTTGGTGGGAGAGCAAGGCGGCGCCGAGATGGGGCAAGAGGAGGATGCGGAGGAGCAAAGGAGGTAGCGCGGCTGTGGAGGAGCGGCGGGGAGAGGTAGACGGTGGTGCGCTGCGGTTGAAGAAGGCGGAGAAGACAGGCGGCCGATAGGTGGTGACGGAGAGACGGTGGGGCAGTGAGGAGCGGTCGTCGGCGGTGGAAGAGAGGATGCGGAGAAATCGGGGGCGCACCGGCGGATTTGGTGGAGTGGCGAGGAGGAGAGGTGGCGGAGTAGCGTGTGGCCGACGGCCGCCGGCGGTCTGGCCCGGCCTCGCCGGCGTCGGAGCAAAGGATGGGGGAGGAGAAGCAAACGGGTAGGACAAGGGAAAAGAAGCAATGCCGGGCTCGAGTTTTTCCAGGTGGCGGCGGCAGCTGGGTCATATGGCCGAATGGGGTTTCTGCCATTTTCTGATTTAGTCCTCAAGGAATTTAGGGTTTGCAAAAAGGTCCTTCCCCATTCAACTTCTTCTGTTCTGGCCCTCCGGGAGTCCGATTTCAGCGCAGTTTGATCCTACGGATTCGTGTCGATGCGCACATTTGTATGGAGCAGCCACAGAATGCAAATTTTGTCGTTTATGTGCCTCGATCGCGCCGGCCTGTGGAAAAGCATAAAAATGTAAAAGGGTCCAATTTGAGCAGTTAATTTTTTAGAAAAGCGTGTAAATGATGATAAATGGTTCCAAAATGCGAAAAATGTGAGGGTAAAATGGCATGTAAATAAATGCAAATATGACGCATGTCACCACCAGGTCTACATGGCCAAGGGCGACGAGGAGAAAACCAGCTTTATTACGCCGGTGGGGACCTTCTGCTTCGTAAGGATGCCCTTCGGCTTGAAGAACGCGGGCGCAACTTTCACCCGCCTCGTCGCGCCGCCCCGGCCGCCCAATAGGGCGTCTGGCGTTGCGGCGCGGGGTGGGCATCGTTATCACCACCCCAGAGGGGCAGCGCCTGTTTTACTCGGCGCGCCTAGCGTTTCCGGCTACGAACAACACGGCCGAATACGAGGCGCTACTCTTCGGCCTCGGGAAGCTCAAAGCGATGGGAGCAAGGCGAGTCCTCGTCCGCACTGATTCCCGGTTAGTGGCGGGCCATGTGGACAAGTCATACCAAGCTAAGGACCCGGAGCTAGCCAAGTACCTAGCAGCCGTACAAGCGAAGGAACGACACTTTTTGGGTGTCACAGTGAAGGTCATCCCTCGAGCGGACAACGAGCAAGCTGACGCCCTGGCCAAGGCTGCCAGTCAGCAGCTCCCAATTCCGAAGGCGTTTCGAGACCACGCGGCCATAGCACAAGATAATTGGGACGCGACCCTCGTCCACCAGATCACCCAGCAGGGCGACTGGCGGGAGCCCCTTCTCGCTTTTCTGCAAGGCATCGCGGAACCGGATGACTCCTCCGAGCTCCGGCGTTGGCAACACCACGCTAGGTCCTTCCAGGTGCTCGACGGGGCGCTTTACAAGAAGGGGGTCTGCGCACCGCTCCTGCGGTGCCTCCCGCGTGAACAAGGCAAGCGCCTCCTCGCGGAAATTCACGCGGGCCTCTGCGGCTTGCACCTCCAACCAAGGTCTCTTGTGGGCAAGGCATTCAGACAGGGTTTTTATTGGCCAACAGCTGTCGCGGATGCCCAGGACCTCGTGCGCCGTTGTCAGGGTTGCCAATGGATGGGAAGGGCTATCCATAGGCCCCCGACAAGCCTCCACCCCATACCCCCGGTATGGCCGCTGGCGAGGTGGGGCATCGACGTCGTGTGACCACTTCCCAGGGCCCCAGGGGACCTGTGATTCGTCGCAGTTGCCCTGGAGTACTTTTCCAGGTGGCCAGATGAAAGCATCTAGGCCCCTAAAAATATTGGTTTTAGTAATTAATGATATTATGTGAATATGGGACTAATTTGTGTGTTAAGTGTTTAAAAGGATTAGTCTCATCGGCAAAGAAAGAGGCACATAAATTGTTTTGGAAGATTCAAAGATCTCAAGGGCGACAAGGTAAATAGTCTAGGGCTATTTTATTTTTACCGGTCTTGGAGATAGGTTGGAAGACCGGATTATAGGATAGACGCCGTACTATTAAGAGGGATCATGGTGATTTGCTAAATCATATGCTAATGTGCCCTTTGGATCAATTTAGGATCATGCATGCACTTAGAAATTAAAATCAAATCAAAACTGTGCATTGTCAGAATTTTCGGAAGTACCACCGTGCAATGGGCGGAACTACCGCAGGCCGGTAGTACTGGGCTCCCAAGCGGAATGTCTTTTCCAGAAAGCGCCCGGAGAAAAACTTCGCCCCTTAGAAATCGGAAGTACCACGGGATGAACTGCGGAACTACCGCAAGCGCGGAAGTTCCGGCCTCCCGAGCGGAACTTAAATTCCCGAGAGCGCCCGGAGAAAAACTTCGCCTCTCTGAGATCGGAAGTACCGGGGTAAGGAGCGGAACTTCCGGGATTCCGGAAGTACCGCGACTTCAACGGCGGAAGTACCGCATTTAATGTCCAACGGTTACTTCTGACTCTCTGACATAACCGTTCTGTCCAGGCGGCGGAAATCCAGAAGTACCTCCCGTATAACGGCGGTAGTTCCGTTTTCCCTGATTTTTCAGGATAAATTAATACAACGGCTATTTGAGGTTGGTGGGGGTATAAATACATCCCCACCAGAACTTGTACTAGTGGTTGACCTTCCATTGAACACATTTGAGCTTAGTGCAACCTCTCACACCTCATTTTCTCTTTTGTGCATTCAATTGAGGTAGTTGAGCCAAAATTCAAGTGCATTGCATTTTAGATTGATCCAATTGGCACTTGAGTGTGATTTAGCAATTGTGGTTCATTCTCTTGGTGCTTGCCGGCACCTAGACGGCTTGGAGTAGGTTCCGGTGATCTTCTCAAGAAGATTGTGAGAAGGCCCGGAGGATTGTGAAGGTTCGGAGCTCGCCTACCTGGAGAGGGAAAGGGCTACCGCTAGTGATCGAGGTGATTAGGCTCAATTCGTGGAGCCGGTCCGATTTGTTCTGACTTACCTCAACGTGGACTAGGGGAGACCGGCAAGTCTCCGATCACCACGGTAAAAAGTAATTGTGTCAATTGTGGTTTGCTCTCTTGTCGCTTTTCATTCATATTACTTGATTGCTTGTTTAGTTAGAGTAGCATTCCCAGTCAATTGTTTACTAGTGATCACTTGAGCCTTTCTAGGTTGTTTAGTTGTACTATTGTTAACTTACTTTAGTCAATTAATTAAGTTTAAAATTGTCAATTGAAATCAGACGGAAAAATTTTAAATCCGCCTATTCACCCCCCTCTAGTCGGCCTCCTCGATCTTACACCGGAGGCGGTAGCCCTGGCCAAGATTATCTCGGCAGCTCTGCAGCGCTTCCTCTGGCAAAACATCATATGTCGATTCGGCGTGCCCAAGGAGATCACCGTCGACAACGGTCTGCAGTTCGATACAGCCCCATTCAAAGAATTCTGCGGTAACATGGGCATCACCCTCCGGTTCGCCTCGGTCGGACTCCCACAGTCCAACGGGGCGGTGGAGCAGGCAAACGACGCCATCTCTGCCACAATCAAGAAGCGCCTCGTCGGGTTACCAAAAGGGAAGTGGCCGGGCGAGCTCCACAGCGTCCTCTGGTCCCTTCGCACAACGGTTACACACCCAACGGGGTTCACGCCTTTCAAGCTCCTCTTCGGTGACGAGGCGGTCACGCTTGAAGAAATAAAGGCGGGCTCGCGGCGCGTCCTCGTCCAAGCACCAGACGAGGAGCGCAAATTGTCCGTGGATCTCCTTGACGGAGACCGGGCAAGCGCAACACAGCACGTCATAAAATACGCGTGACAGATGGTGCGCGGTCGCAATCATTCACTGTACCCACGCGAATTCAGATCAGGAGACCTCGTCCTCAAGATGGCACTCCACGCGGAGACGGTAGGCAAGCTCGAGTCCAAGTGGGAAGGCCCGTACATCGTCGCGGAGGCCCCGCAGAAGGGAGCGTATCGCTTAGCCATCTTGGAACGGCACACGCTCCGTCACACGTGGAATGCGGACAGGCTACGGCGATATTACGCCTGAAGTCAAGCACACAAGGCCAAGTGCCTTCCTCGGCTCGCAGCATATTACATAACAACAAGTGCATGGCAGAACTGTCACTACGCCCGAGCAAGACAGCTACATTACAAAAGCAGACACACGCATGGTGTGGAACGCGCCAAAACCTGGCTATTCCTATGAGTCCGCGCCATCTTCGCCGCGACGAGCGCCCGCGTCGCCTGCGCTGCGTCGAGGGACCTCTTCGAGCCGGCAAGCACGCCCCGTTTCGCGGCGTCGCCCGTAGCAACCGCGCGCGCCCCGACATAATTCCAAATTTGGTCATGGAAGTTTCGGATCGCGGGCTCGGCGGCACGAATGGCATCAGATATTACCCCGGGCTGGGTAGGCAAGTCGAGCTGGGGGTTCGCTAGCTCATTGACATGCTCACACCCACCAGCGTGCAGCGAGGCGAGGGCAAGCCCAGCACTCATATAGCCGCAGTGGGTGCCGAAAGCCTTGGCGCCAGGGAGGGCGACGCTCGAGCCCTCTTCGATTCGCCCAAACATCTCCATCAGGTCTTGGCGCCCATGAGTGGCGTCCTCCACGTGCACACAAAGCCCCCGGAGGGCCCGCTCCAAAGACTCCATCGCATTCCACGCGGAGGAGCACGTGTTATCCCAGGTTAGCGTCTTCTCCGCAACGGAGGCGGTAAGCTGTCCCTTTTCTGCCTCTAACGCGGAAATTCGCTGAAGAAGGGTGGTCCGCTCCTCCGTCGCGGCGCGCTGGGCCTCCTCCATCGCAAGTTGTGCGGCCACTGTCGCGTTCTTCGCGTTCCTGCCCACCAGCTGCGCGTCGTCAATAGCCTCGTCCCGCTCCGCCATCAGCACTCGAATGACCTCGTCCTTGGTGGTGTTGGCGTCGTCTGCGATGCGCAGCTGGTCCTCCAGTACCCTCCGCTCACGAGCGCGAGTCTCTTCAAGGGATTTGCTAATTGCAAGCGTCTACACGAAGTATAACAAGGGTTACCTATCAAGTAAGTAAGGGGTATGCAGCGAGAACGGAGACCATTACCCTCATCTCGGAGGCCCCCAGCGCGAGCGCCAAAAGGTCGCCCCCGCCGGAGTGCAGCGCTTGTCGATCTAGGCGGGCGCCAGCATACTCTGCCACCTAGTTCCAGGCGTGAAGCGCTTCCCACCGAGGTACGAAGTCGGAAACGTCAGGCCCTAGAGCCCCCACCCTAGTGCCTTCCGCAGCAGTTGGGGCACACACAGTTCCCGGCTCAATCAGGCCGGTGACATCGCGGGGCCCCCCATTGCTCGATTCTTGCCCTCGTTTGGGAGACCCTGTCTCGCCTGGCGTCGACGGAATAAGCGAGCAAATCGGGGAGAGTTTCGCGAAGTCGCGCGACGAAAATGAACTACGCCTACCTCCGGTCCCCTCTACTGTGGCCTCCACCTGGGTCATGAGCGCCTCGCTGGCCTAAGGCGCGACAACCCTCCCGACTTCAGAAGCATCCCCGCTAGCCGTCAGGGCCGCAGTCACTGGACCCGCCACACTGAACCGGTCCCTAAAAGATGGCGGCGACTGCACTCGAGGCCGTTTTGCCTTCGGAGTCGTAGGTGAAGCCTCCGTGGCTACCTGGGCAGCCGCGGAAGCCGCCGTCAGCGACATCGCGACGGTTGCCGCTGGAGGTGACGAGGTGTCATCTTCAAGAACGGCGAGGCGCATGCTCGTCGCCTTGCCACCATATACGGCCTCGTCGGGAGTTACGCGGCCCCCCGAATTGGTCGATCTGAGCCCAGCGCCCGTCTCGCCCCCCATCCTCACGTTCTCGACCGGCGGCACGGCTGGCGAACTAAGGGCGATGACCTCCGACTGGACCCCGCTCCGAGAAGATGGCGCTACCACCGTCGCACCGCTTGGCGATTCCGCAGCACCGGGCGCCCGAACGGGATTTCAAGACCTCGCACACCCGACATCCGCCTCGCCGCCAAGAAAGTCGCGGACTCACGGGCCTTGTGCTCCTTCGCCGTATACGGCCCAAGTATCGCAGCTACTGTGCACTCCGCATCTTCTAACCGACGTATTGCATGCACAAGCGAAGTGTCATACCTAAGGGTTTGCAACCACCCACGTGGTACTTGGCATATCGCAGGGACACTTACAGGGCGCGGAGGGCCTATGAAGCGAAGACATCCCCGGGTGGATGCCGTCCTTCCGATCGGGCCCTCGCCGCTCGTACTTCCAGGTACAGGAGAGCGGGGATATCCCGTACATGGTGAACTCCTCCATAAGGTCACGCATGTTGAACCGGAGTGCGACCCCAACAAGTCTTCACGCCTGCTGCTCGTCGCTGGGCCGAGGCGTCACATTCGGACAGCGGTCGAATGACATCGGCTCTCCACAGCTCCAGAGGCCGCTCGTGCTCGTCACGGTGTAGTAGAACCACCGCCATGTCCAGCCGGCCTCCCACTTTTCCCGCGTAGCCAACGCGGGAAACAGGTGCGAGCACTCTGGCCTCAGCACGAAGTCCACGCCACCGAAGTTCGAGTAAGCCCCCCTTCCACTCTCCTCGGTTGGCACCATGTGTCGTGCAGGATGGCGAACAACTCGGCGTGGGGACGGGTACCCTCCGTCCGCATCACCCAAGTGAAGATGGCTAACCGAATGATCGCGGTCGGAGTCAGCTGCGCCAGCTCCAACCCATACGCTCGTAGCACTTAGCGAACAAAGTGTGTCGCGGGGATTAGGAGCCCGGCGTCGAAGAATGCCACGAAGACGATCGCCTCCGACTCTCCTAGGTTCGGCTGCGTTTCGTCAGGCCTGGGCAGGCGAGCCCCGGCGCGCTCCTCCAGCTTCTTCTCCTGAAGAAGGGTTCGGAGGGTCTCCTCCGTGACGCGGCTCCGCCCTAGCACACGGGAGCAGCGACCTTCGGACCTTTTCACGGCATCCCAGCGCTGGGTAGTTTGCTTCCTGTCACGCGAAACCAGGCGGTACTCCGCCGGTGGTGGCGTCAGGCAGCGCTGGCTCGACGAGGCGCTCTCGCTAAGGCGACGCGGGTCGCAAGCGCGGCACCGTGTTAGCTGGGAGGTCGTCGCGCGCAGCCATCCCTCTCTCACGGCGGCGGGCACACGCGGAGGCGAGAATAGCAGTAGGAGGTGCAAGAAGAATAGGAAGTAACGCACAAGCGATCAAGCAGCCAAGCGGAACGACTGCATGCCCACAGAGGCGGTTTATAAAGCCCCGCCTCCCTACAGCGTAAGATCGAGCGACAAGATTACAAATGTTCGGCTACCCACGATCGGGCAGTGCAACCGCTGGCAACCGTGGCAGGCGGCGGTAGGTGGCCGCTCAGCGCCCAATGCGCCCATACACTCCCGCCGTGTGGCCACTTTTCCTGGGGAAGAGGCGAACGGCCGTGGTCGTGGGAACGCTGGCATCCCACGACGCTCCAATTACAAACGCCACGTGCCCACATCCGATCAGGAGGCGGCGGGCAGCCGTGCCAGCCTACCCCTGACAAAGGTCGGCGCGATTACAGGTGTCATTAAAATGCACTCCTGGACCAAGCAACCATCTCCCCGCGCTGGCGCCACATCGCGCGACGCATTTCCCGAGACTCGGCCGCCAAGGGCAGCCGACCAAGTCGGCTTCACCCATAAATATCTGGGGCGCAAGGTAGGGCACGCCTGGACCCCGGCCCGGTCGAAGCCCTCGGCCTACCCAGTGCCTTCGGCCTCGGCGCGCGCCGCCCCAGTGCGGAGACGGCCTTGCACAAGCACGACCTCGGCCCGTCGGCCTTCGGTCTTCCGGCGCGTTCGCCCGAGGCGTGCGGCCGGGACCGAAGACGACCCTCGCGCAAGCACGGGCGGACGTGCGAACTATCCAAGTCATCAAGCATCACAGGCCGATGGGACGGAGGGGGCCAAAGGACTCGGCGGCATAGCTTCGGCCCGTGAAGCCCTTCACCATGAGAGGCTCCTGTTGTAGGGTGGCCCCACCTAAGCCCAGTAGGCCTGTTAGGTCTGAAATAGGACATGTGTAATGACATAAGAGCCCCCGAGGGGAATACTCATGTGTAAGGGTATAACTGTACAAGCACTCCCCATGTGAATATATATGTGGCATAGGCCACAGGGGAAGGGAGAAACCATTCATTTTACTCAACTCACCACTACTACTCTCTCTCTGTTTGGTCTGTAACCATAACAGTAACTTATTTGGTGTAACTAAATTTAAAAAATAAAAATAGAAAAAACATGCTAGCTTATTATGGATAATGCAAACGAATATGGAAAAAAGAACTTGCAAAAAAGCCAAAAAATCAAAAAAAAATGAATTTAAAAATAATGAAAAATAAACTAAAAACCAAAAATTTAAACCGAAACAAGCGAAGCCTAAGTTTGTAGAGCCTCGATCAGAGATGCAGCTCCCCAAGATGCACCCCTAACTACACGCTACTTGGTTGCCCAATTTGCGGATCTAGGGGCTGTTTGGTTGCTAGCCACACTTTGCCACCATTTGCCAACAAAAATTACCACACTTGCCTAAGTTGAGGTGCTCAAATTCTTTGCCACACCTTAGCAAGCCTAAGGGAATCTTGCCACACTTTTTTGAGTCACCGACGCGTGGGACCTAGTTTGTTTGGAAGGAATCTTGCCACAACTGTGGCTGCAACCAAACAGCTGCCAAGTTGGTCAAACTTGCCTAACCTTAGGCATGGCAACCTGTGGCAAAGTGTGGCTGGCAACCAAACACCCCCCTAATCCGCGTAGGGCGCCGATGCTAAACAGCCCACGTGTGCACGCCTCAACAAAAGAACCAATCAGTTGGAGATAACCTTCAGTGGGAAGACTACTGTACGTCTTCAATAACTTATTTTCAATTGTAACAGATGATTTATTTAATATAGTTAAATTTGAAAAATAAAAATAAAAAATGTTAACCCATCATAGATAATACGAAGAAATACGAAAAACAAAAACCTAAAAATCCGGAAAAAAAAATTAGAAAAAGATGAAATAAAGAACCAATGAATTAAAAGCTAAAACTAAATCGAGCGGGCTGCACTCATTCAAATGTTCAATTGCCACTTACTGGAAACTAAGGGTGAAAACGGGTTGGGTTAATCCCGACCGATCCGGCACCGAATCCGATTGGTACCGAATCCGACTAGTACCGAATCCGGAGAAAAAAATATGGGTTAGGATATGGTAACAGCAATATCCGTCCGAATCCGAATATCCGTCCGAATCCGATACGTCTTCAAGTATGATTTCAGGTTTGTGCTACTATTTGATGTTTCATTTTCTTTTGTAATGGTAAAATAAAATCTTCCACATTAGGTATTAAATAGTAACATCAAGTTAGTGCGTCCTACTCCATTTACTGCATTGTATGCATTCCTTACAAACAAGTAGGGGTGCAAACGAATTGGGTTAATCCCGACCGATCCGACACCGAATCCGATTGGTACCGAATCCGATTGATACTGAATCCGGAGAAAAAAATATGAGTTAGGATATGGTAACAACAATATCCGTTCCAATCCAATCCGTTTTCACCCCTACTGGAAACACGTGTGTATACACATTATTTCCAACAGTCTGTACTCCCAAACGAACGGACATTCTGACGGAAGAAAAAGCCCGGTGCGATCCCGTGATCTCGACGCGCGCGCGCGCCCGGCTTCGTCTCGTCTGCTCGCCTCGCGCCACTCATGATGCGCGCGACACCTTACTGAGAATCAAGCAGCGTCGCCATTTTTGTGCTGCAGACGCACATCCCCTCGGATGCGCGAACCAAGACAGCAGCGCGCGCACGGACCTATGCCTAGACTGACGAGCTCTCGTTGCAGATCTGATGCCGCGGAATCCACTGGCGAGATCAGCAAAAGTTGCATGGATGTTCCCCGGTTCGATGGTGGCACCATATTACCATGGGATGGAGCAGCCGTGAGGCAAAGGGAAAGCACCCGATGTCTCCGTACTCTGAAGCACTTTAACAAGCGTGATTTGGGAAAGACGGTTGATCGGCCAATGTGACAATACGTGTTTACTTCAAAGCATTTAACAAGTGTTCCCTTAGTTCCTTGGCAGGCTCCATTAACTCAAAAGAAGATACTGAACATATGAGATCAGGTGTAAGACATGGCGATTAGTAAAAGAGATCTACAAAATACAGTAAGCACCCAGCCAAAGAACATCCACCATTCCAGCTCCGTCCGATTCTACCGGACATCAGTTAGCCGGAAGATGACAGTAGCATTACATCACCACACCTGCTGCTAATTTGTACTGCACCCAGCTTAATTAGCACAAACTAGCACCTGAGCCTGATTAGGCAAGACTTCCAAAGGAAAATAGCGGGAGATCAGATCAGCACAGCGCAGCATCACTAGAGGAAGATGAAGCATTCCAAGGACACAAGCGGGTTCTCCAGTGACTCCTTTCCCTCCCCGTCGCCTTGGCCATCGCTGCCGGCGCTGGTCTCCGCAGTGCTGTGCTCGCCTCCCGCGGTGGCCGCGTCCTCTTCCGGCTGCGGCGGGGGCGAGAGCGCAGGAGGTGATTCCTGCACCCGCCGCGGTGACGGCCTCACCGGGACAGGCGGCTTCCGCTGCAGGGACGCGACTGGGCTCGCAGCGCGGCGCAGCTCCGGCGACCGCTTCGCCGCCGGCGATGGCGACCTCCGCCCGGAGCGATCCCGTGGTTCCCGCCGCGGCGGAGGGGACGGAGAAGCCCGGCCGCTGCGGGAGCGGACGCCGTAGGCGGCGACAGCGCGGTCGCGCCGGGCTAACCCCAGCTCGCCGGAGACCGCGCGCTTCCTGGCCGGCTTCCCCGGCGACCGCTCCGGCCCCACCGCCGAGGTCGCGACCGACGACTCGGACGCCGCCTCGGACATCTCGTCCGTCGCGAGAGACACGCAGCTACCAAGATCGCTCACCGTGGCGTCAGCTGCGCTAGTAGCCTTCGCTTTCTCCACTTCTTGCTCTTCCACGGCCACGACATTGGCGACGGGCTTGGCCTCGGCTCTCACCTTAGTGTTCGGTGTCTCCGAGAGCACCTCCTTGACCTTCTCCTCCTCCGGCGACGGCGGGGGCGGCGGGTCGCGGTCCTCCGGCTTGCAGCCGCGCGCGAAGACAACTGCTCCGGCCGGGTGCTTCCTGCGCTTCTTGCTGAAGCAGCAGCCCATGTCTCCAGCTGCCGCCGGCGCACTAACTAGGCGGCCATTCCCAGCGATAGAGATGACCAATTTGAGTAGTATGGGTCGGGAGGACGGATCTTTGGGTTCTCGCCGATGTGCTTCGATTTGGGCGAGGAGTGATGGGGATGGGGGAGTGGCGTGGGGACTGAAGGTCTGCTAGCGCAGCGGGGCGGTGGCACGTAATTTAAGACTTGATGGTGCTGGCCTAAAACAGTGGTAATCGGCTACACTACTTTTCACGGTAAATCGGGTAAACTATTGATCATGATGACAACATGACCCGTTCGCTTACGCTGAAAAATAGTGATTTACAAATAAAATTATACTATAATTAAATAAAATTATATTATAACTAAAGATAATTTACTTGATGTAATTAAATTTAAAAAATTAAAAAATAAAAAATATGTTAGCTCATTACGAACAACGCGAACGAATACAGGGAAAAAACCGACAAAAAAGCTTAAAAAAGTTAAAAAGTTCAGAAAAAGACGAAATTTATGAATAGTAAAAATAAGTCAGAAGACGGAAGCTAAAACCGAAATAAGCGGAACGCATATACTTTCTGTCCACGGAGATGGGAAACTATAAATACATCAGCTTTTGTTTGTAAAGCGGGAATTCTTTTTTTTTTTTTGCCACACATAGAAATTTCTGCAAAATTCTTATTAGAAATGTTTCAAACGGGTTAGCCTGAAGTGGATGCTATTTTTCTCAATTCACATAAAAAGAGTTTATGAGATACGTTTGAGGGTGTATTCATATTAGCTTTTTGCTTTATTTTATTAATAGTAACAGTTTGTAGAAAGAGACACTCGTGTGAGATTTTAGCTAATATAAATGAAGTCACTACAGTGTATGCTATAATTGACTAGTAAATATCGCTTTAAAAATACTTTATTTGAAATTGATATATTATAGAAAAATTATTTACTTTAGGAAAACTGGTTTTAAAAACTAATACCAAAAGGTCCTGAATTTTATCGGTGGAATATCCATTTCAACATGCCATTTGCAATCGGTAGTACTCCTATTTTACAGATGTATCCGGTGTAAAAACTGAAACGGAGTACTGGCACATTGGTACCAGCGGCAATGCGAGTCAACGAACTTGTACCACCGTGCGCGAGGATGTGTTGACGTCCCATCTCGTCCTTTTTACCCGTGCCTTTAGCTTCGGCCTCGGGCTCACCGGCTGACGACTCAGACCCGAGGCATGTGACGCTGACGTGGAGATGCAACAGGATGTGACGGGACTACCCCTATTCCTAGGATGCTATATCCTCCCTAGACCTCTGTCCAAGTGGGGTCACATGCGTGTGGTGGGCCCCCGGATCCAGGAGCGTTTGCTTGCCTTGCCTTGCCCGTCGTCCGCTGCACCACGCCACCACAGTCTACAGTGCTTCTGCTGCAGCTGCAAGATCAGACGGGTGCAGCACGCCTGGATTCCCTGGCGCAGCGGGATGCAGGCTGAGCCGCTGAGGCTTGCAGCTACAGTGAAAAATGGAATCCCGGATTGCACGTCTGCCACACTGAACAGCTGAACTTTGGGCGTCCTAGGCCACTGTAGCCAATTTGCTCTCCTTGATCATGATGAGCTGCGTATGGTGTTTGTTTCTGAGCACGCGGGAGAGGAGAGGACGAGACGCTGTGTAGCGACGGGAGCAGGGGCCCGGAAGGCCGGCCTGGGCACGTACCGTACGGGAGCAGCAGCACGCGTGTGCCTCACGGCCGCTGTAGCCAGCAGCTGCACGCCTGCACCCCGCACCCGCAGCGAACGCCAAACCATTATTGCATGTACCTGGCTAGTCGTATCTCCGGGCCGCGTTACAACATCTTATGCACGTATTTTTCTATTAACTGAAACATCATAACAGATTTACAATAATAAAAAAATCATTTTATGTCAAACGGAAATAAAATAATTTTACAATATTGCATTTTTGTACGGTCATATTGAATCGTGCAAAATTCATTTATTCCAAAGATACTTAATCAACAATAATAGCTTGATAGATAAACGACAGCAACAATTCAATTGCAAATATACACATAAGATATATGCACTACTTGAAAGGACTCAGGTATAGGAGTTATAAATTTGTTTCATATTTAATCAGCCCTATAAAACAGTGGAGCTGCAGTACAATGTGCATCACTACATATCGTCTTGCAAATGAACAAAAAGTTTGAAAGATTTAGGAGGCCTTTGGATTAATTAGCTTGCTTGGACTAATTGAGTGGTTTACCTTTAGAATGCAGATGAATGAACAGACAGATATAATTATCAATACAAATTGGTGTCCTATGAGTGCTAATCAAGAATGTCAACCTTGACATAGTAAATTTAATGTCAATAAAATCTTAGAATCAGGCTCAGCATTTTGAGCACTAATAAATAATCTGCCAACCATGTTGATACTACATATTTTTTCCACAAAAGAGCAAAAGTTAGTGCTTTGGTTGTAGGGTACAATACAATGTCTGACATGCAGCATGTGTTTCTTCTCTTTTAGAAGGGAGAGAAAGCATTTCTTAAAACACAAACACAATTTGACAATTCAAATGGGTATTTAGCATTGTACTAAACATATCTACAAGAACAATTTCTTCTAGCAAGGTATTAAATTCTATCACCAACTACAAATGCAAAAGAAAAGCAAGTTCATATCCCCAAGAATCTGACTTTCGCAGAACCCCTTGTGTGCGCCCCTTCCCTCTTCGACGGTTCTATTGTAGGGAAATTTAACTATTTACCACCCTTAAGAATGCCATCTATTCAAATGCCATCTTCTTCATTGCAATTAACTTGTTGCCACTCTTAAGATGTGGTTGACTAATTAATCGCCACTTTCGAGCCAACGAGGCGCCAAATCATGCCATGTCACTGCCATATCAACGGAGCGCAGCGCGGCGTGTGCGGCGGGAGCGCGGCGCGGGCGCAGCGCAGCACGGGCGTGTGCGGCGGGGCGCCCCTCGCCGCTGCGCCTCTGCGCCTCCCGCTTTGTGCGCGCCTCCCGCGCACACACCGTGCCGCCGCTGCGCCCGCGCCTCCCCGCCGCGCCTACGCCTCCGTTGACATGGCATGATATGACGCCTCGTGGACTCGAAAGTGGCGATTAATTAGTCAACCACATTTTAAGAGTGGCAAAATGTTAATTGCAACGAAGAAGATGACATTTGAATAGGTGGCACTCTTAAGGGTGGCAAATAGTTAAATTTCCCTCTATTGAAAGCCGGAAATTCTGATTGAAGCCGGAAATTCTGCAAGTCCAGTCCATGGACATTCACAACCTTTGTTCGGTCCATGAACTGCTTGGTTGTAATTTTTGTTCTAGGATGGAAAACATGCTTGAGTGCATTTTTTTCATGTGTTCTTTCAAGATACAACAAAGTATATTTGTCCATGATCGAGCAAATTATGAAAACAATGATTCTTTTTGCGAGACGGTAAAAACAGTCATCCTATTACTGCACGATCTATATTTTACTTTGTTGAAATTTGATTGTGGTGTAGAACTGTATATCAATTGTCACATGTTTTGCTCGGTGTAGAAGATATCTGAACTTTTTCGCATGTAAGAGGATTTTATACATGCAAAAGTCTACCACCCGATCCAATCGCAAACGCTACCACCTTCTTC
Source organism: Dendrocalamus sinicus (assembly GCA_036346575.1). Lineage (NCBI taxonomy): Eukaryota > Viridiplantae > Streptophyta > Magnoliopsida > Poales > Poaceae > Dendrocalamus > Dendrocalamus sinicus. The sequence continues at coordinate 16,671,122 of CM070643.1, read as the reverse complement.
CCCAGGTGACCAGGTGACCGCGTAAGCCCTTTTCCCAAGTCTCGCAGCACTTTCTTCTCCTCCGCGCTCGATTCCCACCACCTCCTCCCTTGCCACTACCACTACTAAACTCCATCTCCTTCACCGATGGCGGGCGACGGACGACGATGAGGTTAGGGCAAAGGTTCATCGGAGTTAGGGTGAGGGTTCACCATGCCCCCCAGCTGTACAAAGAGGGAGGGGTCGCGGTGGTGGCTGTGCGATGAGACGGTGGTGGCGCTACTGGCCGTGGGTTCGGAGGAGGGCGGTGGCAGCGGGTGGTATGGTGATGATGGCAATGAGTTAGGGTGGGCAGGGCCTACGGCAGCAACAGGCAGGGAGCAGCGGTGAGGCGGTGGTAGAGGAGGTGCGGTGGGTGGCGAAGGCATCAAGGACAAAGCCAAAAGTCATAAGGGAGGTGGGCTAGCGGGACGGGGATGATAGTCGACGGGCTCACTGGCCGGAGGTGGGGGAGAGGAAGGGAGGAGGCCGGACGCATAGAAGAAGCAAGGAGGCATTGCTCACGAGGAGAAGGAGGGATTGCTCACGAGGAGAAGGAGGGGGAGTTGACCCATGCAGCACGCGTGGTGGCTGGTGGATGGGCTGGGTGCGCGTTTAGGCTATTGCTTTGATCTTTTTGGGTTTTTAGCGGCATTTGTCTTTTGGCTTTTCTCAACAATAAGTATTTATTAGACTAATAAACCATAACCCAAAAGAACAGATCCTATGGCGCACCTAATCGTTCCCTAGTTGCATCCCTTTATGATACACCCACATACTATTTTTTTTATTTTATCATTGTTATACATAGTAGTACAATACTACACCAAACCGTATGTACACTGGTAAGGACGAGCCATAGACATTATGTGTACTGTAAAGGTAGAGAGGAGGGTAGAGAGATGTTCGGCCCCACTCCAAGTGGCTTCAGCTTTTGGCTTCTAGTTTCCAGAAGCCAGAAACTAGAATGAACGTGTTACGCGTCGGTTTCTTAATTTTAGTTTTTTTTTCTTTTCTCTCTTATTCCTTTGAATTGTTCGTGGAGATTAACGGTTTTTTCTTATTTTTATTTACTTGTATGACTTAGAAAAAAATTTATAGTCGCTATAGTGCAATTTCAGCTAAAAGCTTGCGGTGACTACGGACAAATTGTTCGTCGTAGTTGTAACATAACCCAAGCTTGCGGTGTTCCGCCATCTCAGTTGGAGACAAACGACAGAATTGGTGAGCCAGAGGTGGCGTCGCCTGTTGGGGGGGGGGGGGGGGTTCTACTGCTGCCGCGAAGAGGCTGGAAGTGGTGCAGGCTGCGTAGCCCGGCTGAAAGCAGGCTGGAACGGCCGATGCCCACCGAAAGGACGTTTCTTTGGTGGAACCGGATCGGCCGCGCGCTCCTCATAGGCGCGAGCAACCATCATGGCCTGTTGAAGATCCCTGGGACGCGTGTGTTCGACGTCGGTGCGAAGGTGCTTGGGAAGGCCTGCTGCGTGAAAAGTTGAGTCTATTGCTAGGGTGTGAGTGGTGGCGCACGGCAGAGTAGCGTCAGGAATTTGTTTTGACATGCCTGAACCGATCCTTCGAATGGCAACCGCGCAAGGGTGCCAAGGAAGTTGCTGCCAAGGGACGGCCCAAAGCGCCGACGGCACAGCTCCTTGAAGTGTTCCCAGGACGGCTCCCCGGAACCCCGTTCGAACTGGCCATACCACAATTGAGCAATTCTGGTGAGATGATAAGAAAAAAAAAGTGTTATTGTTGGATATATCTGCAGTAAGTGAAATTTTAAGAAGCTGAAGTGTATTCACAGTGAGTTTACTGATATTTTCCAGGCTCGGCTGATCGAATGGTGAAGTTTTGGGACCTTGAAACTTTTGCATTGATAGGTTCTGCTGGACCTGAGGTACTTGCAAGTGCTTTTCTTATACCAGGTCACTTTTTGCACAGGTTTAACTCAATGATTTGATAAACCATAAACTATTATTCCTCAATTCTTTTGTATTCAATTATTCATGTACTTTGTTCCTGTATTCAAAATGCGCATGAGGGGCACATGCATCTTCCTGTTCTGATGTTATTTACATGCCTCTTCTCTCCCAGGGTACTGGTGTACGTTCAATGGTCTTTCACCCAGATGGAAAAACCCTATTCTGGGGGTTAGACCAAAGCTTAAAGGTAGGTTTGATTTTAATGTGTAATTTATTGATATCGCTTGCTTGCTGCTTGCTGAACTATATGAGCATTTTATAGGTATTCTCTTGGGAACCAGTAAGATGTCATGATGTTGTTGACATGGTATGGAGCAATTTTTATTTATGAAGAAAAACTCTTGGGATGCTGCTACCATGTCCGCGTTGGTGTTTGGGTAGCTGATATATCGGTCAGTGTTAATTTTTGCGTGCAATGTGTATTTTTCTTGTATGATCTAACTTTTATCTTTTGACCCAGCTTATTGGACCCAATGCTCTTGGTGTTTTGCCGAAACAAAATTTTTTGCCGAGCTTGTATATTCTATAGATGATAAGGTCTGTTCTTTTTTGCTGCGGCTTATGGTTTTTGACCGCGGCTTGTAGTTTTTGGGTTGTTCATACGAGAAACTACAGAATAATAGAAACTCACGTGCGGTTTTTGCCAGTATAAATGAAGTCGGTATAATATGTACTATAATTAATTAGTAGACCTTATATTTAAAAAACACTTTGTTTAAAAGCTAGTTACTGTAGAAAAGCCAAAAGCTGAAGCTAAAAACTAAAAAAGAACAGGGCCATAGTCCTGTGATACCGATTGATAGCACTGCGAAGTCCAATCCTACTGTAGCAACAACATCTCCAAAAAGTTTATACAAAGTCAGGGAGTCAGCAATTGGTATGGTTTCAAACTATTCATATATTTTCCTTATTTATTGAATTGTCTTACTTTGCATCAGTACTCCATAGTGATGATCGATCTCTCTATCTCAGCTGAAAGCGGGGTTCGTGGCTCATATTTGACTCCAGCAACTACAGATAAACTCAAGAAAGATAAGAGCGTTACCATTTCTCGAAGAGCTGATTCATCTTTAAAATCATCTATTCAGAGTTCTACTCCAATGAGGCATATGAAACTTGTAGAAAATTCTTCTACCAATCCAAAAACAGAGGAACATAATTTTGGACAGAGGGACATCTCATTAACATCTCGTACCGGAATAACTAATATTTCAACTGTTAAAAAAGGTCATCTCACGGAGTCAGTATCTGTGAAAGATATTTACACTACGCAGCAGGCTGTTTCTTCACCTGTTGTTGTGCCCAGAGACATTTTAGAGGACAAAACAGTAGGCAGTGTTAGTAGAGTAATTGGAGGCAGAACTGCAGTTCCAGATGATTATTGCAGTCCTATTCACTCAAGAAAACCTCGACTTAATGGTGGTGCTGGTGATAGCGACAGCTTAGTAAGATCCATGCTCGCTGAACCAGATGTTTGCTCAGAGGGTTTGTCTGGCTTAAAATTCTCATTTGGATTGACTCCATATTACAAAAAAGAAGAATCTGAAGATATGGAAAAAGGAGATATTGCACAAATGGCAGAAAAGATGGACAGAACAGTCTTTGGAGCATCCTCTGCAGTCAAATGCTGATAAGTGTATAGCTCCTTTTTTCTTTGTTCTTAAACATTGAAGCCCTGCAGTTTCACTCATTTTTGGAAATTTAACATTATAACTCTCTTTCACTGTAGCCTTTGAATCACCATGCTCAACTACAGAAACAGCCAGGGCCAAATATGTTAAGAGGAGGTATGTGTGTATGTTAACTGATGTTGCTAAGGGCATAGTTTTGTATCCACTCTGAAGCTGGGGCATACTTTTGCAGTTGCTGTGCCACTAGGAAAGACAAAATCTCTCGTTGAGAGGTGGGAAAAGAGAGAGACTTCTAACACTGATTATTCACTACCTACTGGTTCTTGTGGTGATCGTGCAGTGAGAGCTGACAGCCCTCCTTCCCTTCTGGTGTGTACTCATAATTTGAGTATAGTTAATTTCAACTTGATTTGATCTTACTGCCTGGTTCCTTTTGTTTAAAACATTGCTGCTATCGTGGATCTTATTTAGTTCTCAGTATATAATTCCTTGCATACTTCTAGTTACATGTTATGGTAATTTAAAATTCTGATTCCTTTTGGCATTTGAGTCCCTACTCCCTACTGCTACATGTTTGGAGATAGAAGTGATTATCAAATATTTTCAGAAACCAGATACAAGATGCATGGGGGCAATCATGATATAATGTTTTATGGACTTAACAGTATTCTGTTGCCTGTTGGGAGATTGAAGTGACATTGAAGTATTTTCAGAAACTATATACAGAATATAAGTCAAACAAATATGACTTTACCTTTGCTCTATTTTTGTTTGTTCATGCTCTCTAGTGTTTGTGAAATTTCTTTTGGCTGTTCAAATTGTTATACTTTGTGGTGATTGTAATGAAGAGGCAGAACCAAGTCAGACTTATGCAAAAGGCTTGTCAACAGTGGACAAGGTGATGACTCCAATCAATTTGATGCAGAACCATGACGAATTTATTAATCCCGTGAAATCTCGGTTGACAAAACTAGAGGTGATCCCTTCTGTTCTTTACTACGGACTTCTGTTTGTTATCAGCCTCATATGCATCATGGAATTCCTTCCACGATCTTACATCCAACAAATAGATATGATCTTGCAAAACTTTTATAGTTTATTTGTTGGTGCAACATGCGGCGAGTGGCTCAACCTTATCTGGCAGTTTACTGCATATGAATAAGTTTTTCAATTCGTTTTTAAGAACTTTGAAATATGGGAAAACTAGGCTAACTTTCTATAGGCTCGTCAATACTATTAGAAAGCTTAACATTAACTTCTTTTTATATTTATTTTGATATTTGTAATAAATGATTTAATGGCATTTTCTGAAAGACAACTGATGTGAAACATATGTTATCAAATTGGAGTTGAACATAGTCTATTGTCTTTCATTTCTTTTAGGCTAGTGTACAGAATGTACATGTTCTTGTGAAGTACTGTTGATCAATCACCAAAACATCAAAATATATTATTTGTGATAGCCCAATACATTATTAATGTTAAGTGTGTTCAGATGATGTGGCATGTCTTTGAGCAAAATGGTATCGAAGGAGCGATTGTTGCTGTGGCAAAGTTGCCCGACAATGCTGTAAGTTTTTATTGAGATGTTATGATGGTTATACATGGCTATATTTCATAGTTTTTAAGCTACTAATGGTTGAGTTTACAGGCTCAAGCTGATGTTGTTAGTACTCTCAAGGAGAAGCTTTATTGTCATGAACCTTAGTTCAAGAGTGATAAATACCACCGAGAGGATGGCCAGATGGCGTCGACGTAGAGGGAGAGAGAGATTTAGACTAGGGAGACTTTAGTATTTCTCTGATTGATTACAATAGCATGCGGTAGCCCCTTTATATAGATGGCTCCTCCTAACAGATAGAATCTAATCCCAATCATATCTCTAACAAATATAGTAACTAATATCATATATCTAATTATATCTCTAACATAAGGAAACTAATCCCTAACTCAAATAGAATCTAATCTCTAACTTCTAATAATAGACCGACTAGGCCTTGGGCCCAAGGCCCACACCCCTGACATTTATCTTTTCAACCTCGAGATTTTCTCAAGCTTTCTACCTGTTCTTGCGGGGTTACTGAGCAGCAAAACTGAAAGGTAATATATTGGATGTTTTATTTCATTGCATGCTGGCACTTAATGGACTGTGGTAAATGAAAACAGTTTTACTTGTTTATATTATTGCAAGCCTATCCTTAATTCAAACAGAAGATCATGGAAATGTTTTCAGTCCCTTGTAAATATGCTGTAATATGTGAGTCATGCAAATATTGGAACCCTACAGTAGAAAAATGATTGGTTTAGAGGTAATTATGTCTTGTGATTACCTTGCCTCAAATTTACAGGCATGCTACTGTTTTTTTGGAAATGGTATTGGATCATATAAAGATTTTTGGACCAGTTATTCATTCAACATTGTCCGCAAATTCAGCAGTTGGAGTTGATGTTCGGGCTGAGCAGAGGTATGCACATCAACTGTATTCTGGGAAGGGAATGTTTGCTAGGGGACACAGCAAAACTTGTGTATTGCTAAAAGGCACTGGATGTGAGATGACAAGTGGGCCCAGTCCCTACATTTCAGTTAAACACCTTTGTCCTAAAGCAAACGGCAAACTTATTGCATTGCCCTGTAGCCTATTGCCATGGCTGGGACCTAGATATGTCAAAGATAAGCTGGGCAGTTACCAACTTCTCTGATGTAATACAGGTTGCAGCATTGCACCTGGTGTTTTAACCATTTGCAAAAGATTCAGCAAGTTCTGCATCCGTTGATTATGTAATTCCCTTCCTTTATCAGATGTTTTCATCCTTTGCTTTAGATGCTGCCAGAGTGCCAGTCGTTTTTATGCATTGTTTTAGTCCTTTCTGTATCACTGTAACTAGAGATGCGCCACTCTGTGAGGAACTAGTGTTTCTGATATTCAGCAATTTTTTCACTTTTTTTTGTTGGCACAGGCGGGGCGGTCAATCAGCACAACTTGCTCAAGAACTAAATCTTTCTTTGCAAGACCTGGTGGTGATCTGGAATTTGTAGGAAGCTCATCCATACGACAGAGTGAGATTAGATATCATTCTTTTTGGCAAAAAAAGCGCCATACAGTTTGTGTAGCTCGTTGCCATAGCTTTGCAAGTGAGATTTGTAATTATGTTTTGACTCGGCCTGGGCATTGTTCCCTGTTGTATATGTGAGCTTGGCTGTGCATCAGTCTGTAATTAACAGCATATACTGTATGGGCTGCTCCGAACGAGGGAGAGCCGGAGTGGAAGGGAAACAAGCATCTGTTAGTTTTGTATGGCCTCAACTCGTTTGTCACTCGACACCAGGCGGTGGATGTATCATGTATGATGTAGTGCATGTTTCCCACGCGATCTGGTGTTGATTAACCATTATTGGCGTGGTTGATGTCTTGAAGCCAAACAGCTCCTTCAGGGCTTGGTACGGTTTGAATGTATGACCTATGCTCTGTTTGACTTCAAAATCACCGGTTGGCTGCTAAGGACTTATCATTTGAATATGATCTAAATTCTATCTCCTTAGTTTCTAAGAAAACAAGCATTCACATTTCCAGGTTTGCATGGAAACCATTCTGGCAAATACTATATTCTTTTCGAAATGTTAGGCCTTTTTTTTTTGCTTTTCCATTTTTTCTCTCTCTTTTATGTTGTCTTTGAAGATACAACGGTATTTTTTATTTTTAGTATTTATTTATTTATTTTTAATTGAATGATTTAGAAAAAGTTAGCAGTTGTTATAGTATAATTTTAGTCAACGGCAAAATGGCGGAAATAAAAAACCGTTAAAAAAAGTTGGATTAAACGGGGCCTTAGTCATATCTTATGCTTTAACGGAAAAGTCGTGTCTTACGTTCGGTTCAGTTCTCGAATACTATGCTAGGACAAATTTGTGTTCCATTTAAGAATTTCCATTTCTTCAACTCTGGGATGCAGCGTTTTGGTGACAAATTCATCAAATTAATCAGCGCCAGCTGTGTTTGTAAAATTTGACTTAAAACAACAACAAAATTGCACGTTTGCACTATCATTTTGTTCTTTCTCGTTGGCCGACCCAAACTGCCCACCTGGCATCACTTGTCGGCCATGAAATGGGTATTGCTAGTGTCCAAATGTACCATATGATCATTCTCATTGTAGACTCCTCTTACCCGTTGGATCTTACTTAAGAACCCAGCTTCCACTCATTAGATCTGTGCTCGAAGTGGTATGAAATTTCAGCCGTCGTTCACAAGGGCGACATCAGGAGGAGAAGCGGTTGTGTCGTCTCGCTTCTGCAGCCACTGGTTGCTTCGCCACCCTATCATTTCTGATCTAGAGAGAAAGAGATAAGAGAGAGCTCATCCAAATTTGATTTGTTGCAACAAAAATAATTAAGAAGTACAACAAATAATTCTATGCTTGTAGCAAAAAAATTCAAGTGCAACAACTAACGCTGACCTTGCAACAAAACATCCATTCGATTGTAACAAACCAATCATAATAATTGTTGCAATAAAACCATAACCTTATTGCAACAAAAAATAACGTAATGCAACAAATGCCTTTTGCTGCAAAGATTTAAGATAGAAAATTGCAACAAATAAAATCACTTTCTGCAATATTGAGAAACATGTGTTGCTAAAAATTTGAGAGACATTTGCAACAAAAGAATACCTGACGTAGAGAGACGTTTGACGGCTGCGAGTAGCAAAAGCTTGTTCAAAGGAAGAGGAGGCCGACCTCACTAGAATACCCTAGATTCTAACTAGGGCAAGACTAACCTAGTGCCTCACCTTTTCTTCGTCGGGCCACGGAGAGAACGAGGGTATGGATGGAGGGAGGAAGAGGGGATCTACTACCACTTGCAGTGGCGGCGTACAGAGCAAAGAACAAGTGTCGAACCAGATTTTACAATCCGAATCTATCAGGTTTCTTGCACTATTCCCGGATCAGAGATAGTGCACACGATTCTGATTACGCATATCAAAGTGCATATCATGCGGAAATGTAAATATAATAGTAAACTTACTCATGGGCCGATTAGGCGAAATCAATAAATTGCAAAGGAAGAACGAAGCACACAGGTGGGACCTTCAGGACATGCCCACAGCCAGCCAACTGGAGGTTCGCGGCCTAGTTCTTGACATCTTCATCTTCTCGGCCAGATTGCCCAATCTTGTTGCTGAGGCGAGGCGATTCGATCCTTGATTCTGAATTTTTATCGCAAAGCGGCGTGAGCACTCCGACCCGTGCTCGCGAGCCAATACACGAATGCAAATAAATAGTATGCATGGCATAACAAAGGAAAGGCTCGGGTTATTTTATTTGCCAAAATTTGCTTTTAGCGGCATTATTATTCTTAATTAATCAAAGTTTTATTATTACTATCTAACTCCACACTACAATTACCAAAATCGACTTAATCCACCGAAAATGTACTCTATTTATTGATTGCTGTCTAAAACTCCAAACAGCAAGTATCATCATTTATTTAATCCACCGATCATACTTTGTATTCAATCCTTTTTGTTATTGATTTCAACCCATAATCCAATAATCCATCTCATTTTTCCATTATCTATCACTAGCTAATACTCAGATATACATCCACCAAAAATTCAATTTACCAAGATTATAATCCACTAATTATCCTGACTCCTCTAATCTTCTCAGAAATTTAATTCGTCCCTCTAGTAATTGATCAACTCCTATTCATTCCCTATATTGACAACATCTTCCAAGGATTAACAATCACTATTATATATCCACCAAGAATATCATTAATCAAGAATTATACTCCAATACTTGTATTACTCTACCAAATCCTCAAAAATTCATTTGATTCATCTATTAACTGAATCTATTAATTCTAATATTGACATCTCCCAAGAATTTATCAGTGTCATAATCCAATATTTATTTGTGTAATTCCTAAATCTCCAAAAATTATTTAAATCCTCTATCTAGCCTATCATTTAGCTAGACTTCACCAATTTATTTCTTCCAGAACCCACACTACCATTTCCTATTCAAGATCGACATGAATCCACCAATGCCTTTATATGTACTCTACAAACATTCCTCTCTTTTACTCGCGACCCTGTTTATTCCACCCATATTTTATGTTATAAGAATAGGAATGCCACTATTTGAAATATAATACATAAAATTTCCTAAGACCTAGCAGTTTTGAACAAAAAGCATAATGTTCAAGGGATATTAACATGATTCTCCACACATAAAGCATTACCTCATATGCACACTATTACCATGGCATCACACCATCTTTCAAATTATAGCCGCTTAACTTACCACTGGGGCGACACCGACAATTCAAATCAGGGCAGTCCTTCGCCCTTCCACTTTTCCATTCCCATTTCATAAAGCATTTCGAAATAGAACTATATCCAGTTAAGTTCCTATGTCTGCCCTTGACCGTGGGCACGGCTATTCGAATAGTTTTAGACTCTGCAGAGTTTGTACACTTTCACCACAAGAGACAATCAACCCATTGCCCCACACGATTCCTTAGTCATGTGGTTGAGCAGACCATCACAGTAACCGTTCAAAGTACCTCGCCCCTTCCATCATTTCACCCTATGGGTCGTTCCCACTTGCGGTGGGTCCCATGCGTTGTGCGGGATGTCCTCCTTCGAACGTCTAGCACCGGCTCCCGCCCTGCTAGCCCGCCACAGAGAACTTCACCTTTCACGGGTGTCCCATTCAAGCCGTCTCACAGACCGCCACTTGCACATCCTCACACCACCTCCTGGAAGGATGACTTTCAGGGTCCGGTACATCTACTAAGCCAAGCTATACTTTACAGACTTGTGGTTGTACTGTTGTACACGGGTTGACATGACAAGATTCGGTCCTTATTGGTACCCGGGCGGACTACCACTAACCCATTCCGTGCTTCCACTGCACCACACCTCCGAACCATCCGCCCAGATATTTAAGCATTGTTGGGGTTTTTGAGAACATAAAATAATCATATCCAACATACACCAGTCATTACCACCATGACTGCCCAATCAATTTTTCTCAGGGTTAAAAGTGATGCTTGGGCGCTCTCGCGCCCATGATTATCTAAGCAATACTAAGCATGGCATATATTTAGGGACTTATTTTCGAAAGGTTACTATTATATTTTTGCTAGGGCGACAAGGTTCACACATTCAATTACTCAAAGGAGGGATAATATTATTCAGCGTAAACAATGGCACATAACTAGAATATCAATTTAGCATGCATTTGCATAAAAATAACAGCAATGCAATTTGTTAATTTAAAACAAAGTAATTTGTAGAAATGTAGGTTCAACATGATCAAAGTATTGACTCGCCTTGGTCACAGTGATCTGGTGCTTGATTATCCGGGGCTTCTAGTGCTGCGGCTTCGATTTCCTCTTCTTGAGCCTCGTAAGCTATTTTAATCGTGCGCGAAAATTTGGATAAAAAGAAAACACCAAATCAACAAAATATCACCAAGAATTCAAATGAGCTCTAAAAATTATGATTTCCGTTCCATTGGATAGATCTTGATTTTAGATGAATTTAGAAATTTGTCTCATCCAATTTGGAGTTAAAATGAATAAGTTATGATTATTTGAAGTTCTCAGTTTAGTTAATTCCAAAATTTATTAAATTTCTGACAGTGGGTCCCACATGTCAGTTTCTTTTTATTTTAATTTATTTTCTTGCTGTGCCGCTGACGAGTGGGTCCAGGTACTGTTCATGGGGTCCATCTGTCAGCGCGGGTTCTCGTGCGGGGTGTCATCGATCGGTGGGGCCCGGTGGTCGATCACGCCATCGCACAGCCGACAGAGGGGCCACACTGTCGGCGGAAGTTTTAAAAGAAATCGCTCGACCGCATGCGCGGAGCTGAGACTCGAACGCGCCGCGGGAGCGAAGGGGAGGGAAGAGTAGCGCTGAAAGCCACTCGGACGACCGAGCGATGCTTACCCTGTAAGGGCAACAAATCCCTTTGAGTCAGCTCGCCGAGGGGGCCGGGAAGAGGAAGTCGGGAGCGACGGTGGCCGGCGGCGAGCGGTGGTCGGGAGCCTCGGGAACTTCGTGATATGTAAACTCCGCGTGAAGGTGAGTCTTCGGTGTAGGCGCCGAGGCGACGGTGGCCGAGAGGGTCGGCGGCGGCGACGGCGGCGGCTCGGGCGGGTGCTCCGGTGACGGCGAGGTGGAGACCACAGGAGGCGCGGGGAAGACCGGGGATGGCTTCGCCTTGCTCCCACGAAGCTCCAGGAGCTTGGGCTGGCTTCGGGGTGGCCGGAATCGGCGGGGAGGGCTGCGCCGGAGCTCGGGAAGAAGAAATGGCCGGCGGGGAATTAAGGGGCTCTCGTCTCAATTTCTTACAGAGGGGGAAAGAGGGGAGTAGAGCGGCGTGTTCGCGACTTCCGGGATGGGCTTTTATAGCTGGAAGGGGGGGCGCGTGGCGAGGCGGCGGAGATCGCCGTCCTGTTGCCGCTGGAGGGGGGAATGAACCAAATCTCTCCGAGATTTGCAGGAGAGAGGTGGCGGGAGAGGTTCGCCTCCCCTCCTGTTTAATTTGCCCGCGAGGTGAGAGAGGGAGAGCGGGTGATTTGCTGCGGAGACGCGAGAGGGAGCTGGCGCGAGCGGCGCGGCCGCGTGGAGAAGAAGCTAGGGAGGAAGAAAGAGAAGGCGCGAGCGCGGGCGGGCGGTCCACCGGCCAGCGGGAGTGAGCGGGCGAGGCACCAGGCCCGCGGGCAGGGAGAGAAGCGCGAGTGGAGACGGCCCATCGCGCAGCGCGGTCGGGCAACGCCGCGCCACCACGCGCAGCGGGAGGAGAGCGCGACCGGGGCGTGGTCCGCGACGCAGCGAGGCGTGGGGGCGGACGGGCCAGATGGGCCGAGGCGCGCATCGGACGGTCCGCGTGAGGGCGAGAGGTGGGCGGCGGATGGGCACGGGCGGGGTGACGCGTCGCGCATCGGGGCTGGCCAAGTGGCGGCTTGAGAGAGTTTTTCTTCTTTTTGTTTTTAAGGATTTTCAGAAATACCCAGATAATTGAATATTCCTCAGAAAAATATGAGATCAGTTCCAAAAATTCCAGAAAAATTCACAGAAGCTCATGAGGACCTTCTGTACTTAATAAAAATATTTTCAACTATTTTTGGTATTTAATTTATTTATTTCCCTTGTTACTTATGTTATTGCTAAAAATAAACTTTTATATTTTAGGCCTATTTCTCTCTCCTTTCTTTTCTGGATCATCTTTTCAGATTCTTAATTTAGATTTTAAGTTTCCTTTATTTGTATATTCTTATGTGTAGCATTAATATTATTGATTTTGATTTTGGTCTTTATTGAATTTCTTTAACTTTTGAGAGCTCAATAAGAATTTTAAAAGTACCATGAAAATCCAAATTCAAATATTATAATAGACAAAAACAACTTAAACTCCATATTTTCAAATTTAAAAATCTCAGGACGTTACAACAAGCATGGACATGGATGTGGTGATTATTGATGTCGCTAGCAGGAGATGACATGGGACTTAGGACCAGTATGGTCAGAGGACTAGCTTTAAGGAGGAGTGCAACTCTGGCAACAACCTTCGTCTCCAACAAATTCACTGGATAAGGAAAGAGACTAAAAGGTGTTTGTGAAGGGGATGAGAGAATGGAATGGGTGGGGACGGGAAAGATATGAAAAACAGTAAGAAATGATGATCTCGAGTATTAACACATCTGTGACAAGGTGCGAACTTGGTAGCGAATAGTCCCGTACACACCAACTGTAACGATCCCTATAAAATAGGCTCTATTCGTATTGACTTTTAAAAGTTGTTTTTCTATAATAAATAACTTTTCTACTATGGCCCTGTTTGGATCCCTCCATCTAAAATTTAGTCACTAAAGTTTACATCTAAAGTCTCAAAACAGGTGGTCTAAAGTTAGATCTAAACTTTAGCTAACCCCTAAAAAACACTTTAGACCATTAGTCCACCAAAGTGAACTAAAGTGGTCTAAAGTTTTGGGTTCTTAGGCACAAAGACGTGTTTACCCATGCATGTTGGTCTCTCACCTCCCATTTAATGGCTGACGCACGAAACGATGAGAGGTAGTATGGTCTTTTTGAAACTTTAGTCCTATCCATTAGTACAGGATCCAAACAACACATTCGACTAAAGTTTAGTGGCTAAAGTTTAGCCAACTAAAGTTTAGTCCAAAACTTTAGACAACTAAACTTTAGATCATGGGATCCAAACAGGGCCTATATCTTACTTTCAAACGAAGTGTTTTTTGAAGACGGAGTCTACTAATCAATTGTAGTACATACTATTGTGACTTCATTTATATCGGCTAAAATTACACATAAATATCTTCATCTTTACAATTTTTTAAAATAAATTATTACTATTTATAAGATAAAGCAAAAAGACAGATCCAAAAGATAATACGTCCAGGCCCATAAACACGCCTTGAACAAATCCAAATTCCAAACCCACTACGTTACGCAAATACTAGGACAACACCGACTTAAGAGGCGGTCCAAAGCAGTTGGTCGCCACCGTTGCGTTGGACTCCCCCCGCCCCCGCCCCCGCCCCCGCCCTCGCCCGGAGAACCCGCCACCGCCACAGCCTTCGAGGAGGAGGCCATGGCAGGGAGGTACGACCGCAACCCCTTCGAGGAGGACGACGTCAACCCCTTCGCGGTGAGTTAGTAGTAGTTGTAGCTCGCTCGCGGTAGCCCCCGCACCGCACCTCTCGGCCGCGCTTCGTCTAGCCGTCTGGAAGCTTGTTCCCGCGCTTGCTCACATGCCTAGTTGAGTTGCATATGGGATTCACTCAGGTGGTGCTGGTTTCTGGCCGCGACGCTTTGTTTGGTCCCGCACGCGGTGTTGGATGCTTGGATCTGGCCGAGTTGTTGGTGCTAGGGTTAGTGATTTAGGATCTTCGGTGAGGGGGATTCGTTGTCTGGATGCTGGGTTTGTACTTGTTCCGTGGTGTTCTCTGTTTACGAGGTGTGACGAGTGTAGGGTTATTCTGTATTTGTTATGGGTTTTCAAGGGAGAAATGATACTTGAATTTGGAAATTGGCACCTGGCTTGCGGCTAACTTAGGATTTGTGGTTATATTAAGAACTTAGCAGTATAGTGGGTGTGTAAAAACTCATGAAATGGGGGATTTGCTCTTGGAGATGTTGGCAACATGAAATAAATGGGATAATTTGCACCTTCTGGGTGCGTATTGTTGATGGCATGAGGAGATTGAAGGTTGCCTGTAGAAGTATTAACATTTATTGTGTTAAGTGGTAGTCACAGTTTGGCGGGTGTGCATGTGTCCGGATCTGCTATTGTGTGTATTCGTTATTTGCGCGTGCGCTTGCATGTGTTCTGTACAAGACAGGAAACATTTTATACACTGCCAATTCAGAGCTTTAGGCCAATAATTGTAGATAACTGAGTTGGACAGAAGCTTCTAACTTTGGAATTGTTTTCTTCAACTATTTTTGGTTGATTTTTGAAATGTATCCTGTTCTGCAGGGTGGAAGTGTACCTCCTGCTTCTAATTCTCGGATGCCACCTCTTCCTCATGAACCAGCTGGCTTCTATAATGATCGTGGTGCCACAGTGGACATACCTCTTGATTCAACTAAGGTACATGTACTTCCATTGAGCTTGCTAGTACTATGGAATTCCATATTTAACAATTTCTGTTCTACCCAAGAAAATCAGATTGTAGTCTTGTACTAAGCTTTTTCACTCCAATAATTTAAATCTGTAACTCCCGCGCGAATGCTTCCTTTTCAATGAATTCTTTGAAAGGCCATGAAGAATGCAATTGATCAAGTAGTTCTGGACTGCTGGTCACACTATTCTTTTAGTATTATTGATTCCAAAATTAATTCCAGATATCCTTTCACTGCTGTCTGTGTTTGTCGTTGATTGCTTATGCGGTGCATATGTCTATATGTCCATGTAGGACACAAAGAAAAAGGAGAAAGAACTGCAGGCAAAGGAGGCTGAGCTAAACAAACGGGAAAGGGTATGCACCTTATTCTTGAAACTAGAATTTCCAAGTGAATACTCATGTGCTATCTTATATGCCATCTGATTTAGTGCTTTGTTCAACAGTATATAATTAAAACCATGGCTTTTATGAATTCGAAAAGTGGTTCTAATGCATTCAATGTCAACTTCCCCCTGGATAAAATACTAACATCTTGCAAAGCTCCCAGATGTTGTCGTATTATTGTGGTTAAATACCTAATACATACCCAACAGTCTCTATGATCTTTACTTTTCCGGTGTTATTGAAACAGTAACCATGGTGCAGTATGGAAACTAGTGAGCTATAGCTGACATGGAATTACCGCAGAGATCGGACACTTAATAGACCTCACCGCTCAATTGATTGAATATTTGAATTATCGACAGTGCACCTTTGGTTCGAAATAATGAGCAGACATGGGATCTCTATGCAGCCACTTATAGTGCTATGAGGTGAAGGGTGATAGTGCCTGTACAAAATGGCTATCATTATCAAAAGATCTCATCTAGACATCTCTTTATTTTCTAAAAGGTTGTTCTATTGTTACTAAATCCATGCAAGAGAAAACTTTCAACATAATTTACAATATGCTGAATCCAAGAGTGAGCTGAGTTTTACTCAAATAAAACTTTGCTTTGACAGTGTTTCACATGATTGAAACAACCCAGATGTGCTTACAAGCATTCACTTGTATTTTCTTTCTTTCAATACTCACCTGTTTTTTTTTTTATGTTTCTGTGTCACCCAGGAATTGAAAAGAAAGGAAGAAGCTGCAGCCAGAGGTATAATTCTTCATGTAGCTGAGTAATTGTAATTAGTTTTTGTACATTTCTAGCCAAAAAAAAAATTGAGGATAGGAAGCTGACACATAGGATATTGGTGTCAATTGTCAATTGGTTAAAGAGGAAATTTTCCTGGAAACTTTTTTAGTGAAGTTTAATTTAGAGCTTGTGACTTTAACTATATTTTTCAATATCATGGAATTTGCGGAAACATTAACTTTTTTGTATATTAATGGTTTAGAGGTGCTCCGTTTTGTGTTATATGTTACATTGTGTGTACCATTCTCAAAAAGGCTATTTCAGCTAAGTTAGTACTTATGCTCTTGTTGTTACAGTCCATTTCACTTGTTACTTCATACTCTCTTCTCTTTCTTTTGGCAGCTGGTATTGTCATTGAAGAGAAAAATTGGCCACCCTTTTTGCCCATTATTCACCATGACATTTCAAATGAGATACCAATCCACCTACAAAGGATGCAGTACCTTGCATTTTCTTCATTGTTGGGTAAGTGTTGGTTCTGGTTTTCACTCTTCTTCCCCACCCTTCGTGGGAAAAAAAAGGACACAAGGAGTAAATTAACTGGCTAAACCACCATTTTTTGAGATTCGTTTGTTCAAATGTTGCGAACAGAATTCTGCCTGAAGACCTTGCATACTGTCCATCTAATGAACTTCCACTGAATCAATGCCGTTGCCACATTATCTTTTAGGGTGTGAATCTGTCATTATTGTCTGAGAAGTGGCATGAAAGAACTGAAGCATGTTTCGAAACAATTTTAATTTCAACAAACTTCACGTACGTTGACATTTTGTACTTTTAAGAGAATTTTGAACAAATTTGCAACCTCTGCCTTGTTGCCAAAAGATAGGTCTTGATAATGTAAACCTTATTACTTAAGTGTAAGCATTAGGTGCCTACTCTTCTTTTGATGTTGGGCTTGAATTTCCAACCATCATAAAAAAATGTCCAAAGCAATGCTTATAATACTTAGCACCTTGGAAACAGGAATACCATTTAGTGGCGGGCTCAGATGATTAGCAGACATTAACATTAGGAGATGAGAGCTAGAGACTATCGTGCATTGGTGTAGCATTTGCTCAACCAAGGTACTTATTTGTGCAAACTTTGATGTCATGCAGGATTGACAGCCTGTCTTTTTTGGAACATCATTGCGACTGCAGCAGCATGGATTAAAGGGGAAGGTATGGCTGAATACCTTTTCGTGTACTTGTGGATCAACTGCAATCTACTCTCGAGTCTTGACACTTGAAACTAATCTGGCGGTTCACTTGAATAGGTGTTATGATCTGGTTGCTAGCCATTATCTACTTCATCTCTGGTGTCCCTGGGGCCTATGTGTTATGGTATCGCCCGCTTTATAATGCGATGAGGTTGTGTATATGCTTCTGCTTTTGTTATTTATACTCATTGTTTCTTCATATGCTTCACACCTTGTGTTATTGAAATGCATGTTACAGGACTGAAAGCGCTTTGAAGTTCGGATGGTTTTTTCTGTTTTACCTGGTAAGATCCTTACCATCTAGTAATTGGACTAAAGGCTTCCCACATTACTGGCTGCATAAATTGCCTATATTCCATTTGTTGCTAATGATATTTGCCCCTACCAGATCCATATACTATTCTGCATCTGGTCAGCTGTGGCTCCCCCATTTCCTTTCAAAGGAAAATCATTGGCGTAAGTGTTACTCCGTGCATAATATTTATTAGTAATACTAGCTCTGTTTGTGTGTGTAAATCTGGTTGTTGTTTGAGGCTAAGCAGCAGTTGGAGCAGTGTACATCCTGAAAGAATTTTGAGAATGTTGTTATTCTTACTAGTCTTAGTATATACTATTATGTTACTGATAGAGGTATCACTCCTGTAATGTGTCTTAACATTTTTTGGGACCACTATCCACCAGTGCTGGACTGCTAGTTATTAGGTGTCGCAGCTAATTTTTAGGGTAGTATACCTGGATCAATCCTATTGTTGCTTAAACTGTTAAGAACACTGTAGCAACTCTCTTTCAGACTGTCCATTCTTTACTTCAAATTATAGATACCATGTTCTCCTTATCTAAAACCCATTCAAATTATTTAATTTCTAATTATCTGATTTCCTATTTTTGTTGCTACAGTGGGATTTTGCCCGCAATTGATGTCATAGGCAGAAGTGCTATTGTGGGGGTAAGTCTGCATGGCTTAACTTACCATTGGTCTAGTGCAAGTTAATTTGCTATGATTTTCTTATGTTGTGACAAAATACCCTGCAAAATATTTGAGATGTTAGGGTGCTCTATCCAGGCAGGACCCAATCTTTGCATTTTGTAATAGACCTCTTGCATCAGTCATTGATGAAACATCTTCATGAATCAGCCTAAGTTATTCGATTTGCACGTCTCATATAATTGATTAGTCATTTACACTGTTTTCACACTTAATTCTGACAGATATTTTACTTTGTTGGATTTGGACTGTTCTGCCTGGAATCACTGCTCAGCATTGTTGTCGTCCAGGTGGGTTTATGCTTTAACCTTTTGCTGTGCCTGAAACTGATGAGTAGGCAAAGCTGAAGGACACATTTGGGTCTATGGCCGTAGCTATTTTCATGCATCATATGGTGCCTTCAGAATAGATATTCTTTTTATCAAGGATGTCACCTTTTCACTACAATATGTTAATCTCATTCAGATTTTCATCTTTTTGCGATAAAATTTCTTCTGCCATTCTGTTTTTTTCGCTCCGAGAGATTGTCATTCTGAACTTGGTTGTTTGAATTGCAGCAAGTGGGTATGTACTTCCGTGGGAGTGGGAAAGCTGCAGAGATGAAACGTGAGGCAGCGCGTGGTGCTATGAGATCAGCCTTTTGATAGAGCGGCCTTGCTGAACATAAGAGAATAGGATGCGCCGATCGGTGGTGACTGCTTGTACATCCCTATACATATGTTGTGCGTCTGAGAATACTTACAGCTAAAGATCTTCTTGACTTCGTGTAATATAATACCAGAGCCTTGTATGGATGTATATCTCAAAGCGATTTCCGTGCTTCATTTCTTACCTAGGTTCAGATGTGCTTACAGGTAACTGATTTTTTTGGGGAATTCACTTGCCTGCCTGGAATTTACTCTTTAACAACTTGCAAGATCATTATTGTTCTTTGGAGCTCGACTGATTCTTCACGCCGAGGGAAATCACTTGGTTTAACCTAATCACTATTTCCTTGCAGTATGGTTAATGTATGTCACATAAAGAACAAAGTTCCTGAAGATAACCAGAAACAACAGAAAGCAAGGACTGTGCTAAAACTAATTTATTATCCCATGGAAATCAGAAGCACCTTATTGCGTTACACTAGCTAGCCCAGCATAGCCAAAGCTCAAAAGACTAACAAAAATTGAAGACCGGAAGGAAGGCTACCACTTAAAAACAAGTGAAACGGGAGAAAATTCTAGCTCGAACTTATGCTGAGATTTCGTAGCGCCTCTATTTGTCGCTCATGGCAGGCTGCGCTTGCTGCACCTTGGCGCCGAACCCGCACTTCCTGGTGAGGATGCTCCACGACCTCTTGGGCTTCCCGAGCCGCCGGATCTCCTGCTTCATGCTCAGGCACTCCTTCTCCAGCTCCGACACCCGCTCCTTCACGTCGGTGATGGCCTCGCTCCCCTTCCCCTCGGGCGCGTAGGCATCGTTGTCAGCGTCGGCTAACGCCTGGCCGCCGGCGGCGGCGCCGTTGCCCGGGTGCGGGTGCGCGCCGTCGGCCGCCGCGTTGTCGGACACGAAGAACCACCCTGCGATGGACGTGCGGAGGCGGAGCTGCTCGAAGAAGAGCACCTGCACCACCACCCGCAGCGGCAGGCGCTCGTTCTGCGCCGCGTGAGTGCACGCCTCCAGCGACAGCTTCTGGCAGTTCATCAGCAAGCACAGCTGCTCCCGCTCCGACTCCGACAGCCACGGGTGCGACTGCACGCAAGGATACCCGTGCATGCATGGACGTGTCATTTACGCCTTTACGTGCCATCGAAAAGATCACAGAATGAAATGCGAATGCAGCGATGTGTCTGTCACCTTGAGGTATATATCAATGGCGCGGTAGATGCCGTCGTCGACGGGCCGCGCGTAGTCGGGTACCACGGCGGCGAGCGCCTGGAACTTGGGTAGTTTCAGGTTGGTGTCCGGCGCCACCTCCGCGAGGTACCCGTCCATGAGCTTGGCCACCATGGTGATCGGCGACAGGGCGGACGGCGTCCGGGCCTGGGGCACCCCCAGGCTACCCTCCTCCGCCACCCCCGGCGACGTGTACCCCGTCCCGAGCCCGTCCGTCGACGACATGAAGTAGTCCAGTATCCTCTGCACGCAGTCGATGTCGTACAGCGTCTCGACGGTGTACCCGAGGTTGGGCACGAGCAGGTCGTCCAGCGAGGCGTCCTCGAGCTGCGCGCCGATCCGCCGCTCCAGGTTCTCCCGGCACAGAGGGTTGGCGTGGAGGAGCATCGCCGTGCGGAGCATCCCGAGCAGGAACTTGGTGGAGGCGACGCCCTTCTTGGTTGGCAGCAGCGCCACGATCTCCTCCAGGAAGTACCTCTGGTCGCTCTCGGACGGAGCGGAGACGTTGGCGGCCCGCGGGGTGACGCTGCGGCTGCCGGCGCCGGCGCCACCGAAGTCGGCGACGAAGCTGGCGTTGCTGAAACTGGTGTTGCGCTTCAGGCCCGGGAGGAACCGCCCCGCGTAGAACATGATGGCGCCGGCGATGCTCTCGGCGCGCATGCCCTTTCCCTCCATCGCCTGGATCAGCCGCTTGAACATGGGCAGGCTCAGGAACGACACGTCCTCGTACCACCAGTCCATCCCGGACGCCGCCGCCGAGGTGGCGCCACGCGGCGTGTCCCCCGAGCCGATGCCGTTCCACAGCGTGTCCCTGTCGAGGCTGGTGTTCTTGGCCGGCGCGGCTGCCTGCGGCCAGGCGGCGTCGGAGGCGCAGGCCTTGGAGGCGAGCGCGGTGATGCAGCGGGAGACGATGTGGAGGTCCCCGGCGGTGGGGAGGACGCCCTCGCAGGTCTCGAGCGCCTTGATGGAGTCCTTCCAGTTGGCGAGCACGTCGGCGAGGAAGGACTCGGTCTGCGTGATGAGGTTGCCCTCTGCGTAGTCGTCCGTCATGCGGAGGTACTCGGCGGCGCACCGGAGGCACACGACGTTGAGCGCGTTGAGCTCGATCTTGACGTCGTAACAGAACCTGGCCACCAGCTCGAACGCCTTGGCGCCGCCCGGGATGTCGTCCAGCTGCAGCGTGCACATGCCGCCGCCGTCGGCCGGTGGCTGGTACTCGCTGATCATCCGCTGCAGCACGCCGCTCCGGCTCAGCAGCGGGAACTGGCCCGACAAGAACAGTAATGATGCACCATCAGTCCATCAACGCGATCGGCTAAGGGCGTAGATAGATATTTCTTAAGGTTATCTCAAGCGGCTTTTTAACTCACTTAGAGACATGTAGGAAAACATACCTAATAATTCATCTTTAAAATTATTTATCTAACATTTATATATTATTTTTACCGCAACTTCTATACTTACACTTTCTAACTATTTACGATGGTTTATATATCTAAGTTGTTTCTTATATAAGAGATAGTATATTTTCTTTTTTTTATATATTTGCTAGAATTTTAGGTGATACGTACGACAGCTAAGAGATTATTAAGTTGGCTACTGTGGGAAATGCCCTGGGTAAGTTAATAAGTAAGGCCGGCCGCAATGTAATAATGATGGAACGGTGATTTAGAGCAAAGACACTACTAACCTTGTGGAGGTAGAAGGACATCTCTCCTACTTCGACAACAACATCACTCTCAAGCTCGGTCATGCACCTCCTGGGAAAATGTTAAGGTTAATCATGTCAACATCTGAAATATGCATGCTCGTGATTTCGATCCAACGAAGAATAAGTACATGGATAACTAGATGGAAACGGTTGAAGTGAATTGAATAAACCCAAGTGATGACTGGATAGCACGTAGCACATGGCACACTAACAATGCTGTAACAAACGAGAATTTCGTCCATTCCTATGTTAGAATTTCGTCCATTCTCAGTCCAATCAAGTCTATGGATGTGTTGAAATTGGCTGTACTCATTCACTTATGAATGATGAAGGTCGGAATGTTATATTCCTTAATCTAAAAAAGATGCGAAAAAGGATTGTTTTAGAACCTAGCTACTATCTTCCATTACAGTTAAAACCTTAGGGTCGCATAAGTGGTGCACGAAAGTGGATAAACAGTACTCTTTAAAACAAGGCAAGATCAATGGAGGCAGGGATGCAAATTTCACAAGGAAGAATGGAATCCATTGTGCCTAAGAGAGATATTTTTTTTAGAAATTAGAGCCGGAAATCTTAGAATTTTGTTTTCCAGAAAATGGACTCAGGTGAGAATAGAATCGTCGGTCTACTGTCTATCACAAAACAAAGCACAAATATAATATTCCATCCATCGAATTTTATAAGGTATGATTTGACCTGGCACGGTCTCCAAACTAATTTTTTATGATATATTGTTAACCGCTACAAAATTATTTCATCGCAAAAATGAAAACCCAACTGCAGCATTATAATCATAGAAAGTACTTTCGTACAAATGGCACAGCTTTTGTGTCGCTAAACCTATAGATTTTTAGGCTAACAAAATTTGAATCTTCAAATACACAGGTGTCTTACAAAATCGAAGTATATCATCGATCAACACATCTGAAAGAAGCGAGGAGTCGAGATAACCATGTGAGGCCTTCGAGGACGAACATTTCCGGCTTGGAACCTAACTTCATGGTCGCCATCCTCTCCTCCTGCCGCTTATTCTAGCCAATCGACCGATATATCTGTGAGACCAAAAGAGGCTTGAGGGGGGCTGTTCACCATGCAAGCTTTGTGAGGAAATGGAAACCGAGGTAAGGAGGCGAGGAAGGATTGAACAGAGAAGATGTCGGTGTCGCCGTGCTTGTGCATGCGTGAAGATAACTGAGGTGGCATGCAGGCCAAGGTGAGAGAACGAAGGATGCATCGACTGTTCAAAGGCTGGCCCGGGTCCAAAGGAGAAAGCAGAAATCTGCGGGCCTTTGTATTTCTTTGTTCGGTCTGGCTCCAAACAACTTATTTTCGTTTCTAATTTATTTTTTAGAGTTTTTTTTTGCTTTTTTCTCTTATTTCTTTGTATTATCTGTGGTAATATAATTTTTATTTTTAATTTAAGTACTTAGAAAATTCTAATAGTCATTGTAATGTATTTTTTTTAACTATTATAGTGCTTTTTCAGCTAAAAGCCCAGCTGAGCACTACCGATCACTTTGCAGTTTGCATGAATTAACTCTTCTAAGCCCTCCTTTTAAAAACAATTCTTCGAAGCTCTTACGTACCGATAGAGCTCCTCTCTGTTTCATTTATGTGTTCGGGCCCACCTGCCAGTTGCTGGTGTATCGTGCTTGGTTAAGAAAAAAAATAATGGCTAACTCTGTTTCTCCTCCCATTGGTCAGAGACACTCAAGATGCTGTGCGGGTAGACGGTGCGACGATCCCTCCCTCTGCAAAGCGACCAAGAGGCCATGATGCCATGCCGCTGCCATCGCCATCCATCCCCTGGAGTTTGCTCGGCCGCTGTCTCCCATACACCTGGCCAGCCAGATCCACTTCTCAGGGGGCTGTCCGTTCGCATGCAATGGTCGATCCTTCAACTTAAAAAGAGTGGTGACCCATGACGCTGCGCGGTCGCGTATACCCATCCGTGTATGCATAATCGCATACGATCACATGATGGTATATCGGTGTGTTTTTTTTTGTCGTATATTATGCCTTTTAGCTTACGGCTTTTAAATTTTAATTATTTATGAAAGAAATTATAAAGAGAGATAGTTACATATGATTCTAAGCAGTGCAGATAAACTTGATATAATATCTATTACAATTAACTTATAAATCTCATCTTAAAAACATATATCATTTAAAATTGCTTATAAATCCATCTTAAAAACATATATCTTTTGAAAATGAGTACCAAAGCATGAAAGCCATACACACTAAGCTACGCCGAATTAGCATGAGCTTGGGATCGAGTTTTTGACATATATGACACTGTTTGTATCTGTATTTATAAAAATGGCAGTACTCAAACTATATTGACAAAAATGGTACTTTTGCTGTCCAGTGGCAAGACAGTAATGCCGCAAAGCTGACATGTGGGCCTGCCACTCAGCCTGCTGTCTTGCCAGTAGATGGCAGGCAGCCTACGGTTCCGCCAGCAGATGGCAGGCTTGCCACCCCATCACCTGACCCACTTTGGTGCCCTGCCGTCCCATGGCCAGACGACAGTTGGCTTAATCACCTGCCCTAATTTTTTTCATATTATTTGTTTGAATTTTTCAATATAGCAAATAGGTTCGAAAAATTATAAAATTTTATGTGCAATCTCTCGGCATAATGTATTTGATTGTGTAATTGTTTGGTAATTTTATCCACTGTGAATGTGGCTCAAAAATCTGTACGATTTCGATATTTGTAGGAGTTGTTACATATAGCAAACGAGCGACAGGCCGCCTGCTACCTGGTCACCGTGCGATAGGTTGCCTGCCCTTGATCACTGTGCGACAGGTCACTTGCCGTCCAGTAACCAGGCGGTAGGTGATCAGCCCTCTAATTAGCCATAATAACCGGTTTAGTTATATATCTTCTAAGAATTTTTACAAGTAGTAAATGGTCGTGAAAAATTACAAAATTTTCGGGAGAGCTTTTCGAGGTAGCGTGCTATGTTGAATAATTTTTTATAATTTTTTGTAGCTATTTACTATATCTAAAAATTTTGGAGCGGTGCACAATTAAATGAACAATTAAGCACCAATGGCCGGGGGCTAATGGCCCGTGGCCATTTAGTGCTTAATCATCTGTTTAATTATGTGTTGCTCAAATAATTTTTAGAGATAGTAAAGTGATGCAAAAAAATTTGTAAAAATTACACAACATAGCACGCTGCATCAGGAAGGAGCATCAAAAATTTCGTAATTTTTTTAATATTATTTGCTAGCTTTAAAAATTCTAGAAGCGGCATATAACTGCTTAATTGTCTAGTTAATTATGCGTCGCTTCAAGAATTTTTAGTGGTAGCAAATGATCGCAAAAAATTACAAAAAAAATTGCACAACGTACCAAGATGCCTCGGAATGCTCCACCAACAATTTTGTAGTTTTCCAAGCACATTTGCTATATTTAAAAATTCAGATAAATACAACATAAAATTATAAGTTTAGATAGGTAATTAAACTAGCTAATTAGCTGGCTTAATCACCTGCCGTTTTGTGGGCAGACGGCAGGCCACCTGTTGTTTGGTGGCCGAGCGGCAGGCATCTGCTGGTCGGACAATAGACGCCACGTGATACAGGGTGCCTGATCTTCACGACGTATGATCGATAACGATAACTTGGATCCGTGCAACCTGACAAACTGATAGCGCCAACCACTGTTAGAATAACATCCTGCGACAAATAATTCATCCAACCACATGCTCGTGATCTCGTCTACCCGACTACACAAGTAGACGTGTCGTCACTCCTACATATCACAAGGAATCATAAGAATAACAGAGTTGAGAATGTCTAATTCTCCTCTATGTTGCAGTATATACCAAACTCTAGGAAGAACAAATGTATAGCTCTTTGAAAATAATAGATTAATTTCTCTGATCTGAATATTACATGCAGGTATACGAGCCAATATATAGCCAGACTCGACAAAAAGAAAAAGAATCGACTCGTACGCAACAAAAGAAAAATAACCGACTCGAAAAGGTACTCGGCCAACCAACCGAAACTGATTCACAATCAGTCAAACATCCGTGACTCACTCCTATTACAAACCAACTAAATGCATAAGGCTTAATACTAATGCAAAACCGATGCAAAAAAAATGGCTGGTTCCTCATGTCTTCAAACTCCCATGACACGTGCACAAGACAATGCATAGCCTACTTGAACAGTGAATCGACTAGAAATGTGGCTTTATGGTTTGTACATAAATGTTGTGTTTGGAATAGCACTTCTCCAAAGTTTTAATTCCGATTCCCTCCTCATATCTAAGTATACATAAAACACTAGAATTAGATAGTAGTAAATTTTCATATATATTAGAATGTAACTTAGCAAGAAACGAGTTCATCAATTGATTAATCTTTTTAACTTGTGTTTATGTAATCGGTCCAATCGAAATATTCTCATCACTACGTTTTGACTATCGGACATCGTCGTCTGATGATCGGACGATAGAAGCGTTATATTTGTTAATGCCACTTATATATGACTATTTTTATAAGTATGTATTGAAAATTCGCTATATATATGATAAAAATTCCTTGAATCGGCCCTTGAAATATACCGTGCAGGCAAGTGTACAGACTAGAATTTTTTGTACGGATAATCCATTTTTTATTCGAAATTACATAAATATACCCGCGGGAAGTTTTTTTACAAAAATAGGCTCTAGTCGCCTAATGATTCGGCGACTAGAGCCTTTTGCCCAACCAGCCCGCGAAATAATATCTGTCACCGCACGCTGGAGCGATTTCATCCAGTCGCTCTTCTGCACAGCGACTTTCATGCAGTCGCCTTACGGTTAGGCGACTTATATGCAGTCGCCATTCCATTAGGCGACTGCATGACTCCCCGTGAATTTTGTAGTTTTAAACTGGTAAAAAATCTGGTTTAGTTGTAATAAAAGTTTATGTTATTGTATATTGTAGGTGCGTGAAAATTTTTATTTATTAAAGATTAACTGGAGAACGATACATACATACACTGTTAAGTGACATACGATGATAATTCAGTGTGCGGAGAACCGATATGTAAATTTTTTAGATAATTTGATATATGAACGATTGAATGCGAAAAGAAAAGATGATAGACTTGTTTGAATAAAAATAAACTTCACAATATAATTGTGAGTAACAAGCCGCGTATTTTTTCATTACATGCATAACCTCACTCGCCACCCTGGTGTGCCCCGTCACCGCGCCCACGTCCTCCCATACGGCCCCGCTTGGCCCTCCTCCGGTGCAACGGGTTACGGGGCTCCGAAAAAGTAAAACGAGCAGGAGGGTGTCTATCCCGCCCCTGCGCTGGTGGAGTCAGCTGCACATCTGGCTGTGTGCCCTCCGATGCACCGGGGAGGGCATTGCTAGAGAGAACCTTCGGTGCAACGTCGGAGAACTGCCCGAGCTGATGGTAAGTACCTGCAATAGTAATATCGTTAGTTCGTTGCATGTCGTCTTGGGATAAAAACGAGATCAGACGATGCGTACCCGTAGCTGGCGCCATCGAGGTAGGAGGAGGGGCGTGCACCCCTGCGTGTGGAAGGAGATGTGCGGAGGATGCGTGAAGTGAGGTGGTGTAGGAGGCTGTGCCCAGGCTGAACCCCCTGGCTGCTCCGGGTGAGGTGGTGGAGGACGTGTCCACGTACTACCTCCGGAGTAGTGCCACGCTGGTCGGGGTGGCACTGGTGGACGAGCAGTCGGAGCGGTGGGCGTGGAGACCGCCGGTAGCCTCGTGCAGGACAGTAGGCTAACAATACATCTACACCCGTCGTGCATCCGACGCGCAAAGCTGACGCCCTCCTCATAGGTCAACTGCGCACCAGTGGCAACCCTCTCCAGTAGTGAGCCGGAGTCCGCCCATAGGGCAGAACCGACGTCAGCCTGGACACAAAGACATAAAATGATCGATCATCGAAACAACATTACCATTTGGGAATCTTTGAAATGACATGTAACGTACCGCGATGTGAGCGTCGCGCGCGAGGTGCGCGGGGTACGTGTCCGTCGGAGCGGCGACGTGTGTGGTAGGCGGGTCTACGACATATACGAGCCTGGTACGTGTCCGCGCCTGGTACCAGCGCAGGTACTCCGCGTACTCGCTGCTGTCGTACGGACGGTCCTCCTCCACGTGGTCGTCGAGCGCACCCTCCCACTGCTCGACCCAGGGCTACATCTTCGTCGACCAATCCGTGCCTCTTTTAACTCCCTTCACGCAGTGCCTGCGTACAGAACCATTACGTAATGTGAGTATTTGCGAACACAGTAGTAAGTATGTATATATTTAGCAGGAACAATCACTCACGCGTGCACGTTCCGCGGAAGCGATGGTCCAAATGGTACAGGAAGCGACTGCCGTAGACCAAACTGCCGCATGACTCTCTGGGCGCGTAGTCCTCCACGTAGATAAGGTACACGAGCTTTCGGCGGGTGAGCCAGAAAGCCCGGTCACGCCAGCAAAGTGCGGACAGCCCGTTAGGAGCGCGGGCCTGCACTGCCGTATCTACGTAAGGCTCCCAGCGCACGTTGTCGGCTGTGAGGCGGTCGAACTGCTCCACAAAGGGCTGGTACGCCCGCATGACCTAGACGTGCGCGAACTGTACCTGCAAGAAAGACAAGTTGTTTAGTATGACGATCGTCAATAAGAAAGACATAGTTGACTGTGATAATACTTACTCGTCGACGGCACCAGAGAGAACCCATTATCGGCCGGTCGACGTCTCCCCCTGGATACATCTCGGGCCCGTACGGACCCATGTCGTCTAGCACAGGTCGTCCGAGGCTGAAGCGCTCGAACGACCACAACTGCAGCAGCAGGGGACAGCCCGTGAGGATCGAGTTCGCCTTGATCCTCGTGCACGCATCGCCAAAGACGCGCGCGACGCCGCGGCAATCGGCCGATCCCGGTGATCTGGGGCTCGCCGTCAGCGATCGCCCTCGCATAAGCGATAAGGCGCGCATCCACCGAGTTGCCGTGGCTGGTAGTGAAAAGCACCCAACCAAACAGCCACAGCACGTACGCTTCCAGGTGGCGCGAGACCTGGTCATCGTCTGCGTGTGGATCCATGCGCTCCACCTGAATGCAAACAAGTTGTTATTAGTATGTAATAGCAAACATAAGAGCTTCGAAGACACGATCGATTTGAAAAACCACGTACCCAGTACTGTGCGAGCCACCTCAGCGTCGGCCCATGGGTCTGATCCTCTCCAAAGATGTGGTGGTCATCGGCCGGTGGAACGACCTCCCTGGAATCTGGCGAGCAGGTCAGCGCGCCAATCGGCTGGGGCCTCCGGTAGGAAGGCAGCGCCTCCCGCGATCGGAAGGCCAAGGAGCAGGGACACATCTTGCAGGGTCAGCATCATCTCCCCGAATGGGAGGTGGAATGTGTGCGTCTCCGGCCGCCAACGGTCCACCAAAGCCGTCAGCAGGGAACGGTCGAACGGGAAGCGTCGTGATCGGTCCCCGCCCGCCTCGTGATCCTCCTCCGTGGCCTGCACCATCCGGGCAAGAGGGAGTAGCCCGGCATCCCGCAGCCTGCAAACAAAGTGAAGATCAGCACGGAACGTTCTTACGGTTGCACTAAATGCTGGCGTAGTGCAAACCTGGCAATCCAACGAGGGTCGAGTCCCCAGGCCACGCGAGGTGTGCGTGTCCGGACCACTCCCAGCTCAGTCGGCTCCGTGCTCCCCGGTGGCAGCACACGACGGGAAGCGCGATGAGAGCGGTCCACGTGCTCATCCAACGGTAGCGTCGCCACTCGAGTCACGTCCAGCACGAGTCATACCTGCAAAATTTGTACAATAATTTCAACATTAAATTTTGTACATCTAAATTTCCACACTAAATTTTCTACATCTAAATTTGTACACTAAATTTTCTACATATAAATTTGTACACTACATTTTCTACATTAATATATACAAAAAAATTCTAAACTAAATTTTCTAAACTAATAAACTAAATTTTGTAAACTAAATTTCTAAACTAAATTTAATTTCTAAACTAATTTTCTAAACTAAATTTTCTAAACTTTTCTAAATTCTCTACATCTAAATTTGTACACTAAATTTTCTAAACTTTTCTAAATTCTCTACATCTAAATTTGTACACTAAATTTTCTGCATCTAAATTTGTACACTACATTTTGTACATTAATACATACAAAAATTTCTAAACTAATAAACTAAATTTTGTAAAGTAAATTTCTAAACTAAATTTTCTAAACTAAATTGCTAAACTAAATTGCTAAACTAAATTTTCTAAATAAATTTTCTAAACTAAATTGGTAAACTAAATTTTCTAAACTAAATTGCTAAACTAAATTTTCTAACTAAAATTTCTAAATTAAATTTTCTAAACTTAATTTCTAAACTAAATTTCTAAACTAGATTTTCTAAACTAAGTTTTCTAAACGAAATTTCTAACACTAAAAAAAATACCTGGAAATCACGTTTTCCCTCTCCTCTTCCCCTCCTCTCCCTCTCCTTCTCCCTTCTCTTCTTTCTCTTCTTCCCCTTCTTCCTCTCTTCTCCTCTCCTTCCTCTCGCGCGGCCGAATGAATGAAAACAGTGAACGCGGCCGGCGGCCGAACGAGGCGCTTTATATCACCTCCAGTCGCCTAACCATTTGGCGACTGAATTTCAGTCGCCAAACGGTTCAGCGACTATAATTAATTGCTGAACGGTTGGTAGATTTCTTAAATGTCGCGGGCTGGTTGAGCGAAACGCTCCAGTCGCTGAACTATTAGGCGACTGGAGCCTATTTTTGTAAAAAAAATTTCCGCTAGTATATTTATGTAATTTTGAATAAAAAATAGAATATCCGTACAAAAAATACTACAGACTACCGCATGCTTCGATAGTCCAACAATTTACACTGTGAGACGCCACTTGTACAGTACAGTAGTACTACATCGATGTGTGAATGGCCTTCTTAACAATTTTTTTTAAGGGCGTGGACCCATCTTTTCTCGAGCTGCGAAGCGTGTCAATCTGTCACTCCCCCACGTAAGCGAGCTAGGCAGGCTGCATCAGACTCCACGTTTTGATCTCTCTCTCTCTCTCGAGCTGGTCGCTTTGTCGCCTTCACCGGCGCGCGAATCTCTCGCTGGATCTACCATGCCTGATGCCTCCTATCACATCCATCCATAGCTTTCACCGTCAGAAGAAAAGGTAGGTTTTCGGTTGTTCGGTCTATTTTTTTAGCTACGATTTATAGTTTTAAATCGTACCTTATAATTTTTAAGCTATTTGTATGAGATATTATAAAGTAACAGAAACACACATACGATTTTTATAGATATAAATAAAGTCGGTATAGTATATACTACAGTTAACTAGTGTGAGATTTGTTGGATCCTTGAGGGCCATTTTGGTAATTTCTCATTTGAGAAAGGAAAAGAAAAAAGGAGATAGAAGAGGGCTCGCGTGTCAGATGGAGAGAGGAAGTAGATAAGGCAGCTTCGGCTGTTGCTCCTGGTCTCTCGGTCATTCGGCTGGCGAATCAGGAGGCAACTGGAGAGGCGGCGTTAGAGGCGTGGGCTCCTCAGAGCCAGCCGTTCGCAGCCACCACGCTGCAGTCCCCTGCCTCCTCTATCCTCTTCTTCCTCGGGTATTCTCTTCAGATCTAGCTATTGTTCCTCTTTAGTTTTCTTTATACTGATCTTCGGGTTTGGGAAGATTTGGAACTTCTGTGCCATCTCCTCTTGGAGCTCTCTTCTTTGGTTTTCCGTGTGTGCCCTATCACCTGGTGTGGTTTTGAAGGGAAACTCGAAGGTCAGGAATTGATCCTAGGGAGGAAGAAGGCCCCGCCTATCTTTTGTTGCTCTTGAGTGCGCTTTGGTGGTTTTGTGCAGCATTATCTCTACCTCGATTTCGTGTTTCGGTGTGTCCTGAATTGCGAAAGTGAGCATTGTATCTACGTCAACCCTTGTCTGGTGATTCGCGGCACAGCGAGGCAATCAGCGCCTTTGGCGTGCCTTGACCGGTTCTACTTGGTGGCTTTGAGTGCCCACCGCTCTGTGAGTGTTTTGATTTTTCATTTTGCGCATCACTTTGCATATATGTGATGTACTAGTTAAATTCTGAAATACACTTGAGACTAGTACTGGGAGCTATTGCTTAGTAATTTATGTGGGTTCGACTAATTCTCAATGAAGATTTAGGGTCATATTGAGAATTGAATACAACAATTTGTCATAAATTGATCTTGAGCTTGTAGATTGCTTGCTGTTAGTTTACTACTTACATGGTTATTAGTTCTCTATCCCATTTATTTGGTCTGTTCCTGTGATCTTAGATCATTTACTTGTTCATTGTAACCTTTTAGCTTTTGTTTTACATTAGTGTTAAATTGATATGAGTGGAGGATCAATTAATTCTGTCTAGTGAATGCAGACTTGATGAATTGGCTTAATTGACTAATTAGACTTGCAAGATTTATTTGAGCTCAAGATCTAATTTATTTCAAAGAACTGTTGTATTTAGTCTGTGATATTAGATTGACTCAAGTGGCAAGGAGGCCAAGATTTATTTTGAATAGCCTGACACCTCAGAGCATTAAGCAAACACTTAAATCTGAGCATTATGCTGATTTTAATTGTCCACATGTTCTATGTTTTGAGTATATCATCCTTTTTAAATGACTTGATAGATTTACATGTTTATATGTCAATGTTGTCATTTAAATGTGGCCGGATATATGCTTTAATATTGTATAATACTAGTGGAATTATCTCTGAAAAGTTGCTACTACTGCAAATTGTGTCGATTGATGGTTATGTGTGCTGTGCAGTACTAAGTGATGGGTTTGCTTGTTAGTGATGGTCGTAAGACTTTGGAGCTACTTCATAGTGAGTTGGACGAGACTGGGACTAAGCTAGGAAAGTTTACGTCCAGAGTGATCAAGAGATTAGGACTAAACTAAGGGAGCTTAGGTCTAGAATAATCAAGGTGCCATCGAAAGATTACCGAGGCTAGCGGAATGGTTACAAGTCAAGAAAACAAGGAACCAAAATGGGAACTACTAATAATGTGAAAAGTGGTGCGTCAAGTGACTCAAACTGATGCAAGTGAGGTAGCGTCTGGAGCCAGAGAGACTTGCTGGTTGGATCATCCATAAAATCATGTGACGAGCATTAGAGGAGAAATCTTGACCGGGTCAAGGTCAAGTGGAAGCTTCTGGAAGATGGGAGATATCTTCTTGAGGAAGCCATCTGTTGTGAAGGTAGATTCTAGCTGTGCAAAGGTGTGGATGGCATGGGCATCAGTGATAGCTTTCCAACCCACCCAAGAACGCGCGATTAGAAGGTCGTATGAGTTAGATATGACCGGTTTTGTAAGCGGGTATCGGGTCTATCCGAAATTGTGTTGACATTGTAAGTGTTGAGTAGGTGAGTGGTTTCTATAGTCCATCGCCAGGAGATATTTGTGAAAGGGGATAGTTGGCTTGGCAACTACTACAAAAGGAGATGAGAAAATGGCTCAGATGTTATGCTTTAGAAGATAGGGTTGGAAGAGTGGTACGTGCACTTGGAGAGTGCATTAGGGAGAAGTGTGAGCACTTGTGTTTGTGTTTCTTTTGTGGCTCTTGTCCTTCTAAGGAAGTGGTTGCAAACATTTATCTTCAAGTATCACTAGAATCTCAAATCATCATGTGCTTCTGCTTAAGTTTGAGATGTTGCTTTCTTGATTTGCTTGGGTTTTTGCCTCTTCTTTCTCTTTCCTTGATTTTGCTTGGTACGAAGGACACGTAAGTAAAAGAGATATCTCTCCGAGATTAGATTTAATCCATATAGGTACTTTCTATGCAAGTTTTTGGGTTTACCTGATTTTTATATCTCTTGTACTTAAAAGATAAAAGATTTCAACTTTGTTAAGTTATGAAGAAACTCTTGTTGGAATAGGTTCCTGAGGTGCTAGATTAGCTATATATGAATTTTCAAGTGATTTAGAGTCTTCATTTAAAAATTGGTTCATTTTGTGATTTAAACTCGTTTTAAAGATTCAAACTTTCTTATGTTCTTGCAATAGATCTTTGTGTTTTAGGTTCCTACGGTTATGGTCTAGCTTTGGTTCAAGTTTGAATCATTTAAAACTTTTGTGTGAAAGTTATGCCATTTTTAGTTTTATTCAAGCTGATTTTTTAGATCTATCACGAGAGAGATCTTATCACGAACTAAAAAGAGGTTAGGCTAGCTTGACCAGTCAAACCGCCCGAGTGTGAAGACTTCATTATAAGTGTTTAGCCTCTCACCTTTGTAGCTTTTTATCGTTATTAGAGTGAAAGTAAGGAAAAAGATGTTCCAGAGACCAAAGTTTGGTAAGAAAATAGCACTGTTGACCTCAAGAATACCAGATCTAACCTCCAAACAACAACAATTCCATTTATAGCCCCCTCCCCCACCGCGGGATTTTCAGGCACTGACACATGTTAATCGTGTAGTCGGGGACCGCACGGCAGTGAAATCGTGCGGTCCCAAACCGCACAACTACTGTTCATCGAGAGATCATGCGGTCGAGGACCGCATGACCACTGTTCACTCGAGTCAGCAGAGCCAAAACACACGCATTAGCTGAGCCAAAATACTATGCGTATGCAAGTCGTGCGGTCGGGGACCGCACAACTAAAGTGGACAGTGGTCATGCGGTTCCCGACCGCACGATCTCCCGATGAACAGTAATCGTGCGGTCGGGACCGCACGATCTCATTGCCATGCGGTCGCAGTCCCCGATCGCATGATTAACGTGTCATTGTCTAGAAATCCCACGGTGGGGGAGGAGCTATAAATAGAATTACTATTATTTGACGACTAGACCTGATATTTTTAAGATCAATAATGCTATTTTTGACCAAAACTCTCAGAGGCCGTTGTTTTATGTGGCGCTTATTCAAAAACCTGGTCGCCTCCTCGATCCTGCAGGATACATTCCCACTTGAAAGAGCCCGATCAACGATGTAGCACAGACCCGCATGCAGTTTCACGTATTTCTACGTACGTCTCCCTATCAAAGATGTACTATGGCTCACACTCCCCATGGAACGAAGCCAGTGAAAGCCCTTCACGGTGTTGCTTCACTCGTCGATTAGTGACAAGTCGACGGCCAGGAGGCAGCAGCTCTACACCAGCAAACACGCCACTGTTCCCGTACCAGGCGGCCTGTCGGCTTGCCAAAGACATGCACCGCATATTTGCAGCCGATATTCGCAATACATTTCACGGGTGCATACCACAGGACAAGAGCATCGAGCTATTTTGTGATCCTAAAGCCCCCTGCACTCACTGCGTGCAGGCTTTCCACGGCCGGGTAGCCATGAACATCGAAGAAAGCAACCGAATTACCCAGCAAGCACAGATCACTATCTTTAACAATGTAAAATGCATTTGAAAGGAACTGTTGGTAAATTGTATGTAGCAAAAACTGGCTGGCTCCAACCTGGTGGTCTATGGAAATGGACGCCAGTCATGGAATTGAGAAATGTTTCAGAATGGCCTAACAAATAGCCTCCGGTTTGCCATGTTTCCGGTGTCGCCTTACGAATGGAATGAACTGTGTTAGATCCTCCTACTCCTTTGAGTTGCGGTAGAAATCGACGCAGGTCTGGCATCCGCAGTCGGTGAAGCGACAGATCTCGCACCCGAAGCAGACGCACTTCATGCAGCCGGTGCAGGACGTGGCGCAGGAGCAGCCCCTCAGCACCTTGCGGCTCGCCCGCTCCTCCTCGCCGTCACAGGTGACCCTGGTGGCATCAAACATGTTACAAGGTGGTCAGAAGAGCACAGCAGCAAGGTTTATTCGAAGCTACTCTATGAATTGAAGCAACAGAAAATAACAGATTAAACCAGAGATAGGTAACCAAGAAAAACGGTGCGACTAAGTTAAGATGGAAGAAATCCAACCAGAAACAAGTAAATAGTTATCTCAAAGTACACTAGGCAAAGTGATGAATCCTTTTTGAAAAAGAAAA
Source organism: Dendrocalamus sinicus (assembly GCA_036346575.1). NCBI lineage: Eukaryota > Viridiplantae > Streptophyta > Magnoliopsida > Poales > Poaceae > Dendrocalamus > Dendrocalamus sinicus. The sequence continues at coordinate 16,634,888 of CM070643.1, read as the reverse complement.
AGATCATCAAGGAGGAACGAATGAGCTATAATAACACTTTCGATCATCCTTCATAATATCCGCTACATGCTATTACCCCTGCAGGCAAGTTTAGGGGTGCAGTAAAATTACTGGTGTCCTGTGGCTACAGCCACATTAACCTGCAGAGATCTGCCAATGTGGGGCAAAAACCTTGCATAGCGACACTTGCACATGTACTACAGATCAGCAGTTTCTACTTTCTACTTCCTACAGTACAATACGGAAAGCATCGGTTTACGTCAACTCATAAGCACCCGTGTTATTCTCATATTGGTAGGTTTATTATGCGGACGCTCAGGAGCTATGTTCCCCTAGCCTGTGCATTTCAGGGTCAATTTCCCTCCCTTAGTTGCCCATTTGCACGAGGTTATCAATGTGCAATGTAGTTTGCATAAGTTGCAAACATATTTGGTAGCTAAGCGCATGTTCCTGGTGTGCAAACATTGATGAAGGTGATTCTATTTAAAAAAATTCCAGTGCCTCAGGCATTCACGACTATTAGAATGCAGCGGTCTGCTCCACAGCAGGTAGTACGAATAATGGTAATGGTGATGTATCGCCCATTTGGCTTGGCAGAGGATGCAGCTTTGGCCTGGCAGAGCATGCAGCTCAATGTTCATTAACCTGGTGTCACTGTCCTAGTAAGACAACCAGTTGAGACAAGTAACATGTACATAAACACTATGCGGAAGTTCCAGCCTCCAAAGGTACCCACTGTGCTACTAAAATTTAATTCATATCAATTCCTCTACCAAGAAATGCATATAAAATTAGCAGTTACAGGTTGGGACCTCCCCCACCGTCAATTCCTCAAAAAAGAAGATGAAATTACGAGAATGACCGGATAAAACCAATCAGAAAACATTATGTTACACAGTACACCACACAAAGAGCAAAAACTTAGTTGGCATAAAATTGTTCCCTTGTTCTCCAATAAACTACTAGAAAACTGAGTACCAAACACAAAATCTTCAGTAGCTTCACATGAATTTGGAATGATGGCATGTATGAATTGTCTACTTTCACCACTACAGCTCAATATTCGCACACTAGACTATGAATTAACATAAGTAGTGCCAACACATACCTATCAGTTGTCAAATCTGCACATGTCCAATTAAGTTTTGCAAGAGCGTCATGGTAAATACGGCACTCTTCTTTGGACCGAAGCCGAAATCTCCTCTCCTTGCCACATCTTGTACAGCGGATAAACTCATCGCGGTGTGATGGACGTCCATTACGTCCTTTGTGAGAACCATTAGCAGATTTGTGTGACAAGGAGTAGTATTTGAGCAGAACTGTCTTTGACAGTGGAACCTTTTCTCCTTGAATCATGACCCACACAGTGTTCCTCCACTTTCCTGCGGTCTCCCTTCCAGAGTGCTTCTCAAAAGCTGAAGGCGACAACTTATCTGAAATTTCAAGTTACAAAACATAAATGATACTTTTCCTGAACCATCATGATAATCAGAACTAATGTACAATTAAGAGATATTTTATCGAGATTTTATGCAGTGCTAACAAGATTATTAAACAAAATTTCTATTTTTCAGTGTAATCGGAAGCCATAGAAATATGGTAACCAAAGTAATACCACAATATATAATTGGAAACGGAATGAACCAAAATAATATATAATTGGAAACGGAATGACAGACCCCCCCCCCCCCCCAAAAAAAGAGAAAGTGTTATGGAATAGAATAAACAGTAAAAATAAGTCTTGTAATGAAATGATAAGAACTGTGCTAAGTATCACCATATATCATGTCACTACAGCCAAGGTAGCATTTAAAACACAACTTCCTAACAAAGTGGAAGGGTGCTAGTTCTAGCGAGGAGCACATGTACCATCTATCATGTGCTGCCGTCATAAATTTTTGGCATAAGGAACTGCATATTTTGAATGCAGAGCCTTTCTCATTTGTTAAGTCACAGTTCTATCTAGATTTCATAAACAAATCCTTGATCATTGGAAAGTGCAGTTGTAAATCAATTACAGCATAAGGCAAGTCACAAGTTGTTGCTATCATTTTCTTCCCATGTTACTTCACACATTTCTGCCATAAAAAATTGAGAACCATGCTAGATGAAATTCAAAGCCGCATTTGATGAAAGGAAGACTATGATTGCTTCATGTATCAAGTTCTGCTAAAAACAAATGTAGCTTTCCTACATTTTGATTTCAAAACACTAAACTCAGATGCAGACCATGCAAGGTGCCGTATAGTGTATATTAAAACCCACAGTGATAGCACTGATGTTATCAGCATCACCTAAAATCTACTAACATCATAGTACGGACACACGCTGAAATACAGACATTGGAGATGAAAAACAGAAAGTGCCATCAGCAGCTCTCAGAAAAAAAATGTTATGGCCACCAGGTATCCACATAGAACAGAGACTGCACACTGCAGTAAGCTTTTCATCTATCTTTGCAAACACAAGCATCCGATGTTAGAATCAACATCACAAGGGTCAGGTCCACTGAAAAAAACAGAAGAAAGCAACATGCAACTCCAAACCAGAACAAGGCGTAAGCAAAAGCGCAATCTGGCTAAGTGCTAACCCATGCAAAAGAAGGTCTGAAAATAAACCCAGACGTAACAATGTACTGCAAATGATGAACCCCGCGAGTGAACAGAGGGGCAAATCCCACCATCACCACCATGCAGAGAGTACGCGAGACAAATTACGTGCATTAGGTACCACGGAAGAACTGCTTTTATGTACATATACTAGAGGCCGTGCAGAGTTAGCATGAAGGGTCACCTACACCGAAGGAATGTACAGGTGATATTACTATCAGACCATGACCACCAACCAAACTCGCTCGAGATATCCTAACATGCAGATTGAGACTGCAGAAAAGGCAAAGATTTATGGGCTGCAGTATGGTGCCAAGTACTAGAAGCAGGCGACACCGGCGTGTAACGGCAGTATGGTACTACAAGCAGCGCCGAGGCGCATGTACCGGCATTGCATGCAGGTCCACTTGTGGGAGCAAGACGCCATGACCCAAAGATCAAACACCATCCGTGCATCGATGCACAGACATGAAATCAAGAACAAAGAGAAGCAGGCAACGTGGTGTATATACGGTGGTGGGCACGGACCTTCGCGGCAGCCGGGCGTGCACTCGCAACTGACCTCCAGGTCGCCGGAGGCGTAGACGCGGAGGCGGCCGACGGCGTCGCCGTAGCGGTGGCTGGTGCATCCGCACGTCACCTCCACGAAGTCCTCGCCCCGGCGCACCCCGCTCATCTCCTGCAGCTCCTCCTCGCTGAACAGTGCCGCGCCACCTCCGTTGGCCGCAGCCATGTCTCCGACCAAGAACAGGAACTACCTCGACAGCTCCAGGAAAAAGATGGGCCAGAGAGCGATCTGGCTTGCGTCAAATCAAGAAACGACCAGGCAGATCGAATGCCGAGACGGGGAAGGCAAAACCAGTGGATCAAAGTAAAAGAAAGTTAGGCAAGCGTACGTGAACAAGAGATGGGAGATATAGAGAGGTGGAAAACTGTGGAGAAACAGGAGCCAAAGCGGCGCCTTTACACAAGGAACCGCGGCGAATTAGGTTCCCACCAAATCTTGAGGAGGGCGATCTCCAAAGGGGCCAAAGAATAAATGCAAGGGCGGCTCCTTTTCCCTGGAGGGGATATATGATCCGAGGCCAAGAACAACAAAGCAGGGGCAGGAGCTGAGCAAAGGCGGCTCCTTTCTGCAAGAAGCGATTTGGGGGCTAGCTCCAAATCGCCCAAGATACGATTCAAAAAGATGGATCTGGCGAAGCGGGCACGCAGGCTTCAAGAATGTCTCCCTACTCCAACTCCAGCGCCCTTGATGGCTATGGCTATGTGGGGTTTGGAGAGGGAGAGGAGGTGGAGGTGGAGAGGATAGGGGGAGGTGGAGTTGGTGATGAGGCGAAAGCTTTGGTGTTGTGCTAGGCTTTTAACCTATGGACGGATGGACGCGGCTTGATGGGAGGATGGTTATGTTTTGTGTTGTTTGTGTGATTCTTCTCCGTGAGCCCTTATCGTACCTCTCGCTCCTGTGTTTCTACTGTGTTCCATTCTTGCTATTCAAGAATTGTTCCATAGAGAACCTTGGTATTTATTGATAGGAAAAATTGCTCCTTTGCCCTAAAGTTTAATGGTATTTGCTTATTTGCCCTATGATATCTCACTGACATGCGAATCCAGGGTACATATGTCAGTGAGACATCATGGGGCAAATAAGTAAACGCCATTAAACTTTGGGGCACATGAGCAAATCCCCCTTATTGATACCAATGTTTCAGAGTTGAGAATTGTTAAAAGGGAAATTGATCTCTTTTCTAAAGTTGAGAGACTATTGGTAAAATATCATTCATTACATGGTAATAGATAAAATGACCCAAAATAGAGACCAATTAATTATACACCCTGATGACCGTCTTACATTCACTTCTTCATCATCTTTCTTTCTTCTCTAAATCTGACCATCCTGATGACAAGGATGGCCCTGCTGCCACCTCTCTCTTCTGTCCCTCCTCTCATTCCACACCCTTTTCATCCCTAGAAACTACAGAGTAGCTATATCCCCCTCACCTCCTCACGTCGGTAAAGTCTTCGCTCTGCTCTGTGACTTCGGCCATCCTCCAAAATTCCTCCCCACCGTTGCTCTTTTTCTCAAATTAGTTGTTCCCTCACCATCCTCACCTCATTGCAACCTAAGCCGATCCAACCTTTTGTCTCAATTTCCCTCGAGCCGCTCCACCGCCATGGGCACCATCGCTAAGCTTGCCATGCACAGCGTTAGGGCATTACAGTCCATCTCCTCCAAATCTGAGCACATAGACAACTTTCTTACCTCACACTAATGCTCTTTGACATCTCCTTTGGCCATCTTTCTCACCAGAGCACTATCGCCCTTGGGCTCGATGGCCCCGTAGCACTTACAACGATGCCAGGCCTTCTCGCCTGTTCTCCTCCCTCACCAAACGTGTCTACTTATAAGAAGTGGTTTCTCTCGGTTGAGGTGGCGTTGTCGGGGGGGGGGGAGAGGATGTGGTGGTTGGAGGGAGAGGGGATCGAAGGGGAGGGGCAATGGTCACCGATAGCAAGGGGTGAGGTGGATCTCAGAAGTGAGGAGAGGAGTGGAAAAAAAGAGGAGGGGTATTTTGGTCATATTGGGAGAAAACAATTTAGAATTGATTTAAAATACAAAAAAGATAAATGATTAAATGGCCTCTCAATTTTAGAGTATTTTATCCGATATCATGTAATAGAGTGATTTTATCAATGGTCTCTTAGCTTTGGGGCAAATGATCATTTTCTTTGTTAAAAAGAGATATTGTTAGTTGTAACAACTCCGCCGCTATAAGCTTAGGCCCTCTACTTTCCATCATATGGCTTATGGTTTCTCTCAAACAAACAAACACATCAATTTCTCTATCGCCTTTTGGAAACAGTTTATCAAGACAGCCTTTTTGAATCAGCTTATTGACATTTACATAAATACTCATGCTAAGACAAAAAATCATCAACCACCAAAAAAACTCACCTTAGGCACCAACATGCGGCATCTACGGGAGATGGCAGCAGTGGCAACCCCTCTGCAACAAAAGGGTTGCCCGAGGGCAAGGCAGTCGTCTCAGACGCATTGCCGCATTGGCCATAAATTATACGGCCCAACTTAGCTACATGTGTATATGTTGGGCGTTGCTTATACGAGAGTCAAACCCATTATTCCAAGAACGGCAGCTACAAGCCTACAAGCCCAGAAAAAGGGGGAGTAACAAACTTTGCTTTTGTTCATCTATTCTACCTGCGATCTTCCCCACAATTTTTTTCCAAAAAAAATCTTTTCCACAATGTTGAGAGCCATAACACTGGTCTACTGCTATGAGTTTTGGCACTTATAGCGTGTGTTTTGCATCCGTATTTAAAGAAATAACCGTATATGCACGAGAATGACAAAAATGGCATTTTTGCTGCCGGTTACTGGGCGGCAGCGCCCTACAACAGACACGTAGACTATTGGAGCCTGGCCATCGTGCGGAAAGCGCCTTCCGCCCCTCCACCATACAGCAGGTGTTTAAACCGGCTTAATTACCTATCTAAATTAATATTTTATATATCATATTTGTTTAAAATTTTAAATATAGCAGATGAGTTCAAAAAATTATAAAATTTTATGTGTAGTCTTTTGACATAACGTAAATAATTGTGTTAATTTTTGACAATTTTATATCCACTCTAGTTACTTAAAATTCGTACAATTATGATATTTGTAGGAGTTGTTACATATAGTAAACAAATACTAAAAATTACGAAATTTTATGTGCAGTCTTCCAACATAGTTGACCTAATGTGTAATTTTTTAAGAATTTTACTTTCTTTAAATTTACCATGTTAATTTAATCATAATTAGCGGTATACAATGCTCATTTCATGATTAAATTAACATGAGTTAACATGAAAAATTCAATATGTCAAAAGACTGCACATAAAATTTTATAATTTTTTGAGCTCGTTTGTTATATGTAATATCTCCTACAAATATCATAATCGTACGAATTTTTGATTAACATTTAGAGTAGATAAAATTATCAAAAAAATTAACACAATTATTTACATTGTGTCGGAAGGCTGCACATAAAATTTTGTAATTTTTTGAGCTCATCTGCTATATTTAAAAATTCAAAGAACTATGATATATAAAATACTAATTTAGACAAGAAATTAAGTTAGCTAACTAGCCGGCTTAATTACTTGCCATATGGTGGAGGGGCGGCAGGCCACCTGGCGCATGGTGGCTAAGCGGCAGGCGTGCGGCTGCACGGTGGCCGGGCTCTAGTAGTCTATGTGTCCAGTGACCAAGCAATAGAAGTGTCATTTTTGTTATTCTCATGTGTATATGACTATTTTTATAAATAAAAGTTCAAAACGTGCTATATGTACCAAAAATACTACTGCTATCAAGGATAGATGAGAGAAGATAGTACTATAATCTAGTTAGTTTCCCAACCAACCCTTTATGTTTATAACAAAGATCCCTTCAAATTAAATATAACATCGAGTGACCAAGGGATACGTTTAATTTTTTTTAAGTATAAGACAGACACACTGCATTTACATCATCCACATGCACACGTATGTGTATCTCTACACATTAGAAATTTATCGAAGACACTAAAATCTTATGGAGCACGGTACATGCTTTACAACTAACAGGCACATGTTTGTAAACTTACACATGCACGTTTGTAAACTCCTTTTAAATGGTGGATACTAGCGCCGATCATGGGACTTAGGTGCCACTCGGTTGAACTGAAATAAGCTGGTTTATGGTTGAAATTGTACTGTAACTATAGAAATTATACTATAACTGATAATGGCTTATTTGGCGTAACTAAATTTTAAAAAAATATAAAAAATAGGTTAGCCCATCATGGACAACGCAAACGAATATAGGGAAAAAAGAGCCGAAAAAAGCTAAAAAAACCAAAAAAAAGATGAAATTTAGGAATAGTGAAAAATAAATTAGAAGGCAGAAGTTTAAGCAAAAAGAACGGGCCCTTAAAACGCTAGTGGTTTAGGTGCACACTGCACGCGTTCATATTTTATACTCATTGATTCCTTTCCCGTAGTTTACTCTTAAACTTCTAGAATTTCCACCTTATTTTCACACTCAAAACACTTGTTTACCGCCAAGCCATCCGCATCACAAGGTCCCAATTAAAACCAAAGCGCTCTTGCTTGTTTAATTCAAGTTTTTGTTGGACGTGCTTTCCTTTTTAAAATTTTTTTGTTTTTGCCGCTAGGCCTTGTCATCATCTCGTTTTTGCCATTAGCTACCAATATACTAGTGAAACCAATAATTTAAGTGGACCTCTCACTTTATCTAGAGTTTTAATCATGAGCATCTCCTAATACTTTACACACAACAAACATACTTAAATTGGACCCTCCACCTTTTGTATTAGTCCTATCATTGGTCAGAAAAATCAATGGATTTATTCGAGGATAGGCCGCTGAACGCTAAGGTTGCATAACATGAGGATGTAAAGAATTCAAATAAGCATAACTTTACTATGTTTGTTTTAGTATTTTGCAAAGTTCTGGTACACGAAAACGCACTAAATTGCACGTCAAGTGCGCTGTTACCTCAAGTGTAGGTAATACGCCGTGGTATTTTATGCCAACCAAGGGACAGACAATGATAGGCCAAACAAGGACAACCAATAACAGCAAAAATTGCGCGCAATACGTATCTTGGTAGGAGTATAAGTTTTGGAGCAGTGCCGACAGTGCTGGATGGAATGCACTCCCATCTCTACGTGTAGTAGTAGAGTGAAAAGGTCAAGAGCCTAACTTTGAAACAAACGGCAGGGCTAGAGCGCAAAACAAGCAGCTCCTCTCTCTCCTGCCCGCTCCGCTTGGCTTCAAGCCTTCCGCTCCCATCCGCATCATATCGAGGAGGACGAGGCGTGGCGATATGGGAAATCTCGGATTCCGCTGCCCCCCACGACCTCGCGGTCTCCATGACGCGCCCTGAACGTCCCGCTGACCCACGGGGCCCCCCGCGTGCGCGCCCCCTCGAGGCGGCGACCGCGGCCTGCCGCGACGGACGTGGTTACGAGGAGCAGCAAGCGGGGGCGGGGTCCGCCGCCTGGGGGAAGGCGCTGCGCTGATACGGGGGGAGGGAGGGAGGGGGAAGGCCATTTTGGGAAAAGGGGAAAGGGGCTGGGGCGGGCGGGCCCCGCGGCGCTGGGGCTGACGCTGCGTCCCGAGGATGACGAGGAGGTCGGTTGGTCGGCTGGCAGTGTGGACATTGATGGTGCGCCTGCGCCTGCGCGGCTGGCTCGTCGTGTGCGCGACCCGTGTGACATCATGAGTCAGGGTGTTTTTTTTCGTCGGGTTGGGCGCTGGGCCTGGCTGGCTTCCGTTTCGCGTTGGCTCGCGATCGTCGGGCGGGCCAGTCGCGTTTCGACCGGCTCGAGCGCTTGCGAACGCACGGTGGTTTCGGATCGGACAGGCCGTGCGCACGGCGTCATGGCTGAGAGGCAGTGGGCACGGCCGGCCACATCGGCGGTGGGTTTTGCGCGTGCCTCGCGTTCCAAACGCACGTTATGCCGGGTTATGATCACACCGTATGGGAGTACCAAAACATGTGCATGTGTTCTGAGCCGTCTAGCTACTTACTTGAGTAAGACTGTTCTCGTCATCATCTTATATAATTTATGACTCTTTGAATAAATAAATTGGATATTTACTTCGTTAACTTTTTAAAATAGTCTATTAGACAATATTTTTATAATAGTTTATTGATATACAGTTTATTTAAACAAACGTTTATGCTCCGCGGCAAAAAAAAAAAAAAGAACGCGTCCTAAAGCTAGTACTGCCTGCTTGAGTATGACAATCTAGCTACTGCTCTATAATGCATCAAAATGCGAGCGATTATTAGTACTCTATGACTACTGTTTTAAGCACAACAAGGGCAGCTTTATGGGCAAGATACCAAAGGTGGTTTGGTGCAACAGGATCAGAAGACAAAATGAGAAGGTTCACAGGTTGTACGTTCCTCGCATTAGAATAAGCCGGCTAGATGGTACTCCCTCCTCTCTCAGAAAAATTCTATTATATACCGATTACACAATCTAGTTTATGTAACAAGCAAATAACATAGTGACACATGGCAAAATTACTGTAACAGCTATTTTAAAAATATTTTCCGTACGATCTGGTACTGTAGCAAAAAAATTAGAAATATTATTTTTGTACGGGCTACAGTTCTGTTACAGTGCATTGTCACACGCGTCATCACCTCATTTACTCGTTATGCAAACTGGATTGTGTAACCGGTATACAATAGAATTTTTGCTTCTCTCGCTCCCTCGCAAGTCCGGTACGTATACTAAAAACATATTATTTAAATAATATTTAATAGAATAAACTATATTTACTTTTATTAAATAGATATAGTACTACTTTTTATATTAGAGATAAATATTATTTAATTTTATTAAATATTAATTAAATAATGTATCTCTATTGGACTTATGTCGGAGGATGGAGGAAATACGGATCTACGCTACATGCTACTAACTAACAATACCGCGTGTTGTTTCGTGAGGCAAGGTGCTTAATTTGCATCAACGACACCACACGTTTCGACCCCCGCGGACATGAACCAGGTGCATGTCACCTTGAGCAGCAAACAATATTGCATGTTTGGTAACAGCTGGAGACGAGAAATTTAATTAGATCATCGAAATCTAGAGCTCAATCCTTCAATGATGAGATAAAAGCAAGGATTTGATCTCAACATTAGCATTTGACCATTGTTTCGTCCTAAAAAAGTGAAGCACGTGGGCGGCCTAACCCAGTAGTAGGGCAGGGATTTGTTGGAGCCCAGCACACATGATTGGTTGATCGCGACTTCAACCTGCTAATTCTGGTACTTCAACACCAGGTTGGAGAAGAGGGCTACGCGCCCGACCACCACGTTTTGCGCTCACCGCCGAATAAAAACGTAAAGCAACCACGCACGCACCAACAACAGCCGGGACTCGTCTTTGTTTCACATGCGCGCCGCGGAAAAGATCGGCGCGGAGATCCGCTGATCTGCGACTGGACGGACTCGGCACGCACGCCTGCGCGAAAGCGCTTCTCCCCTGCGTGTTTTTAACGGACGTCCACTTCAGTTTCCGGCAAAAGTATACTGGTCTAGTATCATCCGGGTCTGGCTTTAGCATCCACCATACATTAATTGGTGGTGCTACTCGCAGTCATACTTTTCCGACTAGCTGTTATTCCACTCGCACCAAACTACCGGATACTGACACATAGAGTAGAACCCACCACAAGTATAACAACTTATAAGATGCGTACAATAAGTCATATAATTGTAAATTTACTTGTTTATGTCATCGATTTTGTTTAAATGATGCAACAAGGTACAAAAGAGACCCAGTGGCACACCTATCACTGATGTGGTGCTCGGGAGCATGTGATTTGTGCATGCTATTGCCCCCCTTCGGTAGAGTCCTTGGTTGTTTTGTAACAATTTCTAACAAAACAAGATTACTTTTTGAGAAAATTGCTCACAAATCGAGACAACTTCTAGTCAATATTTTTAGCAAAGGCTGATTATGTCGTGAAAAACTATGTATGTTGGTTAGGTGTAGCTCCTGAGTTTACTGTATCAGTGTTTTCTGAACGATTGTAATGTGAGTTTGTCTGATTATTGAAATAGCTAGTTTTTTTTTCAAAAAGTTGTAGTGAGAAGAACTTCCAGTGGAATTACCAATCCCTCGATCGATTCTAGTGGAGTTTAGATGACATTCTACTGTCCCTCGATTGATTCTCATACCATCGTTGATCATATGGCATGTGCCCGCACCACCACCACCCCCATGCCCTCTTCCCCACCACCATCACCCTTAGTGCCCTCTGCCCCTACCACCTCCATCCCCCATGCCTCTCTATCTCACATGTCTCTCCTCCAAACCCCACAACTCACCGTATGTAGGCAGCATTGCTCCTGGCGGTCAAAGTACCAGTGCTGCCATCCGTGTACGCCAGTCAGATCGTCGGACCCTCCTCTAGACAGTGCGCTCGAAGTGCCCGTCATTTTCTTCATAAAAATAGGCGATGGTTTAGGCATAACTAATAGAGAGAATAAAAATCAAGGGGATCTTTGCAATTTTTTCCACGCCAAGCCTAAAACACACAACCTTGAGCCATGCTGAAACAGAGCTAACACCACGTTAGCGCCAAATATGCCACCACGTCTCATTTTGTACATTGTTGCCTCACCTAAATAAAATTAATGGCGTAAACGAGCAAATTTATAGTTGTATGTCTATTTACACCCATCTCACAAGTTATCTTATCCTGTATTTTACTCCGAGACATATTACTTGTTCTTAGATGGCACAATCAAGAACTGAACTGACCTTTCATCTGGACTTGTTCTCCCTAATTTGCTACTTAGGGCATCTCTAATAAGGCTATGTCAGCCATCGATTAGTTTCACCAGATCAGCAAAGTCCTATGTGGAGGGGAGAGAAGCATGAGAGAAAAGGAAAGTCATTGTCTCGTCACGTGATGAGCGCAACACATGAACCTAGACCAAAGCGACTAGTGATTTCATTGTTGGAGCGGCGGTGTCTACTCCTCACGTAGTTTTGTGGGCCCGCTGGAGTGAAGTCGCCAATGCTAGCCAAGAACAGAAGGATGGCAGCCTCCACACCTGGTGACAACGTTGACCTCGATGCCCGGTGATGACACCAACAACAACGATATTGATGTCCACATCTAACGAGCATGGTGAGATAGCTCCGACCTCCAAAATGATGTATGCAGCTGGATCTAGGTGCCAGTGGGTTGGATCCAGTTGCCAGCCGGCCGGATCTAGATGATTCAACAGTGGCGACAAGGAAGGAAGGATATGGTAGTGGAGACCGTGAGGGATGGTGATGAACTCGAAAGATGGCAACAAGGGATAGAGGGTTGGCGTGCGCGGAGAGGGAGAGACCGACCAGGGAGGGGACGTTGGTGTGGTGGACGGATGTGGTGGCCGGCATATGGAGGAAGATAATAGGAACGGGTCCCGATCTTCCAACAGGTTCTGGATATATTTGATTTGGTGGAGGCGCGACACAATTCGATCCGACTTCCGAACAACACGTTCCAAACCTCGCAATTGCAGCACCACGTCTCCTCAGGTTATCAACCGTGCGCAGCCCAGTTGACCTCGCCAAGAAGGCTAATCCTCGCCTGCGAATCAAAAAACACAAGGAAGAACACAACTGAATTGCAGATGTATTGATTTAGCACTCGAAAGTTGGGGTCTCACAAACCGATGAACGACGAAACTGTTCAAAGACAGAATAATCTAAGCAAAACCCAACCCTAATGGTAGGGGTGGCGGCTGGTTATAGAGGAGTAAGGGGCGTGCAAAACCCCTGGACGCGCCCTAATGGGCTCCAACACGATACAAAGCCGAACGGCCCAAAAGACGGTGGCGCAGCACCCTGACAGATTTTGAACGCCCACTTGTTTCAACGATTCCCGTTGACTCAGAAGGAATTTTGACATGGGACCAGAGCCATTGGAAATGTTGTCTTCTCAGCTTTCCATCCATATTAGAATGTCCAAAACGGAGCCCAGATGCGATCTGGGCGTCCGTTTTAGTGCGGCCTGGTCCTGGACTCTGAATTGGATTCGAAGTCGGCTTGAGTTGGGCCTCCAACATGATTCGACCGCCCTTGCTGGACTTGTGCGTCTCGTAGTCCTTCTTCAAGTACTTCCAGGTCCTCTCCATGGTTCCTAATCATAATTAAATCATTAGGTAGCAATCGATTCTCAAATGAACAATAAGAAGTACTTAGGAACGAGCTCACCTGTAAATTCAATTGTCGGGCGCGAGCTCTAGTGATTGGTCCTTGAATGTCAAGTGGAGGAGTGTTGTGTGTATCCGAAGAAGTGATGTCCTCATCAGAAGAAGTGGTGGGTTGGCATTTGGGAGGCGTTGGAGGCGGTGAGGATTGAGGAGGAGGGGGGCTGCATGTTCGAGAGGGCAAGGTGCCGAAGAGAGTGAAAGGAGCGACATTGATTGTGGGAGGAGAAAGGTGGTGGGAGAGAGAGGGTGGTACGCTAGCGGATGGTCCAAGTTGGATAAAAGAAATGATAATATATCAATTTTGAAGTGTGTGGGCTAGTGTATAGTAATCATTGGAGATAAATTATTAGAGTAGTTATCTGTCATGTTGTTGTTAGATGATATGGAGGGTGTAGAGAGGACTTAAAAAAATCCGGTTGATGTACATTCCCTTAGGAGCCAGTGCATATAGTTTATCATGCCACCAATTTATAAGTACAAACCTTCAAGGGCCTAATTGTGATGTCCGTGTCTTCTCACCTGCGCCATTTATCTGTGACTTTTATTCACCACGCGGATGGTGAAGGGCAAGGCAAACCATGTTTTGACAATTTTTGCAGCAACCCTAAAGCAGACTTGTCAAAACCTTTCGGTACTGATTGGTACATACTATGCCACCACCTAAACCGGTATAAAGCAAGTCTAATACCGTACCGGCTAATACTGGCCATACTAGCTTTGATACCAATCAAATACCGATCAGTATCGGCGGAAATGGTAATATTATCTATTAAACTATATGTTATACTTGATAGTACTAATATGTATTTAAAATAATATTATAAGTAAAATTTAATGTGCATATAATTAAATGAATATATCCTTATAAATATATTGTTGTATTATTATATTAAATCTGATATGGTACGCTAGTATGAACCGATATCGAAATATACCATTCCAAAAATCAAATCGATATAACCTTGGGTATGGTAATCAGAGCTAACATATTATTGTAGCGAGAGGTCGCAATCAGATATATAATCACAGAACAATGCAAATGACCAATTCGGTTGCACATGTCTCTTCTGGACAAACGGTTGCAGATGTCTGAAGATCACCATATTTTAGTTCTCACAAAAGGAAACCTGAATATGAAGTTGCTGTAAATTAGTCATGGTTGTCTCCCAATTTATGTCTTTCTTCTGAATATCCAAGTAGATGATAACAAATGCGATAATTGTAACACCCCCATTTCTGGGGGCGTACGGCTACCCTCGCAGCTGCCCAGGATTGTTCAGCTGCGAGTATTGTAGCAGAATGTGCACCATTGTCAAAGCATGCTTAAGCATAAAAATCAGACTTTATTACAAAAGTAAGGCTTAACAGCCAACGTTTACATAAAGGAGCGCACAACCCAAAGATACATTACCAAAAGAACTTCCACAGGCAGGCCTGAGTGTAGAGTAAGCCCTAACACTCGGCGTCGTCTACATCGTAGAGCTCGACGTCGTCTTCGGAGACTTCTTCCTCCTCTTGACAAGCTTTCTCTGTTTAAAATTTTAGCAAGCCTGAGTACTCCAACCCCGTACTCAACAAGTCACATGGGTAAATCCTGATTTACTATTTGCAAGGTTATTCAAGGATGGGAGTATATTGGGTGGATGCAGTTTTATTTGCAATCAAGTAAAACTTAAAACATTTGCTCCTTAAGATCCGGGGGTTTTCATTAACGGGATTCAGTTCATCACTTATCACATTAAATCATCTCAAATCCTACTTATGCCTCATTGTTGGAATCACCCAATTAACACAGCTTCTTTAACCGGAAGCATGGCGTATTCGAATACCATTTATCTCACTCTGCAGAGTTGCTCATCTTTACCCACAAGATCCCTTAACTCCCGCGACAGAGTTAAGAAAACAAGATTGTTCACTGCTCATTTCTTCATGAAGACTCTACCCGATAGACGTCCAAACAGACCCGGGAGTTCGCTATCATAGCCAGACATTTTATCTGCCCACAAGGCCAGATATTGTGCCCGTCCTGAGAGGAATCTACCGTTGTCCAGTATGCTTTTACCGTTTTCATACCGACTTTCTCGCACTGTTAGATCTCAACTCAAACCCGGATATCGCCACGCAGCGGACTACCGTCTGGAAGGATCTAACGTTGTTCAATATGGTTTTACCGTTTCCATATCAATGGTTGTACTCGTTAGAGATTCAATCGATTTGAGCGACTACTAAACCGAGTTTGACAAGTCAACGCTTGTGGTTGGCGATTCGTGTCTTTTACTTGGCACAAGGTTCTTATCCTAATATTTTTCTGAGGTCTGCAACCTCCACTCTAGGATAAGGCGGTGGGCGAAAACCGCCGCACGATCCCCCACAGTGGGCGAAAACCGCCGCACGGTTCCCCACAACACCCTTAACCTACATTTCCCCTAAGGTAAAGTCGTGGGCGTAGATCACCACGTGATTTCCCACAGCACACCCTCTACCTTAGTACCAGTTTTCAAATCCTACCGGCCCACAGCCAACACCTTAGAAGTACATACCAGCATCACCGGCCTAGGGTACGGTGTCCCATACCACCCTACCCTCTCCGGAGTTTTCAACTCTACCGGCCAACGGCCAGAGTCACTTAGTAGTGTATCATACTGAATGAAATGATCTTGTATACATTTATATCATATGTTAATTCTTACTAAGGTTGTCAAGGTGAATATGGTCATCAAGGTAAATAGGGCTATTTATCAGTGGTAGGATTATCTAGATAGCATGTCATTCTAAAGCTTTGTTTTAAGCAATTATCAGTTCACAACTATCAATAATGAAAATACATTTAAATAAATAATGTAATTTAATGGGATTCAATATGGTCAAAAACATGTGACTTGCCTTGCGGACTTATGATTTTGACAATTTCGTATTCTTCAATTTCTGGGCCTTGATCTTGATCCGAAGCTTCGTATTCTTGTATCAGCTGATCCTCGACGTCACGTGCTAGCGCAAAGTAAATAAAATCAATTTAATTCCACGCTCGACGAAAAATGAGCTAGGAATAAAGAAATGTAAATAACAAAATAAATTCAAATAAAATTCAAATAAAATATGTTTGGGATTTTTGGAGGCTTGATATGGATATTTGGAGCTAAGAAATGGATTGGCGGCTTCGAAACGGTAGAAACGGATATATTTTTTGCATTTTTGGGCTTTGGGTCGGTTACTGTTCATTGGGCCGGTCGGGTACTATTCCTCGGGTTCGACTATGCGGCTCGGCGCGACCAACTCGGTCTAGCTCGGTCAGGCGGGTCTGGTGCGGCCGACGCGGGCGAATGGGCTCGACCCAGCCAAGACGGTGCGGTGCGGTCGTCTTCTTCCCCCAGCCCGCACGCGCGCAGAGGAGCAGGGGAGGCGAGCGGCAAGCTACAGCGGAGCTCCGGTGAATTGCGATGCACACCAAGGGTATGGTTGGATTCGGCACGATGCCAGGGTTCCATTTTTGGTGTTTGCGGGCCCGGCGGGGGCGACAATCGCCGGCGGCGAGGTCATCTTCCTCACGGTGATTTTTGGGATTGCGGTCGACTAGGGGCTTCTTGGGGCAATTGGGCTGATCTCTAGGCACCACTAGGGTTCGATTGAAGTCCGGGAGAGGCTAGTTTGGGCTGTGAAAGCTTGTGTTGCGCTGGCCACGCTGACCGGTTTTGGAGGTGGGGCGGCTCACGGCGCCGGAGAAGAAGAGGGGCTGGACAGCTAATGCATTGGTTGGGGAAGATTTCTGGGAGGCTGGGGAAGCTATGGCCGGAGTTAATTGAAGGATGGTTGGCCGGGAGTGGGACATTGATCTATAGCTCGATTTTAGGGTTTCTTGCAATTACCCGCAATGGCGGCCACGGTGGGGGCTTTGGGTGTTCGGTTGGCTTCGTGAGGGCATTAGCTTTGGATGGAGGGTGTCGGTTCAATTAAATGGAGTCGGGGAATTGATCGGCCCCGAGGAGGGTGGGCAGCGGTAGAGCAGGGGCACGGAGAGAAGGCAGGGGCAGCTGACCGGGGTAGGAGAGTCGTGCACTGCACTCAAGCAAGGTGGCGGCAAGCTAGCAAGGTGGCAGGGGAGCTGGCAGAAGGAGGAAGATGCGAGAGAGCAAGCGGTGGAGGCGGCGGCGGGAGATATTTTCGGCCGGTACAGCGACAACGCGAAAATGGATGGATGGAGGAGATTGCTTCAAGATTCGTGCACATTTGGGTGTAGATTAGTGAGAATTAGGCTCTAGTTTAAGACTTTGCAACCAGATTTGGGAATTGAATTGTTTTTCAAATTTTTGAAAAACTGGGGATGTTTCACACTATCCCCCTTAAAAAGAATCTCGTCCTCGAGATTCGGGGAAGAGGTTTTAGGATTTGTTTTCATAATGTTAGATAGACGAGTAAGGATTTAGAATCTAGGATGAGGGTATATCGAACAAGATGAGCTAAGACGAATTGAGGTAGACAGAATTTTGAAAAAAAAGGTAGGATATTAGATATCTCATGCAAACAAATTATGAGGTATTTTTCTCATGCGAAAAGCAGCAACAATGTAAGCAGGAAGATAAATAATGGAAGCTCATATTGCACTACACCAAAATTAGATGTATTGCAAATAGTCCTCTCTGGTTAGTCTTCCAAGCTGTTCGATATCTTGCTAGCAAATAGGGAAGCACAAAGAAAAATCATGCCATTTGAAGCACTCAGATGCTGGAGGTGTATTAGGATAAAAACAGTTCAATCTGTGTTGCATCATACCAAAAGAATATTTGGCAAGGTCAAAA
The DNA here is from genome assembly GCA_036346575.1 of Dendrocalamus sinicus. Classification (NCBI taxonomy): domain Eukaryota; kingdom Viridiplantae; phylum Streptophyta; class Magnoliopsida; order Poales; family Poaceae; genus Dendrocalamus; species Dendrocalamus sinicus. Next base: position 16,616,679 of record CM070643.1, on the reverse strand, counting down.
TTTGACAACAAACCCTTGCTAGGCTATGGGGAAATCGAGCTTTAAAAATTGTGGAACAAAAAGAATGATGTTGCGTGAAAAATAGAAACATCAAGAGTCTAAGAGCACTCCCAATGCAGAAACTATGGATAGTTTCTATGGTATTAAATAAGGTGCCAAGTAAGCAAAATGCTGATGTGTTATTGGAGTTAAGGAGGAGAGATAAGGAAATGGTTTCTTATATAGACACCATGTCTACACAGGAACCAAGATAGAAAGAGCTGTGATAGGTAGATGATATGAGAGAGAAGATAGATGATTGGATGAAAATTTTATTTGTAGAAACTATCTATTGGGAGTATAGTTTCTATGGGTAATGTCTACATTAATTGACAAGTATAGAAACTATCTCGAGTTTCTGCATTAGGAATGCCCTAATAGATCTTCAGTTGGCAAAACGTAGCAGAACTAGGCAATTGGGAGTTCAATTTATAGGCTGCTGGAGTCCCTTCCAAAGATGAACCGCCTTCCCCAATCAGAAACGACCAGCATCCTTGCGCGCCAGCTGAATTGCTTGCTGTATTTAATAAGAGCAAACGACCAATTAAACCAGTATCCAATTAGATATAACCAGCATAATGCTTACAGTACATGTAAGGCCATTCTCAGAGCAAGTCCAATAATAGAGTCAAGTGTTTGGCTATAAGTTAAATTATAAGAGCCAAGTTATACAATAATTTGTCTTCTATTTGTCTACAAAATATTTTTTATTATTATGTGGTACCATGTCTCACATTCTCTTTCCTATTCCTCCTCACATACATTTATTATCTGAGCCCACCACTGCATAGGCTCCCGTGCCCAGCTTGTTGCTTACATGAGAGCCAAGCTCTCATCTCTCTCCTCTCTTCTCTCCTCCACATCAGCAAAAATGCTGACTAGCTTGGCTATAAGACCATTATTGGACTTGCTCTCAGTGGAGAGTTTCATGACGTTGTTTCCAAGACTGCCGCATCATATAAAATGAAATGAAACATGGATAAAACATCCATCCTCAATGCATAGTTTCATTCTATTGTTTCATAACTCATATAGAGTTGGTAATCATGCCAAGATGAAACTCACTTCTTCTCTCTCTTCTTAAAAATGTTGTCATATCATCAAAAATGCCTATGTTGCAGCCTATTAAATGCAGATGAAACTTCCACTAAGAGCAAGTACAATAATGCTGACTAGGTCGCCTCTAGCGAAATCCACGTCAACACAATTCTATGTGGAAGAGAGAGAAAAGAGGAGAGAGAGGCAAGCTGCCCCTTATATAAGAGGTAACCTCTAGCACATCATACGAGGAGAGAGAGGCAAGCTGCCCCTCATGCAAGAGGTGACCCCTGATATATTTATGCAAGTATTAAATGTTTGAGTGCTTTAGTAGAGGTAACCTCTACTCAACTTATTGTATTAACTGCCTCCACTATGAGCCACGTGTACTCTTTTTGCTTATTTGGCTAGTCCTAGAGGTAGCAGCCATCTCTTCTATTAAATTTGCTCTAAGACTGGCCTGAGAGAAGACGAAGTGGAGAAGGAAGAAAACAATACAGGAGGGTGAGATTAATTAATACCTTGCATAGACAGAATACCAAAGCCATTGAGTGCTGTGGCCAACATGTATCCAGTCACCCGGCAATTGCGCAGCTGTTTGCTCTCCACCCAGTGGAGCAAATTGGCCAAAATGCCTGTACCTGTACATCATACGAAAACAAATTAGTGACTGCTGGATTCAGGATGATCAATTGTAGGCATGCAAACGGAAGCCTTTTATATCAGCAAGGTCGTAGCTACACACACATATACATACTCCATCTGTTCAAGTTTATAAGATGTATTTTTTAAGTAGCCTTGTTCATAAATATAGGATGTATTTCATGTTCCAATGTAAAATTAATATGATGTTTCATTTATACCTCTAATAAATACGCAATTTTATTTACTATTCTCTATATACATGCATTGAATATAGTGCTTAGATATAATAACTACAGGTAATCTAGCTATTTTCACTATTTCCTTGGTCTATGTGCCAAAAAGAAATACGCCATATGTATCTATAAACTTTTTTCATACTCCCAGGATTATATCCTCTCACTTCCAATATATCACTTAAATGATTGTATTATACTTATTTATCACTTTCGGTAAGACATTCCAATGTGATTTGGTTAAAAAAATTTATATATTTGCTATATGCCTTTTTTTTCATATAAAATAAGTATATACATAAATTATGCTATAAAAGGTGAACTTTCATGAATTTTTTTATGGAACTGACTTTAGAGTATCTTATAATCATTATTAGAATATACTTAAAAGGATAAAGAGGTATAATAACATCATTTAAGTGGTATATAAAAAGTGCGAGTACATACTCCCAGAAGTATAGAATCATTTTTCTATATATATGACAAGTGTTTCTTGCACCTAGGTGCCTAGGCACCCAAATAAATACCTATTGATGTGCTTATATCAAGGGTATAAAACATCATACACATGGTGTTATATCCTACGTTGTGTGGATACTTCTCAAAAGCTGCGTATCAATATAAGATACCATATCGGATACGGATACTCCTCCAATACGCTCCGATATGTATCCTGCCCGTATCCTAGTTTTTGGAATTTACAAAAAAAAAATAATTCTGATACTTCATCGATACTTCGTGGATACCCCCTGATACCTATAACCTAATTTGTACCCCTGTGCCCAGACTCAGTTGCCATTCGGTCCCCCTGTCTCACGCCTCAACCCCTCAAACCTCTATGTCGTCCCCCAGCTCAGTGCCATAGCCTCCACGGCGCCGCCTCACCTCCACAGTGCCGCCCGGCCGCAGCCCCCCTCCACGCTGGCACCTCCCTCCACGGCGCCGTCCGACCACAGCCTCCCATCCACGCCACCCAGCCACAGCCTCCCCTCCATAGTGAGCCCTCCATCAGTATCACTTCTCTGATTTGTTGATTAGGGTAAAGCTGTGTATGTATAGTATATTCTTTTATATGTTTGTTGGTGATTCACTGATTTGTAGAATGCTAAGTTGTAATAGCCGTGTATGAGCTCCCGCGCCGTGTCCACGCCAAGGTAGGCTGAGAAGTCAGCGAGGAGCTTGTTAACGATTGGCCATGCCGTAAGCCAGGCAGCGCCACCTCCGGCATGGACCTCTATGTGGGGATAGAGGGAATGAATGAATAATGGGTGTGGACTGAAGACAAAAGAAGTGGAAAACTCAGGCAAATGTAAAGAATGGAAGACAGGGAAATATTGGATCTGGCCCGCGAAGATGATAAACAAAACTATACTAGCAGTTCTTCCCTTTTTTTCTTTTCTTTTTTTTTTTAAAAAGATAGGTAGTTCCTCCTACCTGTTCCTTTTTTTTTTGTTGTTGTGTGTGTACGAGATGCACAATAGAACGATGAAAAAGGAATTTTGAGCTACAGTTAAAAAAAGAGAAATATTTGTCGAAGGGGGAGAGTAGATCTCAAAACCGGGCTGTTGAAGCCATCATATGTTTGAACACCGTAGGTAGGTTTGTTGGACTGTAAGGGGAATGAGAAAACACCACAGAACAGCTGAAGCCACCATATGTTTGCCAGCTACAGTTGAAGACACCTAAGGATGGAAAACTTGCGCAGGTTCGAAGGAAACGGAGTTGCAGGAGGAAAGAACGAAGGTGAGCGCCGGGTTCCCAGAGAGCAGCAGATGAATCACATTCCACAGTCCCAGTAGCCACGGATGTTTATGATTTCTTCTGCTTGGGCATAGTGGGGAAAGCAAACACGGTATGGAGAATTTTGCAAGCTGCCTCGTTATTTTTTGTTCGGCTGAGCTGAAGTGTAGTATATCCCCGCCATCTCACCCAGTGCACTAATTAATAATAAACATTGCTTCCTGACCATTGAATTAAACTACAATTGCATAGCTAGATACTAAGTTTTTGGTTAGCGCAACCGCAATAAGATTGTCTTCGAACAAAGCAGTATCATGCCCTTTCAACACTTCCAGAAAAATCCTTTGAAATCCTTAATTGCTTACCACAGGAGATTACATTCATCATCCTACTACTCCAAATAACCTCTACAACATAAAAGCAATTAACTGGCCCATATTATCTTGAAAATACACACAAGTAACTTCTTTTCCAATGCAATCCTAACTATAGTTGTCAATGTACGTTTTGGCATAAGGTTAAAATCTGGTGGCATACAAAAAATGCAGATTCGCTATTTTATCAAGCTTTGCTGATAGATCACACGATTCACACATTATACTCTTACCATAATAATTCAACATGAGTACATGACCCCTTCTTTTACATATGCGCCATGGAAAAACCAATGCACCCTGCTCCTCTCATAGACTGGTACAAGTATTTCTTCACAGTTCCCTTAATAAGCAGGCTTTAAAAAGATTAATCAGCACGCAATACTATAATAATCTTTCATTCATACTACACCAAACGCAAAGCAAATCAAACGAAACGGTGAAGACCCGATTTGTTCCGTTTCGTTTTATCCTCCATTACTGTTATTTTGTATTTTAAAAACAAATGCCTTTTCACATCTGAAAGCTACGACCGAGAGAAAAATGGCAGTCGATGGTCTTTGGTTAATCCATCAGTACATAAAATGTAGCTAGGCAAAGGATTTCAATCAAATTGAATTCACCCACTTTATGGAACAAAATTAAGATATTTGCTGCCTTCAGTCGTAACTGAAAATTAAGCAGGAAAAACTATAGTGAAGAGAATACCATGCCAACATAAAACATGAAAGTAATGAGAACAAAATGTCAGAGAGAAGTATATACACAAAGGGGGAGGATAGCTATTACCAGATCACCAGACAATTTGCAGCTCACATTAGCCATCTATCATTGTTACTTGATAGAGAATTTGCAGCTCAACAGAAGGGGAAAAAGTATCTATATTACCAGGCAAGTCAATAAAAGATGGAATTATATAAGAACTCAATGTACAAGTCACCAAATCGCCTCATGTACAGGATATAACTTAAGAAATCACCAATATCAAAATGAACATGATGCGAGCAAATTTGACAAATTGTCATAACTCATAGGCAGGCCCCCATTACATTGCACTATGACTGCATATCAAGAGGGAAACCATCCCTCATACATAACCAATAGGCCACAGGATCCACTGTAGCCTTCGCACAGAACAGTACGTGTGCATTTCCCATCGCCAATTACCAGAATATTTGTCCCCTTCACTGAAAAAGCCACTAGAAGAACTAAATTTATATAAGATGCATACTTGAGGGGCATATTAACTAGGAAGGTTGAGATAGTAAAAAATATAAACACATTCTCACAAACGGAGATCCATTGCAGGAGCAGTAAACTATATATAACCAATATGCCACATAATCCATTTACAAGAGGGAAAAGTACCACAATATAGAACTACAGTAATGATCCAAACACAAAAGCATAACAAATAGAAAGAACGAACCAAATAGGAACCAAGCCGATGCTTGCTCAGATGCCAGCGGTGGGCAGCGAGGCCATGAACGCGCTGTACGCCGAATCCAGGTCGAAGTTGAGCTGCCTCGCCTGCTGCTCTGTAAGCTCGTCCCCGGCCCCCATCTTATTTAGCTTGGCGAGCCATTCACTCACCTTGACCTTCCCCTCAAAGTCAGGCGGCAGGACGGGGCCCAGCTTCCCCATGGAAGTCGAGAGGTCGTGGAGCAGGGGGCGGACCTGGTCGTTGGCGAGCATGTTGAGCTTGACGGCGTCCATGGCGGTGATGAAGCTCTGAACGCACTGGGCGATGGCGGCGGCGGACGCGGCGGATGTGGCCGGTGCGGACGAGGACGCGGCGGCGCGGAGCTCGACGGTGGCGGGGACGCCGGACTGGACGAGGCGGTTGAGGGCGGCGGGGCAGTCGAGGCGGTAGGCCTGGACGAAGCGCGGGATGGTGACGACGCCGGCGAGGGAGGATGAGAGGGAGTTGAATTGGGAGATGAGCTTGAGGCACTCGGCCTCGTAGTCGGCGGCGGAGACGAGGTCGCGGACGTAGGCGCGCTCCAGCTTCTCCGTCGCCTTGATGATCGCGTACAGGTCGGCGAGGCTCTCCAGGAGCTCGCGCTCCCGCTTGTCGTTCCACAGCTTCACCTCCATCGGCGCCGGCGAGCCTCCCCCCTCTTTCTCCGGCGAGCGAATCGCGGGGCTAGGGTTTCGTGTCGCGCGAGACTGGCGGAAGGGGAGGGGAGGTATCGGAGTGGGAGGAGTTTGGGAGGCTGAGGAATTCCGAGGGGTTTCGTGTAAATTGTAGGGATCTTGAGAACTTCCACGCTGCGAAGAGCCGTAGACAGTGAACACTGCGAGGACACTCGGCGCGAACCAAACGCAACGACGAAATGACAAATTGCACGAGAGCTTCTATTGTGCTGCGATTTTGTTTGGTTGCAATACAAATCTATATCTCGATCGTGTTCGGCAGTCAGATACTCAAATTGCTCATGAAACACCCCAAATTTTGAGGCATTTTAAAATTTTTGGAAATTCAAGTTTAATATGAATACTTTCCCAATTTGGCAAAAGAATGGAAAAATGCGCTTTCTTTTTCCTCCCTTTCCGCCTTCGCTCTGGGCCGGCGCCGTTCAGCCCTCTCTTCCGGCCGCCGACGCCCACGTCGCCGTTTCCCGCCAACAACAACAGGAGGCGCCCTCCGGCTCAAGCCGCGAGGACGCCGACCCACGCGCCGAGACGCCGCCCGCCCTTCTCCCGTGTGGAGAACGCCGGCAGCCAGCTGTCCTCGCCGGCGCCAGCGCAAGCATTCCAGCTTGCTTCTCTCCTCGAGGACGAATAAGCACTCGAGTGCTGCAGACTCACCTCGCCACCTCGCCTCTCGCGCGCGCGCAGCCTCAGCCACCCCTCCTCCCGTTCCTCGCGGAGAACGGGCGCCGAACCGCCTCGCACTGCGCCACTGCACGCCCGTATAAAGGCCTAATTCCACCGTAGATCGCCTCCGTAGCCCCTTCCTCTCCCACTCCACCGATTGCGCCTCGTCGCTTCCACCGCCGCAAGCCGCGCCCGAGCCCAGAAAGCCCTAACCGCAATCGGAGAATTAGCTAATAAAAATCCAATTCTTCCCTCCGCACGTGCACCTCTACTCCCGAACACCGTGGACGCGATCACCGAGCGAGCGCGGGAGTCTAGCAACCCACGGCTCGCTCGCCACCCCCAAGGCCGCCACCGTGGCTAGCCACTCCGCCCTTCCCGAGCCGCACCGCCACCGCCAATGGATCCCTAAGGTCCCTAGATGGTGAAACGCCGGTTAATTGGGTCGCAAAGCCGTCGGCATCCCGTAGCGCCACCGGACATGCCCTTGCCTTCCCGAGAGTCCGCGACCATCCCCGTCCACCCAAACTCCTCCAGCTACCCACAAATGGAACCAGCACCCGTGAGCGCACCTTTTGGCTATGGCCGTCCCCCGGGAGCGTCATTGCCTCGCCCCGCACCGAGCTGCGTTCGTTTTCCGCCGAGTCGGGAGCGGAGGGAGGAAGACGACGACGCGCAGCCGTCGATCGGGTTTCATCCAACCGTCGGCCTCCATTTAAATCCCAACCGCTCGCTCCGCGCCCCGCTCAATCCGACCGCTCCGACGCATCGTCCTCGCCCCATCCGCGCCGTCTACACCGACCACGCGTCGCTCATCGCGTGAGCGCGCGCGTGTGGGCTTCGGCCTGCGCGGCCGAAAGCCGAGCCGGGCCGGTGGGCTGGCACGGCCACGAATCGCGCCGCCACGCGCGCGGCGCGCATGGGCCGGCCGTCTTGTTCATCGGGCCGAGCCCGATCGCTTTCACCGAGAAAATCCAGAAGTCCCCAAAAATCATAGAAAAATCTAGAAAATTCCCAAAAATACAAAAATACACCATCTGGACCAGAAAAATATCCTGAGTTCAAATCTGGTCTCTGTCCTTTCAAATTCAAATTTGTTAAATTTGAATTCCCCTCTTTTGCTGAGGCCTTTTCTAGCAAAATGTCCATCCACACACTTCTAAAGTATATGGTTGAGATTTTATTTTATTTGGCTCCTTTTGCATTGATTACTTTAATTTAGGCACGTTTTGAGTTGGAACTTATGATATGATTTTATGTGTTTACGCTAGCCTCCGACGTAGCTGAAGCCTCAGTTCCGGAGCCGGAGCCGGCTGCTCAGATCTACGACATAGTAGAGATTACGGACCAGCAAGGCAAGTCACATGTTTTTGAGCATATTGAATCCCATTGAATTACATTATTTATTTAATGTATTTTCATTATGGATAGTTGCGAACTGGTAATTGCTTAAACCAAAGATTTAGAATGGCATGCTATCTAGATAATCCTACCACTGATAAATAGCTCTGTTTACCTTGATGGCCATATTCACCTTAACAACCTTAGTAAGAAATAATGTATGATATCAAAGTAACCATGATCGCCTTACACAACAACCTTGTACTACTAAGGTGTTGGCCGCAGGCTGGTAGGATCTCAAAGCTGATACTAAGGTGAAGATGTGCTGTGGGAAATCACGTGGTGATCTACGCCCACGACTTCACCTTAGAGGAATTAAGACTGGGAAGGGTGTGCTGTGGGAAATCACGCGGTGATCTACGCCCACGACCTTACCCGAGTGAGAGGCTGGTATGGATGGGTGGTGGTGCCAGTGGGCACAGAGGGGGATGTGGTTGGATGCCTCAGGTGAAAAATGTAAGGACAAGAACCTTGTGCCAAGTAAAAGACATAGTCAACGCTCAGGCCACAGGAGTTGACTTTTCAACACTGGTCTAGTAGCTGCTCCATTCAATTGAAACTCTACAGGCTGTGATGATAGGTAGACGGGGGAGTTAGGTATGCTGCGGGTACCTAACAACGGTAGTATTCACTCACAAACGGCTAGAGAAGAGTATATGTGCAATTGTAGCCGTGGATCGAGTGATGCTATCGGTAGAGTCTATATAAAGAAGGGAGCGATGAACCGACACGGCTTTCTTAACTCTGTCGCGGGAGTTAAGGGATCGTGTGGGTAAAGTTGAGCAACTCTGCGAGTGTAACAAATGGTATTCGAATACGCCGTGCTTAGGTTAATGAAGTGTGTTAATTGGGTGATTCCAATAACGAGGCATAAGTAGGATTGGAGATGATTGAATGTGATAAGCGATGAACTGATTCATTAATCAAAACCCCGATCTTAAGGAGCAAACATCTTCAAGTTTTACTTGCTTACAAATAAAATCGCATCCACCCTATAATACAACCAATATACTCCCATCCTTGAAATACCATGCATATAGTAAACCAGGGTTTACCCCTGTGACTTGCTGGGTACAGTGGTACTCATGATTTGCTAAACATCATCAACAGAAGGCCAATGCTGGCAAGATGACGTGATAGAAGAAGACGCTCCTGAAGAACCAGTCTACTTTGAGGAAGATTGGGCTTAGGTTTTAGCCACGCTCAGGCCGTCGATCCTTTTGTGTGTATGTGGTAGTGTATGGGCTTATGTGCCCGCTGTGTACCTTAACAACAATATAATAATGCAATAAAGTTGGTACGTTTATGTAAGCTGGTGCTGTTATGATGATCACATGTAACCCTAGAATGTCATAACTGTACATCCAGTACGGTTATGATGTTCCGTACCGTCTCCGGAAATGGGGGCGTTACAGCTCATTGGAGCGACTGAACAAATTCAGTATTATCTTGCTCCTCTGAAGACCGGAGGGCATCGCATGATTATTGAAACATCCCCAGTTTTTCAAAAAATTGAAAAACAATTCAATTCCCAAATCTGGTTGCAAAGTCTTAAACTAGAGCCTAATTCTCACTAATCTACACCCAAATGTGCACGAATCTTGAAGCAATCTCCTCCATCCATCCATTTTCGTGTTGTCGCTGTACCGGCCGAAGAATGGTATCAGAGCCAGTTTGCTTGACTGTAGGATAAACCCTAAGTGTCACTAGGAATATTTACAAAAATTTAATTTGGAAAATATCAAAAGAGGTTACGTAAAATATAAGTATTATTGCTTCCTTCTCTCTCCTAAATGCTATCTCATCTATCCTAGAATTTTATTTGATTCAAATTTATTTTCGAAAAAGGATTTATATCTGTCCTTCTCTGAGATTCAAAGTATTCGTTGGATAGTTGTGTAGATCACGTTAAAATAGAAGTGACCTTTTGGTAGGAATTTCTTTTGTGTGTAAAACGAGTTGTAATATGTACCTCGTATGTATGGTATGCATTCAGCTTGTAAGGATAAATGGAAATTATGTTGTAGTCCAGTTTCATCTTTTCCACCCGGTAAAAAAACAAAAACAGTGGCTTCATCGAAGGAAACATGGGACACTCGTAGAGCTTGGATGCGCATCCTCTGCCTTCACGTGTTACGTGGGACAGTGGTTTAGACCGTAAGTCTGCGTTCTCCTTTAATTTGTTTCTTCGAGTGAAACATGATAGTGGCTTTTATCTGGTTCCGCTCCGATGTGCGGTTCTCTAGGCCATAACAGTACAGGGAAAGGTTTCCCAGTTCTTGGTACTCTATACATGGTGTGGTCTTTTATCACCTTTGCTGCCTATATGAGTGATATTAGGGGCTGTTGATATTAGTTTTTGGATTTGTCTTTTCGTTTTGGTTTATAAATAATAATAATTTGTAGAGAAGCTTGTAAACAGACACTCGTATGTGATTATGACTGTATACATGAAGTCACAACAGTATATACTACAGTCGACTAGTAAACCCCGTGTTAAAAAGACATTTAGTTTGAAAGCTAGTTACTGTAAAAAAATCTATTTAGCCCATGTTTGGCACAGCTTCACCAACAGCTTCATGAGCTGTTGTGAGCTGTTTTTTTGCCAAACACTCTTTTTGCAAACAGCTTCATGGGTGAAGCTCCTTTTTTCTGCTCTCACAAAGAAATGCGGAGAGGTGAAGCTGAAAAAAGTAGCTTTTCACAGCTCTCTCCTCAGCCCATGATCCTAGGAACCCACTGCCCCTCTGGTTCACCAAAATTACACGCATTTGCCACTAGTCCATCCCGTTCACCTCTCCCGTTCACCAAAATTTCACTGCTCCTAATGATTTGACTACGAAACATAAACACGGCACTAAACAAGGCACTAATATTGCTTCCTAATGATTTTAATTTTTAATTTTTTATTATTTTAATTTTTTAATTCATACTCATTCAAATATATTATTTTTTAATTCATATGACCATATACAAACATACAACTCCAAATGTTAGAACAAGTTAGGTAGACATGGGCATCTTGGACAATTGTCCTCTCTCAGCCATGCATGAAGCTGATGGTGAAGCTGTTTTGCCAAACAGTTTTCCAAAACAGATTTAGCTTCATCGGTGAAGCTGCTCGTGAAGCTGAAACAAAAAAAACAGCTTCACTAGTGAAGCTGAACTGTGCCAAACGGGGTCTTACTATAAGAAACAACTTTTAGAAACTAATACCAAACAAATTTTCCATATCACCAACAATTCTATGTATAGCAGCTAGCTTGGAGAATGGGTACAATTGGGTTCCCCTTGAGAAATCCAGTCTGAAATTGGACGACACGCTGAGCAAACCGTGTGCCTGGAGCTCAAGCCAAAGCGCTTAACATTTTTTTTGTTGGGTTTTGCATTTGCGTGACATGCAGTAATGCAGAAACGTACAGCACCACTATAGGCTATAGCCTGATGACGAGGCCTTCCTGTCGCGCTTGTTACAGCAAGTCGTCCTGGTTGGGCTTGGGCGAGGTGAGCAGCGCTGTGTAGAGCCGGAGCTTCTCCTCGCCGAGCGACGAGCACCGCGACAGCGGCCGGCGCGGCCTGATGAAGGAGAGCGACGCGAGCGTCTTGCGGTGCTTGTAGCGGCGCCACGCGAGCTGCACCGCCACGGCCGCCCACGTGCGCCACCCGGGCGAGTAGTAGCGCGCGCTGCGGCGCACCTTCTCGTTGGTGAAGGTGTACCGGAAGTGCCGCGTCACGTACTTGACGTCGGCCGCCTCCAGCCCGAACGCCTCCGTGCTCTCCAGCGTCACCAGCGTCGACGACGACGCTGGCAGCCGCTCCTGGAACGGCCGGCGCAGGCACCACGACAGCAGCTCGTCGCCGCTGAAGTTGCCCGGGCCCAGCATGCAGCAGCTCGTCGCGCCGTTCCGGAGCACCTGGCTGCTCTGCAGGTGGCCTCGCACTATGAACAGCATCCTCTGCACCGCGTCACCTTCTCTGACAATCTAAGGAAATCAGAGATCACCTCATTATGATCGTGCCATCGTGTGGTTCCAACCTCTAAGTCAAGTCGATGAGCTTACAACTTCTCCTTTGGGAAATATGAGGGACTTGACCCTGTCGCAGATGTTCTCGAGCACCAGGTCGTCCATGTGTTGGAACAGCGGCACCTGCAGTTGCGCAGAAGTTTGCGACAAGCGATCGAGCGCGTCATGCAATGCAACGGCACGGCCGAAAAGTGACGCCGCGCGCGACGTCGTTTGTGTTTACGTAGGTACCTGCCGGACGAGGTCGAGGCAGAGGTGGTACTTGATGTCCCTGCGGAGACCCTCCGGCAGGTCCCGGATGATGCGGCACTCGTCGACGCCGCGCGTGGCCGCCCACCGCTGCCGCTCGTGCTGCCGCACCCGGTGCCGGAAGCTCTGCGGCAGGTTCTTGCGCTTCATCCACCACTCCACGCTCCGCAGCCTCGTGTGCATTGCCTGCTTCTTCGACGTCGTCGCGTTCAGGAACACCTGCATATATGCCGGGCACATCGCAAACGCTATCAGCCATGACGCCGTCAGTGTCACTGCAATGCATTACGTACCTTGATGTTTCCTATGAGCATAGTCACGAGGATTAGCCCCCCGGTGATGGTGATGATGTTGAACACTATCTCCAGCCACTCCGTTGTGCTCTCCAAATTCCCAAACGTGCTGAGCAGCAGCAGAGACACATCAGAAAACCAAAGACAAGTTAGCCAACCATAATACACACTCAACTAGCAACTACAAGTAATCTGCAGGAGCATTATTAACTTCAGTACTTCACCTGAGAGTCATGAGGCCCCAGAAGATGGGGAGCAGGATCTTCTCGAGCCTGCTCGGGTTGGCCACGAGCATGACGGTCCACTTGTACGCCCCGTACTGGTAGTTGTCGCCGCTGTCGAGGCACGTGCCCCTGGCGCTGCCGTCGCGGGCCCAGGCGAGCCTGTCCGCGCCTACGTATCCCACGGTGCCGCCGTAGTAGAGCGGCTCCGCGCACGCCAGCGTCCTGGGCGCGCACCTGCGCCCAGCGGCTTGCGCGCACTGCTCCCTCAGGCACTTGGTGGCTCGCTGCACCCCGAGCAAGTACCAGCACGCACCCACCGCCTGCAAGAACGGCATGCCTCAGAACTAAACTCGTGTGCCAGAAGCCACGTGCTTGTATGAACGTCGAGTACTGCAACTGTCATGAATGCACAGATCGAGGCCGTTCGTGGAACGGCGCATGTGTATGTGTAGGATGAAATGCAGGAAGGAGCCACGACTCACGTGAGCGGCGACGAAGTAGGCCATGAGGTTGAGCGCGATCCCCCACCAGATGGTGCCGAAGATGTAGCCGGAGACGTTCTGCATCCGGCGCAGGAAGCGGGCGGAGTGGTAGATCTTGGGCAGGTACTCGAACAGGAACGATACCAGCAGCACGGTCATGACCGCGGTCGTTGATCCGGCACGGATCATCGCTGGTGCTGCTACCCAGATGACCACCTGTGCACAAGAGACCCCAGCATGCGTGACATGACTCCATCCAAAACAAACTAGACAATGTGTGCAGGAAATATGTTGGGGGTGCATAATTCAGTGACCTGGAGCATGACATCTGCAGAACAACATCTTGCATGATAGAATCGCATAACTTATCTGAAACACCACCCATTTCCCCACCCGGTATCAACAACTTTGGAGGCCTTTGTCGTTGGTATCGAGCTGCGAAGGTTTGTCCGACGTGCTCTATACAGGTACTAGTACACCGATGGCATTGTTGCGCGTAAAGCGAAGAAAACAAACTGAGAAAAATACCGGCCAGTCAGCCACATGTACAGCCCACAGGTTCATTGTGAACTAGTGGTACAGATTGTTTGGACCATACTGCGACGAACTTTAAATCAGCATTGATTGAACCGGAGTTGGCTTGATATGGTGATACGACGACTCCTATTGATTGCTGACAAGGGCCCAATCTACAAAAGGCTATGCTAGCTCACGCTATACCGATGTATTGCATTTCAATGGTATAGTAGTTTCATCAGATTTTGCAAAGTTTCATTCCATGATATAAGTTTTGTACGTTTCATTAAATTTTAAATATTAAATGTGCAGTTTCAGTAGGTTTCAATGAGTTTCAAGTTTTATATTTTATAATGTTTTAGTTAGTTTCAAGTTTAAAGACCCAAATTTCATAAATTTTAAATTTCTAAAAGCTATATTTCAGCAAGATTTAACTAGTTTCAATTTAAAAATGGTATGTTCGGGAAGTTTCAACTAGTTTTCATGTTTGAAATACCATATTTTAGAAAATTTCAACTAGCTTCAAGTTTAAAAATGCTATGTTCTAGCAAGTTTCAACAAATTTAATTGATACTTTAGGTTTTCCATAAAAATTTATGTAAGTTTCACAAAAGTTTCAAAAATATATAGCAAGTTTCATACAATTTCGAGTGAAGTTTCATTTGTGTTTCTCAGCAAGTTTCAAAAAATATTTCAAACGACTTTCACAAGGTTTCAACATATTTCAATAAATTTTGCTAGGTTTCCAATATGAAACTATAAGTTTCATCTAGTTTCAAATATGAAACTTGATTAAAAAAATTGTTTCAGAAGAATTTCAACCAAGTTTCAAAAGACAAACTTCTAAGTTTCAGAACGCGTTCATAGATTTCATGAGGTTTCGGCACATTTCAAAAAAATCATTGGGTTTCAAAGTCGACAGTATAGAAGTTTCAGAGAGTTTTATAAGGTTTTATTTGCATAATATATATTTTTAACAAATTCTATAGTTCAATTTAGCATGTTTCGATAGGTTACAACTAGTTTTAAGTTCTATATTTCAGAAAGGCTTCAATAATTTTCAAGTTCGACACTTAAGTTTCAGCAAACTTTCAATAAAAAAACAATAAAAATAAATAAATTACTATGTTCTAGCAAGTTTCAACTAGTTTCAAGTTTGAAAAATGCCAGATTTCATCTAGTTTCAAACAAGTTGAATGCATGCTTCAAGTTTCAAATCAAACTTCATGCAAGTTTCGTATAAGTTTTAAAAATTAGCACGAGTTTTACATAATTCCAAGCAAAGTTATGTTCATCTTTCAGAAAGTTTCAAAGAAGTTTTACAAGTTTTAATAAAAAAATCAACAACTCAATACAAATCAAACATGAGTTTCAATATATTAGAGCAAATCCACAGAAATTGAATTAAGAGGCAAGAAGATAAGGAACATAATCCATCAACAAATCAATAGCATTTATGTGTCAAATATGACAACTAAGACAAAATCATAAAGGATATCGGGGGAAGAGGAGAAGAGCATAGATAAAAACCGATAGCAATATGCAGATGAACACGACAACAAGGTGAACTGACCTTGGAGCAGTGTAAATAGGGGTCACCAATATACATCTTCACCACAAGCCATTCTTATGCATCCCCACATTCACAAAAGAGAAGCTCTACTCAGCTCTTCCGAAAGAGGAGAGAGAGAGATGGAAGAAGACAGTGGATTTGAAGATTTCTCACCGGAGCTTATAAGTAGTAATTGAGAGTAAAATTAGCATCCCTATGCTATGGAAAGGAGGGCTACGGCCAACGATGATGAGATTAGCAGCTACGACAGTGATCTCAGGCTGTGGTAGCAAGGTGCTGTGCATTAGCAGGAGAGAGGAAAGGAGAGAGAGTATGAGAGAAGGGAGAGGCAGTGGAGGTGGTGATGCAGCAACAAGGAGGAGTTGGATGAAAGAGAAGGGGAGAAGTGGAGCAGCCTTGGAGGAGAGGAAGGAAGCAGCGCATAGGAGAAGAAGAAGAAAGGAAGGGAAGAGGGGTAGTGATCCAATGGTGAAATGTTATCCTGTTATATCACGAGTAAACGTTATACCGTTTTTTAGCTTTTCCAATCTACAAAATACGCCATGCACGAAACTGAATTGTGGTAGCATCATGGACCCATGTACATTCTACAAAACACTAACACCAATGCATTGCTTACTAGTTCAAGAGCATGGCTTTGTACAGGCACAATGCCTTACTTGATCCTCTAACGCTATGGCACTGCAGCTCACGTTGCCGAGTGCAGAGCGTAGCCTGAGCCCCACAGCTCGACGTGGCAGTGTGTGGTCCGAAATTGGAACAGTGGATCGCATGCACCTTTGTTTGGCAGAACGTGATGGGGGAAATGTAATGTTACGTATATACGACGACTATGCTACGGAAGTATGGTGTACTAGGGAATAATGCAAGATTCCAATCTCGAAGACTCCAAATTTTCCATTCTTCCAAATGTTTCGGACAAGCATTCCAATGTGGCACTATGGACCATTGCCAAATTGTTTGTATGAGCAAGAAGTTTTTTTTTCTTACCGAACAACCAGATGAAACATTT
Source organism: Dendrocalamus sinicus (assembly GCA_036346575.1). Lineage (NCBI taxonomy): Eukaryota > Viridiplantae > Streptophyta > Magnoliopsida > Poales > Poaceae > Dendrocalamus > Dendrocalamus sinicus. The sequence goes on along the minus strand of CM070643.1, from coordinate 16,600,015 downwards.
CAAAGAACACATGGAAAATCAACCACGGAAAGCGTGCACGGACCAAATAACCACGCACCTGCATCACGGGAACAATGACGAACAAGTCCAAGAAAAGCCATTTCTTGGGCCTCGCCAGCTGAGACGGCGTCGCGCCGGCGCCGGCGCCGGCGCCGCAGTCATTGCCGCTTCCCAGCGGCGCCTCCTCGTCTGCGTCGTCATCCCGCCCAGGCGCGCACGCCATCCGGAGGCGCACCAGCACGTTCCAGGCGTGCATGGCGTCCACCATGCACCGGAGCGCGGTGACCGCGACCGCGAACCACCCGTCGAGGAAGACGCACATGAGCGGGCCGCTCACGGACACGGCGTACAGGAACAGCGGATCGACGATGAGCCCCGCCGCGCAAGCGAGGAGGTACGCGCGGTCCCAGTCCCGCGCCCACCTCCCCCGCGGGTCGAGCGACGCCCACGCCGCGAGCCGCCACGCCCGCCGGCGCCGGAGCTTGCCGCGGCCGCCACCACGGCTCGGCGGCCTTTTCTCTTGCTCTCCTGGCCACCCCGCGCCACCATGAGGGGAGGTGGAGGAGGAGGGCTCGCTTGACATGATCGATACTGCCACCGTGCGAGCGTGAGGCTGTGAGTGAGTGATGGAGCAGAGAAGAGGACAGCATCCGATAGGTTCCGTGAGACGGACGGATCAATATATAGCTATAGCACGACACGAGCAATGATACGTATCTCTCACTCCCGTCGCGCGCGCGCGTACGAGCTTTGTGACCGAATTGACCAGGCTGCAGTTCGTCTCTTTGCGCGTGTTCGTACTACGCGGTGAAAGTTCTTACGTCTATGTGCGCGCGGCTAGTGTGACTAGCGCCAGTCGGCTAGTGTAAGAAGAGCTCTTGCTCTCATGTACCTCGGATGTGCAAACGACGCTGTGGACGAGAACGTAGACGAGGACAGCGTATCATACGGGAACAAAGCTGTAGCGCGCGCTGTGACACTTCACAAGTGAACAAGCTGCCCACGTCGGCCGCCTCCTCCATGTGTCAATGAGTCAATCATGGTGTCTTCATGAATTTTGGCATCAATAGGCAGGGTGGTCCTGTGCGCGTGCCTGTCAGCCACTGCTTGGGCGGGTAGCTAGCTTGTTTGCTACCTGTCATACAATTTCCAGTGTCATTGCCACTCATGATGAGGTTTTTTTTGTTCCTCTATGGTAGTACTAGATTACCACAGCGTGCACCTCAGCCCTCAGCTAATATTTCATCGGGCAACATTTCATTACTGTTCCTTAATTAGGTATTGACTGATAATCACCTCACTTGCAAGGAGAGGACACAGCACACGTACTAGTGTACTACAACCAAGCCACCAGGGCTCTCCCACTTACTGCTCGTGGAGCTAACCCACAGTCCACAGACCTCCTTATATTCATAGCTGCAACGCAGTCAACTGATCAGAAATCAGCCAGTAGCCCAGTAGTATTTAAGTATAATGGTAGTAGCAGTGTGGCATCATGAAAAATTCTATTATAACCATGGTACAGCTCAGGATATGTAACAAGTCAACCAGCGTCTGACACACGGCACATAGCGCACTGTAGCATACTGTAGCGATGCGTTTTTCCACTCTGCGCATGCTACAGTGTATGCTACAGTATTACTATAGTACCTATGTGCCACGTGTCAGACGATACATATCCTGGGCTGTGACACACGGTTATACAGTAGAATTTTTCGTGGCATCAGTGAAGCAGACCCACCGGTCGACGAAGACGGTGGCGCACTCAATGTTACTAGTATAGTGTCCGTGCTAACGCTACGGCAGCATTTCAGGGATGCACATGAAAACAACCAAATGACGATATTTTTTTCATAGTTTAAGTTTCACGCAATTGTATATCACCATGTATATAATCTGGAAAACACTCATGTATATCACCAGCAAGTTCAGGTCATGAAATTACAAACCTAGGCCAATTACAATGCATAACAAGACAATAATAAGTCATGTCTCGCCTGAACCATCTATCAAAAAACCTTGACAGAAACTTGTATGTTGTTTTCGCAAGAGCAGCCATCAAAAATATTTGAACTCTGCGGATTTCCAAATGAGGAAAATCGCCAGAATATCAAAGCTACCATTGTACAAGACTATCCATCCTGCGACACCAACCAAACGACGCCGAGAGATATATTTCAGAGGTAATCCATTGCTATCACTTATCGCTTGTGTATTGACAATAGTTACTATTTTCCTATTAAGATTGAATGTAATGTGACCAAAAACTCCCATTTCCAGCTTTGATCATCATGCTATGGAATTAATTGATCGCATGCTGATCCTTAATCCTACTCAGGTGTGTTGTCCTTTCTTATGTATCACCGCACTATAATTCTTTAGGATTTTGATGTTGAGACTTGAGAATCAACTCAATTTATGGTTGGTTATTACCATATTAGATGTAAAACTAAAGTCCGCTTTTATAAAAACCAAGAACTACCTGTTGGACCTCACAAATATCCTTGCTCCAAGACTTGGTATGCTCACAGCTAGCAAACAAATTTGTTTAGAAAATTCAATCAGGTGAAATGGAAATTAGGTTCATGATCACGCTAGAATTGCTTAATACCTAAATTCTAGTACATTGTTTGGTATACTTGAATTGCACGTCACAATATTGCCATTATATTATGCTATATTTAGAGTATATGAGAACTGCATTTTAACTACAAGAGATAAAGTACAGCTATACTACAATCCTAACTGCTTGGAGATGAGGCCGCCACATCTACATGACCAGATTTCGAGCCGCATATTTAACACAATGTATAGTGTCTCATTACTGATTAATGTCATAAAAAGCTACAGATATTACGATCGATGTCATAAAAAGCTACAGCATATTACAGATTGATGTCATAAAAAGCTAATTAACATTTAGTACAACTAAGGTCAGACCAAACATTTGATGTGTAGCAATGTGTAACTTGAAGGAGTACAGACTCTACTGCCACATATACCCATGAAAATATCATGTAGCCAATAACAGTCGTAACTATACTTATGAAAATACCATGTAACTAATAACTGCAGGAACTTACAGTGATTAGACATCTGGTCATTAGGTAATTTCTTGTCTAAGACCGGTGCTCTCATGGATTTTCGCTTTGTTTTTCCTTGTACTTTCAATCTTTTGAGCATACTTTGAGGCTGGTGGTTAAAAAAATCTATCAAATATAATCCAAAGAAGTCCTCAAGACATTGCGAAATTGTCACAAGGTAGATCCATCACCATGAAACAAGATCATTTTATTGAGCAGTCTTAATAATTAATATAGTCAATGCCATACTATTGGTAGATGAAAGTGGCGAGTAAAGTAGTAAATAACTTTTTCAACCAATTCGTAGTACAATCCCAAATCAAAAGTTCATAACAAAATGACAAATCAATTGACATTACATGCCGGTTCTAAAATATAGGGACAACATTTACAAGATGTTAAACCTTAAGCTCTAGTAAAATCATTTTGTTTCCACAATCAAACACAAAAATAGGAAGTAGAATCCAATTATCACGATGTGCGGACCATGTCAAAGGAAACTTAGAACCAAACTTCACCTTTCTTAGCAAGTTCAAGAAGCCCAAGGGTAGTACAAGGACAAGGAAAAAGCAATTCTTCTATATTTATGTTCTGTCACCATAGACTCATAGCAACAAGATATTCTCAAGACTAACTTTGTTGCTTTAAAGCGTGTCGATTGTAGTTTTATCAAAGCAAACATGACTCTCGAAGATCATAGAAAGCACCGCACATTGTCCATTACAAGAGGTTCTCTATGGCCATTTGCTATAATCCGACTTCCTCGAGGATTCACCAAACAACGACCGATTTACATGTAAACAAATACATTCACAAATCACGCAATATAACTCTTACTGGATTCAAATGTATCAAAACAAAGACATCACCACACCTCCTCACCCTAAGTGATCAAGACATTCACAAATCACAACAATATAGCTCGTATTGGATTTCAAAGTATCAAAACAAAGACATGAGCCACATCCTCACCCTGATCAAAGCAAATTCTTTTTGTGTTCCAATCTCTTGCATAAACAAATCCATGCATATGCAAAGCGATAACAGCATGTCTTGATTCTTTCTACCATGATAAAGTACACAACAAGATGGATATTAAGGAGTTGCAAAGGTAGTGTACCATCACCCAAAGAGCATCAGTATTATTTCATGAAGTAGGATATTGAAACTTAGCAAGCCTTAATAACCTATGGACACATTGTATCTAACACACCAAAGAAATCCTTCTTCACTGTATGATTGACTTTCGCACGGTGTAAGAGCCTAAGACCTTGCCATGGAATTGCCCTATCTAAACATTAAATCAATTTATCTTCTTCACTTATGGTTGAGTTACCAACAATGTAAGAGCCTAAGACCTCTCCATGGAATGCCCTATCTAAACATTAAATCAATACATCTTCTCCAATCTCTTCAAAGTCATACATGGCATATACTCGATTATGGTGTTTTCATGGCCCTTTAGTTTGAGTGATCTGCAATCCTAATGGACATGCGTTCAATTACGTTAATAGTTAGTACTATTGATGCTGGAATGTATAGGGCATTTCTATGTTTCAACCTCTGCAATAGCCCGTCTATCCTAATGAGACAATCCAAAGATCGGAGCTAGTTTTGAATTTGTGGCAGTTTTCAAAACAAATCCAAAGATGGGAATAGGGCCTTTCTAAACTATAGACTAACATCACATTAGCGGTCGATTCTGTTGGAAGATCCATACAAACAACAAATCCAATCCAAAACTTCTTTATATCGAGTCCCATTGTTCCCCTACCCGCACCCTTCACCAGATCTAGCAGCACAACACGAAATCCCGGATCGAAATCGAGCGGTGGAGAGAGGAGGAAGGTGGTAAACGGTACTCACTTGCGGAGGGCGGGTGCCATCTTGTTGGTGAGAGTGCGGCGACGATCATGCGATCGGATCGCGCGGGAGGGCGGAAGATGACGCCGAAGCGGTCGAAGTCGTAGCGGGCGGCGCCGGTGTGCATCATCTCGGCGGCGCGGGTGGAGGAGGAGGAGGAGTCCCTAACCCTAATGGTGGCCTCCTAGGGTTTGGAGAGACTGGATGTGGAGGGATTCGAGCATGCCAGTGGGAGCGGGAGGAAGCTGGAAGAAAATAAAGCGGGATCGACCGCCGCGGGGTGGGGAGGAGGAGGCGGCGCGGGGTGGGAAGAGGAGGAGGCGGCGCGGCGCGGGGGGAGGAGGAGGAGGCGGCGGCGGACCGGACGGGTGGGGGGAGGAGGAGATGGCGGCGGAGCGGGGGAGATGGCTCGTGGAATGAGTTGACGAACACATCGTCGGCGTCCTCCGGCCCTTCGAATCGCCCCACCACCACCTCCGAGAACGCAGGTACGACTCGGCTCCTTCACAACGACGGCACGTCCTCCGACCCCAGCTCCACGCCGCAGCCCCGCAGAGCGCTCCATCCACGCATCGGCGGCCCGACGCGCCTCGCCCGCACCTCCCGTAGATGACGCCCACGCGCACGCTGCGAAAGAAGGCGCGGTCGGCACGCCGCCGCGTCGCCACGCGCGCGCCACGAGAGTGCGGGTCGTACACCAAAGACGCGCACCGGCCTCCCGCGCAGCCTCCGGCCGGAAGAGGCCCTCCGGGTCTCGAGCCGACCGCGCAAACCGGCGCGTGTACTCTCGATGTCCGGCACGAGGCGATGCCGCGCGTCGGCCGCCGGAGATGGCGACGACCGGAAGGGGCGGTGGTGGCGGAAGAGTGGAAAGGAGGTGGCGGGTGGTGACGAGCGTGGGGCGGAGGCCGTGGTACGCGAGGTGTCGGCCGAACTGCACCATCGGGTTGACGTGGCCCTGCGCCGCCGGGAAGGGGAGGAGGAGGACATGGGGAGGGGAGAAGGCGAGGGCGGAGGAGGGAGGGGAGGAGTTGGCGCGGAGAACGGGGGGAGGAGCGGAGGCGCGGATGGAGGAGGGAGGGGAGGAGGCGGCGTACAGAACGGGGGAGGAGCGGAGATCGTGGGGAGATGGGGGTAGAAGTGGGAGGGGTACTGCAGATCCATTGAAGGATGACCGTCAGATATGGTTGAGTAAGGAGAGAGAATAGAGGAGAGGTAATCTGGTGCGGACGTTTTTAGGATGGTGTAATTTTGGGTGCATATTGTGGTGTAGACGTAGTTAAGGTTATGACTGTGGAGCAGGTAATTGTTGGGTGGATGTAGGATAATTTAAACTGGTGTATTATTAGTGTAGACTACGTATTTCTAGCCGAAAAACTGCTCATCGGTCTGAAGTCCCGACCGCGAGAAGCAGGACTCGGCGTGTCGCGCGCCCACGCGCAACCGCAGGCCGCAGCTCGTCTCGCGCGCCCTGCCGCGGAGCCGCCAGTTCTCATAGCGTGGGCCGTGGAGTATGCGGCGGCCACCGCGCCTTTGAAACGACGTACGGTCCAAGGACGGGAGATAGTACGTAGTAACTACTTATGCACAGGTTTAATAACGAAAAGTATTGGCAGTACCTACACCGTTATACCATAAACCCTAAAAGTATTTTTTTTTCTTTCCGATTACAAAGTAGACGTGTACATACACCACGCACGCACGCACGCACACCACACGCACGATTGTGTTTCCTTTGTACATGACTAGAAATACAGATATCAAAAATGAATCATAGACTATATAAAGTTTTTTTACTAAGACACTTAAAGATGGATATGAGAATTTGAACCTATGGGCACCACCCCACTAAGAAGTGTTCCTAAGAATCATCCGATGTATAGACACAAACATATGTAATTATGTAAAGCAATAACTCACGCTCATAAACCATTATTGGCACTATTACTTACTGATTTATGGTAACCGACTATTTGTGCTACTTATCGTTCATATTTCACAGGGTAAACTGAATGATGGACAGACAATAGCAGTAAAAAGGCTTATCCAAGAGTTCTTCACAAAGGTTTCCATAAGCTGAAAAATGAACTAGTGCACGCCGTCAAGCTTAAGCATAGGACCCTTGTGCAGCTTCTCGGCATCAGCCAGAGCAATCTCCGGCGAGCCATTCTATCAACTCAGGATATCACAACACACTGGATGGTGGCCAATTACAGAAGAACTTGTCCTCCGATACTGGAGTCACCTGCTAGAACTGCCATGAGATTGGGCATTGCTCCAACAAGTGTCCCAAGAAGCAGCGGGCAACAATTCTAGCCATGAACAATTCCGCAGCATCAGCCGCCAAAACCCCAAGCAGCAAGGAAGCCACAGATATTTGGGAAGGGACGTTTGAACCATGTCAAAGGTTGTAGGACCGGATAGGCAACAGAGTGAGAGTAAATGGTGCCTAAAAAATTTTCCCCTAAATATTCACAAATTCTTTACTCCAATAGCTGCAAAGCTATGAAGATTAGAATATAAGGTCTAATTGAAATAATAGAGAGATACAGAGTTGACCATGACCAAATTAGACCCATTAGTGAACCAAACTTGATCCACTTCACATTTTCAACGCATACAAGATCTAAACCATTTAGGCCAACGCCGCGGTTTCATACACCACTACTTTTCCCGGTACTGGACAATTTTCCTCAAAGCTTCCCGCTTCCTTTGCCCCGAAGCTTCGCCCATGCTTCGCCATATTTTATGTGGCCCCAATGACTTGTCGTCAAGCCTCTCACCCGTCCGGATCCCACTGAAACTCCTCGCTTGCAAACGACCCAAGTCACTTGGCGCACCACATACTTCTCCTTGAGCATGACGGCACCCAGCATCCTCGATCGCACAAGACCTCAGCTCCTCCCTGAGCCTAGTTCCAGTCCACCTTGTCGTTGCTCATTATGTCAACTGCCGATAGCTTTTGCTCCAGCTTCTCGTCATCCCGGCTTGCAACCACCCCTCAAGTCTCAGTCATCTTCGACGTCTCCCTGACCGTTCTAGACCTCAATATCTCCCTGTGCCTAGTCCTAGTCCTTCCACGCCGCACTATGACCTAGCTCCAAAGTTCTGCAACCAACACCAACAAGCAAACCATCACGTAGCATCGCACGATACATAAAGATCATCAATTTGCACAATCAAAATGTATGCACCCACATTACTGATTCTAATCCTGTAACCAAGCAATAACCACACGTGCACATTAGCAACAAACATCCCGATCAACCCCTGACTAAAATACCAATATTTCTAGAGAACAATCTCAGCCTACCAACTGGTCTGATACGACTTACTAGTACTTAGATGCTTAGGGGATGATGCACTTGTAGCCCACGAGTTCCTACCAATAGCCTATGACCACATAACAGACACTATGACCATCAAACACATACGCTACGACTATCACACAGATCGCTACGGCTTACGATTACTGAACACCATAGCTTACGATCATCGATCACGACCAGGCAGAAGCTATGACCATCGATCACAGGCTACGACTGTCGATCACACATGGTCATTCAGACACTGATGCTTTCGACCACCCCGCGGTCGTTCTGCCGATCGGTCCATCCAACTACATAATCGATAGACAGAAGGCAAACTTTTGCAAAATCCTCAAAAACCAAACTCAACCTTCACACATACTCTAACCCAAAATTCAATTACTCATCACAACTATGTGGTGACCTCCACGTGGTCTCACAAAGGCCACACCGGTTATGGAACACGGTACGTGTGATAATATTTCCAATTCAAGACCGAGCATCCTAGCTCTTTGCTATCCTGTGGAAATTACTTTTAAGGGGATCGGAGTAGATTTGTAATATCCTAAATTTTTATTTCAGAATTTAAAATAATAATAATAATAATTTATTTAATTTTCTGAGTTTTCAAAAGATTTCCCCCATTTTTGAATTAAAAAAAGGCCTTTCTAATTTCCCGAAATTAAATCTAATTTTGTGCAAAAATAAAACCAACTTTGAGTTGAAAATAGTTTTACTAAGTTTAAAATTCATTGAGAAAATTCTTTGAACTTTATAATTTTTATCCTTATGTGGTATTTTTTCTGAGCTCATTTGAACTTTCTTTGTTTTTGAAAATTCAAAAATTAGGTGGTGCTCATTTGAGCTTTTTTTGTGGCTTATGGCTGAAAAGCACTGTAGTTGGCTGAAAAAATACTGTAGCTGATAGAGGCTTATTTAGCATAATTAAATTTAAGAAAATTAAAAAATATAAAAATATGTTAGCCCATTACATATAATACAAACAAATACGGAAAAAAAAGAACTGACAAAAAATCTTAACAAATAGCCAAAAGTTCAGAAAAAGATGAAATTTATGAATAGTTAAAAATAAGTTAAAAGTTAAAAGCTAAAGTCAAAACGAACATAGCCTCTCCAGTTCTTTATCGGGCGGATTTCTCCGTGCGGCCCATCCTTTCTTCTTTTCCATCCCGGCCTACTTCCTCTCTTTTCTAGTTTTCCAGAGCCCGAATGGGCCCACGTGGCCCATCTCTGCGCGCCGGCTCGCTTCCCCGCCTCCCTCTCTCCCCGTCACCGCGCCCGGCCCCACGTGCTAAAAATCGACGACGCAACGGGGGAAACTAACGCGAGCTACTGAACTAGTTGTATCTAGTATGTACTAATAAGCACTTGCACAGCGAATGCAGAAGCCCACTCAACTGACAAGTTGCTTGAGTTTGACTGATGTGTAATCTTGTGCAAGTTACATATATTAAAGCTGATTTAATGGCCAGGAAAATATACTTATACTTAACAGAAAGAATCAGGCGAATTACAATAGCAAAATCAATGTATATGATATTAATGCTTTCCAGTAAACGTGCAGAAAACTGTTGGCCCTTTTCCGTTCGAGTTTAAGAGTTTTTTTTAAAAAAATAATTTATTTTTAATTCAAAAATACAGAAATATACCTATATTTTAATTTCTTTTACAGAAATAATATCTAGTCGCCTCCCTATCGCTCAACGGCGAGCGAGAGGCAGTCATTGACTTATTTAACGTAAACGGTCGAGTCAAAATCGTATATTGTCGTACTGAAGAATATCAGTCAGGCCAAACACAGTGGTAATCATTTAGGCTTTTTTTGGTGGCTTATAGTCGAAAAGCACTGTAGCTGACAGAGGCTTATTTAGCATAATTAAATTTAAAAATATAAAAAGGTTAGCCCATTACGTATAATACAAACAAATACGGGAAAAAAAGAACCGAAAAAAAGCTCAACAAAAAGCCAAAAGTTCAGAAAAAGACGAAATTTATGAATAGTGAAAAATAAACCGGAAGCTAAAAGCTGAAGCCAAAATGATCACAGCCTAAGAAACTCATTTGACGAGTTGAGTCTAATGCATTGACTTATTGAACTACACTACACTTTGTTTATAACAGTTTTGGTATTGACTTCCATGAGCAACTGTTATGCTTAATGTTTTTCCCCTCCAGGTCTTTGTTAAACTTTCACTTTGCTTGTACACGAGGTTTGAAAATTGTCTATTCTTTTTGTCTAATGTCATTCTGGGTCAACCAGGATTATGGTCTGTTAAAGTGTGGTCCGAATTCTTCAACGTGTTCGTGTTGAAGACTACGCTGACCCGCACTAGACGTAGCATTAGGCGATGCGCCGAATCACACTAGATGTAGGGCCTGTTTGGTAAGTCAAAAGCCGGCCGGCTTTTGGTTCTTGCTATAGTACCTAACTTTCAAGCAAAGTATTTTCTCAAGACGGGGTCTACAAGTTAAACGATTTACATATTAAAAGCCCAACATTTGTATCAACCAAAATCACAAGTGGGTATCTGTCTCTCCGTAATCTGTACCGTAAACAGCCAAAATTCAAAAATTTCAGCCAAAAGCCATAACCCGCAGCCAAAAAGAACATGCCCGTAGTGCTGGCCTGCACAACGAGTCCAACTCAATTTCATATTCTCGTATGACTCTTATTCTCTAGTGCATATATGCACTCTGATAGTTGTATGGTTAGATGTATCAAATAGTCTTGTACTTATAATTCCTCCACACACACAGTAAATTTCGCCTTTGTGTGTTCGTAGTTTTTTCCGTAAAAATTTTTCACGTAAAATCTGTCTCTCTTGATCTTCTATTTTTTCCATACGTTTTATAACATGGCCCTCACTGAATAATGTGTTTACCCAGGTTTCCCTTACGTCTTTGGCGTGTCAAAGAATGCTATGATTTTATATATAATGTAAGCTTGATGCCATTTCTTGCTTTCAACTGGCTGATGTAGTCCTGCCATCTGCATTATCGAGCATTTGCACGTTGGTAACCTTTTTTTAGCTTCGTTTTGATTTGCTGCAGGTTTAAAGCATCATTTAGTCCTGGCCTTCCGGGACATATGCTTCTAGCACACATGCTTTATTCTCAAGTTCGGTATCAGATTCTCATGTTATTCTTTCTGTTTCTATAGGTGACTGCTGGGCATTATATATGGAGACGCAATACGCCATTTACAGGTTGGGTCACATCCCACATGCGTTCTTACAGTTGTTCCAACTCTGATCTCTTGCTAAGATCCTATTGGTACTTCTCTTATCTGCAGCTCTACGAGAAAGCAACAGGCAAAACTTCCAGAGTTTCACATACCTCGACTCTTGTCTTTGGATTGGAACCAATAAACACGCAACAAATTGAACATGTCTTGGAGGATCGAGGACGTATTCTGCAGTGCACCTCATAACTCCGCACAGATGACATTTTGTCCTTCCAGTTTAGCACTCAGTAATTCGAACCAACTTGGTGATTGGAGACAATTTCTCAGTCTGTGTTACTGCCTTACTGGAGATTGGAGAAGAAAAATTGGATCTGAATGAATATGCTTAGGTACGTGCTAGCGCCCGAACTTACCATGGGAATGCTCTCATTATATGCTTCAGCCATCGTTAGATCTCATTTAAAATGATCAATCTCAACCGTTCAATTTGATACAACAAAAATTCATAAAACCCAACAATAAGTTAATCGGTTTGCAATAAAAACTCGTCTCACGTGCAACAAACACAAAACACAACCCAAAAATTGCAACAAACGAGAATTATTTGTGCAACAATATAAAAAACTACCTCAATAAAAATAAAATGTTCTTACAACAAATAGAAAACACGAATAAAAAATTGAAAAAATAGGAATTATTTATGCAACGATACAAAAAAACTGCCCTAACAAAAAGAAGATATTGCAATAAATAAAACACTCATAGGAACAACTGCAACATTTTAGAAAAGGTATTGTAACATGGGAAAAGACTTGTCACAACAACTCACCTTATTTGCTGCAACAATTTGGGTGAGCACGAAGGAGTAGACAACGTCTAACTAAATCCAGCACCTTGTCGCCGAAGCTCGCCGGAGGAGGCTGCCTGCTTCCTCATCGCAGGTAAGTCTAGGCCTGGATCTTATGAGAGGCAAGGTCAGCCCTATTGCATCATCGAGTGTGTTGCTCATCCTCAATGAGGGCCGCACCAAGAAGCGACAACACTAGCGACCAAGGTCCTCTGTTCATCTCCACTGCCTCCTTGCTTGTTGCTAGTTGCCTTGGCTGCTTCAGCGTGACGTTCTCTCATTGCACGGTCCTGAGAGCCTGATAGATCAAGAGATGGAATGGGAGGGAAAAGCGTGGTCCGATGTCTGGCTCTGGTTACAAGCCACCCGAAGTGGAGGAGAGGAGGCGGTTGGAAAGAGAGTAGCTGAGAAGTGAAGGGTGGGATATGTGAATAGCGGTTGGAGAGAGCAACTAAGAAGAGGGAACTCCTATCACCTAACTTGCAACATATCTCGAGAATCCTAATTCAACATTTCAAGAAAAATTGTTGCAACTATCAAAATAAATGGATGCAACATTTCGAATCAGCTATTGCAACATCTCGCGTATTTGATGCAACAAATATCGAAGCATATGCAATATACCCACCGGAGAGAAACGAAGCAGTGGCGGTGGTAAGGGGGCTTGAAGTAGGAGTATGAGGAGACAGATATCAGAGTAGAAGGGGAGATCGGTCCAGTGCCTCATCGCTAGTGAGTTTTGATCTAACAGGGATAAAACCAGCCCACACCCATCACCTCCATAGTAGAGCTTGGAATGCCTTACCGCTTCATCATGGAGCTTAGGAGACCTCACCTTCCTACCGTGGAGCTCCGCCACCACCTGCCCTAAGCTCAGGAAGTTTTGATGTCTCCACCCTCGCCATATGGGATGAACTATTAGAGTGTTAGCTCAAACTAATGGCAGCGCAGCAAGAGACATGTCACATTAGAGGAGCTCACCAGAAACCAATGATATGCTTGAGGGGAAGAGAGAGACCAGTACTAAGAGGGATCAATGGATGAAATGGGTTGTAGTTGGATAATGTTTAGTACTTAGGTGGATAAATGAGGCTAGACTGCTCAAGATGTCGGATGCTATTATTTTACATCATAATAGCAGTAGCAATTCTCATATGCCTATTATAAAAGATAGTCAGTAGTCCACCAGACTGCACGGCCGACAACTTTGTCAGACACAAACAACCTTGTCAGCAAAAAAATCTTAGGCCCTACTTGAAAGGGTTTATTTTGAGTGGCTTATGGCTGAAAAGTACTGTAGTTGATGGTGGCTTATTTGGTGTAATTAAATTTAAAAAATTTAAAAAAAGAAAAAACATGTTAACCCGTTACGGACAGTACAAACGAATACGGGAAAAAAAGAACCGACAAAAAAGCTTAAAAAACCAAAAAATCGAAAAAAGATGAAATTGTTGAATAGTGAAAAATAAGCTAGAAACCAGAAGCTCAAACCAAAATGAAAAGGGCCTTATAGTTACAGGGAGCAACTCCCAGTGTAGCATAAAATTAGTGCAGCAATCTACCTCCTACGCAAACGAACTGTACAAGGCTCAATAAAAACGCAAGCTTGTACTGTTTGTTCACTTCACCCAAAAACGCAAGCTTCTACTGTTTGCTCAGTTCACCCATGTACCGGAAAGACAAAGCGGCACCGAAGTTCCTCCGCTCCTCCGCGAAGTCGTCGTCGGTGTCGTCGCTGGAGCTGGACTCCGGATAAACCGTTGACTCATGGATGACGCCTTTAGCTATGCAGTCTTTGGTCGCGAGCATCTTGACCTGTCCGGCGTGGGAGATCTCCACTACGACCTTGCCGTCATCCTTCGGAAGAGGTTGCTTCCAGGGCTCCCCATCAATTCTCATGTAAGCACGATCGGTCGCACCCTTGTGGAATTTGAATCGAACGCGGTGAGCCTGGGGATGAATAGAATGTCAGTGTCCATGAACTAGCTTTATTAATATTGGGGTCCAAATGTTCTGAAGGTGTTTGTTCGAGTAAATTTCGGCATATGGCTTCACTTATTCAGCTTTGCTACTTACGTCGGTCAATACTTATAATCTGGCACTCAACTATGGCAAGTCCGTAACTAGTTTATTGCGTGACTAAGTGATGAGATAATGTAGAGGCAAGTCACATGATGAACCACAAATAAGGAGGGTTGGAGGTGGTAAACAACAAGTAGCCAAGTAATAATCCAACATGCATCTGTATTTACCTGAGCAAGACGAGTACCATGGCCTTTTGGAGATAACAAGACAAGGCCGTGCCAAGCATCTTTGAAACCCACAATCTCCAGAAGGCCATCGTCCACAAGTGGAGGCGTTACCAAGCCTCTCTGCAATAGTTTAATTTGAGGTTTTTTAGGGTATTATTAAAAAAGATAAATGTTTAAATTAAGTTCAATAGCACCAGAAGTGAAATTTTGTTATACAAGGAATGACGCTAACATTATAACTTCAACTCACTTTTCTTTGCTTACTGTTACTTGGTGTTCCCCATGGATTCAGTCCACCAGAGAAGCTCGGTAAATTGAGACAAACAATGGACCGAATACTGCATTTATGTAAAAACTTGTTCAGAACATTATAGATTAATGTCAAATTTTTAAGAAGTAATCTGTCATCACATCACCAAGAGCAATCAACATAAAAATAATAAATCAGAGAACTTTACGAGGTTTATAAGCTGGATTCAGCGAGAAGTATAGACCTTATTAGCAAAACCCTCCTGACTTGAGCTTATAAGCGTCATAAGCCAGTTCAAGCTAAGCTGAATAAGCGCCCAAAGTTATTGGCCATCTGAGAGAGAGAGAGAGAGAGAGAGAGAGAGAGAGGGAACCCGTGCTAGTCTTGGTATATCATTGTTTATGCTATAACTAAAACTTCAAAGTTCCATCGTTGCTCAAAGGTTAGAACAAAACCTCCCAAGCTCTTATATGCGCAACCAGTTTCAATATTGAAAAGGGAGAGCACAACAGACTTACCTCTGTGGAATTTCCAAGTTTTCCCATTTTCCAGATTTCTTCATTATCTTTACTTTTGCAAGGTGAGCAATATTCCTGTGGTCCAGTGAAAGGTGTGCCAAGAAAGGTGTGAGCCAAATACAAAGTTATCTACAAACCTTTGACTATTTTTCTATATGAACGAAACCAATATTGAGTTTGTGACTAATATTATTTTTCACAAGGCAGTTCCATACTCAAGTGAATGGAAACAAAGGAATTACCGTGACATTGGATGACATAGAGAGGCACAGAACCATCCTTGTGTACATGCCAGCTTCATATATGTTTTCTGCACTACAGATCAAAAAAGCGATTGGTTTCTGCACTGCTGAACATGTACATAAATGATATTAAATCTTAAGATAGAAATTAAAACCAAACAATGAATGCATTAAAAATAAATAAAGAAATGCACAAAAGCTTAGGGTCACCTGATTAGACAACTGATTCTTGAATTTCTCTGGATGCAATTTCCTCTCAGAATGAAATGCGTAAGACACTTGGGCATCCATTCCTGTGACAGAAAACGAGTGTCTTTTCAACATTTGGCTTTTTAGCTAAACAAAAAGTTTATCTGTTTATGTTCCTTTTATTTGAAAGAAGGTTTATGTTCCTATTTTTTTCACCCCACTTTTGTAGAAGAGCAAGAATCAAGCAAAAAAACTGATCACCAATGTACAAAAGTACATTTTGAACAAGTAACTCACCCATACTGAAATAATTCCAGAACCCCCCACGAAATGTGTAAGAATATTCCTGGGAACATATAGAAAAGAAGGTTATACAGATAACATGGTGCTGCATAATTCAAAAGTTTCATTTTCACTTTGTCAATAATTGACATCTAAACAACTCAGTTTATGGATGGAGAACATATGGTACAAATCAAGTATGCTGAGGTAGATCAAAGCAAGACACAATCATCAAATATTCTAGACAAAACAATCATAATTAAGTTCTATTCAATAAGTTGAAAAAATGTTCGGATTAAATATTTTGAAAATCTAAGTGATATATACATTACCTCTCTTATTAGATAATAACTATTTCAGATGTTCGTCTAATGTATCTCACTCGCATGACAAATAAATGTAATGAAGGTGGTGGATAGTGCTCTTTCCAAACATACACAGCAGCTTCACAAAACGCCAAAAAAAAATTAACAAAGATAGTACTTAAGCTAATACAAAATCTGAAGAGGTGAGTCCTCTAATATAAATTATATACAAAATGGTAAAAGTACTTAAGTCAGCCATAGTTACCATATCTTGTGGATCTGTCTTTGGCCCACGGCGAAATGCATGCAGAGAATGAGGGATATCAGAAGGAGCAATTGGATCACATGGAGAACCTTTTGGGCTTTCCATTCTCATGACAATATGCCAGCTAAAATATTGTAAATACCAATGTTAGTCAACATTCATACGAAGATTACATACAGGAATACTGTACAAAAGAAACCCACCTATCAATGTTCATCTCCCTTGCTTCTCTTACCAATTGTAGAAATGATATGACCGACTCATAATCCGTTCCAGGATTTCTCTTCCCCTGCATATCAATTGTTTGCTATTATTGACAGCCCATCATATAAATTATTTTGTATCAATTAGCACATAAAGATGACATCACGAAAGGCAACATAGAGAGAAATAAGAGTTGTTTATCTAAACTGATGATGTGAAATCTATGGCACTAACATGGACAGCTACTTAAGTTCGAGATAACAACACATAGGAAAAGCAACCGAAGAAAGCTAAATTTTCTCTCCACGTAGCAAAAAAAAAACCTTGAATTCAACATTTGAGGTCTTATCATCAAGTAAAAGTCAAAGCAGGTCTAACAGAAAATGCTCATACAAGTATAACACGATGCATTGGTATAAGACGATCTTGATTAACTACTTTCTTGGTCCCTTGGACATACCCATCCAAAAGAATATGGCAAGTTATTTCCAGTTCCCAGGGGAACTGTAGCAATGGGAGGTGGATGTACTAGCTTGAGATCAGATACAACTCCAAGTAACCAACCTGCAGTTCCATCACCTCCAGCAACCTAATTGAATTTCCATGATAAAAAGATGTAAGTTCAGCCTATTCAAATAAGTCAATGGACAGAATAATGGTTGAAGTATTAGCAAGAAATCTTGTTAGAAAACATTTGCCTGTCTGCACTTACTATTAGCCTCAATCTCTTATGGATTTCAGAAGCAAGAGTATCTCCATCACGCTTGAGCCTTTCCAAGTTGCCATAGAAGTTGTGCAAGACCTTGTCTGGAGCTTCCTCAAGCAGATCAAACACCTGAAATGCAGATATTTAGGAATTCCATATACTAATTTCTTTCAGTAAAAATGCAAGAGTGTTGTAATACCAAACAAGTATATCTGATGACATTGACAACATCTACCTGAGCATGGTTGAGAAGATTACGGTATGTGACAATTAAATCATGTCCCAGTTGCCCACCACTTCTGGTGTTGATAAAAACAATCACTGGACAACTGGGTATCTGAGAAACTTGCTCCGCTGGAGACTCCAGCACAAAAATATAGGTTGGAATATAGAATTCTTTCAGCATGTTATTTTTCTCAGAATTTTCATCCATTGAAGCTTGCAACCTGCAATATTCATGCCACATTATAAAGATATACAAGACTACGAAATATATTGGGTGTACTTTGACTATGTTCTTTTGAAGGCAAAATGTAATTACTGATACAGTTTGTCAAGCAGATGCCTTCATAAAATTTAGTAGTTGGAATTTATGCACCAGTCTAAGCACGTTTATAGTCACTTTGTTTCAATATGCAATGCAAACGCATAGTTAGCATTCATTAGTATCCTGGAGTGTTTTAATTAGGATAGAGTAAATGCGCATGCACTTTATAAAAGTTAACAAAGGTCATCAGATGAAACTATTTTTGTAGTCCAACTGTTTGCACAGGTCTCAACTATGCACAAGTTTTATACTAACGAACCACTTCAGGTTTCCACTAGTCAAATTTGATCACCAAATCTCAGGTTTAAATTGAAAATAGGGCCCACGTGTAGTCCTAAAACAGAAGCTACCTCAATTAGCTCAGTATAAATCACTGGTACAGTTCTGTTTTTGGTAAGGGCGTGATTCCATTGTATTAAAAAAAGGTTTATAGATGGTAAGGTACCGTAATATTAGATCATGGCACATACTTGGCTAAACTGGTATATTGTCAGCTGTTTCAAAACTCACAGCTGCTTATTTTTGGAATAGCATAGAAGGAAAGAGGTGTGAGTCACTGTCATCCTTACAATGAATCATAGCAGTGTCAATTATCTATTGCTGTCATTGTTAATTGGTCACTAAAATCACGTCACCAACCAATACTCTAGAAGAATCTAAAACAAGTGGGCCATAAATGATCCCAAATCAATTTTTATATCATGCCTAGTAAAACAAATTGTAAAACTCAGCTGTAGTTGCAGACTCCGATAAGTTTAACAAATGAAGAGATAAATAATAAATTCGAAAAGTTCAAATCAACAAAAGTGCTCAAATTGGAGGTGTTACCCGCTCACTGGAACAATCAAGTTGAAGTCGCGAATTAGATGCACTCATCCTGACAACTTGGAACACTAAAACTTCAAACGGATTATACCCAGTATTCAATCCTTCTCCTTTGAGCAAACTAATTGTACCGAGACACCCAACAAAACCTGAAAAGCTTGACAATTTCCTACCTAAACCACACCCAAACGAAAAAACTAGAAGCCCAGAAGAAGCATTCAAGCAGCAAATCTATCTCACTGACGGACCAGGGATAGAAACATGCACCAAATACGACAAATTTGAAACACCTTTACTCAAACCGCCAAAGCATAACCAGATTACCCTACAGAACAGATGGTAATCGCGGAGCACTGAAACAACCAACAAAATGCGCTCAGTCACCCTCACTCCGCCAGATCAGAAGCGCTACATTTCGCTAAGCCATTCAGGGCCCAAACGGCGACCATAAAAACCCAAACCAAAAAAAAAACCCGCGCTTACATGGCCAAATCCCACGAAAAACCTCCGCTATTTACCGCTTAAACAACTCGAACCATCGCGCCGCCCAAACTAGCAAACGGAACGGAGCAGCAGTCTCAGGAATCACACACCTGGGCGAAGGCGAATCGCTTGGCGCAGACGGCGCAAAAAGCCCCAAAAGCGCGCGCCGCTCTGGGGCTCGGAGGCTAAGCCGCAAGCGGAGGAAAGGAACGTCGATAGGATGCCCCCAGCTCTCTCTCCGCGAGCCTGAGTTGTCGTGAGCTCGAGGAGGCGGGTTGAAAAAAATTCGCGAGCGCGTGCAGGGTTAATTATAAGCGCCAGGCGAGGCGGGCCCCCGCTTGGTCCACGTGCAGCGCCGACGCGTGGCTTTTATTTCCGGCCTCCAATGACAGGCGGGCCCAACAGAATGATGCGTGCGGTGGTGGGCCGCCTGGTCGGTTGCTTCCGCTCCCGACGCTTTCAGGCTGACACGCGTCGTCCTTGCGTGACTGACTTGTGGTCCAGACACAGAGTGGGGACCTCGTGTCGGGTCCGTGGAGTTGGTTGTCTTGTCGTTGGGGTGGTTCGACTTCGAATCTCTGGTGGATTTGTTTGACAACGCCGTTGGCTTTGCTTCTGGGGGTGGCCGTGGGGGATCCCGTGTTGCGAACGGGGGAAGGAATCCCGCGGGAAAGCGACCGTTCCCGTGCGGCTGTTGAGAGATGTTCTCTTCTCGAAACCGGTTCGGTTCTCGCGAGCTGTGACCTGTGAAACTGCGGCGCGGCACGTGAAAAATACATGAAGTTGTTAGGATCATCAACCTAGATGGTATTGTTTTTCTTTTGATAGGATTAGTTCGTAGCATCACGATCTTATGATATTTTTTATTAATTATAAAATAGATTAAATTGCATATTATTTAATAAAATAATTTACTTAGACTTCTTATAATTATATAGAAAGATGTAATGGTACTACTACGCAAATAACACTACTGCGCTGTATAGTCTGTGCGCACTGCATGGTCTGTACGGAATAACAATGAGCAATATTTACTTTGGGGTTGTTTGGTTACCCGCATCGGGGTAGCTCGCACCAGCGCATGCAGGGAGATGGTGTTTGGTTGTCTGCATCGGGGTGAGAGCTTGCACGAGCGGATGCAAAAAATCAACTGGAGTCAGGCTGAGGAGAAATGCGGCTGATGACCTTCTCTACTCAGTCTGGCCACGCTCATGCAGCTGCATCAACCCATGCAGGCAACCAAACAGGCCCAAAATTATCCCTTCCCTTCGTTACTCCCAGTTCCAAAGCTCCCAAGTCCCGTCTGATGAATGCTTGCATGTCTCCACCCAACCATTGAAGAGTGTTTAGTTTGAACGGGGCTTCCCTGTCCCCTGCGCCCCTGTTCCCTCTCTGTCCCCCTCAATCTGGACGCTCACCAGTAGATCCAACGGCCCACATCATATTTTCACCATTTGCTCATTTTCACCCGAAATTTAAAAATAAAAATAGGTTAATCCATCATAAATAATAAAAAAATACAGAAAAATAAAATTTATTTTTTTCCCTGTATTTTTTAAAATTATTTATGATGGATTAATCTATTTTTATTTTTAAATTTCAGATGAAAATGAGCAAATGATGAAAATGTGGTGAAAATATGATGTGGGCTGTTGGATCAACTGGTGAGCGTCCAGATTGAGAGGGACAGGGAGGAAACAGGGGGACAGGGAAGCCCTGTTCGTTTAGTTTAGTGCTGCTGTGTGTGTCTGCGTCTGCGTCTCCCTCCATGTGGCATCTGGGCAGTTGCCTCGCCTCCCACTGAGCCTTGTGTCCTCACTCGCAGGCAGGGGCGGATGCACCTTCAGCGATGCGGGCATAGTTTCTCAAACCGATTTTAATTTTAGTATTTAATATTTAAGTTTATATGACATGTGTCTTTATAGGCTAAAAATTAGTATCTCTATATATCAAAGAATACACTTATCTAAAAGAAAGAAGGATTAAGCACGTTGACAAATAGGGAAAGAAAAGAAAAAACATGCAGGACGCCGACAAAGCAAGTCACTCCCAAAAACTATGTGTAAGTTGAAGTTGGCATGACACAATATATTAATCGACCGTAAAAAGTGAACAAAATAACATAAACTATTTGAACCGATTGAACGTGGGCCACCAGTCGATTTAGCCCCAAGCCAACGCCAACCCAAGGCTCAAGCCAGCACCATCCCCAAGCCAACCAAGTAGCCAATGGCAGATCCTGACGACGCTTTACCTACTTTCCTCTGTTCCCCACGTGGCACGCCACGCGCGCAATTTTTCATCTGCAGCGGTGATGGGCCCGACGCTGGAGGTGCCGTCGTCCGGGAGTACACCGTCTACTTCTTGCCTACGCCTGTGTGCATTGGATAGTATAGTTAGATTTCTCGCTATGTTAATCTCGCTACGCATGCATGTAAATAGAGTAAATCTCAGTGTATGTATGTTGTATGTAGTATGGCCAACGGTCACGGTAATAAACGAGGTCGTCAACTCGTTGTCTCATCCTGGTTCCTTACTTTTAAAGTTCAAATATTCAATGATCTTCATAACTAACAAAGTAATCACCGGGCAACCAAAATAAGTGCTAAAGTTTGTGATTTAGATTTTAGGGTTTCAATTCTATGATCTTTAAAATATTTGTGGGTCAGTGCTTTAATATTAGAATGCGCTGTTTCATTTTTTTTGCAACAATTGAATTAGAGAATTTTTTCAATATGTTTTAATATCTAATTCAATATGTTCTAACTTTCAATAATTGTCATCTCCTCATTGCATGTAGTCCGTAGTCATGGAGCAATTTTTTAAAAGAAAGGCACTAGGTTGAAGTGCAAATGCTACGAATACAGAAAGTCCAGAAATCAATTGGGAAGAGAAGATTCAGTTTGATCCAGAGAAAAGGAAAAAAGAATAGATGACTATTTCCCCAATCAGAAAAACTTGGTAAGAAGAAAGTACTTAGATAGTGGGCCTTACCAATCTTGCATATATAATTTTCCATATACAATGTTTGGGACGAAAAAGAGAAGATTTAACCCTGCATGCTTTGATCAGTATGGTAATTAGTTTGAGTATAGCAAGTCTAAAGATATAAAATTTATAGCGCATTACTATCTACTATATTATCGATGGATACACTGATAAGAATATATATATATATATATATATATATATATATATATATATATATATAGAGAGAGAGAGAGAGAGAGAGAGAGAGAGAGAGAGAGAGAGAGAGAGAGAGAGAGTGTGTATGAGGCCTGCGTTATTTTTGTTCTCTTCCGCCACTGCTCACATGGAGGCTGGCCTACTTCTCCACTTCTATTACTACTACTGGGAAGTGGCTCTTGGCTTCCATTTGAGCCGTCTTTGCTTCTGATCTGCTGGACCCGAGGCCGTCACTTCTTCGGTTCTTGGCCATCTCCTTTCTCCTTCTGCTGGCCTTCTTTGGAGTTAATGGAGTTCTGTAAGAATTGTTATCCTCTGTTGTGGTGGTGGTTGGTTTGATGTGTGGCCATGGCCTATTCTAGATCTAGATGCAGATGGACATGGAGAGTGGAGACAACGCTCTGGTTGCGCTTGGTGATCGCAGAGGCCCAGGAGCTCATGATGGCCTTGGCCATCGAGTGGCCTGCCTCCATCGGCCTCTGTGCGTGCTGGTCGGCGCACAGATGTTGAGGCCTCCATCGGCACAGCGACGACAACTTGTGTGTGCTGTGCATCTGTGCCTCTGGCATACAAGCCATGTTGAGGCCGCTAGGAAGATTGGGAGGCGGGGACGAACCATGTGGGGACGACATGGCGACGGAGACGGCGTCGAGCTCCTCGGGCTAGCGCCTGGGATTACAAAATTGCAAAAATATCATGATTCCAGTGATCCTACTAGTTGGATCATGATTTTATTACGATACTAACAATTTTGATTCATAATACGATCTGTACAGTAATCTTTCCATAGGATCATAAGATACTACAATCCATATCGCGGTTCTATAACCCTTGCTTGCGCGTGCGTACGCGACAACGTCCTCATGCTTTTCGATGGCATGGTGTGGTGGGTGCACGGTTGATTGGGCCGGACAGGTCAAACCAACGGAAGAATGTCCCTTATCTCGATGCCTGGGCAGCTAGGAATCTTTGTAGATCTTTAGCAGTAGTTCCATGTGACCGGGATTCTATACTGAAGCAGGTGTATTATTCTGTACTTGAAACAAAACGAAAATTTGCAAAAGCAAAATTGGAGTTGAATTCCCTTTTCTCTCTTGCCAATCTCCTCCACAGCCTTAATCTACACAAATCTCAAAGCATCACAACCCTTAATCCCAGTCATCACGGCGTTATCACGGCAGGAACGGGATTTTTGTCCACGGTTACTGTTTATGTCTGAAAATCCCGTCGCCGCCCCGATTTTTGTCACTGCCGACTTCCCCGTGCCTCCTCGCTGCTTCGCGCGCCCGCTCGCCTCTGCCAGCTCCTGCCCACCCGTCAGCCCGACGTATTACCTCGCCAGCTCCATCCGGAATGTCCCTGGTACGGCCGCAAGGCGTGGCAACGCCGTCGCCGCTCGTGCGCCCTTGCCTCAGCCGAATTCGCGCCCCTTCCTCTCACAACCACAGCCGCCCCGTACACTGATGCTTCCAGTGCCCTTGATCGCCACCTTCGTCACCCCCAAGCCAACCAGCCTGCCTTAAGCCCTAATCCACCGTCGCCAAAATATCTCCCCGCCCCTCTCGGTGAACCGCCATGCCCAGCCTATTTAAAGCCTTCCCGGCCCCCCTCAAATGAATCAACACACCTCCCTGAAGCTCACCAAGCAACCCCAAGCTCCCTCTTCCCCTCCATTGCCGGTAATTGAGAAAACCCCCAATTCTCAACCCTAGAGCAATGTCGGGTGCCCGTCTCTCCATTCTTCAATTCCCGCCACCCAGAGCTCCTCCATAGCACCAGAAACCCTCCCCCAACCTCCACCATGAACCCCTAGTCACACCTCTTTCCCGGCGCCGTTCACCACTTCACCATCGCCACCCCCTCCCGTGGCCAGCTAAACCTAGGCGTGAAAACCGAGGAGAAGAAGATGGAGCAATTCAAGGAAGGATTGCAGATAGCCCTGAAACACCATATCGATGGTCATAGATTTTACATGGTCATAGATTTTACTGGTCGATAGTCGAAAGCTTTACGGTCGATAATCATAGATTTTACTGGTCGTACTCGATAGTCGTATACTTTGTACTCGATAGTCGAAGCTTTGCGGTCGATGGTCGTAGTCTTCGCAATCTTGTCGTCATAGTCGTAGACTTTGCAGATTATTGTCATTTCTTCGAGTTTAGTCGAAGGCTTTGCGATCGGTTGCTGTAGGTTTCGCGGTCAGTACTCATAGACTTCATTGTCGGTACGAGTGCTTCACTTCTTGTGATCTTCGAGTACTCGTGTTAGACCAGTGGGATAACTGGCTGGTGCTTGGTGGTCTCCTGGTCGTGGTACTCGGTAGTCGGAAGCACTTGGTACTCGATGGTCGGTGATCGGTTGTCGTAGGTGTTGCAATTGGTAATCGTAGTCGTAGCGATTGGTACTTGGTAGTCGGTACTCAGTAGTTCTGTAGTCGGTAGAGATGCAGATGTTTTTCCCAAGAGTTTTTTAGCGGAGCTGATTTGTGGAAAGCGATGGAATTGCTGGTCATGCTAAGTAGTCGGGAGGTGGATTTCTAGAGAGCGATGGCATTGTGGTCATGGACGATTTGGTTGGTATTTGTAAATGGTTTTGATCTTGTCTATAGATGGACAAGGGTGGTTTGCGTGTGTGTGCTAATGTCGGTCAAGTTATAGAGAACTTGTGCTGGGAGAAAGTTTCTTTGGTCTTTACATGTACAGGTAAGCGTGGAGACGGTCATGGTCGGTGACGAGGAGGACTAGGACTAGAAGGGGGTAATCTGAGGTCCAGGCGGTCAAAATATCACGTGAGGTGGTTGGGCTCATACTGGAGCACGTGGAGATCGAAGGTAGATAATGCATGAAGGTGTGGAGATAGTTACGGTCGGTGACGAGGAGGATTAGGACTAGAAGGGGGTAATCTGAGGTTCAGGCGGTCAAAATGTCACGTGAGCTGGTCGGGCTCATGCTGGAGCACGTGGAGATCGAAGGTAGATAATGCATGAAGGTGTGGAGATAGTTACGGTCCGTGACGAGAAGGATTAGGACTAGAAGGGAGTAATCTAAGATCTAGACGGTTGAGATATCACGCAAGGTGATTGGGCTCACGCTAGAGCACGTGATGATGCGTGGAGAAGCTACAAGAGGTGCGGACCTGGAGGTTTCGACACAGGAGTTGGTGATGCATGATGGAGATATAGGAGGTGCGTCTTGGAGGCTTCGTGACGTGGTGAGATTGGAGTCGTTATGGAAGGAATCCGTAACGGGAAGGTTTAGAGATATGGTAAAACTCGTATTAGGAAGAGTTTCGGATCCCTTGATTTGAGGAACAAATAGAGTTGTATGTTCGTGTTTGAGGCAGACACGACTTGAATATTAGCCTATAAAAGTAGCGAGAGGCTAAGAGCGAACGTGTGGATTTGGTAGGCCTTTTGGGGAGAAAACTTGTGTGGGTTTTTAGAGGGATTTCATCGAGAGAGCTTTTAGGGGTGTCTTGAGGGCACTCTGTAACTACATCCATGATACAGAAACAATAGATCAGATCCATTCCAAAAAAAGTTTGCTGGCATCGACGACGTGTTTTCTGAGCATCATTTTTCTTGTATCTTCGACGTGCACTCATTCGAGCGTTCGAGCGGCTGAATTCTTCGAGCGGAGGGAGATTACGACTACATACGTCGGCGGTCGTAGCGAGCGATTGAAGGGAGCAGTCGGACGATGGAAGCGTTCATCAAGCACGGGCGAGCAAACCAGCGTCTTGCAGTTGTAATATTCATCCGGTAATTTAGATTATTTTTCTTTTGCCTTTAGTTTTGGTTTCAGATTCCAAAAAGCGGAGACAGTCATTCACCCCTCTGATTATGCTATACGATCCTACATAAACGTTGCGAGAATGTTCATGTCCAGGAAAGACAAACGCCCCTTTCCTGTGTTCCTTTGATGTAGTGGTGTAGGAGGATTAGGTAATCATTAAGAAATTGTCAACACGCAGCAGCATGTTTATATTGACTTTTGTTTTCGTTTCTGGTTGGAAAAGTCAGAAGTTAATACGAATATATGATTTTTTGAAGTGGCTTTTCCATTTCTCTCACTCTTATCTCCATCCAGGGATAAGGCAAGGGGTCACGGACGTATGCTCCTCTCGCTCTCATCTCGCATACATATTTCTTCCTCATTTTCTCCACCGCTCGTGTTTTCTTTATAAAAGTTACTTCTTTCAACCATTATTATTTATTTTCAGCTAAAAACCATCAAATACAATAAAAAACCATCAGCCACAGGCAATACGAATGCCCACATAGCCCATAGGCAAACAAGCAACGAGATTATCATAGGTGGCAAGTGTGACGATTTTGCCCACGAAGAGAAATGAGTTGCAGAGTAAAATTTCAGCTCCCGACGTTGGATTTGGACAACAGCAGCAGCATACCGAATTTGTTCTGGAGATGCCCTTGTCGGAAGGCAAGACAAGATTCCTGATGTGATCGAAACATCTCTTTACCGACCGTGCTGACCTGGAGCTTAGCTTACAAAGGGCTTTATTTTCGAATGTCCAAAATATCGGACATGTTCGCTGAAAGTTGGTGCCGAAAGTTCACGCCGACAGTGTGGCGCCATTGGCATCGCTTGGTGTGCAGTAGATGCCCAAGTGCATGATCTATTCAACAGCTAGATGCGATGCGGCCGTTGACGTTTATAGCACAAGACTGAGGAGAGTTTATCATATGCACGGATGCACCGAACTAACTAGTGGCGTATCCGGTGAAAATACGAATTTAAGAATTTTAGAAACTTCTAAGCTAAGTGAAAATAGAATTTGCATTAAATTCGTATTTTCACATGATATTTCGTCAATTAACTAATCTTCCGGAATATTGGAAGTATCCATATTATTCTGTGTCCCTGACTTTGAGTTTTCTATCCTAATTGTCGTAGTTCTTTTGATGGGAGGGGTGACTGACTGACAGTACTGCCTGAATGTTGGAGTAACTGAAATTGAAATGTATCAGTAACAATTAATAATTAGACGATCATTTAGCAATCCAACTACTGTACAGCATGACAAAAGGAATAACGCTATACAACGTAACCGAGTCTGAAATGCATCCTGCTAACACAACAGGGTTCTAAGGAAGATATGGCAGCGATAGCATCCAAACAAGCAAGCTGGGTTAATTTAATCAGAGCACTTCCCATCCCGCTGCTTCCACCATCCAGTTGTTATTTGTTAATCTTCACAGAAGCAAGCATAACTTTACTCGAGGAGAAAACTCAGGCGACACTGATAGGTTCTTCAATCCTTGGGCCGCAGCACTCCTTCCTTTTCATTGCAGCTCTGCTTCTGTACAGATTCGAACCGGAAATCCTGACCTTCCTTTCTTTCGGAGTCTTTGAACCATTTGGTCTTTGTCAAGTTTCCAGCATGTCCAGTCTTGTTCTTCACGGGCGTCTTGTCAAAATACACATTGTCTCCACAAAGATGACTGAAGTGGTGACGAGGATTCACATAACAGAATGATGTGCTGACGATTCCTATTACCGTTGATGGCCGCACTGTCTGCACAAAATCCTCCAACTCAGAAAAACAAGCATGCTCGGAGTATGGCAGGGTATAAGAATCCTTCTCAAATAGCTTCGTTGGTGACAAGGGATCATAGTCCATTTCTATTGCGCCTTCATCTCGCTCTTGCCCTTTGCATCTGATAGACTTTGCTGGTGATCTACCACTTGACTTGGTCTTGCCCTCACTGTTCCTCCAAAGCCAAGGAATACCAGAAGGCATGATTCATATAGTGGGGTACACTATGTTCAAAGCTTCAAGACTCTCAATGGTCAAACTGTGGCCCTGTTCTTTTCAGCTTCTAAAAGCTGCTTTTCGGCTTTTCTACAGTAACTAGCTTTTAAACGAAGTATCTTTTTGAGATAGGGTTTACTAGTTAATTGTAATACATACTGTACTGACTTTATTTATATCGGCAAAAACTGCACGTGAGTTTCTGTTACTCTGTAATCTCTCGCACGAACAACTTAAAAGTCATAAGCCGCAGTCAAAAGCCATACGCTCCAGCCAAAAAAAACAGGCCCTGTATCTTGGAACAGCACAGATTCTGGTCAAGCTGCTCTGTGTGCTGAAGATCTCCTTATTGTTATCAATGCCTAGAAGGTGTATTGTCTGTAGGCGCTGGGGCCAGACACAAATCTGATGGGGGAAATGAAAAGAAAAGGTTTTAGCATTCAGAAGTTCAATGTGCAGTGTTTATAAAGCAAATAAATAGCAGTGTGTGTATCACAGGTATGACAGCTAACTGAATTTAGACTAGATGGACTGATTGGGGGACAACATTGGTACTGAAGCAAGTTTATGTTAAATAATAGAATGTAAGGAATATAAGAAACATATCAGGTTATGTGGACATGTAGAACATCGAGTTTGCCGAGGAAAAGATGCTTAGCACCTTCGTTTGCAGTGCTCTGGATATATGAAGCAAGAGGTCTTATTTTCCAAGAGTGTCACCACCAATAATAACTTCATGATCAGGATGCGCCCGAATAATATCAACCATCTGCGCCTCAAAACTAAGAAAATGTAAGTATAGAACATCCAAGCATAGCATGATGAACGACATAAATTTCTATCTTGGTCACGTGCAGTGCATCAGAACACAAACTTATGCACAGGCAACTTGCTTAGCTTAGCTACCATGGTAGCAAGGCATCCATCCCATCTTCAGTAAAATAAGTAGAGCAGCTGTGAGGTGCTGATCAAGAGAATCACAGTACATTTCCAAGTAAATCAGTAAATCCATACTCAATTAGGCTCTCGTCTCTTGCTGTTGCAGATTCAGCAAACGAAGTATGCACATTGGTTTCACATTTCAGTGTGACATTTTTCTTTGAGTAGCATTAACAGCCAATGCTAAATTTCTTATGGAAATACTAATCATGAGTTGCTTCATGAACCAGGATAGATGCACAGCACAACGCTGAGTCTATTGAGGTATAAGCAGCAGAACTAAACTAAAACAGTTCTAATTGACAGCTCAGGATGGACACTGAAATTTGCCTATGGAAGTGTATCTGATGATTCTGGAAACCTTCACTGCGATAATGCGAAAAGGCCTCCACAGCATTTAATCTTGCAAGTCATTTAAGGAAATTTAACTATTTACCACTCTTAAGAATGCCACATATTCAAATGTCACTTTCTTTGTTGCAATTAACATTTTGCCACTTTTAAGATGTGGCTGACTAATTAATCGCCACTTTCGAGCCCACGAGACGCCAAATCACTGCCATGTCGGCGCGCGCCTCCGCGCCACCGCGCGCCTCGCCTCGCGCCGCGCTGCGCCTCCGTCCCAGCGCGCGCCCGGCCTCCCGCCTTCGCCGCGCGCTCCGCCCCGCGCCTCCTAACGAGCCTCCCAACGAGCCAATCGGGTTTCCGCGCACCGAGCTCACCGCGCGCCATCTTCCCAATCCCGCCGCCACCACCCTTCTCACCGCCGCCTCCCATGGTCAATGCCGGACAATTCCTCAAGGTGAGAGTGACACCGGCATGCCAAACCTTTCCCACCATCGCCGGAGCTGCGGCCCACCTAGCTCACCGGCGCCATGCGCCCACCGCTGCTGGCCCGCCACGCCGCCGCCTCCCGGGTTTGCTCGGCTGGCCCAACGCGCGGTGAGTCTCCTTCGGACCCCAGTACCTCATCGCCCCACCTTCTTCCTTTTCCTCCGGTCACCGCCGCCCGCCCCACCCTTTCCTCCGCGCCGCGCGCCGCCGCCGCCTCGGGCCTCTCGGCTCACGGACGTGCATCCTTCGGACTCCACGCTCTGGGTCCCGTTTTGCCGTCTCGGTGTGTTCCCGGCCGCCTCACCGGCGGCACTGCTGTCTACCTCGCGCCTCCTCTCTGTTTTGATTCGGCGCGGGACGAGGCGCGGCGAGTGGGAGGCGCGCGCGCGGCGCGAGAGGCGCGGCGCGAGGAGGCACGCGCCGACATGGCGATGATTTGGCGCCTCGTGGGCTCGAAAGTGGCGATTAATTAGTCAGCCACATCTTAAGAGTGGCAAAATGTTAATTGCAACGAAGAAAGTGGCATTTAAATAGGTGGCATTCTCAAGAGTGGCAAATAGTTAAATTTCCCTCATTTAAGCCGTCAAGAACATTTCAGAATACCATCCTTATCACCTTAAAATGCATATACCACCTTCGTTGGAATGGACAAGACGGTTGGCTAAACTGAAATCAATGCACCAACAAGGCAGAAATCGGCAAACCTGACCTGCTCAGCGACGACGCGACGCGCAGGGAAGTTGAGCGACGGGTGGTAGTAGGTGTTGTCCAAGTAGAGCACGTCGACGCTCTCCCCGGCAAGCGCATCGAGGAGCGCCTCCTTCGCCGACCACGCCTTCTCGCATCCCACATCCCACCGGAAATCCCCCGTGTAGAGCATGCACCCGAGATCCCCGCGGAAGAGGTACATGAGCGACCCTACATACAGACGAAACGGCCACCGAGACGAATCGCACAAAATCAGCAGTCGGGTAGAATAGAAACGAGCGAATTGGGAGGGTTTGGGCTGGAGGGGTACCAGGGCAGTGCAGGGCGGGGATGGCGGTGACGAGGAGGGAGATGGGGAGCGCGGAGGAGGGGGAGGAGAGGGAGGCGGAAGCGCCGGGGGCCAGGGGCCGGAGGAGGGAGGCGTCGATCCCCGGGAAGCGGGTGGGGAGGAGGCGGGCCGTGACTGTGGCGGCAAGTCGGAACACGCACGTGACACGAGGACTCTACATTCCCCCTCTACACACGGGTGGATGATTGGGCTCGATTATGATCTAGAAAGAACTCGTATATAATCACAAAAGAATTCGCACATAACCACGAAAGATTTCGTATACGAAGTTACTCATACACAATCATAAAGAAACTTGTACACAATCATAAAAGTACTCGTATACGACCATGAAGAAATATATCTAAAATAAGCTACAATCACAAAGGAGCGTACTCGAAGTGAGCTCCCATTACGAAAGAACATACTCAAAGTAAGCTATGACCACGAAAGAACAGCACACATAGATGCCTGGACTCCCTGGAGAGTGATGAATTCACAAAACAATAGTTTTTTGTGCCGCGTTGAACTAGTTTGCGGTGATTTTCTTAGTTGTTCTTTATACTGCTAAAACAAAGTAACTAACCTGACTTTCATGCCACGTCCAGCTTTCCACAATGTACCATCCCATGTTTGAGTTATTCATGACATTCACTAATTGTCTTAATGCACGCACTAATTCACTTAACGCACGCACTAACTCAATACAACTAGGTGCGACGTAGTTAAATCCGACAAATCACCCCCTAACCATGATGCACCAGCTTCTCAACCAGCCCAATCTTTTGCCTTAGTTCGATGAACTTGACATGACCGAGGGCCTTCGTAAGAATGTCAGCCAGTTGCTCATTTGTGCCGACGTGCTCCATATTTATTTGCCATCTTCGATGCAGTCGCGAATGAAATGATTCCTCGTACCAATGTGTTTACTGCGATTATGAAGCACAGGGTTTTTACACAAAGCGATTGCCAACTTATTATCCACGAGTAACTTTGCCTTCTACAGCTCCACACCCATCAATTTTCTAAGGAGCCGACTTAGCTAGATTGCCTGGCATGCTGTTGTTGCTGCCGCGACATACTCGGCTTCGCACAAGGACAACACCACAATGTTCTGCTTCTGTGACACTCAAGTGATCACTTGCACCAAAGAAAAATGCCATACCCGAGGTGCTCTTGCAATCATCAGTGTCGCCCGCCAAGTCACTATCGCTATAGCCGACAAGTTCAGGATCTCATGTAATGGCACCCGAATCCAATCGTGCCACTCACGTAGCAAAAAATGTGCTTCACTGCGGCCAAATGCTGTGACATTGATGCCTCCATGTACTTGCTAACAATGCCCACAGCACAAGCAATATTTGGCCTCGTGCTCACAAGGTAGCGAAGACTTCCGACGATGCTACGGTACTCAGTTTGGTTAATTTACATTAACTGAGAAGGTACTCTATTAACAGTACTAAGTTAAAAAAATGACAAGGTACTCTCTATTAACAATACTAAGTTAAAAAAATTGTTTACTATCCAACTAAGAATGGCAAATGTTTATTCGAAAAAAAGGACAAACAAATGTTAAAATAGATAACACAGTTAGAGGTTGCATGCTCTACATATGTAACTACTTTAAGTTGTTTGGGTGACCGTACAGGAGATAGTTTTGCTTCCATAAGACCATCTGAAAAGAAATAATAGCCGTGAGTACTCAAAAGTGAATATCAAATTATGAACTTGCTCAGACAATCATGCCAATTTACATGCGAAAGCAGGCGAAACAAGCCAAATGAGTGCTATGTAGGATGATCCAACCTTCAAATAGGTCCCTAGTATCAGAACTATTAGCCACTGGACAAAACTAGATTTAAATCCAATATGCCTCCTTAGGAGAATAAATCCAATATGTTGACCAATGAATGCCCCAAGCACAGCAGAAGTGACTGAAATATTATTGAGTTGTGAAACATGGTTGCAAGTCACTGTGGATAGAACACCATGTACTTACCCAGCAAAGTCATAACACCATGCTGTGAAAAGCTGAAACAAAATATGAAAATAAAATTCAGTTGAACACCATACTGACTAAATCCCCTAAAAATAATTTATCTGTTGTGTTGTATATTTTTACTAGATACCAACAAGGATGTTGTATATTACAACAACACATGCGAGCACCCACTAGAATTATCACTGGTGTTTAACATAAACTGATGCTAGAGGAAAACTAATTAGCTCTAAAGGATATTGATTCGGCATGCAACAAATGAATAATTAGAAAACAGTTCCAGGGAGAAAGAGTAAACAACGATAGAATTTTGCAAATGAAATGTGCAATGGTATCACGAAGTCGACTAGTTGTCTTCTGCATAACATGGATTCAAATTCATGAAACAAAAACTGACCCTTAAAAAACCATAGATGAGCGACATAATCTGATTAACAGCATGTACATTCAGAACATCTCCTTTAACCTATGTATTCACAACCTACTTCCAACATTCACAACCTATGATTTTGGAACAACATTTTCTGCTAACAAAAAGAGTGATATTAGCATGACAAAACAATATGATATAAAATGGGAATCCAACACCAAAAATAATTAGAGATAGCCTTTTGCAATTCAAAGCAGAAAATATGACACTTGACCCACAAGCTTCACAAAGCATGCTCCCTATTGACCTGCACGTGAAAGCATTAAAATCAGTTCAGCTTCAGTATAATAAACAATATTTAGGGCATTTATAAAAGAATATTTAATATACCTTCAGTGTTTGTAACTTTAATTAGCTAGTCTTTGGTGCAAACTAAAGCTTCAAGTGTTTCTGGAGATCGTGAGCTTTGAGTATCTCAGAGTATTCTACCACCACAACTGAATGCAGCTTCAGATGACACGGTGCTTAGAGGTATTGCAAGGAAATCTCATGCCATAGCAGACAAGACAGGGAATTTTTCTGCATTTTTCCTCCACCAGGTCAAAATATTGTCATTACTCCTATCAATATCTTCTTCAAGATATGTATCAAGCTCCGACTTCGGTTCATGTTGCCTCACTCTCCTCTGGGACATATATTGAACATATTCTTCTTCAACTCTTCTTTTCCCGAGAACTAATGAACTCAAAGTACTCCTGGCTTCGCTAGTATGTGACAGCGGGTATTCACCATTTCTCCTAATAAGCTACTCATATTTTTCAAAGTACATTTTCATCCAACTTTTGGCCAAGTCCACATTTCTGTCAATATCATCCTCGTGGTCACCTACTTTCTCGTAAAAGAACTCCAAGTAATCCATCTTTTTGGTTGGATTTAATATTGTGGAAATAACAAGGGACATGTTGTAATCACCTCCCCAATACTTATCAAATTTTGCATGCATAGCACTAGCTAGTGCCTTTAACACAGAGTTAATTTGCCAATCCTGATCTCTCAAAACATGGCAAATACATAGCACCATTTGTATGTACATGTGTGATGTTGGTACCCTATCTGCTGAGAATGCCTTTGTGGCCTCTTCAAAAGCTCCAAGAAAAGCACCAACTGCCTCAGCATTTGCCCATTCCTCATTAGTTGGTGAAGGTTCTAGTTGTTCATCAGTATATCTTTTAATAACAACTTTGTATTCTAACGCTTCTATTATCATCTCATATGTCGAATTCCAACGGTTCGGAACATCAAGAATAAGACCAGATTTTGTAGGAAGGCCCATCCTATTTACGATTTCATTGAAAGTCTGAATGTGTGCTGATGATGAATTAATATGCCTAACTAAGTCACGTATTAATTGTAATGCCACATGAACTGGTTTAATGTCATCTTGAACCAGTATATTTAGTATATGCGCACAACATCTAACATGAAAATGTTCGCCACCAAACAACATGTCCTCTTTCCCATTTTCAAGCAAAAAATTACAAGCTGAGTTATTGTTGCTCGCATTGTCTAATGTTAGAGTAAGCAAGTTACTTTTTATGCCCCACTCTGTGAGGCAATTGGTGATAGTATCCTCAATTACAATACCAGTGTGTGGATACTTCACATCCTTAAATGCTATTATCTTTTCTTAAGGTTAAAGTTGGCATCAATATAATGGGCCGTTACACACATGTACCCAAGGTTCTGAACAAATGTCCACATGTCTGAGGTGAGGCAAATACGGGAACCAAGGCTCTAAAATTCATTGCACAGCCCATGCTTCATTTGCTCATGTAAGCTGATGGAATCGTTACGAAGTGTTAGACACCCAAAGACTCTAAAGGTTGGCTGCATTGACTTTATCCATTCCTTAAAGTAAGGATCATCAAACTTCTGGAATGGAATCTCTACGTGTAAGCTGAACTTGGTAATTAACTCACGTGTTCTTTGGGGATCAAAGACAATGAAGTTTCTATTGGTTGCTTCTTCATAGTTGCAACAAACCTATTTCTATCATTAATCTCAATTTTCGGGCATGACTCAGCAATGTGGGTTCTAAGACTATTTGTACCAGTTTTGTTGTTATGTGTCAGCTTCAACTTGCAATATTTACAAACAACATTTGGGACACCTTCGACAACAACTAACTCATGCTCAAAATATTCCCACACCTTTGCCCTCCTTCTAGGTGTTTGTGATGCATGCTCATCAATGGTGTCATTTGTACCCGAGCCCTCCGACACTTGTGTAGACATGCTTAGAAACCTAAATTAATTAGCAAATTAACTTTTTTTTAGTAAATTGCCAAAATTGTGTAGACTATATGGGAGACAACCAATTGTTGAAAATTATATGGAAAACTATATGGGAGACACCCAATTATTGAAAATTATATGAAAACTATATAATTTGACAACTAGACAAAATTATATATTCTGGGAAGAAAGAATCAGAACTTTAAGTTATATGAGTTCACAGTACTACTTACTGCCAAATCTCTTAGATACTGAAGCATTGAGAATTTGATAGGTCTGGTCGTTCAGACTAGAGCCTAAGATTTGGAAATAGTTAGTAGGAATTGTAGCCACATCTCCAAAAGTAGTGCTAGCATGGCACATACATATGAAGCATTAGAAGAAACCACTTACAGAGTCTGAAGTGAAAGGATGAAAGAGGAAACAAACTTTTATTTGAGTCTGAAGTTGCTTGAAAAAGAGAAGCTTGCATTTTTGTACTAAAAAGAGAAGCTTGAAAAAGAAATATCATGTCTGCAGAAGTAATTGCCTAGATAAGAAAAAAAATTACCATAGCTTACTACAACATTCAAACTACAGTCACTCCATTTTTTAAATCAAAAGAGAATATTGACAAAAAACAGAGATAATCAAATAAAGATCTATATGGAATAGATCTTGCTATGCAGTTGCAGCTTAGTTCAGCAATCAGCACTCACCCGGATATGTGAACTTGAATAACATAGTAAGGCACTAAGGCTCAATGATCTTTCATTGAGCATATCACCATCCACAGCTAGGATTACTCACTAGTTATTGGACAAGCCAATCCACTCTAGACACCTAAACCTTGAGTGACAAGAAAATCCACTCTTAAAGTCGTAAATCACAACCTACTGAGCCAAAAAAAACACAAAAACAACACATATAACTGCAAAATCAGTAACAAACACACCACTTGTCTACATGAATCTTGCCTCGTAAACTAAAACCAAGTAAACCATCGTCACTACATATCTACATGAATCTTGCCTTGCAAACTTAACCGAAATATGATCATGAACCATCCCAACTTGATCCCAAACCCTAATCCACTCTTCACTAAAATACCACCACTAGGTAGCCTCTACTCACAGCTAGCCAAACTAAAGCAAAAGAACAAGGCAACCTTATAGGAACACTCAGAACGAAGGCATCAAGTGAAGATTTACAACTCCGTTTGCGGCGTAGGTGGTAAGCGTAAACTTCTAGTCTGTCCGGAAATCTTTGTACAGGAGATCTGCAAATCCCACCAAGAAAGAACAGCAAGAACCAGCGTTAGCAACTTAGAAGCTCAAACCAACACTAAGAAGTCAAAAACCAACCAACCACCACCCCAAGAAACAACCTAAGCAAAGGAAAAGAAAACCCCAGTCCCTAGAGCCCCCGAGAAAATTGCTATAATGGAACTCCAAACAACGTGTTTCGTTATAATGGGACTTCTAACGTTGACATCGCTAAAATGACACCCGAAACATTGGCTTCTCGTAATACATGACATTTGACTCTTTTAATTCCAATGTTCGGGTATTTCGAAACATTAGCCAAATGTCATGTATTACGAGAAGCCAATATTTCGGGTGTTATTTTAGCGATGTCAACGTTAGAAGGCCTATTATAGCAAAATACGTTGTTTGGAGTCCTATTATAGCAATTTTCTCAGAGCCCCCAAGGCACGAAGATGGCATCCTGACCTCTGGCCTCCTTGCCGATATTGGAGTAGAGCCCGGGACAGGACAACAAGAGGAGGCGGCGGGAATCAACTGCATTGAGCAAACCTGAGAGGCGAGGGCGGCGGTGATTTACACTGAGAACCCTAGCCACGGACCCCTCTCACTCTCTCAGCCTCTCGGCCTCTCCACTTGGCACTTCAACAGTCGGCGGTGCTTCGGCGGCGCTTTGGATCTTTGGCCAGCTAGTTCCCATGCCAACCCACGGGTTTGAACATGTTAGAACCCGAAATACTTGAACCCACCCCAAACCAATCCAACCCATTTTAAGTGCAAACCCAACCCGTTAGCTGTCTTAACTTGTTTTCACCCATCCAAAACCAACCCAAATGAAAGCCCAACCCGTTTCAACCCAACCCATTAGCAGGCCTACCTGACGGAGGTGCGTTTGGAAGTAGGCCTGGCTGCCGCCGCTAAACTTGTCCACGGACACCCGCCCTTCGTCCATGGCTTACCATGCTAGCCTCACGCGGTTGCTGCAACTTGGGAGGGAGGGGGAGCAGTGCTGTGACCATGTGCCATAGGTGGGCACCAAAATGAGTTCTCCACTAGTAGTCTTGCAATATGGCATTTGTTTGGACAGATTTATCTTAACAAACTAGTCTTGCAAATACGTAGACATGTGGGCCCGTTCAAAATGGCAAAATAGCTTCTTGTTCCGAAAACTCAAAGCTATTTTAAACACATTGATTTTAAACATGATTTTTTAAAAGACATTCATGAAGATATAACATTTTTTATTTCCCTATTTTCTTTATTTTTCTTTAATTGAATGCCTTAGCTAAAAACTAACTGCCACTTCAGTGTCTATGTCAACCAAAATCCAACAAGCACGGCCAAAAAACATCAGTAAAAATCATTTTGAACGGGGCATAGGCTCATGTTTTTAACAGCAGATTATTCAAGTATCCAATCACTAGAATAAATACAGAACACTAGGCACTCTCCATTACCCAAGTATCGAATACAGAACCAGGCTGCATACAGCAGATGTACCGTATACAGAGAAATAGGCGAGAATACAACACGTATCACCTCGGAAATGGCCTTACATAACAAGAGAGATTCAGGAGCACAACATAAACATCCGTAACACATCTCCTGCTCACGGGAATAGCGAACTCGGAGTCGACAACATAAACGTCTCACAAAGCAAATCAACAAAGACTCCCACGATCTTGGAGTCTGATACTAACTCGAAATGGAAAGCAGCCTGCTAGTCAACCCAGTTTATGATATGCCATGGATACAGAAGCAACAGATAAAACAGCCAGTTGCGTCTCTCAAATACACGGGGATCGCCTCGGTACAAGCCTCGTGTTTTCCTTGCGCTCCGGTTGCATATCATTGCCTCAGTTTTCTGCAGTGAACCAAAACAGAGGAATCAAATCCGGCAGCATTGTATGCTCGCAAGCCAACTTCTCCAACACAGGAGTTGATAGCAGCTCAGTGACATACAGAATCACATGAAAGTATGGTTTTCAAATGAAACAAGTGCATTTTACATATGAGGAAGCAATTGAAAATATGTGTCAAATAGGTGCACTCAGCAGCCGGCATACAAGGAAGCACTTGAATATGAGTGTCAAACAGATTAAACACCAAAATGAGAACATATTGCTATATTCAAAAGGCGCCATTGCAGATTGCTGCGACAAGAAAAACGAGGAAATTTGATTTGCTCTGGTAGATAAATGCGTATGAATGACAAAACTAATGTTCACAAGGACCAAAAAATTTTGTGAATCTTAAACCATCCACAGTAAGTTGCCAACACTCAGAAGCCATTAGGCCACTTCTAGCCCAAATCTAAGTACTTGGCACATCCTACAGTTCAAACGAATAGAGGAAACGTCCCTAATTCTATATAGGGCCTTTTTGGTATACTAGCCGAATGCCCGTGCGTTGCTACGGATTTTTAAAATATGCATACAAACATGTTTTAAAACTTAAAAGTTTTTAAATCCATCAAGTAAGTCGGAAGCCGTCGATCACACCTTATAGTCATAAGTCGGAAGACATCGACCACACCTCGTGGTTGTAGGTCGGAACTCTCGAGCACACCTCGTCGTCGTAAGTTAGAAGCCGTCGACCATCGTGCATGATCGTAGATCGGGAGCGGTTGACCATCACTGGTGGTCGTAAGTTGGTAGCGGTCGACGATCAATCGTGATCCTAGTTCGGGAGCCTTCGACAATGGCTCGTGATCATACATCAGAAGCCGACGACTATTGTTCGTAGTCGTAAGTCGGAAGCCATCGAGGATACCCTGTGGTCGTAAGTCGGAAGCCATCGAGGATACATCGTGGTCATAAGTCGAAACACATCGACCAAAGCTCGTGGTCGTAAGTCGGAAGACATCGACCACACCTCGTATTCGTAAGTTTCACATCTACCAGTGCTCATGGTCGTAAATCGAAAGTCATCGATTACACCTCATAGTCGTAAGTTAGAAGTCGTCGATCATCACGCGTAATCATAGGTCGGGAGCGGTCGATCATCGCTGGTGGTCGTACATTCGCAGGCCTCCGGTGCGCTTATGCCTTGTTGCCCGACTGCCGACGCCAGCCTGCTTGGCCCCGACATCGACCACGGCATCGACTTCGACCACGGCCCCAACTTCGACCACAACCCCCTTTGACTTAGACCACTGCCCTCTTCAACCACTGTCCCCTTTGACCACGATCCTTCAACGTCGACCACTTCCTCCTTCGACCACGGCCCCCTTCGACCACAACTTCGACTTCGACCAACGCTCATTGTTGTAAATCGGAAGATCGAACACACCTCGTGGTCGTAAGTCAGAACACATTGACCAGCGCTCGCGGCCGTAAATCGAAATCCATCGATCACACCTCGTGGTCAAAAACATGTTACAATCCATGGAGTACGAGACCTTGTGGATCTTGCCATTGAGGGTGGGGAGCTCGATCTCAGAGGTGGCATGGGTGTAGGCAACGGGGATGTCCAACTGGAGGAGGAACTTATAGCAGCGGAGGTTGTGGATAAACCAGCAAGTGCCCCCCGACGTCGACCACAGCCCTTCGACTTCGACCGCGTACCGACTTCGTCCACGACCCTTCGACTTCGACCACTGTCCTCTTCGACCATGACCCTTCGACTTCGACTACGGCCCTTCGACTTCGACCGCAGACCAACTTCGTCCACAGCCTTTCACCTTCGACCACGGCCTGACTTCGACTTCGACCGTAGACCAACTTCATCCACAGCCCTTCGACTTCGCCCGCAGACCGACTTTGTCCACGGCCCTTCGACTTCGATCGCGGACCGACTTCGTCCACGGCCCTTCGACTTCGACCACTGTCCCCTTCGACCACGGCTTGGACTTCGACTTCGACCACGGCTTGAACTTCGACCACAGCCCTTCAACTTCGATCACGGCCTGACTTCGACCACGGCCCTTCGACTTCGACCACCGCCTCTTCGACCATGGCTTTGACTTCAACCACAGATCTTCGACTTCGGCCATGGCCTCCTTCAACCATGGCTTCAACTTCGACCACGGCCCCTCGACTTTGGTCATAGCCCCTCGATGACGGCCCCATTCGACCACGGCACCAACTTTGACGACCAGCTTAGGAGACCAAAATCGCCAGACAAGATAAACAGCTCGTGCAAGCAGCAGGAGGAGGTAGAGGCTCGGCGGCGGGAAGCCACGTGGCGGCGTAGTAAGAGAAGCGCGCCGCCATCGCCGAGCGCCCTTCTCTCTGATCCACCGGCCGCTGTTGCCGAGCGCCATTCTCTCCGATCCACCGCCTGCTGTCACCGAGCGTCGTGCCGCTGGTTGGAGGGGTGATGGGAGATGGAATTGGTGGCGGCACCAAGGAGGCGTGGCACGAGGGTTCGAGGGAGAGAAGGAGGCAGCAGTTGCAGGAGGTGGAAGTGGGGAGGCGGCGGCAAGCAGATGGGGAGAGGAGGCAGCGGGCGAATGCGTTGGAGAGGTGGCGACGGGGGGATGCAGCGCTACTGCAGGAAGTTGGGGGACTGCGATCAAATGTTGCTGCGCGGGGACGGAATTGGTGGAGGCACCGAGGAGGAGGCGCGGCACAAGGGTTCATGGGAGAGGAGGCGGCGGTTGTGGGAGGTGGAGGTGGGGAGGCGGCGGCGGGCAAATGGGGAGAGGTGGCGGCGGGCAAATGCGTTGGGGAGGCGGCCACGGGGGAATGCGGCGCTGCTAGAGGAAGTTGGGGGACTGCGACCAGACGCTGCCGCGCGGGGAAGGAATTGGTGGCAACACTGAGGAGGAGGCGCGGCACGAGAGTTCGGGGGAAAGAAAGAAGCGACGATTGCGGGAGGCGAAGGATGCGGGGGAAGAGAAGAGGGGGAGCGCTGCCCACGCGTCGGCCTGACCTTTTCTACGAGGAGCGGAAGAACTACCTACATGCAGATCTGGACAGCTAATCTTTGATCGGACGGTTGAGAAGAGATGAGGGAGAACGGACCGACAACAACCAACTCACATTTTTAAGTAGAGATTCCATATTTTGTTGCAACAAAGCATGGCATGCTACACTCCTTGTAGCTATTGTCACAAGTTGTCCCACTTGTCAGACCACAATGGTAAGCAAAAAAGTGTAACAACTGTGGCAAACAACAGTTGACAAAAACTGCAGCCATCAACTAAATAGGCCCCTAGTCCCAGGGCCATTTGTTCCAACAACAACATGCAAATTAGAAGACCAGTAGATGTACTAGGTTATGAACTGAATATCCTACAGATAGCACACAGTAACTAACAACTGAATTGTGAGGTCACATAGAAATGAAGCATGAAGGTGTTTAACTACAATGTTCCAATCAATAATGTGTGGATGATGAAGTGTGGTGTGAAGCAACTGAACGATAACAGTAGTTAGAGAACATTGTTATGCAATGCAGCTAGGGGAAAGTAGAAGCACGGGTGTGGATGAAAGTAACAGATGACCTCGAGACAATAACCGAAAGGAGGATCCTATTGCTTATCAGAGCATATGTATCATAAGACAAAAGGAGAGGGAACTAAACTACTAAACAAATAAATATTGCATCAGGAGTGCAAGGGATTAGAGCAGGAGAAAGTCAAGAGATTTACACAAGGAAAACATAATCGTCTAAATTTCCAAAGTATGCCTTGACTAAACTATATGTGGCCCAAAAAAAACATTCCTAAGTCCTACCAGTAACATTTCTTAAGTGAAAAACGCCTTCCACGCAGTTGACAACTGACAATGAAATAAATTTCTACTCCATAAAAAGCTTGAAGTGTAGCAGATTAGACCTTTCAAAACAGATATTAACTTTAAGCACATAAGCTTTAGTTAAATTGCAAAGTAGCTTAAGAGTGACTTCTGCACAGCATCTAAACAGGACAAGGAGATAAACATGTCCCAGGATCCAAAATTCCCCTTGATAATAAATATTCATTTGGGTAAAATATGCCCTACACATACATAGCAAGAGAACTGTTTAAATTCAGTTGTTCAGTGGAAACATATGACCTGTGAAAGGAAAAGAAGTTTCATAAAAGAAAAAGATCACATATAATGACATAACCATGATATAACTATTGACATTACCACTTCCTTTGATAGTATCCTTTTTTTAATAGCTAGCACATTGCTGTGACTGCAATATTATGCTAACTCAAACAACTAAAAAATTCCAAATTGAGCTAATATTTCCTCATTTTCGTGATGTTTTCTTCACCAAGTAAAATGTTAAGGAATTCTGTCCATGTACACTAGCTTGATGGCTTTCTCAATACATTCATTCATAATTTTAACAGCACCGGCAAACATTTAGTGATAACCAACATTCTTACCATTCCCTACAGTTCAAAACAGTTTTCTGTAAATTAATTAAATCGGCACAAACTACAGTGCTGAACAAAACATGACCAAACCCTGCAGTCACAGCTCTTCACCACCATAACAATTCTGGATGAAAGATCACAGTTTCATGCACTTACTGAAGGAAATTTCTTACTGAATTAGTCATTGAGACATCAGACATGTATAATTGCTTATACTAATTTTGTTCCATACCATATATTTCTATACTAAATCATTCCATAGAACGCTTCATGGCAAACTAATCAATCATCAGCATACAGACCTTTGTGCACCTCAGGCGCATCGTGATACACAGGCTCATCCTCTGGCACAGTGTGCAGCTCGTCTGTTGCCCCTGCTGCCTCCCCACCGGCACCTGCAGCATCATCGGGGTAGCGAACCACCACAACCGGGCAGACACAGTGATGCACACAATAATCACTAACACTCCCCAGCCTCCCCCTCCCGCCCTTCCGCGAGGCACCGAAGCCGCGGCTTCCCATGATCATAGCGGACAAGCCAAGGCGCTCGGCCTCGAGGCAGAGCCGCTCCTTCATGTCGTGATCCTTTACGACATGGATCTTAAAAGGGATCTGCGCGTCCACCAGCGGCTGCGCCAGGTCCTGTGCCTTGGTCGATGTGAACGCATCAAAGTCCTCCTCCCGCTTCTTCTGCAGCTCCTCCGCGGAGGCCGCCTCTGCGCCCTCGGCGGCGGCCGGGGGCGCGTCCTCCCCTTCGGCGCCGGCGGCGTCGTCGGAGACGGAGACGGGGATGGAGCCCCAGTCAGCGCCGTAGAGCACGGAGGTGAGGCGCACGTGTAGGAGCACGACGGCGTCGCCGGGGCGGAGGTAGTTTTGCACGGCCCACTGGACGGCGAAGGCGGACTCGTCGGAGAGGTCGACGGCGATGGCGATGCGCCGGTGCGGGGAGGCGTTGGTTCCGGCGAGCGAAGAGAAGAAGTAGCGCGGGGAGGACGGCTGGATCGCGGCCGCCGCCTGTGGCGCTGCAAGGCGCACCGGCGGCGGCGAGGGGGAGGAGGACATGTCGCCGCCGGCGGACGGGGAGGAGGGGTTGGCCGCCATGGGAGCCTCGGACGGGCTAGGGTTTTGCGTT
Organism: Dendrocalamus sinicus; assembly: GCA_036346575.1. Classification (NCBI taxonomy): domain Eukaryota; kingdom Viridiplantae; phylum Streptophyta; class Magnoliopsida; order Poales; family Poaceae; genus Dendrocalamus; species Dendrocalamus sinicus. The sequence goes on along the minus strand of CM070643.1, from coordinate 16,555,516 downwards.
TGCTCTTCCTCTTGAGTTTTTTCTCGTGTTTTTTTGGGAATTTCTTGCTGGTAGTTCGATCCGAGACGGTGGTGAGTGGAGACAGGGTTTTGGGTTGAAAAAACGGAGTCGAGAGACGGAGTGAGCTGTGAGCAGAGCAAACCACCCTTTCTTCTTTGCAAGTTGCAACTGTGCTACGATTTGGGAAGGATAAAGACGTGGCTCATTTCGGCTTAAACTACTGATTTTTAATTTATTTTTTATTATTTATAAATTTTATCTTTTTTAGTTTTTGATTTTTAGCCTTTTATCAATTTTTTTTATTTGTTTGCATTACACGTGATGGACTAATCTATTTTTTCTATTTTAAATATTTTAAATTTAATTATACTAAATAAGTCATCATCAGCTATAGTATAAATTTAATTAACTACCGTATAATTTCAGCCTAAACCACCAAATTTCAGCCTAAATAAGCGGCCTGAAAAACTTGTCGTACCCGTAGCTTCTGCCTAATGGTGACCCTTTTGTTTCGCTTTTCTTAACTAGTAGTGTGCCCGTGCTAACGCTACGGTAAAATACAAAACAAGATAAAATTTGTAAAAAATAAAACGAACAATTAGATTCATTAAGATTCACATCTCATATATTGTATAACCAAATATTTTTATCACAAAATGAATGTCACATAAATACGTGACCGGTCAGAACCACCCAACACGCAATGCTCAAAAGCCTACGACCGATTCCCAGGTCTTGCGATATACTTCGAGACCATATGACCGGTTAACAGAAGCTACGACCGTTTATCGCGTGATTTAAACACCTTCCCGACCACATACAACACTTTTCGTCGTGGTCGAAGCCACTTTTCATTAAGATTCACGTCTCATATATTGTATAACCAAACAGACATCAAATCTTCCTGGTTGTAGCAAATTATCTCTTATATAGTTCTGACCAAACAGAGCTGAAGATCAGTAACATGTCAGAAGACATTACAATGATGATTAAAGAATAGAAATTTGGGACTAACCCTCTCTTCTGGATTTCCTAAGAACTTCACAGCACGTAAAATAGGGCAAAAACGCTGGATTTCCTTTATCCAGTTACCAAGAGTAGACTTCGGTGCCACAACCATGTGAGGACCAGTTATGCCTCTGAATTCATGCAGATAGCCCAGCAGATAGGACCAGTTTATCTCATTCTCATTGCCCCCCAAAAAACGAAAAATGTTAAATGTGCCTTGCAGGTACACACACATACAGTTTGGTTGTGAATTAACATACTGTAATTAGAACGCAGCACATCATCTGAAAAAAGAAAGAAAGAAGAACGCAGCACACCATTCTATTACTGGAACAATGTGCTTTATCTACCAGGTAGTATTAGTAAACTCAGCTTGCATGCTTGATCACATTCCAATTTGGTCATTAGATTAAGTTAAATTTATCCAGTTTGACCATCAGCTAGCTGTTATCAAATTATCACCCAAGCAAAACTGTAGTATTGAATTAAAAAATCTAATGAGCTTAGTGTTCATATAAAAATCATGTAAACTGCAAGATAGCACAAACCAAAAGTAGGCAGACACCATGACGCTTAAACTGCATTTGATAACATTGGACCACTCCTGTATACATTGACAAATAAATTAAGCTAATGATTATCTTTATATTAGCTCGGTTACCAGCATGTTACTTGAATTCTCTTAGACTTAATAACCAAACAAAACTTATTACTTATCCTCCAAGCAATGAAAGCTAATACAACATTAATTTCAGTGTTTTTTTCTGGGAGGGGGGTACAAAGTTATTAGGAACCATGCAGGCCATATAAAAAGCCGCTGGCAAGTCAAAAACAGCAAGCACACATGTGTGAATTGAGAAGTATCAAAGTAACAAATGGAAACACAACGTACCCTAGCTAGATCATGCAAACAATAAATATGGAGGGGGATAGAGTGAGATGTGTCCCACATTCTCAAGGCATTGGAGTAGAGCCGTCTAGAACTGCCAGACGCCACAACCGATGGAGTTCTGGTCCAGCCGGTGTGCCTTCTCAAACGCCACATCTCAAGAGGGAAAGAAAAGTATCAACTCAGACATTTAGTATTAAATAAGAAAGATATTTCATCAGAAAAGTTAAACCTTGTGCAGGCTTACTTATAGCAAGATCATCAACCACAGGCTGGCTGTTATCAATATGTACTGAAAACATTGACAGAGCCGGTGGGAACACCTCTCAAAACTTAGTGTGTAATCCTACAACTGCATGAGACCACATGAGACCCAGGTTGATTAGGTACAACTATATAAATTTAGGCAAACATGTAGCTAAGAGCACATGGAAAACAGATGGTTCACCACTCACAAGCACAGCATATTCAGTACAACAATGCTGACAGGTAAAAAATGTTTGAGCCAATTGACAAATCAAAGCCTGCCCATACCTATGCTAGAATATCAGACACAAGTGTTCCATAAATAGCAAAATATAAATCGTTAGCAGTTAATAGTTCTAGTATAAATTGCAATGAAAAGACCAACATATTACCATCTGATCCTGTTGATAATTCTAAATTAGTATATGTATATAGGGGTACTCCAGTTCCTTCCTAGTTTTATGATAAAAAAAAGGAGAATAAAAGAATATATTTGGCTAAACATAGCAGAAATGCAATTGATCTTACACAAAGTGCAACAACATGTCAGACTTTACAGGAAATACCAGCTATTTCTTCCAAAGAAATGTCAGACTGATCAGCTAACCTGAGTTAATCTACCGATAAAGCTAGTTAACTAATTAGAATGAGCTTACAAAGCAAATTTATAGCAGCGGCAAAAGGCTGACCTGATATTAGACTTTTCAGGCTTGTTGTCATTATCTACTGAGCATTTGACAGAGAGAGCTGACAAGAACACCCAGAAATTATATCATAAATCTTGCTATTGCATGAGATCCAGGCCAATGAAGTCCTGCATAAATTTAGGTAAATAGCCATAAACACGAGGAAAACAGATGGCTCACCACTCGCAAGCAAAATATGTTCGGCACAACAAATTAACATGAAAAAATTATTTGGCCCATAGCCAAATCATAGCCTGCCTACACTTATGCAGCCAAATCATAGCCTGCCTACACTTATGCCTGAATATCAAGGACCCATATGTTTCATAAATGACAAAATATAAACAGCTAGCACATACAATTTTAGTCTAAGGTTTAAACTACCGTGGGGAGATCAATAGACAGACATATCATTATTTAGTCCTTTTGATAATTCCAAATCAGTAGATGTGTCTACACATGTACATACTCAACTTTCTTCCTAGTTTCATGATAAAAAGGAGAAATTTTGCAAATAGACAAAATGTAAATAAGAGAACTCTCGATCTCAATCCTTCAATCATATAACTCACTTTTTACCTTGAAGCAGTCACCACTCACCACATCAAATGTCCTAGCATCAAACCCTGAATCTTCATCAAGGAGTACAACAAGTGAACAACACAGGTGAAGGCAGGTGCCAACTTGAATGATTTCCAGATGTGTTGCAAGTCAACAAAGTAAAATTATCAAAGGATAGACAAGATTCCTAATGGTTTCTGTACATCTACAATCAATGGTTCCTTTTATTCATCTAGCCAATGAACAGTTGTTTAGACAGCAGCTAATTGACTTCGTGTGGTCCAAGAACCCAAAAGATTACATGTTTACTTCTTATCCTTTTGTTTATCTATAACATAATGTCCCTTACAGTACACGATATCAGCATACATGAATCCACCATACAAAATACTCAGCTTGCAGGTCTCTAATTCTGAATTTGAGACAAGCAATAGCCAAGCAAAAAGTTCCATTCAGCTGACCATCCACAAAAGGCTGAAGCTTATGTGAAACAGAATGGTTCACCACCAGTAAAACCCAAGTCCATTCTGTAAAGCACAACTGCCCTGATTATAACCTTTTTAAGATTTCACAAAATAACAGATGATTAAAATCAGGATTTCAATAAGACCAAATAAGTTGTCATGATATGCAACACAGATGACACTGCTAGAAAAGATGCATATTTTGTGTTGTTACTACAACAATTCTAGCGATCACCTTATACCTGAAAATGTTTCATAAAACAAAAAGGTGAATGAAGCCACATCTTTAACGGTGTATAGATCAGAGTGCTACTTGTCGATCTTCAGGAGCAGTAGCCTCTTGTTGGCCTTCAGGTTCAGCAGTTTCAGTTTCACCATTGGGAGCACCGAATCCCTGCAGACCATGAGAGGGTCCATACCCAGGGTTGTATCTATAGGAACTTCCATGCTGTGTTTGGCTCACTGGAGCTCCAAAACCTGACTGCCCTTGAGAATTTCCATCCCCTGGTTGGCCATATGTTATTGTCGGATGTGCCATCTTGCTGGTCTAGTTCGCATGGTGTGGTTCCTATGAATCAATGGCAGAAATGGCGAATGAATGGTGGTTTACCTTGGTGGTTTGAGAATGGAAAGAGAGGTTGAGGTTACTTTCTCGGCTTGGTGTTGTTGTAGTCGACTGGGAGTGCTGGCCGTCACCTCCTCAATAACAGTTATCACAATAACAGAACATTTATCGTAGTTCATACATCGCAGATCATAAAGCATTGTATAATAAAATTCATAATAAAAGTTCGTTTCTCCATTATAGAAAAATCTACAAATAAATTAATTATTGTCATTATAAAACTTACATTTTCCATTCGAAGCAGCACATGGGAAATTCTTCTTCAAGCATGGCTGAACATTGTTTCTGCACAGAAGGTAGAAGTACCCAGAGTCAAAGAAGATTTTATTATGTCCGGACTTCTGCATTGGTCTAAAGTTCTTTAATCTTTTGAAGTAACAAGCTAAAGAATCTTACAAACTATTCATTTCAGGTGAATAGCTCCCCACCAGATTGCTGCAATTGGAAAGAGTCACAGGAAAAGAGTTGAGTATTTCCGCAAGTGTTGTGAATGGACAAAAGCCTGGAATTGTGCTGAAGCTTTCTTACACGCTCCCTTGAAGGCATTGGCTAGGACCTGAACTCCCCACGTGAAGTTATTAAAAGATATGTCCCTGCATTTAGTCATTGTATGTTATACTTGATTATACCAACTGCCAAAATAACTTTTGAGTTTTTACTGCTAAGCTCAATAATAACAGTTATATTACATTCTCTGAAATTCTAAGCTTCATGTACATATGGGCATCGAGCAATTTCCCTCATGCACCCACCAAAGTAATTTAAAGAGAGAGCAGATAGAGAAGAAAACTCAACTTATAGAAAGCTATTTCTATTATCCTAAGCATGTCTGAATAAATTTTAAGGAAATGCTAACTAAACATGCATGCAATCAAGAAAACCATCTTATTAGTTTTCTACACTCATGAACGACTTGAGCATTAAAACGTATTAACACTGTATGTCTTGGCTCAGAAGGCTCAGATTTTTCCTGTTGGCTCTGCTCTCTAAGACATGTCTTCAAAGGGAGTTTTAGATATCTACCAGTGCCAGGATCTGCACTGCTAGTTTACAGTTTTTTTTCTAACTGCATGCACTTCTCAACTGGTATAGTGGTATTAGATATTAGATTCTCTGGAACATTGTAGCATCTTAATTATTCGACATAAAATAAGATGGAAGTGTTGGTGTGGAGTGTACAGACCTTTGTAACAAGGAATGAAGATCATACCCATTGGTGATATTCTGCAAAGCAAATACAGGTGCAGGTGTTAATTGACACTTGACAGCCATGTTAGTAAAAGTGTACTCACAATGAAAGCTAGCCAAAAAAAATATAGGAAATGAAGTAAAATAGCATGTTCTAAAGATAGCTAGCCAGAATATTGTGGTTTGCAAGGGAAAGATGAGTTCAGCAATGGGAAATTCCCTGTTGGGGCGTGGTACTTCACCTGGCCATGAAGAGTGAATCGTGATAAGCTCTGCTGATCATTAATTTATATTCCAGACTAAACTGTTTTGCAGCAAATTCCATTGCGTTAACGACTGATTTGTCAGACAGAGCAGGTGGATCCTGGTTGATGATCTTGAATTCCGAAAGCACTACACGGATCCTTGATATCTCAATTGCAGACTGGTAAACCTTCTCAATGACATTATTCCTTCTCTTCTCATCAATATCTCTTACATCTGTACATAGGATATTGGGAATTTGTTAGTTGGAAAATTATCATATTTCCATAAGGAAAATTGTATTTCTATCAAAAGAAACAGGCCCCTACCAATTTCTAGGTGTGATTTACTTGGGACGCTATTGATTGCTCCTGGATGTAGCTGCAGAATACCTGCAGGAGAATAATCTGTTAGTGGAAAAAATATGTGGGCAAGTATACCTTGACCATCTTCTTAAGATGGTGTTTACTTGGTTCACCAATGGCTTCATAAATATCCTTTTGCAACGAAAAAACACTCAAATATTATAATTGAGCATCTAATCTACAACAGGGTAAAACATTATAAATCATGCTTATGCTTTCTATTATACAAATATCAAAATATTTTCATATTTTAAAGTTTCAACTCTCATGGTTTAGCTAAATGTGATACATATTCTGCATTTGATGCATTTCTTCATATGCACATTTCCTTTGTATGACCAGAAGATATAATTCAAGAAGGGATGAATACATACTAAAATGGAGGTAGCATGCAGGTTAAGAATTCTATTAAACAGAAATCAACACATGCTTCATGCAGCTGCAAATCAATTTGTCATGGAACACATATTTAGTCCACATATACTTCAGGATATTACGATATCTCAGGCAAAAATGAACTAATGGTACATATGACTTAGAAAATAAAACATAATTCATCAAACGTACCAACAGTGCCAACAGTATCAATTGATCCTGATTCCAGAACATGTTTCTCAACTGCTAATGCCAGCTCAGCTGCTGCCAATCCAGCATCATTTCTGTAAAACTCTCATTTACCATACATATATGTGGAGACCCTTCAACAAGAATGCAATCAAATGGATGGAGATGTATATTTCTGATATAGTGGCTAACTGATATAGTTCTGATCGCCTGTATATTTCACTGAAATCAATGCCAAGCAAATCCTCCTGGGCAGTAGAGGTCACTTCCAACATCCATGTTGCTGGGTTATATCCATCTTTTATCTTACTAATGCCTTCAATTCCCTGAACAAATCAACAAACGGATTTCCTTTTGATGTGATTTAGCTGATTATAAGTGTTACAACCTGCAGTACTAACAGTTTATTTTACTTTTTTTTCTTACCTCAAAGTACTCAATTAGTTTTGAGGAATTATGGCCCAGCGGACCAATGTATATCTCTTCTCCTCCTCTCTTCATTAGGAAAAGCTGTAATTTATACATAGATGACAAAAAATAGTCAATATATGACTTACTCTAGTAAAGCTAAGGATAATTACAAGAAAAGGTTGGACGCTAATCAATATGCCCTGACCACCTCCCCATGCAAAATGTTCTTGGATTTGTTTTTGCATTAAATGGTTAATACATTATGAATGGCAAACCAACATCAAGCTAGCAAAAATCTTGGGGTGCTTATACAGAAGAGACGAAATCGCAAAAAAATGTAACAGCATATAATGATAATGCATTCTATGGACATTCGTAAATATTGAGGAATCAAGTGGAATATAGACATCTACATATAGACATCATGTAGAGATTAGCACCTGCAAGATCTTTGCAGCCTGTAACGGGGTATCAAAAAGATCACTGTAGGTGTTTCTATAAAAGAATCCTCCATGAGTCCAATCCTTCCCTTGTGGAACATAGAATACCAGCCATCCTTCAGTACGTGCCCAGTGGACAAGCATCGCAAGTGCGATGCTTTTACCACAACTCCGGGGGCCATCCAAGACAATTTGTCTTTTGGTTTCTGAAGACAGATAAGGTAGAAAAGATGATTGCATGCTGTTCATTAACTAATAATCCGAGATATAATGTTACAACGCATATATGCCTATACCAACTTCTAGAATTAACTAATCGCTTGAATCCCCTTTTTGCTTATCTAATAGTATAGGTTATGAGTGAAAAAATAACCATGAATTGACAATCGTAATAAAAATTATCTTAGTTTTCCAAGAAGAAGAAGACACATAGTCAATTAGGGGTGCATCAGATCATTAAAACCACAAATATGAAACATGTTAACACGAGCAGCATTTACCTGAGCACTCCCTCACCATCACAGCGCACCGTCTCATCTCCTGAAACTCCTTCATCATCCCTGCTGGCAATCCCTCTGGTAATATGGCCTTCCATTCATCCAAACTGAAATAAAGGCCATAAAAGCAGCAATCAATACCCCAAAATGATCTCAAGTAGCACCAGAAAACTCTATCATAATAAAATTTAATTTAATTTCCTAGATCCTAATCTCAGATGCCCAAAAATAGTTGAACATTACCAAAATAGTCTGCAGAGTGCAACAGGGAACAAAGAAAGATCATGGTATCCTTACAAGTCGGTTAAATTGGTCAACAAGGAAAGAGCAGCCGGTAGGGGTCCAGTGAACTCGTTGGTTGATATTATCCTGAGTTTCAAGATCAGTATAGAGGTCATAAGGACCTACATTCGACAAACTCTTAAACAATTATGTCTATTATACATACTAACATGCAGTGTTAACAAAGAAAAATACTCACAACTTCTCCATTTGAGTGAGATGTCCAATTTCAGGTGGGATTAGGCCACGAAACTCGTTTCCTTCAATGCTCCTGTGGATTAATTTTCCAATTATAATTAGAAAAGAGAACTCCTTAAGTTGTGAATCGAAATTGTTTTCACCAAACTTCTTACTTACAGGTTAGTCAGAGTTGTGATCTTTGTAAGAGCCATGGGAAAAGGCCCTGACAATCTGTTTCCCATTAGTGACCTGCATGACATGGCATGAACCGATCAACAGCATGCTGTGTAATTCTGTTCTACAATAACACTACCTATTACTTCTTCATAATCATGCGACATTTTGTGTCCTAACACTCACAAGATAAACTAATGTTACAGGATCCAAACCCTAACGCTTAGCTTATAGTTGGATGAAGTTACCTAAGCAGTAATTTTACACCAAATTTGAACGAAAAAATTCGAGGACTACGTTTTTTGCCCAAATCCACCAGAACCGGATCTAGAGCACATACACTCGCACCCCAACCGGATGAGAAAAGGAAGGGATTGGGGATTTAGTGATGTACCTTGTGGTGCGCCTTGTCCAAGTCCATGATGGCCTGGTCGATCTGCGCCTGCTGCCGCGGATCCATCCCCACGAGCGCCTCCGAGACCTTGTCGTTGATCACCCGCACAGCGTCGGCGACCGCCCTGGCGAGCAGCCTCCGCTTCTCGGCGTCCCTGGCAGCGTCGACCGCGGCGCCCTCGGGCGCGCCTGCCCCGGCCGCGGACGCGCGGTGCACGGCCTTGTTGGTGTGCAGATCGACCTCCTTCCTCTCCCCCGCCGCAGCCGCGCCTCCTCCTTCCTCCGCCCCCTTCCTCTCCAAGCCAGCCGCCGCCGTAGCCGCGCCTCCTCCTACCTCCGCCCCCAACCGGTGAGAGGGAGGTCGCGCGGGGGGAGGAGGAGGCGGCAGCGCGGGGTGGGAAGGAGGAGGCGGCAGCGCGGGGTAGGAAGGAGGAGGCGAGGGCGGATCGGAGGAGCGGGGGAGGAGGCGGCGGCGTCACGGGGCAGGGGGAGGCGGCGGCGGTGGCGGAGCGCATGGCGGGGGAGGCGGCAGCGGAGCGCAGGGTGGGGGAGGAGGCGGCGGCGCGGAGGGCGGGGGAGGAGGCGCACGGGCTCGTGTGGGGAGGCAGCGCACGGGCGGTTGGAGGGGGAGGAGGGAGGGGAGGAAGCGGCGGAGATTCAGAGGGGAGGAGCCGATGAGCGCACGGCTTCAGTTGGGGGAGGCAGGAGCGTGGGCGTCGGGGTGGGTGCGTGGGCGTCGGGTAGGTTCCGGTTGTGCATGATCCAAATAATTCTAGCCTTTAGATTTTCAATGAGTAAGAGAAGAAGGTTTGAGGAGAGATCCAGATCATCTATTTGTATGAAGTTGGAACTCTTTGGTACACAAATCTGGGTGGACTTAGATTAGACATGACTGTAGGGGTGGTTGAGGGGGTGGATTTAGTAAAGAAAATTTTGGTGTATTATAGAGTAGGGTAGATCCTTTTGGAGCTCCTCTTAGCCTTCCACGTGTGCCTGTCTCGTTTGCTTATTGACCTAAACCATCTCCTCAAGTCTTAGGACCCAGTTCATTCCGCCTTCAGCATTCTAGCCTCTAAGTTAGAATTAACGTATCAACTTTTTAATTTTTTTTTGTTTTTTCTCTTTTTTATTGTAGGGATATAATAGTGTTTTCTATTTTTCTTAATTTTTTAATTAAATAAATTAAAAAATTAATGTATATTACAATATAATTTTAACAAAAAGTCAACAGCGGAAAACCAAAAACCACTAAAAATGGATTGAGCACTACCTTACAGGTGGCTCATTTTTCATTGGAGCGGGAATAGTCCTTACTTGTTAGTAGTATACCAGAAGGTTTCAGGCCCCTAGAATGGGGGATTTTTTTCCCACACGAGAATTAGCTATTATTTTGTGAATTTTCTATGAAATTATGGTGTTTTAAACGGGACATAGCTTGCTTATATACCTGTACTTTTAAATCACAGGTTATAGCTTTTTAGCTATATTTTATTAATTTAATAAATAGTGATTATTAAAGAAAAATAAAAACTGTTTAAAAGAAAAGGAACAGGCCTACGAGTGTCACCAATATGTCCCTGATCAAACTACCAATATGTCCATGATCAAACTAGTACCAGTTCGATCAGGCATATGCTGTTCTGGTCAATGGCCATGGACCGTGAGTAAATGACGTGCCTGCAGTGCAGCATAGACGGTGCGGAAACGCACGCACTGACTTTTCCTCCTCTTTTTCCGGTTGACTTCATGTAGGCGTTCACTGAACAAGATGGCATTGAAGGGCACCGTTGACTGCCGCCTCGACAGGCTCTACTCGGAAGATGACTATTGGGGACTCGGGCAATCACATCAGTTCGCAGCCGGCTGCCGACCTCGCGAAGGGGTGGACGGGTAGTGACGAGGAGATTTGGGTCGACTTTCTGTTTAGTATGAACTATTGTTAATTAATATGATGTCGATGATAAAACAACTTAATCAAAATGATTAAGTCTGTTCTATAACCGCTACTTCACACAATGTTTAACACGATTAGTCTTTCCTACAAGTAACCAAGAATCAAGTAACAAAGAAATAAGTGTGATATGAATTTATGGATAAAAGAAGTTTTATTGAACAATGGAGAGGCTTAAAATTGTTGTAGTTGGTTTACTCGACATAAATACACAACTGATGTTTTATGAATGAAAAACAATCTAAACAAGTCTAAGGACTGAAAGTGATGGCCACAGAAGTTATACGGAGGTAGCGACCAAGGAGAGGGGTCGCCCTAGAGTTTGTACGCCACCAGAGGGCGCACACAACTTGGGTTCAAATCCCAATACTATTACAAGGCCTAAGTTGGCCCAACAGACGACACAATATCTCTCTTTTGTCGATTATGATGTGTAGACAATCTGTACATGGGGCCAGATCCGTTAAAAAGGTCTCGTCATAAGCTTTCCATCAAGTACTCGAAAACCTCCAACAAACTCCGTATGTGAAAATTATGATCATTTTGAAGTTGGTGATAGTAGGCTAACTCCGAATATATCTAGAATTGATATAGGGTCGGCCTAGACTTGTTGTGGTTGTAGTGATGCTCCCCCACCTTGGTTCCTGAGTAGAATAACATCACATGACTTAGGTAGCAATCCATCCTTAATAGAAAAATTGCGAACATCTAGAAATGAGCTCACCTGGTAATTCAACTGTCGTGGATGTGCCCTCATCATAGCTTTTTGTTTAGCATTTTGTAGATGGATGTTGTGTGTATCCAAGGAAGTGATGTTTTCATCACGTAGCCACTCTTTTTCAACTTTTTGTTTTTGTCTAAAGTCAAAACATTGAGACGGTTTTTTTAATAGCAGATTCTCCAAAATAGTTTCTTCAGTTTAAAATTCTATATCTCATCATCATCTACGTCGATATCTTTGTCGTTTGTTGTCACCTTAAAAAAATTTAATAAAAGCTATTAGCTATAATAAAATCCTTCAGACATAATTAAAAAAAATAACTGTTTCGCACCTAGCAAACCGATGGAGAGTCGGGCTTTCGGCCTAGACTGATGGGGCGTTTTGGTGCCTACCCACTTCTTCCATCGATCAAGTTGTTGTTGATTCCAAGACTCTTCCTTGGAAGCTTCAGAGGGATATTCTTCGGCATGTCAAAAGATCCTTGTTTAATAATTAATATGAGATCCTTTTTTAAAAACGGTATCACTACCAGCTGTTTGTGTAAACAGTCACACAATTAATATAAGATCTTTTTTAAAAACGGTATCACTACCAGCTGTCTGTGTAAACAGTCACAAAGCAGGACGAGACGATCATTCATGTCACGCTACTCGTATCAAGGTTGTCAGGATCTTAACTAGATTGTGGGATCGTACACTCCAACGATTCCATGAAATTGATGTGCTATGAATCAGTGTATAGATGGAATTTTTTATAGAATCATGATTCTAAAGGTACGTTCGAATGGAATCGAAATGGATCATGTTTAGGATCAGAAAGGATAATGATCTTGGTAATAAACTATATTAACATATAAAATTTAATATTATCTATTGCTAATTTAAGTTAAACTAGTTTAATTTGCTTTATTTTTATTGTTCACATGTTGTTCGAAGGTAAAAAAATATTATCTTTGACATATTAGATTTTTAGATTATTAGTTTGTTGAAAAATAATTAAAAAAATTTCAAAAATCAACCTTAATTTAATATAACATGAATAAGTGTACTCAAATTATAAAATTAAATTCAAAAATTCTAATATAGACTTGAATATTTAGAAATATAATTTAATTTTTATATAAAATATATACACTTTTAAAACTCTGATAGAATCATCAGATGAAAAATAATCCTATCTGATATCACAATCCTACTCGCATCGCACTCGCTGCTGCACGAAATAATCTGACCAAGTTACTATTGCTGACAGCCTCTTTGCCGAGTTAGAGTATGCATAGCCTTGAGCCTGATCGTGCCTTCATCAAAAGGGCGGCATGATTGGCGATTTGTATTTTTTGGGGAAAGAAAAAGGGGCAAGGAACCGAATATATAGGTTAGCTTGGATTCCTGGAACTAGGGGTGAAAATGGGTCGGATTCGGACGGATATTGCTGTTACCATATCCTAACCCATATTTTTTTCTCCGGATTCGGTACCAATCGGATTCGGTGTCGGATCGGTCGGGATTAACCCATTTCGCTTGCACCCCTACTTGTTTGTAAGGAATGCATCTGATGCGATAAATAGAGTAGGACGCACTGACTTGATATTACTATTTAATAGCTGATGTGGAAGATTTTATTTTACCATTGCAAAAGAAAATGAAACGTCAAATAGTAGCACTAACCTGAAATCAAACTTGAAGATGTATCGGATTCGGACGGATATTCGGATTCGGACGGATATTGCTGTTACCATATCCTAACCCATATTTTTTCTCTGGATTCGGTACTAGTCGGATTCGGTGCCGGATCGGTCGGGATTAACCCGACCCGTTTTCACCCCTACCTGGAACGCAGAAACCCACAAAAAGATCGGTGGTTTTCAGTTTTTCCCTTGTGATCAGAATCTTCTCAAACCTTTTTATTAGGGAGAATCTTCTTGAACTTGGCATGCATGCCATATGCATAAAGATGAGAGAATTTCCGACAAACGAACCGTGCTGCGCAACTCAATGCACTTGATCTACATCACCCCGTGCTTCATGTTAAAATGACCTCAGAATCAGATGAACTCTTCTCGAATCCTTCTATTGGTCACCCAAATGCAAATAACCCGGTGATGCTTCCAGAGAATGGGATTTTTTCCCCATGCTTTCTGTTTCATGTGGAGAGTGGCCCTGCACCAACCAGGCGCATTGCCCGTGCTGCCACTTGGTTGCCAATTCGGCCAAGTACATGCCTAACAATCTGCCGCATCTATCTATTTGTGAAGCACATAGTTCATTGTTACGTTACGGGTCAAACAGTGAATAATAGGAGTGGATAATAGGAGTTATGAGAAAGTTACAGATGGGCTATCCAGAGCCTAAGGGCATCTGTAGTATATGAAAATAGAGGATCTTAAGTCATCTTAGGCCAACCTTATACATTACAGGGGTGACCTTAAGCAGGCTATAAGCAAAAAAAGGCTTAAGGCTGGTTCTCAAGTTAAAGACCTGGCCACAAGCATTAAAATACAATTTTTCTTTATCTGCCAAGTAAGACCGTCTTAATGCCCCTTGGATTATATACACTATGGAGTTAGCCTTAAGATTTAGATGGGACTCACTTTAAGACCCCTTAGGTTATATACACTATAGATACCTAATAAACTGTAAAGATTGGATGCAGATGATGTATCCACAATGTGTGATTTATTGTATGCACAATGTGTGATCTATTACACAACACTTTCTTTAAAAAATAAATCCTCTCTTTTATGGCACCATAAGGTACATATTTATAGATATGAGAAAGTTGTTTACAAAAACGTCCTTATCAAGATCTACAATCATAGAAGCAAACATATCTTTTTCTGTAGCAACCCTTTTTAGGTCTGCCACATAGTTACTAATGGTTTCTTAGTGTAGTACGTCGATTGGGTCAATGTGGTGCCACTCCAACATTCATAGCTAATTAAAACCTGCACAGTTGTGCTCGTGCAGATGTTCTCTTGCAAAAGCGTGAAAATTGCAATGTTCTCATCTCACAAATAATGGCACGCGCAATAGTCGCTCTCAGAAGAAGCGAAAAATGAAGACACCCTATGAGATGTTCTTATTGGGCCACTAGTCGCTTTACACTTCGCATATCTTCTTGCTCTGTGCGGTGACGACGACCCTATCGTCTATGTTCCCGAGAGCCGGAGGTGCCCAAGCCCTTTTCTCGAAAGGAACGAAATCTTTGGATACAACTTATGGTACTTCCCTTATTCTGCCCGTAAAATTCTGGCCAGCCACTTGTTCCGTTAAAAAGGTAAAAAAAAAATGAACAGGTTGATAGAAAGCAGCTTCAGATTCTAAAGAAATTTTTGTAAAAAAAATGTGGAGTTAACTAAAAGAAATAATATTTTTTAGGAGGTGCTTTTATGTTTTCTCCGAAGTTATATGCATAATTTTTAAAGCAGAACTAAATGGTGAATAGTGATTACTTACCCCTTCGTGTGCTTTTGAGATTAACGATACGTTTGTTAGAGTGAAAAGTATAAAAACATATTATTCATATTTTTTTGAGCTATTGTGTTTGTCATCTCTTCCTCGCTGGGGCAAGCAGAATGTCATCACACTCCACCGTCCTGGACACATTGAGACTCCATAAGGCATTCCCAATCAAGACAATGCCTCTCCACACACCAGAAAATAGTTGTAGGTATAAATCTTTTAATGAATAGTATCTATCTCTAAGCCTAGGTAATAAATGCATATAACTCAATGTTTTACTGTTAGATTTTGTGTCCAAGCAATATTTTACATGAGACACTACTTCTTCCTCTATCTTCTACTTTTCCCTCTACCTCATCACATATTTTAGTTGGTATGCTATTAATAATATGGATGTTGCTGACTATGATCCATAGGAAGTGCCGTAAAATTTCATCACCGTATCAGTGTCTGAACACCCAAGTCTTGTCCGAAGACTGAAGCATCCAGTTCTTCCCGAAGCCGACTTCTTAAGTAAACCGGCGAAGGGAGTTTCAGGACAGCTACAGCTTGACTACAGACTTTAGTTTTTCTTAAGAGGAACGCAGACTTCAGTTAAGCTTCTATAATAGCTTTCCAATCAAAGTTAAGTCTTGCCAACCATAGCATAGGATAGCGTTGTGACATCTTCTCTCTTCCTCATGGTTAGAGTTGGTTTTCCAAACCACACGTTATGTGTGTTATTTTGTGTAGATTTTTTCACTAAAAATTTTCTATATTTGAACTCGTGACTTATGTGATGTGACATTAATATGACTGCCCTAGCCAGTAGTTGTGGACATTCTTAGATAATCTTTAAGTCCCAAAATGGACAAAAAGAAGGGAATTAGAGCTTTTCTTCGGTCCATTTAGGTTGGGCCTATGGCCCAAATACGATCCAAACTGCCTCGGTCGACTAGTGTTGGCCCAACACAAGTGCACCTCGCCGCATCTTCGACCAGACCGGGTGGGTCGGGCCACGACTTCCTGCCAACATTCGACGGCGGCGCAGGCGGCGATGGCGTCGCGGAAGATTCTCCTCGGCGGCATCACGGGGGCAAGGCGGGCCAGCTCTCGCGCTCCCGTACTCTTCTCGGCCTCCCCCCTCCTGGAGGCTTCAGCCTCTCCCTCCCACGCCGCCGCGACGCAGCCGGCGGGCGGGTCGCCATGGGCGCTGCTCTTCCCTTCGAGGGCCCTCTCGTCGACGCGTCGGGCGACACAGTCCGCCGGAGATGCGCCCGGCCCGTCCGCCATGGACTACAAGTGCGTTTCTCGTCCTTGCTGTCTTAGCTCCTTGTTGCCTTGGTGTCTTTATCTGTTCGTTCCTTTAGCTTTAGGGTAGTTTGGCGCAGGGGAATTGAGGTGTAATTTTGTGATCATTGTCTTCCTGCAGCAATTGCTAACCGTAAAGCAGACCCTTAAACACACTCTATTTTTTGTACAGTTTCAAGGGGATGAGCACAGTGGTTCAAATCACGAAAAATGTTCATGAAAATATTGAAATGGGCATTGTTGTGCTAGCTATTGATATAAATGTTTGCAGCTGTTTAGAGAAAAATCTGATCCTTCTTTGGTGATTCATTTATAGTTAGATATTTTTGTTTTGCCATTGGAGATTGGACTGTTTGTGATTCTCGGCTGTGTGCATTCAACAGGTCGATAATTCCAGAGGATGAGTTCCATAAATTAGCAGATGAGACTATACATGAGTTGCTTGAAAAACTTGAGGTAATGGATCCTCTTCGATAAGGTCTTCAGGTTTTGCGCTTGATAGAAGCCTTGCTAAGAACATACCAGTTCAATCAGTATATTTGGCTAATATTGTTCTCTGTGGTTCTGTTTTAGGAATATGGCGATTCCCTTCAGATGGATGGATTTGATATAGATTACGGGGTTAGTTGCAACGACGCGCCTTGTGATCTCTCGCTATTATGTGTTTTTTTTAACTATTTGGATTGTTGAGGATGTTTATTTCTTTTCTTTTGGCATTGCAGAATCAAGTTTTGACGCTGAGGCTAGGAGATTTGGGAACATATGTTGTAAACAAGCAAACACCAAACAGACAGATCTGGCTGTCATCACCTGTGAGGTATGGTAATGGTGGTCAGTACAGTATTTGTTAAGGATCTGAATTTGAGCATATTATTATCTTATCTGTAGTAGTGTATAGTCCTCTTTTTCAAGCTTGGAACTCACTATTGTTATTAAGCTGATACTTGCCAAGTATAGTTTGCAACTACAGGACTCGCAGTCTCGCACCCAATAAGTACTTGTAAAATGCATATCCAGGATGTGTAACGAGTACCTGGCACCTTTTGAATTAAAAAAGAGTTTGAACATTACCATCTATGGTTTTGATACTTTTCTAGTATGGCTCTGTGCTTTCGATATGTCTCTTAAATTATTTCTCCATCAAAAGATGCCGCTTTGAAAAGTTTCTGGTTGGATGTCAAACATTTTGTTTTAAAATTTCCACTTCTCTAAATACTGTATCCTAAAGCTCTTCAGCTTGGATTTGTAACTCATGTTATTCTTATCTAAGGATGTTATGTATGTCTGTTTGCAGTGGGCCTTCTAGGTTTGATTGGGATGCAACAACAAATGGTTGGATATACAGGCGGACCGGAGCAAATCTCATGCAACTTCTGGAGGAGGAGATTGGTGAGCTATGTGGTACTCCAATAAAACTTTCATAGCAGCGAGGAGGAGATTGGTGAGCTGTGTGGTACTGGTACACCAATAGAACTTTCATAAGAGCGAATGGAAATGCTACGTAGCTAAGTTGGATGGAACATAAGACGCTTGACACAAAAGTATGAATGAGATGACGCGTTGTAATGTGTTGGTCTGGTCGTGCCAAATAATTCAAAATTTTGTTGTACTGCACATTTGCACACTTTTTGGAATAATCTTTGCCTTTTGTCGATTATGAACCGTACGGAGTAAGGATCATCTCATATTGTGACTCGCAAATCGAATATTCAGGTTAGGGTGCTGTGTAAGTATTATGTTTTGCTAGCTTCATAGCATGAACAGTCAGACTATCATGCTTCAGTGAAACATCCTGTGAGTCTTCATAGCGTGAAGTGCATAACCACATAGGATGAATAAATCGATGACAATCCCTATATTCTGCTGTATGCAAGTAACAAGTATCATTCAAGTTAACACTGAAACGCCCTGTGCGATTCTTCCTCCATCAGCTCAGGGCTCAATCTGACCATGAGAACGCAGAACTCCGTCTGATCCAGCATACCGTCCCCGTCCATGTCCCCTTCCTTCATCATCTCCGAGAGCTCGTCGTCGCGAAGCTCCCCGAGCCCGAGCCTCGCCGCGTTCCTCTTCAGGCTCTGGAAGGTGATCTTGCCGGCCCTGGGGTCCATGAGGAGCTGGAACCCCTTGCAGAGCTCCTGGATCAACCCCTCGACGCCGAGCTTCCTCGCCATCGACGGCAGGAAGTCCTCATACTGCACGGAGGATCCCATATCGCCCTCAATCCGCAACGACGACGAAAAAGAAGAAGTAATGGTTGACCAGATTCCTGGATGGGACAGTGGTTGATGGAGGATGGAGAGGGGCATGATGTGTGCTTAAATAAGGGTGTGGTGGTGATGGGAGAATGAGTCCATGAGGTTCTTGGAAGCAGTCTCTCCATGCATGCCAACCAAAGTACAGGTAATTGCAGGCGTCCTAGCTATCTCTAGGCGGTTGCTCCGTCCGGCGGTTTTTGCTTGGTTTCTGCGAAGCAGCTGAGGAGGCTTCTCCAATACCGGTTGCTTGAACCGGTCACGCTTCCTTGTGCAGTTCATTTGCTTTGGGAGTCATAAGAAAGGGGATAAGAATGGTGATCGGAAGCTCTTGTATGAACGGAAGTTCTAGGTCAGCGTGTGGCTGATAATTATAAAAGGTGACAGCGTTTTCCCGGGCTTTATTTTGTTCCATGGTGCATCTCCGATCTTGGGCGGTGACACGTGTGGGCCCAACATGTCAGTTCATCTGCTGTTGCTAATGTTATGGCACCTGGTGTCACTTGGTCTCTCCCGGTTATGCACGGCGAGGACGACGAATGGTATGGTTAATGGTGGACACCTCGTAATGGCGTCGTTCTTCCATGCGTCACCAAGTGTGGTCGATCGCAAGGTGGTGTCTGGTGTGTTTGCACTAGCTGGCTATGATTCTCAAAACAGATACTGCCCTTTTGCGCTGAATTGAAGTAGCTAATATGAACTGCTGAGACTGCATTCTGAATTTTTGACGTGGTCATCCCAAATGATCCCCGAGAAGTTTCGTGCCAAGGCAGTGTTCGCCATCCGATCTTGCTTACCGTTGCTTGGCAATTGCAACATAATTGCGCTCTGTGACACGAATAGATTAACAAATTTGTTCTTCTCGAAGGGAATCTTGAGAAGATGCCTCATGAAAGAAAGGAAGGAAATAAAACACTTCTTTCTCAAGTTTCTTTTAGGAGTTTGGAAAGCCATATACCAGTAGCATTTACATGGATACGAGACATCTGGCTTCTCTAGTAGCGTCCGAAGACTCCAGATTTTTGCACACCCTCTTGGGCTGTTTGTGTCGCGCGCAGAAAACAAAGAAAGCAAGTACTAGGCCGGTAAAAAGGATCTTTCCCAACTTACCACTTGGGCAATATCATTACTAATAACGTGCTTTCTTTTTGTTCAAGCTAACTGAGCTGAAAGAGGCAACTGAAACTGAAACTAATTTCAAATAAAGTACTTTTTAGATATATTCTTTTAGACTTACAATTTGGCTTTTTATAGTAACTAGCTTTATAATTTAAGACGACTTTTATAAGTCGATTTAGTAGACACTGTTTCGATTTTATCAAAATCGCACGTGAGTATCTCTTTCCGTACTATCTCTCATGAATAGTTAGAATTCAAAATTTTAAGCTAAAAGCCATAAACCACAGTATAGCTAGGTTTTTTTTGGGTTTATGGTTTGGTTTTATATAGTAATTAACTTTTAAACGAAATGTCTTTTCATGATGAGGTCTACAAGTCGTTTGTAATAAACATTGTCTTGACTTCATCTATATCGCTAAAATCATACATCAGTATCTCTTTATTCGTATTCTCTTATAAATAGATAGAATTTCAAATTTTAAAACAAAAGCGAAGACTACAGCTTAAAAGAATCCAACGGGCTTACGCACCACTTGTAATCCAACGAAATTTGGTGGAAATTTCTTGTCTGTCGTCGTGGACTTGTCATCGCAGAAATCCGTATGGATGGGTAAGCCATGGGGCCTAGCTTCTTGCTTGCATTTCGCTCGGCCCGGCTCTACAGTGTAAAACATCTAGTGGGCTAGTAGTTGACGTGCCATGAGCCCAGGGCGTCGTTCGAGCCCGGATTGGCCACAGCCCATGGGGACGATGGGTGCCCGAAGGCCCTCGGCTTCCTCGCTACCGCCGGCACCGACTCCGCCATGAGTTGTTGCAGGAGGAGGCGGCGGCGGGGCGAGGTGATGTCCTCCTGCTTAGTAGTGGGCTGCTCTTAACACCATTTCACCTGAATACCGATTCCCCTGTCCTAGGTCGGCATCGTCTTGTCCCAAGATCAAATGCCTGCAGGTTTTGTCTATGCTTATGTATTTTTGATGGTTTCTGAGAATGATCGCGGTTACAAAATTCGACGTATATTTGTTTAGCCAGCCGTAATTCTGCCTGCTGTGCTTCCCAGTGGTAGGTCGTCTCTGCGATTATACCTTGACGATTGGAAGGGATTGGAAGGAAGGAGAGGACGGATCGTGCAAAAATGGAGTCGGTGGAAGACAGAAGCGAGGAGAAGTGAAAACAATGGTAGAAAGGAATCACTGGCGTATACATTTTTTCCATTTTATTTATTTTGGAAATGCTGGAGGCTGGAATTAATCTCGGTCATAACAGAATCTCAGCATTACAACCATGACTAGTGATTCATAGACGTTAACACGTATCAGCAGCTCGGAGGGTAGTAGTTTGCATCAGGCTTACCATCAGATTCATCCTGTACACTTACCAGGAATTAATAAAAGTTGTCATTTTTTTGTGCACAACTGGTTCATTCTTCTTTTAAGAAGACGTCTTGTCCAGCGTTATGTCTCTATTAGCAAATGCTCATGATAGTGCCCCCAAGCAACTAAATGGAACTCATAAAGCTCATGTGCATTCAAGAGACAAGGTTCACATTTTTTTCCTTTTGATCTTACTCACAGTCCAGATTGAGATTTTTAATTTCAAATCTGCAACTTTTGGTACCATAAATCAATTCTGTTTCCGGTATATTTAACTATATACTGTTAACTACTTTTTTCTGCCACAATGTTGAACTAAAAGAGAATCCTACTGATTTTTTCCCCTGTAGGCTGGTGTTCTTGCTGAATATAAGTCATCAATAGACACAAAATTGTTGATCGCTGAACTAAAGCTGTCTGATAAGTTGGTAGCTGATGCTTCGAAGAGGACCCAGAATATCATTCTATACTACAAAGATGTTGTCAGCAATCGCACTGTGAGTCCCTATTGCTTTATATTCTTTCTTAGGGATTAATCAACCTTTATATCTCTAAATAATATCTGTTTTGTTTGCTTTCTTCAGAAGCTCATGGATGTCCTGGATATTCTGAAATTGCCTTAACCAAAGCTGTCCCCAGCAATCGCACTGTGAGTCCCTATTGCTTTATATTCTTTCTTAGGGATTAATCAACCTTTATATCTCTAAATAATATCTGTTTTGTTTGCTTTCTTCAGAAGCTCATGGATGTCCTGGATATTCTGAAATTGCCTAAACCAAAGCTGTCCTCAGCAATCGCACTGTGAGTCCCTATTGCTTTATATTCTTGCTTGGGGATTAATCAACCTTTACATCTCCAAATAATACCTGTTTTGCTTGCTTTCTTCAGAAGCTCATGGATGTCCTGGATTTTCTGAAATTGCCCAAAACAAAGCTGTCCAGTCGGCATGTGAAAATTCATACTAAACAATTGCGTGATCATATTGATAATTGGATTGATGTTAATAGTACTTTGAAGGGAACATAATATGAGAGCTTCCTGAATGGCTGAATGTGACCAAACTAGCTAGCTAGTGTAAATAATGATGTAGTGAGTTTTCCTTCTTTTGATCCTTATTTTTTCTCCTGCAATAGCTAACAGAGTTAGTCAAAGTTGGCAGTTTTGGCTACCATGTTTTAATCTAGATGGCTTAATTATTTTTCATTTACTTTGTAACATTTATAGAATTTAATTGATTAAATTAAGAGCTATCATACAAAGGTATGATCATTGTTACACTCTTGAATCCCCTTTCCTCAGTTCAGAGTATATCTAACTATATAGGTGAATGATGATTCTATCTTGTGATATGAGCGGCATTCTGCGAAGGTTTGCGGCTGCTGGTAAGGGGCAGAAAAAGGTGGTGCTGTGAATTGGGGTTTGAGCACAAAGGATAACGAGGAGCAGGCTCCCGTCCGGAATTTTCACCGGACAGGTTTGCTACTCGGAACTCAGTAAGGAAATTACTTCTTTATTGCTTGAACTCCCTGTTACATCCTAGCCATATAAATATAAGGCTGTGTAATCCGCCTCCGACTCTATCTCTAAGCAATCAACGCATACGTAGCAAATCTACCCGGACTGTGAAGCAATCCGGAATTGACTCCATATCCTAAGTAATAATAGTAATCCTTTCCTAATACTACTCTTCCTTCCGCCTAAGCCATCTTGCCTTAAGAAACACTGCCCTGTTTCTGACTGCAAGTGTTCTTGCTGTCCTGCAGCCTGTCAGGCAGTGTCGTGCGCTGAAACTGCCGTATCTTCTCCTGGCGCAGCCACTGCCTCCCACCTCCGTCTTCTAGTATAACAGCGCTCCAATAAGAGGCCATAACATTTGTTTTTGGTATCACTTCACTATTCCTGATTATTTTACTGCAAAATTTGGATAGCTGGTAGAAAATGATATTAGGATTGGTTTAATTGATTATGAGGGGAAAGTAGGTCAATAAGAGATCACATATTGAATTATTGATCTAAGCTACTTCATTTAACCTGACATACCAGAAATTCAGAATTTCAGGACATAAGATGAGAAGGGATACCATTATGATAGTCAAGTATGTAACCTGTAGGCCGTTTAAAGTTGTATGGCTGCTTAATTTTTGCATCAGACCTTAGAGTTGAAAATGATATTCTGTCTAGATTTTTATTATGGGAGTCCTGTCAGGATTCTTAATCCGTATTTGCACAGCTGCTGATGATTAATTTTGCTTTTAGTTTTTGTAACATTCTTAGGCCATGTTGGAATTGGAAAAGTCTTCTGTTTTCTTGTTATCCAAACTATTAAATAAGAAAAAAAAATCCTAAGGAATTGAGAGATTGAGACCTTCAGGGCATGTAACGGTATTGCTGTGAAGTATTACCAAATAACAAAACTTTCTTAGTTTCTGTCATTACTTATTTACTTGTCAATGATGACTGTTGCAGTTTAGGATGTCTATGCTGAATTGAAGCAATCATCATTCTAGTTGGTGATATAATTTAATAACAATACAATTTCCTGTTGCTTAAACACACGAGATAATAAAGAAAGCACTAATGTCATTCTGTAATACACATTCCCCTAGAAGGTTCAATAAGCGACTTAGCCTACTATCGACCTTCAAGTATAGTAACTGTTGCACTGTTGAATATGCTGCAGTCTGGCTTGCTTGATGATGTGTCTGTTTCCATTAGAACTCTTCTAGCTGCAAAGCCAGGCTGCTTAGGAGTTGGCAATGTGGCAGGATCTGTAGTAGCTAACATGAGAAGCACCTGAGACATTAACGGACGGTCATCTGGGTTTTCTTGCACGCATAGGAGGCCCACCCTGATGCATTTGTGTACTTCATCTGAGTTGAACGAGCCATTCATTGTTTCATCTGCTAACTCTAAGCTTTTCCCTTCATTCCATAAGCTCCATGCCTGCAGAACAAAAAATATGTCCCAATTTATTTTTGAAATTGAATTGAGAAATGCAACTTGCATGCTAGATGAGGTAGTTCTCACTTACATGTCCTAGAAGATTAAAGTGGTTTGAGTAGGAATACACCCCTCTGTTTCTCCTGCCACTAATTATTTCCAGCAATAATACCCCAAAACTAAATACATCTGATTTGACTGAGAAGACTCCGTCCATAGCGTACTCGGGAGACATATAGCCACTACAAAAGAGCCACATGAATATGATTAATATCAGAAAATTCATATATATATATATATATATATATATATATATATATATATATATATATATATATATATATATATATATATATATATATATATATATATATATATATATATATAAAATAATCAATAGTGTTTTCCTGTTACTATACTTACTATGTGCCAACCACTTTTCGGGTATTGATTTCTGTCTCTTCACTGCCAAATATTCTTGCCATGCCAAAGTCGGAAATTTTGGGAGTCATCTCGTTATCTAGAAGAACATTACTTGCCTTCATATCTCTATGGATGATTCTGTATCTCGAGTCCTGGTGGAGATACAGTAAACCTCGAGTAATGCCTTCTATGATGCGATATCGCATTTGCCAATCAAGTAGGACACTGTTGGATTTTTCTGTTGACACACACGAATACTTATTTTTTTCTTCAGAATTATCAGCCACAGGGTCACAAAAGAAAGGTTTAGAGCGTACCAAATAGAATGTAGTCCAGGCTCTTGTTTTCCATGTATTCGTATACAAGTATCCTTTCTTGTCCACTAATGCTG
Organism: Dendrocalamus sinicus; assembly: GCA_036346575.1. Classification (NCBI taxonomy): domain Eukaryota; kingdom Viridiplantae; phylum Streptophyta; class Magnoliopsida; order Poales; family Poaceae; genus Dendrocalamus; species Dendrocalamus sinicus. The sequence continues at coordinate 16,530,379 of CM070643.1, read as the reverse complement.
CAGCCAAGAAGGCGAACAAGATTTCGATGCTGGAGTTTAGCTATCAACATAACCTCATTCTTGAATTCCTCAAGACCCTGTACGGATGTTTTTGAAAGTGTTTTAACAGCTATTTCTTGTCCATCCTCGAGCTTACCCTGTAATTTTGAAGGAAACCATTTCAATTAGACATACTGTGGCAGTAGTTCGGAATTTAGATCAGAAAATTTTAAATTGCCGTCGATGTTGGTTCATTTGGAATGCTTATGTTCTGCTGTAATAACCTCAACAATAAACCTAAATTGTCACCTTTTAATGCTTGAAATCATGAGTTGCCACTGAAATTAATTAGTGTTCTCGACGCCGCTTAGTTTTACATTCAAAATCTTTGCATTCATATACATTGGAATTGATTCATATAGAGTGCTACCTTATATACTGGTCCAAAGCCACCCTCGCCGAGCTTGTTATTGATTGAGAAACCATCAGTAGCAGCTGCAATTGTCCCCAGATCAAATATTGGCAGTTCAAATTCATCACCATGACTACTTCCCTCATAGCGGCGGCCATAACTGCGAGAGCCACCGCTCCATTTACTTGATCCTACAATCATATAGAAGTCAGGATAGCATCCAGAAATATACTTCGTTTCCCTTAATGTATAGTTTTGCTGTGTTGATTATTGTAGTCACTGAAAGTTTACTTGATGTTACCTGTTTTTCTTGCTCTTTTCTTCTTTCTTGCCCAAACTAGATAACCAGCAAGTGCTAAAAGAAATGTCAGTACTGAGATGCTGGCAACAACTGCGATTATTATACGTGCCTTCTTAGATTTGCTTGTTAAACCTGCGAAAGAAATCATAACTGTTAGTCTGATGATAGAGACATGCCTTGACATACTTATCTAGAGTAATATATAACGTATTGAAGCTGGATGTAGTTGCTCCAGCGCTGAAAGTGATAGTTGCAGAGTGCAGCCGCAGAGCAAAGTAGATTACTGAAGATTTTCACATTTCAGTCGTTTATGTAAGAGGTACTTTGTGTTAGAAGTATTACAGGGGAATATTCACCCCGGATATTGCATCATGCGTCGATGTCTAAAGGTTTGTATGCACTCATGAGTACCCCAAGAAATGCCATATGGATCATATGATGCTCTTGAAAAATGCCAAGCCAGTATCACATGCCCTGCTTCAACAACTGAGGATGAGCATCAGAGTTCAGATACCGCCACGAACAATGGCGCTTACGGATCGGATCAGTTCCGCCATTGCAAACGCATGTGATGCGATCGACTACCAACTGGATAGCTACTTCCTTCGCAACCTCATGCTCAGCCCGGCGGCTGCCTGGCGGTGGCTTACTAGTTAAGCAATGCATGGAACTTTTTGGCTGCGGTTTATGACTTTTGACTGGAAATTTTGAATTTTGGCTGTTTATAATACAGATTACGGAGAGACCGATATTCACTTACGATTTTGGCTGGTACAGATGTTGACCTTTTAACGTGTACTATATTTAACTTGTAGACTCCGTTTTAAAAAAATACTCCGTTTGAAAGTTAGATACTATAGCGAAAACTAAAAGTCCATCTGCTCGGGAGCGTGACCGGTGATCTCCGAGAGATTTGCCGCGCCTGCCCCGTGTACGTAGGTAGGTATACTAGGCTGGAGAAGGGGCGCACCTCGCTGGCTCGATCGGCCGGTGCCGCCCGCCCGCCGACGACGTAGGATGGGGCCGACCGTTACGTGGGGTTTCCGCGTTGCCATGGTGCGTTGCGGCCGCGCACGTGATCTGTGCTGGAAAGCGAGGCGGCCGGACGCGGGGGGCCATGCATGTGGCGCGCAGCGGTTGCGTTGCTGCCCCCACACCGCGCTGAGGGCTGCCCCATCCAGTTTGGACTTTGGAGTAGTGGTTGTCTGAGCAGTGGAAATTATCTTGGGACAACAAATCGACTAGTTGTTTGCTCCATGCAACGTGGAACTCATGTCAGATGGGACGTCTTTTGGCTTGATTCGGGGGAAGGAAGCTCAGGTTTCTCCGTGAAGTCCTGGGTACCCTTTTCAGTTTTTAAAAATTATTTTTTTGATTTCTTAGTAACTAACTTTTAAACAGAGTGTCTTTTAAGGTAGAGTCTACAAATTGATTATAGTACACACTATAACGACTTTATTTATATCAACCAAAACTGCACGGAGTTTTTGTTACTCTGTACTCTCTCACAAGCAGCTCAAAAGTTATAAGCCGAAACTAAAAAAGAACATACCCCTAGATTGTTCTTCCAGTGCGTTATTTAGCTGTGCTAATTTAGTCTTGCTTCTTGAGTGCCAACCAAATCTACGGCACGTGAGACATGTTCTCACTTCTTGTCGACTAAAATACTGTTGTTGAAACATGATGCAAGTGTGAGATCATATTCACACGACACGGCTGCCTCACAGGTTGGCACTGTTCTTCGTCTTGATTCTCTTGAACACAAAGATTTTCGTACAATCGTAAATTGCGAGGGCGTAAGTGTTTATGCATGATAAAGGTGATGAAGATTAAACATGCAGCCTACTCTTACAAACTCCAGAGGCAGAGCAATATGTTTACTCTAATACATGTACCAAGTTAGAACTGAGTGCAAACAATCGAAGTCGTCTGGAATTAATCAGTACCCATGTAGGCTAGTCTTATAACCAGCTCTACTAAAATTCTTAATTCTGCCCATCTTGTCAATTATCAAGTGGTATCTTATCACTATTCCCTAGAGCTATCCATGGTGTTCCACTTTATCTTCCTCCTAACGAAATTTCACCTACTAATTGAGACAATTGCCCACACGTTGCTCTTGTGGCCTACAAAGACCCATGCATGCAGTATTGATCTTTCTTTACTAGCTACCAAACCGAGCAAGCCCCACACCAAAAAGGGCGGCCTTTTATCCCCTCACAAAAGGGGAATTCCCAACGCTTTTCCCCTGTCCCTTTTGGCCTTTCGATTTCTGGATGAACGAAAGAACATATTCCAAGCATTAGATCATGGAGGGTACACGTCGAGACTGAACAGAAACCTCACAGTTAGAAACACGTGTGGACGCGCCACAAACCGAGATCGCTACGGTCGTTGGATCGACGTGCCGGTTTGCCATCCCAATCGGGACAAACACGGAACGATCTGTGCATGCAATGAGCATCAATCGGCTTGGGATTTGGAACTGCAATTCCATTGCCAATCTGCATGCAAGCATTCGCATCTGCTGCCTCCAGTTTAAGAGAAACGGCCCTACTTTGTCGACCACTGTTTTTCTGATCATGTGCCCTATGCCTGGTCTACGCCCCTTTGGTGCACGTCTGCACGAGGGGTAGCTACCGAATCGAAAGCATGTGAAAACGAATGGTCTAACATCTTGCTGCCAGGTGACCTTAAATGATTGATCTTTTGTTGCGCTGTGCAAATCAGCAAATCAAAGTTTGCTTCTTTCAGGATAAGTGCCCTGCTTTGGCAAAGAACTCGGGACCAATGCCTCGGATCACTGTCTCACTTAATGACTTAAAGAACTTTCTCCCTAGCAAGATCGATGCTATGACAGAGAGAACGAAAGGGAAAGGACTAAAGGATGGGGTAAAGAATAAAGATGGCTGGCATCTCTGCAACTGAAATAGGCCTTGCACAGTGGCACTCGCCGTCTTCTTGATCACCTACGGAGATTCCCCAAAAAAAGGTGGACATGGATGCAGGGAGATGGATCGATCCTACAGGGAAAGTAGTCCCAAAATTTTGCCCTTCTGCATACGGTACTTCTGTACAGCTTGATTTGGACGGACTAACACTAAAAGATGGCAAAGATTCCTAAAATCGGTGCCAGATACTTGCAGCAGTGCAACATAGGTTGGCAGACGTAAAGGATGCATGTAGATACGTACGAATGTAGAATGCGTAGAGGTGTAGAGTACGACGTACCGAGATCGGCGGCGGCGAGGCGGACGAAGAGGTCCTGGCCGAAGTCCGGGTACACGCGCAGGTCGGTGAGCCCCGTGGTCCACATGACGCAGCCCGTGCCGGTGCTGCCGCGGCCGCCGCCGCTGACGTTGAAGCTGGCGTACGCCGTGCAGGAGCAGTTCCTGAGGCACGCCTGCCGGCACTGCTCCAGGCTGAGTCCCATGTCCACCACGCTCCGCTCCGTGTCGGGTACCTTGGCGTGCTTCACCGTGACGAACCCGTCGGTGCCGTTCCGGCAGTCGAGCGTCGTCGACCGCACGCACCCGTCGCGGCCGTCCCGCAGCGACCACGCGGCCGGCGTCTTGGGCGTGAAGCCGTGCAGGCAGGAGCAGACGGGCAGGTTGTTGGTGTCGCACACGCCGTTCGGCCCGCACGGCGACACCGCGTCGCACTGGTCCTTGGGCGCGTACCAGTACAGGTTCCACGTCCCCGCCGCCTCCACCCACGTCGACCGCTGCAGCAGCCCGTAGTTCCCCGTGCTGTTCAGCCCCAGCCTCGATATGATCGACACGTTGTGCACCTACTTACGTCACATAAGCCGTAACTGAGCAGTCAGTAATTAAGGTACGGGCAATTATTTGGGTAAGCCGTCAAGTTAATTCTGTACCTGGAAGCTGTACGTGACTTCCTGCGCGTTGTTGATGAAGCTGAAGGTGAAGCCGGAGTATGTGGCGGTGTCCGGCACGCCGGTGAACTGGACACCGTCCCAGGGGCCGGAGCGCCAGACCTTTTCGGCGCCGCTCCAGATGAAGATCTGGGGGTCGCCGGACGTGTCCATGGCCATGACGACGGGGCCCGGCGAGGGGTCGGAGGGGTTCTTCCACGCCGTCAGTGTCTTGTTACGCCCCGTCACGTAGTCGATCCCCACTTTCATCTCCGGGAGCAGCGTGTCGGTCGGGTAGTCGAACCCCTGCCAGGCCACGCCGCCGCCGGCGTCCGCGAGGACCAGGTTGCCGTTGTCCAGGATCCGGGCAGCGGGGCTCGCCAGCGTGGCTTCTGGCTTGACCGACCACACGACGGTCGAGTTTCCGGCCGCAATGGCGAGCGTGCCGGTGGGCGAGACGGAGAGCGTGGCGCCGAGGTTGTCCGCGACGTCGCCGGGGATGGGGTCCTCGCGGTTGGCGACCCAGACGACCGTACGGACGGAGACCTTGTTGTACCAGACTCCAACATATGTGTTGTTGGCGCCCGGCGGGGTGAAGAAACCGAGCACGAAGTTAGCGTCGCCGCCCGAGACCAGCGTCTCGTTCGCGGCGAGCGGGCGGCCCGGCGTGACGGTGTCCCTGGCATGGCAGGCCGTGAGCAGGAGCAGCAGCAGGAAGATCAAGAGGAGGTAGCAGCAAACCGAGGACGCCATTGCTCGGCGCGAGCGATGAGCGAGTGGTACTACCACCACGTCACTGTGGGTTGTAAGTGTCGTGCACATTGGCGTTTTGGACGGCAGCTGCGGGATAGGGTGGTGGTGGAGAGTTGTTGCATGTCGTGAGGCGGAGTGGCTGCGGCCTACTGGTAGTGGACAGTGAACACTTGGACAGGGAGTCAGGGTGAGCTTTTGTGGCTCACGTCCCCTGGCTGTTACGGCCTTACAGGATGATGAAAGAACAGTGAAGTCTGAAGAGTACCAAAAGTTCAGGCTCGCTAGTTTGCTTGCTACGTGTTATTTTCACATGTGGAGAGCACATGAATTATTCCCTTAAAAAAAGCTCTCGTGGATGAGTTGTCTCTGCAGATCTAAACGCCCTAGATTTCTGGTGCATTTACAAGTAGGATCTCTGTACATTTGAGCTTCAGCTTCTGGCTTATTTTTTCACTATTCGTAAATTTCGTCTTTTTCTGATTATTTCGCTTTTTTTAGCTTTTTTGCCGGTTCTTTTTTTCCCGTATTCGTTTGTGTGGTTCGAGATGAGCTAATATATTTTTTCTATTTAAAATTTTTTTAAATTTAATTACGCCAAATGAGCCATCTTCAACTACAGTATATTTTCAACCTTAAGCCGCAGCTTTTCAGTCCAACCGTAGGTTCTAAGCATAGGTGCCGGCATCAGCAACAACAACATAAGCCTAGAATCATCAACTGTACCTACAACAATTGAATATAACATTCCATTCTATTTGAACCAAGATTACGAAATATGAATGTGCTGTTGGCAACAGTGCTACTTTTTTTTTCATGTAATGAGATCAACTTGTGCATTTGTGCTACACTGAAAACTAAGTCTCATTTCAGTAAAATGGGGTCGGGATATCCACCCTGTTATTCTAAAAAGAATAGCCCAATCAATAATGATCAACTAATATTTTGACCGAAAGATCATTTCGTTTGAATCAAGATTCACCTAATTTCATCACCCTAAGAACTAAGAACAGCGCAATAGTGCATTCAGTAGACCAAGATTCCTACCCATCTCTTCATATAATTCGAATCAAGATTCGTCTAATTGATAAACTTAATCAAGATTCGCCTAACTGAGAAACACCAAATGACCAAATTAAAAATGAAGACCGAGATAGAGGGACTGATCGGCCGCTTGTGTGTTGTGCCTGCCGCGCTCGCACTCGTTGGCTACTCGCCGGCTCGCGGCGCTGACCGTGGCCACGCCTTGCCCGCCTGCCAGCTGTCGCCCCTGACCTGCCCTGTTCCGCTCCCACGCTAACCGCTACTCTAGGCTCTCGCGGTCTAGCCCCTCCCCCTGCAGGCTGCAGCTGCCTCCGCTGGTCGAGTAGTTAGGGTTAGCAACGGTTAGAGGATGGCCTCATGGCCAGGCATATCTGCAAATGGGCCGGTGGCAGTAGGATGGGAGGGGGAATGGGCCAAAATATTCCGATGGAAATTTGGGTTGATTGGATATAAAAATAATGTATTTGGTTTAACTAAGTGTATATGTATATATTATATCTTATATATAATGAGGTTTTTTTGTTAAAAATTTTAGATGTTTATATGAACAGCCATGAACTACGGCCGGTCCACCCCTGTAACTGAACAACATGTTTTGACAACTTATACGTTGACAGGTGAAAGATGGTTACGGCCGAAAGAACGGCGGCGTTCGTCAGCTTTGCCATCGAGCTAGTTTATCCTAAGTTTTACTTTGTCGATAAGAGCACTACAGTTCACATAAATTCTTGTAACTCGGCTGTCCAATGCCCGTCAGATTCGCTCATCCAGCACCATGGTGGGACCGTAAACAACAATATCCCTGAGCAATCTTCGGCGTGATTGCTTTTTCGTTGGCTTCATACGACTGGCGATCGTTGTGTTGCTAATAAAGCTTCTCTCTTCGTGATGATAACGGTATGTCCCATGAGTTAATTAATTAACTATGCAATCTCTCGCCTGGAAAAAAAATGTGAACTATGCAATGACCGTCATTTAACATTGGCTACACGATAAACTTTCTGAAACATAACACCTCCACGTGATTAGTGCGATTTGGGCCTTTTAAGAGATGAGAATGTTAAATTTTCGGTACAGAGGCTAGGCCAAAACGGCAGACGGAGCAGGATGCAGCCTGGTTACGCAGTGTGGCGTGTCACCTGTGCATCCCCTGCTTTTCTAAGTTGCCGTTTAGTATCCGTGCTCAGATTTCGATATTTCTGAATTAAAGCATGATAGGCAACCTCTTCAAAAAATGATAGGCAGTCTAAAAACTTAGAGCAGCCTGCATTCCTTCAACAAGCCCACCCTGTGGGCAAGCCCACGTCCAAGTTCACAGGCCTTTTCCCCCCCTTTTATTCAGAAATTAGACAGGCTGCCGTGAGGTGTTTCCATGTTTAAAAAAAAAACACTTCTTACCTGATATATGTTCTCCTTTAAAATAATTATGCGTAGCCAACATCATATAAAAAGATGCCGAGTAGCTGGATTTTGCTGAGATGGCTCGTAGAGAAGTATCGACCGTTTGTGCCCTAAGATGTTTTTGGGTTACAAACAGCCCCCAATGCAGCATGATTATTTTTCCTTGCAAGATTCGGTGATTCATTTTATCATTTGCAAAGACTAAGTTCTAGCTCTAAAACAACTTACCTGATCGCACAAACCATGCTTCACCACAAGAAATTCTTTCCACCGCCAATGGTGGAGCTAGCGGAGGAAACCTAGTGAGAGACTATGTAAAGGCTTAGAATATGTTGTGATAAACAATTGATATTTTGATTGAGTTAAATTTGAATTTTGTAAAAGTTTTAGAAAAATTAGATTTTAGATTACGCTATTAGGATACAGGTAATCTGACCGTCATGGGGTCGACGGTCGGACTACCTAATGGTTGGTAGTCTGACCGGTATGGGGCAAAGCGATCAGATCAGCCATAAACTTTTTAGAAATTGAACATCAAACACTTGTGTAGCCTTATTTGAGGTTGAGTTTGCACTTAGTGCCACTGGAATTGAAAATTAGAGTTGAAATTAGATAGAGTTTAACTAGAACTGAAATTAGATAGAGTTTAACCGAATTTATTGAAATAGTGTTTTCTAGTAGTTTTAAACTATCAGACTGGCCAGTAGCCGGTGGTCTAATTAGTGCAATCTGACCGCTATGGGGAGAGCGGTTAGATTGGTGGCTGCGGCCAGAGATGAGGGGAAAATGGTTTTTGAGTTGGATGAGTGTGTGCACGACATGGGTACATTGGTTAGTTGTGTTGTATTGTATGATGCATAGTTCTGACTAACATGAGTCAAGTGCATAGAACTTATGCTCAAGATGGTTGCTTGGTATTTAGATATGCAAGTGGCTTAGAGAATGTTATAGGTTGACGGTAATGGACCGGGACTAGGCGGCGAAGCTAAGGTCCGTACGGTCATGTAAGTCCGGGTGAGACTATGTAGCTCAAGCAGAAAGTATAGAGAAGACACAGATCATGAAGAGGCGAGTTGGTGCATGTGATGCGCTAAGTGACAAGGCCAATGCACGTAGATATGTTCGTGGGAGACCGAATGCGTGAAGACATGACAGCTAGTCATTGGACACTATGGAGTACATGTCAAAATATGTAGAGATGCTTTGAGATGAATGTGAGGATAGAGTCAATGGAAGATTTTTGAAAGCTTTGTCAGGGATATTTTGATAGTTGATCAAATACCAAGTTGATGCATTGATCAAAACAATGGTGCGAGGAGGTGTAAAGGAGAAGTAATTTAGGTCAAGGAGAGTTAGAATTGCTAAGTCGATCAATTGCTAATGATTTAGCGGGTTGAGTCTTGTAAATATTTTGAGAAGCGTGCATGAGCTGTTGAAGTATTTGCACTTTTCAAGACAATTGGAACTACCACAATGTATTCTACGGTACTACCACTGGACGAAACTTCCAACGTTATAATCACGGAACTACATCATGTGTTGGTGGTTGAAAGACCTGTGTGGTCGAGAACCAACGTGATCAAGACCAAAGTGGTCGTACCAAGGTGGTCGAAGACTAGAGTGGTCGAGCCAAAGTGGTCAAAGTCAGCATGGTCGAACCAGTATAGTCGAATGGTCGAGATTTGTGTAATCTAAACCAGTGTGGTAGAACCGACGTAGTCAGAATTGACATGGTCGGAGATCTGTATGATCGAGTCAGAACCAACGTTGTCGAGATCTGTGTGATCGAGACTAGCGCGATCGAACCGACGTGGTTGAAACCGATGTGGTCGAGACCTATGTGGTCGAAAGCAATGTGGTTAAACTGACGTGATTGATACAACGTGGTCGAAGATCGATGTGGTGGTCGGAGATCTGTGTGATCAAATATTGACGTGGTCGAAGATCGACATGATTGACATGGTCGAAACCTTTGTAGTTGAAACCAACATGGTCGGAGATCTGTGTGGTCGAACCGAACAACGTGGTTGAAGACTAGCATGGTCAGTGATTAGCATAGTCAGAGACCTGAGTGGTCGAATTATCCGATGTGGTCGAGGACCAGGGTAATCGATGATTGGAAGTTCTGGCTCTATGTGAGTGTACGACCAGCAAGTAGTACTACTGACTCTGTGTGAGCGGTACTTCTAGTTGCGAAACAACATGCTATGTGTGAGCGGTACTTCCGATTGGTAGAATGACTGGCTTGTGTAGCGGTACATTTTCTCCAGAGACATACCTTCACGGAGTCTTCTCGTCCCTGAGGAAATCGATAGTTCCGCACGAGTCATTGGAAGTGCCAGACTTTAGCTGTCAGAACTACCGGATTCGCTGATAACAGCTAATTTTCTTACCGTTGCTAAGGGGACCAGAAGTATCAGAGTTTTGTTGTCGATACTTCCAAAAATCCTGTTTTCTCAGGTGTTTTACTTCCAATGGCTAGTTTTTATGGTGTGGGTATATACCTCCTCGTGGCCAGTTGGGGTAAGACTTTTGGCACTCTATTTCACTCCTTTGAGCTAGTGTGAGGTCCTTCTCATCTGTGCATGTGTTGCACCTTGTGAGTAAGGAGGAAGGCTCTAGATTACATGTGTTGCATCTAGAAGTAGATTTAGTATCCCCTCGAGCTTGTACATTCGTTGTACGTGGTGAGAGTCAAGTGAGAGGCTTGACTTATCACTCTTGGAGATTGCCGACTCCTATACGTTGGAGACATCGTGCGTGGTGATTTTATCAAAAAAGGTTGTGAGAAGACTCGGCGAAGTGTGATGATTAGAGCTCACCTATTCGGAGCGGGAAAAGCTACCACTAGTAGATTTGAGGTGATTGGCTTAATTTGTGAAGCCGGTCTAATTCGTTTGGGCTTACCTCAACATCGATTAGGGGATACTAGCAAGTCTCTGAACACCACGGTAAAAACAACTATGTTATTTGTGGTTTGTTTTCTTGTGCTCAGTTTACATTCAAACGATTTATATTTATAGAATTAAATTGATTGCTTGTCTTCTTAGAATTGCAAACTTTACCATAGTCTTAGGGTATTGGTGCATTTAGGTGAATATGATTGATTTAAACTTTATTTGCGCTAAACCAATTTGAGTTAAACTTCTGCATTATATACTTGGTTTAGACAAATAGAATTTGATGATAATTGAAAGAGAATTTTAGACCGCCTATTCACCCCTTCTAGTCGGCCTCCACGATCTTACAGCGACAGCTTTAGGGGATGTGGGGTGGGGCGACCGACGGATGGGGGGAGGTAGAACCGCGATGACGGATCGGGGAGGAGCGCGCGCGGCGGTGGCGGATCGGGGAAGCGGGCGCGGTGGCGGTCGGGAAGGAGGGGTGGAGGCGGGCGGCGACTCAGGGAAGAGGGGGGGAGAGGCGGGCGGTGGGTCTGGAGAGAGGAGGGGCGAAGGGGATGGTTCAGGAGGCGATTTGCAAATCCAACGCGAGTGGCGGGCGGATTTTTGCGTAAAGTGATGCACATTGATATGGGATGTTGGATGGAGATCAGATGGCCGCGTGGGGGTGGGTTTTTGCTTAAAGTGATGCACATTGATATGGGATGTTGGATGAAGATCAGACGGCTGACATGAGCTGAGTGCATGAGTGCACCGGGATGGTTGAGTGCACTGAATACGTTGCCGACGCAAAGGAGGATAGGGTAGTTCTTATGGCATTTTCATTGTGCATGCGGCTATGTACATCAGATCAATCAATTTGATCCGGTAGCAGTCGCTTACGGGTGAGTTCTTTTTTACTGTGACTAATGGGTTGTGGTTTTAACATGAATATTTGTCCGAATAAACTGGATACCGATAAACTGTTTTGAAAAGTTTGTCTTGATCAATCATTTCGAAATGACGGGAAAAAATTATCCCATTTATTTATTTAAAAAAATTATAAATCATAGGCCACAAATTGGAAAGAACCATACCGTCATACATAGGTCATGATCCCACTCGACCAGTTTAGCAGCCAAGTCTCTTTCCGTCACTGTACGTAGGTCATGACCTAGACACAGCGACCCGAGTTCTGGTGCAGGATCGTCAGGCTGCGCTGTGCTTACCTCACGACGAACTTTGTTATTTTTTAAGAACATGTAAAAGATTTGCGTGTCCTGTATTAATCGAGAGAAACGACGAACTTTGCTATTGGATGCCTGCCGTGAGGAACCCATCACCGTGACGTCTAATCCTGAACTCTCCGTGCTTCTCTGGCGCCTTCCGTCTCCAACTAGTTCTGTAGTTCAATGACGTCCTCGAGCTGGAAGTCTCGGCCACGAGATGGGAGCTGGAACTAGTTCTGTAGTTCCATGGCATTTACTCACTTAAATTAATCGGCATATGTATGCACGATCAAGACCAAATATTAGTTACGTCCCTGCTGGCCAGATGTCACGAATTAAGCAAAATCCTGAAGGCAAACCAGGTGTGAACGTAGAGCAAGACCTTAAATCCCCCAGTTCGTACGTCTTGGTTCAATGCATCTTCTTCGTACATGCTTGTATGGTCCACGCACAGCCGTATTTGTTGGTTGCCGTAGTGTCCTGCATCTCTTGTTCTTCGTCTAAGTTTAGATTACATAATTCTTCCGGGTTTTTTTAGACCAAAGGGCAAACACCCTTCCGGATAATTCATCAGATAGATATGGACATTCCAGATTTAAAACATCTTGGAAGAAAAACATACGCTAAGATGCAGGACAGGTGCAGAAAGCACAAGCTCAGAACCAGCAGCTTCTTGTTTCATCCACTAGAGTAGACGCCAGCAACTAGAAAACTAAAGGGATGAATCAGTGAACACTCTTCCCGGTCTAACAACTAATCTATGCGAGGCAATTGGCCACAGGTATTCCGGAGAATTGTGCAAGCTAGACAACGACAGCCAAAACGGGTCTCAACCATGGGCAACACTTGCAGAAGGCATAAATGAGAATCCGAATTTTTAGCACATATGACACTATTTGAATTCGTATTTATAAAATATCAATATGAACATGAGAATAGCAAAAAAGGCACTTTTGCCATACGGTGACTAGGCAGCAGCGGCGTGGAGCTGACACGTGGCGTCCGAGGTCGCCCACCCACCATGCGCCTCCCAGCATGCCGTCTAACCACCATGCGGCAAATAATTAAGCCAGCTAATTAATCAATTTAATTACTTGTCTTAATTATTATTTTATATTACTACTTCTTTAATTTTTTTAAGTATAGCAAATGAGCTCAAAAAATATATAATTTTACATGCAATCTCTTGACACAACGTACTTTATTTTGTAATTTTTGAATAATTTTATCTAGTGTAAATGTTACTCAAAAATTTATACGATTATATTATTTGTAAGAGTTATTACATATAGCAATTAAGCTCCAAAAAATACAAAATTTTATGTGCAGCCTCCTGACATAGTCATCCTAATTGTCTATTTTTTGAGAAATTTTATGCATTATGAATTTTTTTGATTGATGCTGGCGTGTCTGGGTTCCGCACGGGTGGAGCGCCATAACGATTACAAAACAACAGTTGATCTGATAAGGGAGTGATATGGCATGCAGGCTAAGGAACCAAGGATGATACACATATGGGTAAAGAGGGCCGAACTACTGTGTTAACCGCGGCCATTTGCCCTTCCTCGTGAGATCGGCGTTGTAGTCCTCGCCAGCTGCGCTGGCCTTGGCCACTAGTTTGTGTTTTCTCTCGTGCTCCTCCTTACGAGCCTCGCACTCTCTACGCCTGCATGACTCCATGTGAGCTTTTGCCTCCCACCAGTATGGCCGAAATGCAGACATGGAGAGGACGCAATCATGCAGGTCTTGGAGAGGGGCAACGAGAAGGTCGTCAACATACGAAGTTCCTATGATTCCATGTGCTCCTGTGCGAACCCTAATTGTACATGTGCGTGCCACTACAACAATGGAGAACCATGTCTGAGGCGTCTCCTCTGCAACGCTCCATGTGAGTAACACCAGGCACGTTCTACTAGTAGACACACTCGGAGATGCTTGTACCATGGTTCTCCTCTGTTGTACGCGGTTATTTTCAATCTTCTAAAGCATGTAACTAAATGGTTGACACGTTATTGCGGTTGGCATAAATAATCACATGCGATAATAGATTATGGAGTTAATCATTTAAGTAATCAATTGATTAATTGCCAATTACCACCACATAAAATATTACATCTTGAATTGCTACAAATATGAATTAATTTGATAAACAAAAATATACATGAAATCATGACACTGAATGGCGACCAGACAAGTTCGGTTTGTTGGGGTAATCCTTCATTGAGTGCTCGGAGGACTTGCATATCCTACACTTTACTGTGCGGCTAATGCTGGTATGTTAGCTGACATCAATGTCATTCTGGAAGCGCCGTGACTGCCAACGTCCCTTCGCAGTTATCTTCAAGTTCTTGTTGGGGGCCTATTGTATCATGTCCGGCCAAAGACCCCTGTAGTTCTTGTCCAAGCTGTACGAGTGAAACTCTGCACGGACACATTGACAAATGTGCGAAGGAAGCAGGGGAAAGCAGCAATGGACTGACATATGTGCGAAGGAGAGATATCACGCACTACAAAAGATGGCTGCCGCATGATGACCGTGCAGCCTAGGATTTCAATCGCTAATTAAATGAGCATCGCATATCGCTAATTATGATTAAATAAATATGAATTAACATGATAAATTTAGAGCACATAAAATTCCTAAAAAATTACACAATTAGGTCAACGATGTGGGTGATTACAAATAAAATTTTGTAATTTTTGGAGCTCATTTGCTATATGTAACAATTCTTACAAACAAAATAATCGTATGAATTTTCGAGCAGCATTCACATCTGATAAAATTATAGAAAAATTGTACAATGAAGTATGTTACATCAAGAGGCTGTACGTAAAATGTCATAATTTTTCAAATCATTTGCTATATTTTAAAAAATTGAAGAATTAGTAATATAAAATAATAATTAAGATAGGTAATTAGCTGATTTAATTCCCTACGAGTATGGTGGCCAGACGGCATGCTGAGAGGTGCATGGTGACCGAGCGGTAGGTGCGCGGCCGCCTGCCGCACGGTAGTGGAGCTCCAGACGCCTTGTGTTAGCTCCACGTCGCTGCCATCCGGTCATCTTATGGTAGAAGTACCATTTTTGCTATTTCCACACGTATACTGATATTTTTATAAATGCAGATTTAAATAGTGTCACATGTGAAAAAAAAATCTGAGAATTCAGCTACAGTAGGATACCAAAGCCGTCATCCATTGGTGTCCCATACGTACGCACTTGAGATGAAGACTATGCGTGTGTTGGCACGCAGGACAGAAGGCGGCTAAAATGGCGTGCAGCTAAAACCAAGCTCCGTTGTGTGCTATAAGCCTATAATCTTTTGACTGAATTATCCATCTTTTAAGCGCTTAGACTATTAGGGTTGGCGGAGGCGATGCGGTGGGTGATTAGGTGGGTTACAGTGAGAATCAAACTACGGCTCTCTGACCTGGCTAATCCACGACACATTTGCTCTTTTCTAGCTTCTCTCTTTTCTCATTCCTAGCTTGTGAATGTTTCTGGCATAAATTTCAATGATTAGTGACTTTGTCCTTTGTATTTTAGCCTCTTTTTTTTTGCTAAAATTTGTTTTAATATGGATTTGCTTTCTTTCCCGAGTTCGGTCTTGAGATGTTTTTTTTGGCTAAATGTATTTCAGCCATATATAGTTTCTGGTTATCAATTTGAAATAAAGCTGCCTGATGATTTTCATTTATCAGTTCATAATGTTGCTTTGTGTACGGACAAAATGAAGTATCACGTGAGAAGTTCAGGATAATGTTGCGATGAACCATTACAAGTTTTATTGAGTGGTTAAGTGATTTTGCAAAGATTGTATTTTGTTTAGATTGTTTTCTGGAATTTTCAAGAAAACGGTAGTACCGCAGGTATTGGTGCGGTCATACCACAGGACGGTAGTATCATTGGGCGTGTGTGGTCATATCGCAATGCAGTAGCACCGAATTTTACATGGTAGTACGTTTTTTCAGAGAGGTCCATTTTGTGATTGCAAGGTGCGGTAGTACTGGTTTGGGGAGCGATAGTATCACAGTGTGGTAGTACCAGCATGTTGCGTGCAGTACTACCGGATTTTGTAGAAAAACATGATTTTGGGTTTTGAGTTATGAATTGTGTTGAGGTGACCTGGGTCATTGCATTAAGGTTACATGATGCAAGTTTTTGCTAACATGGATCAAGTTGTGAAGAACTTGTATCCGGAGACGATTTCTTTGCCTTTGAATTTGTAGGGTTGTTTGAAATCAATCATGGTCAACAACGATGATCGGCGCTATGCCTGTGGAGGAGCTAAGGCCCAAAACGATTGAGGATACCAAGTAAAATGCTGAGCTCAAGCATGGCACGAGAAAGGCGAGAAATATTGAAAGCGAGTTCGAATAGTGGGATTGCACCATGTGGCTTGGACAGTCCAAGTGAGTTATGGTTCGGTGGAATTGGGACAGGGGAGATTTGGTGATGCATGGCAAGCTAGTGGTGTACCTACACACGGCAAGCGTAGAGATTGCTTGCAATGGATGGTGATGTCCGGGTCAACGAATGGTATTTTGATAGTTTAGCCAAATACCTGAAACCACTTTGGATAAAAACCACGGCGCATAAGTCACGCTTAGAAGAGCGGTTTATGTCAAGGTGAAGCTAGTTAGATCATGACGGATCAAGGCTAAATATTTAATAGATTCGTGCTTATATGCTTTGAAAAACGTGCATAAGTGAACATGTGTGAGTAAAACCCGTGTGGGGGGGGGGGGTTAACAGATTTCTTACATTGTGCTAAGTGGATAGTAATCCTAAGGGTTAGAGATGGCTGGTTGGCCCACCTATAAAAGGAGGTTGGGATGGAGACATGCGGTTAGCCATCCAACCCCTCTCTCATGTGCTCTCATGTCTAGGGTTATAGTTTGAGAGTTAAGTGCTTTGTGTGCTTTTTGTCCTTAAGGTGGAGTGGCTATAAAATCTACCTTCTCAAGTAAAGGAATATATCAACTGTTGTGCATCTCTTTGAGTCTCACGTGTTTTGATTGATGTGAAGTTAGTTCGGTTGGTTTTGATCTCTTCTCTTCCTTTCTTTTAATCTTGTTGTACCAAGAACGTGTAAGAGATAGAGATAATCTATATGAATCTATCTCCACCAATTTAGGCATTTTGATAGCAAGTTGATGAGGAAATCCGTTTTGGCTTGACTTTGGCCTCTTCGAGCGATTTCATGATTCGAATGTTTTTTGCTTGCTTCGGTGTTCTAACTTATTGTGATATGTGGAAATACATCTAGACCCATCTTGGTCATCATCCACCCATGAGCAATTTGTATTCGCCGTTTTTTATTTTGGCTTGGTTTCGAAGCAACATTACTTCAAACTAAAAAAGGTCTTAATTTTGGCCATAATTTTTATGATTGTTTGTTGGAATAGGTTCTTGATATCCTACACTAGATCCCTACAAATTTTTATGTCATTTGGATCTACGGATTAAAAGTTCCATTGATTTTGGTTTTTAAGTGCTGAAAATACTATTCATCCTGATTTTACGGTAGCAGAGGTAGTACCGTGATTACTGTAGCGGTAGTAAGCGATAGTATCACATGTATAATGGTGGTAGTTTTGTCTTTACTGATTTTTATAGGGATTTCAATGTCTCGGTTCGTATGTTTTTGTTGCGGCTCTCCATCCTAATCTTTATAATTCTATAGCTATTGAAGTAAAAGATTGATGAATACTTAGGGAAATTTGAGGTACTATTCACGTTCGTCTGTTACCATGTACGGTCCCATAGAAAATATGTATAGAATATTAGAATCACATGGAAGGGCTGCTAACAATGGACCCCCACTGATGGGGAATTTGGCATATGTGTGCCTGTATCTAGTATACATTTCGTCATTTTTAAACTAGAGAATGCTTATGTGAAAAGGAGGGGAAAAACTTGTTATTTCGACACAAAACCAGCTATCACTAACACTTGGTCATGGCCAAAAACAAAGATTTGGATAATACTTGCATAAAAAGAGAGGAAGTAAAGGAACCACTTTTAGGTAGACTAGTGGAGTTGTGAGTATAAAAATCTATGCACTATGGTTTAAATTTTGATGTTTACTTTTATGTACATGTGGATGTGCTTTCAATAGAATTTTTTATGAGGTAATGGATTTAACTCCGGTCTCTATTTTTTAGATATATGCTAAAAAATATCCTTGTGTGTGTCTTTCTCATAAAATGTGTATCTTTCTGAAACGAGATAAAAGAGGGTAAACTTGACCAAGATTTGTTGGTCAAACCACAGCAAACACCCTGCTTATAAATACCCTCCCCCAACCCCAAACTGACACGAAGAAGGTAGGGGCGCCAGTTCAGTACACATCCCCCCTCTCCCTCCTCCAGTCACCAGATCTCCAGCCCCAGTAGCTGCGAAGCCTCTCCAATGGCGGTCAAGGTCTATGTCGTGTAAGCATCAGCATCACCTCTTCTTGGAATTACTCGGTTTACTTTCATCCAAAAAATCGTTTTTTCCAGCGAAAACATCCTAAACTAACTTCCCTTTTATCGATCCTGTTTTGTGTATCTCTGTCCTAAGATTGCTCCGATGCCACCCATGGTCTTGTCTTTGCTTTTTTTTAGGGTTTAAGATATTTCGATGGTCCCGAAACCATTTCTGAATTTACTCTTGCGGGAAGAATTCTCGAGTTAAAGTATTAATTTTAGCCATTTAGATGCCGCATGGCTTTGGTTTTAAATCGCTCTGTTCGTACATAAGATCAATAGATGGGCAGGAGTGGTTTCAGTCAATACGCACAGATGATTTGATCGCGAGAGGGAGTAAAGAAGTCGGAGGAAAATTGGACTTTTAATACTTCAGTGTTGATATTTGGCTGTCAGGGTCTCAATCATGACGGTAGGTATTGGTCCTTGATGGAATCGATGCCTTAATGGGGCCAAGTGGTGGTGGGCTCCGGCGCTAATTGCGCTCCCCCTCTTTTCTTGCTTTTTTAGGCACACCTGTGTGGTTCTGCCCCAATTTTGTCAGCTCTGCTGATTGACTCCCAAAATGAAATGTGTTAGTGCCATCATCAGGTTAGCCCCCACGTTCTGTAGCATTGATGCAGCTGGAAACAAGCTTTACCTCTATATTAGGATCTTGAAAAGGAAAATTCCTGCGCGATATCTCTACCAACTTCACCCTTCGCTATCAGCTATCAAGATTACCCGCAACACTTTAATCTTTTAGATAAAGAGGAAATTCATTGTGGTCTACTGGTTTAGTTATGTTACGAATTAGAGTCGCACAGCTACTTTAAACTCATAAGTCATCTATTCAGACTCTTGTGTACATTCATACTTAAGTTTTTTACGAACTCATACAAACTGTAGTGAAATGGTTTGTAGTAGCATCCAGAAGATAAAATGTTTCCCCCTTTCTTTTCTCCTACCGATGTGAAAACTTCTAGCCCTTTTTTTCCGAGTAACCATTTGAGTTTCTTACATGCTTACTTTATGTATAAAAGTGGAGTTATTAAACATTGGGTGTCACCCCTATTCTGTTAATTTGCAACTTGTCAATTTGTGACACATCAAGGGATATGACTATTCCTTTTGTTTGTGGAAAAATTGTGATTTATTTGGATGTCCCCCTTTTGTGATGTGGGTGTCCCACCAGAACTCCACTATTACCGTTGGAAGGTACATCCATGTATGCTAGCTCCTGTTGCTTCCCAGTGCCAAACCAACAATATCATCTTCACTTTTCTCCACAACCTGATCTAGTTGTTTGCTTATGATCAAAAGGCCAACTGATGCATAATGTCAAAATGAAATGAGCAGGAAGTCAAGTCATATAGGCTTCCGTATATTTAAGAGCTCTTCAGCACTTCTTGCTTCAGTTGCATGATGAACTTAAATATAAATAGTCCAAAAGGAAGTCATGTTTGCATGAATGAATTAATGAAATTAAGTGATATCTTCAGCCTATATGATTCATGAATCACATTTTAATTGCAAACAATTTTTGTACAAGTTAGACATATTCTTTTTTACTATCTTGTCTCCTTTTGCTCAAGTTGTTGATTAAACAACTTAAGCAGATAACTAACCATTGTAGCACTGTCTAATGGAAGTTTTGAGCTATGTTTATAGTTTCTCTGCTGACTTGGACTTTTAAGTTTTAACTACCCAAATGAGAATTCTGCAATTCTGAATATTGGAACCACTTAGATATTTTAATGCACATTTACACTTACAGCAAATTAGGAACAATGACATGTACATTTGTTTTAGGACTTCCTTAAGCTTCTTAAGAGTATTAGTTGTGATGTACTATTCTGTGGGTCCACTGCATGTTTTTCTAGAAGTAAAGAAAAGTGAAAGCGATATGCTTAGCTAAGAAGAGAGATTGACAGTTATGTTTCCTTTCTCGTCATCAGCTCTCATAAAAATAGCAATGTTTGAAGCTTTGCTTTGGCTGCACATATCTTATTATCTTCTTTGTAGGTGGATTCTTTCATCACTTGCAAATTAAGGCAAATATGTAAAGCTAGCTTACTGCATAGTTGAATGGGTATGTCAGCATGATGTGTGAACATAGGCACCTCCCTATATTCACATCAGAGAACAGTACTTATTTATCACCATACAGTTCATGTTAACGACGTCTTTATTCTTTGTCTCTAAGCATGCCATTCCTAAAGTACGAGACATTAATGAGTTCCATATGCACTGTGGAGTTTGGAGGTCTCAATGGAAGCAGAAATATATAATGATGTGAAGTTGAAAAAGACCATTATGTTTTTCTACTTGTGCGCTTGGAGCAAAATTTGTGAAAAATGCTATTGATTCTTCAACAGGTACTACTCTATGTATGGACATGTTGCTAAACTAGCTGAAGAGATCAAGAAAGGTGCCTCATCTGTTGAAAGTGTTGAGGCTAAACTATGGCAGGTTGGCCCCGATCATCTTGGATCATAATTCACCACAATATAGAGTGTTTTTAGGACCATAGGCACTGGTCAGGCTAAGTGCCTGCAAGACTAGCGCCCTAAGGTGCTCGTAATGTTCTAACACTAGAAAAATTAATAATGAATGCAGCTTTCGGATTCGGACTTGCTGGTATTACTTTTTCATATGTGCGTCTTCTTATCATCTGAAAGGTCCCTGAAACTCTCCCCGAGGAAGTACTTGGAAAGATGGGCGCACCTCCTAAGCTCGATGTGCCAATAATCACACCACAAGAACTTACTGAGGCAGATGGAATCCTCTTTGGGTTTCCTACAAGGTTTGGCATGATGGCTGCACAAATGAAGGCATTCTTTGATGCAACTGGTGGCCTGTGGGGGGAGCAGAGCCTTGCGGGCAAGCCTGCCGGCCTCTTCTTCAGCACTGGATCTCAGGGTGGTGGGCAGGAGACTACACCGTAAGTGCTGTTCCGCATCTTTGCATAAAAAAAACCTCGTATCCAAAGATCATCATAACTGATCGTGGTACCAATTCTTTCCTTGCTACCCTCCTCAGGTTGACAGCAATAACTCAGTTGACTCACCACGGCATGTTGTTTGTGCCGGTCGGGTACACCTTCGGCGCTAAGATGTTTGACATGGAGAAGGTACAGGGTGGCAGCCCGTACGGTGCGGGGACCTTTGCCGACGATGGTTCAAGGTGGCCGACTGAGGTGGAGCTGGAGCATGCCTTCCACCAGGGGAAGTACTTTGCAGGCATTGCCAAGAAGCTCAAGGGGTCTTCTTGATCTTGTTGCCTCATTGGGTCTGCCTGACCTCTGCCCTCCGCACGTAATCGTAAAGACATTTACAGCTCCACCATATCGTCAATAGCTTGGTCTGTTCTTAATTTTGTGGTGTCGAGATGCTATTTGGCTTAATTTGTGGAACTTCTCTTGCCATATGCATTATATGATTGATGATTCTATGCTTTGGTCAATTGGTTGTAATGTGGAGTTGTATTGTGTTCCCCGTCATATATATTGATTTGCCACTATGTCAGTACTGCTTTGTCTTTGCCAACCTGGGCCAAACTATTTGCAGTTGGGTTAACCTCGTCAGATGCCACGGTGAAAAGGCTCATATCAGTTGTAGTGTGTGATATGGTAGGCTGTAATTTAGGCCCAACACGATCTAAGTCGAGGGTAACACTGACACGGAGACACCGACTTCTTTTTTTTTTTTTGATAAGGAGACACCGACTTCACCTCCATCTGACGTTGTAATGATATAGCCTAGCTAGAGCCTCCAATCAGCCTACACAGGCTACGGATCTCTAGATACTGAAGTGGAGTACCAGTGCTAAAGCACCTTTGGGTTTTAGCTGCCCTCCCAACACCGTATGACGCACTGGCGCTGCTTATAATGCGTTTTACGGAATTTTTTGTACGGATAATCCATTTTTTATTCGAAATTACAGAAATATACCTGTGAAATTTTTTTTTACAAAAATAGGCTCTAGTCGCCCAATGTTTAGGCGACTGGAGCCTTTCGCCCAACCCAGCAGCGACAATTGGAAAATCGCCCAACCGTTAGGCGATTAATTGCAGTCGCCTCACCGTTGGGCGACTTTCATCCAGTCGCCCTCCCATTAGGCGACTGTATGAAAGTCGCCCAATGGTTGGGCAACTGCACTCAGGCCCCCGAGAGAAAAAAAGAGAGGAAAGAGTCCATCTTTGCCGAAATTTGGAAAGTACATTAAACCTTCGCCAAAAATAGTGAAAATTGGTGGAGCTGTTCCTCATACATCCAACAGCCTCTAGAAAAAAATTTGAGCAAGTTCGACCACGGGATCAAAAGTTATAGCAGTTTCAGTCTGTTTCCGACACACCTTCAGTAAAACGGGCATAACTTTTGCATACGGTGTCCGTTTTCGACGTTCTTGTACTCGTTGGAAAGCTAACGACGAGCCCGATCCAATAAAAATGACTCGCTTGCGTCAGTCACCCTCCAAGACCTCGAAAATTTGCCATCTTTGGATCTAAACCTGCGTTGCAAGTTTTTGTTTCTGTTTTTGCCCTTTTTCTTGGTCTTCCTTTTGGAATTTGGATTTTGCTTCAACTGAAAAGTTGTAGATCTCGTCGAAACCTTTCAAATAAATATATATAAGCCATATAGAACTTAGCTATTTTATCTTTTCAGACTAGTTGTTTATATTGTATCGGTATATAAAACGATCGGTACATATGGTTTTGTCGGCCCCTGAGTGCAGTCGCCCAACCATTGGGCGACTGCATGAAAGTCGCCCAATGGGTGGGCGACTGGATGCAGTCGCCTAATGGGAGAGCGACAGGAACTCTGTCGGCCCCTGGTTGGGCGATAGGCTCCAATCGCCTTCCCATTGGGCGACTTGAGCCTATTTTTGTAAAAAAAATTCCGTAAGTATATTTCTGTAATTTTGAATAAAAAATAGATTATTCGTACCAAAAATTCGCATTTTACGCACCATGCAAGCCATAGGTGGTCGCCGGCGAGCAACTGTTGGGTTTTTAGGCTTGTCATCAACACAACCCTTTTTAATTAAGGGTATTGATAAACATCATCCGGATATTTTCTTCCTAACTATCATCCAAATTTGTGACCATTGGATTAGAGATCCAATGACCATGAATTCTCCTCCACCCCTTCCAAAAAAGTCTCTCTCCTCTAAAAAAAATCTCCCCCCTCCAAAAAAGAGGCCGTTAGATCTCTAATCCAACGATCTCAAATCTGGATGATAGTTAGGAAGAAAATATCCGGGTGATACCTATACATACCCATTAATTAAATAATAGAAAATTCTGAAAGCTTACTCATATACGGTGGAAGATGTGAAGTTTAGTACCATATTGCTAGTCCAGGTGGAAAGAGACCAATTTATATAGTGGGGTTGGTCTTACTTAGTAGAAGCAAGTAAAAGAAGATCATACGAGCTCGCTTGCTCGCCTAGCCATGAAGTGCCAGCTTCTTTTTGCATCTTAAAACCATACATACAATTTAGAAATTGAAAGTTTGAATTACACTGTTTAAATTAGCATTCATAGCACGCATTAACCACGATTAAAACAGTATAATGATAATAATGATGGCAGTTTCTTTTGATAAGGCGGACTCTATAAAAGAGATCTCTCCTTTCAGAATTGGTATTATCCTTCCTTCCCATTTTCTCTGTGTTGTGCAGCTTTGGCTTCTTTATCCCTTCTTCGGTGTGCACCGACGTGGAGAGAGCAGTGTCTCCGAAGCTGGCGTCTCTCACAATCCTACGCGGGTTGGGACGAATCAGCTTTTTAGGAAGCGTTCACGCGACTGCTCACAACTTACGACCACGACTGCTACTCGACTTACGGGTACATTTGCTACAGTACTCTTACGAGTATGATCTCCGACCTCTTCGATACTCAGACGCTCTGACCACTATGGTACTTAGATTAGACTCTACTATGAACTACGTTGGAGCGAATCTCTGTAAGCTGCAAGAATATCATTTGATTTGGCTAGGCCTTATTTCCTAGATATCTGTCCTGCGATGATATTGATGCCTACTTTTGTTAGTAGCATTCTTGGTCTAGACTTTGTCTTGTTAGGGTGTGTTTGGTTGCTGGGATGGAGTGGGATGGGATGAGATGGGGATGGAATGAGATGGTTCCACAAAAAAAGTGGAACCACATGGTCCAGCATCTAAGAAGAATATTCTCTAAATTTGCACAGGCTCATCCCACTTTGGACCATTCCATCCCACCCCATCCCTCAAACCAAACACATGGATAGGCTTGGTCAAAGGAACCATCCCATTCCATCCCACTCCATCCCAGCAACCAAACACACCCTTAATGTATATATATGAGATAGATATATTTGAGTATATGATCATGTTACTATTTATAGTCACAAATATGTATAGTATATATGATGCTTATTCAATTATTGTTTTAGGAATTATAATAATCACAAAAGTGCACATATTCCTAACAACTTCATTTAGCTAAGTTGAATTCATGCCGATCTTCTGCCGCACTAAGACTGGCTTTGCCCAGACTCCCACACGACGGTCGGCTCTGCCTGAGCTTCTGCAGTCGATTGGCTCTACCACTGATGCAAGCTCTGCTAATTGTGATGCAAGATGTCGTTAAGGCAGCGAGCGACAACTTTAGCTATGTTCTAGACCTTGTCAGAGTATTAGCCCAGGGCCTTAGCAACCGATGAACTCGAGCCTTAAGAATACGCACGTGAATACAAGAGTAAAACACAAATCAATTTTGGTGATGCGATATGCCTGCGTACTTTTCATTTTTCTTATATAGAGAAGCAACATACAAGACTTTGTAACTAAAGTGCCATCCCACGTTAAGAGTCCTAAACTAACTCTGAATCCTGACCTTTTATGACTACTATAGAACTTTCCTTTTTGACTCCGACTGCTACAGTACTCAGCTTTGACTACTACAGTACTTGACTCTTACTACCGCTCGTCTTACGACTACAACAATGCTTGAACACATGCACTAGTCATAAGTTGCGGTGGTTATATAAACTACCATTGTCGTACAAGCTATTGTGCCGTAAGCTTGGTTCAACCGATTACATGACCAGACCTAAAGTACTCAGAAGACTTTCTCTAGTCGTGGACTTGACCAATCTTGAAGACAACTAGATTAACTTGTCAATCTCCTCCTTAAGCTTGTTGTCTTCTGTCGATGTTCTGCACACCGATTTTCTCCCTCATCTCCATGAACTTCAATCTTCCAAGCAACTTGGTCAGGATATCAGTAAGCTGGTTTTCTGTGCAAACATGCTACACCTCTATCAACCCTGATTCCATATATTCTCTAATGTAATGGAAATAGGTATCAATGTGTTTGTTTTTCTCATGGTAGACTAGATTCTTGCTTAACACAATTGTATACTGATTATCGATCTTCAGAGTTACTTTCTCAACCTTGTCTCTAGCAATCAGCCAACAATCGTCCCAGTCATACCCCTTGACATGCTGCCACACTAGCTATGATGTACTCCGCTTCACACGAGGATAAAGCGACTACCTTCTGTTTTGTGGACACCAACTAATCGGGTTCGACCTAAGGAAAAATGCCGTGTCCGAAGTGCTCATCCGATCATCAGTATCACCGGCTACGTCACTATCAGAGTAATCGATCAGCCTCAAACCTTCTTCCTTCTTCTTATAGACACATCCATAACTCAAAGTTCCTCTCACTGTCTCACATACCTCAGTATGTGCTTTACAGCAGATATATGCTCTGTAGTGTGCTTCTTCATGTACCTGCTCACCATGCCAAACGAGAATGCTAAGTCCGGGCACGTGTGTAGCAAGTATCTCAAGCTTCTGACTATACTTCGATACAAGGTTTTGTCCAAAGGAGGGTTTGTGCTATTCTTACTCAACTTCAAGCAAGGTTTCATCGGAATCTGCGTTGGATTACAATCCTTCATTCTACATTTGTCCAACACCTTTGTTGCATATGCGGACTGGTTGAGAGTAATCTTCTCGAAGCTCTGACGAACTTCAACACCCAAGTAATAGCTGAGTAACCCAAAGTCGCTCATGGTAAACAATTTTTTCATCTATCTTTTGAAGCTATTGACCTCTTCGATACTTTCGCCAGTGAACAGTGATGATCAAACCATCCACATAAACTCCAACAGCCACGAATCCCCCTCATATAAAAAAACCTCCCCCTCCAAAAAAGAGGTCATTATATCTCTGATCTAACGATTCTAAATTTAGATGATTGTTATAAAGAAAATATTCGAGTGATATCTAGACACACTTATGCATAGGTCAGTGAAGAGCTGTAGGGGGGAGAAGACCGTGGACTCGTGCGTTGTCCGGCCGGGCGGGCAGCCATGTCATCCCCTGACTTTTTGCAAAAAAAATTGCGGCGCCACCCTCGAGTCAGAGAGGCACACGCGGCCGCAGGCCACCAAAAGA
The DNA here is from genome assembly GCA_036346575.1 of Dendrocalamus sinicus. Lineage (NCBI taxonomy): Eukaryota > Viridiplantae > Streptophyta > Magnoliopsida > Poales > Poaceae > Dendrocalamus > Dendrocalamus sinicus. Next base: position 16,503,602 of record CM070643.1, on the reverse strand, counting down.
AAGAAAACGTAGATCCCGCCCCCTGAACAATGAAGGCCCACTGTTGCAATTGCACCGCGCGCGCGCGCGTCTGCTGCTGCTCCCCTTTCACCGCATGTTTCACTAGCTTTGCCACTGTTTTCCTTGGAAAGGAGAACTCGATCGGCGGAAAGGCAGAGCTTGTGCCAGGTCTCGCAGGTCGCTGCTATGCTGCTTGCTCATGGATGCTGCGCAACAATATTTCAGAAATTATTAAGCTGCGCTGCAGGATTCGTGATCCCCGTGCCTGCTCTCCGCCGCGCGTGCGTGCATCTTTGCTAGCTAGGTAAATGGGCGAATGAATTAACGGCCAACCTCTTTTCGGGTGCGTTCTTTCAGCTGCAAGTTGATGGCTTTAATCATAGCACGAGTATTTATGCAAACAAACTAAATACTAATAACTGATAAGACATTTTAAAAGCTGTCTTGATAAATCATGTTAAAAATGCTGTCTTGATAAGCCGTTTTGAAACAGTGACGGAGAAACCGTTTCGTTTGTTTTTTTGAGGAAAATCATAAACCTTAAGCTGAAAGAACGAGTTTATGGTTTTCCCTAAACAAACAAATAGAATAGTTTTTCAAAGTAATTTATCGGGATAGTTTTTTTGAAACAATTCGTTCGTACAAATGTTCACATTAAAAACAAAATTTATCAGATACAGCCATAAACCACCATCCACAACTTAAAAAACCCATCGTTAACATCCAGTCATCTACATGTAGCTGCTGACCTTTTGGCCGGAAGGTCATGTCCATCTAGTCGTTTTGAACGTACTGAAAGTGGACACAGTTTTCAGAACGAACAAAGGGTCTACTTCACTTAACATGCCGCACGTATTTTGTTGTTCTATTACACTATGTCTTGTTTGAAACACAAAATTATAGAAACTAAAAGAGTCGAAGAAACCAGCCCGTAGCTTTGCGTAAGTAAAATGAAACCTCGAAATCTCCTATTCCCTGCATGTTCGATAAAGTCATAAAGATGTACAATACTACTAAGCAGGGAAAACAATTTCAGTGAAAAAATATGGGACCCTCCAAGAAAACCGAATTTCAAAATTTTCAAAAACTTTCAGAAAATTTCGGTCAAAATATTCAAGTAAACAATTCAAATTCAAGAAATACAAATATACAGAAATATGAAATCTAAAAAAGAACCTTTCCTTGCTGTCCTTTGCGGGCGCCACCTCCCCCTACTTGCCGGCACCGCCCTCCCTTCCCCTGCTCGCAGCCCGCTTCCGCGCCATCTCTCCATTGTGTATCCACACACTAGCCTCCCCTACGGAATGGGGCTTCCCTATCCCTCTCTCCCTATTCCCCTCCCTATTCCCTCAATCTAAACCACTCAAATCTCATCAAATGGCTAGTTTTTTTATATTTTCACCATTTTCCCATCCATCATAAATAATAAAAAAATACAGAAAAAATAAAATTTATTTTTTATTATAATTGTTTACAGAAAAAAAATAAAATTATAATTTCTGTAAAAAAAATTATAATAAAAAATAAATTTTATTTTTTCTGTATTTTTTTATTATTTATGATGGATGGGCAAATAGTGAAAAAAACTAGTCATTGGATGAAATGTGAGTGGTTTAGATTGAGAGAATAGGGAGGGAAATAGGGAAGCCCCATTCTCCCCTACGTAGCCGCCTACCACCCTCCCCTTGCACCACCTCGATGCTCCAGTTATGGATTTTTGGATGGGGAAGGAGAGAGGGATGATTGATAATGGTGTGACTGTGGGTAGGTTAGGGTTAGTTGGTGTAATGGGCTGGTGGGATGGTGCAATGGGCCAAAATTTTGAAAACAGACTGATTTTTTTTTGCCTTTATGGATCTTTTGGAATAAGTCAAGAAAACCGAATTTCATGAGTTTCGACCAAAATTTGTTTCCCTGCTCCTAGTAATATGCCACTTCCCACTTGTCACCATGGACGCAGCTTGGTATAGGCCACCATGGGCTTGGCTCCTTTAATTTTTCAATCCTTTCAAGCAAGTATTACATATATATTAGGCAACATATTCTATGCATTTAACTTTAAAGTACATTCATGGTGTATGTCAACTAAAAAGTCATGAAAAATTCTGAGAAAATTTATACATATATTCCATAATTTATTCCATCTATGTATAAAATTTTAAGTTTAAATTCATTCTATGTTAAAAGCAGCAAAAAGAGAAAATTTTGACAAATTTGAACTCTTAACAGTTGCTAGTTTTTCTCTTTTTTGTTACTGCTAACGTATAATGAATCTAAACTTGGAATTTTATGCATAATTGAGGTAAGTTTAGAAATACGTGTAGAAGTTTTTTCAAAATTTTTCGTAACTATTTTTAATTGAGGTGCACCTGAGTGCACCCAAGCTCGAGTGTATAAGTATGTTGCCTATATATTATGTCTAATAAGTGTTTCAACTAGGAAATACCCACCTCTTTCTTATCAACTAGGAAATACCCACCTCTTTCTTATGGAATTCATTCTCCTTTAAGTGATGGACCCTTCTCTATTCATGTTCAAGCTCTGCCGCTGATTTGTCACACGGCTTTTCAACTCTTCTGTTGTTGTTGTTGTTGTTGTTGTTGTTGTTGTAACTAGCGGAATTATTCATGCAATTGTATGATTAAATAATTTAATATATTGTATTTGTTATAAAACTCTAATACCTTTCAAAATACCCACCTCTTTCTTATGGAATTCATTCTCTCTAGGGCATATTATACTATCACGGCATATAATCCCACCCCAACAGTATCTTCCTAAGTAGCGAGCCAAAACATAGTGCATAGGTACATGCACCAAGGGCTAATGGAAAATTTTCGCCAAAATTTATCCGTTCCAAATAACAGGGTCTAGATAGGTATTGTATGGCCACATCAAAATATGAGCATGCATGACAACATATTGATCTCGACATGATAAAAAACCATCTTTATAAGGTTTGGGAGAGCTGTATGTAGTAGTAGAAAAATGTTGTGCCTTTCTCAGGAAACTCTAAGAGGCCTGAAATCTCACCACATTTACCGTAGATGATCGTTGAATCTCGATCAGTCATATACAGGCTAAGACATGCATCAGTACTATATTAAAGGGCATGAGAGTCCTAGCTAAAAAATGGCATGACAGATAAAACGGACCCCCCCCCCTCTACAGTTTAAAAGGAGCACACATTGCTACTATAGTGTGTGTGTGTGTGTATCATCATCATTGATGTTTATGTTGACAATATGCTCTAAAAATACGAACTAGATGTTTAAGTACGATTTTTTGCTCTTTTAACTACTTTCATTCTTACGAGTATATGAAGGAATATCAGTGATTGAATCATGACTATCTACATTTAGACTAACAATATATATGTCACGACTCATGACTATTATATTGGCAGTCATCTGCACTAATTAATACCTCCTTTTCCTTTCAAATTTTAGCACCTACCCCAACATTCGTTACACTCCACACTAGACACCAACCTAATCATGTACAACGCTAACTATAGCATTATTCCTTTGCAAACTTTTGTGTATATATGAGCATAGATGCCCCATAGCAGGCTCAAATCATTCTCTTTGGCACCTGTCCAATAATTTTGTATATTTATGTTAGCCTGTCTTAGAAGACTCAACCCCTATTATTGTCTCCCCTTTTTTCCTTTTAAAGCATCCTTTCATTACTTCATTGCTTGGATGATATTATCCGATCCCCTTGCTTTTCTTCCCAGGCTAGCTACTAAAATTCCGTTTGATCACCATCTATATGTACATATATATCTTAGCTTAGCAACACATGCTTTGCTTTGCTGTAGCTTCAACAATGTGTTTGCTTGTAATCCACGAACATGCACACATTGCATAGCACGTGTACCTACACCAAGCTAATTAAACTACCTATATCGTCTCTACCTAAATGTGCCTCCAAATGTTGGGCGCCAGAACTCCGGCACCGTCTCGATCGCCACCGTATACGTGCTGGCCACGGGGACAAGGCACAGGCCTCGGCTGCGCAGATCCTGCTTCGGCTCACCGCTGTCCTTCGCATTCTCAGAACCCTAGTTAATTAGGAGCAAAAATGCCATGAACTATGCAACCAAGCAGTAAGAGAAACATCGATGGATAAATAGAAAACTTGTACCTTCTGCTGGAACTGCTGCAAGGGGATCCAATTCTTCAAGTACGGAGAGCTCAGAGACTGCAGGAAGATCAATGGCGTGCTCACATTAGCGATATTTGCCAATAAACAAGACATGTCGAGGCAAGCAATGCCATTTTGGACACTTACAGCAACTTGTTCGTGAAGGAACTTGATGTATTCGATGGCCTCGTGAAGAACTGATGCGGTATCGGTCTAAAGTACGACCATATCAACCATAAGTTAGGTCATTATCTGAGATGAGTTCTAGTACAAGAGCACTAATTCTCTCCGGTAATTGGAATGGAGAGGAAAGATAGGAAATATTTGATGCAGAACAGAAAGAACTATTACCTTTCCAAAAGGCGAGACTAGTTGCTGGAGCGCAGTGATTCTGTCACCTAGCTTCTCTTTCCTCACCTGCAGCTCAAAAGCGAGCACAAAAGAAAATTTTATGCAATCCAAAAGTCATCATCCATCGATGCTCACAAACAAATAACAGTCCAACGCAACAGAAAGAGAAGCGCTGAACTTCAGAAAGATCAAAAGAAAAGTCTAGTTGGATCATGCTTCACCTTAAACGTGGGCAATGGCGATGGCGCCTCGATCCGTGGCCTTTTCGCTGCGGTGGGGGCCTCGGAGACGCTTTTCCTCGCCGCCGATGAGCAGGCGTGTAGGACAGACCCCGAATTGGACTGCAGAAGAAACTGAGGTTATAACTGTCAGGTGCTCGCCGGAGAAACGTCCTTCCAAGACGCCGGCAGGCAGCACCTCAGGTCCCTGAACACACACTAACAAACAGAACGCAAAAGATGCAGAACACACAGGGGTTTGGTGCTCAACTGACTGAGCTTTTCTGGGGCCTTTTCCATATATAAGCAAAACTGATTACAATCAAAAAACATGGGACACTAAGTCCATGATCCTACAAAATAGCCATGAACATGCATACATGCAAAACGAACAATCAGGAAATGTAAACGTGCAGACTAAAGATAGACTAACCAACATGCACAAGAATTATTCAAACATTCTCCTCCTAAGTCTTGTGCACCTGGGTATTGGAAGACAAGCCAATCTTCTTAACAAGTTCTTGAAACTTGATCTTCCCAAGAGGTTTTGTCAAAATGTCTCCCAATTGCTCTTCAGTTCTAATGAATTCCACTTCAATCTGTCCATTGCTTGCATAATCACGAATCAAATGAAAACGTGTATCTATATGCTTGCTCCTGTCATGATGTACCGGGTTCTTTATCAAAGAAATTGCAGACTTGTTGTCTACCCTCAATACCGGCCTGCTGACACTGGATTGACAAATTTCCGACAATAGCCGAGCCAGCCACACACCTTGACAGGCTGCTGTTGCAGCAGCAATATATTCAGCCTCACAACTTGACAGAGCTACAACCTTTTGTTTAGCCGACTGCCAACTGATTGCACTGCCTTCCAGGAAGAAAAGAATTCCACTAGTGCTCTTTCTACTGTCCACATCACCCGCCAAATCACTGTCACTGTATCCCAGCAAAGCAGGTTGTTGATTACTTCCTCTTGCATAGAACAGTCCCATATCCCTTGTCCCAGCAACGTATCTCAGAATGTGTTTTACTGCTGCAAGGTGATCTTCATGGGGTTCCTCCATGAACCTACTAGCATAGCCAACAGCAAAGGCAAGATCTGGCCGTGTGTTGACTAAGTACCTGAGACTTCCAATCAGGCTTCTGTACATTGTAGCATCAACAATTGGACTTGAACTTTGCTTGGACAGCTTGAGTTTAGGTTCCATTGGCACTTGTGAAGGATTGCAATGGCTCATCCCTGCCACTTCCAGAATCTTCCTAGCATAAGCTCCTTGACTGATTGAGATCCCATCTTCTTGCTGCTGCACTTCTAATCCCAAGTAGTAATGCAGTAGTCCTAAATCAGTCATCTTGAACAGCTGGGCCATTTCTTTCTTGAACTTGTGAATGAGGTTGCTGCTGGTCCCTGTGATCACAAGATCATCAACATACACCCCAATAACCAGCTGCTCACCAACTTTGCCTCTAACATAGATGGCATGATCTGATGGGCACTTCTTGAAACCCAAAGACATGAGGCTCTCATCAAGCTTCTGATTCCAGGCTCTTGGTGCCTGATGAAGGCCATACAAGGCCTTTTGGAGCTTATACACCTTGGATTCACTTCCCTTCTTCACAAACCCAGGAGGCTGCTGTACATAAACCTCTTCTTGCAGCTCCCCATTCAAAAAGGCTGATTTTACATCCATGTGATGGATCTCCCAGCCTTGATGAGCTGCTAAGGCCATGAGCAGCCTCACTGCTTCCATGCGTGCCACAGGTGCAAAGACTTCGTCATAGTCGACACCCAGCTGCTGTGCATACCCCTTGACAACCAGCCTAGCTTTGTGCCGCACTACAGCCCCCAATTCATCCCTTTTTACCTTATACACCCATTTTAGACCAATCGCTTTGCGATCTCGGGCAGCTTCGGTGAGTGTCCAGTCTTGTTCTCTTCAATGGCCTCGCAACTCCTCCTCCATGGCCTTGCGCCACCAGGTTGTCCTTTCTCGCTTCACCACGAACTTGGCTCCTCGCGCATCGCCGGCACTGGTCCACCACCCAAAACACGAACAACATAACCGGGTGGCGTACCTGGACCCACAATGTCGTCCACTGCCCGGAAACGCAGCGGTGCATCCTCATCATGATCGGCATCCAGGGAGTCGTCCATGTCTGGTGGAGGAGACACAAACTGGACTCCCGCTGGGGACTGCACTCCCGGGTCTCCTGGTGAAGATGGCGCTCCAGTCATCGGTGTTGAGGGGCTGTGTGGTGATCCAGCCCACTCTGACTCCGCAGATGTCATATCCGCCTGAGCACCAGGCAGACTTGCTCCTCCGTCTTCCTGCTCCAAGGTGCCGTGCGGGCGCACGGACACATACTCGACGACGAAGCCGTCGTCGCCGCTCCCAGTTGACGCCGCCTCCTCCGCCGAGGCAGACCAGTCCCACTGGCCCTGCTCGTCGAAGACAACGTCCCGCGTCACATGGACGCGCTTGGTGGTGGGATCATACGCGCGGTACGCCTTGGACCCGCGCTCGTAGCCGACGAAGATCATCTTGCGGCCACGATCATCAAGCTTCTTGAGATGCGGCGAGGTGTCCCTGACGAAGACGACGCAGCCGAACGTCCTCAGATGGTGCACCGCCGGCTTCTTCCCGTACCATGCCTCAAACGGAGTCATCCCTGGGACGCTCTTCGTCGGGCACCGGTTCAGGACGTACACGGCGGTGTTAACCGCCTCGCCCCAGAACCAACCCGGCAGACCCTTCGCCTTGAGCATGCTCCGCGCGGTCGCCACCACCATGCCATTCCTCCGCTCGACGACACCGTTCTGCTGGGGGCTATACGGTGCCGTGAGCTGCCGATGGACGCCGTCCGCCGCACAATACTTCGCAAACTCGGTCGCGGTGAACTCGCCACCACGATCAGTTCGAAGTGCAGCCAACTTCTTTCCCGACTCAGCCTCAGCGCGCGCCTGGAACTCCTTGATTGCCTCCGAAGCTCGGTCCTTTGTTGGTAGCACGGTGATCCACATAAAACGACTGAAATCGTCCACCAACAGAAGGAAGTACCTGTTCCCGCTCGGGGTTGCCGGCGTAATTGGCCCACATAAATCGCCGTGCACCAGCTCCAGTGCGCGCTTCGCCCAGTACTGCGCGTTCTTCGGGAACGGGGACCTCTTCTGCTTCCCAGCAAGGCATGCTTCGCAGAGTTGGTCGACCTGATCGATGTCTGGCAGTCCGCGTACCAGCTCCTCCTTCGCCATGCGCCGCAGAGCCCCCATGTTTAGATGGCCGAGCCTGGCATGCCACTGCCAGGCTGTCTCCCCGCCGCGCACGGCAAGGCACACGGGCTGCGCGATGGTCACCCGCAGCACGTACAGGCGATTCGGCCCGCGCACCACCTGTGCCAGCAGCCGCCCGCCTGGTTCCCGGATCCTCATGACTCCATGCCTGATGTGGATGTCGTAGTCGATCTCGTCCAACTGGCCGACGCTCACAATGTTCGTCGTGAGCTGAGGAATGTAGTAGACGCCGGCGAACGATCTGTGCTCGCCGTTCTTGCAGCTGAACAAGACGGTGCCGCAGCCCTCGATGCGCGCGACGGAGTCGTCGCCGAACCGCACCGCCCCATGATCGCCGTGTCGAGCTCGACGAAGGCTGCTCGGGACCCCGACATATGATTCGTGGCCCCGGTGTCGAGCACCCATGTGCTCGTGTCGCGCTCCTGCTCGGCTCCTAGCTGCACGAAGACCTTCTCCTCCCGCAGCGACACCGGGCCGCGAGAGGTCGCCGCCGCAGCCGAGTGCAGATCCCCGGACACCGTCCCGCGAGCCACCCCGCAAGACGCGCCGCCCGGCGATGGTGTGGGGGCGCGGGAGGTCGCCGCCGCAGCCGGGCGTGAATCCCCGGATTCCGTGCTGCAGGCCACCCCGTGAGCTGCTCCGCCCGGCGATGGTGTGGAGGCCAGCAGCGAGTCCGCCGCTGCAGCCGATCGCGGATCTCCGGGTTCCGCACCTCGAGCCTCCCCTCGATCTGCGCTCCCCGGCGTGCCTGGCGATGGCGGGGACCTCCGCGCCGGTGAGGGGAACCGGGATCCAGTCCCCGCTGAGGGTGGCGGCGGCGTTGATTCTCCATGAGGCAAGGGCGTGGATGGTATCGGCAGTGGGGAATTTTTTCTTTTCCCCACACTGGCTCTCAGCATTAACAGAGAAGCCTCCTCCTCTTTTGCCACGTGAACCTCCTCCTTTTTGGGCTTGGAGCGGCACTCCCGGGCCCAGTGCCCGGTCTTTCCACATCGCCGGCACTGGTCTTTCCCGACCTTGCTGGGAGCGCTGGTCGACCCCGACGAAGACGACGAATCTGACGCAGACGATGAGCCCTTGTTGCTCCCGCGGCCGCGACCATGTCCACGCCCGCGCCCTCGCCCGCGCCCGCCGCTGCTCTGGTTCTCCGCCTCGCGACGTTTCCGCCGCGCATCCCACTCTTCCTCAGTCAGGTAAAGTTTACCTTCGTGAGTCACCGTCGGCGGTGGTGCCTCAAACGCCTCCTCGGCAGCCTTCAGCCGTCCAGTGATGTCGGCGACCGTCAATGTCGACACGTCGAGCAGTGTCGTGATTGCCAACACGATCTGCTTGAACTTCGACGGCACGGTGCGGAGGATTTTCTCTACAACCTTGCTCTCCTCCACAACCTCACCGAGCGTTGCGAGGTTGGCCACCATGCTGTTCAGACGCATGGAGTAATCCTCCACGCTCTCGCCCTCCTTGAACGTCGCCAAGTCGTATTCTCGGCGTAGTTGTTGCGCCGTCGCCTTCTTCACACGGTCGTCGCCGATCCGCATGGTTGCGATGGCGTCCCACGCCTCCTTTGCCGTCGCTTTCCCGGCAACCGTGGGCACCATCTCCGGTGGCACGGCGCTGCACAGAGCGTCGAGCGCCGACATGTCATCCTCGACGTCAACGCCTCCCTTGTCGACGGCCGTCCAGAGCGACCGAGCCTTGAGCTTCACCTTCATCAGCAGCGCCCAGTTTGAGTAGTTGGTCTTGGTGAGTACCGGCCAGGTAGTCCCGCCGCCCACCTCACGAACCACTCGCTGAATGACGACGCCGCCCATGGAGCCGCTCGTCCCGTCATTCTTGTCGCCGTCCTTCGCCGGTGATGGTCCTGTCATCAGCGCGTATTCGATGGCGCGGTCTCGATTCCAACGATGGTACCTCGTCGCAATCGTGCCCCGGCCCGCAACAGGGCTCTGATACCACTTGTCAGGTGCTCGCCGGAGAAACGTCCTTCCAAGACGCCGGCAGGCAGCACCTCAGGTCCCTGAACACACACTAACAAACAGAACGCAAAAGATGCAGAACACACAGGGGTTTGGTGCTCAACTGACTGAGCTTTTCTGGGGCCTTTTCCATATATAAGCAAAACTGATTACAATCAAAAAACATGGGACACTAAGTCCATGATCCTACAAAATAGCCATGAACATGCATACATGCAAAACGAACAATCAGGAAATGTAAACGTGCAGACTAAAGATAGACTAACCAACATGCACAAGAATTATTCAAACAATAACTTGACGAAGCCCTAATTGGTAATGGCAAGTGGTCACCCACTAACATATGCATGTGTTTACCTTCGCCGTGAGGGTGTTAGCGTTAGAGCTGCAGCTGGGCTTGGGCTGTAGGGCTTGCAAGAGAAGCTGCGACTGCAGCAGGGCACCGAAAGGCATGCAGCTGCCGGACAAGTACTGCAAATGGGCGGCGCCGCCTTGTATCTGCGTAGACGCCGGCACCGAGGGCTTTAGCATCTGCGACAACTGCATCGCCTCTGTGGCATCGTAGCCGGCCGAGGACTGGCAGTCCCCGAGCATCGAAATGTTATGCGCCGCCGCGGCGTCGCACAGGCCTTCCAACGGCTCCGTGCCGTACGGCGACGGCGCTAGAGGTGCCTGGTCGAGCAAGAAGCCGTGGCTCATGTCCCTGATTAATGGATTATTCATCACGTCCTCATCGGCCATCGGCTGAGCTCGGAAGGGTCCCATGGATGCGGCCATGTCGTCTTGGAGCACGGCTTGGAAGCTCGCATCACTTCTCCCATTCCTAAAACTAACGCAAGATAGATGTGTTAGCCGTTCGGGCAGCTCAAACACATACATCAATACAAGGATATGAAAGTTGGTTGATGGAAGGTAACTTACAAGAAGGCATCCGTCCAGTCCATGTGTGGATCCGCAAGCGAAGAAGCGGCATCAGATAAAGGCTGATGAGTGGTACTGCTCCTGTGGGGGTCCTGGAAGGTTATGGAGCTCGTCGACTCTGCGGCCGCGGGGGACGTCCAGCAGCAGGCGGCTCTGTCCGTGAGCGGCGGGGCCGAGCACGCCGACGGGCCGTGGCTCCTCTGAGAAATACTCCACCACTCGTCGGCCATGGAGATGAAGGATCTCTCTGTCTCTTGTTGATGTGCTGTTGTTTCGATCGCTTGAGGTGTAGTAGTAGGTTGGATGGATGGAACGGGGGGAAAGGGGAGGAGAGGAATCAGGGTATATATGAAGGGTACAGTGTGGTATGGGCTGTAGCATCAAAACTGGTGGACTTGTATGCGGGAGGCTGACCTTGCGAAGGGAACCAAGAGGGTAGCCATCAGGGTCTTACCCTTTTTCTATTACGAAGTTGAGAAAAATATTTTTCCTTAATCAATGAAGGTAGGTTCTCTTTAGCGTTGCATTGCTGTCCATTCTTGAAAACTCAGTTTATTAATCCTCTGACACAAAAGAGTGTGTTTTGAACCTAATCTAAATACTACATCCGTTCTTTTTTACTTATCATTTTACATATCGATACGGTCTCTAATACTCACCTTTAATTATTATTTTTGTAATTATATGTTAACAAAACTATTGAAAATATAATGATATGAAGTATTTTGTGACAAATCTAGTAATTAATATCATTTCTACGTGATAAATTCAAATGCTTTTGTGTATATTAGAAGTTAAAGTTTTAAAAGATTAACTATACGCGTTTTAGAAGAGACTAATAGATATCCATAACCGAACTAAAGAATGTTGGACTGCACGTATCCTGTCTGGAGGGAGTAACGTTTGCATTTTGGATGGTCATAACCTGTTAACGGCTTATATAACATCACTGTTGTGTTGACAGATATCATTCATAACTAGCATGCATGCTTAGTGCACAACGATCTAAGACAGTGATTTTAGCTTTGATTTGACAAAATACTACCTTTGACTATGGGAAATGCAGGGATCAGCCTATTCCAAATGATATTTAGTTTACGCTGCAGCATTCCTGAACATCACAAAAAAAACTTACAATGCTTGGTTTATAAGCATCCTCAATGGTGGTCAAAATGAACATTGATGTCTTAATGAAAACGCGCTCATATAAGCACTGTTAGAACTGAATTTTTCTAAGCAACCTTTTGAGGACCCTATATATTAATTCTAGTGTGCAGCATGCAGGTTATGGACCCTATATATTAATTCTAGTGTGCAGCATGCAGGTTATGCACAGCAACATGCATGGCTAACTATCACAATAAAACGATCACAACGGGATCGATTGTGCTTTGTTAACGAGCCATATGGATCACGTTTATTAATTCCAGACTTTGCTAAATCTACTGAAAAGAAAGAGTCTGAGAGGTGCAGTTTCCAAACTCGAGCATTTATCAGAAGATTCAGAAACATATGAGCCAACAGAATGTATTTGTGAGCTGAGTTACAGCTGGTTGTCACTTCGAGAGAATTATTTGGACTTATTGACCATAGCGCGCGAGATCGACGTTGATTGATGCGTATTTTGCTTGAGTACAAAGGGACATGATGTGGGCGCTTTACCCTTTTGTAAAAGTAGGAAGGAGATGGATAACTCACTCGTGGCCTCTCCTTGTTATCGTGGCCCAGTTCTTCTCCTTTTATGATTTATGGTTTCTCATGAATAAATAAATAGAAAATTTTTTATCGTCTTTTTTGAAATAGTTTATCGTATAATCTTTTTAAAACGGTTTATCGACATCCAATTTATTTGAATAAGCACTCGTGTTAGAATCGAAAATCATCAGTTATAACCATAAATCCTTAATTAATTGCACCCGAAAAGAACCCTCCCCATAAACCACGGACAATTCTACTCTCTGTTGCACCTATCTCACTTCCTCGCTCTTGGAATGGCTATAGAATTACCGTCCTTGGAATAATTAGGAGCACTTTTTTTTTTTGCTTGAGATGCATCTTGAGGTAGAAAGCTCAGGAAGTAGGGTAGTCACATAACAGTTTGGCTAACGGTTGACTTGGGCATTCCTTATTTGTAGGCTCAGTTAACCTACGTGTGTGTGTCTCTCTTTATATAGCACTCCCTTAGTCCTGTAATTTAAGTTTCTTTGGGATTTGTGCGGTCTAAGGTTTTAAAACTTTGAAAATTAATATATATTAAAAATATATAAATGACAATAAGAAAATAATTCGGTTGTATTTGTCTTGTAAAACGCTATCATAATATATAATTTTATTATTTTAGCTAGTATACCATAATACAAAATCACAGTAAATGTTATATCGGAGATCGTAAAAAGTCAAAATAAACTAATATTATGGAACGGCGGGAGTAGCTTGTTTGTCATTATAGCCGCTGAGTTGTCTAACATACAACTTTAGTTACTGAAACCTTCATTTCCTAGTGATTATAAATTAATTAAGGTGGTGAATTTCGTTTATAAAAAATATATTATTTTCTATAAAACCTGAAATAATGGGTTAAACTTTTTTTTTTGTTTGAGCATGTAGGTCGTACGTACAAGTTTCGTGAATTACACCAAACTTTCCTCGAAAGCACCTTTTGCAGTTGCAGCTGCATTTCCTTTTGGAAAACACTTGGTAGGACAGAACATGCAATTTTGTGGTATACCTGTTACCTAATAAGTTAACTTACTGCTACACGAGCTTCATGCATGGCTTCTTTCTGAAGATGCGGTAGCGAAATCCGTTGTCCGGTCTGTGTCACGTCAAAATGTTATCGGCGGACGATCGACTAAGTTGGTCTAGGTCTAAATCACTTCGGCAGAAAGCTCACAGCATGTCCATGTGTAGCGGAGGCAGTGGATCAAGATGTAGAAGACAGGGCAGCAATCCTGGTGAGTTGAGCCAACTTTGTCAATGACATTTCATTATGTTCGGGGCGGAGCCACCTCCCCAGCGAGCGCGGCCGACTGCCCGGGCTCACCGGCGATAAGCCATGGAGGTCCGCCGCCGCCAGGCAGGGCGCAGGCTGTGACGAGGAGAGCGCCGTGGCTGGGCACAACAAGGCTCAAGCTGGGTTTGCTCAGGCTCTCTTAACTTTGCTGGCTCATGTTTGGTCCAAATAAAGTGTGTGGTATGCATGAGTGTGTGGTCCAAATAATTCGATGCCAATTCATCAGCAAAGAACTAGGTCCTGATCAACTCAGCGTCGGCTTCTGACTTCTGGCTTATTTTTCACTATTCATAAGTTTTGTCTTTTCTGAACTTTTGGCTTTTTGTTGAGCTTTTTTGCCGGTTCTTTTTTTCCCATATTTGTTTGTATTATACGTAATGGGCTAACATATTTTTTTATTTTTAAAATTTTTAAATTTAATTATGCTAAATAAGCCTCTGTCACCATTCTGATCTTTTTATCCAAATTCTGATGTTTTCAGCCATAAGCCACGAGCTTTTCAGCCGAACTGATCACCACCTAAGAATAGTCAGTGCTAATTAATGACTACGTGAAAATTTGTTTGACTTCTGCTCAGAAGAGTTCACTCAACTATACGATTCTTCCTTCTGAAATGAGAACTTCATTTTGTTGTTGAGATGATTTAAAATATAGAAATGTCTATACAAAAACAGTCTTAAAATATTCTCAGGTATTGCTACATCAAGAGGCCGTCTCCATTAGACCATTGGACCACAAGTAGGAAACAGAGGGGACCTCCTACTCATCATGGCATCTTGCCTCCAAAATGAAGATCTAGATCGCTTGTTTCGTCCAATAAGCATTCGCCCCAGAAAGCAGGACATGGTTTAGGTGTTCGACATTGCTTCAGATTTCGACCCAAATTTAGTCACCCCGAAGAAACTAAACACTGATCTTTTTCTTAAGAGTAGTTTGATAGTGTCATACGTCGTAGTAGTGCCAATCCACATATGTGCCAGTTGCACTATACGAGTTGGTCCATCATTGCAGACTCGGACTGATATAATTGTTACTACAAGGGAAGTACCAGTATCAACTAATAAGTAATAACAAAACTAGATGTTAGAAAATGCCCTAATCAGTGACAACCTTTTAGCAATACGGAAAGACGATATACTTCTTTGGGATGGACTATTGCACAGACGACTGAAATTTTTTTATCTTTCAGTCATCTAAAGTTGCACTTTGAATCATCTGAAGTTGCATATGTTTTTTTGGAGGGGGCTGCAATTTTAGTTGATTGAAAGTGCAATTTCAGGTCACCTGAAGTTGCACTCTGAATCACCTAAAGTTGCAGCTGTTTTTTTGGAGAGGGGCTGCAATTTTAGTTTATTGAGAGTGTAATTTTAGGTGACTGAAACATAAAAAAATTTCAGTCGCATGTGCAATAGCAAAACTGTACTCCTTTCTACTTCTACTTCCTCTGCTCCTTCCTTAATTTAAACCAAAACTGCCCATATTTCTATGAGAAAAGGCAAGCTCAATGCATGCAGACTTTTGCTGGTGCTGCAGCTTGCAAGCACTACTAGCTTTGAGCAGCCAGTTACAGCTATTGTGCAGGGGGGTGGGAATATGTTAGTAAGGCCAAAATTCTAGGCCCTTGTCTTGAGGCGTGCACTGCACAGCATCGGTACAGGCTACAGCATAAAGATGGGTGAGATTAGGGCCATGTATCCATTCTGTTTGCCCCTCTTTTCACCCCCTTTCAGCAACAGACAAACGCAAGAAAACAACAAAAGGGTTGTTCCCTAGCTGCCTCAAGACCTAGTTTATGCATCGACGCCTCGCTTTTGCCTTGTAGTGGACCCTTGCTCAAGGTGCCAGTTATCAAGGTATTGATCATTGGGCTTTGTTCCTTTCCTTTT
The DNA here is from genome assembly GCA_036346575.1 of Dendrocalamus sinicus. Lineage (NCBI taxonomy): Eukaryota > Viridiplantae > Streptophyta > Magnoliopsida > Poales > Poaceae > Dendrocalamus > Dendrocalamus sinicus. Next base: position 16,487,793 of record CM070643.1, on the reverse strand, counting down.
TTCCCTTTGGTTATCTTTCTTTTCCTAGTCCGGATTTTATATTCTTTATCTAAAAAAAAATCTTTCTTTTCCTAGTTTTCGTACTGTTTGGAAAGGAGGAGGAGAAATATATAGGATAGGCTGCGTTTCATGATGGAAGTAGGAGCTGAGCTGATGATTTAGTCGATTTGTGTGTCAACGAATAATTGGCTACATGCGCACTGTGCAAGATCAAGAAATGAAAGTGCAATGGTGCATTTCCTGACTTCGATCACAGCACCTTTCGATCACGACTTCGATTTCAACCACGGTATCGACTTTGAGCATGGCCCCTCGATCATTGTTCCAACATCGACAATAGCTTTGACCATGGCTCCGGTTTCGACCACGGCTTCGACTTCCACCCTGGTGCAAAGTGAAACAACATTTGTTCTACCCCTAATACAAAGTGAAAGTATGTGTAAACCCTAGCGCAAAATAAAATAAGTGACAATTTACCTGGTACTCCCGTATATATAATATAAATAACATGGACACTATAGTGTTCAGGCTTCATGATTGAGACTTTCCATCTATAATTGATTCAACATGCTAAATCAATAACTTTCTTTCTAAATTGATGCCTTTTTAATTAATGAATGTTAACAGATTTGCTTGATATATTATATATCATTACACTTATACGCATCTAAAAGCAATTCAAAGGCAGGGAGGCTTAGTGCCCAGACACCATAGTACCCCATTTCAACTTCATATATATATATATATATATATATATATATATATATATATATATATATATATATATATATATATATATATATATATATATATATATATATATATATATATATATATATATATATATATAAAATAACAGGGCACCATGGTGTCCAGGCTTCATGAGTGAGACTTTCCATCTATGAGTGAGATTTTTCATCCATGATTAAGACTTTCCATCAATGTTAATGACTTCCTTCCCATACTATTGTACTAGCACGCATCTAAAAGAAATCCAAAGGCAGAGAGGTTTGGTGCCCGAGCACCATAGTACCCTATTTCAGCGTCCTCTCTCTCTCTATATATATATATATAAGTAAGTGGCCAATCTATGAGCGGTTGCTCGTTCCCCGGTGCTTGGCTTGCTCCTTATAAAAGGACACATACAGACACACAGAGGCAGAGAGAAGACACGCAAAGAGAAGGAAAGGCTATACGTGCAAGGAGCAAGAAGTCTCCAGGAGAAGGAAGTGTTAGAGTTGTAATCTTGTTTTTCCAGTCATGGTCGTAGTCCTAGTCATGTACAAGTGGTTATAGTCGTATATGAGTTTGGCCGTGGTCGTATACGAGTCCAGGTCGTGGTCGTTATGAGTTCGGGTCATGGTCATATATGAGTCCGCTTCACAGTCGTAGTCGAATACGAGTCTGTTTCATAGTCGTGGTCGTAACCGAGTCGGAGTCGTAGAGTAGGGTATAAAAGGCAAAGCCATGTAATTGAAAGGCGAGAAGGGCGAGAGAGGCCAAGGCGATCGGTGTGATCAGGAAGCAAGAGAGAGAGGACGATCAGAGTGATCGTAGAGATTTGTGCAATCGAGAGAAAGAAATAAAGAGGAGAAGAGCGGTTTGGCTCTGGAAATCTATCGAGTTCATTGTGTTCTCAGATATGGTCGTAAATGATTTACGGTCACGGTGAGTAGGGGATAGCAGGTGTGGTCGTAAAGGAGTTACTACCATAGTGATCGAGCGGCGGCGTGCATAGGAGCAGCAGACGTGGTCGTAAGGAGTTACGACCATGGTCGTAAAGCATAAGCTGTGGTCGTAAGGTGTTACGATTACAACGTTGATAGAACCTTCGGCGTGGTCGATAGTATCACTTCGTGGTCGTAAGGAGCTATGACTACGGTGATCGGTCGTGGTCGAAGGGAGTGCAGCGCAGAGGCGGTGAACGTGGTCATAACTTCAACTGAAGTTTACGACTACGTGGTCGGAGCAGCGAGTTGTAACCGGAGAGATCACAACATGGTTGTAACGGCTGTCAGCGTAGTCGGAGAACCAGCAGAGCAGTCGTAGCGACACAGGAGGTGATCGTAGCCTTAATAACATGGTCGCACAGTTACAGGAGGTGATCGTAGCGGTCAAAAGATGGTCGTAAGGTCCTAGGAGCAGTCGTTAAGACTGTAACAAGAAGCATTGTGGTGCCATGGGAGCAGCAGCTGGCTGCGTTTCCGTTCGTGTCGCAATCGCCATCAACGGCCATGCCCAAGTGCCAGTAGCTTCACCAATCAACGTCCACGCTGACCGGAGCGGTCGCCATAAAGCTCGTCACGACCGAACCACGCTGTATTCGGCAGGCGTCGTCCTCACCAAGGACGCAGCAACCATGATCCTCGATGATCATGGACTCACAGCACTCGCTGGACACACTATGCAAGCCATTGCCGTTGTTTGCGTTAAGCACCTGCCAGAGCAAGAACGCCAAGGAAGAATACATGCATGTAACATGCACATTTATATTAAACTCTTTCTCAACTATTCACACGAAGATAAAGATCCCACAAAGCCATGGAGTCGCTACTGCCGCTGGCACTCGTCCTGCCGCACCTGCTGCCAAGATCGCCACGCCGCTCACGCGCCGTCGGAGTTGTCGCCAACGTCCGCCTTCACCGTGAAGAGACATTGCTAACTCGACGTTCTAGAGCTAAGAGCTTGCCGTCGCGCAGCCAGCCGTGTTGTCGAAGCCGCTGTTCCATGGCCAAGGCCATGATGCCACCGCAGCCGCAGCTGTCTTTATCAACAACCACCGCGTCGTCTAGGTTGCCGTTCCGTCGCTGGAGACGCCAGGCCGAGGATGTCGTGACCACCATCAACTCTATGCATGTTCATGCGTACCGCGCAAGCACGTATAATACTAGTACGCAATATTGAAGCCTTCGTGCTCACGCGTCGTCGGAGACGCCGCTGACGCCGACCACCGTATTCTGTTGAATGCAGGCTGCCGTGACCATCTTGTTCCCCCTGACGTGTGTTGAAGAAAAGGAGGAACCATAGTATATGCATGCATGCATGTACTAATAAAGGATTAACACTAAGTTTCCGTTTGGCACAGCTCCACCACCAGCTCTTTGGAGCTATTTGGAGCTGTTTTGTGCCAAACGGGGTAAAACAAAATAGCTCCACCCAAGGAGTTCCTTAAAACTTGCTGAGACAAAAGTAGCTCCACCCAAAGAACTGAAAAAAGTAGCTTCATCCGACTCCACTTATAAAGTCAAAAAAAAAACAGCTCCACTTCCAAACGGGCCCTAAGAAGCAATGAACTCCACGTCGCGGGGTGTTCCACTCGACCGAAGTTCTCGCGCGGACGTCCTCCCTCTAGCGCCAAAAAACTCTCGGTCCATACCAAGCCGTCCGAGCGGTATCACCGCCGACCACCGTGTATAACGTCGTCCATGTGGTCGCACCCGAGGACCGTCCGAGCCATCGCGCCTGAGGACCGCCACACATGACGTCTCTGCAGGCTGCCACAACGAATGACCGCTACTAATTTGCAGTTGAGAAGAGGAGGCATCGATCATACTATATGTATGCATGCACGTACACGTAAAGAGGCTGCACCCTTGAGCACAAGATGTGTGCTCAGGCAAAGAATATACACGACGTGCTTGCATGGGTCATGCACATGCTCCCTTGTACAAACTCGCACACGTAGAACTCTATCCATGATGCCGCTATGCTGGGTCGAAGCTCTCGCACGGACGGCCGATGACGTCGAGCAAACAACTCCGATGGATTTCAACCACCATGACTTTTGGTCACGGACAACTTCCGATAGATTTCAACCATAATGGATTTCGACCACATACAACGTCCAATAGATCATGCCAATGCCTACATCTGTATCAACTGTTCATCCCATGCATGTAGAACGTAAAGCGAAGACTGAAGGCGATAATTAATGCACAACTTTATCAGAAGTATTCTGTGGGTTCGCCCGTGGATGTAATTAACCGGGAGCCTTTCGAGACCCCAGGAACCAGAAGATCACATCACCTATATCAGATCTGCTATGCAAAGCAAGTCATGGAGCGCACATATATAAGGGAAATATGTAATTTGTTATTCTCAAAAGAATGAATAAAATACATGTTTTCCCTATCCTTCTTGTGTTTATGTATTTGTGTACTTTAGTATATACTGGCACACTTGTACCTTATACCTCGAGACAAGAAACCAGGAGCGATTTCTCGCGTCAAACAATTTGATCAGCTCCATAGATCCCTGACGTTCTGATTGATTTACTTTTGATTTGGTTAGTTTTGATCTCTTCTCTTATCTTTTCTTGATCTTGCTGTGTCAAGAATATGTAAGAGATAGAGACAACCTCTAAGGATCACTCATCTAGTTACTTTAATAGCAAGTTTATAAAAAAAATCTATTTTTGCTTGATTTAGCTTCAAAGTGTGATTTCTTAATCTAAATGTATTTTTTATATGATTTCTTTCATATTTTTGCTTGCTAGGATATGTGGGAACATATCTGAAATCATCTTGGCCATCGTCCCCGACGAGCAAGTTATATTCACAGATTTTAGTTTTGATTCGGTTTCAGTGTATCTTTCCTTCAAACTAAAAAAGTCTCAATTTTGGTCATGAACTGAATTTATCCGGGCTGCACACTAGATATTTTTCTACACCCCGGAATAAAACCTACCATGTCCGGAATGTGGCTCCACCCCTGAATCCTACATATAGTCTCATTTGACCTATTGTGTTATATATAAGTTTTCCGAAAGTAATCGGAAACAATTGAATCATATTATATGGTTCAGCAAATAAACACGATAAATTAAATTTGCAGACTGTGGAGAAATCGCGCACCGCGTGATCGATCCACCACTACTTGCTCTCAACATCATCTGCCTCACCTGATCCACCCACCACTTGCTCTCAACGTCACGCCGACGTCGATCCCACTAGCTTGTAAGTGGGGCCGTCCCCGGCGCACGCGTGCCCCGCGCATACCAGATTCGGGTCGTCGTGGCCTCACGCGGCAGGGGCCCGAAAGCGACCGTGCATACATGCCCTCATGGCCTCCCGCCCCCGCGCGCCATTGATCTGCATGCGAGAGCTGCTGCATGCTAGTCTGCTACTGCTGCTTCCTAGCTCACCTCACTTTCAGTCACTGTGTGTCGACCAATCGTCGATCACCCGGCCGGTGCGAGCAACGAACATGGAAGCATCAGATGCCCAAGTCCAATTACTGTACAGCTAAGGCTAGCGATTGGCGTTTTGTGCCATGGAAGGAACAAGTAGGTTTGCGAGTAGTACGCACGCCCTCCCCTGCCGTGCCATGCTGCCCATTATCGTTTGCTAGGCATCTTTCGCAAAAGTGCACGATGGTAACTGAGCACATTTTTGCTCAGGATGATGGGGGAGTCCGTCCTTTGATTCCGAGGCATGCATGCAAGAGGACTCGTTAAAAAACGGAAATGGCTTAACATTTGCGTTGCCTGCCTGTTTCAGTTGATCAGTTCTACTCTACTCGTATCACTTTCTCGTTAACATCATGACCTCTCGAGCATAGATGCTCAATGTTTCATAATGCACGTGTACCTCAGCTGCTAAAGTGGTAGAGTGAGATAACACCACACTCCTAGCTACTGACACGCATGCCAGTTGACCATGTTCAGATAAGCATGTTTTGAGCTTGGAACACAATAGAAAACAAGCAAGGTCAATCCCTACAATTATGGATGGGTTAGTTCCGTTCCCAGACCGGAGTGGATCTAACAAAATCTTCCAACCACAGACACAGTCTTACAGAATAAATTAACTACGACTAATAAGCAGCATCTCAGTGAGCCAGTGCAGAGCCAAAAGGAAGCGGCTACAAAAGCTAGCAAGACTGCCTGATGAAACACTACCAAATCTCTTTTTGGCTTCATGAAATAGCTTCCACGCGCTGGCTACACAGAAAAAAAAACGCGACAAGAACACATGGTTGTCAAGGAAGACACAAAGAGACGACGGCCGCCAAATCTTCTCCTGCTACTGCTTGGAACAGACAGCGTTAGTTGAGAGTAGGACGCAACAAATGCAATGTCACCTGCCTTCCCAGTAGAAAACGCTGCTCTAAAGCTGGGCATTTGGAGCAGAATCCCTGCGACATCAATGGCTTCTTGGTGCTACTCCTAGATGACAAGAAGGGGTGCTACGTACAGTAACTAGAAGCGTACGTACATTGGGGAAGTGATGCACTTGTTTATATAGGGTGTTAGTTAGGAGCTTGTGCTTTGGAGTTTTCAGGATCACTTGCTGAAGATAGCTAGCGTCGTACCTAACCCTTGCAGTTAGCTCCCTATCTTGAGCTTCTTAATTATCTGGTCGACCGGAACAATCCAAACCGGTCTTCTTCTCTTATGTAATCATTCGTTTTTGGCAATTTTATAAGCCAGTTTCCCTAGTTTATCCGGCATTGGGTTGGGATAGCTTTCGATGTCAAGCTTCTGACGGTGCGATTGTAGCCATCTCAACTCCCCAGATTTAACAGCCGTACGTCGCCGTCAATAAAAAAGCTGGTCATCCGGTTCCCGTGAATCATTCAGCTAGGCTCGATCTAGACGGATATTTGATATTTCCAAATTAACCAGACCGCCTAGAGGAAGCTGATGCTGACTGCATTTTGTCAACGTGAAGACAGGTCAAACAGGTGTATCAACTAAACCTTGCTTTGTCCATTCAAAAGATACTTATTAATTCCTTAACACATTCCTTTAGCAAATCGGTGCAGGTGGTTCTGCCTCAGGAAGGGACACTGACCTATCGGCTAACAAATGGATCTGCTGCACCAAACAGTCTTGTCGTTCGTACTCGTCAGTCGACACCATAGGAGGTGTTCAACACACAATGGCCGAGGATTATATTCCGACAACATCATTCCGAGGCATTGACCACCTCAGTTTTCATTTTCGGCGATATCTTGATATATATTCGACTCGCGTGAACGATAGATGGTCCTTCTCGCCATTTTTGACATCACAATTCTAGGGGATGCAACATCACCTCAGGCTAGTTAGGACTTCAGAGCCTTAGCTGCCTGCATGGGCATCTAAAAAGAGAATAAGAAAAAGAAAAAAAATCTTCATGGGCTTTCGACCGTGCCGGCCTTAGTCTGCGCGCGCATCGGCCGCGTGGCCGCGTCTGGCCTGGCCCACTTGGGCTGTTTCCTCCTGTTATTGATGGGCTCTTTGTGGGAGGATGCAAAGCCACAAAGGCGTTATCCGTTTCTGCAAAAGTGCCGGATTAGGCTCAAAATTGTATGATTTGTGGCCATGGATCTTCTCCTTGCCCATAAACTTTCCGACAGTGCATCATCTGCGCATCTTGGGCCATAGTGGGTGTTTTTTTTTTCTTTCGTAATCTGTTTGTATCCCTAAAACAAAGTACTAATCTCTTGTACAATTTATCTGCCTTCTCCTTGCTTGTTCCAGTGGTCCTGCCTTGTTGAGTCGGTGGGATACTCGTTGATGTACCAGAGAATTCTTTATTTTCCTTTGTTCTTTTTTTAGATCCAGTTGTTTCGGTCTGGTATTCTCTTCTTCGGCGAGTCACTCGCCGGATTTTCTTTAGGCCACAATGACGGCGACGCCTCGATGGATACAAATAAATTTTCTCTGGTTTTCTTTCCACAAACAACATTGCTACTAAGGCACAAGCACTGGCGGAGCAAGAGGGACTGGCGGGAGCCTTATTCCCCTATGCTCCGTCTACTACTTATTTGTACTCACAAATTATCCCTAAAATTAGTATAAAATTTATCATTGGGCACACGTTATTACATACTTTCTACTATATGGTCCCCTCTATAAAAAAAATTTATGGCTCTGCCACTAGGAACGAGTCATGCACATCCATGGAAATACTTTCCTTTTCTCTACCAGGACCATTGGCAATCATGCTAGATCTAGAGGCTTTGTCAAGGAAGACAAAGAAGTTTAGCATGTTCATCGACTTAAGGACTTGATGGTAACAGGCTATTCTCCTATGGTCTGTAATATGAAAGTTAGGTACCTATGTGCTGTAACATTGTGTTATTAATATAAACACGAGGATTTTTTTTAAAGTTTTATTTGGACGTTGCAATATAGAGAAATATGAATGAAAAATAACAAATGGAAGGTTTAATAAAAAGAAAAAGGAACATGAACCTCTTTCACTAGTTTGCTAAGAATCAAGGTTACAGATCTGTCCGTACTTTTCCAAGTACTAAGTTGGAGGTATGCTACTCTACTCCGCTCAAATAAACAATAGAAGTACAACATAGATGTTAAATAGACAAAATTAAAAGTACAAATAGGAAATTTGAAAAAAATAGAGAGCGAAATTACGTATATGGAAAGAGATTGCACCATACTCAACACTGTCCTCGCTTACTCCCGGGCAAATATATATTTTCTCCATGTTGCCCCGCCAAGTCCCCGGCCAAAACGTGGATATATTCGCTGCACAATAATATGGATCACTAGAACCACCAACAAACCGCGATTGACTGATCGTGACGGCACACACGCGGCCATAAGCCCGTGTCCTCTGCGAAGAAAGTGAATGTTTTTACTTGCATATCATATCCTCTTCGAAGTCTGACGAACTAGCTAGCTACGCATATTTTAGTAGCTTTATCTGCTGTTTGGGAAGCAAGATTTATCCATACCTCATGCCAACTTTCTCTGTCCGTCATCTGTCGACATGACCGTAGGGTGTAACAACAATGCAATATGCTACGTACAACGCACACTGCACTTTGGTGCTCGTCCATGAAGTCGCCGGATCGACGTGCTGGCCGGCCGGCGCAGATGCTTGGGCACGGTGCGCCGAGCGTCCCATGCAGAGGTGACCTCTAAAAGGAGCTGCACTTCATACGCATGCCAGTTTTGTGCAGCTTCTTTTCGCTGATGGTGCCTTAGTGTCCGTTTGTCAACTACTGGCTGTTGATTGCCCTGTATCGTCAAAGGTTACGTATCAAACGGCAATGCATGCATTCGGTTGATTCGTATGGAGAGTACACTACTAATACGCATGGCATTCCCTGATGCCTGCATACATGTGTATTAGCTACTAGCTAGCCAGGCCTGAACTTCTTATTGTCATATCCTTTAATTTGGAAAAAAAACATGACTAACCACGGGATTAACAGCTCATTATCCTGATGTCGTTCCGCCAAAAGCACGCTGAATGCTTTGGTGTTTCCCATTTTCAACTTCGACAAACTAATAATTGTTCAAGCAATAGAGACCAATAATGGCTTGTCAGATCACTTCCGACCAAGCTTTAATTATCTACAATTCTTTTTAGAGTATTGTTATACAACATTCGACTGTTTTTTAGACAAAAACAGTCAGATTGATCTGGAACGTTAGATCTCCATTCAACGGATCCACCTATACAAACCCCCTCCAAAAAAAACTGACCCCCTCCAAAAAAATGATTTAGGGTTTTAGATCTCCATCTAACGACTCAAAATCTAACTGTTTTTATTCTAAAAAACAGTAGAATGTTGTATAGACACTCTTTTCTTTTTACCTGTGCATGCATGCCATGACTTCCAACACCCCCCTGGCCAGACAAAAGTCAAGGATATATCGATCCATTTTGTGTATTGTAGGTCATCGCTAAACAAAACATGCAGGCGATATGCACTAGCATTTAGCGCAAAATGCATGCGAGGTGGTGTGAATAGATCGGACTGTACGCGATATGGCGATGACTACTAGACAAGTCAAATATGTACCTGGCTTGCTTCTGTAGCATAGGTACTAGGTAGCCTTTTCTTGATACGCCCTAAGCAACAGCAAGGCTAGTGGCATAATGTTCTCCCTGTTCTTCGGCGCCGGTTTTACCAGAGCACAGTAGAGTTGTTTCAACTTTCAAGTGCGCTGTTAACAGCATTGAGCCCGTCGGTCGCTGACGATCTGGTGCCGGCCGGCCGGCCGGCCCGCCGGAGCAGTGGCATTGACTTGGTTTGCGATGAAAAGTCTTACACGATCTGTGGCATTGCACCTACAGTCTCCCGGGGACAACTAATCTATCCTGTCCTTCAGAGTCGAGACACACGCCTTTTCACTCCACACCGAAACGATGGTTACCTGACAAGGAGGGATGCTCCAACGGTTCTCTTTTCCCCGACTATCCTTTTCCAAAGCCTTTAAGACGGAGAAAATCGTTACAGAATCTCTTACACAGTAGGCATGCACCTACGCTGCCGGTGCACCAGGGCATGAAGCTTTATCCTGTAGTAACTAGCAATCTGTCGAACTAATTAAGCGTAAACACACCATTTAAAACATGCTCACATCAATTCACCATTAAGTTCAGATTAAGATTCGTGAGAAATCAATGGAGAATGAGGTTCCGAAAAATTGAGTTATAGTTTCTTCAGGAAGGTTCGAAGTGGCTAGATTCATGAAGCGAAAGACAAGAATATGGAGTACTAGTAGATGGTGGAAAGATCAATTAAAAGCGTACCATTTGCAATTATAGTAGACGTGTATATATCCTGTTTGAAGAGCTATATATATATATATATATATATATATATATATATATATATATATATATATATATATATATATATATAGGAAAATTACATAAGGCACCATGGTGCCTAGGCACCAACATCCGATACACGTGTATGATTGATAATTTTTTTGAGTTTGGGTATGAAAATGTTTTATACCCTTGATATATTTATGGTAAGTAAGTTTTGAACTCAGTTCAAATTAGTTTGAACTACTTTTGAGTTCAATGCAACTACAGTGAGTATATACCATAAAAATAGTTCAAACTAATTAAACTGAAGTTGAATTTAAATTTTTCGAGTTTGACATCTCAAATATACTTTTTATGGGTATATGAAGATACCCACATCAAACGTTATAATCTCAAGCAAATCAACGGGTATTGATATTGGTGCCTAGGCACCATGGTGCATGAAACACTCGTCCTATATATATATATATATATATATATATATATATATATATATATATATATATATATATATATATATATATATATATATATGTGTGTGTGTGTGTGTGTGTGTGTGTGTGTGTGTGTGTGTGTGTGTGTGTGTGTGTGTGTGTGTGTGTGTGTGTGTGTGTTTAAGTACTGGGGTGCGCGATTGTGTATACATCGCATTCCTACGGAACTATGGAAGGGTGAAGGACATACGCATTTGGGCCAAACCAAATTAATGAAAAGCTCGTCTATTCGGCCCTAGCTCGCAGCATCATCATAAGAAATTCAGTCGTTGCGTGCCCACCATGCGAACTTTGTCGGTAGATGGCCCGAAATCCCCACGACACGAGCATAACGCACCGCCCGTGGTAGACGTGACGAGCGATCGACGGAGCTGCATGCCTACGTGCATAGCATAGCAAGCGTTCACGTCGATCGTCAAAAGGCCGGCCGGTGGGGCGGGGCGGGGCCGCGTGGATCGGTTACATGCACGCAGCAACGCAGGGAATACGCTGCCTTTTCTCCATCAGATGGCGCGCCCCACGACGCCGACCTTGTCGGCAGACGGCCCGGGGCACGGCCATGCACCTCGACGCCGACGCAACGTGCCCGGGTCGCCCTCGCGGGCGTGGTCCTCGCGTCAAGCCCACTAGTGCTCCAACATTGGTATTTAGTGATGACGGGACAACGACGCGACACGACACGAAGCCCCCCTGCATACCGTCACCATCGCCGATCGGCAGTCGCCACGAGACGAGCGAGCGAGCGAGCCAAAACCTGTGCGCGCACCGGCATGCACGTTCGATCGGAGGCCGAAGGCGCCCCCTGCTCCGCGAAAGGGACAACACGGGGTAGTAAGCTTATCCGAAACAATTAAATAGGATATTTTTTAAACGTTTTTCGAAGTGGTTATCGGGATAACATTTTTTAAAATAAATTAGTGGTTTAGGGATATTTAATTTATCTATACAGACATTTTAATAAAACCAAAAACTATTAATCATATTTATGGGCCGAAAACAACACATGCATGTCTAACATTCTTCTGGTAGCCTTTGTAGGCGGTAGACCGCATCGGCGTAGGTTGGGGGCTCGGCCGGGCGACGGATCGGACCGGCCGATGGGACGCGTCGTGCGCGAGCGAGACGTACGCATTGGTCCGCATCGCGGAGTTAATGCCGTGACGGGGCTGAGGGAGCCTTGTGGAGCCCGTGAAGGGCGCGGCAGAGGGCACGTACGTACGCACGGCTGCGGCAAGGGAATTTCGCGGGCGACGAGGCCCGGCATGTCGCTCGTCCGTGAAAGCGGCCGGCCGGCGACGGGCCATCGAGCCAGGCTGCAGTGGTTGCGCGCGTGTACTTTAGCGCGGTCCACGCGGGGGTTTGTCCTCGCGCGCGATGCACGTACGTACCGCGACGTACTGAGCTACTGATAGGTACAGTGGCGGAATCAGGATTTAGCTACGCCTCAGACTAAACTGTAATAATCTAAAACTAACATCAATTTTTATCTACACCACAACATAATAAAAGTACATTACAAATGCATCGTTGATATGAAACTTGAGTTCAATGCTACTAACATGAAGATAACACACATCAGAAAAGTTAGGCTCCATATAAGTTCAGTGAATAAATGCGAGATAATAATAAATGAAATATAATGCCTGTTTAGACTAATAGCTGAAAGCCTGAAGCCACCATAGGGTAATTCTTCTACATGGAAAGAGATCATATCTGATCTCTCATATTTGTGCTTAATAATAAATAACGGTACAGGCAAGCTGATTGAACAAGAAAAATGAATTACAATACATAATGTAACACACTTACTGTGCAGAGTAGTGCAAGTGTTTCCTTCCATTCATTTAGTGGCCAAGCACTCACAAAACTCATTAAATCATTGCCCACCATAGCAGAAATAACCTGAGTTTGAACCAACGGAAAGATAAATCATGGTAATATAAGCAGAAATATTGTAGTCAGAAATAATAAAGCAGAGATATTCAATAAACCGAGAATACAAGAATACCTTTAGATATTGATCCTCAGCCAAACTAGTCTCTGAAGGTTGAGGATTGTTGAAAAATAATCCCCGTTATCAACATGAGATTGAGCATCCAAATTATCAGTCTGTGCCGTGATCAAGATTAAGTGTGTTTGCCAATGTTTTGCTCAGTTCATCGGTTGAATTCACAGTCGGTTCTTGAGGTGGATAGCCAGGATGAGCAAGCAATTTTGTCCGGGCAAAATCCCCATCCTCGAACATAACCCTTAAGAAGACCCATGTTTCTCTGTCCTCGTCAGATCTATTCAAACATTTGTAGCATAGAGTTAGTTGGCAGGCAAAAATTAGGAAATCTTCCACTCACGGGAAAGAACATACAAAGATTCTTGTGATTTTTTGTCACACAGAGCACACAGTGAACTATTGCACGCAGTGAAATAGGTAGAGTGGCTTACCATTTGCTGCATGAAGTAGCCCTTGGTCGACGGGTCGATCTCGGCCTGGAGCCCTAGAGGGCCGAGGGGAGAGCTGCCACTCGGGTCGCCGGAACGGGAGGGGAGAGCCGCCATTTAGGCCGCCACCTGCCAGGATGGGAGGGGAGAGCTGCCACTCGGGTCGCCGGAACGGGAGGGGAGAGCCGCCATTTAGGCCGCCACCTGCCAGGATGGGAGGAGAGCCGCCGCTAGGCTGCAGGAGAGGGAGCCGCCGCCGAGAGAGGAGAGCCGCCGCCGGCCGCCGAGAGAGCCGAGGGGAGAGCTGCCACTCGGGTCGCCGGGACGGGAGGGGAGAGCGAGCGGCCGCCGGGAGAGAGCGGAGAGCCGCCGTGGGAGGAGAGGGAAGAGCAGCCGCCACGGGGGGAGAGGGGAGAGGCGCCGCGGGGGGAGAGGGGAGAGCCGCCGCCATCGGGACGTCCGGACGTGGGAGTTGGGTGGGCGCTAGAGTTTCCATCGTGAGCTGCGCCACTATGCCTCCTCGGGCTGGGTTGTGATGTTTCGGGCTGAGCCATTAAACAGTGTATTTTTTGGTCCACTTAAAATTTTTTTTACACTACTAATTTTGCTGGGCCTCGGGCTATAGCCTACCTAGCCCGAGGCCCAGTTTCGCCCCTGGATACGTATGTGGTAATCGATCGTGACACCCATGGTTACCTCTGAGTGCGGTTTGATGTTTTGTTTGCTCATGCATGGAACCAAGCAGGATCAGATCGCTAATGTGTGGGACTCGATCGTGACACTGATGGCTAGCAAAAAGAGGATGCGCGAGTGGCAAGTGGGCCAGGGTGGAGGAGAAATGGGAAATGGGCCAAAAATGAAGATGGTTTGGCCCGAGAGAATTAAGGAATTTTAATTACAATTTTGATTTAAATAAAGGATGGAATTTCAAGGTAGGCTTGAAAAATAGCAAATAGAGTCCAAAAATTCTAGAAAAAATCACAAGAATTCCTGAGGCTATTTTGGACTTGGTAAAATTATTTCCAACTTAAAGTTGGAAATTATTTTTATACATATATTATTGTTAACTTTCAAAAAAAAGGAAAACTTTTTTTAAAATGTAGAAAATTAGGGAAAAACTTAGGAAAACTAAACAACACTTATTTTTAATCTTTAATTTAATTATTTTTTATTTTTGAAATAAAAACCTAGGCGGTTATAACGCTCAGCAAGCGATCAAAGAGAGATCGAACCTCAAAATGCATGGAGCGCATCTGTGACTACTACGAAATGTAGTTGGCGGATGTGACGATGAGGGAAGATACCGTGCGTCAAGAGTGTGATGAACTAATTAAGGCCCTGATCAACTCGGCTTCGGCTTCTGGTTTCTGGCTTATTTTTTACTATTCATAAGTTTCGTCTTTTTCTGAACTTTTAGCTTTTTGTTAAGCTTTTTTGCCGGTTCTTTTTTTCCCATATTTGTTTGTATTATACATAATGGGCTAACATATTTTTTATTTTTAAAATTTTTTAAATTTAATTATGCTAAATAAGTCTCATGTCACTCATGATGCTTTTTTGATCAATCTGATGTTTTCAGCTATAAACCACGAGCTTTTGAGCCGAACTGATCACCACCTAAGTTGGTCATCTCCGAGGGTACCCTAACGGTTCCAAAGAGTTGTTCTACGCAACCGTCCTATGGGATATGTTCATGACCATCACATCCCTAAGCATCGCGGTGAATGGCTACGCTGCATGTAGGCTATTAGCCAATCCAACCACTAAGTGGATATTCTTTAGCACCGTTAGTAGCGTATCTGTACGACTGTACATCATTGTTTTTCATTGTCAAATAAATTGTTATTTGACTATTAGCTAGGCGTGCAAATTGTTATGATCTAGATGTTTCTGTAGTTCAATTTGTCCTGTAATATTGTACTTCCAGGGAACATTGATATTTGCTTGCTGAGATTGCTTGTCGCAGACAAATGTTTATCAGAATGTTGCTTTCAATGGACATCGCCATGTGGTCGGTTAATTGTTCTGTTAGTTATGTAATTCTTGATGTTCATTAGTGCTAATTACTTCTGTTAGTTATCTAATTCTTGATGTTCATGAGCGCTGGGTATCATACGGCAGATATCGGAGGGGTCACGTCCGTGCAGTAGAAAGAGATGTTCAATTATCACCATTTGTCACTCCGTAACATTGACATTAACTTAGCTTGTTGGTGTTCTTAGGTAAACCTAATTGATTTAGTCGATATTTGTGTTAAATCTTTTTAAGTTAAGCTTTTGCATTATATACTTGGTTTAGACAAATAGAATTTGATATTAATTGCAAAGAGAATTTTAGACCGCCTATTCACTCCCTCTAGTCAAACTCCTCGATCTTACACCTCGTCCCACCCTTCTTCTTCCTTGTTGATTCTCATCACCCCCACTGCCCTCCTTCGACCTGCGATGGGAGACGCCATCGCTGCTTCGTTGTCACCCACTGCCGGTCCTCCCGCCGCGCTGTCCTTTCTCTGAATCCAGGCCACGGTGAACCCAAACCATAACCCGGTGAATACGAGCCCTAATTCGGCAAACCCTGCCCTAACTTGCCGTCACCGCTAGAGAAGATGACCTAGCCGCCTAAAGTACGAATCTCCAAGCAAATTACAAGGTCAGAAATTCGAATGATATGCACAGCAAAATATCATTTGACAGATGTACACCAATTATGTACTTTATTAATTATGTTGAAAAAAATGAAGCATATATTAATATGTCAGCCTGCATACTTACTTTTAGATGCCCGCACCAAGGGAGACAAATCCTAAGTTGATTAACTCTAAACGGTTTGTTTATTCTACATGACACTGCAAATGCAGGCAAAAGTTCTCAAGAACGAGGGGCTTCTTCATATACAAAAGTACTGCAGATCGAAGCAAGCTGCTTTCAGAATCCAAAAGGCTCCATCTTCTTACCAGTTACCAACATCGCAAAAGTGGCAAGATTATGTAAGAGAGACGCAAAAGTAGACGCTGATGAAGATATTTAACGAAAGCTAGTAGCACTAACCTTCCAAAGTGGTCATGATCATAGTCAAGTCAACTCCTGCTTGTGCGGCTTTCGACGGCCTAAATTAATCGAACGCCTCTTATCTGAATCCCCCAATCAGAACCTCCAGGGGTGGTCGGGCACATGGAAACACATGCAGAGATGCACAATCCCGGACAGTGCAGATAAATATGGAGGGAATCAAGCACTAGAAAAAACTACTAGCTCGATATATAGCTTTTCTAGGCATTGGAGGTGTGAGATCATGTGCAGATCACTCTGTGACTGTGATGTGTAATTGGCTTTCAGTTCAAAGAGTTTGTAGAGTTTGAATTTGGTTTTTAGAAGGTTGGAAAGTTAAGTGTGCAATTTAGGAGAGTGTGGAGCAAGTGATAGTCAAGCGGTCAGACCGGCAAAGGGGTGACGGTCTAACTGATATGACCAAGTGGTCAGGCCGGCCTGTGTGTCAGCTGGCACTAGTCTGACAGGCTGTTGAGGTTCCAACTGAGGTAGTTTTGAGCTTTGGATTTTTGAGTTGCGAGATGAGTATAGTCTGACCTAGAACGTTACATATGTGCACAGAGGTTTAATATTTGGTCCTAGGCTTAGAATCAATGGTTTGGTTGTATACATTTTGCATGTGTATTGTATACATTAATTGTGCCAATTGATGACTTTGTATATTGTTATTGGTTGTAGAATTTTCGAGTTAGGTCATGGTAAGGCGTAGGAGGATCGGGACTAGGCACAGGGTGGTACTGAGGTCCAGAATGGTCAGGGAGACATCGAAGATGATTGAGACTTGCGGGGTGGTTACAAGCCATAACGACGAGAAATCGGAGTGGGAGATATCGGTGGTGAACATGACGGGCAATGGTAAAGTGGATCGAGACTAGACTCAAGGAGGAGCCGAGATCCTGTGGGGTCAAGGAAGCCGGGTGCCATCATGCGGGAGGAGAAGCATGTGGTGCGCCAAGTGACTTGGGTCATTTGCAAGCGAGGATGGTTTGGTAGGATACAGACACTTGAGAGGTTGGCGGCAAGTTGTTGGGGCCACGTGAAAGATGGTGAAGTATGGGTAATACTTTGTTGCAAAGGAAACATGAAACTTTATGGAAGGCGGCAGATGGGCATTTTGGTAACTTGCCTAATACGAAAAAGTAGCGGTGTACAAAACTGCGGCGTTGGCCTAAGTGGTTTAGGTCTTGTATGTGCTAAAAATATGAAGTGGATCAAGTGTTGATTCACTAATGAGTTAATGATTGTAAGCCGCTTTGAGAAGCACTTGTGAGAGATTAAAACTCGGTGTTAGGTGGGGTTAATAGGTTGTCCCTGATTTAGCCTAATGGGTGGATTCGTTATGTTTTGATTCAGGTTGTGAGGCTATATAAGGGGAGGAGAGGCAAGGGCTAGGTTTTGGAGGGTTTTGGCTTTAGTCTTTGTGGAGGCTAGCCCTTCCTCCCTCCCATGGGTGATAGATTTGAGACATTAGGGTTAGGGTTTTCTTATGTTGGAGCCTTGTATATGTGCTTTAGTCTTAGAGCTCTGCTATTATGAGGGATTGACTGTAAAAATATTCCTCTTCAAGTGAAGTGGATATCCAAACTTTACCCAAGTGAGTTGTGTCGTGAATCCCCTCATGTACTTTTGATTTTCTTGGCTTTCTTATTTGGATTTCTCTTGTCTTGAGTTTTTTTGTTGCCAAGGATGTGTAAAAGGTGGAGATATATCTTGGAGATAAGATCCCATCTATCTAGGCACGACTGAGAGGAAGTTTTTGAGTTTGCTCAGTTTCTCTCAAAAGAGAGGTGATTTTCGAGGTTTGCTCTTGTGGATGTTTTGATTTGGATTCATGTTGCATTCTAACTTGCTATGACATGTGAGAAGCTATCCTAGGTCACCTAGACTATCTACAATTCATGATCAAGAGCAGATCGAAGTTTTCTCTTTTGACTGGTCCTTATACCTTCTCTATTCAAATGGAGAAAGGTCTCAACTTTGGTAATAATTTTCATGATCGTTTATTAGAATAGATTTCTGATATCCTATAAAAGATCTCTGTAAATTTTCATGTCATTTGGATCTACGGATCAAAAGTTCCATTGATTTTCGGATTTAAAATAGTGATGAAATTACTGTTCATTCTTGAGATCATTGTAGCAGCGGTCTGACTGAGGGTACCATAGCATCCCCTGATTTTACTGTTCATAGAGGTTTGATTACCATTGAAACAGAGGTCTGACCGGCCTGAAGGTCTGACCGCCCCCTTCATGGAGGTCAGACCACCATGTATGTAGAGGTTAGACCATCGGAGGTTTTCAAAGCATGCTTTGCTCTGTTTTGATCAGATCTTCCTTTGTTATTATTTGTCTCTAATCTTTATAGCTTCTATAGCTACTGGAGTGAAAAGTTTTGTTTCCAATCAAAGAAAAATATTTTGAAAAGCCCCAGAAGGAATTTGGGCTCCTAATCACCCTCCTCTAGCCGCCATACTCGATCCTACAGGTGCTTTTGGTTACATATTTATTTCAGGGGAGACATGCAAGTGCTTGTCATAGTTTTTAATTACATACCATGTAACGGTTTAGCGGTTAAAACAAGATCTCTTTTATGATATCTTAAAATGAATATGAGTCGTCTAATCTTTGCGATCTAATGATTTAAATTAGTTAGAATTTAATTATACTATCACCTATATTACTAGTAGTAGAATCTTCGCATGGGTAAAATTGTAAAGGAGTTCTCTGCAAAGGAGTTCGCTGCTCCGACGCCGACACTGTGCTGTCCATGGCTAGCCACAGCATCTCCACCATCTCCTCCTTCGTGCCAGGGTGCCTCAGCAGCTCTATGTCGAACACCTCGAACGTCCACTCCTCATGCACCATGGAGCGCGCCCACTGCAGGAGGTCTACGCCCTCGTCGTGTAGCACGAAGTGCGTGAGCGCCCTCCCCATGAGCAGCACGTCGAAGCTGTACACGTCAGCCTTCTGCGAGAGCTGGCGTGGGTCCGTCACGAGCTCCGAAGCGTGGTAGCCCACCACGCGCATGGACAGCACGCCCGTGGGGCTGACAAGGCTCGCCAGGACGTAGTCCGCTACGCACGCGTCCACCGACCGGCTGAGGAGTATGTTCGACAACTCGATGTTGCCGTGCGCGACCTTGGAGCCCGTGGCGTGGATGTACTCTAGGCCGCTCGCCGAGGCCAGCGCAATGCGCTGCCTCAACTCCCAGTTTAGCGGCGACTGGCCGGAGCTACGGTTCGAACACTAAAATAGAGAGGGCCTACCAAGAACACTGAGCGTACTATGAAGCGTCGAGGAGAGGCTTCCCATGGCGACGAACTAATACGTGCACCATGAGCATCTCGTCCCTGCTGAAGCAGTAGGCCTGCAGGGGCACGATGTTGGGATGGTCCATCCCGCCAATCGCCGTAATCTTGTCCTTGAGCTCGTGCTCTGGCAGCGAGGTCTCCTTGAGGCGTGCCCTTGCCAAGAACCTCGACAGACGCGCGCAGCAGGTCCTCGAGGTTGTACGGCCGCGGCACCCCCCCGCGGAAGAAGAAAAGCTTCTTCCGCCCCACGCCTTTGCGATCCAATGGTTCCGTTCTCTGCAATGTTTATTGATGCAAGAAGAGATTGGGGGAAAATCGCATCAAGTTGATGTGAAACAGAATCAGCAGAAGCAATTAAAGCAAAGGAGAGAGGACAAGTAAATGACTAGTTAATCTCGAAAGAAATAATCTTGCGTGTCACATACCATGACCCGCCTTCTAGCTTTGCGAACATGTTTGATTCTTGGTTGAATGCCATTCGGCCAAAACTTAGAAATCAAATATTTGTAGGAGCTGCTGCATTATGTTGGGCTATGTGGTTGAATAGAAACGATATGGTATTCAATAATTCTAAATCTATTACACTTCGCAGTTATCTTCGTGGCAACATATTGGATTCGACAATGGTCCCTACTACATAAAGAAGAGGCGAGATCAAATCTCAAAAATGGATGCAGATTGTTGGAGACCGTAATCATGGAGGTTTTTGCGAAGTTCGGTTGGAAATTTAGGAATAGAATTGAAGCGTAGCTTCTTTCCTCTCCTTTCTTTATTTGTAGTTTGATTTCTTGTGGAGTTGGAGCCTATGTGCTCGGTTTTGTATTGAACAGCTGTGTACTTTCTCCCCAGAAAGTTCCATTATCTAAAAAAACATACCATGACCCGCCCTTCTGTTCTTCCTTCCTCCTCTGAGTCCTCTCCGTGCCCAGAGTGAACAGAAGCTGCGAAATGATATGTGCACTTGTTTGCGAGAGCTTAAGCTTCATGAAACTGTAGTCACGGTCAGGTTAAAAAACAAAAATCTATAATACCTTTATAAATTAACGGTCAGATTTTATTTCTACTACCAGAATAATTTACTGTAAAAAATCAGTAAATCCTAATCCTAAAACAAACTAATCTGGGGAAGTTTGATATTTTGCAGTTATAGGGTTGTTTTGAAACCCATGAATTTCACAAGAAAGAATTTAATTTTCGTAGAAATCTGCAAAAATTACTGCGTTGCACACGTAGCCCTAAGCTTAAGCTCAAGCCCTCACTGAAAAGGTCTCAGTTCAGGTAACATCTAAGGTGCTTAGTGTGCGTGGCCATGCCAGCAAGTAGAATCAGTTCAGGTAGTAAGTGGTTTAATTCATACAAAACAAAATAATCTAGAGAAGGATGTTGTACAAATGGAATGCTTCATTTCTGTGACGAAGATTCCAATAGGGGGATATTGCTGTCAAAAGAAAGCAAAACTACTTGGGCAACGACCAAAGATGTCGCGGTAATTTCTCTCCTGGCTTGCTGTTGACAGGGGGCTGAATGTTATACTACATGTCATTATGTATGATGCGATGGTCATCTATATCATGCAACAACTTCCAATAATGACGAAATTAATTATACAGTGTGGCACTGTATTCAGATTACTCTGAAGAAGACCCGTGCTTTATGGATAGAACATTCGCTGATTATTTATTTATAATTGGAATAAACTGTGCTCCATTTGATACCAATCCCTGCATAGTCCTTTTCATTCCTATCCGTGCACTTCGGGTTATTGCTGCTGTAAATAATACGGTTTTAGTATAAATTCAGAATTAATTTCACCATAATTAACATGGGCATAAGTATGACAGCATCATTCTATAATGATTTAAATAACATATACATACGTAAACATTCTAAGTCATTTCAGCCGAATGCTATTGTCAACATCTACACCACATGTAGGACAAAAATCAGCATGTTACAAAGATTTTGACTGATATATATTGCTCAGAATGCTAGTCACATAAGATTTAATCTTGGTCGTCTTCGCATTGAATTTCATATAAAATCAAATATATATGATAATATTAGATCAAATATTGAGGTCAACATAGGCTTGCTATTCTAAACAGATAATAAATCATCAAGTCTACCTTGCTCTCTCCCTCTCTCTCTCTCTCTCTCTCTCTCTCTCTCTCTCTCTCTCTCTCTCTCTCTCTCTCTCTATATATATATATATATATATATATATATATATATATATATATATATATCAAGAAAGCATCATCATCATCATCATCATCAAGCTATCATTCAACAGAAACAGACTCATAGATTGAAGCCAGATACCCGAATCAGAAATCACCTACAGGGACTGAAAACTAATCACAGTGAACTAATAATAGATGCTATAGATGACAGAAGTATCATAAGATGATTTAACCATGCTATAGAAATAAAGATTGCAAGTAGTCTAACAGCTCAAGATCAGTCTAAACCCAAAATCATATATATATATATATATATATATATATATATATATATATATATATATATATATATATATATATATATATATATATATATATATATTCATATCAATCTCAATTCATCATCAACCAATTTAGCCCACAGAACCTCTTTGCAATTCCCAATCAGTGATAAATCACAGATATCTGATGTAGAACAAGGAAAGTGCAAAGAGTAAACAACTGAAATACTCAACACCAGTGATATTCAAAATCATCGAGAAGAAACCAGCAGGGCAAGGCATGCGCTCGGCGCTGTCCCAAAAAACCAAACATCTCGCCATGCCACACAAGGAGATGAGATAGATGGAGATACAATGGCGCACTTCAAACCTCGGGTCACCGAAGTAGAAAGTTGAGGGTTGGGGTAGATACCGCACAAGACCGACGAGTACTCTGGCGAAGAGCACCCGTGAACACAAAGAACAAGTCACGGTTCTTCTTCAACCACTCGGCACAAACCCAACAAAATCAACCTTCTAGAGGTAAATCCCCCAAAATTCCCTCATTGCCAGATCTAAAAAAAGGCACAAGGAAACCGCACGGGGAAACCCAAAGAACGGCGATTCAAGCTGCATAGCTGCCGACGCTGGGGAAGAGCTCGGTCAGCTGCCCTTAAAGCTCAAAATCAAGACACAACTGAGAGGTATAGGAGATCGGAGGAGGAAGAGGACTCACTACATTCGGTGTGGAAAGGAGGAGAGGGGAGGTCGCCTTAAATAGGGACACAAAGAGGTGGCCAACGGGCTATCACCAACGGCTGGCGCTCAGGCCGCTGGTGCCTCCGGTGCCACTGCCATCTCTGCTAGACCCAGCCGCCCAGGCGAAGTGGTCAAGCTGAGGCCTCTCCACCAGCGCATGTGAGAGGTAAGGCCGAAAGCCTTATCTATTCCTCCGTCCCATTGACAGGTAGGACCTCCTCTCTTTCTTTGTTTTTCAAATTGGAAAATGACCCAATTGTCCTCAGAGTCCAATAGTTGCTTTCCATATAGCAACCACTAGAGATGGCAATGGGTACCCGATACCCGAATACCCGACGGGTTTTACCCGATAAAGAGACGGGTATGGAAAATTTTATGTACCCATGGGTACGTTGTTGGCGAAATCCTCTACCCGCCGGGGTAGGCGTGCGTGTGTGGTATATACTACCCATACCGCCTACCCGCGTAATGAATACCCGCATTAGACAACTAGACATCCCACTCAAATGTTAATTTTATTATCTACTTGTTGTTGATTGTTTATTTGTTTGTCATATGTTGATATGGTCATGTCAAGTATGTTTATGTGATGTACTAATTTTGATCATTAGACGCTTTTGTGCTTGGCATGTATGATTAATGAATGTTTAAATTGATGATATTCTTATGTGTTGAACCGGTATGCTTATGGTACGGGTTACCCGTCGGGTAGTAATACCCGCGGGTACGGTATGGGTAAATTTTCCTACCCGCGTGCGCATACGGGTAACCTGACGGGTAAATTTACACCTAGCGGGTACGGGTATGGAATGGCAATACCCGATGGGTATTTACCCGTTGCCATCTCTAGCAACCACTGACATGTCAAGCTCAACCAGTCAAATTCTAACATTTTGCGTGATGAACAACTTTTCAATGCACGATAGCTAGTAACGGTTGAAAGAAAAGGGCAAATATTTACATCTTACACTGTTGGAAAGTCAGGGACCTAAACTCCCCTACCCACTGTGTGGCCGTCCATGAGATGATTAACGCCAACCCATGCCACATTGTCTGTCTACAAGAGATGAAACTAAATTCGATAGACCAAGCTCAGGCCTGTGCCCTGGGTGGCAATAGGTTGCATGACTCCCTCTTCCTGCCGACAGACAACACGTGCAGAGGCATCCTAGTCTCGAACAGTGATGTGGTAGACACTCAAACTATTGCCACCATGACTACTATTTAACGGTGGATGTTAAAATTAAGAAGTGTGCCACTGAGTTCTTGATGATAACGGTATATGGCCCATCAATTGATAGAGATAAAGTGAAGTTCTTAGTAGAACTACGCCTTGTAGAGCCACTGAATGGCATCAGGTGGTTACTCACAGGGGACTTCAACCTCATCTACAAAGCAAGCGACAAAAACAATCGCAACATCAACCGATGTCTCATGACCCAATTCCAAAATGCACTGGATGCATGTGAAATGAAAGAGATCTACCTACAGAATTGAAAATTCACTTGGAGCAATAGAAAAGATAACCCAACGCTAGTCCGCTTGGATGGACTCTTTTGCAATAATGCTTGGAACACCACCTTCAACCACCATACCTTGCATGCCTTGGCCACATCCATCTCGGACCACCGCCCCTCCTTCTTTCAAATACCAACGGCCCGTGACCAACAAAATGCTTCCACTTCAAAAACTTCTAGATACAGCTTCCACGATTCTTTGAGGTAGTCCAACAAGCATGGATGGAACCAACACATGACTAAGACCCAATTCTTAGCCTAAACAAAAAATTGACAACCACCGCCAAAAGGCTAAGGGCCTAGAGCAAAACTCTTTTCCTGCATGCCAAGCTCCAACTCCATATGGCTGAAGAGATTATCCTCCGCATTGAGATAGCACAAGAAAGCTGCACGCTCTTAGTAGGAGAGAGTGAGCTCCAACACGCCTTAAAAGAAGGATTATGGGGCTCGCGGTCGTCAAAAAATATCAGAAGAGATAGATGTCACGAATAAATTGGCTTAGAGAGGGAGTTGCAAACACAAAATTCTTCCACATCCGAATTAACTCGCATAGGTGAAAGAACTTTATCTAGCAGCTTTTCAGGGATCAAGGTTTGGCTATCACACATGAGGACAAAGTGGAGGTGTTGTTCCAGCACTTCGATCGCGTCCTTAGGCATTCATCATCTAGAACCACCATATTCAACTGGGACACTCTAACTGCCTCAGCTGGACCTCCATGTCCTAGTTGGCCCTCTCACTAAAGAAGAGGTCTATGCCACCATCTTAGAGTTACCGGTGGATAAAGCACCAGGACCCAATGGATTCAATGGGAAGTTCTACTGTGCATGCTGG
This sequence comes from Dendrocalamus sinicus, assembly GCA_036346575.1. NCBI lineage: Eukaryota > Viridiplantae > Streptophyta > Magnoliopsida > Poales > Poaceae > Dendrocalamus > Dendrocalamus sinicus. The sequence continues at coordinate 16,462,433 of CM070643.1, read as the reverse complement.
GATATCATAAAGAGAGATCTCATGGTAGCGCTACATGGCTTCTTCAACCTAAGAACAAATAACCTCCTACGCTCAAATACAACAAATCTAGTTTTGTTGCTGAAAAAGGAGGGAGCTCAATCTATGGCAGACTTTAGACTGATCAGCCTCATACATAGCTTCTCCAAAATCATCACAAAGATCTTAGCTTTGTGACTCACACCCTTTATGAATGAGCTAGTCTCCCCAAGCCAAAGTGCCTTTTATAAAGGGTAGATGCATCTAGAAAAACTTCTTATATGTCCAAATCTGGCAAAAATATACCATCAGAATGGGACACCATCCCTCCTGAAACTCGACATTGCAAAAGCTTTTGACTCAGTCCACTGGGGCTATCTACTTTACCTACTAGAAAAAATTGAGGATTCCCACCTCGATAGAGAGACTGGGTTTCACGGAACAATGCATATATTTTACCCCCTTATTCAACATATCCTCCTCGGCAGCTTTTGTAAAAGTAGAAACGACATTAATGTACTCTTCACTCACACGGTTCCCAGCGTACATCGAACTTCGGTCCTACGTTACACACATAACAATTTAGTGTAACATATTCAATTAATTAATTACTATACTATATATGCACGATCTAAATTAAGTAGCTATATGTAGCAATAATAATTAATTGAATTAAGTACAAATAGACTATAAATTAACTAAACCCTAAACCATGCTAGATGTAAAAATAATCTTCTCTCTACATCAAGCTAGCTAGATCAACCATCTTCAATTCTCCTTTCATCAAATGTTATAAATCTAAATTATAAAGCAATTAGGAACAAATTACTAACCATAAATAGTCAAAAACTTAGTGGATCTACAATTACTTTTGCCAAATAATCCCCTTTCACTAAATGGCCTCAAAGCCCTGCTTCCAGCTCAAAGCAGCGGCGTAGATCTGGAATTTAAGATAGAAAGTCGACGAGTCTGCGCACAATTAATATAGTGAAATTATCACAGATAGTTTTTTTATACAAACCCTCTGTGATGACTTAATTATTACAGACAGTTTTTAATACAAACCATATGTGAAGTATCACAAACGGTTAAAATAAAAAACTGTCTGTGATACTTCACAGGCGGTTTTCACCACGAATTGTATGTAATATTTCCTCTTCATAGACGGTTTTTCGGACTGGCAGCAACACAGATGGTCTCTAAATTAGAACCATCTGTGATTGTATTTAATACAGACAGTTTTGGAAAACCGTCTGTGATGTGACATCTAAAATTAGGCTTTTTGTAGTACTGATTGGTGGGAGTCAGCCATCCATTCACCTAGAGTTCCATGGAAAGCAATAGTGACGCTTGTAATGCTAGTTACATGAGAAATTTGGAAGGATCGGAATGCCTGAATTTTCCGATCAATGGTGACCACGCCAAATTCCTTGATTGCCCGCATAAAAGAGGAGGCTAGAACTTGAGTCCTTGTAGAAGTCAAGAGACTGGTAGAGCTACTGCTACGCTACGTCGTCCTTTTACAGAGAACAATGCTTCTACCAAACGCCACGGGCGCTCTCGAGCTCGATACTTGATGCATGACGCAGAGTCCAATCGAGCAAGGAAGTCTCAGGCCCTACGGATCAGGTGCTCTTGGGTTTCTGTCAGGCGTGTGTGCAAACTGTGCATCGATCAACTTATCCATCAGTTTTGCAGGTTCAGAAAGATCTCGATAATAGGTGGTGGCTCCTGCCATGAAGTGTTCCTAGCTGGTGCCTTCAATAATGGGTCCAAATCCATCTCGTGTTTGCTCTCAATTATAGGGCGCAGAAAGAATGATGTAATGATTGTGCCGTTGTAATTTCTAAACGCTATCACACCACCGTGCATGCATATAGATGCATGAATGTTCCGCTGCCCTCTCATAATTGCAGGCACCACACTGGCTACTGTTTTATATGAAATTAAAGCAGTTAACCCACCGTTATAATCGCTATATAAAGTCATCATTTCTACTGCAAAGTAAGGCATGGATCGGCCTAACTGTCAGTGTAAGTACCACTTGATGGTCCTTACTATCGGCCTAACTGAAGATCTTTTGAAACTGTCATAGTTTGCATGCCTATCTATCTGCATTGCAAAACCCAAAAGCTAGGTGATAAAGGAGTCGTGGACGGATGGGAATCACAATGCATCGACAACTTCTTCTCGGTGAGCTTGCATGGTTTGTTTTGCCCTTCTGTTTCTTCGCTTGTTCTTTCTCTTGGCCTTCTGTTTCTTCGCTTGTTCTTTCTTAAAGGGGTATGTGAGAAAGTCTATGCATTAAGAGTGATGAACAGTTAATATATTTATGAAGTTGGATTTTGATTTTGTAAAAGTTGGCAATATTTAAATTGTACCATCAGGTTTCAGACGATCTGACTAGCTGGTGGCTGGTTGTCAGATCGGCCAATGGGCTTTCGAAAATTGCACACCTAATACTTGCATAGACATATTAAGGAATGTGTTTGCACTAGATACCACTGAAATTGAAAACTAGAGCTGAAACTAGATAGAATTTAATAGAAATTCTAGAGAAAATAATTTCTGGTGTACTTAAGTGGTCAGACCGGCCTATAATTGGCAATGCCAGTGGTCAGACTGGATTGAGTTGAGATCAAGTCATGGCTTGGGAGCTATGAGGTGTTTGTTATGTTGCATAATACATTGTTTTGACTAATGTGAGTCAAGTACATAGAACTTATGCTCAACATGATTGCTTGGTCTTTGAATGTACATGTGACTCGAAAAACGCTAGCATCGACGACAATGGACTCGGACTAGACGAGAGAGCTGAGATCAATGCATTCATGTAAGTCCGGATGAGGCTACGTGGCTTAAGCGGGTAGCACAGAGCACATAGGATTGTGAAGAGATGGGTTGGTGTATGTGCTGTACCAAGTGATGAGGCCGATGTTAGTAGAGACGGTTATGGGAGTCTAAATGCATGAAGACATAGCAGCTAGTCATTGGACATTACGAGCTACATGTCAAAGTATGTGCAAATGCATGCTTTAATGTGAAGTAAGAATTTTTGGCTCATCAATTGTGTCAATTGATTATTTTATGTATTGTATGGTGTTACATGATAGTTTGCTTATTCTTATTGGTGGTAGGACTTCAGAGCTAGATCATGATGAGGCGAACAAAACCGATACTAAACTAGGAGAGCTTACGTCTAGAACGATCAAGATACCGTCAGAAGATGAATGAGGGTAATGGAGTGGTTACAAGATGGAAAGACAAAGAATAGGAGCTGGAGCTACCGATGATGACTATGGGCAACGGAAAGATAGCTCAGGAATAAGCTAGAGGAGCTGAGTCTGGAGCGGTCAGGGAAGTCGGGTGCTGCATGGTGTATAGAGAGGCAAGCAGGGCGCAAATTGACTTGGCCCCACTTGTAAGTGAGGACGATTCTGTAGCACCTCACATATCAACGTGAGATACTACTATGAAACGTCATCAACAAAGTGAAGAATAAATAATAAAAACAATAATAGGAATCACAAGAAAATTAAAACTTTAAAGGTACTTTATTAGAGAGCCAGTGAAAGCTGAAAGTAAATATTTGAAATATGGGACGGGTCCACTTCTAACCAAATGAAGAATAAATAAAATGACATAAATAGTGGCAAGCCACGGTGCTAAAAACTTGAGTGCTAACACCCATGCATGTTGCTATCACTCTACTAGCCTTTTACCTGAGAATGGAAAGAGCAAGCATAGATGATGAGTAAATGATAGGTAATATAAGCAAAATATGTAAAGGACAAGCAAAGTAAGCAAGATGTGTAAAGGACAAGCCATGTAAGCAACTAATTGACACAGATTAAATGCAATGAACCTAAGTTACCGATAACACTAATATAGATCGGAGATAGAGATCGTAGAAACAGTGTAATTAAAGATAATTGTTATTTAGCAAGTTATGATAATGGCACCGGTGATTACTCCCACATACTCAGTTATACTAGAATAGTCAGACACAACGCTGTCCTCGACTATATAACCATAGACGGGGTGTAATAGCCTGAGTAACGAGAGTGTATAGTTCCCTGTACGTTATCAGGTGGGTGACAATCTCCCCTATATGTGGATAACCCCATGCCAAGTAACTGTTATATTGTTAACATGTTATATGGTATGAATTTAAGAGGACTAACAAAAAATTAAGATAAAGTTGTGAAAAGTGAAAGGATATGCTAGGGTTGAAAATGGAGAGACATAATTCCTGATATGAGGGCGTTGTGGAATAATGATATGGTGATAGTGATATAGGAATTATCCTAAAGAGATATTATAATATATCTCACACATGGTTATCAACCATCCAAGTTTTATTATGTGATAAGTGATTATTAGTCAGATTAATAGGTTTAATACATACATTCTTCATGGCTCAAATACAACATCATACAATTAATGAATCATGATATTGGGAAACTAAAACATAGCAGCCCTAATGTCAAAGAGTGCTACTAATTTAAACATAAGTTAAAGCATGCTCATATGCTACCCCCATTAACGATTTAAACATGAGTTCTAAAACGCTAATTAAAAGCATGAATTCTAGAACATTTTAACTAAGCATCCTAATAAACATAAAAACATGTGAAACAAGATAACCTAGAACATCATGATATGAATACAGTATTACAAGTCTATAACCAGGCCAACATGAGTGATATAATAATAACCAGACAAGCATTAGTGATACGATAATGACCAGATAAGCTTTAATAATATGATAATAGCCAGATAACTTTAGTGCTATTATATTAGCTAGGTAACTTCAGTGATATGATATTAGCCAAGTAACTTTAATGATATGAAATTAGCCAAGCAAATTTAATGATATGATATCAGACATGTAACTTTAATAATATGATATCATACAGGTAACTTTAATGATATGATATTAGCCAAGCAAGCATAAGTGATATGATAATTATACTCAATAACAAGGTGACGAGTAAACTGGAAACACATGATATGCGAAGCGGAAAGGTCACGGCCGTGAGGTATTTTCCTTGAGCACGCTAAGCAGAACCGCTGCATAAAGGATCTGAGGTGTTCAACTGCCCAAACATTTCCTCAAAGGTTGCGTGAGAACCTACGAGATGGAACGGGGACATATCAGATCCACACTAAGAAAAGCTTATGAAAAGACGGGCGGAAGTGCAATCGGCTGGGAGAATTTGTGTACGCTAAGCCTTCATTGTGCGAATCGCCATCCGGCTGTGCGAAATGTCATTCGGCCGCACGAATCGCCGTTCAGCCACGCGAAAAACGCTTCAACCACACGAATGTCATTCGGCTGCACGAAACACCATTCGACAGCGCGAACGGTGTCCGACCACTGCCAATGTCGTTGGCGCAGCGCCATGCCTTCGCCACCATGCGCTGTTGCCGCCACCACGTGAGCTGCCGCTGCCGCCATGGACGCCACTGCGCGCTGCCGCCGTGCTCTACCGCCACGCCACGCCTCAAGGCCACCTGCGCCATGCCCGTGCCACCTCCAGCCACGACGCTCGAGTGCCACCTCGATGCATCGCGCCGCCGCCGCCCGACGCCGCGACCTCGGCCGCCGCCGCCATGGTTGCCACTTTGTGTTCGACCCACGCTGGCCAACCTGGCCACGTTGCCGCCTGGCTGTGTCGCAACCCACACCTGCTCTAGCACCAACCGGCGGTGCCACCGCCACCAGCCACCAGCTACCGTGCCACTGCTGCCGCCGCCGTTGCGCCCGGGAAAAGGAGATAAATAAGAGATGGGTTTAGCTTTTCTTTAGCCCCAAATTGAACCACACATTTGGTCAAGGAGACTCCCAAAACAACCTGATCTCCCACTTCAAATTCCAGTGGACAACGAGAGTGGGCAATGTAACTCTTCTGGTGACTCTGGGTTGAAAGCATATTGTTCCTGATGTGCGTGATCTGCTCCTCCAATCACTGCCTTGCTGAGGTCCAAGTTAATCTTTCTCCCCAACCTCAACCCAATGGAGAGGAGAGCGGCAAGGCTTACTATAAAGTGCCTCGAAATGAGCCATGCCAATACTAGAGTGGAAACTGTTATTATAAGAGAACTCTGCAAGGGGTAAATGATTCTCCCAACTACTGTTCCATGTGATGATAGAAGAATGCAACATGTTCTCCAATGTGCGAGTGGTCCTCTCACATTGGCCATTAGTTTGAGTGTGAAAGGCAAGGCCAAAGTTGAGTTTTGTGCCTAGATTCTGATGCAAATCTTCCAGAAATATGAAACAAACTTGGTATCACGATTTAAGACAATGGTTTTAGGAATGCCATGGAGACAAACAATTTTCTTAACATACATATTAGTAAGATCACTAGCTGAGTAAGTGGTTTTAACTGGAATGAAGTGAGATGTCTTAGCGAAATGGTCAAAAATGACCCAAATATAGTCCATATGCTAGAGTGATATAAGAAATCCAACAATGTCCATAGCAATATCCTCTAATTTCCACTAGAAAATCTCCAATGACTACAAAAGTTCGACAGGACCACAGTGCTCTGCTTTCACTTGCTGGCACACTATGCACTGAGACACAAATTTAGCTATGTCCTTCTTTATTCTCAACCACCAAAACTGCCACTGAAGGTTCTGGAACATCTTAGTCTTGCCAAGATGGAAAGAATAAGGACTTTTATGACCCTTACAACGAATATCCCTCTTCAATTGCGAGTCGGATGGCACCCAAATGCAAGCACAAAGACGTAATAGCCCTTTTCCATCGAAAGAAAAGTCTGGCCTATATGGTTTAGCCCGAATGACCTCTCCACGGGAGTGTCAAATCTCCGAGCCCGGGGCTTGGGTCTCTAGCAAAGCATCAAATAAGGGGATGAAGTTTCTGTTTTCTCCAAAGGAAGTGCTGAGAAAGCGGAACAGAGTATAGTTTGGAGATCCTCAAGCTCCTCCTGGACTGATGTGGGAATAGGAACGCCATCACTTCGCTTTCTGCTAAGGGCGTGCGAACCTACAAGATGGAACGGGGACATATCAGATCCATGCTAAGAAAAACTTATGCAAAGATAGATGGAAGTGCAATCGTCCCGAAAGAATTTGTGTTCGCTAAGCCTTCATCGTGCGAATCGCCGTTCGGCCGTGTGAAATGTCGTTCGGCCGCGCGAATCACCGTTTGGTCGAGTGAAACACCGTTTTGGCCGTGCGAAACACTATTCGGCCACCGCCCGCCCGCCTGACCTCTGGCGTCGTTCGCCATGGTGCCGCGGTGTTCGGCCGCTACCGTCAACTCCGCCACGTCGCGCGCGGCGCGCCGCCGCCGCACCGCTCTAGTGCCGACTGGCACCACCGCCACCGTCGCACCAAGCCATCGAGCCGCGACCAGCCATCAGCTGCCATGCCGCTGCCGCACCTGGCTGCTGCGCTACCGTTGGGGCCCGCCCGCAGCCACCACTGCCACCGCCGTCGCACCCGGCCTGGGCATGCCTGCTGCCACCGACGGCTATCGACGGGAGAAGGAGAGAAATAAGAGATGGGAGAGTAATAGATGCGTTTTTTGAGAGATAAAGAGAGATAGAGATGGAGGGAGAGATATAACAGAGAGGGAGATAGAGTTAAGAGAGAATTTCTAGGGTGCTACAGATTCGGTGGAATCCAGATACATGAAAGGCTTGGCGGAAAGTCATTGAGGCCATATGAAGTCGAAGATGAAGCACAGTGTTGCTTCAAGGTAAAGGAAGCGCGAAGCTTCATGGAAGGTAGTTTGAGGACAAAACAATCTTTCTGCCCTAAATTGGAAAGTTAAAGACTTGATCAAAATACGGTGCGAGAAGGTGCAAGAGAGGTGGTTTAGATTAAAATGTGCTAAAATTTTTTAGGGGATCAAGTATTGATTCACTATCGGATTAATAGTTATGAGTACTTTGAGAAGCGTGCATGTGTGTGTAAAATCCGGTATAGTGTTGGATTAATAAGTTAACCCATGTTTGTGGATAAATCCCAACTAGAGGGTTGGTTATGGTTTCTTGTGAGCCTCCAGATATAAGGAGGGAGATATGTTGGTTTAGGGCTAAGTTTTGGAGAAACGTGTGCTAAGCCAAGTAGAGAGAATTTTTGGGAGATGAGTTGTGGCTCTTTGTTTTGAGCTTTTTGTTACCCTTAGGCTTTGTGGTTGGCTAGAGAGTGGATGTAAACATTCATCTCCAAGTATCAATACATATCCAAAATGTGTCTAAGTTTTTCTACTCTTTGCTCCAGTGTTGAAATATTAATTTAGCTTGGTATTTTAGTGTTTTCTTCTCCCTCTTGATCTTGTTGTGATCCATGATGAATAAGAGGCACTAAAAGATCCTAATTGATTAATCATTGCCCATCTAGATCACTTCCATAACAAGAAACAAAATTATACCTAGTTTGTTAGTGTTCTTGTGTAAGATTTGTGATTTCGTGATTATGAGAGTTCTAGCCTGGATTTTTGCTTAAGTTACATTGCTAGAATATATGAGAAATCTGAAAGATCTTATGCTTTAGATCCTCATGAGTAACAAGTAATTTGAGTTTTAGTGTTTTTTGTACTCTTGAGTACTAGATCTTCTTCTCTTCAAGTTTATGTTCCTAATGCTTTGAGCAAGTCTCATGCAAACTTTAAAAGTGTTTAGATGAGATTTAAATTTTGTCTCGAGAGGTTTTTAGGTTTGAGAACAGAAAAATGATTAGACCGGCGATAGACCTGCAACAGACCGCCCTTGTCTCTTCGGATAGACCAGACGTGGCGATTAGACTGGCCCATCCAAGGTGGTCAGACTGGCCTAGTTGGTGTAATCTGAAGTTGGTAACTCTCATAGTTGCTTGAGTGAAGATTTTGAATATTGTTGGGAGAAAAATTTCAAGAATCATTCACCCCTCAGATTGCCGGTATCGGTCCTACATTCTCCATTCAGGGCCAACACCATGATAAGGACTGGCGTGCAGCACAACCACCCTCGAGTGGCACACACCCAGGGGTGTCAACGGATTGAATAGTGGTCTTCTCACATTCGTATTCGTATTTTTAGATGAATACAATTATGAATTCAAATATGCTCAAATACAAATCGAATGTTGTAGTGAATACAAATACAAATAAAAAACCCACTCAATTTGGTCAGATTAGAATATCCTACAACATAATGAAGTTTAACGAAAAGAGTTTGATAGCATCGGTTCTATAGTAATATATACATCCCTCATTCTCTAGTTTATTACATAATGATCGATCATTAATGTCATTTGGGGAATGAACAACATCAAATACCAAATTGGAGTCCACTATGACAATAGTCCTGTCGAGAGGATCAAAATGTATATATAATATGCTTAATTTGAAGGTAGAATGTAAAAGATACACAATAGTTAGATGTTGTGTGTGTTGAAACCAGATATTATCCGTATTCATATTCAATTCGACATCTTTTGGTATACCATAGTTTCGTATTCGTATTCAACAAAAAAATCGGATACTATTCGAATTCATATTCGCTTTACAATTTAAATGTATTTTTGCTTATCATGTCACTACTATCCGATACAGATACCGAATAAAACACGGATTGTTCGGATTCGTTTGACACCCTTCACACGCCTACCTGTATTCGATCGAGTAGAGTCACATGGCCTTTCTCCCCCGCGGGGCGGAGGCACGAGTTGCCTGCAGCCAGTGGCGAAGCCAGGATTAAAATTGAGGGGGGGCTGAAGTATTTATCGGATTAAACTAAGTTGACACAAATATAGTCTTATACTCTTATAGAATTTCAAATTCATGCAGAAATTATATATTTGGAGAGTTTTGGAGACAAACAATGAAAAACAGATAAATACAAAGTACGTACCTCAACAATACAAAGCACATACCCAATAATATATAATTATTCTGCTATGAGTACGGAGTAGAAATAAATCACCTGTGTATGAAACATATGAAAATTAGTTATATAATAGAAAATTGTAAATAATAATGAAAATTTCATATGCACAGATAGTTATACCGTCGGCCGCCCTATCCTCAGTTCGATTGTTCTGTTCACACTGGATACTGGACACTCAATCGGAAAACGAAATCAACACGGCAGGTCGGCAGCTGGCAGCAGCGCCTCCACTTGCGGACTCGCCCCCACTCGCCTCCACTCCGACCCCATATTACTTCGATCCGTCCGCCCGCTGCCCGCACAGCCGCAGCTCCAGCTCCTCAACGCCTCCTCTCTCTCTCACTTCTCCGCTCCTCCTCGCTCGCCGCCTCGCTCCCGGCTCCTCGGCAGACGGCAGCTCGGCTCCTCCGCTCCTCCTCACTGACGCCTCGCGGCCCTCGCCTCGCTCCCGGGCCCCGACTCCTCGGCAAACGGCAGCTCGGCTCCTCCGCTCCTCCTCGCTCGCCGCCTCGCGGCCCTCGCCTCGCCGCCTCGCTCCCGGCCCCTCGGCTCCTCGGCTCCTCCGCTCCTCCTCGCCTCGCTCGGAGTCGCCGCGGCGCCGCCAGATCTGGGAAGTGGGAAGCCTGGTGGGAACTGGGAAGTGAATCTGTGCACTGTGCTAGTCCTCTGGGTCTGCCGCCGCTGGGAATAGTGAAATGTGTGAAACTGTGAATCTGTGTTTTCGTGGGCTACTGGGCCTCTTTACCGGAAATGGGCTGCTTTTTATTGTTTGTTGCTTGTTGGGCTTAAAGCCTCTGTGTTGCCGACTCGCCGCTCACCGGGGGGGGTGTTCCGCAGCCGGGGGGAGGTGAGGCTTGAGCCTCACTAAGCCTCCCCCTTGGCTTCGCCCCTGCCTGCAGCAAAGTAGCAACGCGTAGCGGCGTTGCTTTTGTGCGTCATGGTACTGTTGTCTAACGGCCCCCTCGCTTCGGTACGAGAGAAAGGCAAGCGATCGAGCTAGACTTGACAGTCAAATGCAGGCAGGCTCTCTACAATTTATGGCACGGCCGGGGCCTGATCAAATGTTGTTGCGCGTAGTTTTCAAGCGCTTGATAGAGTTTAGACAGGCGCATGTTCCGCCGAGTTATGAACGATTCGTTTGTCCATCTCTAGTCACACATCTGAACTGAACTCCAGTACGCGCTGGACCATTGATGCGTGCACATGTTTGCGTATTAGCCTGCAACTGGAATTACTGCAAGAGCAACATTGTTTCTGACCAATTATTCTATGCGTGTTCCTGTTAAGACATTCAGTGGTGTGGCAGGCGGCATGCATGTACGAGTCCAAAACAGCAGTATCTTTGTTCTTGGTTCTTACCCGCTGTGCCTTGCGGCCGGGTCCGTCGCCTGTATGATACCGCTGTCTCCGGCATATCTTGGACGGTGATGTGTGCGTCAATTTCTCTGATCTTCTGAACGACCACCGTTAATCTCGCAGTTAGACCAAATCAAAAGGAGCTTTAAAGCAAGCTAATCAAGAACAGATGGCAGAGTAGACTAAAAGAGATAACATGAGAGCGCTTGATGGGTGAAGAAGAGCTCTGAGCTGTAGGCAGCGGTACGGGCCAGGTCGTTGGAGACGGGGTCGCTCGCCGGGAAGCGATGCAGCTGCCGGCCTTTTCGCGGGCACGTACGCCATGGAAGCAACTCGCCCACGAGCCGTGTCGGCCGCGCGCTGCCGGCGCGTGTGCGTCTGGGGCGCGCTTCGACCAAGACGCTTTTGCGTGCTCGCGCTCGTTGGTCGCTTGCTGTTGATGCGTTGCTTCCCTGGGCTCCTACTGGTCACGTACGCTATTTCTGGGGCGATGAGGTGCAGATCCCGATGTTACGCCAAGTGGTGTTGAATCCAATAGAGAAACTCAAAACTTTTTGTTACTGCCGGAGGAAGCAAGTACGCAAGATTCACCTTCGGGATCGATCGATATGCTTCGGTGAACGATCTTGTTTTTTTTTAATAGCGTGCACAGAGTCCACTTACATAACGGGAACACAATTGGATGCGGATAGTCTACAGTGCTACAGGGGTATATAGATATGAAAGTGTTCAGACCAAGTACTTCAGAGTTCAGTCCCACCTCCCAAGTGCCTCAGGTGGATCCCCGCTAGTAATACTCCGGATTTACAGCTAGTTTAGTGTGAACTTTCAAAAAAAAAAGTGAATTAGTGTTGGACCTGCTGGTGATTTGATTGTACATTTGTAGTAGTACTCTTCTGGGGGGATTGTACTTTGGTTGTCAACTAAAAGTAAAGCGAATAGATTAACAAAGTTATATTTTTGGTAGAAACGTGTCACGCAACTACACTTCATATATAAATTAAAAAAATTAAACTGAGATTTTATACATTTGGACCACATGATTTGCACATGAGAATGGCTCCAAAAATACCCAAAAAAACTTCCAGGATATATGAATATTTGCAACATTTTGTGCACAAAGATAGTCATATATGCATAAAAAAATATGCAAGACCGGCGCATACATATACACACATATGGAATAATTCCTTGTATACCATTGAGAGTTAACCCAATCCCCGATTTGCTACTAAAAAAGTTCAATTCCTTATATATCACCGAGTTTCTTCTTTGAGTCCCTACATGCCACTTCCGTCAAAGTTGTTAGCCTGAGTCACCATTAACACCCAATGGGTTGTCAGGATTTTTTTAATATACCCAAATTGCCCCTGGTCCCACATGTCAGTTGAAGCCCCTCTCCTTTGTTCCGATTCCTTTCTCTCTCTCCTTCTCTGCATCCACCAGCAATTGAGCCGAGAGAGATGCCAAGATGTAGCGAGAGGTAGGGCCAATTGGCTTGGGACAGAAGCGGTGCCAACGACGGTAGACAAAGGCGACGAGAGAAGGAACCTGGTGGGTGGAGGCGCAAGACGGCTCGCCGGGTTGGGACAATGGCGCAGTGTAATAGCTGGGCTCGAGGACGATGCCAAGGAGGGGAGGCATGCATGAGCACAGCCTCAACGCAGGAATGCTGGTCGTGGCGTTGATTCAGCCAGGGGTGACTTGAGGTGAGATGGCGATGGCCATGGCGTAAGGCTGGAGCTCGGTGGCGACGAGGTATAGTGACGGGGTTGGCTAGGCCTATGGTTGGCGAAGCTCCGGGTGATAGGGTGAAGCCCATGACATGAACAGCACGAATAGATGAGGTTGGAGGCAGTGGTTTGCTCCGTGTGGTGTGCACGCTGCATGTGATGGCATGGTCATTGGCACGGTCGGCTTTCTGCGCAACTTTGGCAAGGATGCCGAGGAACAAGGGCATGATTGGGGTCACAAATGGTGTGGAAGGCAGTGGTGGCATCAATTTCTAGTGTAAGGCAAAGCAGATGAAGGATTTTAGGATTTAGGGTTGAATGGTGACGAAGTGCAGAGGATGGCAACTCTAGGATGTTACAGGAAAAGAGGAAGAGAAAGATATAGATGGCTAAAAGAATCTTTTCACGGCCCACTTAATAGTGTCCTCACGGTTGGCTAACAGAAGTGGCACATAGGGACTCAAAGAAGAAACTCGGTGATATACAAGAAACCGAACTTTTTTAGTGACAAATCGGGGATTGGGTTAACTTTCAGTGGCATACAAGGAATTATATATACACACACACGATTGGACTCGGTTTATCTTTTTTTATATAGTACACATGACCACCTTGTGCACATATGCTAGCATAGCCTACATACATCCATGCATGGGTTCAAAAACATTTCAGAAGTGAACATGTGTGCACACTTTTTATTATTATTGTGGAATTCATGTGTTCGAAACATGCCCTAAAATCCTTTCAACCTTTTGGCAAGTTGAACGATAGTAAATATATATGAAAGATAGTTGGTTACCAAGCTGAATTGGCAGTTGAACATACCGAGTAAGGGTATGCACAATGATGCATGTCAACTGATTGTAAGTCTATACCACATAAGATCTTAGGTGATACGGAGGAGATAAGGAGGAGAGAGAAAGATGCTATCTACTATTTAACAGACGGTCTTATAGACAGTTTTCTACTGTGTATATTATTGTATCGACAACTCATTAATTATATAAGGCCACTACAGATAACTATATAGGTAATACATTATATAAACTGTCTTTAGTCCTATCTATAGATGACATGAAAATGTATTATAGATAACCATCATCTATACCATTATGCATACACTAATGTGAGTTAACGGTTACGTTTTGTTTTGTTTTTTTGCGAGGGGATTAATGGTTAGCCAGTTTTGTTGCTATACAAGGATATTGGAAGGCGCAAGATTCAAGAGTATAGAGATTCTTCCGTGCAAAAAATTACATGAGTTGGGCAGGAAGTTTTTGAGAACTCCACGGATTGAAATACACATCAAACAAAAATGCAAGAAGTATAGAGCATTAGGTACATCGGATAAAATACACATAAAACAAAAACGCAAGAAGTATAGAGCATTAGGTACATCGGATCCCAGCCTTCATATAACAAGTTGTCCCGAAATGGAAGGATCAAATGCGTGATCATCTAAATCGTATGCTAGTTCATTTGAACACTCATACTATCGGTGGTTTAATACCGATCTTATGTATGATTTGTTTGTATTTAAGGAAAACTCTTAAAGACTCAGACTATGATCATGCAGAGTAAAGATATGGAGATTTTTATGCATGTTCGAACATTCTCCTAGGAGAATAATAACCCTACGTTCTATTTGATTATTACTCAAAGAATCGATTACAACCGAGAAAGTAATGTGAATTGCCTTGCACTAAGTCTAACTTCCACTTGATCCTCACTCATCTTTTCTTCTCCAACGTCAACCTTTATATTGTGGGCAGAGCGGCGGCCGTTGTCCGCCGCTAAAAGACACCTCAACGCTTTAGGAGATAACCATCTAACAGAAGTTATCTGCCAGAGAGACGTAATGACCCGTTCGTCGTGCGATGGTTGTTGCCATAGAGAGATCATGTGTAGTTATTAAGAATAAGCATACATTCTAAGCACCTTGTCAGATGGACCCATGATATAGTAGGTCATCGTAGACAAATCAGTCGGAGATAGACTGGTCGCAGGAAGGTCTACGACCATAAGGTGGTCGTAGGACGAATTACGACTACGCGGTCATAGGACAACTTATGACTGGGATGGTCGTAGAAGGACTTACGACTAGGTGGTTGTCGAAGTATTTACGACCATATGGTCGTGGAAGAACTTACGATTATGTAGTCGTAGAAGGACTTACGACTACCTTGTGAAACTTCTCTCTTATTGATAAGGGACATATCCAGTGAATATAATAACGTAATAATTAGAGAATTATTATATTCTCATCACGTACAAAGTCTATTAGTTGCATGAACCAGTCAGTTTACCAAAAAATCTAAGCTAATGAGATAAGGACAATTCACTTATAGTACAACACTCATCCTCACGTGTAGGCTTCTCTGGCCTAAGTCATGGAATAGAAGTGGGCTGCAATTATTATTTTTTAATTGTGCTAGTCGGGTCTCAAACCTAAGACATCTTGGCTCTGGTACGATATTGAGTTACATACACCAATCAATTCACCTAAAAGCTTAAGTTGATAAGGAAAGATGAACAATTCACCTATATTTCAACAATCCCCCTCATGTGTAGACTCTCTCAAGCCTAAGACGTAGAATAAAAGTAGGTTGCAATTATTGTTTTTAATTGTGCTAGCCGAGTTTGAACCAAGATCGCTTGGCTCCGATACCATGTTGAGTTGTATACACCAGGCAGTTCACAAAAAGCTGCAGGGGTGTTGAAGTATAAGTAAATTGCCTGTCTTTATTCATCAGTTTAAACTTTTGGGTGAACTAACTGGTGTATGCAACTTAATTTAATATCAGAACCAAGAGATATTGGGTTAAAGACTTGGCTAGCGCAATTAAAAAAAGTACAACCCACTTCTATTCCACATTTTAGACCTGAGAGAGCTTACATGTGAGAATGATTGATGAAGTATAAATGAATTGCTCGTATTTACTCATCAACTTAAATTTTGTGTGAACTGGTTAGTGCATAGAATTTAATAAAACCAACTCCAACTTAATTCAAGAACTATGCAAATATAAGAACATGCCAATGGCTTGATGGTGGGGGTGGGAGTGTTCGTTCTCATCAACCGGGTTCGATCCTTAGGATTGATACAGTGTGTCTTATTTAATCAGAATATACACTATACGTTCAATGGTAAAGTTGTGTGCCCGCGCTTCGTGTGACTATAAAGCCTACACAAAATTTCTAACATGTACACAGTGGATATGCATGTGTGTCTGTGCGTGTGAGGCACGAGTAGAGTAGGGTGTACTGATGTGTGGGTCCTCAGTGTATTTAAAAGTACTATACAAAATTTATTAAAAAAATTCGAGCACCACAAAAACAAACGTGGAAATTACGCTTGCCCTGTAGCCGGTATTAATTCAGTAGCATCAGTATTGAGCAGTAGTAGGCCCGGATGACAACCCAGTATCAGTACAGCACTCCCCATCCTCTCTCTATATAACCCCTCGCTCACACAAACACGCCTATACTGCCTAGCTAGTGGTTAACCACCGAGTAACACCGCGTCGTGACGAACCAGGGAGCACAAGCTGCACTAATACACACACCGTACGCAGTGCAGTGCCATGCCGGAAGTACCAACCGCCAAACCAGCCCCTGCCTGCGGCTACGCCCCCGGGTCGCACCGCGAAGCGCGCGAGTTCATCGAGCACGTCATGGCGAACGCCGGGGAGGTGCAGCGGCGCGTGCTCGCCGAGATTCTGGAGCAGAACGCGCCGGCTGAGTACCTGCGCCGGTACGGCTTCCCCGCCTCCCCCGATGCCGTAGACGCCTTTCGCCGCCTTGTCCCGCTCGTCACCTACGAGGGCCTCCAACCAGACATACTCCGCATCGCCAACGGTGACACCTCGCCGATCCTCTGCGGCAAGCCCATCTCCGAGTTCCTCACAAGGTATACATGACACGTACATGTACATGTGCATACGTACGCTGCTGTGTGAAAAACCAATCGGGCATGGATGTATGTACTAACGCGCGTTCGCGCAATGGGGGTTTATGTGCACCAGCTCGGGCACGTCCGGAGGGGAGAGGAAGCTCATGCCGACCATCGCCGACGAGCTGGACAGGCGGTCGCTTCTGTACAGCCTGCTGATGCCGGTAATGAGCCAGTCGGTGCCCGGGCTCGACAAAGGCAAGGCGATGTACCTGCTCTTCGTGAAGGCGGAGTCGCGCACGCCGGGCGGGCTCGTGGCGCGGCCGGTGTTGACGAGCTACTACCGGAGCCGGCAGTTCCTCGACCGGCCGCACGACCCCTACACGGCCTACACGAGCCCCAACGAGGCCATTCTGTGCGTGGACTCGTACCAGAGCATGTACGCGCAGCTGCTCTGCGGCCTCGTGCACCGCGCCGACGTGCTGCGCGTGGGCGCCGTGTTCGCTTCTGGCTTCCTCCGCGCCATCCGATTCCTCGAGAAGCACTGGAAGCGCCTGTGCCACGACATCCGCACCGGCGAGCTCGACCCGGAGATCACCGACCGCGCGGTGCGCGACGCCGTCGGGAGGGTGCTCCGCGCCGACCCCGCGCTCGCCGACGAGATCGAGGCCGAGTGCGGGAGGCCATCGTGGGACGGCATCATCAAGCGTCTGTGGCCCCGCACCAAGTACATCGACGTGATCGTGACAGGCACCATGTCGCAGTACATCCCGACTCTTGAGTCCTACGGCGGCGGCCTTCCGCTGACGTGCACCATGTATGCCTCTTCTGAGTGCTACTTCGGCCTCAACCTGAACCCCATGTGCAAGCCCAGCGACGTCGCCTACACGCTCATCCCGACCATGTGCTACTTCGAGTTCCTCCCCGTCCATAGCAGCAACGCCAATGCCGAACCGAGCCACCGCAACCTCGTCAACCTGGTCGATGTAAAGCTCGGTCACGAGTACGAGCTCGTGGTCACCACCTATTCCGGTATGCCTGATACCTTTGACATGGCGTGTATATTCGACCTATGGATTGATTAGTAGGACTAACATATTGTGTATGTGATTGTGACTGCAGGTTTGTATCGGTATCGCGTGGGCGACGTGCTGAGGGTGGCGGGGTTCAAGAACGAGGCGCCGATGTTCAGCTTCGTGCGGCGGCAGAACGTGGCGCTGAGCATCGACTCGGACAAGACGGACGAGACGGAGCTGCACGCGGCGGTGAGCGGCGCGGTGCAGCACCTGGCGCCGTTCGGAGCGTCGCTGGTGGAGTACACCAGCTACGCGGACGCGGCCACCATCCCAGGCCACTACGTGCTGTTCTGGGAGCTGCGCGAGGGCAGCACGGCGGTGCCGGCCTCCGTGTTCGAGGAGTGCTGCCTGTCCGTGGAGGAGGCCCTGAACAGCGTGTACCGGCAGGGCCGCGCCTGCGACAGGTCCATCGGCCCCCTCGAGATACGCGTCGTGGCGGAGGGCACCTTCGACAAGCTCATGGACTACGCGCTCAGCCGCGGCGCGTCAATCAACCAGTACAAGGCGCCGCGGTGCGTGCGCCCCGGGCCGGTCGTCGAGCTGCTCGACGCGAGGGTGCAGGTCAAGTACTTCAGCCCCAAGTGCCCCAAGTGGAGCCCCGGGAACAAGCAATGGAACACCACCAAGACGGAGCTGGTCAGCAACAGAGACGCCTAGCTGATGAGTGGAAAATGCATGATGCATGATGATGTGTTGCTGTAGGGGGTATGCATGATATTTCGTATTTGAATTTTCTGAGGCAGCGAGGAATAGTTATGAAATGATGACTTAGGGTCCCTACGAACATTTGCGTTTTCCCTGTTCTCTTCGTTGTTGTAATGTTTTTTCTTTCTTTTTTGGTCGTGTGTTGCTATGTAGTACTACATGTTACTTACTTTTATTATTAAATTGCTAGCCATATGGCATGGACTTTTCTGTGACAAATCAAGAGGGCCCTCAAATTTCTGCACAATGCATGCCAAGCAGAGAATGGTCAAAAAAAATTTTGGATTATTCAGGAAATGGATCGCATGGATCTAGCTACCTTGTACCAATTATATCTTATCATTTTCCATTATGTTATCTCATGTGATTTGGATGCCCTCGAATTATCTTTGCAGGTTAGATTTCTAAAATGATGCGCGCATGAATTAAAGTCTGGTGTGCGCACTACCATTGTTTGTTCCCGGGAAACATGGCCATCGAAATGGCATGGGTTGTACCGAAGGGTTCCTATTCTAATCAGGCTCGTATTGAAGCTTAGTTCTTACTCTGACTTTTGAGTCAACAATCTTCTTTTAAGACAGCTATGCCCAAATTCTGGGCTGGAAATTTCTCGAGATTCATGCATAGTTTTCCATACAAGCAAAATAGTTCATTATTCGAGTTATATATATGTTCAATCAATCTAGTTTTTATCGAACACGTACGTACCAAATGTTGCAATTTCTCTTCATTTTTCTTATTTAACACAACGTACTCATGTGTCCTATTAATTTGGAAAGCTAATCGACGGAGCGGATCTGCTAAAGAACTATTTAGGGTTACTGCACCAACCTTATGTTGGTTTGCTCTGCTTGACACAAACTCGGCAGAAGGAAATAACATGTGTTAATCCCCTTCCCAGCATGAAATAATAATTTTAATTCGGTGGATCCTAGTTACGGCTAATCCACACATTTGCTACCGTGCAATGCATAGGAAAGTCATGTACATGGAAAACACCAAACGAATAATTCATTTTGATCTAATTTTCCACACATATGTGAGAATACAAGCATTAATTTCAAGTTTTATACTAGTAGTGAGGGTTTAATTAATTAGAGAGGTTTTAAATCAAGAGCGATCAAATCCTTGCACTAATCACAAACAAATAATCATCTTCAAATACACTTCGTTATTGCTTTTGAGCTTCAAAATACTCCCTCTGTTGAAGAATGTATGACGTTTTAGATATATCAATGCGGTCTTCAACATACAACTTTGATTACTATCTTTTATATGAATAAATCCATTAAAAAATATAATATTATTATATTGTGAAAGCATCTTTCATGACTAAACTAATGGTACGTTTTCGCTGATCAATTTAGTTTTTTATACATTAATAGTCAAAATTAAAAAAGTTTAACGGGCACGTTTTCTAAAATCGTACATTTATACATTTCTAGCAGAGCAGTTGAAGATAGTTTCCCCTCGCTTGGTACGAGAAAGCCACTTTCTTTTCGAAGTACGTGGCCCTACAAAACGGTACCCGACCAAACAGCAAGGTCGAAGAGCAAATTTCGCTCCAGCTAGCACTACCCATCTCAGGCAGGCAAACACAGAAGGCCATATTAATTAAGTGCATACGGCCAATAGTACTTTCTTGCAAAACTTTGATGGAAATTAATGATGCTTTTCTCTGATGCATGACTATTGCCTCCACATATGGATATGGTGGTGGATACACGTCAGTCAAAAAGGCAAAATAAAAACAAGAAAAAAATCTTCGACCTATATATTACCTCAATATCTCCTAAAATTAAGAAGTATTGATGCGGTTTCAATGAATGATTGGGTGGTATAACAGTCAATCACAATGAATACTCACACTGTGCAAAACTTGTCGACAAGACCCCGTTTTGAAAGTGATAATTTTCTATTGAACTGTTTCTTGTGAACTTACTGTAAAACCCATGTGTTATAAACAAAGGTTAAAGGTAAAGGATGCACGGGATGATCATATATTTTGCCAATAATATTAACGTACGGCCGATGTGAACTTTCAGTTACCTACAGGAAGACCACTCCTCTCACTTTAATTAGCTCTCAGCTTTTGCATGTTACCCGTCATGCAGCTCGATTGGCTGGCACCAGTTGCGTTCCGAGAACTGACGACGTCCCCGACTGAATCTGGCTGACACGAGCTCGGTCGGTACCTAAGTCTGACTCGTCGCATGCAGTGCCCAATTGCGACAGTTTTGGTTCAACTCGCAATCTATAGTTACGTACAATTGCTTTCTTATGAGCTGTGCTAGCTCCTCCAGACGCTCCGGTTACATTCGTCTTGACCTATATATCTGGCTTCTATTTAAAGAAATCAAAGCTGATATAAACATTCAATGTGATTTTTTGGGTTATGTTTTATGACTTTTGAATTCTGGCTATTCACGAGAGAGTATGAAGAGAGCGACAGTCACATGTAATTTTAGCTGGTATAACTGAATCAGGTACAGTGTATACTATAATCGGCTTTTAGATCCCATCTTAAAAAAATGTATCGTTTGAAAGCTGTTTATTGTAACAAAGGACAAAAACCAAAAGTCTAAAGCCATATCAAACCTAACCTCAGTTTCCCGAAGCGGCTTCTTAGCTTCTCTCATTCCGGAGACAAGGTAGAAGTCATGAGAGCATCATACACTCTACTCATCTCGCTCTCATCTTTTATATATATATATATATATATATATATATATATATATATATATATATATATATATATATATATATATATATATATATATATATATATATATATATATATATATGAAAATTATGTAAGGCACCATGGTGCCTAGGCACCCACATCCGATGCACATGTATTATTGATATTTTTTTGAGTTTGGGTATGAAAATATTTTATACCCTTGATATATTTATGGTAAGTAAGTTTTGAACTCAGTTCAAACTAGTTTGAACTACTTTTGAGTTCAATGCGACTACTGATGAGTATATACCATAAAAATAGTTCAAACTAATTAAACTGAAGTTGAATTTAATTTTTTTCGGAGTTTGACATCTCAAATATACTTTTTTTATGGGTATATAAAGATACCCACATCAAATGTTGTGAATCTCAAAGCAAATCAACGGGTATTGATATTGGTGCCTAGGCACCATGGTGCATGAAACACTCGTCCTATATATATATATATATATATATATATATATATATATATATATATATACACCTTTTTTTTTTACCACTCACGCTTAACTTTTAAAAATTATTTCTTTTAAATATTTCTATTTATTTTTAGTGAAGATATTGGCCACGGCCGATGCAAACGCCCCGTAATCGATTGGAGACCTCGTAGATCAATGGATGGCCGCATTTTCTTTTGCAGTTGAACCGAACTCGGCATGTGTCAAGAATCGATACGCACGCACTGACTACATATAGGGTGTGTTTGGTTGCTCGAATCTCCTTTGTCCCGCCGGGTGGATCCGTATAATCGATAAAGAGCCTGCTTTGGTTGCTCAGATGAGTGGATGCGATGCGCATGAGCGGATGCAAAATACGCCTCATCCTGGATGGGTGGATACGCTCAAAATGAGCTTCACCGCCATCCGGATGGGTTGATGCGATGTATCTTATGCGGTCCCACGTGTCGCCTCTCGGGTTTGGTAGATCGCATCCGCTCATACAGCAACCAAACAAATCTCGCTTTTTTGCATCCGCTCATGCAACCTCACCAAACATCTTCTTTTTCTGAAATACGATTCCACTCAGCCTACATCCACTCAGTCAGGATATACGATACAACATCCATCCACGAACCAAACACACTCATACAGTATACTTGTCGTCCGAACGTAGTGTAATCGAGACGGAACTTGAGGCACGTAGAGCGAGCCGTGCTCAGTCGACATCGATGAAGTCACTGTTATGGTCTGATATCTTGTATGTACCGTATTTCTAAAGATGACACAGCGACCACGGAAACAAGTCCGATAGAGTACGCCCGTGACTGTGCAGCACTGTAGCGTGGGGATGTGTGTGCGCATGTATGTACGTACTACTAGGTCACATAAAAAGTACACTTTCAAAAAAACACAAAGAGTACAAAGTGCACAGTCCTTATGTGCACCGCAAATCAAATCATGCTAATTTTGTTGTTATAGAACAGTACAGGCTACTATACCATGAAGGCATCCCGGTAGCCACAGTGAACATCGTCTGACAATTCGACAGTTACCTAAAGACATGGACCACAGTATTTAACTTTTAACTGGACCTTCTGATCAATCACTGGACGCAATTAGAGGCACCAAGGAACGCTCAGTAAAAACAGTACGTCGAAGCAAATCACGAGGGAAAACGAGATGCCCTCTCTGTCCACTGAATCGGGCGGGCGGCCGGCCGGCGATCACAGGACGGCATGCAGATTGCAGAAGGCAACGGGAGCGGCAGCCAAGCCAGACCAAGCCATTATTACAGCGGAAGGGACGATTGAGCACACCGCACCGCGGGCAGGGCCGCAGAAGCAGACAAGCAGAAAAGCTGAGCCATCCATGTGGACGGCACGGTACAAAGCGAACAGCGGGCCCCCGGCGAGGTGGCGCGGCTTGGCGGTTGCGGGAATCTCCGGCTGCGGCGCGCGGCTGCTGGGGCCGGCACCGCATGTGGCTACCTCCGTGCGCTTGTCGGTCGTGCGCGCGCGTCCGCCCGTTTTGACCACAAAACACACAGGTCCACGGCCGGGGGCGCGCGGCAGCCGGCGCTGGCACGCACGCACGGACGTACGAGCCAGAGCGGCGCGCCCTCTTTATGTACGCGACCAACCCGGGGTGACACGTACAGGTAGCCGTGTAAGCGCGATGTCTCTCGGCTCAGGAACCTTGTTTCGGATCGGCTCAAGCGTGTGCGTGCGATCCGCTTCGATCAGGTCCTTTTGTCACGTGAAGTCCTCGATCGCACGAACCGATCTGATACCGCATGCACACACACCCCGTATTAAAGCCGCACAGGGCACACGGCCTGAGGTTTGGTTTGGCAGGTCGTTTATTATTGACCGGACCAAGCCGGTGCACTGTGCTGATCGAGCGGGCTACTACTCCAGACAAGTATACATTGCCTGCAGTGACCTGTCATTGCTCCTTATCAAGACTCGCGTTCAGTAATTTGAGCAGTCTAGTCTGGTCAGAAAGACGATTAAACTAGTCAACAACCACCTGCATGCCAATCAAACCCATAATATCTTGGTCGAGGGAGGATCCCTGCGTCATCTCAGACCCATGATGACCTCAAAGCAACAGCACACATCGGGAGGTCTACCCTGAGCGAAGCCTGCAGTCGAAGCTCGGCGAGGTCCATGAGCCAACCTCGAAGGGGTCCGGAGCCAGCCCTAGATGAGGTCCGAGGCAAGCAGCGAACCGACTCCCGAAGTCTCTTGAACATGGCGGGGCCGCATGGTGCAAAGGACAAACATACTTTTTGGAGTAAGCTACCACCTCAAGAGCAAACTTGTAACTTCACTTGCCTCTCCCTTTCACTCTATAAATATGACCCCTTATAAATGGAAGAGTGAGACCATTTGTAACCTTAGACACCTATATTGAATGCACGCATTCATTCATGTGTGCTTCTCGTTGAGTCTCTCTGCGCCCTCGGTGGTCTTCGAATCCAACTAGAGGTGCTTGCTAGTTTACCGTCCGATCTCGTATCGACGATAGTTAGTGCTATCTGTGGGGACTCAAGAGAGAAGTCATGTCGCCTAAGAAAGTGAAGGCACGGAAAGTCACCGAGGTGGGAGGTGCGAACCCCCATCCAAGGATGAACTCAAGTTGGATCGTAACCCACGCCGCTTAGGGCCTGGAGGCACAGTGAGACCTTTCCACGGAGGCCCAAATCACTAGCGAGACCACGCCTTCCTAGGAGGCTGACCCTCCGAGCGCTCTCGAGGAGGTGGAGTGGGAGTTGGAGGACCTCCGAAGGCAATTGAGGGAATCGCAAATTGAGGCTCGCTAAGCAGGAGAACTTAGGGAGCAACTTGAGCCACCCGTAGAAGCTCGGGAAGCCAAAGAACTAAGGAACCAATTGGATGAAGCATGGGCGTTGACAAGGGGGACAACACGCCCCGAAGTGCTTGAGGTTAAAGCCCTCTGGGCCGAGCTGACCGAAGCCCACGCCCGAGCAAACTTGCTACCCTCGTCTGGAGTCCAAGAGGCCAACGATCTCAGGGCACAACTAGACTAAGTGCAAAGGGAGACCCTCACCTCTGACCGAGGTGTGGGGTGAACCGCGGTCACCTGGGGCTGTGCCACCCTAGGTCAGCCAAGTGTAGGATCCCATGCCTGACTCCATGCAGGACTTCCCACACACCCCAACCTCAAGGGACTCCTTCCCACGAGGTCGCCGGTCCCATTGACCATTCCAACCCACTGAGCTCGGGCTTGCAAGCCACACCATGGCCGATGCATTTATGGATGATGAAGGTTACAAAGTACTCAGGTAGCTCCGGCCTCATGGAGTTCATCCTTGTATATGAAACCATCATAGCGGCAACGGGAGGGGCGAAGTCATCATGGCAAAAAGTTTTCTCTTGGCCCTCTCGGGAGTCGCTCAGTTCTGGTACCTCTCCCTTCATCGTGCTCAGTATACTTGTGGGAGCAGCTTCGGGAGAAATTGAGCAAGTACTTCCAAGGGAGCCGGAACAAGCCAGTGACGTCCTCCAACCTGCACACACTCAAACAAATGCCACGTGAGTCTATGAAAAATTCATGCGCCGCTTCATCCACATCCACTGCCAGGTCCAGGGCATCTCCTATATGAGCACCGTCGAGGCCGCGTGCCAGGCTCTCTATAAGGGGAAGTTGTCTAACAAGCTAGACCGAAAGGAGCCAAAGACTATGGTAGATCTACTCTTCATCATGGAGAAGTACTCCAAGTCTAAGGAGAGGTGATCTCATAGGAAGTCGGAGACCTCGGCCACAACAGTGCTCGCACCCTTGCCCAACTCTGAGGCCACCGAGAGGCATCAGTGCCACCACGTCAAACCTGAAGCCACACAACCACCTCGGGACCAACACCACTATAGCTATGATGACCACTGTGGGTGCGAGCACGAGGGTAGTCAAAGGAGGGGAAAGCAATGCCCTGATTGCGGCAACAATCATCGCTACTACGACATTAATGGATGGACTTATCATGAGACTTTGGATGTGCGCTTGTCACCTCCGCCTAACAACTCCACTGACAACAAGCCCAGGACACGACCGACACACAACTTGCCTCCCCCACAAGCGGCGGTGGGCATGCTACCTACCCTGACCGCTCCTCTTTGACTCAAGGTAGCAAGACAAGCCACCGACCCATCACATCGCATGGTGCAAGCAATCACCGATTAAAACACAAACACACCTTCATGTCAAAGCAGCAACTTCATGCCTAATCCCACCAAGTACACCACATTGGCACAACCCTCCTAACCAAGCTCCTGCCATGGGTCAACACACCCATCACGTTTGGCCTCAAGATGTAACTGGAGTTAGCCTCCCACACCATGATGCCCTAGTGATCTCTGCCTTCATCGTTGGGTGTGAAGTAAGATGTGTGTTCATGGATGGGGGAATTTTTGTGGACATCATGTTCAACTGTATGTTCAACAAGCTTGGAATCTCACGATTGTTTTTGTTGGAGCCTGGTGCCCTGCTTCTCGGTTTTGGTGGTATACCGGTCCCAGTTCTCAACGGGATTGAGCTAATTGTAGGGTTCAGGGCTAGAGGCACCACTCGAAGTGAAAGTGTTGTCTTCAACATCGTCGATATCTTGTACTAGTACAACATGATCTCTTGTAGGGAGGCTCTCATTCACTTTGGGGTAGTGCCCCACCATGCCTACCTCTGCATGAAGCTACCCGGCCCTGAAGGGGTTATCACTATACATGGGGACCAAGATCTTTCAAGGAAGGTAGATGAAGACATCCAAGCCGCAATTTGATATGTGCACCTCATCATACTAGAAGTTGCGGGGGTTGAGCCGGGGTTCCAGGCCCTTCCACTAGCAAGTGATCCTTAAGTTGGTGCCCGATGGGGAAACAAGGGCTGAGCCCCTCTCAGAAGTTGATCCCACCAAGACCATGCTGCTTGGCACGGATCTCAACCCAGCGATGGCAGAGGCCATACTAGCAACCTTACGGGCAAACCATGATATCTTCTCTTGGGGGCCCAAAGACCTTCCCGGTGTCCCAAGGGAGATCATCGAGCATCGACTTGCCATGAGGCCTGATGCCAAGCCCATTAAACATAAGCTTCAAAAAATGTTAGCGAATGCTAGATCACAACAAGATAGGAGGTCAAGAAACTCCATAATGCCGACATAATCCGAGAGGTGGTGCACCCTGAATGGCTGCCCAACCCAGTTCTTGTTGAGAAGTCCAATGGACAGTGGTGCATGTGCGTGGACTATACCAATCTAAACCGAGCATGTCTGAAGGATAACTTTTCGCTCCCTAGGATCGACCAGCTAGTCAAAGTTACTTCAAGGTGTGAAATTATGAGCTTCCTTGATGCTTACTCAGGGTACTGCTAGGTTTGGATGGCCAAGGAGGATGAGGAAAAGATCAGCTTTATCACGCCCTCTAGGATGTTCTGCTATGTCCGAATGGCGTTCAAGTTGAAGAATACAGGCACTACCTTTGCTAGGCTTGTTTACCAAGGCACTTACTCTTCATATCGGCTGCAATATGAAAGCCTATGTCGATGACATCGTTGTCAAGAGTGTCTTCATCCAAGCACATGTGGCCGACCTCCAAGAGACCATCGACAACATGCATCGGACCGATATGGAGCTCAACCCATAGAAGTGTAGCACACGTGTAGCAGGGGACATGTAGGACGCCCCTCCTCATACCTCCGCTTAATGCAGGGGACGGTGGGGGAGACGGGGCTAGCAGTGGATGTCTTGTCGCTTGCCGCCCTCTTGACGTGACTCCGCGAACCCCATCACTCCTTCGCCACACCCTGATCCCTCAAGTCCATCGGCTCGTCAGCGCCGGAGAAAACGCAACCGCACGCATGCCACCCTCCCGGTCGCGACAGAGAAGGCCCATGCTTCCTATGCGCCATTGATGGCCGGCTGCCAAAGGTATACTAGATCAATAGGAAGCAGGAAGTCGCCATCATTTAATCCGTTATCAGATATGTATGTCAGAAGAGGATTAGGGAAATCAGAGTGCACAACAATGTGACTTTAGATAATTATGAATCATCCGATCTAAGATGGACAGTACAGAACATTATCGATGCTGCAATGAATTTTGCTACAGCAATCATGAACAGTAGAATTGCTGCAGTGATTTATAGTCTGTTATCACCGTGCGCGCCGCCACTGTTGTCTTCTAACTTTGCTCTTTAACGTCAGATGATCCGGATCCATATGTTTGATACTACCCGGTTTCCTTATTGATTCCCGGCCAGTACGTACCGGCCAAAGGCATTGGTGACTAATCAAGTTGGACTGATAGATGACAGAAAATTCGGTTGCTTCAATCACTCCACTACAGCTAGCGATGGCTCATGCTGGAACCATTAAGCACTGTACTACATGCCACTGTGCGCGGATTATAACGCAGCGACGTCGTTTAAGGCTTTGCTAAGCGCGGAGATGCTGTCATCCACAGTGGTGGTTTAGTACGCTAGCTAGCCGCATCAGCATCGGCCGCGAACCATTCGTGGGACAACGACGCGGGGGGGGACATTCCCATCTACCGGCGGGTTTGGCTTCCATCTGGTCGCCATCCTGCTACAGCCGCGCTGCTGGTGCACTGTCTGCCCATGGCAACTGTGAGCAATTCAACTCTCTGCACGCCCTCTCGAAATGTCGAGATCAGCCACTGTTTCCTGAAACCGCATGTGCACGGTGGCCAACAGTGGCCGTGTTGATCATCGCAGGAGACCGCCAGCTTGGTATGTTTGGAACTCATTCGAAGCGAACTGACCAAAGTCCTCTAATCCTAAACCTTGAATGGTGGGGCCCTGCAAGTTTGACGGTCAAACTGAAACTAAATTTGCACGTAGCGGTTAGAGATTCGTGGTGTTTCACTTGCTGCTTCGGAATCTGACCGAAGGTGAGACTTCAAGCTGCCCTGCCATCGTCAATGCCCACCGGCTGGCAGCCCTTTTTTTTTCTCTCTCGAGTCCACCTGGGAATTTTTCCAGCAGGGCCATGCGGTAAAAGTAGTAAAATTTTGAAATTTTGGTTTACTTTTGCTGTAGGCTCTCCGTGACGGCATGTCTTGGGGGCGAGCCAGGACATGAGGCCCAAAATGATATATTTTTCGGTGCTCTGCCTAGGGATGACATATTACATGGGCCGGATAGACGCCTTCGGCCCCTCTCTGCTTTCTTCACTCCAAACTAGGCCTAACGGGTTTCTCCCTTATAGGCTAAATCGCTCGGCCCATCTATCGTAAGCCCTCTCAAATGGCCGTGTTCCACCCACGCGAGGCCGAAGACCAGTCCTTTTCCGTTGTCGTCTCAAAAAGCAGCCGTAGTTTTGGCGAACCATTCGAGTTACAAGATACAGATACCATTGCTTACAAGATTAGTGAGCATCACATCCACACATCGTTGTGTAGGCTATGTCTTGTAGTTGAGTTGATCAGGACAATCCTAAATTCCAAGCTGCTGTTTAACCATGTGACAGAGTGCAGACAAGCAAATCAAAAGAAGTGAGATAATTTTCCCACTTGTGCAATTGGACATGACCTTCTCTGCTGCTTAACCATGTTGCTTTCATGCTGTAATTCTAGCTTGGAGGTTTAAACCAAGATGGACAGTTAAGCGAAGACTGCTGCTGCCTTGCCCATTTCGATTCATACATCCTTGTGGTTTTCGCTTTACAAGTGTGAACAATATTCGAGGTAAGATTGATTCTGACAAAACGGCAGAGAAACAAATTGTGAACGGAAAAATCCATAAACAACACTCCATAAATCATGTACTTTTTAAATTTGCTCTACATATTTAATTATCGTTTACTTTACTCCTCGTAAGTTAAGTTAACGTGCAAATAACTCATAATCCATATGTTAGCACTATTTTTTAAGGTTTTATTACCCTGGACACTTGTTTAGTGCTCTCAATACTTATTTCAATTATGCTAATACATATTTCAATTATTTAGATGATTTTGGTACTTGTAATACAATAAATTGGTGTATTACAAGTATCGAAATCATGTAAATCATTAAAACACGCATTGAAATCACTTAAATAAATACTATAATGATTGAAATAAGTACCAAAGATAATTAAAACATGAGAAAATAGTTTGAATATGCGACCTAAGGGGGCATTTGCATGCCAACTTAACTCATAAAGGATAAAACAAATAAAAATAAGATATAAGGGGTAAATTGAAAAAAAAAATAGGTGACTTATAGGGATGTTTATGAATTTATCCTAATTGTGAATAACATAGAAGGAAAATCTCATCACAAAATCAAAGGATATGTTGTTACTCCAGACAACACAATGAACACACAGAAGATATCTCAGTGGGAGAGTACCAGTGGATAATGTGGCCAAGGTTATTTATGTTTTTTTAGCGATGATATATTTATGTAATATTAATAAAAAGTGTATTATTTAAAAAAAATCGTTCCATGGCTGCACTTGCTCGGTTACTTGGTTGCGACTGCCAACGATGCTCAGAAGCTTCAGCGCAAGTCAGCACAATTTTGAAACGAAGGATGTCACTGATCGAGAGTCAGAAGTCATTCAAGAGAGCCGCAGAACAAAGTTGAAACATAAAACGGAACAGATTCCATTCAAAGACGACGACTATGCGAGTAAGGAAACATGTGATACGACCTCCCCTACTACCTTAATGCATGTACATTTATAATACATCTCTGCTTCTCTCTCTGCTTTAGGTGGGCAAACATATACTTACATAAACCACGAAGGCATATTTCTTTTCCCGGCTGTTTTTGACTTTTACTATAATATCTAACTTTTAAACGGAGTATTTTCTTAAAACGAGTTCTACAAGTTAAATGATGTACACGTTAAAAGCCCAACATCTGTACCATCCAAAATCGTAAGTGAGTATCTCTCTCTGTAATCTGTACCGTAAATAGCCAAAATTTAAAAATTTCAGCCAAAAGTCATAAGTTTACCAAACAGGCCCTATGTCTATGACAATAGCCAGACGAGCAGGCGTGTGAAGCTAGTAGCCCTACTAACCAAAAAGGGGTAAGTAACGAAGCGAATCGTTAGTTTTGCTTCATGGTGCCTGGCTGATGTAGTGAGCCCCTCGTAAGATGGCGAATCGATCAGCTCTTACACGTGAAAGCATCCACGTACATTCACAGGAACATGGACAAATGCATCTGATTGATACGTACTAGCTGTGTGTTATAGCTCATACGAACGGTAAAAGAGTGGCAGCCGAGATATGGACACCGACTCTAATTACTCTCTCGATCAAGGCTTGCAGATGACCACGAAGCACGGGAGCAGCGCTCTCGCGTTCAGCAGGTAGAGCTCCTCGATGTTGGAGTAGGGCCCGACCTTGCCGGCGAGCGAGTCGAAGCCCGTCTGGCCGAGGAACTCCTTGAGGTTGTCGAGCGGCTTGTGCACCCTGCCGGCGATGACCCTGCAGACGAGGAGCGCCTTGCGAGTGGCCGGGTCGTCGTCGTAGGCCTCGATGGACTGGAACGCCCGGCCGCTGGTGGACGTGGTGAAGACGCCGACACCGGCCTTGCCCTCCTTCTTGGCGGAGAAGCCGTGGCGGATGATGCGGCAGACGGCGCACCTGTCGGAGGCGCAGAGGCTGGAGCCGGAGACGGCGCCTAGGGCGCACGAGAGCGTGGAGCCGTGGAAGCGCAGCAGCTCGTTGCCGTCGGCGAGGCAGCGCGGGTGCTTCTTGGGCAGCTTGCTCGCCTTGAGCTTCACCGTCTCGCGATACTCCTCGAAGCGGGACAGCGTCCGCTGCGTGTTGTGCACCTTGAACACCCGCTCGATCCGCACGCAGCTGCTCTCCGACTTGAGCAGGCTCGTCCGGCAGATGATCTCCACGATCTTCCGTGACGAGTCCCCTTCCACCAGCTCCGTCACTGAGAGCAAACATATACGACAAGTCAAACTTAACTGATAGGCATATTGATCGGTGAAAGCTTGTCATGATGCTTGCAAGCACGCTATGAATGGCCTAGTGAACATGGCCAATAATTTCTACTGTAAATGGGAACCATTCATCGTAATGGAGAAAACAGCATGGAGTTATTAGTCGTCCGCGTGCTTATAGCCTACAACAAAATGAAAGATCTGGCAGAATCTCAAGCTACAGGCTCGCAGTTATTGGCAAACTTGAAAGTATGGAAACTGAAACGGTGAAACCTATACCAGGTAAAGCCATGTGAACTTTTGAGCTAAAGAAACGTCACTAACTGAAGTGCCACCGCCCAGAACTGAAAAAAGTGTATTTTTAACCGACTACAGAAATGCAAATAATAGGTGTAATATTCCAGTTCCAACAACCAATTGAGATGAAAAAAAACATTTTCACAGACGCCCTGAAGATCCACCGACCGTATCTAGTCTGTCCCGCCAACAAAAGCTATTCCGTACTACGAGATGCAATGCAAATGTGGTGCATGCCTCACCTGCATGCTTGGAAAGGTGGTGCGCCTCCAGCGCCTCCAACTTGCCGAACTGCTCGCCGCACCTGTGGCAGCTCAGCCCGCCGGAGACCTTGCCGCCGCTCTTGACAACGTCGACCTCGCAGGACGCCCGGTGGCCCGCAGCCACCACCCCAGGCGCGGCGCCGTCCCTGTCCAGCAGCACGTTCGGCGACCTCGGCGGCGTGCACCGCACGCTGCCCCGGCACGAGCCGCTGTGCTGCAGACCGTGGCTCCACCCGGGCCCTGGCGTTCCCGGCCGGAGCGTGCCCACGAACGACGACACGACGCCGCCGTCGCCCTCCGCCTCTTGCGCGAGTACTCCCCCTGCCGCGAGGCCGCCGCAGCCACCGAAGCCGGTGATCTTGAGCTCGCAGCGGGAGTTTGTGCTGAGCACCACCTCGTGGGCGATGGGGTTCAGGAACTCGCTGCTGCCGATGGACCTCGGGCTGCAGCTGGGTGGCCCCTCCGGGTGGCGCTTGCTCCCGTGGATGACGTCCCGGAGGTTGGCTATCGACCGTGAGCACCCCGACCGCGCCGCGCGCTTCGTCACTATCGCCGACAGGTGCCCACCACCGCCAGCCCCGGCGACGGCACTGGCTTTGGGCCTCGGCACGTGCACCTCCGACGGCGCGGACCGGCAGTGCAGCGACCTCTTCAGCGCGAACCACACCGTCGGCGCCGACGCAAGCGTTGCCGGTGCCGCAGCCTTCGTCTCCTCCTCACCCCCGCGGCCGCCGCCGCCGGCGACTGCGCTCGCACGCCTCCTCCCCTCGCCCATTTCGTTTACCTGCAGGCCACGCGCGGTGGTAGCTGGCGCGTAACTGCGTCGGTCGGTCACTGTGGAGTGCGCATTACTTATGGCAGGCTCAGACTCTGGCGCAGGCGCGGCAGCATCCGAAGCGAGCGAGCGAGCGCGAGGCAGGAGAAGGCAATTAAATCTTGGGGTTCGGCGGTAGTAAAGGCGCACCACCAACTGCTCTGCGCACGCTGAGCTGCTTGGTTGCTGGTGGTTTGCTTGGCTCGTTGCTGCTTGCCGAGTTTAAGGGGAGGTGCAGAGGTGGGTGCGCGCGGACGACTGTGAGGCTCGCTGCGTGCGTGGATCGATACGATATAGCGAGATTAGTTGCAAGATTGGGAGGTAAATTAACGAGAGAGACGGGGACCGGGAGGGGGGAGGCGAGTAAGAACAAATCTCGAAGTGTAAATGGGGACGGAGGCGCCAGGGACAGGTGGGGGAGCCCACTGCCCACAAGGGGGCGGCCATGATTACAAGCAACCGAAAGAGATCGCCGAGACCGTGATACCAGGGTACACGACACGGGTGTGTGTACGCATACTCGACATGGAATCGGTGGATTTGTGTTCCTTTTTTCCCTTCGTCTGCATGCATGCCCGGTCCGAAAACAACGCGTGCCGTACGTCAATGCAAATCTGAGCCTTCGCCGCTTATCTGGGAGACTGGGAGCCTCTGGGTTAAGCGTGCGTGAAGCTATGAAGTTTATTAGTGTATGATCATCAGATATTCAGATAGATTGCCACATTGGAGTCATGGAGTATTGGTGCAGAAATAATAATAAGACCAGGTGCGAATTAGTACTCACATCGGTGCTACCTTTCGAAGCGAACTCTTCGTATCGCTGCGAACGTGATTTGATTTATCCCAAGGCAAAAATACTCAATAATTAGGAGCTGTCACTACTAAAAAAACTAATACTAAACATCACATCACAGGTGATTAACTAAAACCATCAGTATCAAATATAATCACAAATTATTTTAGTTTAGAGACTGTTTGTGTTGCTATCAGCGCTAAAAATCGTCTATAAAAAGCTAATATCATACACGGTTCATGGGAAAAACCGTCCGTAAAGTATCACAAACGGTTATTAACAAGAACCTCTGTGACATTACCAAATATCACAGACGATATTTTTTTTTGAATCGTCTGTGATACTTCACAGACGGTTTGTACTAAAAACCATCTGTGATAATTTCACTATATTAATTGCAGACCCGTCAACCCTCACAAATCTGTCCTAAATTCCAGATCTATTCTCATAGACTGCTGCTTTGAGGATGTGGGGCTTTGAGTAGGACCAAAGCTGGATGTATGCTGAGAACCGTGTGAGTGAAGAGTATATTAACGGTATGTCTACTTTTACAAGAGCTGCCAAGGAGGATATGTTGAATAAGGGGATGGAATATATGTATTGTCTATGTATTGACTGTGAGAATATGAAGATGTTTAAGACCAAGCGCAGATTAAAACGCACTTGATTCGAAGGAGTTTCAAAAAGGGGTACGCACGTTGGACTAATCATGGTGAAGAACAAATTACACAGAAAAGTAGTAATAATGACATCGCCGACGAAATTAATGATATGCCACTGGATGATGTCAATTGAGGTTCTAATTCGGATAGGTTGTATGATGACAATCTGGATCAGATGTTTCGCAATACAGAAGGGAACTATGATGAGAGAGAGTATGTTAAATTCCAAGGCTTGATGGAGGACTCGGAGAAACCTTTTGTTCACGTGCTGCAAGTCAAAATATATGAGGTTGTTAACCGTGCTTGGACTGCTGAAATTGAAGGCAAGCAACAATTGGTCCGACAAGAATTTCACGGCGCTATTAGATCTTTTAGCGGATATTCTTCCAGAGGGAAACGAGTTGCCCAAAACCACCTACAAAGCCAAGAAGGTTCTTTGTCTATTGGGAATGCAAGTAGAAAGAATACATGCATGTCCGAACGATTGTATCTTCTACTATAAAGAGTATGCAAACATACATATATGTCTAGTGTGCAATGCATCCTGATACAATCGTAAGGATTAATCAAATGACGAAGAGAAAATAGAGGTGAAGAAAGAACCTTCTGCTAAGGTGGCATCGTATCTTCTTGTAATTCCCCGTTTGAAACGGTTATTTGCGAACCCAAAGGAGGCAAAACTACTGCGTTCGCACTCGAAGGAGCATAAGAAGGATGGAATGCTAAGACACCTTGCTAATTCCGTCTAGTGGAGAAACATCGATAGGATATTTGCAGACTTTGGTGTAGAATCGAGGAATATGTTAGACCATGTCGATGGTCATGAGTTTAGTAGTGATGAATAATTGGCATTTAGATTACTTTGAAATTTGTGTTTATGAATGTTTCAGTCGATCGCAGTTGAAGGTTTCGAGTCCGAGTGGTTTTTGTTTGCTTCGAGAAGTTTCGAACCAGTCTGATCGAATCTGAGTGGCATCGACGGTTGTCGAGTAGCAACAAGAGTATCGAACGACGCTCGAGTGGAATTGGAGTATCAAACAGTGTTCAAGTAGCATCAGAGGATCGAACGGCTTTGTGTTGGGTGATCCGATCGACAGACTTCGACCATGGCATTTCGACATGCTATTTCGACCACATTAAGCTTCGACCACAGTAAGTCAAGCACTGTAGATTTTGACCACGTTGACTCCAACCACATCGGACTTTGACTATGGCATCCTTCGACTATGGTCTTTTCGACCACAGTAGAACGATCACACTAGGTAATCGGTAAGCTTTTATCTTGACCGGCGAACTGGTCATAGCTATAGTACTTTTCCATGGTCGTAGCTACAGTTCCTTGTCTATGGTCGTAGCTATAGTAACTGGTTGATAGTCGAAGACTTTTCTAGTCGATATTCAATAGTCGTAGCCTTTTGTAGTCGATACTCCATACTCGTCGACTTTACTGGTCATACTCAATAGTCATAGACTTTACTGGTCGGCCCTCAATAGTCGAAGACTTTGTGATCAATTGTTGTAGGATTTACAGTTTGTACTCATAGACTTCATGGTCGGTACCAATGCTCTTACTCTTGTTATCTTCGAGTACTCGTGTTAGGTCAGCAGTAGGACTAGCCGGTGTTGATCGGTGAACAGTACTCGAAGGATTCGGTAGCGATACTCAGTACTAAGTAGAAAGTAGTTCAGTATTGGTTGGTACTGGTTAGTCATAGCAATCGATACTTGATGGATTTATGGTCGGTAGCGATGCTTGTTATTCCTAAGTGATTTGAGCGGAGCGATGGTATTTTCTGAATACTAGTGGTTTTCGAGTACTCGATGGGTTAGCGGTCGTATTGAGTGGTCTAAGGCTGAGTTTTGGGTAGCGATAGAGTTGGTGGTCGTAATGAGTTGTCTAAAGTGGATTTCTTGATAGCGATGGGATGTATGGTCGTGGATGGCCTGTGTGATGCTGATGGATGGTTAACGGTGTGGTTTGTGTGTGTGGACTGATGACGGTCAAGTTGTGAAGAACATGTGCCAGGAAAACTTTCTTTGTTCTTTTCATGTGTAAGTAGGTGTGGAGACGATCATGATTGGTGACGAGGAGAACCGGGACTAGGATGGGGAAGTCTAAGGTCCATGCAACTGAGGATGTCATACGAGGTGGTCGGGCTCACGCTGCAGCACATGGAAGATCAAAGGTAGTGATTCATAGAGAAGCTACGGGCGATGTTATCCAGGAGGCCTCGACACGAGTGAGGATGATGCATGGATAGATACGGGAGGTGTGTTCTCAGAGGCTTCGATACCGGAGTTGATGAGGTGTGATGAAGATACAGGAGGTGCTATCCTGAAGGCTTCGTCATGTGTTGAGTTAGGAGTTATGGATGGAGTCTATAACTTGGAAGAGGTAGAGTTTGGTTAAAACTCATGTTCGGAAGGGTTTTGGGTCCCTTGATTTTTGGAGGAGGTAGGATTGCAGGTTCAGGTTGTTATAGACATGGTTTGAGATGTCCGTATTTGAGGTAAACATGGCTTAGAGCTGGAGAGGCTAAGTGTTCAGCCGTGGCTTTGAGGAGACTTTTTGTGCTAGGTTTTTAGGGGTACCGTGAGAGCGCTTTGTAACTACAGAACATATTCTAGAAACAATAGATCAGATCTATTTTAGAAAAAGTTAGTCAACATTGGCGACGTGTTTTCCAAGCATTGATTTTTCCTATGGCTTCGATGGTGGTGTGCTAACACATCTTGATCTCAAGAGAAACGAGCACGGTGTTGTCTTCAGTGTGTTCTTGTTCGAGCAACTGAAGCTTTCGAGCGGAGAGAGATTTTGACTATGTGCAAAGGTGGTCGAAGTGAATGGTTGAAGTGAGTGATCAAAGTATTCTAGTGGTCAGAGCGCTAGAGTTGTCGAAGCAGTTGAGTGTTCGAGGAGCGGTCGAACGCCGAGAGGTCAAAACCTCCATCAAGCACATGCACATGGTTGAGCATCTTGCGGTCAAATTCTATATCTGTAAGTTAGATTATTTTCTTGTGGTTTGAGATTTGATTTTAGGTACTGAGAAGTGGATAAAATCATTCACCCCTCTGATTGTGCCATACAATCCTACAGAATATAAGGTTTGGATTAAGTACATATGGAATGAATCCTTTCGGTAATATGAGCAGCCGACATAGCACTTGGCTCGTGACTCTCTGTATCCACAACCTTCGTCCTTGGTTGTGTATGAAGCAAAAGTATATTTTGCTATCGATACTTATCCAATGGTCAAATCAACCTAGGAATGATATTTATGTGTACCTAGCACTGTTGGTGAAAAATCTAAAAATACTATGAATCGAAGAGGTATAGGTACGGGATGCGTACAAACGAAAGAATTTCACTTTACGCTCCTTGTTGTTTTATATCATAAATGATTATCCTACCCTTGCTAACCTGTCGGGCCAGAGTACAAAAGTGGCCAAAGTCTGTACTCACTGCTTAGATGATACCGAGAGTGTGCAGCTGAAGCACTCGCATAAAACCGTGTACATGTGTCACCGTATGTTCCTTCGGAGCACTCACCCATACCGCAAGATGAAAAAACAATGCGACAGAGAGAAGGAGGACAATTCAGCTCCTAGGCATTTAAGTGAAAAAGAGGTCTATGATATAGTTAAGGATTTAGATGTTGTGCTCAAAAAGGATGTAAATCGAGGACCTGTGAGAAGAACGTCTGGAAGAAGAGATCAATATTTTAGGACTTATCTTATTGGGAGCATCTAGAAGTTAACCACTCCATCGACGTCATGCACGTAGAGAAGAATGTAAATTGGTCTCTTACTAAATATTCATGACAAAACAAAGGATGATGTCAATGCACGGCTTGACTTGGTTGATATGGACATCAGCCCTGAGTTAGCACTAACAAAGACCGATAAAAAACAAACTTACCTTCCCCTGCTTGTTACACTCTGTTCAAAGCCGAGAGAACTAAACTGTGTAAATGCTTGCATGGAGTGAAAGTTCCGTCTGATTACTTTGCCAACATGAAGAAATTTGTTTCGATGAAAAATTTAAAGTTAATTGGAATGAAGTCTCATGATTATCATGTACTGATGATACATATGCTCCCTATTGCAATCAGAAGTATTTTGCTGATCAAGGTCCGAGAGATAACTATGAGGTTGTATTATTTCTTTAACACAATTGCTTAAAAGGTCATCGACCCTGAAAAACTAGATGCTCTGTAAGATGAGGTGGTGATGACTTTGTGTCATCTTGAGATATGTTTTCCTCCATAATTTTTTGATATCATGATTCATCTCATTGTTCACATTATGTGGGAGATAAAAATATGTGGGCCCATGTTCCTATATAGCATGTACCCATTCGAGAGGTTCATGGAAATTCTCAAGTCCTATGTACGAAATCGATCTCAATCGGAGGGTAGCATCATCAAAGGTTATACAACCAAAGAGGTCATTGGGTTCTATATCAATTACATGGCTCAAGTCGAATCGATATGTGTACCTCGATCTCACCATGAGACGAGGCTCAAGGGTATCGGGACCATCAGAAGGAAAGCAATCACTCCAGATATGGATGAGGATGCTCAATCCTATTTTACGATCTTGCAACACATGATTAAAGTGTCCCCGTATATCGACCAGCACAAGGACATGCTTCGGCAATAGAATACAAAGCGCCTAGATGTTTGGATCATAAAATAACACAATAATCAGTTCACCCAATGGTTGAAAGAGCGACTCATTAGGAGCTCATCAAGTGATATACTGATATGGTTAGCAAAAGGGCCAATGTTTACAGTTGTTGGTCAAAATGGCCGTATTTTGTATGGGATTAGAAAAAAATAGTACCCTCATAGTTGTAATTACAAAAATGGCACATCTGCCCCATAGTCATCGTCTGGCACTAACCTTTGGATGGCACGTGGAGAAGTGCCGCACGGTCGCCATGTGACACTAACCTCCTACTCCGCACGGTCATCGTACAGCACTAACCTCCGGCCGACACGTGGCAGGTTAATCCGCACGATGATCGCACGACACTCCGCCATGTGTCGGTCAGAGGTTAGTGTCATACAGTGACTGTATAGTACTTCATCACGTGTCAGCCCAAGTTTAATACCGTACGATGATTATATGTCAAATTTGCAATTTTTATAATTATAGTTACAAAAATATTATTTTGACAAGTTCCATATTAAATTCGGTCATTTCGGCCAGAAACTCCCGATACCGGCACATTCAGGTGCAAAACCTGTGTCAAGAGGGGTAAGGTTATTTTTTCTGACGAAGAAAAGTACTCGGCTGTTACTGGCCATTTATGTCGAGTTCAATGTGATCTGCTTTTTATGCACGGTACTAGTACTGGCACTACTGGTGGCAGCACTGCTGCTGTAATACTAGTACTAGCGCTACTTGGACTGTTTACAGGTTAAATCATGCAGCAACTTGTTTTTCTTAAATGGCAAGCGACCTGCCTGTGAATGAACAGATTGTACGCACGGAACCCCTATGCCCTTTCGATTGGAGTTCGGTCCGCGAATTTGTTGTGCGTGGCTCATGTACGCGGGAGATTCATGTTTTTGTCACCTTAATATTATCATCGAAACTCTGTCACTTATATGTGAGGCTACCTGAGTCACTGACAACGGGTCCGGGTGGCAAATCTGTTACCATCCGAGTCGTAAGGGTGGCAAATACATAAATTTTCCCATGTACGCGGGGCTGTGTCCGTGAGCGGAGTGTCGCTTTTCCGAACAGAGTACTGTAAAGGATGGAAATACAGCTTGTATCGGGTAATAAATTATTATAGATTGAAAAGCATGAGATAGTTTTTGTGACACAGACTAGGTGTCCTAGACAAATATATAATTAGATATAAATATATATCTCTGATCTCTTATAATTTTAATCGTGATAAAAAACTCCTTATATGAATAGAGTTGCCACCGCGATACGGCTCTCGGGGATGTAGGGATTACGGAACCTCATAAACAAATCTTCATGTCTCTTGTATGCTTTTGTGCTTGCTGTGATTCTTCTCTTGTGCTAGAGCTGCCGCCGGTTTCAATAACTGATATCAGAGCTTTGTTAAGATGGTGGCGTTAGGTGCTCGATTTGATGTGGTGAAGTTTGGTGGAACAGAGAACTTCAGATTATGGCAGATGAGAGTAAAAAAATCTGTTGGAGCATTAGGGATATTTCAAGAGGCTGCGTGAAGCAAAGACGAAGAGCATAGAGGACGATGATTAAGATGACTTGAAGGAGCAGGTAGTCGCGATCATACTGCTGTGTCTTTCGGATTAGATCATGTATCACATGATGGATATGACATCGCCGAAGAAAATTTGGGATAAGTTGCAACTCAATTTATGTTCAAATCACTCACAAACAAATTATATATGAAGCAGAAGCTATACGGGCTAAAGATGCAAGAGGGTTCTGATCACATAACATAATTATAGTCTTGTCTTCGTCCTCAACCATCACCTCCAAACACACTAGGTCGGTGATCACCTGATTAAAGGCGTTGACATGCTATGCTGCTATGCAAAATCAGAACCCTCTTACATCTTCAGCCTGTACAATTTCTGCTTCACATACAACTTGTTTGCGACTGATTTGAACATAAATTGAGTTTGTAACTTGTCTCAAATTTTCTTCATCAAGATCATATCCATCATGTGATACACGACTTGATCCGAAAGACAACAGCCGTATGATCGAGGGTGCTTGCTCCTTCAAGTCATCCCAACTATCCTCCTCTATATCCTTCGTTTTTGCTTCACGAGGCTTTTTGGAACATTCTTGCTGCGTCAACAGAAATTAATTGGGATATATGTTTTGTTTTGTTTGCATTCCATGTAGGAAATTAACAAATTTTGTCCCCATTTTTCGTGTGTAAAGATTCAAGCTCTAGTGGTGCACGCAAGAGGTTTTAGACTTGCTTCGTCGAAGTCACAAGTAAAGGTATAAGAATTGGATGGAAAGCAGTGAATGCATCTGAACTTTTCATATGACTTGCAATGCGCCTAGCATTTCTACGCAATCTGCAGCATTTTCTGAAGGACATGAGTCAGCCATTGAGAATCAAATCCGCAGCCGTCTGACAATTCGATGTTCATGTGTCTCAGAATTAGCTGTTAAACTAAAACTGGTGCACTGATCATCGAAAAAAATGGTGCACTGAAGTACTGCTATCAGTGCATCAGCAAGAAAGTTGCCAAGTTCTGTATTTAGACATTCTTCCCCAGCTTGCATTGACAGTTCAAAGGATAATTGATGGCATTCCTCAAACAATCATTACCTAGTCCGTCATCATTTCAGGCAGTGCTGTCTGGAGAGAAAATCGGTGAAATTGTCCACCTCTTGAAATCTCCTAAATCGGTGCTTAAAAGTTGTTCCTTTTTTAAGGGACAGTGCTTAAAGCTCAAAGGCTGCAACATCAAGTGAATTAATAAAATGTTTTGGCCAATTGCCTACGGTCCTTCAAAAGTGGGGCTAGGGTGAAGAACTGAAGGTGGAAAATTTGCAACGACTATACTTTTAATTCTCTCGAGATATATATATATATATATATATATATATATATATATATATATATATATATATATATATATATATATATATATATATATATATATATATATATATATTGTGAAATGACAATTTTGAAGAAAATGGATCTATATGTTAAAATAGATGGAACTTAGCGGCCCCCTTCTTTTGGTCTTTTGGATTTTAGTTTCTCCGAAAGTCGAGAAATAAACGGGAACGGTTTTTTAAAACGGATTCTCTAAATGGCTTCTTGAGCCAAAAAAAAAACCATGTACACCATCCACATCTCCTTTATCTGTTGCTGCCACGAAAAGCATAGATAAAAACTATTTGTCGTAGCCAAAAGCCATTGCCACAATACAAAAGAACAGGGCCAACGAATGCTAGAGCTCCTCGGCAATTTTTTTAAAAAAAAACATGTAGGGAATAAGGTGCCTCTCATTTGGGTTGGAAAAGTGGCTTATGGCTGAAATTTCACTGTAACTGGTTGAAATTACACTGCAGCTAATGGTGGCTTATTTGGCGTAATTAAATTTAAAAAATTTAAATAGAAAAAAAATGTTAGCCTATCACGAACAATGCAAATAAATACGGGAAAAAAGAATCGATAAAAAAGCTCAGAAAAGCCAAAAAGCTAAAAAAACAAAATTTAAAAATAGTAAAAAAATAAACAGAAATTCAAGCCGAAATGAACGGGACCTAAATCACTAGGTGAGATGGCCAATGTCTCCCAATTACTAGCAGATTTTTTTTGCCTCCCTCTACAAATGATTTAGCAAATTGTACGACAAGTTCTGATTCTTCAGATAGTGAATGTGCAAAACTTGAAAATATCTACGTATATGCATGGATGAACATTGCATGCGGCATGCTTAAGTTGAACGCAAGTTGAACGAAGGAAACATTATACTTGTGATCAAGGATTAACTAAAATATACATTTGCTTCCTTGCTGGATTACAGCCCAAAGAAGATAAGTAATTAGGCATATTATCTTTACAAAGTATACAAGGACTAACTTGAACTTCCTGAATACTCTGGTTCCCAAAGGCCAGACAAGTACCATGATGAATTTAGGGATGAAACGTCAATAGGAGCAGCAATCACAGCGATATGTGCACAGCATTAGAAAAGGAGCTCGTTAGCATGGAAGCTTACTGGCATCAAACAGAGGATCTTGGCGGTCAAGATTTGCGTCAGCTGCGACATGCAAATCAACAACAGCCCCGAGAGGACCACTGCTACTTCGTTGGTTTCCTAGCAACGCCGTTTCCATCGCCTGGGCATCGACTACCTCGTGTGACTTTTGCTTGTTGACGATTGAGTCGTCAATCTTACAAATTATGATAGAAAAAGGCTAAATCTTTTAGAAGGATTTATGAGGAGAATAAGAATGATCTTTATCATTATAAACTGGTTACAAGATGATATCACTAAGAGGTTACAAAGGGAT
Organism: Dendrocalamus sinicus; assembly: GCA_036346575.1. Classification (NCBI taxonomy): domain Eukaryota; kingdom Viridiplantae; phylum Streptophyta; class Magnoliopsida; order Poales; family Poaceae; genus Dendrocalamus; species Dendrocalamus sinicus. Next base: position 16,418,824 of record CM070643.1, on the reverse strand, counting down.
GTAACTAGCTCTAATCTCTATAATCTTCCCACTGGTCAAAAGATTATGATAGTTTTATCCAGTGTTCTTCTAATTCTGGTTGCAATTCCGATTGTTTGAGCTGTCCTTCCCTATGTCTTCTCATCAACCCTTAAATAGCGCTGAAGGGGTGTCAGTTATCCACATAAGTAGGTACCTTGTTGAATTGTCCCGTCCGATCGAGGGGGTGGTTGCTATCAGAGAGAAAGATTTGAGAACAACTGATCTTCAGTTATTGTTAGTGGGAGAGAATCACAAAAACAATGACATAGCTGTTGTTGTTAGAGACATAAGGCTGAATCGTTATGCGGATAAGAGTGGATAAAGCACATGCCTTATCCTTCGCACTGGTGAGAATCGCCTAGAGACGGACCCTTGTACCAGTTCATGAAATCTCCGAGTGGCTATTGGTCAGGTAAAATGTACATTGGGCCTCCGACCAGGAGTACTCAAGCAATTGCTTTTGGAAGGTTACGACTATATGGGTCTTAAGATCTTAATTGGGTATTAAATCCATATTTAATATATTATTTAATCCTCTTCACAGCCCTAACTCCTTGCGTTGGGAGATGGATATTGGGAAGGTGGGCTTGAGTTCTTGGGAGCAGTGGAGGAAGGAGAGGTGGTGCACAAGTGGTAGCCGCTAGCTAACTCGACGGTGGTGAGTGTAGCGCAACAAAGAGAGGCGGCGGCGGCGTGATTTGGTGGCAAGGAGCAGCGTTGATGTGTGGCTCTAGTGGTGAGGAGGGGACGGCACATGAGGGTGTTGTGGTTCGCAAACAAATCACGTGAATAGGGGCGCGAGCGTTGGCCTACCTTGCGGCGCTCCAATTTTGGAAAGGAGAGGAGGGTTAGATGAACCACAACCACTAACTCTATATTTTAAGTAGTAGAGATTAGTCTCTCAAAAAAAAAGTAGTAGAGATTAGTATAATAATTTCCCTATCTTACAGTATCTGTTTATCGGAGTGTGGTCCGTCTCCACTCGGCAAGTCCAGCCCAATATTGACAGACTTCAAGTAGGCAGGCTTAGCCTCAATCTATTAGATGCAAATCGCTGCCTTCATCTCTGCCATCTTCGCCGCAGAAGGCATGGTCTGGGCAGGGTGTCTGAGGTTGCCGTAAACGTGTACTCTCTGGGCCGCCGTATATATAGAGGAATTAGCGTGTCAGACACCCTACATGCAAAGGGTACAAAATTCTGGCATGGAATTTCGTTGCGACAGATCATCGTGCGCGGAACAGCCAAGGAGTCGGTAGGTGTCACAGAACAAATTGGTAGAGCAGATCGATTTTTCGAGCAAGTAACAGTAGCGTGCATATACGTCCGTTTCCTGCAATGGCTCCCGTTGATCGAGGCCATGTGCATGTAAATCCAGACGAACGTACGGATACGGTGCATTCCTTGAGCACTCTGCACGGCACATGTTGCAGCGCGCGCGGCCCATCCGCCGTGTATGCATCCAACGTGCCCAAGGCCAAGGGGGCCGGTCGGCCAGGGCACGTTAGGAAGTCTCCCCGCTGGTTGCTGTTCAGGTCGGTATTTAACCGCGCCACCGCGGCGCAGCGCCCATTAGCCAACTTTTGCAGTTTTGCTGCTTTGCGGTGATCTATATGGGCGACGGTTTGGTGGGCCGAATTGTCCCGGTGAGATGCAAGATGGGCTTGCTGTGGGCTGTTTTGTGTGTGTGTTGGGTGACACGGGATGCACAACAAATTCCAAACAAAAGTGTCAACCGATCCATGGGCCATAATTCACAACTTCAGCTCCTTAAAAAAAAGGGTTTTATTAAATATTATCTAGATGTTTTCTTTCTAACTATCATTTAGATCTAGGACTGTTAGATTAGGAATTCAATAGCCATGAATTCTTCCCCTCTTTTTTGAATTCTATCCCCTCTCTATTGAAAAATTTCCCCTTAAAAAATAAGAGGCTTATTGATCTCTAATCCAAGGGTCACAAATTTGGATGATAGTTAGGTAGAAAACATCCAGATGATGATTAAACACTCCAAAAAAAAAAACTCACAACTTCAGTAGTACATGTGATTTTACAGAATTCACACCAAGCTGGCAAAGCTCGGAACCTGCGAATTCTCTCTATCTTCAGCAGGGCAGCTTGAAGCCCATGTACTGGCCGCTCGTGTACTGCGCCCAGACACGAACCGCGCCGGAGCAAGCTATCACGACGGCGCTGAGCGCCAAGATGGCAGCAACCATGAACACGATGAGCGAGACCCTGCCCGACTTCCTGATGGCGCCTTCTATCACGACCAGTCCGACGATCGAAGCCACGAAGCAGGTGACGGCATAAACTAACGCATTCACGATCCCGTGGACTCCCAGGATGATGAACTGGACCATCGACATGGAAGCGCAGAAAAGAACCATGAACATCGTCGTCGCTGACGCTGTCTGAAAAATTCAGAAGCAAAGCATCAGCAAGTTAGTTAATTGCTGGAGAAGCTTGCAATCACTTCTGACTAGTTCTGAACAAGACATTAATACCAAAGGAAGTACAAAGAATTCTGAACAAGACATTAATACTAAGGGAAGTATAAAGAATTCTGAACAAGACATTAATACCAAGGGAAGTATAAAGAATTCTGAACAAGACGTTAATACCAAGGGAAGTACAAAGAATTCTGAACAAGACATTAATACCAAGGGAAGTACAAATTGGTCTTACTTTTGGAGGTACTCCAATTTGGAGTAGGACAGGGTTGAGAAGCAGGCCTCCTCCAATGCCAAAGAGTCCACTCATGACGCCGGTTAGCAGAGCAGCCACCGGGAAGACGTACACCGGCAAAGCCTCCAGCTTGCTCTTCACTGAAATTGCCTACATTGCCAAACAAGGTCAGCTGTTAACTAAATGTAACTAAAAAACACATGATCTGTTTGGAGAATAGTTTGATCTGTCCTAGCGTACCAGCTCAACCACTTGGCTGTTCCGAGTTTGCGATCTCCTCTTCTGGTGCGCAATACACGCTGTGAAAGCCACGGCAATAGGGATTTGGGCTACGGTGATGAGCCAGTATGCGGCTTCACAAGGCTTTATGTTAAACGCCCCCTGAAGAAAAGCATGCGCCCTCACAAACTTTAACATACTAATTTGAAGAATGAATTCAGAATGGGCAAAAACATAGTCAAGACTCCAGAGATTCTCATACCTTGGCGCCCTCACCTCCTGTGAACAAATGCATGACAAAGAAGCAGAGCCAGACCGTGACAAGCACCACCGAGTCCACCCAGTGACACCTACGGCCTCCGCCTCTCTTCCCGCCAAGAAGTGCTTCCTCCGTGCCCTCCTCGGCGCTCCCTCCCTCCAGTATCCTCCTCGCCGCCGCCGTCTCCGCGCGCCACCGCCTCATCCCGGTGCCGTACGTCTTAAACGTGGTGAAGGCCAGGAACACGGCGAAGAGCGCGGTGATGAGCCACTCCGGGAACATGACGTTGCACACCACCCCGATGCTCACCCCCAGGAGCAGGCACGGCTGCGAGACCACGGCGATGTCGTAGTCGATTAGCGGCTGGCCGTCCGGCCCGGAGCCGCGGAGAAACAGGGTGTAGAGCACGTTGGACAGCGTGCCGCCGGTGACCATGAACGTCGAGAACGCCGTCGCCGTCTTAAGGCCGAGCCCGGCGACGATGTTGAGGATCGGGACGTACAACGAGCCACCGCCGACGCCCCCGGCGCTGGAGATGGTTGCGGCCAAGAAGGAGAGGATGCATGCAAGAACTGTGCCGAGGTTGCTCTGTAAATAAGATTCCATTTCCATCTGCTGTGCCCTCCATTGGGATAGGTAGATAGAGTTTGTCGCTCTTGCAGCTGTGAGGAGTTGTGAGGAATTCATCTTTGTCAGTGTTTCGGAGGCGAGTTGTAGATTTCGGTGCTGGCTTATTTGCTTTGTACTAGCTAGGTGTGTGTATGTCTCTGCACAGATGCGAATGGGCGACAGGAACAAAAGATCTGGAGTTGAAACTGTCGATGATAAGATCCACTTGCTCCTTGAGATGTGGAAGGTTCTATTGCTTATCTGTAGTTTAGAGGTTTCTGAAGCACAAACAACAGTTGTATATGCTGCTAATTAACTAGCAGTTTAGTTTGGTCAACTATATATTTAGACGTTTTATAGGTGCTTGGTGTTTCCCAAATTGAAGATGGAGATAAAAGAAACATTGATCAGTTGGTGCATACAATTCATAGAGCTTACACTAGATCGTGCCTAGCTAGTTCATACTAGCGAAAATAATCTTGTAATTCTGAAGTGTAGTAAGTCCTAAAAATCATCGCTCATCCACTCTTGCTTTTAATTATGGTTGATGGGCTGATGGCGATCAACTGCTCGACATAATGCGAAGTTATCTTGTTGACTCATCTTTTATTACACCCCATCCATCCTTTGAGCCTATAGTACTACCATCATTGCATAATATTACCATTGTTTTCAACTGCTAATCATTTTAAACAAACTCTACTTTATTCATAAAGCAGCGATCACGTACATCATATCATTTTAGGCACTATTCTAGCATACTAGTGGAGTTAAACATACGAAAAAACCGATATGCGAAGTGTTGCTAGTACGTGAAGTTATTTATGTGCTATTCCCGCCTGTGCATGACGTCCTCAACGGTCATCTAAAAAAACAACAAAGCAAGATTGAGTCCAAAGACTCAGCAAATACACAACAGAACGATAAACACTGTCTAATCATATAAGCAATTTTACTAGCATAAGACATTCCGCATGCATTATCATGTTCATACTTCCATTGTCATGTTCCAACATTGTGTTTACCCTTTAGTGCAATGAACACTACTCTACATGCTCATTTGCTCATCTCATTGTATATACCGGTATTGCTGAGTGAACACCCGTTGATGTTCATCCAAAATCTTGGGCCCACCCATATCGACATGGGGTCTCTCTACTCCTGTCGAGGCCTACCGAAGTAGGTCTTGCGGGATCCACCCAGGTAGATCCCAGTTCTCATTTCATGAGTACACATGATGCGAATGCATATACCCATTGTCATTGTCATTCTCATCAGTATTATCATTGGTAAGGTGGCATCGCTGCTCACCCCGTTCCATTACCATTGTCATCATTAAATAAACATCATCATGTCATGCAAACATTGTAATCCCATATAAGCAAACGTCGCATATTTCATAAACTCTATGGCCTACCGCTTTACCATGCGCTTGCTTGTTAACCAAGCAGAGCGGAGCGACGTGCAGACGACGTCGACTTAGGACCTCCACCTGAACAAGCAGTAATCCGACTCAACACATCATAACGAAACCAACTTAAGCGAGCAACGACGACTCTACGCGCATAACTCAACTCTGGCATAAAACACATGGGGTTAAGGATCCGTCGCGCAGGTACCAAACCCTTTTTTTCTTTTTCTCCTCTTTTATTTTCTTTTTTCTCCTTTCCTTCCTTTCTCTCTCTGCCGAACAGTCTTTCTCTTTTTTTCGGCCGGATGGCCTCATCCTTTCCTCCTCTCATTTCTCTCTCTCTCTCTCTCTCTCTCTCTCTCTCTCTCCGTTTCTTTCTTTAGGCATGCGGCTGGGCTCGTGGAGCGCTTGGGTGCAATGGCCCTTCCTCGCCGTCGGCCGCTGACTAGCTCCTCTGCCTTTCCCCTACAGCACCACCTTCCACCTCTCTCTCGGCTCCACCGTCGCCCACGGCACTGGTTTCCATGGCGCAGCCACGTCGAGCGCCGTCGGCCTCTGGTGCTGAGCGCCCGCCCCACTGCCGCTCCTTATCACCTCACCCTTCATCTGGATCTAGCAAATCGAGACCAGATCTGCCGCCTTCGCACGGCGCCGGTGAGGGGGTCAGTCTCCTCCCCAAGCTCCCCGCATCGCCACCCCTACGCCTCTGGCAGTCAGTGGCTAGAGCTCACCGTCTCAGGGCCATGGGCTCGCAAGCCTGTCCTGCCATCGCCCCCTTCGGTTTGCCGGTAATATTGGCTTGTTGTCGCGGTCCTGGCTCCTCTCCTTCGTCTTCCCCTACACCTCTTGCTCCTCTCCTCTGTTCTCTCCCTTACAATCTTTTTGTGGTGGCCATGGGAATGGTTGGCTAGGTTGGGGATTGTTGAGCTCGGCTTTGGTTGAATAGAGGAGGGGAAATGGCTTTTTGCTTTGCTTTTGTCTTGGTGGTGAGCTCTCGGTTTTGAAGAAAATGGGAGTGAGGTGAAGCCTCCCAAAGACTGACCTACTTATGCATCGAGGCAATGATCTTAAGACTCTCTTGGTTTGTGAAATGACTGGAATACTCTCACCTTACCCCTACTCTTCCTTCATGTGGCTATTGCCTAAAGGACATTTTGGTCTAAAGTGTTCTTCACTATTTGGGCTTTTCTTTTTCTACTTCGACAGGTAAGTTGGTAAAAGTGGGTGTTGACTAAATTTTTTGCCAAATGATGAAGTCCACAATAGCGAGAGATGCCGATCGGCCCCAGATGGTCTGGGAACCTCTATGAACGCTACCATTATTCGGTATTCTAAAGCCGATGGGTATGACGGCAAAACTCTACTTTATTTCTTTTATTCTCACTTGGATTGTTTTATTTCTCACTTTTCTTCCCTTTACATTTTAGTGGTATTACATCTTTGTACAAAACTAATCAATGTGTGCATGCAAAATGCCCCCAAGTTGAACATTCAAATAAGTAGCTCATAACATTCAAATTTAATAATTCAGAACTTGTAAATCACTGGTGAAAAACTACATGCTAAAATGGAATACTTTACAATATGCGGATAGCGACTCATACTGGCACCCGAATTTGTAGAAACTCAATCAGTAGCTTGTTGAGCAGTGGCTCTTCGGATTTCCAACTGTGTTATTTGTATCACTAGATCGATCATTTAAAATTTGGGGCATCCAAAAAGAGCTGTGAGAATCAATTTTTCTTGTCTTTGGGAAGCCTGCGATCATACTGGTCGAGTTGACCGCTAGTCCGCTATGCATGCGGCATACCTGATTCTTTTGGGAGGCTTGTGCTCCTAATTACGAACGGATTACTCTAAATATAATAATAGTAGTAATAACTAAAGATGGATCACCCCTCGCAAACACAGGCACACACACCACACACACACACTAAAGACGGATCACGCTATTTAGACGCTTCACTCTCTAAGGGCACCTTAATTTGGATGGTGTGAACTCTGCTCTACCGGATAATTTGCCTTGCCAGATGCTAGCAAGAGAGAATTCAGTTTACTTTCTGAATTTGATGACGCAGAACTGGAACAATAAATCTTTTTGAAGAAAAACTAGGCAAGCTATTGCAAAAAAGAAGATTAAAAACCAGGTTTTATTAGTCATGCTTCTTTTCAGAAAGGGAAATTTATTTCAGTGAAAATTCTGCAAGCTCTAAACTAGCCATTACAACATCAAGAACAAAATCTTCCTTCAGAAAGCCATCGAGGCCAAGCCAAAAGAAGCCAATAACAAGCACCTCTTGCTCATGTTTTTGTACATGTATAGTTCACCGAAAATGTCAACATGGTAACTTGAAGCCCATGTATGCTCCATTAGTGTACTGCATCCAAACATCTAGTGCTCCAAAGCAGGTGACTATCACAGTGCTGAGTGCCATGATGCCAGTTACCAAGAACACGATCAGCGAGACCCGCCCGGACTTCCTGACGGCTCGTTCAATCACAACCACCCCAACAACTGAAGCAACAAAGCATATCCCTGCATAAACCGAAGCCTCTCCGATTCCGTTCATGCCTAGCAGAATGAACTGAACCATCGACATCGATGCGCAGAATAGGACCATAAACGAAGACGTCGCTGCTGCAGTCTGCAAATCAAGAGTTGACGATACAGCAAACATGATTGTTGGAATCAACAGCAAACTGGTGATACCTTGGTGTTGGAGTGTGGTGTTGTAATTAGGCGATTCCACATGGACTCGATTGTAAAATGTAAAGGATGTTAGAGAAGGCATACAGAGAAGGGGATCGAGAGAGCTCGGTCCAGAAATTTCCCCTATTTCACGTCTCCTCTTCTCAGCCCTAAATCACCAAATTAATCAATACGGTATCAGAGCGGATCGATCCCGCGTAATCTCCATGCTTGATTCTTGCAAGCTTCAACTCCATACGCTGCTGTGTTGCCGGGATTTTGGTGGAGCGTGGAGTGCTGGTCGCGAAGGCAGGTTGCGACCGCTTCCGTTGCTGCCAGGAATCGAGTTCCTCTGGTTCATTTTCTTCTGCAGCTCGGCGAGCTCCGAAGCCTATGGCACCTCCGCCTCCTCGGTCTGTGGTTCCTCCAAGTCGAGACGGTTCCTACTTCCTACTCGTGGTGCTCCCAGATTCATGCTGAGGTGAGGTGCCTCCGTTCGGTTGAGCTAGTACTGCGTGTGTGCATGCAGACTTCAACATGAAAGCACTCTGCTGCTACGAGAGGTGCTAGTGCTACTCTTTGTCTAGGCGTTAAATTGGTGATTGTCTTTTAGCCTTTGTGCCAGTGCTGTGCATTTGTTGGGAATTTTTTTGGTACATCACTGAGATAAAAATCATGGGAGACACCAGTGGAGACAAAAATGGGGAAGGCTAGTGTTGACAGGTTGTATGAAGTATTCAGTAAGATGGTTGAACAGCAGCCGCTAGAGGTGGCTACAGAGGTGTTTAAGCAATACCCTCCACCTCCAATCTAACCCAGATGAAGTTGTCCGGCCAGGAACTACATTAGTTGGTCTCGTCATGCTCAATTGATTTTAAGTTCTCATGGGTATGAAAGTCTTCTTATTGTTAATGAGGGAAAGGTGAAGGAAAGTGACACTAGCAGCAAACAAACCAATGGCAGTGTGTTAGTATGGTTGTTGGGAAGCATGAAGCCAGAAATTCAAGAGCAAGTTGAAACTATGACCATAGTTGTAGAACTGTGGTTAGCTCTTAAAAAACAATTTGCAGGAATGTCAAACAAGATGCAAGCTACACATATTATGCATGAGTTGAGTTATTTGAAACGCGGGTCATGATCTTTAACAGAGTATGCTGGTGAGATTAAGAAGTTATACGATACTTGCATTATTATCATCCTTTTGAACTTGTTGATAAGAAAGATTTGCCTATTCATCATAAATGGTTTGAACTATTTGTGAGCAAGCTCTTCTGGATGGCTTGAATCTAGAGCTTGATCTACGCCGTCAGCTAATCTTCCCCAAACCATAATGGCCTAGCCTTCTCCAAACCATAATGGCCTAGCCAAGAAGACATATTGTTTGGAGCGTGATGGAGGAGGAGGCACAACTTGCTCATGGAAATGGGGACAATTAAAGAAGTGCAGATGCTTGGGCGGCCTTGTCCATGCAATCATTTCATGCTTCCAACATCCTAGGTGGCAAGACAAGAGCAAATTATTCTGTGACTATTGCAAGCAAAAGGGACACATCAAAGGCAAGTGCTTCAAGTTGCATAGATATCCACCTGGGTGGCAGAAAGGGAGAACTCGGCGAGGGGAAACGCAAGATGGTAAGTGGATTCAAGCTAATCACACTACTTCTGTAGGGGAAGTACCTGTGGTAGATGTGCAAGCTTTTGAGGAGTTTAAATCCAAGCTCAAACTCTCAGAAAGCTCATCTTCCACCCAAGGTTCCTCTAAAGATGACTTTAGTTTTCATGTCACCTCTCAAGGTATTAAATTCCATCAAGCCCTTGCATCAACAACTCAATCCAAACATTGGATTATAGACACTGGAGTCACTAAACACATGATAGGAACCTCTAATCTATTCACTTCCTACACACCATGCTCGAGTAAGAACATAGGTGGTTTGTAACCTTTATTGACTGCCTTAGTCGCTATACTTGGCTTTATTTGCTAAAACATAAAAGTGATGTTTCTATTTTTAAAGGTATGTTTGCTCTTATCCAAAATCAGTTTTGAACAACCATTAAAACTTTACATTTTGATAATGGTACAGAATATGTTAACCATGAGTTTGGTCAATTCCTTGCCTTAAATGGCATTGAACATCAAACCGCCTGTGTTAACACTTAGGAGCAGAATGGTGTTGCAGAATGTAAAAATAGCCACTTGAGGTTACTCGTTCACTTATGTTCACTATAAATGTTCCTAAATTTCTTTAGGGAGAAGCAATAAAAATTGTAGCATATTTGATAAACCATATGGCACTTTGTGTTCTGTATCATAAAACTCCTACTAAGTGTTTTTTAAAATCAAATGATTTTGTTGTTTCTCCAAAGGTCTTTAGGTGTGTATGCTTTATTCATGACTATCGAAACTCTGTTGGGAAACTTGATCCTCGAACTGTTAAATGTATTTTTGTAGGTTATTCTCTTTCTCACAAAGGGCACAGGTGTTGGTGTCCCTCTGAACATCGTTTCTTTGTACGGATGTGACTTTTTCGTGCATATGAACCTTATTATGGCACAACCATTGACACTGGAATTACTCTATCCCCACCTGAAGTGCAACAAGACTACAAGAGGGGGAGAGTAACAGTGGAGGCATTCTTATGGGCTTTATTCTTATTCCTACATCAGACTAATGATGGTAATAACAATTCAAGTCAGGGGGAGGGAATAGTTAACGAGAGTGGTGATAGTAATAATAATAATTCTTATTATGGAGATGTGCAAGCTGTGATTGAAACTTCACCTCCACCTTTACAGAATGCCAAGTCCCCTATGCACGAGGACCTAGGTACCAACTCTCTCCCTCTCTCTCTCTCGTAGTCTAGTTGCTCCTACTAGCACCTAGGGCAAGGTGATAATCCATTGTTTTCCTTTTCATCTCAAGTCAATGATTTGCCTATTTTTTGAGAAAATCATCTAGATTACCACAAACCCCAGCACGCCTCAAAGATTATGTTGGTTATAAGCATGAGCCAACTTTATTTCCTATGAATATTGCAGCCCTTCCTTTCATAGCTTTATTGCCTCTTTTGATTATGTGTGAATTCAAGTGATTGGAAAGCAGCTAAAGAGGATCCAAAGTGGAAGGTTGCTATGCTTGAAGAGATGAGAGGTTTAGAGCAGGGTTATTAAGGCGTCGCTTAGGCGACGCTTCGCCTAAGCGGTAAGGCGGTAGATGGGTGGCAAGGCGTCACCTCGCCTTACGTTCGTGCCTCCGTCTCCCCTCCCGACGGCAACCCGGCCTCCCCGCCCCCCTCCTTCCTGGCCTTGGAGGAGACCGAGTGAGACGGCGCCGGGAGACTGAGCCAAGTAGGCCTATGGCTTAGAAAGGCGGGCGAGCAGGGGGCCGGGGTTGAGCCGAAGAGCCGAACTGGAGGCGCCTCCACTGGAAGCTCCCATTATTCGGCTGGTTGGAGTGAGCAAGAAAGGAAGCAAAATGAAGAAAGCATGCACGAGAGAGAGGAGAGAACCAGAGAGCAAGAAGAAGGGATAAGGCAAGGGAAGAAGTAGGGCTGGGCATTCGGTCTTTTCGGTCTATTCGGTTCGGTCTATTCGGTTTTTGAAAAATTCGGGTTCTAAAAAATGAGGACCAAATTTCTCAAAAAAAAACAAGGACCGAACCCAAATAGACCGAATTTTTTGTTCGGTCTATTCGGTCCACCGAATTGACCGAAATAAGATGGGGATCCTTGTCACCCCTCAAAATCTTTGTAAATTGTAATGAGCTAAACAAAACAAATAATGTTCATGCATAAAGCAATGAGTAGCCAGCCAGTAAATAGATGATAGACATATCAAATAAGTACATACATCACATATTAAGTTCATGAATTCAAGAGACAAGAGACATATCAAATAATTTGGGTTATTTGGTCTATTCGGGTTTTGTAAGCCAAAGACCGAACCCGAACCCGAAGACCGAACTAAATCAAAATATTGACCGAACCCGAACCTCGAAACCCGAATAGACCGATAATTCGGTCTATCCGGGTTCGGTTCGGTTCGGTGTTCGGTTCTCGGGTTTAAAGTGCCCACCCCTAGGAAGAAGAGCCAGTGAGTGGCTCTGGACGCTCAGCCGAATGGGAAAAGTAGAGGAGAGAGAAAGAAAAGGAGAGAGAGAGAGAGGAGAATGGAGAGAAGGAAAAAATGAGTGGCCTGCAGACTGCAGTATTCGGCTGCACAGGAAGTAAAGGCTGCACAGGAAGTAAAGGAGGAGAGAGAGATTAGGTGGAGAGAGGGAAAACGAGTGGTCTGGAATGTTTGGCTGCACAGGAAGCCAAGGAGGAGAGAGAGATTAAGTGAGGAAACATTAATTGCGAGCAAATAAATTAGTATAATGTTGTTAAATCATTTTATTTGCTACATAGGTTTAAGAATTAGTAACAGTAAGTATATATATACTGCTAAAATACTCATTTTATTTCCTACCTTTTAACGCCTTAGGATATGTAAGGCGTCGCCTCGCCTCGCGCCTTACCGCTTAAAAGGTGTGAGGGGGGTGGGTCGCCTTACCTCGCCTTACCGCCTTAATAACCTTGGTTTAGAGAAGAACAAAACATAGGAGCTTGTTAATCTACCACCAGGCCTGTGTCGGAGGATAGGCATGTGGGCCGATATGGCATGATAACTTATTCGAGCCAGCCGTGCCAGGCCTAATCGGGTCGTGCCCTATCCAGGGCCATGCTGTGCGCTATCCAGACCCGTGTCGTGCCATGTCGAGCAACCCATTTGCCCAGGTCTGGAGAAACTTATATCCTGCTCAATCAACTTGGACAGGAATATTCATCAGATGGATGTGAATAATGCCTTTCTTCGTGGTGATCTTCAAGAAGAGGTATATATGCATATCCCACCATGGTTTGAGAGAAGTCAAACCATTGGAAAGGTGTTGCACTTGCCTCGTTTCTTGTATGGTTTGAAGCAATCACCACGAGTTTGGTTTGATCGGTTTAGACTGGCAATGCTAAAAAGAGGTTACCTCCAAAGCAATGCTGATCATACACTATTCTATAAGCATACCTTGGGCAAGGTAGCAATCCTGATAGTGTATGTAGATGATATTGTGATTACTGGAGATGATTCTAAGGAAAATTCAGACTTAAAGAATCATCTTGCACAAGAGTTCGAAGTAAAAGATTTTGGGTACTTGAAATACTTCCTTGGTATAGGTCTCTCAAGGGCCTAAGGGTATTTTTCTTTTCCAGTAGAAGTATGTCTTAGATTTACTAAAAGAGATAGGCATGCTTGAATTTCACCCTGCAGCTGCACCTACTGAACAAAATCATCGCTTGTGTTGTGATAGAGGGACACTAATGGACGGGGAGAGGTACCAAAGGCTAGTTGGGTGACTGATATATCTTTCTCATACCTGGCCAGATATTTTGCCTTTGCAGTGAGTGTGATCAGCTAGTTTATGCATGATCCTAGATCAACCCATATGGAAGTTGTGAATAGGATTTTGCGCTATCTCAAAGGCTACCTAGGGAAAGGTATTTTATATACCCACCAAAAGGACTTGCAAATTGAATGTAAACTAATGCTGATTGGGATGGTTCATTGGATGATCGACTCTCGACATCTGGATATTGTACATTTGTTGGAGGTAGTTTCATGGTGAAGCAAGAAGCAAAAATGTTGTGGCTCGGTCTACTGCAGAGGCTGAGTTTCGATCTATGGCTTACGGTGTGTATGAGTTGTTGTGGTTGCAAATTCTTTTAACAGAGCTGAGGTTGTACAAGTGAAAGCCTTTGATGTTGTATTGTGACAACAAAGCAGCTATTGATATTGCCAATAACCCGGTTCAGCATGACCGAACCAAGCATATCAAAATTGATCGCCATTTCATCAAGGAGAAGCTTGATAGAGTGATAATTTGCCTACCATATGTAACTTCGGTTAGTCAGGTAGCAGATGTTTTCATGAAAGGACTGCTGGAGAAGTCTCTCTATATTTTGTAGCAAGATGAGTCTGTACAATGTATTTGCCTCATTTTGAGGGGGGTGTTGGAGTGTGGTGTTGTAATTAGGCGATTCTATAGGGACTTGATTGTAACATGTGAAGGATACTAGAGAAGGCATATAGAGTAGGGGATGGAGAGATATCGATTCAGAAAATTCCCCAATTTCACATGTCTCCTCTTTTCAGCACTAAATCCTAAAATACTCTAAAATTAATCAATACTTGGTAACTAAAGAACAGTAACTTGAGAATTTGTAGTACGCTATATACCTGAGGGGGTATCCCAATCTGAAGGAGAATAGGGTTCAGAAGTAGTCCTCCCCCAATTCCAAAGAGACCACTCAGAGCCCCGGTCACAAAAGCAGCCAGTGGGAATGTAAGTGATGCCAAGGTTTGCGTTTCAGTGTCGTGCAGATTTGCCTACACGACCATGTCATGATCAGCACAGTTGCTTTGTAAGCCATGTCACAAGAACAATCAAAATAGAAATTGGCTTACCTTGCCATCTTCTTGGTTATGCAGAACTTGTTTGTTTCTCTTCGCGTATCTACCCTACTCTATAATACACCAAAATTATCTTTACTACATCCACCCCCTTAATCACCCCTACAGTCATGCCTAATCTAAGTCCATCCAGATTTGTGTACTAAAGTAATCCAACTCTATACAAATAAATGGCCTGGATCTCTTCTCAAACCTTATTCTCTTACTCATTGAAGATCCTAAGGCCAATATTATTTGGATCATGCACTGCATCGAACCGGTACGCACCCCCGCGCCCACGCACACGCGCGGGGCGACCTCGCTCCTGCCTCCCAATCGCCTCGATTTCTCCGCCGCCTCCTCCCTCCTCCTCCGCCGCCTCCCTCCACCGCCTCCTCCCCGCCTGCGCTCCGCGCCGCCTCCCGCCTCTGCGCTCCGCCGCCGCCTCCTCCTTCCTCCCACCCCGCATCTCCTTCTCCCATCCCGCACCGCCTCCTCTTCCGCCCCACGCGCGGTGCCTCCTCCTTCCTCCTTTTCCTTCCTCCCACGCGCGTCTCCTCGGACGACGAGATCCTCCGACGGACGAGAGGCCGGCGCCGCTGCGGCCGGCGCGGCGGCGGAGGACACGCGAGAGAGATCACTCGCCAAGCCGCAAATCTCGAGTCATCTCCGTCTCTCACCTCGGCTTGATTCGGCGGCGGGAGCTTTGGCGCTCCGTCCGCTAGGGTTCCGCCGATCCGAGTTGCTCCAGCGCGGCGGTCGATCATCGGTGAGTTTTTGGGCGTTTTGCTCGGTGGAGCCCCACACCACCCCGCGCCGCCGCCTCCTCCTCCCCCCCTCCGCCGCCGCCGCCTCCTCCTCCCCCCGCGCGCCGCCTCCTCTTCCTCCCCTCCCCCCCCCCCCACGCCGCGGCCTTCTCCTCGCCCGCCGCCAGATCTAATCCGCTCGCCGACGCCCTACGCCCGCTCGCCTCGCCCTCGGCGCCTCCGCGCTCGCCTCGCCAGATCCGCCGTTGCACCGCCGCCGCCTCCTCCACCCTACCCGGCGCGGCGCCTCCTCCGCCCTACGCTACTTACTATTAGGAATCCTTGCCCACAAATTGGGCGCCGAAAGTTTCGGAAATCATGAGGCGCACCACCGTGACCATCCCCACCAACATCTATAAACTTCACGCGCAGCTTTACCATGTCTCCATGTTTCATTTATTATTTTCCTCCCATTTCCTTTCAAGCCCCACTCCTCCTCTCGCAAGTTGCACATGGTTTGATCTCTAAGGCTAGAGAAGAGGTAACAACAGATATTGCAGTATCTTATAGTATGACTGTGGATTTGTATAAGGAGCGACATTATCTTTTTCGAGTTGATGCGGATCTTAGAGCTGTTTCTTTTACTCTTGATCCAAAGGAGAGGAAGATGATACAAAAAGAAACATTATCTGCTATTTTTGAGACTTATTTTCGCATTTTGAAGCATAGCATGAGCGCTTCAAATTCAAGGTATGTGCATCGAAAGTGTATAGTTTCATAAGAACAAATAATTTGTTCTTTGGTATTATATGATCGAGTTTATTTAATAATGAAATTTTACTTTTATTTTGGCATGAAGTTACACTCGACGGTAATGATATTTTCATGTCAACTATTGCGGTACAAGGCCAATAATGTCTCCCGGTATGAATCGCACCTATCTTTTGGCTAGATGAATTAGAGGAAATATTGATTATAGATGCAGATAAACCAGTATGAATCGCACCTATCCTTCGGTGATTTTGTTTTGTTAGCTTGCAACACATCTCAAATCATTCACTTGGCACCTACGCCTTCACCGGATTGTTCGCTTGTTGTACTCCTTCAAGATGTCGGGTTTGATGCTACGGCGTTTGGTGTCTTGAGTGGTGATCGCTTCAAAGTATAGCTATGTGATTGGATGATTAAGATTCATCCATTTATGGAATGCTTAATTTTATCTTCTGTGTTTTTCGCTAAATCTGCTGTTCTCATGACACTTTCAAGGTCGCATCTCATGGCTATTCCGCTCTTGTCTAAGTGGTGACTGTCATTAGTCAGGCACTTTCTAAGGTCTCATGGCTATTCCGCTCTTGTCTCTTAGTTGCTGTTTTTGTCCATCTGTGGATATTGGTCAAAAGTAAGGAACTATGCTTTGTCAGATAACGACGATTTCGAGCACTCTTAAAAAGAAAACTATGACGCTAATATTCCGCTAGATGTGGGTATCTGCACTCTTAAAAACCATTTTTGCTAGATGCAGTTGGCATTGCTCAATTAGTTTTAATGAAAAGGGTATTTTTGTTAATTAAGGAAAACTGCACAATGACATACTATTTCTATGCTACGAATAGTCAAAACTCAAAACCAACACTGCATGTACATTAACTTGCCAGGTCATCTTGACACGATTGCATAGTTGATTACATACCAGTATGACTTGATGGATTTTAG
The DNA here is from genome assembly GCA_036346575.1 of Dendrocalamus sinicus. NCBI lineage: Eukaryota > Viridiplantae > Streptophyta > Magnoliopsida > Poales > Poaceae > Dendrocalamus > Dendrocalamus sinicus. The sequence continues at coordinate 16,401,992 of CM070643.1, read as the reverse complement.
TATAAAGACTTCAATAGTTCAATGATCCAAATGAACAATTTCAAAAGTGCAGTTTTATTTACTGTATTTTGGTCTAAAATATGTGGTCAAGATTTGTTTAATTGATTGTTGCTTGTAACATTTATATCGCAATGTGTTGCAACGTATGGATCTTTTAGCATTATGGAAGTCTTTGCGTATAAGCTTCTTTCAAGGTATGGACATTTGATGTTATCAATAATGTTTTAGAGATGTCTATGATTGAGAGTTATTTCTTCTTATTTGTAGCATGATCATGAATAGGAAAGCTCTTAAGATGACATTGTTTCGTTAACTTATAATTGTTTGATCATTTTACACTTGTTGAGTGGTTGTGTTATACATGTGTCGTTTTGGTTGAGAAAATGGGGCTTCTGGTGGATATACTCCATCTCTGGATTCATCCGATTTGCTAAGTATGTTGATTTCTTCATGCAGTCTAAAATATAATCCGAGGGATTATTAGCTTCCTTTGCATAGAATCGGGAATAATTAGCTTTCTTTGTTTGTTCGAGGTGTCATCAATGGTGGAACAATGCTGCTAAGAGAGTAGCAACTCGGAATTGAATCATACTTGAGTATTTTTAAATTCAAGAAAAAAGAACTGTGTAAAATGTTGGTAAATAATGTTGGGGAAATTACCTTAGCACTTCTGTGATTTCTGTTGTGAGACGATTAGTGATGCTCATGCTCTAAGTCAAGTGAGCATATGTTACTTGATTGATCTAGCTGGCAAATGGAAATATCATTAAACATTAATAGTTAAACCTAAGGCGCACACATGTCAAGGTTTGTTTCGTTTATTTCTAGCTCTGTACATTTTATATTTTGAAGGGCTGTTAAAGCTTTCATATTTCTCTGTATTTATTATTAGCAGAATAATCGATTCAATGTATGCACTGGGTGCACTTCTAATTTAAAGTACCGCATGATTGGCTAGGATTGAATGTCAAGGATACTTGCATTAAGCTTGAGCCTGAAAATACTTGCAGGCATTCAGGCTGGGACCAATTACCATATTCTGTACTTGTCTTGTTGTCTCGGTTGTTCCCTTTTGGTTAGGATTTTTTTTTGAGGAAATTATTTGGTTAGGATTATCTCTTAACTTTGATATGATTGCGAGAGTAAAAGTAACTATTAGTACAATCAATCTTGCACCCAAGTGATTCATGTTACTTGTACCCATCCAATTACAAACCGGAGTAATAAAAGAGGTAATACCATGAACTCCATGAAGAATTGTGATGATGGCGGTGATAGTCTTTGTGTATTAAAAAGGTTGACCCTATCCATAATGGCTAAATTCTTAAATTTGGTGAAGATGCTCCTGAGGCTCATGCTGGTTTATATACACAATTTGAACTATAAAGCTTTATCACCGATAAATTCTTTTATTACACCCATAACAATCCTCTACCCAAGGTAGAGAGTCGTGTCCAAGGAAACACATGAAGCACATATGTGGTCGATATAGTTGCTGGTCCTTTATCTTCATGTGATATATCTGTACAACTGTACCTCTCGTGGTTTCAATTGTTTCAGTTGGTTGGATTTTGACAAAGTTCTTTTGGTATCTGTTCTCTCACAGGCCAGGATACTTCAGGATACAGGAACAACTTACGAAGAAATGCACTTATATGAGCAAAGTTCAGGAATGGAACCTTGGATTTCACAACAAGCGATGCTACGAGGAACAAAGAGGAACATCCATCTCGTGAACTGAAATTCATATCGGTCAGAGCGAGGCTCTCACTGCACTGACTACCTACATGAGATGGAGCAACTCCGCCAAATCCACCCGGGAGACGTTGACAAAATGAGCTCGCAGATGGAAATGCCTCTGTCTTGCCACATGCAAAGACAGGGAGACATCGACGATGATCCATTCAGAGCCTCCTATTCATATGATTTAGAAGAAGGCATGCAGGGAGAAGAGTCTGGCGCCTTCACTTCTTGTGTTGGCACACGGTGGTTTAGAGCTCCTGAGCTCCTATACGGGTCAACAAACTATGGACAGGAGATTGATCTCTGGTCACTAGGATGTATTTTGGCTGAGCTTCTTAATTTAGAGTCTTTGTTCCCAGGGACATCGGATATTGATCAGATTGGTAGAATCATCAGCATCCTGGGCAATATCACAGAAGAAACTTTTCCAGGCTGTTCAAATTTGCCAGATTATAACAAGATTTTCTTTAACAGGGTTGAGAAGCCTACGGGCCTTGAAGCATGCCTGCCTAATAGATCTGCTTCTGAGGTTAGTATCATAAAGCGGCTACTTTGCTATGACCCAACAAAGAGGGCTACAGCTGCTGACTTGCTGAATGATCCGTACTTTACCGAAGAACCCTTACCTGTACCTATAGAAGGATTACAAGTCCCAGCATCGAAGGATGAGGACGATGACAGCTCAGCAGAAGAATGGGCTAATTACAGGGATGGCGGTTCAGATTCAGACTTTGATGAATTTGGTAGCATGAATGTCACCAAAACTGACAAGGGTTTCAACATACGCTTTTCGTGACAAAGAAAGATGCGTGAGATAATAATATATGTGTCTATGCTGGCAGAGGAATTGCTGTCATAGTATATCTGTATTTGTGAACACTTCATGCAGAGGGTGAAAATTGGACTATCATTGTATGGAACTTTGATAATTTTTGGTCTTTCATAAACTGTTAAGATGTGTACAACAGAACCAAGCTTCTCCTGGTAGTAATAAAATTGTAATTCAGAGTGGCTGTCCATGTATACACGCTGTTTAGCGAAAATTTCTGAAAACTGATTCCATGCATTGTAAGCTTGTATTACTCTGTATCGGACATGTGCTACTCGAGGACTTGTGACAACTGCTCAAACAGATAATTTCCCTGAGCGATTTCTGATCCCTCGAAGAAAAAGATCAATTGATGAAAAATCCTTTGATTTACACAAGAGTAGCAAAGAACTAAACCCAACATTTTGTGACAACTACTCTCAAACAGAACTGAACTTTCTTCAGGGAAGACAGAAGTAATCAAGCATTATTAGCCTAACAAAAACCCTAGAATTTGAGCCTCATAGAGCCACCACCACTGCAGGCAGGTGGCTTTGCTGCAGTGGCAGAGCAGAGGGCGTGTCGGCACGGCGGTGGATGTTGTCCTTGAGCCGCTCGAGCACACTGGTGAACTCCAGCAGCTCTGCCTCCCCGAGCACCTTGGTGTCTGCCTCCTACCAAAACCACATCCCTACCTTGGCCTTCTCCGTCCCCACCTATGCCTTGGTCTCCTCCACTGCCCATCACATCATTGCCCCTACCACTGTGTCAGAAACGGTGTCATCGTCAAGAACAGGGGCATCCTTGCCGGGGAAGGGGAGGTATCAACGGAGAGGTCGCCGAAGGCGTAGGGGCAACCCATGGAGGAGAAGATGACGACGATGAGGTGGTCTCCACAGAGCATGTTTAGTTCGCGTGTTTGTATCTACTTAAAAACACCTCAACCTCTACAACTTGTGCTCTACCCATTGCATGTTTGATGATTAACACTAATGATGTTCTGTTAGCCTTCGTAGTACAATTGACAATATGCATTAACTTTTATTTTGGCAACTCCTTAGTGATTTCTAATCACAATTCATTTGTCAGTTCTTTCCCGAATTTAACTCGAAACTGCTATCATCTTCCAACTATATCATCCGAAGGCAAGCTACTCAGGTGTGTTGGTTTGTTTCTGTCATTCTTTGGTGCTGCTTCTCTCTCTCTCTCTCTCTAAGGTCACTAAATATCGCATTCAACCAACATTTCGTGAATTGTATTGTTTTATGTTTACAAGAATTTTAGATCTACAATTTGACTTCAAGATGCTTGGTCGAGCTTATCTGCTTTGACCTATGCACATGGTATATATCTTGCAGCTATTGGGAGATATTCTTCTGGATAGGTCAAACACAGCAGTGATGGTGCGCTATGTCAGTTCAAAGGAGCACCTTATAATTCTAATGAACCTTCTAAGGGTAAGATAACCTTCTGAGAGTAAGATATTGCTTTTGTATTTTTAACTATGCTTAACAAAACCATGCCCTTCAAAGAATGATCGTATCTTGGTGAACTTCTAAGGGTAAGTGTAAAAGTACAAGATGTGCTTTCTAGAACGAAATGTAACCGGATGGTAGTATATTGGTGCTTGAATCTGTATTTATTGAATATACCTTCATAGTTGCTATGAGTTTCCTTAACTTGTCATGTTCACATCACCAGGAACAAAGCAAGGCTATACAAGTAGAGGCTTTTCGTGTTTTCAAGGTACAATATCGATTGTTCGTTTTATTTTTACAAATTTTATCTTGTTTTGTATTTTACAGTAGCGTTAGCACGGCCCTATGATCTCTTGCCCCTCTTCACACTACACTTTTGTGATGTAGGTGGATTGAGATATCGGGAGGAACTCCTGCATATTTTAGGTTTATTAACAATGTGAGTGCGAGCATTGATATTGTGTAATGCGTCTTGTTAGAAGTCCAGTGGTGCTATTTTTAGATGATAGGAAATTGGGATTTGTAGAACGTGAAATTATAAATGGTCAGAGTAGACACAACACATTTGTAAACAGATTTATAATGTGTACAAAAGTACTGGACACCAAGTTTAGGGTTTAAGGATATATTATGCAGGCTTTTGAATTTGTCGAATATTCTATGTGTTGATGGCAAATTTGTAAAAGATTAATCATCGGAGTTTTAATAAATGGGAGGTTTCAGTTTTGCAAGAATTCTTGGATGCATGAATTGATCATCGAGTTTTAATAAATGTACTATTAATGAGTATCCAAGCACATTTTTGTGGACATTGGGTGTTTAAGTGTCTAGAATATGGGGAAAAGTGCTCATGAGTTAAATCCTTATTAATGTACATTATTTTTTTTGCATTTTGATCTGGCAGATATTTTACTTTATTGGATTTGGAATGTTCTGTCTTGAATCACTGCTAAGCATAGATGACTAATAGCCAAAAGTCAAAGGAATATTTTGTTTTTCTTTCCATTACCAATTTATTACTATAGATCACGACCGTGTTGTTACGGATGAGTAGCTTTATATATGAGACGTGAATCTTAATGAATCTGATTGTTCGTTTTATTTTTTACAAATTTTATCTTGTTTTATATTTTACCGTAGCGTTAGCACGGGCACACTACTAGTATAATATAATCTGTGAAAGCCACAGCGAAAGGAACCTGGGATAGGGTGATAAGCCAGTATGCTACTCCACAAGGTTTTATCCTGATCATACCCTGAGCAGATAAGAACATTATAGAAATCACATATATGTTTCATATGATTATGTAAATATCTTACTGAGGACTTGTAACTTTTGACTGTCGTATGAGTTGCCAGTTGCCACTGACGTCTTCAATCCACTGAACTCAGATACAATTAATGAATGTGGAGAAACACAATGATCTGATTCCAAGTATAAAGAAAATGTTCCAACCCAGTGACGCGGCTTTTGAATCAGCACTCGTGTTTTCAATGGAAAAAATCGCCTGCCTGAAACTACCATTTGGTGCTGTCCGTTCATCAGACTACCGATGCATGAGACATGAGTTTAACAGGGTATTCCTGGCTACTTGACTCCTAGAATGAACCTAGACGGTTAGCTAGACCCTATAGTTTCTTTTCCTTTTATTTTGAAAACGGGGTACCTTAATTCAAAAGGAGAACGGAAAACACATACAAAAGTCAGTTTGTTTGGTGAGAGATAGGCGAGAGAGGGAAGGGATGGCAGCAATGAGATGCATCGGGTAGTCACTGTTGCCTATGGACGTTTCTATTTTTTCTACATTTGTCATGTGACAAGCATTACTAGTGTTACCATTGTTTTTCTTGGCGCTCACGGACGTGTGCTGTCTATCTAGACAAGATATTGGACGTTGTCGTCAAGTGATGCAAAAAGGCGCGTGGTGAGGTGCGATAAGGCCTTCCTGTCGAGTAAAATCGACTAAGATAGGCACAGAAGAAATGCAACGGACTAGCTAGAAAATGCCGGCCCCTACTTTCCCCAAAAGCAAGAAAAAAAGTAAGGGGGAGCATAATGCAAACGAAAAATGACAAGAGGAAAGACGCATGATTACGAAGGCGCGTTATAAGACGTCTTGCTTTGGCTGCTCACGTACTTCCGACCTGATCGATCCGTTCGTATCGTTTTTTCTGCGTGCCTATCTGTGTGCTGTGCCCATACGCACACTGGCGCGCACAGCTTTAGTGCGCGCGCGCTTGATAAATCCTGCCGCGATATATCATATATGTGTCGCTTTCGTGTCTCAGCAGCCGTGTACTGTTACACGGTAGCGGCAGCTCGAGAAAGCTTACGCGCGCGATCGAGAAGAGAACACGTCGCGAGGCTGGGCCATACCTTTCCATGCTTGTCTCCGATGAAGACATGGAGCACGAAGAAGCAGAGCCAGACCATGACAAGCACCGCCATGTCCTTCCACGGGAACCCCGCGCCTTTGCCGCGGCCGTCGCCTGCTGCTAATTGGCCGCCTAACTCAGCGTCTCCGCCGTTTGGGCACGGCAGCAGGGGCTCCTTGTGGTCGTGATGCACGGCGACGGCGCCGCTCTCCGAGCACCAGATCTTGACCCCGGCGCGGCACGTCTTCACGGTGCAGAAGGCGAGGAACAGCAAGAAGAGCACGGTGATGAGCCACTCCGGGAACATGACGTTGCACACCACCCCGATGCTCACGCCGAGGAGGAGGCACGGCTGGAAGAGCAGCGCGATGTCGTAGTCGATCAGGGCCGCGTGCCTGCCGGTGCCGCCCGTGCAGAGGAGGTTGTAGAGCACATTTGAGGCGGCGCCGCCGGTGACCATGAAGGACGAGTAGGCGGTAGCCCGCTTGAGGCCGAGCCCGGCCACGAGGTTCAGGATGGGGAGGAACAGCGACCCGCCTCCGACGCCGCCGGCACTCGACACGGACGCGGCCAGGAAGGCGAGGAGCCATGCAAATACGGTGTTCAGGCCGAGGCCATGCCCATGCGCGGTGCCGACGTGTGAGGACGGGTCGACCATGCGGTGCTCCCGCCATTGCGAGAGCCGGTTGAGGAGGCTTTGGAGGTGGCCGTGGTGTTGCGAGGTGGAGTTGTACGCCGCTGCGGCGGAGAGGAAGGAGATGGAAGTGGCGGCGACGAGGAGAGGTAGGAGTTGGGTAGTCTTCATCATCTTTGACCTCTGCTTCTTGGAGCTTGTTTTTGCAGTTCTGCGAGGGGGTGAGGAGAGATGCTTGTGACTTGCAGGTTTTATACTTTTATATGCAAGTTTTTAGTGTGCGCGCGACACAAAAAGACTAGGTTAGGAAAAAGGTTTGAAACGTTACAAATACAAAAAAAAACGGGTCAGGTCCTCTAAAGAAGGGGTCAGGTGTTTTTGGAGGAAAATTGGATTGACATAGTTATTTTTAGAAAAAAAAAGGTTGAAAAGGCCATGTCTTTGTCATTTTATTATGCATCTGAAAGGCTGGATATAACTGTTCTTTGGGGGAAGAAATGTTTTAGCAATTCACTTGCTCAAAATGAAAAGAAAGAAACAATTTAAAAAAAGAAGTTAGCAAATCCAACTATTTAAAAAAAGAAGTTAGCAAATCCAACTATTTAAAAAAAGAAGTTAGCAAATCCAACTTAGCTTGGTTCTGGAATAAATTTGGCCCATGAAACTTCATCGTTTTCGTACGGGTACCCTTTTGCTAACTTAATTTTATTTTTTCTGGTCAATTTTCCTACCATCAATTGTTCAATTTAACACCTAAGATGTTTTTCTTGGGAAATAAAATAAAATGGATATAACAGCAAGCTTAGTTTGTACAGATCTATCCTAGTCCCTAGGTGAGTACCGTACCATTTGCGCCTATAAGAGCATGTACAATGCAGATGCTTAGAGAGGTGCTTAGCAATGAAAAACTGTTTTTTCTTGCCACATAGGATAGATAAGGTGCTTATTTTGAAGCATCGATGCTTAAATAAGCACCAGTGCTTAGTAGATGCTTATGTGTATAACTGATTCTATTAATAGAAAATATAGCATCTAAGCACACATGGGAGAGATGCTTGCATTGGAGAGAATAACTTTTGCATGAGTGCTTAATGATGTGGCTATATTCTCTCTCTTTAAGCATTCATATATAAGCAGCTTGTATTGTACATGCTCTAAAGGACCATGGACACTTATGCATGTAGTTTTTTAGCTGTTGGCCTTAGTACGAGTGATCATTAGAACAAATCGAAAAGCCGATAAACTACTTCTAAAAACTATTTCGATAAATCGTGTCAAAACGACAATAGAGAAATCATTCTATTTATTTATTCGATAGAATGGAAGACATAAGTTATAAGTAATAAATTAAAATAAGCTGGGAAAATAGAATTTATTTTTTATGTGAGCCCGCCAAACAGGGGCGGACCCCTATGCCAAGTTCTCAACGCTTTAAATCTATTTTTTGTGACTTGTATGCCGACCTACTAAGGCAGGCAGAGGATATACTTCCCATTAAAAAAACTGTGCACTTCTCTGCAGATCTTCGTTGCTTGCGGTTTGTGGCCGTTGCTCTCAGGACATAATGTGTTTATTGTGACGTCTGATCCAGAGCTCATAAAAACGAAGCTCTTTAGGACCTGGGACAACAAGAAAAGGAAAGGTGCCTTTCTCGACCGTGTAAATATCTTCCACCACCATTATGTTACCTGTCACCAATCCTAAACAATAATTTCTTGGCTGCTTATACACTTCATCCGACAGGCGTCAGAAAATGCCAAGTTCTTAGAAACTAACCTTTCCTTGTTTGACCTTGCGAGTATTGATGACACAAAATAAAAGGTACAGAATAACATGTGCAATTGGTCCAGTTGCAACGAACAAAGGCGACAGAATATCTGAACCAATGGAAGATCTCTAGCTGAAGTTAGTATGGACACATGCATTTAAACAATCACAAATTAAGAGCTATCATTGAAATGCAATCGACAATATTGTTATGCACAAATTCTTGTAAGATAAACCCAACTTCACAGCACCAAAGCTTCCATACCCATAAGGCCATAATTCGACCTCCCTTTCATCTTTTTATCGGTAAAATTGTCATGAATGCTTATAAATAGTACTATAGAAGAGAGGTCAAGAACTCCGGATTGGAGAAATGAAAGAATAACAGCTACACACCCGCAATGAAGACTTCGGCGATTCAAGCTCGTCAATCACCAGGGATCATCTGCAAGGCATGTCAACAGCCCATGACCATGACAATACCAAATGCAATAGTTCAAGCAATTTCAGTCCCCCCAAAAGAACACCAGCAATAACAACATATGTATAGCATGTCAGGCCTACATATTAGTGGTCCAGAAGAAGGGCTAGGAAACATGTGATGAGAATTGAGATCTACATCAGCACCCAAGCTCAATAGCAAACCAATCCAAGAATGGGTGGTTCACTAGTTATTTGCCAGGTAGGATAGTTCAGATGCAATGCGATACACTACCTCTTTCAACAACAATATAATATGTATGCCCATGCTTAAGACAGAAATGCTGCAGTGCTTACCTTTGATCACGGTCACTACCACAAGTCTGGGAGTTGTTCTCTATCTTCACAATCCTCTGGTATTTACAAATCCGAGCTGGGCCTCTGTGTTAAGGCTCTCAATATTATTTACAAGCTCGGAATGGCAGTTAACATTTGGGTTCTTATTTACAGCAGCACCACTATCTTCTAGTAAACATTGACTGAAACCATTATCATCAGTGCTATTTGGGCCTTCAGACATGCAGTCCAAAGAACTACAACTGCTTCTGCAAGAGAGTCTACCATCTTCTGAAAACCCAGATTTCTGTCGCTGCAGCAATCCATATCTGTTACCATCAGGTGTGCTCACCCGAGAGAGCAAAAAAGTTAGCACAAGATAAATAAAATCAAACAAAAAAATATCAGCAAGCCTTTCTCATTGCAAAGATGAAGATTTGAAATATCCAAGGAACATTGATCAGGCTTTATAAACCAGATAGATGTATTACATTAATGACTTAATGCTAATAACTAAGGTAAAGTGCTCAGCACAAGTTTAGATCATACCTTGTCTGTTGAAACCTAGATGTATGAAGAGAGTCAAAGACCGGTATGAGATTCTTTGACCTTGATTCTATATTACGAGTCTGGACTTTTTCTATTTCGATTTCCCCTAAAACCGTATCGGTGTTGTCTGCTTCTAAAGTTCCATCCCCCATTACTTGAAAGTGTATCTGGCCAACAATTAAAACACAGCTGTTATGAATAAAAACATATAGAAGTCAAACAGATAAGACAAATGTGGTATTGGAAGGGCAAAGGTGAAAGAAAATACCCCAGATCTTGACCAGAGTGGAATTTGCACAACATGTGTCTGCAGTTCACTCTCGGAAATATAAAAGTTGTGATTTTCATCAGCACTAAGCTTCATTCTTTCAGCAGCAGCACCACTGGACGGGTACATACTAGTTCCTTTCTTCACCACTTTCTGGAAGAGTTTATTGTTTTCTCCATTGTCAAAATCACTATATACATAACTCTCAGCAGTGTCTCTTCTATTTCGTTTATGGCAAACATCCCACTTCTGAAGAGCTAGTATAACAAACTTTGTGTCAGTTTCTCTTTGTGACCCATAAGAAATGGCACCTGAGGGAAAATCAATTCCAGAATCCTGTTCAGCTGAGCAATGAAAAACATACTGTATGATGCTTCCAGATGGAGAAAATACTAATAAATAGTACTTCATGCAAAGCAAACTTCCATCTGAGTTAGGGACACCACCCTTGCAGTTGTGAAATGTTGAAGCAATAGCACCAGAAATTGGACTAGAAACACCTGTTGCAAATGCTGCAGCTCCATGGACAGCACCCTTCAACAAGTTATTCCCATTTCTTATTCTACTAACAACAGACAATGTTATAGGGGGGCCAGATACGGAAAGCATCTTCTGATTGAGACTCAAAGAGGGAGTTGAGATTTGGGACCAATGAGCACCATGCTTAACTGATGAATCCACAACATAATTATCTTCTGCAAGGTTGTTATCACTATAGTGAAAGCTTGTTGATCCACTATATGGAGATATTGCAAAGAAATGACTTGTTCCCCTTGAAGAGCTAATCATTATCCATTCACTATTGTCGCTAAAACTGATATCTTTTATGACCTATCATAAAGGTGATATTGTTACAAGTCATGAAACATTAGAGATAATGGTTATGAACTATGTATGCCAGCTTACCGCATTGGTGATGCCTCTCTGCAATTTGTACAGATGAACATAGGTTCCATTTAGACCAGCTTCTGATGCACTCCCATGTGAAGGCATAATGCGAAAAACATTGATGCTTCGGCCATGAATAGAAGCTGTCACCAACAAAGTTCCACTCGGATCAAAACAAAGTGCTGAAATGGGACTAGTATGTGCCCTGAACTGAACTATCATTGATTTTGAGACAATATCTCGAACAATGATCTGTCATTGGAAAGGGAACAGACTACATGTCATGGTTCGATGAAGTAGATAAGACATATACAACATACAAAATTATAGTGAGATAATGTTATTTATAATATGCCAAAAATATGAACATTTGTTTGCAATTAATCGCCATTACTAATCCAACTTAATCAGCAGGGTAAGCTTTCCCATCCATCATCATGTCTATTCTATCTTTGAATTCCACCCAGACCCAAAGCACAAGGGGATTAGCTTTCCACCTGTCCTACTACACCATCTTTTTTATCTAGGTTTTAGCTAAAGGAAAAAAAAACTAGACATCCACTTTGCGTATATTATTGAGGGATAACAATAGTTATTATTAAGTTTTTTGATAGAACAGATTAACAGGGATAATCTGCCACAAGGATAATTTTTGTACTGCATCCACATAGGGTAGAATGGGGGCAGATCAGCCTCCTGAACAACACCAACCACATAGTCAGATTGTTACCCAACTGGTCAGGTGGGTTTCGAGGTCCCTAACTGCCTTATAATCTGTTGACTGTAATTTAGCATATAGAAACAACATAGTATGAGTATCGAAAAGGTGGTAAACAGTTTGCCACCTTTGGGATAACAAAGTTAATGATGAATATATGTAGTGTAATGGAATATGTACCATTCCAGCATATTCAGTATCAATACCATGCCCATTTGTTGCTCCATGTGCTTTGAAGCCAGAATTCCCTTGCTTTATAGTACCATTACCATTTGGAATTAAGTCTGAACAATACTTGGATAGCTTCTTATATCCAACATCACCAAGTGTTACAATGCCAGCAGCCAGTTGCTTGCTTGATTCTTTTGCATAGTGTGCCACCACACTTCCATTCGAACCAGGAGGTGGAACTAAGGGAGACAAACTAAGAAGCTGAGGGCTAACACGGCCTGTATTTGGAACTGGAACTGGACTCCCAGCATATGCAATCCATCTAGGACCCAATGCAAGTGGACCATAACCTGAAATTGGTGAAACTATAGGGCTGGTAAGAATCGTATATTCCCTCTCCAATGTCACAGCATCAAAACAATGTATCTGCAAAAGGTATTTATTTTCCATCAGGATCAATCATGATCCAAACACCAAGTTAGAACCATCAAACATGGCATACCTGAGCAGCCTGAGAAACAGCTACAACTCTATGACTGCACCTTATGGAATAAACAGCTGATCTGAACTTCATTGTATGCACGTAATCATGGACCTTCAATGAATAAAAGCGAAGGACAGTAGGAAGATTTTCACTGCCAATATTATGGCAAGTACCATTAGTTCCATTGAAAACTGGGCCATTGGCATCATGGCTGTTTGCACTTCCTGTGCTAGTTCCACCACCAGCAAGAGCTAGCAATGGACGTACATCTGCAAATCTGTCTTCACCTTTCTTCGAGGCAATTGGTTTCTTTAGCAGTTGTATGAAAGAAACTGTGCCATCATGTCTAGATTCTAGCTGTCTTACATCATCAGCATGTTCAACATCCCATACTTGGAAGCCAGATCTGTAAGCTAGCAGCAAAACCTGTCGCAGCATGTCACCCCCACATTCGAGTTTATCAAACCCAGCCCATTGTACCTGCAAATCATATGATATATAAGGCAAATATAAGCACATTTTTACATGGAAATATTACTTGCAAGGATTACAAAGAATAATGTACTCAAAAACTGAAAATTAGGAGCCTATACACATCATTTATCTATAAGATTTATACACACTTTGCATGACTGAAATGCTGAAGATTAACATTCGGACAATATTATTTCTTTTATGTTCCGCAATACAATGATACTTGTCAACATGGGGCTGTAATCATCAAAACTCAAGTTTCAAGATCATAAACAACCTTTTTCTTTACATATAGTATTTTTGCTATACAGACCATGGTGAAGTTCATAGTTAATGTTCAGCAAACTTGGTGGACGGCCTTTTCTTATGAAATGGCATGTTATAGTGACAAAAAGGAGATCCTTAGCTTAAGAAATCAGAGTTCAACTTCCATGCCCTCATCTTCTAATTATAGTAACATATCATTAGAGGGAATAGGAAGGATGTATAATATGCATTGTCATAATGTCCTGACCTGGACAAACAGGAACATTTTGGATCCAGAGAATTACAACAAGGACTCAAAGCTAGCTTGTCTATTAATGATAACTCTATGGTTCCATTTCTGCAGTTTGTTTTGATAACATTCTAATCATCTCACCACTTTGCCTTACTGCTAGACAAACTAGCTATTACAATACCATACCAAAAGAGTAGTATTATCTAGTTCAAACATCAGCAGCTGGGTATATGATGCTCAGCATAAATGCATCAACACTAATAATAAATACTAATATTGCCACATGGTGTGCATCTCGGGAGCAGAAACAAAATTGGCAGTGCCTTCCGACCATAACTAAACTTTTGCTCATTTTGCATCAGTTACCACTAATGCACACGTGAACCAACTAAAAGCTTCTCCAGTATCCAATTATTGCTATACTAAAAAAACACACAAAAAAAACTTTTTAAACAAGTAGAACAACCTGATCACGGCTCCCATCCTCGTCGTGGCTGGCGATCGAGTTCGCCAGCGACGCGCCCGCTGACCGCAGACTGGAGGCAGCCGTGGACGCCCCCGACGACATGATCCGCATGTAGTTGGACAGCGACAGCGCCGAAAAGAACCCCCCGCCGCCGCCGCGAGGAGCCTGCGCGCCATTCCGCATCAAGCCAACCCCCAAGGACACGTGCACGCTACCACCACCACCGCTCCTTCTCAACAGATGCAAAACCGAGCCTTAGCCTCCAAGCTAAAGCAAGCCGAGACGGAACCACCACCACACCGTTTGCCTCGCCTCGCCTTGGCGCTCCGACGATCGAGTCAGCAACTCACGTCCCCCGGGCTGTTTCTCTTGGGACTCGGAGGGACGCTCTGGCAAGAAACAGCCCACCAACCGTATCCTCAGGTGAGCGACATGGCCGCGGGAGAGCTCGGGGGGAGGGGGGATCGCCACGGGCCGGGCGAGACGCCTAGATCATCCGGCGACGCGCGGGGGCGACCGGTGGTGGGGAAGGCGGCGAACTGGTGGTGCTCGGGCGAGCAATTCGATCGGAGGAAGCGAGGTTTTGCGGTGTTTCCCCTGGCCGGGGAGGGTGTGGGGCGATGGGATTCGGTGAAATATTATAGGAGGAAAGGTTGGTTTATCTCTCGAGAAGAAATAATCGGTTGCTGCTTTGTGTGTGTGTTTTTTGCTTCGCTTCGCTTCGTGTGGAGTTTTACTAATTCTTTTTTTTTTGATCCCAAGTTTTACTAATTCGGCAAGGAAAGAGAGAGAGGAGGCGGCTGCGAAGGAAGGAAGCTGGGGTTAAGGGGGCTAGAGGAGGGTGGTGGGGTCGCTGGCTCCTCGCCTCGCGTTCGCTTCGTTGCCTCGCCGTCTACGTTTGCTGCTCTCGTGTGGCGCTCCTTCCTATCGCTTATGGCTCGTGCACGTATCTGGCTGGCATTGCCCGTTGGGTCGGGTCGGAGCGCGGAAACGATACCTTGACCCGACCAACCTTCGCCGCGCCGGAGCAGGTAGGTCGTACGGCTCTTTTTTCTGAACCGGCCGAGCGCCCGGGCTTATTACACTGTTAAAGACTCGAAGCTAAAGGGTTACAACTAGAAAACCCCGTTAAATATACCGTTGGTTTTAATAATACGAGTATTGTGCTGTCAAACAAACTTAGAGTAGAAAAGATCAAAAGATTTGTAAATAGAGAATGAAGTGTATTTTTAATGATTAATCTATGTACCCCTAAGTCACCCGCTTTTCTAGTACGTCTAACCTCATTTTCATTTAAGCGTGTATTATTTGTACTGAAATCACTCAGATTATTTTTGCAAGTTGTAAGATCACTCAAATCATTTTTACAAGTAGTAAAATCACTTTAGTCATTTTAACAGATGTTGAAATCGCTTAAATAAGTACAAAATGATTCAAACAAGACCTATAAACCATAGGTTATGAGTTCAAATCCCAAAAAACGTATCGTAAAATTCATATAAATAATCACCCACCTGTGGTTAATGAAAATTCATATAAATAATTCACCCACCTGTGGTTAATGAAAATCAAATTCTGATTAGCAACTAGACAAGTAGAATGCCCGAACTATAGAAATGAATGTTAAAAGTGGATCCCAACGCTGATGAATAGAAATATAGTTTGCACTAAAGCATGATGATAATTCTGTTCAGCAAACATAGGGTGAAGCTTATTAAGTGTGGTGTTAAAAATATGATATGGAAATGGAGTAATAGATAGACGAAAATTTATGCACGTAATTCTAAGAATCATTTGCACTGCCTCTTCTGATACAGCGGTCAATTATAAATAGGAGTTCAATAAAAGGCAATGTGCCTGAAAGCACGAGAATATCGACACATAGGAAGCTACCATGTGAATGTATCTAGCATATCAGTGTTCAAGTCTTTAGACTTGGCACTAGTGTCCACCGATTTTAAAAGGACACACATACATTCAGTAGAAAAATGTATGCTTGTGCATGTAAGACCTTGAATTTCTCCAATAAATTTATAGCGTCTGTAGGGGATATACACACGTATGTACAACGTAGGGATGAAAATGGATCGGATCATACCCAAACCATATTTGTAAACGAATACAAATACCAATATGAATATTCTTGAATACGAATATGAATCAAATATTGTAACGAATATGAATTTAAATTGAATATCTACTCAATTCGGTCAGATCCGGATATCCTCATACTTTATGTAATATGAAGACATTAATGTTATTTTATTATTGTACAATCACGCTTAATCAATCTAATTCATTTACTTCACTTAAAAAACATGAATTCACGTTCAATTAAAAAATTGTCCAGTTAATTAGTCATATTATAATAAAATATGCATGTTGTTTCGTCGAATACGAATATGGATACGAATAGTTTGAATAAAATAATATTTTGAATGGTAAAAGTCTATATCATATTCGTATCCATATTTTTTATACGAATTCGAATACGAATAGGATAGAATTGTTAATCGGATGGAAAAAATATATACCATATTTGTATCCTATCGAATGTGATAGCCTGATAATACGAATAATTCGTATCCACTTTTCACCCCTATGTACTAGTGTAGTGTGAGTGTTGTGTATACCTTAAAAAGGAATACCGATGCATGAACAGTCGCTGCGAATATCTTGGTTTTAAACACACCTCGATATAAAAATAAAAAAAGTAAACTCGAAGATGGCAAGGATAGGCAACACACTTGCACGATGGATTGAGTACCACATGATTTTCTCGCTGATACCCAATAACTGGGCCATGACAGTGACATAACAATGGAATTTGCTCTGTGCAACACGCTATGGTTTTTTTAGAATAGAATCACACGACAAAACCAAATTAAGGAAGTTGGTACGTTCTTCCGCTCAACAAAACTTGTTACATTTTATTTCAAGGAGGGCCAGGTCTAACTTTTAAACCTAGAAGTGGGCTGATTCATGATGAGACGAATGGGTGGGCAGCTCAGCGGGCTGATGCAGCGTAGGCTCATCTTGGGCCCACAAATAGAAGAGTTAAACTAGGCCAGGCCTGCTCCTTGATAGGAAGGGCCAGTCCAGATTAGGCTGGGGGTGGTTCACACTTCTGCCCTGGCAGATAAGGTGTGCCCACGATACGTTGCTGGGCTGGAGAACCGGGGCTGGGTGTTCAACCACGAAGCGCGGTGTTCTTCGGCGTCCCGTCTCCGCCTGGGCATGCCAATGGTTGAAAAGGTGCTCGCGAGTCGCGAGAGGCATTTCGCCGCCGTGTCAGTGTGTCACCGACTTCCTGTCACTGTGGGAGCGGGGGGGCTATGGGCCTTGCGCGCGGAACGACCAGTTCGTTGGCGATTGCTCGTCGTGCAAAGGCAGGAGACGTGCCCGCGACAGGTCGTGGCTCGTGGGGTGAGAGCGCGGCACCCTCGCGTCCGCCGCTCCGCTGAACACATATTCCCACCCATGTTAATTGTGGCTCAGTTCTTTTTGTCTATAGATTATGGATTATAACTTATGGTTTTCTTAAAAAGAAAGAGTGATTTCTTTATCATCGTTCTGAAGTAGTTTATCGGGGTAATCTTTTCAAAACAGCTTATCAGTATATAATTTGTTCACACAAACGCTTATGATAGAGCCAAAAAAGCATAAGCCGCAGCCATAACCTGTAGTCGAAAAGAACCCACGGCATCCTCCCTGTTCGCTCTGATGTGGCTATTGACTGCAATGCGGTTGTCAGCGCAGATGTCTTACGTACACCGTACACATACCAGAGGTGGATTTTGGGGGTGCATGGGGTGTAGCTGCACCCCCAAATTTTTGAATAAAAACATATATATATATATATATATATATATATATATATATATATATATATATATATATATATATATATATATATATATAATAGCATCATGGTGCCTGCACTCTATGATTGAGACTTTCCATCTATGATTAAGACTTTCCATTCATAATTAAGAAATCTAAAAGCAATTGTACGCATGATATATTATATATCATTGCAATTGCACGCATCTAAAAGCAATCTAAAGGCAGAGAGGCTTGGTGTCCGGGCACCTTGGTGTCCCATTTCAGCGTCCTATATATATATTATATATATAAGAGGTATATTAGATATATGTGTACATATATCTAAGATTATATTTACACTTCTTCTCTGATTTTAGCCCAAAAGCGTCTTCTTCGTGGATCAGGCCATGCCCAATGCGGCCATGCCCCATTGACATCTATTGGAAAAAACACTAGCCATTCATTCATAGACCAGTCGCCTAAGCAGAGTCCTAGCCACCAGCCCCAGGTCACGGTGGTGCACCGTGCAGGCGCGCATGCTTGGCTCGGGTTGCTCGGCGAGTCGGCGTCGCGGCGGGTCGACGACTGCTCCGAAGTCCGGCCAACAGCTAGAAGTAAGGTGAGCTTTTCCTCCTTTAAAAATTTTGATAATAATTTGCGTTTTGTAAAATCCAATCAAACATCCAATAATTAGTGCTTAATTGTGTAATGTATAATTGGACAAATTAGAAAATGGAGAAGAAGAAGACAGACAATTTGAACTTTGTGGGATCGAGCAAGGAAAGTTCCAAAAGATAACATGTACATCCACAACAAAAGTCTTTCTAGGAAGCAAAGCTAACAACAATTCCACTCCCATTTTAGCTTAGCAATTGTAAGAAGAACATAATAAAAATGTCAATGTTGACAGTAACAAGAATTCACTTATTTTGGAAGAATTAAATGATAGTGAGGATGAGATTGATACATGCATGGGGGATGCAAGCACAAAATCAAATCATATGGATGGAGAAATTTATGATATCAATTTGCTTCCACATGATCCTGAAAAGGGGATTTCTATCACATATTATGATGTTAATGAACAAGATGTAGTGGGAAGATGATACATTGTGTTAGAGCCATGTCAACCACGATGATATGATTTCCCAAGAAGAGTATGTGTCGCTTCATATTGTCTTGGTTTAATAAGTATAATTGACTTGAGTATAGTGTTGAACTAGTTGTTGCCTTTTGTTTTGTTGTTAATTGTTTAAGGACAAAATTAATTATGCTGGTGGAGATTGTTTTGTGACCGAAGGATTTAAGAATTGGCAAACAAACTGTTAGGTTTGATAAACATGTTAGATGTATTACCAGTGCTCACAATCAACCTCAAGAGAGATATAATTTTTTTTATCTAACATGGAACATCAGTTCAAGAGTCTTGTAAAGATAAGTAATATTGCCAATATTCTATATAAATCTCAGTTGACCTATTCACTAAAGTGCTTGAGGTTTCTCTTACACCAAGGATTGACTTGACGTGGTCATAATGAAAGTGAAGAATCAAATAACAAAGAAAATTTTCTTGAACTTCTAAATTTGCTAAAGTATTTTGTGTTTTGATTGCACCTCACAAAGTTATAATGTGTTATATTTGAACTCTTGTGCTATGTAGTTTGAATATTTAAATTCACAGTTTTGCAGACTCATTACTTAAACCTTATATCAGCCTCTAACACATACATGTTGTAAAGGTGTAACAAAAATTTTTTACACCTCACCAAACCTCGAAGGCTACGGTGAAGAAAAAAGAGATGACTTTTTACATGATACACAAATTCTTTTTGGTGGTAAGAAAATTTCGCCGCGTGGCGACGTCAATCCTCTAACCACCTCGATAGAATAATGCAAGTGCCTTGTGGTTGGCTCCCACACGGTCATTGCCGCCACATGACTATCGAAACAAACACTTGTGCCAACTCACATCAACCAACCAACCGCTCGCTTAGTCAACGTACATGCCGCAGATCTCCCTGATCTCCCCGTTGTCGCCGGTGAGCACCTCGATCCGGCCCATGTTGATCATGGCGGCCGCGTAGTCGCTGAAGTACTCGTCCGGCGACTCCGCGGCCGCCATCCTCGCCACGTACTCCCTGGTCCACTTGTCGTTGAGGAGTGCCTGGTCGGAGACGAACAGGCCCATGTTGTTGTACACGTCCCGGTAGTAGCTCAGGTCGAACGCGTACGGGCTCCCCGGGTTCATCGCCACGGGCGTCGTGTCGTTGGCGTCGCCGGCCTCGCACGCCTTCCGCAGGTCCGGGGCGTACGTCTTGTTCAGCGACGGGTCCTGCGCCCCTTTCCCGCTGTAGTTGTAGAGCCGGCTCTCCGCGAACGTGGAGCACTGCGCCGACCCGATCGTGTGGCTTCCTACAACAAAGAGATACACACGATTCAGCAGAGATTAACGAGGTTGATGAATGGATCAATTACTGAAACTTGCGTACTTTTGTTTCGACTGGACAAATTGATCGCAATGCGAAGTACTACTCCTACCTGATAGGACGACGAGGTCCTTCCATCCCAGGTTCTTGACGCTGAAGTAGATCTTGAGATCGACAATTTTGGAGTCCGGCGGCGGGAGGTCGTTGTTGGCGTCGAAGTCTACGGACACCTTGCCGTCCCGGCGTCCGGTCTCCACCGGGTACCGTGGCCCGTTGCTCTGGAAGAAGGAAGCCGCTTGTCGTCGGGGACGGGCAACAATAAAGATCACGGCGAACTTACGAATGCATTTCACCGATGCTAAAGGGATAGGGCAAATTGTATGCTAACCAGGTACACGGCGTCCCGCGCGGCCATGGCGATGATGTCCGCGCACGACACGGTCAGCGGGCACTCCGCCTCCAGCTTGGCCTTGATCCTCTCGATTTCGTCGTAGCCGCGGAGGCCGTAGCTCGGGTGGGCGTTCCTCTCCCCCTTCCCGGTCCGCGATATCAGCATGATCGATCCGTCACAACCCTGCACATCACGCATCCAAACACAAGCCAGCCCCATCAACCACCACGGCAACGCAACGCAACGACGACGTACGCGACTCGTGCACGCGACGCGACATGAGAAGCACGCACGGATAGCGCGCGCGCGCGTGCAGAGGCGGGAACGCAACGCAACGCACCCGGGCGAAGCAGTCGTGGAGCTGAAACCGCAGCAGCGCCGGCCCGAGGGTCTTGTCCTTCTGGACGATGTCCCGCATCTCGGCGAGAACCAGGTCCTCCGCCTGCGGGCAAGTCTCGTTGTAGAACCCGATCGCGAGCCCAGCGGCATCCGCGCGGACCGGCACCGGCAGCCCGCTCGCCACGGCCGCGACGATCAGCAGCAGCCTGACGAGGACACCCGATGCCATCCAACCGGACGGGAAGAAAGAAAGGACCGAAGCGCCAGAAGTCGTCGTCGACGTTGCTTACGACGAAAGGAAGCAACTCAAGAACGTTGAAACCATCTCTTGCCGGGAAATCCGGAAGGAGAAGAAGACGGAGCTGGAATGGAACTGGACATTAAAATTGCCGGTATCGATCGACCTCCAGCGAATAGAACTTCCCGAAACGTGAGAATAAAGAAACGATGGGAGGTCTTTGCCGATAGAGAGAGGGAGGGAGATTGGCAGTGGTAGGTAGGTTGGCTATCGCTTTCGAGAAACTGAAGCTGTGAAAGGCTAGCTGCGAATTGGTATGGGGCGCTGGAGGCTACGCGGAAATGGTGAGAGAAAAAAAAGCAGAAGGGAACAAAATTTTCTATTTCATACGGGTCAGGACAGGAGATGCGATGATAAAGACCGCTGCGTCCGATAGTTTTGCCTATATTTTTTATAAATATTAGCTATTATAAAAACATTAAAACAGATGATATATATAATTTTAGGTTTAGAAAACCATTTAAAAAATTTGTTTTAAGAAATCATCTTATTTCAATATTTGACCTATTAATTTTTGGGAAGTGAAAAAGCTAAAAGCCAAAGATAAACAAAAAAAGGGTCATGGACGATGGTGATGTGGCTTTTGCACTTTGTCAACGCGTGGCCCTCACACACTTGAGCCGACTACTAGAGTAACCAGGGTCTTTGTCTGCATTATAGATAGACTTGTCTGCCCATCTGCAAGCATGGTACGAAAGGTTCTACCAGAACTTTAACCTCACACATCTATAAACTTGCAAGCATCTTATGGAAAATTAACTGACCAAAAGAAGAAACATTCAGGAGCTAGCATAGATTTTGGGCATGTTCTTTTTGGCTGCGGCTTATAGCTTTTGGATTGTTTATGTGAGAGATTACAGAGTAACTGAAACACACGTGCAGCTTTTGCCGATATAAATGAAGTTGGTACAGTATGTCCTACAATTAACTAGTAGACTCCATCTTAAAAAGGCACTCCATTTAAAAACTAGTTATTATAGAAAAACCATAAACTAAAAAAGAACAAGCCCTTTAACTCGTCTGGTTGGCTGTGCTGACCAGGATGGTTGACGTCTAGCACACCGGAGGCCAAGCCGTGTTAGCCTACGGTTCTTAAGCTGCTCAGCCTGCTGGCCTACTCGCTGGATATGCGTACCAGTTTTTTCCTAAGTAGTTGCGCATACTGGGTGCTCAGTTTGACGATAGCTTATAATTTTTTATTGTAGCTGGCTTATTTTTTAATGTAGCTGATGGTAACTTATTTGATATAATTAAATTTAAAAAATTAAAAAAATATGTTAATCCATCACGAACAATACGAAGGAATGCGAGAAAAAGGTAAAAAGTCAAAATAAGATAAAATTAAGGTATAGTGAATTAAAAGTCAAGCTGAAACGAGTTGGGCAAAAGTCAAAATACTGCGTTTCACAGAACAGAATTGTAAAATCAGACAGTTGTGCACGGCAGACAAGTGGCGTTTGTTCGACTGAGTTCTATACTGAAACAATTGCGATGCTGGTACAATTCAGGCTCCTGTTTGCTAAAGCACATGCCCGCTAGGTTGCATGTCGAGGACCTTGCGCTAAAGAATGACGTCGTATGAACAAGACCATCGCCATCATACCCGCTATGCTAATACTTATGTTGCTCCTCACAAGGTTTAGCGCACCAAGTTTGATGTATCGTATCGTATGACCTGTCTTGCGGTTGGACGGTTGGTGTGTCAAATGTCAAATGCCGCAGGGTTCAATTTGTAACACCGCAAAAAGTGCGTGGACTCGTACGAAGAAAAGTTTAATCCCCAAGGCTCCGTCTAAAATATGGGAGTTTTACCATATTTAGGGATGGCAGTCGGGCCGATTACCCGTTTACCCGTTTACTCTATTTAGGGTAGGGTATGTTTCAAATTTTTTACCCACGGGTATACTAATGGGTCAAATCCTTTGCCCAATGGGTAAACGGGGCACGGGCATGGGTAGTGACTACCCATGCCCGCTTCGCCCGTTTACCCGCCAAACATGACCGACAAGTGGGCCCCTACCTCCCTGGGAGTCTTTGGTATATATACACTGAGCTAAAATCTTTAGGGTTTCCAGTTTTTCCACTGCCGCCGCACAACTGCGCCCTCCTCTAGTCCTCCTTTGGCCTTCGAGTTCGCGCCTCCCTCCTCGGCTCTCTGCGCGCCGCGCCGCCTCCTCCTCCCTTGCGCTGCGGCCGCCTCCCCTCCTCCCCTGCGCGCCGCCGCCCGCCTCCTCCCTTGCGCCGCCTCCTCCTCCCTGCCTGCGCCGCCGCCGCCCCTCCTCCTCCTCCTTGCGCCGCGCCGCCGCTCGAGATCCGGCCGCGGCTCCTCCTCCTCTGCACCGCCGGCCGCCTCTCCTGCGCCTCCTCCTCCCTTGCGCGCGCGCTTCGCCTCAGATCCGGTCGCCGGCTCCCTCCTCCTCCCTTGCGCCGCCTCCCTTCTCCCTTGCGCCGCCGCCGCTCCAGATCCGCCGCTCCAGCCGAGGTGAGCCTCTCTGTGGTAAATCATTCCTCTCTTGCAGTGAGTCGAGGTGATCTCACTTATTTTTCTTGCAGTGACTATGTCGACCCCAGGGAGTAGCAGTCAGCCGGAGCAAGCTTCACAAGCTTCAGCCCCCTGCTATGGTCTTGTAGACTTGTAACTTGTTGCTGGGATTGAACATTGATTGTTGACAATTTATATTGTGTTTTTATTAAATTATGATGCCGTGTCTGGCTATCCATTTGTTGAAGTATATATTGTTTGTATATTTGTTGGCGGGCAAACGGGCATGCCCGCCGGCATATGGCGCCCGCGGGCGGCGGGCATGGGCGTGGGTTTTTGCCTGTCACGGATGGCGGGCACGGACGCGGGCACGAAAATTGCTCGCGGGCACGGGCATAAGTATGCAATACCCGTGCCCATCGTGCCCGACTGCCACCCCTAACCATATTCACATAGGAATCAAACTGTTCTGTGTAAAATTCGTACGTTCTAAACCGACCTATTTATTCCCCCTTAAAAAGGGCCCTTATTCCTCAACAAGTGAAACTGTGTGACCATCCGTCGATCCCTTCCCTTCTCATGCCATAACCATCTATCGCCGCTGATGTATAGCAGTTTGAGACTGGAAAACGAAATGATAGAATTGCGCTACGTACTTAGGTATGCTCGGTCGAACGCTCGAATCGCACTAGAAGAATCATGATTAGCCGGGCCGGCCCAATATGTAGAATGTGAAGCTCGAGCCCGGCCAGCCGACAATACGAGGCCCAAGTCAGGTACAGCTCAAAGTTAGACCCACCAGTAAAACACGGGCTAGGCTTTTAAGGGGCCACGTGAGAGGTCGGCGAGTGTGGTTTTTTTTCGAGAGGGGAGGGCATTGGCCTTGGCCGGTCCGTCCGTCCGCTCGTTAAAACCCACGCGGCGCTCACGCTTCCTCCCATTCCCCGTCGTCGGATTCCACAACCGCCACCCACCTGCGCTTCTGGCTGTCTCCGCGCGCGCAAAGCCGCGAGGGTCAAGAGCGACGACCGATTCGAGTCTCAGCGACGACTCCTCCACGCGGTGTTAGTGCCACCCCACCCCCTGGAGTATGTTCTCGCCTTGTTTTTTCGGTCGCTGAAACTCGTCGAAGCGGGCAGGGGAGAAGAGCGGCGGAGAGGTGGTTTCGACGGCGCCCATGGACCTCGTCCGCCGGGAGACGGGAGACCGGAGCGCCGCACCGGAGTTCGCCGCGCTGGACATCAGGGGCGAGGCGGAGTCGCCCGATGCCGACGCGGATATCGTAAGAATCGTTGCTCGACTAGAGTTTGGTGTGTTCGCTTCGTAATCTTGCTCTTTTCTAATCGTCTTGTTGCAATCGATTCTGGCTTTAGCCTGAGAAGATGATGGATTCCTCTTTCCCTGGGAAGAGTCTCGAGCGGGAGAGGAGCGGAGACGCCAATCCTCCTTCCACCGGTTAGTTCATCGTTCTGCTCCATTTACTCTTAATAATGGAACAAAGCTTATCCCAATTCCTTCCTGGTACAAGTTTGTGCATTAGATTCTTTAGCCGATTTAGGATTTTCTTCGTGATAAATAGCTTTGTTTTTTCTTCTAAATTCGCGAACTGAGTCACCGGATGTTGGTGAGGAGTCCACGCACGCACGGGTTTGCGTGGATTTCTCAAGCAGCCCCTTAAATCGTGTGTCATGTCAGATGCTTTGCGTGAGATGGCTGCATTCTCATCCGATCCTTGGAAACAGACGCCATCGTTACCTGCCACCTACTCAATGCGTCACGAAACGTGGCTGGCCTGGATTGTTTTTAAATAATATATATTTCTATTAATATTATATAAATATTTCACTGCTTAAAACGTTACATAAGTAACTATCTGTCGCTACTATAGAGTGACACCGGCATCGGTCGTCATTTTAATTGGCGATAGAGAGGTAAATCGTTAATTGAGATGGTGATATAAACCCCGCAACTTTAATCATCATTTTAAATGATGACAATTTTATGTAGAGTCAGATCTAACAGCCAGCAGATCTCTATCGTCAATTGAATTTACGATAGAAGCTCTGTCACCAATTAAACTGAGGACATGCTTTTGTCATCAATTTAATTGATGAGATAGATTATGTCGTTAATTTATTTGGCTACAAAGACCTGCTAATTCTATGTAGTATTATCGTCATTTCAAATAGTGACAGAAAATTATTTATATTAAAGTTTTTAAATGATAATATATTTATATAATATTAATTAAAAATGTATTATTTTAACGCACCACACTGCTATAGTACCACCGTACGATGTAACACCAATCTCTGGGTTGTTCCTCTGTTACAACATACGGATTGAAGTTGAAATCGTTGAATAAAACAGTAAAATCGCCAACCTTAGCCAATGCAATGTTCCCATCAACAAGCTAATTTTTATACGAGTTTCCATGATGCCACTAATACTAGCGGTACTTCTAATTAAGTCAGAAAGCACAGTTTTAGATGTCCCCAGTAACTCTTGGTTCTGAAATACTAAGTCATCATAAAATTGCCGGGGGGCTTATCTGGCCGATAGTTTCAGAAATTCTTTCCGAAGCGATTAAACACTGTGCACGTATCATCTGGGCCTCCGCCCCTCACGTATGTATGGACGGCTCAATAATGCACAGGTGTGGCGAACGTGTATGAGAAGCAGGCGGTGTCAGTGCACGTCGACGGCAGCCCAAGGGAGCAGTTCCACCCCTCGACGCCAACAGCCGGCGGAGCGAAGCGCCGGCGCGCCGGCCGGCGGGTTCCGGGGTGGCGCGACCCGAAGAAGATCATGTTCGCCTTCGCAGCACTGTGAGTGGACTGAAAGCTTTTCCTCCCGTCGTGGTCCATACCATCATTCGTTCTCGTCTATTTCCAGTCTTTTAATTCTTCCTGTCATACGAGTACTACACGATTAAAGTACGAAAAGACAGCACCCTTGCCGGGCCAACTGAGTGATTTGCGTTTCCGGTGTGTTTGCGGTGGTTTATGTTTTTTTAATGATAACTGATTTATTTTTTGTTATAGCTGATAGTGGTTTATTTAACGTAATTAATTTTTTTAAAAAAAGTTAAAAATAGGAAAAACAAGTTAACCTTATGGATATTGCAAAGGAATACGGGAAAAAAGAAAAGAAAAAACCTAAAAAAGCCAAAAAAACAGAAAAAAAGATAAAATTAAAGAATAGTGAATTAAAAGTCAGAAGCTAGAAACTGAAGCTGAAACGAGTGGGGTTAGTTGATCCTATATGTGGCTTCAATAATTTTTCTGAAAAAAATTGGCCTAATTTTTCTTTAAAAAATTGGCCTTTGACACACGAATTTTTAATTTTGACCCCTGCACGACTGTAGAAGCAACGACTGATGACACATATCACTTGCTGAGCTCTCGCATAGCGGTAGATACCTGTTGTAGCCAAAGCTTGGACCACCTACCAAACTAGCCGGCCACAGCAAGAGGCAACTAAGCACTAAATTAGTGTAAGCATGTATAACAGTATAAGTTAAGCACTAATGCACTAATGATGTCCTGTAAATAGCTGCCGAGCTCGGCATGTGGTATCGTGGTGTCCCAAATTTAATCTCCTGCGATGCAGGAGCTCAGTAAGTGACATGTGTTGATTGTAGTTGTTTCTGATCGTAGAGAGAGAGAGGGCTGAAATTGAAAATTCATATATCAGCCATATTTAAAAAAAAAACTGTTGCAGTGCCGCATATGCCATCACGTCGCGTTTATTTGGAGCCTTGTTCGTGTCACGGTTAGCGGTTATGAACAAGTTGGGCTCTGGTGCAGGGCGCCCTGCACATAGTTGTGTGCAGGGCCATTTATGCCACCACACGTGTCTAGTGCGGGATTAACAGAGTAATTATTGGAGCAATTAAATTAACGCTAATCACGTCCTTTTTCTCGTTACCCCCTTCGTCTCTAGTAATCGCGCCGCCTGGTCGGCAGCCATGACCACCAATCCCAGATCCTTTGCTGTTGTGGCTTTTCTCATTAATAGATATGTGAATTATGTCAATAGCTAGGCTCCAGAGCACGCGATCTTTTTCCACACAACAAGCTTTCCCAATGCAGTAGTTAGTAATTGATTTTACAGTACGGTTTAAGCACATAAGAATGTATTTTGCTGGTAAAATTTAATAGACAACATGAACTCTCATCTGTAGTATGAATTAGGGATGGCAACGGGGGCATTCCCCACCGGGGAGTAAAGGAATGCCCCTATCTCGGAGCGTGTGAAAATCCCTTGATCCTTGTCCCCGACCTGGTTGTGGAGATGGTAAAACCCCGTTCCCCGCCCCCGACGGGGATTTGGGTACCCATGGGGCGCCATCTCCAACTGAATGAAGCAGTAGCAAAAGATAGTTATCAGTCCAGTAATGCTCACACATTTGAAACGAAAGAAAGAAGGAAACTTCTATAGAATCTGAAACAAAAGATAAGCAAAAGTTGATGTTAGACCTTGTCATTCTTGGCCTGAATACTTCTCACCAATCAAAACATGGCAATTCCATTAAATATATCCACATCAATTACATCCATATACAAATAACATGGCAAACAAGCATCCTATTATCATTCATTCACAGATCATGTTCACATTGCCGTATCCAAGTCTAAGTTTGAAAAAATTCATGCACAACTAATTAAATTGATCTCCAACAACCGCAGCCCCCAATAGTTTAGTATCAACAGCAATAGTAGTTCCCCCAACCCCCTTATGGAACCACCAATCGGGATTTCGTTCACATACCTTCAGATTTGGAGGATGGCGGCTCTCTGGGAATGCGCGAACGGATGTGGTTCTACGGCAGTGCAGTTGATGGGGGACGATCCGATTGGGGACAATGTCGGCAAGGTGGTGAGGGAGATGGTGGCGAAATCATATGCAGATTGGACGTCAGGACTGACAGAGAGGTCTAACCGCTACGGGGCGGAGGCGCGGAGCGTGGGCGCGAGCGCCGACACTACGATGTGCCTGTGCGCCGCAGCCGCCGCTTCGGGAGTGTGGTCGACGTTGTGCTTGTGCGCAGTGCGCCGCCGCCGCCGCCACCGCCGCTTCGGGAGTGTGGTCGACCCTGTGCTTGTGCTCAGTGCGCCGCAGCCGCCGCTTTGGGAGTTGTGAGGAGAATTGAGGAGGCGGAGTGACCAAGGGTGTGTTTGGTTCGTGGATGGAGGTTGCATCGTATATCCTGGATAAGTGGATGCAGGCTGAGTGGAATCGTATTTCAGAAAAAGAAGATGTTTGGTGAGGCTGTATGAGCGGATACAAAAAAACTGAGATGCTGTTTGGTTACCTGTACAAGCGGATGCAGTCTACCAAACATGAGAGGCTAACACGTGGGACCGCATAAGATACACTGCATCCACTCATCCAGGATGGCTAGTGAAGCTCATTTTGAGCGTATCCACCCATCCAGAATGATGGCGTATTTTTGCATCCGCTCATACAGGCTGTATCCGCTCATACAGGCAACCAAACAGGCTCTTTATCAGATTATACGGATCCACCCATCCAGGATGAAGGGGATGCAGGCAACCAAACACACCCCAAGTGAATGATTGAGGATTAGGGATTTAGGGTTTTGTTCAGGTCTTCAGGAGTGTGGTTGTGTGGGCGGTGGGCTTTGGGCTTTGGGCCCAAGCGCGTCCGCACGTGACCCTGTCACAGGTTCGACCCATGCATCACAAATAAACCCAATCAGTCTTCATACTTTAGAGCAAGTATTATAAGCGGCGAAGAGCCGGCGAAATCTGACGTGGGAGAGCGAGAAAGTAGGAGAGAGAAGAAAGCGGCGACGCTCGAGACGCCGCAAAAGCGGCGAAATGTACTGTGGCTACTCTTCCCTCAATCCCATTCATCCACATAGCAGCTAAGGATTAAATATTGGTGGGGTCCGCCACTATGACTGGGTAGCTCGGGTGACATGGCGCTTCTTGCAGCCGGCGAGCGGGCGTATCCATTAGCCTTGCTCTTATACGGGGACCATGCGGGGAAGGGGAGCAGAGTAACAACCCTGACCCCGACCCCGGTTCCCCCGATGGGGACTAATCTCCAAATTCTATCCTCATGGGGAAAGAAAATGCATCATTTCTGTCCCCTAATAAGGGAATTCCCCACCGGGAACAGGGAATATGGCCCCATTGCCATTCCTTGGTATGCCTAAGAAAACAAAAGTAATGTAAATTCCTGCGTACATTGCACCGGTGCTGTTCGGTTCTAATATACTCAATTTAAGAGACTTAGATGGGCAGAGGAGAAGAAAAGTATTATCTCGTACGTTTAGGCCCCGTTTGGCACGGTTCCACTTCACAAATGGAGCTGTTTTTTTTACTCTACAAGTGGAGCTGGGTGAAGCTACTTTTTTCAGCTCCACCTAAGGAGCTACTTTTGTCTCAGCAGGTTTTAAGGGACTCCTTGGGTGGAGCTATTTTGTTGTACCCCGTTTGGCACAAAATAGCTTCAAACAGCTCCAGGAGCTGGTGGTGGAGCTGTGTCAAACGGGGCCTTAGTTCGTAACAAATCCTAGCAAAATCCGGTAACTAATCATCAATTAAAGTTAATGGGGTCAATTCTACACGTGTTGCGACGTAATTGGCCCTGCACAAAGCTATGTGTAGGCCGCCCTGCATCTGAGCCCAACTCGTTAGGAACCGTGTTGCTGTCTTCTTTTCCTTTTGGTGAAAAGCTCTTGATCGGCTGCTGTCTGGTAGGACGTGGCTGTTCCGTCTGGCTTTGTGTATCGATCCACCTAGGGCCTGATCAATATGGCTTCAGCTTCTAGTTTCAGCTTATTTTTACACTATTTATAAATTTCGTCTTTTTCTGAACTTTTGGCTTTTTTTTTTAGTTTTTTTACCGGTTCTTTTTTTCCTCATATTTGTTTACATTATACGTGATGGGCTAATATGTTTTTTCTATTTTTAAATTTTTTAAATTTAATTATGGTAAATAAGCCTCACACCATTCTGCTTTTTTCAAACAAATTCATGTTTTCAGCCATAAGCCATGAGGCTTTCAGCCGAACCGAACACCACCTAGATCGCCTAAGTTCAGAGAAAACTATGTGCCTTAGATCTCAGTGCTCGGTTTGTGTTGGTCATCATAATATATGCAGGAGCTGATCTGCACGCTAGTACAAGATTATAACATTCTATACATGCAACGCACAATCACCCCCCCCCCCCCCGGCGGATATACCGCTCTTGTAAATTCATAGAGTATTAAATGGTGAGAAAATAGTCACCAAATGTGCTTGCCATTGCCAATTGTTTTATGACATGCTATATGTCCAGTTCCAGTTAGGTTTTAGGCTGTGTTTATTTGGGCTGAATAAGTCTGACTTATGACTGAATTTTTGCTGTAACTAATTTATTTTGCACTGTAATTGATGGTGACTTATTTAGCATAATTAAATTTTTTTTAAAAATAAAATAGAAAAACACATGTTAGCCCATCATGTATAATGCAAATAAATACGAGAAAAAGCCTGCAAAAAGGCTAAAAAAGCCAAAAGTTCGGAAAAAGACGGAATTTATGAATAGTAAAAAATGAACTAGAAGCCAGCAGCTCAAGCTGAAATGAGCGGAACGGTAAGCTAACAAACTTTGTCAAGAACTGTAGCTCCAACTGCCTAACCCAAAAGTTCTTTATTAGATGTTCCTAAAAAAAGTTCTTCAGAAGATAAACTGTTCGCTATGTTTTTTTTTTGTTTCCTAATTTCATTGGTCTTCAAATCTCTTGGCTGTGGTGCAACCACTGGAATGCTTTAGCTGCTAACCACGATACCCAGGCTAGGGGTGGAAACAGGACTATTCCCCGCCGTGATACAATTCCATCCCCATCCCTATTTAGCTAACGGGCCAATTTTCCTCACATCTCTGTTCCTATCGAGGATTTTGCGGGGAACCAGATGAACCTGAGTTAATTTCATAAGTTTATGGTATGGATAAGTAGGTAAATTTATAAATACAATAGACGGTTGCTGCGGTATATATAAGCCCTCAAGAGGGGTATAAAAGAGGTCAGATTCACCTATTTTTACACACAAGCTCTTTCCTGTTGTCAACTCTTTCTAGCTCTACCTTCTCCCATAGAGATAAGGTACCATATATCTACTGTTGTGCTTATGCTACAACAACGGTAGAATAACACTAAATGAATTATATTCTATAGATTATATAAAAAAATGTAACACTAGAGACAATACATGTATTTTAGATATATAGATATAACAATGTAGAGGCCGCTCGTTTCGGCTTGAACTTCTAGCTTCTGACTTATTTTGTACTATTCATAAATTTTATCTTTTTCTATGCTTTTAGCTTTTTTGAACTTTTTTTGCCGGTTTTTTCTCTCGTATTTGTTGGCATTATACGTGATGGGCTAACATATATTTTTATTTTTTAAATTTAATTATGCTAAATAAGCCTCCGTTAGCTACAGTGTTTTTTCAGCCAACTATTAGTACTTTTTAGCTATAAATTACTTAAAAAAACTCTTTTGAGCGGGACCAAATAATATATATATGAGGGGTATAGTAGGATAGATTCTCTCTATACCCATCCTGCCATCCACGGATTGCTGGGAACACCCCACTGCCGTACCCCCTACCTACCCAAATGGCGGACGGAGACCAGCCTGAGGGTCATCTGTCCTCTACTTTTAGGGCTCACAGCGTTGTGCCGGCCAAACTCTCGTTTGTGGTCGCCAACTTGGGATCTTCATACACACAGACTGTGTACACCCAAACCTGCAGTACACGCAACGCACCGGCAACGAAAGGTTGTTTCATTTCTGAAACAATGATTAATCACAGCCCCCAGGCCCCCCAACAGAGAGGAAAACTCAAATAATGGAACGAGTCCATATAGACCATAGACCTTTTTTTTAATAGTAGTTTCTGCTTTTACACTTCTCATTTTAAGGATAAGTTAAAAAGTCACAGCTGTTTCACATATCATATTCCTCTCGCTCTCATCTTATGCATGTACCATGTACCATATTTGTCTCGCTCTCATCTCATGCACGTATCTCTTCCTCACATTTTGAAATACTCGCCCCCTTCTTCTAAAAATCACTTCTTTCAGCCGCTACTATTATTTTCAGTCATTAGCCGCAGCCAAAAGCTATTAGCGAAAGCCAATACAAATGCCCCATAATCAAGAGTGTTGCATATCCGCCTTAAGATAAGAGATGTTTTTTTTTAGCAAAGATATGTAGTTCTATAGGATTTGAGATGGCAATCAGAAGGGGGTGAATGGTACCTTCAAATTCGACCTTCTTAGATCATATTTCAAAACATTCATTCCACTAGTTACTAGAAATTAGGAAGATCAGATTAGCTCGCTAAGAAAGAACTCAACACACACATGGAAGCAATATGGAGTTCAACTCTAGGCAACCGATCTGACCGCTATGAACATAGCAATCGGACCGTCCGGGAGCAATGGTCTGACCGGCCATCGATCTGAGCGCTAATAAGGTGTGGTCTGACTAGCTCCTATTCTAGAACAAGAAAAATAGCCCGAATCAAAACCCAAAAAGATGCAATCTCCAAAATACATGTTCAAATGACTTGAAACTTTGCATACATCTTGTCATGGATATTAAAACCTAATCCATCAGAGGATTGCATGGATCTTGACTAAAGTTTCAGCATTTTCTTGAAACAAGTAAGATTGCATCAAAACTCAAGAACTTGGCTTACGACTTACTTGTGAGGTTAAGGATGGCCAAGATAGCTCTAGATAGATTCCCACATGTCACAACAAGCTTGAACGTCCAAAGATCCAAGGCCAAAACACTAAGATCACGATTTCATAAAAAATGCTCCAAATCAAAGCAAACTGGGTAAACTTCAAAATCTTGCTACAACTAGTTCCTAAATGGATGTCATATGATTCTTATGAGGCATCTCTATTACTTACACGCCCTTTGAACCAGAAAGATCGAGATAGAAGAAGAGGTGGTGAAAACTCCAACTAAGACAATTGCAAAACCAACAAGATCAAGAACACACTATAGAAGATGAATAGGGTTGGTCTATTGCAGCTTGTAGATGAAGGTTTTATAGCCATTCCACCATAGAGGATAGAACTTTCTCTCCCAAGAGCACACACCCCAAAGCCTTATCTACCTTGGAAGCCTCTCTCACAAACCCTAGAGAATGGATGAGTTGGTTAGCAGCATGCCTCTAGCCCCCTTCTACTCAAATAAATGAGACAACTAGTCCACATCTAACCCTAATTGATATTATCCATTAGCACAACCGGGGAATCTGTTAATCCCCCACACACCGGACTTTACACTCAACGCATGACTTATGCATGCTTTTCAAAACGCATGAGCCCAAACCCGCTAAGAAGCAAGATTCAATCCACATGGCCTCCTTAGTGCTTCCTTGATCTAAACCGCTCTCTAAACGCCCTCCAAGCGTTGCGGTTTTAGTCCCTTTGTCGCTTTTGGTATTTTGGCTTCCCCACCAAAATACCTTCACCTTGATCATGGATCTCACCTCTTTCCCGAACCTAATTCATAGTCATCTTCCCCACCAAAATACCTTCACCTTGATCATAGATCTCACCTCTTTTCCGAACCTAGTTCATAGTCATCTTCTCCTTTGCAAGTAATTCCGTGCTTGAAATATGTAGGTTCACCAATGGCTTACACATTAGTAAGTATCTCCATATTGATTTCTCCTGACCATACCTCACTTGCACCGACCGCACCATTCGATGAACTGTTACTCAAACTTTTCCTTCGACATCCCTTGTCTTCTCCTGTGCCACGCTTGAGCCTAACTATCCCGCCCGGCTTCCTTGACTTCATCTCAGCTCATCCTCGAGTCTAGTCCTGGTCCACACTGTCGACCATGGCTACCTCCAAGTGCTATGTACATCAAACACGAAGAAACCATTTTCGAATGCAAAGTCTTCACAACTTGACACATGTTAGTCCAAACATACTTCACGCATCATGAATACACCTATGCCACTGATCATAATGCCCTAAGACCATACCACAAACCATAGTGCACTCACCCAGTACATAGCCACCAGCATCGGTCAGACTACCAAGCCCGGGCTAGTTTGACCTCCCTGTTCCACTCCAGGAATAAAGGAGTGGTCTGACCATGGTCACGGGGTCTATCAGAGTGCCGACACTTTGGTCGGTTAGACCACCAACCAAAGACCGGTTTGACTGCCGCTACCCCGAGTGCAACACTCGAAAAAATGCTATCCAAAAAATAGCTACCACCAGCTATTTCCTGGTTGCACCATAACCCCGGTATGACTGCCACCTTGCCCAGTCACACCGATGGCTAACCATCTATGAAACCGCCAACACTCGGTCGGTCTAACCGCCCCCGGCCAGTTACGCCGCGGCTTCCATGATGGTCTGACCGTCAGTTCTAGGCTGGTCAGACTACTGCCTGACAAAGATGTCTTATAGGTAAAACACAAACTTTCACAAATATAAATTTGAACTCAACATGATTGCTAATTGTTCAACATAATTGATCCATTGATATTCGTAACATAGTTCTTTCAAGTTCTTTAGACATTGCTCTGTACAAAGTGCGTTGCATTACCTTGACATATCTCGTTTTATAATTTTATCCACAGGTCCAGCGTGGGCACGTTGATACTGCTCTACTTCACGCTCTCTATGGGGAAGATGAACTCCGGTCAAGCTGATGGCGAGTGACACCGTATGACCGTACTTTGTATCACTTTCCATCGGTTTCTAATGCTTGTACAGAACAAAGGAGCTGCTGGATTCTATACTAGCAGTCAGACAAAACTGCTTAAATTACCATGGATTTGATGTTTGTACGTACATATATAGGATATGTTAAACACACTAAAGAGAAAGGGGAAAACGGGGAAAGAAACATGTAGTTGGTGAATCCTTGAAGTGCGAACGTCATACTGGGCGTTGATGGTCGAATAAAAAGGCAGGAAAATAAGCAATGTCGGTATTGCGATGGAACATATGTTTTGAGTTTACAGATAAGGTTATAATAAGATATAAGTTTTCGTTAAATTAGCATTGAACCGCTGCTCCTTGCTGCTGTTCCCTATATTTGAGTGAAGTGACAGCTCCGGCCCCCCTTGTGAAGTCAAACTGTGTATTACATGTATGTCTGATTATATACATCTCTGCGCCGCGCGGTATTTTTTTTAACTTGTAATTTATCTTTGTACGTCTTTGGTTTGCTAATTTTTATCCAAATTTTCGTGCATCGGAAGAATAGCGTACGAGGCCCAGGAAGAAGAAGTCGAAGCTGAAGCAACCCCCGATGACCAAGACCAAGCCCATTGCGATCAAAGCGAGTCAATACTTTGATCATATTGAACCTACAATTTTGTAAAATAATTCCATTTTGAATTATTAAATTGCATGCTGTTATTTTATGCGCAAATTTATGTTCGGTTTCAAGCTGGTAGTTATATGCCCATTAATAATCTTGTTAGTATTACTCACATTTGGAACCTTTGAATATCTGAGCCTTGTCACCTCAGCGAAAACTAAAATATTAGAACTTTCAAAAATAAGTCTACAACTAATCGGCATGCTTAGAAATGCTTAGATATTCGCAGGCACCTAAAGGCCCCAAGCAACACTTTTATCATGAGGAAATGAATTGGGAGGTCATGGTGGAATTAATGGGTGTACCTTAACATGATTTTTTTATGCTTCCGAAAACCTCAATTTTGTTTAAATATCTGGGCGGATGGTATGGAGGCTGGTACGTGATGCAATGGAAACACAGTTTATGGGATGCGGTAGAACCGTCTAGGTAATCATAAGGACTGAATCTTGTCATGATATCATGTGTAAAACAGTACAACCATAAGTCTGCAAATTGCAACTTGGCTAAGTAAATCTATCGAAACCCCTAGACTTATCTCACCGGTAGAGGAAAGAAGTGGGTATTGCAAGGGCAAGGGAAGGCCTAAAGGGACACCGAGAGGAGGGTGAAGTTTCCTAGTCGTACTAACGTTGTGGGGAGTGGAGTCCGAATGTGCTAGTATCCGTGGTGAACATCCCGTGCGACGTATGGAGTAGCCTATAAGGTGAGACGATAAAAGGGGCTAGATATTTTGAAAAGTTACTATGATGATCTACTCAACCACATGACTAAGGAATCGTGTGGAGCAACGAGTGGATTGTGTCTTGTGGTGAAAGTATACAAACTCTATAGAGTCAAAACTATTCGAATAGTCGTACCCACGGTCAAGAGCGGACATGAGAACCTAACTAGATATAGTTCTATTTCAAAATGCTTTGTGGGGGGTTGGAAAAATGGAGGGTAGCGGAAAGCCCTGGTTTGAATTGCTCTGAGTGTTGTCCCAGTGATAAGGTAAGCGGATATAACGCTGAAAAGCTAGTATATGGTGCGGATGCCATGTAATGGTGGATGAAATCTGTATCGCTGTTACTATAGTTTTCTCTCACAAATTTTGTTATGAGTTCAAACTACTAAGTCTTAGGAACTTTCTAAGTAATATATTTAAAGGCAATTTATGGCAAAATGAAATAACCTTATTCTTGATAAGCCCTGCATGTTATCTATTGCATACTGTGTATTGCCTCGTGGAGCACGGTGGATTTGTGCTCACACTCGCATTACCAAAATCAGAAACAAGAATCCAGAATCACTACGATTATGAAGATGCCCCTGCCACAGATGGAGGAAATAATGAAGGAAATTAGGGCAGCTTCCACATTTTTGGGTCCTAAACAAGTAGACTAGATGGAGATCGTGTGCACATATATTACCTAGGATTAGATAGTATATGTTGCACACATTACCCCTCAATCACTTGCTTGTGGATAATGGTCTTACTTTTGTTTTGCTTCCGCTGTTATCTTTGTGATGTGGACATTTGGCCTGGTAGGCCCTTATGTAAACGGTCACACAACGCGGTGTATTTCAAACCAGATTATGAATACTATGGTTTATTATATTTTATGCGATGTATGAAATGATGCAGCAATGTTTCTGTTAGCACTATCTACTGATCCAGGGAATAGTGTGGTGTTTCACAGGGGATTCTGGATTGAAAAATCCAGGTTCAACACAAAGCGGGCATGCCAGCGCCACGCCTTGTCGTCGACCTGCAAGCTCAGGCAGACCGGCTGTACCACACTCAAGGCGATCTTGTACAGCTGGTTTGGTGATATCTTCACCTTGGCAATGAGGTTGCGTTGTCGATCATGGACACGCAGAAGTCAGAACACCATCATCAATCAGCACGTTGCAGCCGCCCTTATCGAGCTAGCCAATGCTGATGATGTTGCTCCGAAGACGCGGGATGAAGTACATGTTGGTGAGGGCACAGTGTCGGTTCCCTTTTCTCGCGAATAGCATGGTGTCGTGCCCATGGATGTCAACCACCGAGCTGTCCGTGAACTTGACTGAGACGGTGATCCCGCGATCGAGTTCAGAGAACGCTGGCCAGATCCCGTCATATGATTCGACAATCCGGTGTCAAGAAACCAGGAAGGTCTCCTCATGCTCTTCATTGGGGAAGACCGACCTGGTGTGCTCCTCGTTGAGGAAGACCTGCCCACCGACGTGTTATGGCTTGGCGGGAGTCTGGGCTATGTCCTATTCCACCGCCATTACTTAGGCAAATAACCAGATGCGCCTCCTCTCTTTTCTTCTTGCGGCAATCGTGAGCCCAATGCCCTAATTTACCGCAGTACATGTACTCATCCCTTTGGGGTTGTCAAGCCCACCGCGAGAACAGGTCTCCTTACCATTGCTCGAGGAATCTTGCCCGTGCCCGCCACGTGGTCCACCACGACACGCGGAAGAGTTGACGTTGCTAGACATCGATTCATCCTGATTGCGTGCCTACGCCCGTGCCCACCACTCCTCCTCCGTGAGGAGCAGATGAGTTCCCTTGTCATCGGCTCCATGGTTGGAGTAGCGTTGTTCCACTGTTCAATCCACTGTTCAAAGTCGACCCATCACCTCCTTGATCGAGAGGGCACTGACACCGAGGAGTGTCTCTATGGAGATGGCCACCTGAAGATAGCGATCTGGGACTACCTACATGAGTTTCTTGACCACCTCTTCCTCCCGAATGGGATCGCCGAGCAGGTAGAGGTTGTTAGCAAGCCCATAGATCCTCATCGAGAAATTGACAATGGACTCACTGTCTTTGAAGGATATACCACCGAACTCCTTACATAGTTGCTAGGTGTTGGCTTCATGCACGCGGTCGACGTCCATACGCATGGTCTTCACGGCCTCCCAGGCAACCTTCGCCGTGTGCTTGACGGCGAGAGTCGACAGCATCTCAATCGACACAGCATGGAGAATTACTGAAAGCACAAGCCGGTCATCGCGGTAGTTTGCGTCGTCAGTTTCGATGGCCTCGCAGAGACCTTACGCCTGGAGGTTGGTTCACATGACCAGTGCCCAGTCGTTGTAGTTTGTTCACATAAGCATGGGTAGACAAGGGAGCCTGAGCCCTCCTTGACGACATGCTGGATGACGGGCACGTGACCACCGTCATCACGGTATAGCGGTCGGCATGGAGGAGGCGAAGGCGAGCGCGGGCGGCCTTGCTGCGGAGGAGTCCTCGACTGCCGTCCTGGTGGAGTCCACGACGAAGACGTGTCTTCTAGATGATCAATGAACACATGCTCTGATACCACTTGTCACAGCGGACACGCATGTAGTCGAACGACCTTGAAGTCATTTACGACCACGCCTTGTCGTAGCAAGTCGATAGTTCTCTTATCACAGTGGACACGCATGCAGTCTAACAACCACGGAGTCGTTTACGACCACGCCTCATCGCAGCAAGTCGATAGTCAGTGACGACTTACAACTTCTGTCTTTCGACTTTTGACTTCTGACTTACAACTTACGACTTACTCAAACACTCTGGGATATGCACGCGACACTAAGGGGAAAACATGAGGATTTGTGCTGCTTGACTACAACAGCTTATCTGAGGACTCTATTTAAGTATCAACGAGTACAAATCATGGTCAACATGGCTTCCCCTAAGCGCACACCACGACTATATGATCCGTGTTATCCCACGACCAGCCATGATGCATGACTACTAACTAAAACTGACGAAAAAGAAGCAATTGTTCCCGCGTGAATGCAGCACACGTCGAACGTCTGACGCGCATGACCAGATAGCCATGCCTAACTACTAAACCCATTACTGACAACTTGATCGAACATCCTAACAAGGGGAAGGAGGGCAACAACAACTAGGGAGGCAGCGAGTGCGACGTGGTGGCCAGGGCCTTCGTGGAGCACTACTGCCACACATTCGACTCCAACCGCGCCGTGCTAACCGTGCTCTACGGACACACCTCCATGCTCTCCTTCGAGGGCCACAGGGTCGTCGGTGCCGAGGAGATCGGCCGCAAGCTGGCCCAGCTGCCCTTCGAGCAATGCCGGCACTTAGTCTGCACGGTCGACTGCCACCCCACGCCATCCTTCCCCGGTGGCATCCTCGTGTTTGTCAGCGGCAG
This sequence comes from Dendrocalamus sinicus, assembly GCA_036346575.1. Taxonomy (NCBI): domain Eukaryota; kingdom Viridiplantae; phylum Streptophyta; class Magnoliopsida; order Poales; family Poaceae; genus Dendrocalamus; species Dendrocalamus sinicus. The sequence continues at coordinate 16,361,613 of CM070643.1, read as the reverse complement.
CCTCCAGCTCGCCGGCGAGGAGCACCAGGTCAGGTTCAGCTAGGTAAAATCGTTCTTGGAATCCATTAGCACGCAGTGATCACTGATCAGTCATGCCTGATCTCAAGCACACCTCCTTTTGCAGTGATAGCAACACGAGTTCGTTTTCTCTCTGATGAAGTTTGGAAACTTTTTTATTAGGAGTTTTCGCTGTCATTCCTCCCTTTTACCTCACGTTCGTGGAGCATCCTAAATAAAGATGGAAGATGGAAGATGGTTGTGCTGTACGTCAAATTGAATTGCCACCCTTAATGTTAGAGGTGAATGTTCGCCGCAAATTTGGGAGAATTTCAATGTGCTACCGGTTTACCTGTCCTTCATTTTGATGTGAAGAAGCATTTTGATACTACATAATCTACAGTGCAGCTCCAACGAGCTTCTACTTCTATCTTCTAACTCCTTAATTTCGTTTTTTTTTCCTTTTTTTCTATTATTCTTTTGTATTGTTCATTATAATATAACTTTTTTCATTTTTTAATTTAATCATGTTGAAAAAAGTAACAATAATTACAGTGTATTTTCAGCAGCTATAATAATAAAAAAAACCAAAAATCTAGATTTATAAGTCTAAATAAGCACTATCTGATTTGGCACTACAGATTCTACGTTATCCCATCAACATAGGCCATGGATATGATTGATTCATATATCACTGCTCTGTTTGATTCATATATCAGCAATCTGTTCCCTCCTATCTCACCAATTACCATTCGTGAATTGTAATACCCCCGCGCATTGGTGTCTTGGTGGCCTATACGTACAAGTGTTCATACCTTAGCCCCAATTTGAAAGTACGCTGTCACAGGAATTTCGCATGAACCTTAACCGCTGGGCGTGCAGACTGAGGCCCGGGATTTTTTTTCTTGTTCCTTTGGGAAATAAACTGATTGATGTGAAATTCCTATGGAATTTCCTGAGTTCCAAAAATGCCCTGAACGCAATCTCGCATGAACCTGAATCGACGACCCGTGTGCCTACTGCATGGAAATCTCTTCCTAGTGTTAGGGTCTGTTTGTTTTAGCTGCGACTTATGGTTTTTGATTGAAAATTTTGAATTTTGGCTGTTTACGGTACAAATTACGAAGAGATCGATACTCACTTGCGATTTTGGCTGGTACAGATGTTGGACTTTTAACGTGTACTGCGTTTAACTTATAGACACCGTCTTGAAAAAATACTCTATTTAAAAGTTAGGTACTATAACGGCTGCGAAAAATCAGTCGGCTTCTTACAAGCCGAACAGGCCCTTAGAACCTAAATGTACGGCAATAATCACATCAAGTTGGCAAATGCATTCGGATCTCTGAAGCATGAAAGGGAGCTCGGCCACTTGGCTATGCATCTACGAATTACGATGGCCTATGCATCCTTGTCATGTCTTTGACGTCCTCATGGTGCCAAGAGTAGATCCGTTGTTGTTGTGTATTAGCACAACTGCATTAGGGGCTTGCACGGAATATGAGCCGTTGGATTGGGCAATCAACAATTTGATCAGGACATCGAATGACCTGAATGAACCATGATTCATGAATGAACCTTCTCTTCAGAACCGAAGCCGAGCCAGTTGGTACTGAAGGTACTTTTTCTGTGGTGTCGGCTCTCCAGGGCGGGTTTGCATCATCCAACAGTATTTTCGGCGACTCACAGCCGGGGAACGGACGGGTCAGCATCCACCGACGGGGCAACACATTCAAGGAGCTGCATGTTGCAGGAAAGGAATACTGAAGCACACTGCACAACCCTTTTATATTTCTACTGGGAAGTGAAAACAGGGAGAGCCGAGAAAACTAGTTCCTGCTCATTGTCGTCCCGTTGAAAACAATGTGCCGGTGCTAAGCCAGCTAGTCGTGATGAACTAAAACTCATGCGTTTCATTCACAAATCAGGATGTCCACGAACTAAGATTATGCTGGCTAAGGGAAACAACAGTGTATATACTTTTTGTCTTTTGATGTAATCAAACAGGCGCAAGCCGAGTTTTTTGCTATTATAGTACTCCTTAAGTATGGTTTCGACAAAACGGTATCCACGTCGTGGGCTTCTCCAAAACGATATCTATTTCGTGTACTCTTCTCTATAATAGTATTCCCAAGGATTTGAACTCAAATTATTTTGATTTTCGAATTTTATCTCCTCCATATGACTAAACAACCCCTCAGTTCTTTGATTAGACCCAGCGACGCCGCGACGGCGGCTCTCCCTCCATTTCTTTTTCGAACAAAACCAATCAAAACTAGATTTCTGCAACGTCATGCACTAGGACTGCTGCCGCTGGGACATTACTGATGCAAGCCTGTAAGGCAGGGAGGGAAAAAATCGCCGCTTCTTTCCGGCAGGAACTAGGCCTGAACAGAAGCACGTCATTCTGCGAGCGTGATGAAGATAAATACCTCTGTGCGCCGCGAGCAAGCGCGTCGCTGCGTGCATAGTTCGTGTGCCGCCCCCGCCAGAGGAAAAGTCAAGGATTAGGTCTAAATAAATTTAGGAAGGGTTGTTTAGTCATATGGAGGAGATAAAATTTGAAAATCAAAATAATTTGAGTTCAAATCCCTGGGAATACTATTATAGAGAAGAGTACACGAAATAGATATCGTTTTGGAGAAGCCCACGACGTGGATACCGTTTTGTCGAAACCATATTTAAGGAGTACTATAATAGCAAAAAACTCGGTGCAAGCCTCCCTTGCGGTGTGAACATGGACTTCCGTCATAAACCATCTGAATATCCTATTGACGTGACTATGGCCCTGTTTGTTTCCACTTAAGATTATTATAATCTAGCTTATAGGTGGGGGATTATATAAGTTAGATTATAATAAGTCAGTGAAAAATAAGTCACAAATGTTTGGCACTGGATTATCGAGTTATGGATTGTTGTATTCGAATGTTTAAAGACTACAATGTCCCTGAGAGAGAGGCAAGGGAGTTGGGGGATGGATCAATGGCAAATGTGGGTAATATTCCTAAAGTTTTATGGTCCTTAAGATAAAAGGTGGATCTATAAGCTGAAATAAGCTCCTTTTTTGAGCTTATTAGATTACAATAATCTGGACTATTAGATTATAATAAGTTACCTTATAATCTAGGCTGTTTGTTTCCACTTATAATTACAATCTAGATTATAATAATCTTAAGTGGAAACAAACAGGGCCTATATACACCCATATTCATGACCTATGTTGATGGGATAACCTTACTAGGACAGCTCACGGTGAAATCTGTGCACTGCAAAGGGTTTGCACGTGATAATATCCCCTGGTGCAACCAGCCAACCACTATCTATCTATTGGCTAGGTTCGTTTTCTTAAACTTTGACTTATCATTTTCTATTACAATAAACTTATCATTTTCTATTACAATAATTAGTTTTCAAATGGTACGTCTTTTCACGAGAGTCTACAAGTAGATTGTAGTAGACAATGTACCGAATTCAACCATACCGATCAAAATCACATACGACTGTTTCCCTTTGTGTACTGTCTCTCACAAACAATCAGAATTCAAAAATCATAAATTAAAAGTCAAAATCATAGCCCAAAAGAACTCACCCATTATCTATTAAAAGTTCATGAAAGTCATATTACAATTGCTAAGAAATTTTTTTTAGAAATTCTCACAAAAAAACATCTGGCCCTTAATTAGATAGGCCCTAGTTAGTACATTATTCTATACCGTTATAATCTGGTTCTACCCAAATAAGTGGTATAGATCCTTATTTTTTTCTCTTGATTAATGTGAGAATTTCTATGATTTTTCTTTTTTAGGAATATTGTAGGATTTTTTGCCCTTTAAATGAATGAGATATCTTGAATCTCACCGGTTATTTTTATTTATATAGATAAGAAATATGCCACAAATTCTCACAAAAAAGTAAAATATCTGATCCTTAATCTGGCAGGTCCTAATTAAAGTTGAATTATAACAACCATTGGATATCATGTCAGTACTTAGAGGTATATGTTACTTTGTAATTTATAAACTAAAAATACTAATCCTTGCTAATAGTTCAGGCACATCATTACTACAAAAAGGGTCATTACAGATGGTTCAGAACTATCATCATAGACGGTTTTCTGAACCTTTGAATTTATGGGTCAGTGATAATCGGAGGTAATCACAGACGATTTGTGAGCCGTCTGTGATAAATACAATACAGATAATTTGTAACTAGAACCGTTTGTGATACTCTAACATTACAGACGACTCGTAGTAAAAATCGTCTATAATACTCTAACATCACAGATGATTCTAACTATCAATTGTCTGTGATGGGCGAGTATCACAGACGGTTGTAATATAGAACCGTCTGCGATAGTCCTTTATATACAGTTTATACCATAAAACCATCTATGATAGTTCATACTATATTTAAAATTTTCTGTTTTTTGGCTAGCCTCAAGAAATATTAGCTATACCCTTTGAAAACAAGTAAATACAGCAGTAAACACAGCATCACATTCCATTAAAATCCACCATTATAGCATCGCAAGATAATGAGCAGGTTACCTATCTAACATAGCAAGAACATGGCAAGAACATATCCTAATGTATGAACCCAACTCTTAAACATGACAAGAACACATCCTAATTGTACGAACCCAACTCTTAAACTTGGCAAGAACATATCTCCTAATCATACGAACCCAACTCTTAAACATGGCAAGAATACATATCCTAATCCTACGAACCCATGGCAAAAACATAGAAGAAGGAGAGATCTTAGCAGCGCACGAGCTGGATATCCTTGACACCGACTTGAGCACCGTCTTGGTAGCTAGCTGCTTCCGCGCTGCCTTGCAGTGAAGGAGAGGCGGTGGTAGCATCACCTTTGTGTCATGATGGTGAGACTGCACAAAGACACTCTTACGACACTTACGACAAGCATGTGTTGTGCAGTCGACCGTGGTGTCACAACGGAGGCGTTAGCTCATGGTGGTAATCAGCGTCGTCGAGGAACAAGCTATGAGTGGATGAACTAGCTAGGAGCAGCGGTAGAACTCATGCATCTCGGAGTGAAAGGGAAAGGTGGAGTAATTAATAAGGGGCGAGAGGTGAGAGGAATCGATGCCTACTGTTCAATGCAGACAGAATGGACGTGTGAGATCATAATCCTAGGGTAGATGCCATGGATCGGTATCATGGCATTATCAGAGACCGTTTATTATACTAATCGTCTGTAATAATGCACATATCACAGACGGTTCTTATAAATAAATGCTGTGAATTATCATAGATGGTTATTAATATGAAACGTCTATGATATCTTGTATCATCATAGATGGTTTATATTAACAACCGTCTATAATATTTTCTCCTGGATCGAGGTCTCTCTCTCCCTAGCTTGGAGCAAAGGTTGGCGGGTCAGTGACGGGCATACATGGAAGAGGAGGAAAAAGAATGGCAAAATTGTCTTTTCACGTACCACTAAACAGGAAAGCTACGGAAGTGACATGGAATGACATAGAATTGAAACTTGGTGGCATATAAAGAACCATATTTTTTTTAGTGGCACATAGAGAAATAGGTTAAATTGAAACTTGGTGGCATATAAGGAACCTTATTTTTTTTAGTGGCACATAGAGAAATAGGAGTGGCATTGGAGAAATTTTCCCGATTTCTTGCCGCATAGAACACCACTTTATGTGGCAAGTTACTGCACGCAACATTGGACCGAACACAAGGCCCATACTGAAATATGGAATAGCCACGTTCACATGTCTGTAACTCCGCATAATTCAAGAATTTGATTCCGAACCCCATCAGCTACAACAAAATATATATAAACAAAACTCTAAAGCAGCTATGTCAAAAAAATAATATGAAAATTAAAGAGGTTAGATATGAACGCAAGTGCAAAACATGTGTTTTAAAAGCATAGAAAAATGGCAGAAATATCCGTCTTGATGGGACATAGAAAAAACAAATGAAAATAATATCAAATCCTATAGGAATTGAATTCATACAAAAATCCTATGAAATTCTTTCAATCTAAGAGAACCCTAAAGTTTTTTCGGTGAACCCTAATCCTTAATTCGGTGGACCCTAATTTCAAATGCTTAGATTCAATAGTTGGTTTAGAGATATAGTAATTTCATTAAAAAAAAGAAATAGGTAGCACTACGTTTATTCAAAGGTTGAGAGTATAAATTTGCTGGATGTATCCACGTTTCAATCCTTTCTTTCAAATATAAGGAGAGAGATCTCAAAATAAAATTTGCTAATTAAATGTGAAATCAAACATCCCAAAATCAAATTTAGATTGAAAAATACAAATTATGAAATTTAGAATTAGGTAAAGTTATACTATACTACATTTTGAAAATATAAATTATAAAATTTAGAATTTGATAAAGTTATACTATTCGGCTAGTTCGGAACAAAAAAACAGGTTCCAAGTTCCAACAGGAAAATCAATACATCAAAGCAGTAGAGGAGCTATAGAGTAGCTAGGCCGGGCACACCATCCTTCCCCCTCTGCATATAGAACCCGGTCTCGTCGTCGCCCGCTGTCTCACAAGTTCACTTCTCATCCGACCAGGACAGTAGACACCATGCGTCAGAGCAACGAGCCTCTCCTCTCTTCTCCCACTCAAAGAAACGCCTACCCATGCAAAGTCCTCTTCGTCGCACTACTCTCTTTAGCCACACTGCTCTGCGTCGCGGCCTTCCTACTTGTTAACCCCACGGCACCGAACCTCTGCACGAACTCCCCGGACCCGGCCTCGTGCCACGCCATCGTCGCCGACGCCGTGCTAGCGTCTCCGCGAGTCCACGCGAGCCACCCGGCGCAAGTCCTCCGCGTCATCATCGCCAGGTCTCTTGACCAGCATGATGCGGCGGCCGCCGAGGTGGCTGGCATGCACCGGCGCGCCAGTGACCTGAGGCAGCGCGCGGCGCTCGCGGACTGCGTGGAGCTGATGGGCCTCGCGCGCGACCGTCTCTCCGACGCGGCGGGCGCCGTGGTGGCGGCCCCCGACGACGCGCGCACGTGGCTCAGCGCGGTGCTGACCGACCACGTGACATGCCTGGACGGCCTCGAGGATGGGCCACTGCGCGACGGCGTGAGGGCGCTCCTGGAGCCACTCAAGTCCCTCGCGAGCGCGTCGCTAGCGGTGCTCAACGCCGTCGGCTCGGGCACGGCCTCCGGTGAACCTCAGGACCTGCTCGCCGAGGTTATCAACAAGTTTCCGTCGTGGGTGCCGGCGCGAGACCGTACGCTCTTAGAAGCAGCGGGTGCCGTTCAGGCGGACGTGGTGGTGGCCAAGGACGGGAGCGGCAAGTACAAGACGGTGAAGGAGGCGTTGGACGCGGCCCCGGACGGCGGCAAGAGACGGTACGTGATCCACGTGAAGAAAGGGGTGTACAAGGAGAACCTCGAGGTGGGGAAGAAGAAGCGCGAGCTGATGATCGTTGGAGACGGCATGGACGCGACGGTGATCACCGGCAGCCGCAACGTGGTCGATGGCGCCACAACTTTCAACTCCGCCACCCTAGGTGATGCACGCTAGCTCTGTAGTCTTCTTTGTCTCTCTTTACTTTTTGAGATTCGAATATATACTCATTTCCATCCACGACTACGATTGCACAAAGCGCATCTTACTACGTTCAATTCAGCTCAAATTCTTTCCCCTTCCTACCCATCATGAACATAATTATCTGGTGGTTTCCAGTTATAGGCCCCGGCATTTTAGTACGTTGCCGTGACTTTGAAACGTTATAGTGCCAAGAAGACGATCTCGCGTATCACACACAAATACACAATGTCTCTGGGTGTGTCTTTGTAAGGTGATTTATGGTTTCTTAAGTATTAAGTCAAAAATTTTAACCATTGGAGCAATCTAGAATCAGACACACGCACGTCTCAAAGGTAACCCTAAGGCCAAAAAAATCACGCAACTTAAGAATCAGCAAAAGATCAGACTATTTACAAATGGGTATTGATAAACATCATCCGGATATTTTCTTTCTAACTATCATCCAGAAATCCAACGGTTACGAATTCTCGCCGCCCCCTCCAAAAAAAATCTCCCCCCTCAAAAAAAAAAATACAAATAGCAAACCCAATACACTTGCTGGTCGTTAGTACGTACTATGAAGTGTTTTCTTCAGATAATTATTTACGAAGAAAATCTTTTTGGGAAGGACATGCATACAAAGAGAGATCGCGTACGTTTAGCTCAATCAATACATTGATTGCTGGCAATACACCAGTCATCTAAATTTGGCTAGATTAGAGCAACTCCATCCCATTAGTCATTTCTCCCTCTCTATTTCCTAGGATGAAGAGGTTAGCTATTATTTTGAGCTCTCTATTTGAGTTAGCATTCCAATGACCTAGCTATTTGAGAAGCGAGTGAGGAGGCGCTCGCCAAATCTAGCTAGTGGTCGGGAGAAAATAGCGACTCGATAAAAATGAAGAGGAGGATAAAGAACCGGTTGGAGTCCATTTCTTGAGTCATATTAGGTAAATATACAATGAAAAGCAGGATAAAGAACTGGTTGAAGTTGCTCTAAGTGGTACCTGTCTGTCTATAGGAGATGCAGTACTAGTGTACCGATTTTTAGCCAAGCTCCCAACGCTAGGTGCCATGCAAGATGGGTAACTAAATAGTTGGGCAGCGAGCCACCAACTTCGCACTACCCGATAAAGAATCAACAACGGGGTCTCATCTCACAATCTCAGTGATGGACGAAACAGAAGAAAAAAAATACTACTACTCCAGTAGTCGGTTGTGGTGGGCTGCATGTGCCGTAGGACGCGCCCATATGGAGAATTCTCACCAACTAAAAGGCCTTTTGCCAGGCTCAACTAAAAGCTTTCGTTTATGTTGAATAACCAGTGTCGCTGTGCGATTTAGTATTCAATCAACGCAACTAGCAAGCTAAAATAATACAAGTAATTAGTAATAGCATAAGTATATTAACAAGGGATAAAGATGTAAGAGAGAGCAATCCAACTATTTTCTTAATTGATATAACTTAATGTACAAAATAGATAGCATCTTCCCTATATTTATAGTTGACTAGCCTAAAGAGTTTTTTTTTGGGTATATACCCATATTTTTTTCTTGAAGATGAAGTTGGAACCATAGGCCCACCAAGTCCCGCGCGCACCTCCTAAGGGGTGCCGTTATACAACTTCCCCTTGGGTTGATACCGTGACATGCACATAACTCATTAAAAACACTTTCTAAAAACTCAATGGGAAAAAATAAATGGAGACAAAAGTACATTGCACACGCAGGATGTATTACACTAGTTGTCTCATTAAAAACCTTCACGATAAAACTTCTATTAAAAACTTACTTAGGAAAAAAAGAAAACAATCTTTTAATCCCCTTGATCACATTTAATTTTTAAGATTAAAGAATAGGCATCCATCTTCACACCTAATAAATATGAGTTACTTATTGAGGGAAGTGCTCCCCATGAATTCTGCACATCTTCACTAGCTCATTCTAATGCCACAAATAATCTTTCAAAGTTAGATGTTGGCAATGACTTAGTAAATAACTATGCAAGTTTTTCACAAAACTTAGTGGCCTATAGAGTAGTCGATGCTGATGACGTGTTGAATAACTAATGTCGCCGAGCGATCCTATATCCGATCAACACATTTAGCAAGCGAGAATAATACAAGCAATTAGTAATAGCAAAAGTAGATGAACCATATAGAAAGATGTGAGACAGAGCAATTCGATGATCGTTTTTATTGATATAACTTGATGTATAAAATAGATAGCATTTTTTTCTATATCTATAGTCAATTAGCTTAAAGAGTTTTTTTTAGTATATAGCCAAATCCCTTCTTAGAGACAAAATCGAAACCGTGGGCCCACCAGGGCTGGCACGGTAAGTGCCGGTAATACAACAGTTACTACTACTACTACCACCACTCAGTAGTCAGTTCAAAGGACTGCTTATCAAAAAAAAAAGTTCAAAGGACTGAAGTCGTTGGCGTGGTTGCTGGCTAAAAAACGACAGTAGTACATTACATAATGCAAATAGTTAATTTTGCACATGCACGCACTGAAGGTCGTTACGGATGCTCCAGTCCACGTGGTTGGAACTTGGAAGCAATCATGTGGAGTTACTCCTCTGCCTACTTTTGTGGACTCTTAAGGGCTGTTTGAAACGGTTTTAATTTCTGACTCTCAGAGACCAGAAGTCAAATCAAAGTCCAAATCTCTAACCATTTCAAATGGCGACGAGATCCTCTGACGTAACTTCCCGTCACTGATGCGTGGGCCTACGCGGCTAGGGACCCACACGCAGTGACTCACGTCAGAGGAAAGTTACGTAAGAGGATTTGATTCCTTCAAATGCCCCCTTAATAGTGGCTTCCCCATTTCCACACTTCCTCGCATGAATACTACACACGCGCGCGTCCTTGCATCTAAGCCTAGTGGTTGGGTTAGATGAGCATAAGGATACCGTGGTCCATGGAATATAATGCAGCGACGCGACACTAATTCGGTCGCTTTCGGTATTGAAAGTGAAATTCATATCCATCACCTCCAGCTCCAGTCCATGGTTTTGGACATTTGGTTTAGAGTAGTACCAGGCTAATAACCTTTGTATGAGGAAAACGTGATGCTTCAACAAGATAAGAGAACCAGCGAGGCGTGTGTGGTTCAGTGGTTCACGTAGATAACACCTACTCTATAAAGTAGTAGCGAGCGAGAGAGAATATCAACATTTGCACGTGACGAAGGATATAAATGTACGCTTTACACTTTCTTTTAGTTTGTTCGATCACTTTCGAGTATTTAATTTGCATGAGAATTGTCTTCTCGATGCAAGCGACTAATCAAGAATTACGCTCGCTCACGATGTCCTCGATGGTGCAGCGGTGGCGGGCGACGGGATAATCCTGCAGGACCTCAGGATCGAGAACACGGCGGGCCCCGAGAAGCACCAGGCGGTGGCCCTGCGCGTGAGCGCCGACCGCGCCGTCATCAACCGCTGCCGCCTCGACGGCTACCAGGACACCCTCTACGCGCACCAGCTCCGGCAGTTCTACCGCGACTGCGCCGTCTCCGGCACGGTCGACTTCGTCTTCGGCAACGCGGCAGCCGTGCTCCAGAGCTGCGTTCTCACCGCGCGCCGGCCCATGCGGAGCCAGAAGAACGCGGTCACCGCGCAGGGCCGGGACGACCCGAACCAGAACACGGGCACGTCCGTGCAGAAGTGCCGCGTCGTGCCGGCGGGCGACCTGGCGCCCGTGGCCGCGGAGTTCCCGACGTTCCTGGGCCGGCCGTGGAAGGCCTACTCGCGGACGGTGTACATGCAGTCGTACCTGGACGCGCACGTGGACCCGAGGGGGTGGCTCGAGTGGGACGGGGACTTCGCGCTCAGGACGCTCTTCTACGGGGAGTACCAGAACAAGGGGCCCGGCGCCGGCACGGCGGGGCGCGTCAAGTGGCCGGGGTACCGCGTCATCACGGACAGTAGCGTCGCCATGCAGTTCACCGTCGGGCAGTTCATCCAGGGCGGCAACTGGCTCAAGGGCACCGGTGTCGACTACAACGAGGGGCTCTGATCATCTGTGGTATAGTTTGATGGCGGTCTAGCCTCGGTGTGTACCGGCTAGGCGACCATCCACTCGATCTGTGTCTGAGGGGCAGTTCTGTCGATTGGCCGTTTGTCACCACGACATCCTAAATAAAAGGAGCTGCCATGCCACTTCTAGTCTTGTACGGGACGTCATTGGCGTCTTCTCTCAGTTCTATGTGCCTATGGTATTATTATCGTCCGTTCGTACTGACTTTTGATGATGATTTTTACCTTTGACTGATGCATAGTAGTAGCGGATAGAAACAGTTTACAAAAACTAGGACGTTCATATTAGTTTATGGCTTTTGGCTTTTTTGGTAAGTAGTTGTGCAAGAAAGAAAGCAAACGACAGTCACTGCAACATTCAGACCGTCATGTGACTTATGGAATTATAATATAATAAAATACAAAGCGTGTTACAACATGAAAAAAAATGCAAAGTAGTGACTGATAAAAACGATTTATAAAAATTGTGACATTCATATTGGTTTTGGTTTCTCTAAATAGAACCTAAAAATTAAAGCCAATATGATTGGACCTTAGAGCCAGGAAAGTGAAAGTCGCAACTCGCAAGTCGATCTGATTGGAAGGTGAGCATTTCAAGTTCTCTGTGCCTGTGGTATTAGAGCCGGAAAAGTGAGCATTTCAAGTTCGTTCGTGTGAATCGTGAACGAATAGGTGGGTGGTACATTGCTTGGTACGTGAGCAAAGCCCATTCCAAGTTCCAACGCAGCAAAATTTCCTGTGTTTGGGTTGTGACAGTGAGAGTAATGGTCTGTACTACCAATTTTACTGGGCTGCAAATGCATTACAACCCAAACGTAGGTTTCTGGGCCGTGCCATGCTAATGCACTAGGCTCAAGCCTGGCTGAAATTACGGGAGAGCCCAAGAACAGCGGCACAATTTTCGGCCGAGCTCACCAGGTCGGGTTTGTTTTGAAAAGGTCAAAAGTCGAAACTTACGCCAGTCCTGAAGGGACAACGTATGCGATAGCGAGCTCGAGGCTGTCCTGTTCTGTGTTTGCGGTAGTGAAACTAGTGACGGCCTTGTTTTGTTCTAGTTTGGACTAAGCATTGCAGCAGACAAGCAAAGAACGGCTTTCTCTGATTGAGTAATTGATACCGTCAGACATCAGACTCCGATCTTACACGCTGCTCTGATGCTTTAATGAATGATGAATCTATATATAATCGACAGACGAAAAAATAGCATCATCTTCGCTGAGAAAAAAGGAAAAGATTTGCTAGCATATGCCGACCATACTGTTTGACTGAGTAGTTGAAACTGTCAGACACTCAAGACTCGGATCGACACACTTATGCCTAAAGAGATTACCACTACTCTGATCCATTCATGAATTGTGAATCTATGTACAGTCCACACAAGAAAAAATAGCACCATTCTCTGAGAAAGAAAATAGAGAGAAGGATAAGAGTAGATAGCATCTGCCAATCATGCTGTTTTGGCGATCCTGACACCTTACAAGTTTACAACTCCATCCACTACTAATATGACATTTCTAGTTCCTGCTGAAATACATGATTAACTGATTACTTATGCATTGAACATGGGCTGTGCAAAAAGACTAGAATCGATCAACTTGTAGGAGGATAATCATACAAGAGAGACAACACAGCCCTGAACTGCACAATGATCCGAGATTGTAACGTCCCTATCTCTGAAAGCACATAGTTGCGGAGTACTGTACATAAGTATGTACTACAATAACATATGCTTACAACAAAGAGTCAAGCTTTATTATAGAAATATGGTTTAATAACTTAATTTTGATGCAGTGGACATATGCATAAAGAGATTACCACTACTCTGATCCATATGCAGTCCAAGAAAGAGCCTGCCTGGTAGTAGCAGTCTCTATTGGGCTTCAAACAATCAGACTACAGTATGGCTGAAGAATGCTTGAGGCCTATCACGCAAACTCATGCCCTGGCCTATTGAGAATTTAGGCTACGCCAGGCAGAGACCCACTTCAATACTTCATAGTTCATACGATGATACGAAGTACCCACTCCAGTCACAAATGTTGTTTTTAGGTATCTAAACTTTGGATATTAATATCTTTTCAATATTTAAATTAAATACATAATATATATATATCAGAAAAAACTTTAATAAAAGTATAATTTATTATATTTTATAGTTCAATTACAATAATAATTAGTAGTTGAAGTTGTATTTTGAAATCGTGTTGATGTCTAAAATATATTGTTATGTAACTGGAAGGAGTAGCTCGCAAGTCATGAATATTCGTCAATATGTAGGAAGCAAAGTATAGCTTCCACTTCCAAAAGAGTGTAGGCCAGCAAAACAAAAGTGAAAAAAAAAACTAAATCCAAATCATGCAGATATGACACGTCCAGAGCATAAAGCTCGCAGATATACCTCTTCTCGGCGGTCACGTTCCCTAGCTTTTACGAAAAGAACCGTTTCTACGAGCGCTTTGTACACGTATATAACCATCCCGATCGATCGAGCCCAAACCGCCTCCTCGATCGTCCAGTAGTAGCTACTAGCTAGCACCCAGCGACCGAGCCGAAACACTATCTAGCGCGCGCAAGTTTTCTCGCCGTGCGCGGCGCGATGGTACACGGGAAATGTTGCTTGGTTTTGGCGTGCCTGGTGGCGTCGGTGTCCACCGCGTCCGCGTTTGTGTTCAAGGCCGGAGGCACGGGCGAGTGGCGCACGCCGGACGTGTCCAACGCCAGCGGCAACGGCAGCTCGTACAACCGGTGGGCGGAGCACACCCGGTTTCGCGTCGGTGACGCCATAGGTATGACTGATTTCGCTTGCCGATCACCTTAATTAATTAGTACTCGTTAATGAACCTAAGAAATCTTTCTGTTCAAGTTTATAGGTCGCTTTTTTAATAACCTTATCTATAAATATATGACATATTCTATGTTCTAATGCAAAATTAGTATGATATTCTCTTTATACCTTTAATAAATATGTAGCTTTATTTAATATTTTCTGTATGCATGTATTGAATATAGTGTTTAGAGATAATAATTAGGAGTAATTTAGTTATTTTTATTATCTCCTTAGTCTATATACCAAAAGAAAATACAGCTTATAAATTTAGATAGATGGAGTACGTACCACATTATTGAACGCGTCTTCATCAATTCATGTTCTTGGTCAGAACACATCATGCGCAGTCACGTAGCCGGTTGTCACATAGCGATCGAGAGGCTAGGATATGCACCGATCGAACTGCACATTGTAATGTGCTCGTACTTTAATTTCCCTTTTGGCTTCTTTCTAGATTTCAAAGTTGGATCGCTACATTCATAGCGACCTTGGGCTGCCAGGATGCATCCGTTTGAATGCACTCTTATAAATTTGTACTGGTCTGCACCGTCGCACGCTTGTATGTTGACTAGCTCGCCTTGCGTACTGTTGTGCCTGCGGCGGCTCCACCTTGACAAATCTAGCTATAGGACGCAAGCACATCTCACAATAAGTGTTATCTTTGACGCTAGTTGTCCATATATCTGCGCTAGCGTACGTCCTTCAATCTCCCCTGCATATATTGATGAACCGGTGGTGTTCCATTGAAACTTCCCCGGAATAAATTCCATGCTTCCACTGAGAGACACGACCAAATGCAAGATAGAATGGTGTTTCCTTTTGGCTGCGTTCTTTAAATGCATCCACGGAACATATCTGCTGCATTTACCGTGCATGCCTTCATTGCCCACAATATCAAACTGCGTTGAACTGGTTAGCACTAATTATGTCTGTCACAACTAATGATACAGTCGCACTGTTCAATTTACCCCGATGGTAGAAAGTGAAGCGTTGCTCTTGCAATTTCGATAAGCCTCACTGATTATTGGATCAACTTCTGATTAATTAGTTGCATGCATGCATGCAGCGTTCTCTTACCAACCCGGCAACGACTCGGTGCTGCTCGTCGACAAGAAGTCGCACGACGCCTGTGACGTGAGCTCGCCGATCGACACGTTCGCCGACGGCAACACGGTGTTCACCTTCACCCGGTCCGGGCCCTTCTACTTCATCAGCGGCAACAAGGACAACTGCAACCGCAACGAGAAGCTGGCCGTCGTCGTCATGGCGGAGCGCGACGCCAACGGCACGGCGCCGATGGCGCCGTCGCCTAACAGCAGCCCGTTCTCGCCGCCGTTGCCGACACCTCCCTTGGGCTTCGCGCCGTCCCCGCCACCTCCATTGGGCTTCGGGATCTCGCCCACGGCGAACCCACCGCCGAATGCCGCGGCCCCGAAGGCAGCATGCATTGCCGGCACAGCCGCGCTTGCCATTGGGACGCTGTTCTACGCACTTGTTTGATACGTTTGGTCGAAATGATGGTATACACGCATGCGGATCGAGCATATATAACACGGCCGCTTTACTTACCTAAACGATGTACCGATTGGTTTGATCAAGTTTGTTCTTAATTTGTCGTATAATAATGTATCAAGGGTTGCTGGACGTACTGTTACTGTTTATCAATGTGACGTAAGTGTTGATACTATTTTTCGTAAGAACCTATTGATCAATGTGATGAAATACAACCGAAATGATTCAGTTTCTCGATACTATTGATCAATGTGATGTCACAGGTCCAAATACGAGCACGTACAACATGGCCCAATGAAATGAAATGAAAAGATCAGGGCGCTTGCTTTAGCGGCGGACCCTAACTAGCATGACACATTGACACCTTGCCTCTCTGTTAGACCCCTAGCAGGCCGACCCAACAGCCATCCGTCATCTCGTCGTACTAGCCCAACCTATAATGTAAGTTACATTAGGGTCCTGTTTGGATCAGTTTCAGATTCTTAAAAACCAGCTATTACTTCTAGTTTTTAAAAGCTGGTTTCTAAGCAAAAACTGATGGGGTGTTTGGATCCCCTAGTTTTTAAAAGCTGGTTTCATTTATGATTGGTGCTAATAGACTATTATACCCTTCATTTATTGCTCTTGAACAGCACATTAAACAACCATGCGTGGTCTTTAATGAGGGTAAATAGGTATTTGTGCAAAAAAACTGGCAAAAGCTGGGTATCAACAGCTTCTTGATTTTTAAGAATCTGGGTAGATAGATTTTAAAAACTGCCCCAAAAACTGGTCTGTTTGGATCCCACCCAGTTTCCAAAAGCCAGATTCTTAAAATCTGAGTGGATCCAAACAGGCCCTAGAGCAAGTTTAATAGTATAGATAGCTGCTACCTCCAATACATTTTCATGTCATCAAAAGGTAAGATGCAGCCAACTCATACAATAACCTGGCTATAAATTGTCTCTACAAGAGCTCTCAATCATTTAATACATACATAAGTATTGGTCATTTAATACATGCATGGGTATAGCAGTTAGTTCTATTGGTACATGCATGGATAACACCTCTTTTCCTGTGCTATAGCCTGACTCTTGCATGGGAGCCGGCTTGGCTCTCTCTCTCCTTTTCTCTCCCCTCCACATAGGACTATGCTGACATGGATACCCTTATAGCTAGCACAGTCAGCCTTATTAAACTTGCTCTTAGTTGTATGCTAAAAGTATTAGCTTTGGGGTTTTTTGGTTTTCGTATTAACTTTTAAAGCCAAAATAAATAGAGTAGCTTCTCAAATGTGCTTATCTAAATGGTTTCTCAGGCACAAAATCATTTACGTCATTCGTATCGACGTCTCTACCATCCATCGCTATCTCGAAAAGTATAGATAAAAGTTATTAATCGCAGCAAAAAAAAACATCAGCTGCAACTTAAAAGAACAACAATATTGTTTTGTAGTAGATTTGGCATCGCTGCATGTCTGGTAAATTGCAGGATAAAGTGTGTGCAAGGAAGTCTAGATTTATTTGATGAAATTTTATACAAGTTTCATACTTGTACTCTACGTACTTTTTGATATGATTATATGCATACGGTTATTCATCTCCGATAATTCTCTTTTCCTTTCCTTTTCAAAAGTATGCACTACAAAGATTGTTGATTTGTGTTGGGATTGAGGGATAGATGAAGCCGTCGATAAATCATATCAAGGGGTTGTTCCCGTAAAAACATTTTCAATTGACAGATAAAATCGCTAAGATAGGTGAAGTGGAGCCACTTAACAATTATACTTCATTGCTTATAATTAAGGTCCTGATCAACTCGGCTTCGGCTTCTGGCTTATTTTTCACTATTCATAAGTTTTGTCTTTTTCTGAACTTTTAGTTTTTTGTTGAGCTTTTTTGCCGGTTCTTTTTTTCCCGTATTTGTTTGTATTATACGTAATGAGCTAACATATTTTTTATATTTTAAATTTTTTTAAAATTTAATTATACTAAATAAGCCTCTGTCAGCTACAGTGTTTTTTTCAACCAGTTACAGTGTTTTCAGCCATAAGCCATAAGCTTTTCAGCGATCACCACCTAAGATTTAGTAAGATTTGCTTACTCTTTCCTTATCTCGCTCAGTGCATTCGTACAGTTGCCCGATGCATGCGTGCATTGAGTCACAATTAATTGTCCTATCCTTCATGCAGAGCCTCCTTATCAGCATGCATTTTTAGTGTAAAAAAAAACAAAAAATCAGCTAGAGATTCCCAGTATCTTTCCCTTGCTAAGGAGCAATGCCCTATCAATTTCGCTCGCCTCTTTAGCGGGCGTTACCGCGTTAGTAGTGTGTGAAACCAACAAAAAAATGTGCACATACAGCACGAGCCCAGAGTAAGGACCACAGATAACACCAACTAGCCTCGTAGGCGCGGTGTCACGCCGTGCCAGTCACCATGTGTACCGAAGTAAAAGAGGCGATAATCCGTGAGGAGTTTTATAAAAAAAATTGAGGACAAATGTGTATTTTCGAAAAAGTTAAAGGTGTTTTCCGTAAAAAATCGAGGATCTATACGTAAATAAATAGGCCTGTACGTAAATAAATGAGGACCCGTACGTAATTCAGGAAAACACGGGGTGCTATCCTGCAAAGTGGAGGATAAAAAAACTGGCAGAGAGGAAAAAGGACATTTATGTAATTTGCAAAAAAGTTCAGAGAAATCGCTTCTCCGACCGTACGTAAATTTTTCGGCCACGCGCCGGCCGCGGGGAGGCAAAGGGGCGACGTGGACACGCTCGCGGGAGGGCAAGGGCAAAGGGTAACGTGTATCTGGTACATTTGCTATTGGTACAGGTGGTGAGCAACAACCAAGACAGGATCCACGCTGTGTGAAGACAGGTGCTCGACTAGAATGGTTATCAATCGTGTATCTGGTACATTTGCTATTGGTACGTCTGCCGCCTTTCCATGCAGCCATGCTCGAGCTTGCAGGATAGAGTATATTGATGATTTGATGATGCCAAGTTGTACACCAAAGCTTCAGTGAGATAGGGCCTAACCACTAATTATTTAGTTTTATACCCGTTAGCTAATACAATAAATCTTACATCTTGTATCTTTGAGTTAGAAAGTGCAGTGCCAAGGCAAAAGAAAATCTGCACACGGTAAAAAGTCTGATCTCACTAAAATGGTTTATTGTAGTAGACCGCAACAACAAGATGTGCATCATGATTTTTCTCCATACAAGATCATGAATTTTGTGGAATCTGGATATGGAGATATATTAATATGTTTTGACGATTTTAGTTACATGTTTTGTCTTTTAGTAAGATCATGAAATTTTGGATTTGGCATCTCAGAAGATTTCCTCTTTTCTCCACATCGAGCGAGTCTGCCTCTCTCAGCTCTGACTGGACAAATTTGAGCACAGGTGACAGGTGCTCAGTGACGCAACGTAGGACAGGGTGGAGCTTGCCTGAGCGCAACGCTAGAGCTAGGGTACGACATAGGCCAAGCCACGCACTATGGTGGCTGCTATACATACTGCAATGATCTGATTTTTTTTTCTCCGTAGCAGTGCACGGATATTTAACTATATTAGAGTAATGGCAAACAGGACTGCCATACCTAAGGAGTATTATCGTATGATATTGCGTCGCTCAAGAGCAATGCAGAACTTTGTGTAACCCACACAGCCATTATCGTGAAAGAAGACCAATACAGATCTGATAATTAACGCATCATTCTCCGTTCCTCAAGTCATTTTTCAATGGATCTCAAATACACATACGCTCAAAGAAGGTCGTCAAGGCGGCCTTTTAGCATATGAACACGCAGCAGCACAATTTGAGAGAATATTTAACATACAGTGACACAACTAGAAGCAAACATTTAACATGCAGTAACACGGCTGTTTCTCAAACAAGCAGAGAACTAATACATCAAAACACAAGGCATATCGTTACAAAGCTCTCAGCATCTTGAAGTTTGTTCCTCAGAACGATACAATTAATAGCCCAGGCACACAAATCAGCCAATACAACACCTTATGAGGTCAAAAACTGCAACTATATGATGTGACCAAAACTCATTTAATACCTTTCTGCCAACCTAGCAGATACAGCCCTTAGCTTAGAATAGACTTTGCCGGCAGGAGAACCTAAGATAAGACTACAAAGAGAATCCCGGGCAACCTTGATGTTAACAAAGGATCCAAGTATGTGGATCTTCGTATCAGCGATAACTATGCGGGTCCTGGTAGAGTTCTCAATGGCATATTTGGTCTTGCCTCCTTTCCCTGATAGGCGGCCAATAGCACGCGACAGATGCTCCCCTCGGAGTGTCTTCACGTCCTTGATCTCAAAGGAATCCACATATAGGTCATCAAGACGAAGCAAGGCAACAGCATCTGCGATGTCAAATCCAAGCATAAAAGCATGCACAAAGTCCGCGCATTTCTGAAGGTTGCTCACATCTGGTGTGTCTTGCCTTGTTTTTAGCTCCACCCTTCTTGCCTGGGATAGAAACAGAGTGATGGGTTTGCTTGATAGGAGACAGCTTACGCGTTCAACATTTAAGAGATTTAAGAGATGAATATGACAAGATTTTTTTGGGAAGCAAAATCTCACAAGCATTGATGATACTTGTTGCCTAACCCAAAAGCCATGGGAGAAAAATGCAGGTATCCATTTGAGCTCAGCAGCTAACAATCACAGCTCACAAGGCAAAAGGGCAAACCAATTGAGTCCCATAAATCTATGAAATCAAATGATGGCTAGGTGTTTCACAAAACTAAGTTATGGTGTTTATAGACACAAAACTAAGTTATTCTTGTGTTTGTAATTGCTCAGGTGACAGTTGGAAGTTGAGAGTTTTCATCACGTCAAAGAAATATTTTTTGCTGATATCACAATTCTGAATTTTACAGAACTAGGTCAAATGTTCAATTATTAGAACTATTTCATATCACTTGCTTTAACACGCTGAATTGATAAATTCTGTGCAAATAATCAGATGTTCGGAAAACTTGAATCAATTAGCAATGCTCTGTTAGCATTCCTGGCTTCAATACATATTCCTAACCTTTTATCCAACCAATCAGATCTCTTGCAAAATTCTGTCTTCAACCCCATACTGTCAATCATGATGCATCCACGAAACACTTGACGATTTAAAGGCTGCCCCGGGCATGGAATAGCCCTCTAACCAACACGAACGGCTGCCTAATTGACAATACATGCCTTACTCTTACTATTCAGGGTTTGCAACGGCGTACTACACAAGCGAGGATACCCATAGAGCTTCTGAGCTCCTCAGATAGAATCAGAAGTGTACAACCGAGGAGAATTCAAGCCTGGGTTACCTACCTTAAGGTTCATGCGGATGTCGATCTTCATGTGCTCGTAGACGGGGGTGTAGATATCCATCCACGCCTTCTTCAGCGGCGCGAAGCGGTGCTGCGGCACAGGCACCTTCCGGAACTGGGGCCTCCTGCCGCTCATCTCGCTCGGCATCAGCGCGTCGAACCGCGGCTTCTCCACGCCGCCCGCTGCGTCCACTGCCATCGCGCCGGAGGATGACTCTCCCGCCGCCACCGCGGCGCTCGTGGTCCTGTCGACCTCCATCCTGTGGCGGAGGCGGAGGCGGAGGCGGAGGCGGAGGCGGGGGCGGGGGCGGGAAGGGGCGGAGGGTTCTTGGCTCTCGAGGGAGGCTAGGGTTTGGGGATCGGGGAGAAGACTGAACAAGTGACGATGTTTATAGGCCTCAAGCTATTGGGCCGAACAAAGGCTAGTGTACGCGAGCCCAATAATGTTTTTTTACGGGAATAGCCTAGTAATGCGATGGGCCGCTTCAGAGCAACCAAAATTGCAGTCGTTAAGCGCTTTATTTTCTACACAAATAGACATCATAAACGAAATATGTTCAAAACTATAATTGCTGACAAGTGACAACCAAGCAATTACATAGATAACAAGCCAAGATATATCGGCAAAGCAGCGAAAATCAAATGTGGCACGAGGGCATTATGCAGCTATGCTCAAACCGAAACGCTGCAAATGATCATAGGATACAGATATTCTTGTTGCTCCATAATCCAGCAGTCACGAGCACACCAGTCTACTGATAATTCAAAGTCAACAACAAGTAACAGCATAGTACAAGGAAAGATCCAAGATGAAGGGTGGACTACTGGACAACGATTGGGGAAACAGCAGCGCACCCTGCAGGGCTCTAGAAATCATCATCATTGTGGTCACTCTCCCCCATGATAAAATCTTCGGCGAATTAATCGTCAGTCTCACTCTCCTCTCCCATTCCGGGTTTTCCTTCACCGTCTTCTCGAAAATGATCAGCTCCTCATTTTCGTCTCTGGGGCGTGCCCTCTCCATTAGGTCCCTCTATTGGATAACTTCATCGAAATCAACATTTATTTTCTCTTGAGTCTGAGGCGATCCCTTTCGCTATCAGAATCTTCACCAGCTTATCAATTCCATCATCATCCTTTGAACATTGTATATCGACTGTTTGAAGGAGTGGAAATTGGAAGGACATTCCACCAATGGGTATAGCATCTGCTTCTACTTATAGTTAAATATTCGTAATGAAATAAATTAACTATACATGCGCTTCTCCTCCCTTTTCTTTTTGTCTCCTCTCATCTTGCTTTTCTTTCCAGCCATCTAACCGAAGTTATACTATTCTTTTCTCTAACTATAATTTTCCATGGATGCTAGTTATACTCTTCTTTATACTAAGCAAACTATTTACTTATTACAAAAACATAGACTAAAATATAACAAAATATTTACCTTACGAATGAATCTCTGCTTGCAGAACTAGCTGAACCTCCTCCTCTCCTCTTGTCCTCTCCTCTCTTCTTCTTTCTTTCTTCTCTTCTCCTCTTCTTGCGCTTGGCGTCGGCAGAGAACGAGCGATTTGCTCGGGCACTCAAGTGGCCGAGATATAAAGGGCATCCAGTCACCGAACGATTGGGCGATATCACCTATCATCCAACCATTGGACGACTGCATCCCTGTGGCCCAATAGTTACGACTGCCTGCGTGCCACTCGACCATTGGGCGACAGGGTGCAGTCGCCCAACGGTTCGGTTATAGGGGTTACTTTTGTAAAAAAAAATAAAACACAGATATAATTTTGTATTTCCGAATAAAAAAGAATTATTTAAAAAATATCATAGGCCCTGCTCGAAAGTGTTGTTGTTTTTGGTTGCCTATTTTGTTTGCTTTTCGGAGGTTTTCAGTTTTTAGCTTTTCTTAGTTATCACTATTTATTAGAGCACGAAACCACAGATAAAAACTATAAACAGTAGCCTAAAAGAACATACCTTTAGCTATGGCTGATTGCGGGAGAGAGTAAAAAACGCTCACATTGAGAAATCACTCCGTTCAAAGTGGCTGATGCAACGATTTATAGAAACTACTTTTAAAAAACTATTTTATTTAAAAGGCAGCTTCAAAAAGCCAAAAAAGATAGAAGCTGTCTGAAACATCCCAGTGTCTCCTATCCGCTGGTCTTATCTCGGAAACCAACAAAAAATACAGCAGTCAAAATACAGATCAGAAAATAAAAGAGTTGTTCTCCCACGAATTTATCTCCCGTTTTTAACCAATTTTAAACCCAACGATAAGTTCAATGCTTTTGAACAAACTTCTTTGTTTGATTCCAGAAGATCAAGGGTGCGAGAGTCGGTTTGAGTACAGTTGTAGTTCAGTATCAAAAAATAATTATCATTTCAGTGACGATCTTTTTTTTTAAAAAAAAAAACTTACATGCGTTCTGGTGCTTCTTGCCAGGTGCTCATTTTGTGCTTCGAACTTGTTCGTCTCAATGATCTACACCAAAGTCATCAACCCAACTTTGATTTTAAAAAATAGAGCTTAAGGACAGAACACCAGCTGTGCCATTCGATCAGTAATATTAGGAAATCGAGTATCTCGTAAGTTATACATCCGTACATTTTGATATCTTGGTCTCCACTACATGTCTACATTTAACCCGTCCAGACTGCAGTGGAATATAGGGATATGAGTACGCATTTTTTTCATTGTTTGAAGGGGCAAAAATTAACTCAAGTAAACAACTGCCCTGAGAATCTGAAACCATTTGCTGATGCCTTTTCACCAATTTATGCAGACATCTAGAGGCAGACTAAACGCTACTCAACCAGTCAACCTCCATCCGTCGTGATTCCCTAAATCAATACAGAAATTCTAGGAGTATGTATTGCACCCGGCAACAGAACTGATGTATTTGGGCAAAAGCAAGGAACATCAGATGGTTTGCCCTGCAGTAATCAGATCAGCCCTCTTAAGCAAAAATACAACAAATAAAACAAAAAAATTGAAATTTAACTAGTGGCTACAAGTAAAGGAAAAGAAACTTAACGGCTAGAGCAGAAAGGGCTTAATATACAAATCATCTGCTGATTTCATTCAAAATCTGCTCTTCCTTCAATGCCTTGATTCAAATGGCCGATATCCAAATTGCACAGGCCATAGGAACATGGAGGCTCACAAGTAAATGCTGAACTCATGAGCTGTAATCCGGACGGTCTTTAACATGCAGTTGTAAATAGGAAGATCAAGGCTTCACACAACTCCGAGAAACAAGACATGTATGTCACCGAAGATGTGATGTTCTCATCAGCAGCAGCACAATCAGCCATGAAAAAAATGCATGCAGCAAGTCATCATGTCCTTGGCCTAACCTGATAGTATTTGACACCATAACCTACTGTGGATGCCATTGTGGTACAAGCTACGAGCCAACTGCAGTTAAAAAAATTATTTAGCATGAAACACTGCAAGATAAAGGAACAAACATCATTTTGTTAGCAAAATGCTCATCAGATTTTCTCTAGCCACATCCTTGTAACAACCATCACCTATTGGTATTCAATTGTTCTTCTGCTTCAGTATTTCTTGTAAAACTATCAGATTTACTTGAGAAATGTTCATGGCAGGAATGCTTCTGAGTTATGCCAGATAAATCAATAGTTTGATTGGTTTAATACAGAAGTATAATTCCATAAACAAATAAAAGGACACCATTCTACCAAAATACAGATACTAACACAAACAAAAATTGAAAAAGAATCACCTCAAGTAAGTAATGTAATTCTGAGTCTCCTCTGTGCCAAATTCTGGCTGAAGGAGCGCAGCCGCAACCAACATCAATTGGAATACCGTGTTCACCTGCACTAAAAAATTATTATCATGCTCTGACATATGTCACAAGTCTACAGGATCAAATGCTGTGAGAACACAGGGTCATACCTTGCTGATAAAAAGAGGTTCAACTTTCTCACGGTTAATTGCATCTAAGTTAACGAAGTCTGACCAACTGTTCCACTAGCACAAGGATAATAAAGGACAGTGAATTTCTTTTAAAACCTTCCCAAATATACCTTAAGTTTTTGTAAATGGTACCTTCCATCCCAGGCTGGAAGCTCGTTTGTAGACAGCACCACCCACCAGGAGCAAGTCTCTTAAAACCACCAGGCCAACAAGGCCAGCTTCAAGCAAAAGAATCAAAATACAACTTAATTGATTAATTGGTCAAATTATTCAGTTAAGGGCAAATATAGCAGAATAAACATAAATGAGCTATCACCAATCACTACTACCATTGTGTTTTTACTTAGACAAAGCTGGTGAATGGTGATATAATCAACTTTTTTGAGTATAACTCAATATTTCTAGTTTAGAGTGGTATTAATAGACGGAGATGCAAACAAGCTGCATAGCAATACCTCTACACTGTAAAGATATAAAAAAATGACATAAGTACATGTTGATCTACTCACGATGTAAGAGATCATTTTCAACCATTGCAACAGCGACACAGCAAATCAACACCTAAGCGACACCATAAGCATTGCAGATCAGTTTAGCAGCACGGATATCATTTAATGAAGAGACATAAAGCTAATAAGTATCGATTTGAACCTTGTCAGCCAACGGGTCCAGATAAGATCCAAACACAGAATTGATGCCCATCTTTCTGGCTAAAAACCCATCCAACTATGGAAGAACAAATCATAAGTAAGATTTTTAACATACAATGTTAGTATTGTTGCAATACTAGAAGGGTGTAATCCTTACCCAATCACTTGCACCAGACAAAGCCAATGTGCCAAAGGCAGGAAGATACCATTCATTCACAATCATCCTAAAGTACATATGTAGTTCATTAGAACCAGAACAGGACCAAAAAGAAAAAGAAATAAACAAAATAATAGTCTGCCAAGTCTAAAACATAACATGGCAAGACAAAATATACAGAACCGTAAATTATTCAAGCAGATATAAAACATAAAGATGCAGATCCTGTATTTGACAGCAATAGCATGTTAGGACATCCTACTATACCCAAGGATGAGTAATTCGAAAATCATTGCTAGAAGTTAAAACATCCAAAATTAACTAATTTAGTTTTTTACAAAATTCCAGACTTCCAGTAGATGAAGCAAGACAATGCAAAATCCAACAAGAGCATGGTGCAGTGTTACAGTTAAGCATGAAGAGCCTACAATTTGACAATATCTTCATGATTTGACACTGTTATGAACTCATAACGGGATAAACATCCGCTGAGAGGATGGCTGGGCGGAGGCGGCGTGGTTGAGAGAGGAAGAGACTATAGATGAGAATGACTTTATTATTTCTTGCTTGCTTCCAATCGCATGTGGCAACCTCCTTATATAGATGGGTTCCCCCTAACAGATAGAATCTAATCTTAATCATATCTCTAATAAATAGAAACTAATATCTAATTATATCTCTAACAAATAGAAACTAATCTCTAACTTCCTAATAATGAACCGGTTAGGCCTAGGGCCCACGCCCATGACATTACACCCCTCCCAGACATGCAGCTTGTCCTTGAGCTGCTAACCCATCGTGCACGTGCAGCTGCTAATCTCATTTCTCAAGTTGACAATTGGAGCAACTCCATTGCTTGCATCGGCAAGATGACCGCCTCAGCAGTGAAGAAATTTGGCTTGAAGAGCATATATTATTCTACAACCCCTGGACTTGAAGGGTGGGTTGAAAGCATACTCGAAGCACTTGAAGCCCATAAGCAATCGGAAGAGGCCCCAAAGTGTTGAAAACAAGCACGCCTTGTACCACCTGTTGGAGGTTCTTGATGCTTCGACACAGCCATAGCCTACAGATGGCCCCCATCCACGGTCGCACAAGGGAAAGGAGGGCCTTGTGCTCGAACTCGATCTCGTTGAGCTGCATCTCGCGGTCCATGACAAAGAAGAGTGGTACTGCCAGGCCCAGGCATGACGTCCCAGCGATCCATGCAGCCTTCCCCGTGCTCCGCGCCAGCTTCTGCGCCTTCGCCGCCACCTCCTACCCCTGCACCGCCACGGCTGACCGCGAGATCAAACCCAGGATGGCCATGGTCGCTGCCTCCACCTCCGATTCTGATCTAGTTGAGATTGGATTTCGGACTACTGCACAGGGAACGGCGACTCACCGTTGGAGGTGAGCGTGCCCATGAGCTCCCCGAGCACCGCGCCCAGAATCGCCCCCATGCCGTGACTGCCGCCGCCTCGATGTGGGTGGGCTGCTTCGCCAGCCACACGCGGAACCCTGCCTCCAGTGCCTTCACGCGCCCACTCCACTCCTCCAGGGGGTTGACACTGCGCCCCTGCGCTGCGGCTGACGACAACGAGGCCATCACCACCAAACCCCCTGCTTCTCGCCTCCAAGATCCAAGCCCCAACCTTCCGCGCCTGCCAGGGTTCTCTGCTCCAGCAAGCGCCTCGCCTTGAGAAACGACGGCGTCTTCCGACAGTGGCGCAAGGGCGTGGACACACTTCTTAGCTGGAAGGCAGCCCAGAATTGCTTGGAGCAGCATCGCTGCATCCACTTCTCCAAGCAATGCTATCGCCGTCACGGGGTGCGGCTTGTACACTGTGCGCCGCCCTGGGAAGATGCCACGACGGCGTCGTTGAAGTGGCACTGCTGCCCACGCCGGATGAATGAGCAGCAGTAGCAGCGTCGTTGCCATGGCACGGCCACTATTGTTCCTACCCCTTGTGTCGCAGCGGATCACACAGCTATGGCTGCTTGTGCCTTCTCCTCTGTTGTCATCATCTTCTTCAACATGCTCTCTTCGTTCTTGAGTCCAATGATGATTTCTTCATAGCCAACCATGATCTTGCCACATGTGAACTCCGCACCGGAAGCCATGGTGTTGATTCTGATACCAAGTTGTTATTAATCTTAGTTCATAACGGGATAAACATCTACCGAAAGGATAGCCGGGCGGAGGCGGTGTGGTTGAGAGAGGAAGAGACTATAGATAAGAATGACTTTGTTATTTCTTGCTTGCTTCCAATCGCATGCGGCAGCCCTTTTATATAGATAGGCACCCCTAACAGATAGAATCTAAGCTTAATCATATATCTAACAAATATAAACTAATATCTAATCATATCTCTAACAAATAGAAACTAGTCTGTAACTTCCTAATAATAAACCGGTTGGGCTCAGAACCCACGCCCATGACATACACTGTGCTGGAGTAATAAGCAATGCATCTAATCCTAATGTGAAGAATAAGCAATACGTTATAGAGACATGAACACCACATGTCAGTCTCTTTTTTCTAATATGGTTTAGAGTTGACTGGTCAAAAGCGTATTTACATGACCAAAGAGAAGATCAAGAAAAGTTCAACTATTTGTTAACGTGTTTAACTCCAAACACCCCACAGCCTTGGTGACAAGTTCCTATATCCTTGATAATATCCTGACTCAATTTGTGGTTTGCCAGCTTCTGAACCTCTTTGAAACGTAAATATTTCAAGTTCTCAGTTCCTTAATCTACATAATTCAAAAGTAACTTCGTCATACCCATCGAGATGCTAACAGTTGAAATCCAATCAACTATAAAATGTTCATAAAGCCTCAACAGTACATAGCATCGTATATTCATTTCCTTCCTACATCATCAGACGCACACAGACACAATTAAATGGCTGTTGTCATTTCATTTGCAAAAATCATTGTGCAGAAATGAAAATTTTTTAATTACTTTGTTAGTCTGACGAGTATGCATGAAACCAATATTTTCCATGAACGTGTACTTGTGCACAAGCACGGAAGCACGTATGAAAAATATCAGATCATGGTAGTTTATGGTTTCAAGGTTGCACAACCTTGGGATTCCATCCAACTGCGATACCTCTAAACCAACCATTAACACGATGAATACAGTTCTACTCTTTTTTTTTTTTGAGGAAGAATACAGTTCTACTTGAACGCAGTACTAACTGAACCCCAATTGAAAAAACTAGCATTTTGCTGGACACAGTCTAACCATCAAACGGGGGTATTTAAGCATCTTAATCCATTCGGTTCCATAGCACACAAATAACTGAAGGAAAGCATTCACCATCCAATGACCGGCCCCGACACCATGCGACCGATCGACACCAAATTGGGCAGATTCAGAAACCTCTCATCTCCAACGACCACCGCCTCCACCGCCTCACCTTCCGTGATCCGCCTGGGCTCCCACCGTACCGCGTCGGCGACAACCTGCGCGCCGCCGGCGAGGACGCGGGCCTTGCGGAGCTTGGCGCGGAGAGCGGCGGCCGCGGCGGTGAGCGGCGTGGCGGACTGCGAGAGCATCCATGGCGGAGAGGAGAGGAACAGCGGTCCGCCGGAGCGGATGGGGACGCGGTGAGCGGCGGCGGCGAAAGGGGCGGGTGCGGGGAAGGCGGCGGTGGGGGAGGATAGGAAGGTGTGGAGGGAGAGGAAGGGCCTGTGGCTAGGGATCGGGGTGGGGTTCCTGCGGAGGAGAGGGTTTAGGGTTTTGAGGAAGGCCATGACCGTGGACTGCGGGAAATTGGTGGGGCTGGGCCGTCTGCTAACTCCGGGGGTTGGCCGTTACCGAGGAAGGCAACGAGAGGCAGAGCGATCGACGGCTGGTTGGTGGAGCCGGGATTATGTTGCTTAAGGCATGTATAATGGTACATGTTAAAATATATGCTATCTAAGATTTTAAGTGATATAGAGAAAAGAGAATGAAGAGAAAGAAAAGTGATATCTACTATTTAATAGACAATTTATAGATGACTTTTTATTAGAGCAAGGCTAATAATACAGCCTTCAGCTGGCTGTATGGACACTTACAGCCCACTTATCAGCACATTCATATAGTAGTTTACAGCCAGCTGAAGGCTGTATGATCCACCCCTTTCTCTCACAAAGTTTCTTGGTTCTTGTGCTTCAGCTGGTTGTAAACTTACAGCACACGTCACTTCTCTCTCCTCCACCTCAGCATACAGTCTACTAACAGACTCTTATTATACTTGCTCTTATCTATATCATTATATAGACAACTATAAATGCAACATATTAATTGCATAAGCCTGTTACAGACAACTATATAGATAACACATTGTATGTGTTGTCTTTAGTCCTATTTATAGATGATATGGAGGTGTATTACAGACAATCGCTGTCTATACTATTATACATGTTCTAATGGGTTTAAGCAAGCGTTTTGTGTGAATGAATACACATGTTAGAAACTTATTGGAGGCACCCAAGATCTCATGGAACACGGATACATATTTTTTCATTGAATGCATACTCATATATGTAATTCTAAAATTGATGGATAATAGTGCTAAGTCAAGGGTTTGAATCCGAATAGGCTCGGCCCGCTCGTTTCAGTTTGAGCTTCTGGATTCTGATTTATTTTGCACTATTCATAAATTTTGTCTTTTTCTATACTTTTGGCTTTTTTTTGAGTTTTTTTGCCGGTTCTTTTTTCTCGTATTTGTTTGTATTATACGTGATGGACTAACATTTTTCTCTGTTTTGAAAATTTTTTAAATTTAATTATGCTAAATAAGCATCTGTCAACTACATTATTTTTTCAACCAGCTACAGTGCTTTTCATTCATAAGCCACTTAAAAAAAGCTCTTTTGAGCAGTGTACACTCACAGATCTAGCCATCTTACTGCATACCAGTTTCTGAATTTTTTTTTCTTCGACGGGATACAAGCCTCTGATTGATGGATGCACATAAAATGCAACTTTAATTTGTGTAACCAACCTATGAAGAATATTACAAAGTTAATGGAATTAATACACACGTGGTATAATGACATAAGCGGATACTTGTGAGTCCTGCAAGCGGTGACCTGTTATGGCCGGAAATTAATACAACATGAGATTTTTTTCCTGATTATTGTAAGAACTAAGCTATTTTCTTTGAATTTTCTGCTTTCTAAGTATGTCCTAAAAATGCCCACGAGAGCAACTGCTCACAAAAATTCTTGCTTCAATTCTACTATCTTTTGCCTCGACCTTCAAAGCTTCATCAAGACCTGAAGCTTCAACATGCTTTCTTTTGGCTAGACCATGGCCTCAGGTTTCAACATGGTTCCATGTTTACGTATAAAAACCAATATTGTAGGATCGTAAGGCACAATCAAAAGGAGGTGAATGATTATCTCAGCTTTTTACCACCTAAAATCAAAGCATAGTACAAAGGAACAAAAAAACCGATCTGAATTACCTACAGAGAATAACGACCGCAGCTGCTTGAACGTGGTCAAAGAAGCTCTGTCGCTTGACTAGTCATTACGACCACTTAATACGACCGCTCGTTCCAAACGCTCATCGCAAGCACTCGTTTACGATTGCTCGGTTACGACCGCTCGTTATGACTGTTCGCTTACGACCACTTGTTACGATTGCTTGGATCAATCGCCCGCTCGTTTCGATCACACGGCATGAAAACAGATCGACCGCCTGCTCGTCCCGATCACTCGGCACGACAATAGATCGATCGCCTGCTAGGTACGACAACAAATCGTCAACCTTCTCATTCCGATTGCTCGGTACGACCATGACGCACGTAGTCGTGACCTCCTTTCGCCTGATGTCCCCAGCCGTTTGATCACTGCCTGGATGAGATGCGCTGAAGACAAAAACAGAGCACGAAAAACAGAGAGGAAGGAGCGATGCTCTGGAAGCGGTCAGAGATGAAGGAAACCGATCTATTATTTCATCAGCAAGATCTTGGCTACAAAGCGCCTCATGGCACCCCTAAAAACCTTCTTCACGAAAGCCCTAAAACTCCTTATTCCACTAGCCTACAGCCTCCCCTGCTTTTATAGCTGGCGCACAAGGCGTGTCCAACACCAACACCTCAAAACCATGTCCCTCACCCCTGGACACGAGATCTTATCTCTTCCTCAAACTAAGGGACCCGAAACTCTTCCTAACACGGGTTTTAACCAACTCGTACAAATCATGGACTCTATCCACAACTCTATATGACATACATGACAAAGCCTGCAGGATATCCCCTCCTGTATCTTCATTGTACACCATCATCGCGTGCTCTTGCGTGAGCCCGATCATCTCGCGTGACCACCTGATCGCCTGGCCTCAGATTACCCCCTCCTAGTCCCGGTCTTCTTCGTCACCGACCGTGATTATCTCCACACCTCCATGCTGCATCCACCTCTGACCTCCATGTGCTCCAACATGAGCTCGACCACTTCACGTGACATCCCGACCACCTGAACCTCAGATTACCCCCTCATAGTCCCGGTCCTCCTCGTCACTGATCATGGCCGCCTCCATGCCCACCTGCACATGCAAAGACCAAAGAAACCATCTCAGAAACCATCATTTATCACATAATAAAACTTGGATGGTTAACAACTCTTATGTGTGCAGTGTTATAATACTCCTTTAGAATAATCCCTAGGTCTCTATCACCATATTAACATTCCACATCGCCTCCTTTTGAGAATTATGTTTTCCCGTTTTTAACCTTAGCAAAATTCTTCCACTTATCATAACCTTATCCTGGCTTTCCCTTTGTTGCCTTAACCTCTTATCGTATAATCTATTGATAACATGACGGTTATCTGGTCTAGGGTTACCCACATATAGGGAAGATTGCCACCCACCTAGTAACGTATGGAGGGTGGGGCTGTACACTTTCGTTACTCAAGATATTACACCTCGTCTACGGTAATATAGTCGAGGACAATGACGTGCCTGGCTATTCTCTTATAATCGAGTATGTGAGAAGTAACCGCCGGTGCCCTTACAATAACTTGCTAAATAACAATTATCTTTAATTCCACCATTCTTATTATCTCTGTTTCCAATCCTTACCATGTTTCCGGTAACCTAGTCTTATTGCACTTACCTTGTGTCAATTATTTGCTTGAATTAATTATCCTTTTCACACCTTGCTTATGATCATTGTTGGGTACTTGCTGAGATTTCTAAATCTCAAGCTTGCTTTTCCATGCTCAAGTAAAAGGCCAGTGGAGTGATAACAACATGTATGTGTGGGTGCACTCGAGTTTTCAGCACCGTGGCTTGCCACTATTTCTGTCATCTCATTTACTCTTTATTTGGTTAGAAGTGGACCGGTCCTATGTTTCAAACGTTTATTTCAGCTTCCACTGGTTCTCTAATAAAATACTCTTAAAGTTTTAATTTCCTTGTGATTATTATTGTTGATTTTATTTATTCTTTACTTTGGTGATGACGTTCTATAGTAGTATCTCATATTAGTAAGTGAGGTGCTACAAGCCTCCGCCTTCACATTGAAAGTCAAATTAGGAAAGATTTAGGTAGTAGCATTTGTGGACAGTAGCAGTACCACTACCTTTATAACATCAAAGATAGCAGTAAAAGCCAATTACAGAATCCACAATCATGATCCTATATAGGTAGCAATAGAAAATGGAGGGGTATTGATGACTAAAGACAAGTGTAAAAGATGTGAATATTGCATTCAAGGGGAGAGGTTCACCTCTGACTTTGACTTCAGACTCCTAAATTTGAGGGGGTATGATATCATACTTGGGAGTGATTGGATTTATGAGCACAATCCAATCAGTCTGAATCTAAAAACAAGGGAGTTTTCTATACTCAAGGATGACAAGAAAACAATGACCTATAGTGATGGAACATTACCTAACACCAAGTGTATCATCAGTGCTCATCAATTGCAGAAGCTAATGGAGAAAGGGGTAATGGGGGCAGTAGTATATGCAAAGCCGCATGAGGAAAAAGAATTGAATGATCAGTAGATTTCTGAAGAAATAAAGAAAGTTCTAGACTAGTTCCGAGGGGTTTTTGAAGAGCCAAAAGAAGTACCTCCTATTAGGGGAAATGAACACTATATTCCCTTAGTCCCTGATGCCAAGCCTGTCAACATAAGATCTTCTACCTCATTTTCAAAAGGATGCAATGGAAGAGTTGATTGGATAACTATTGAAATCACAAACTATTCGGCCTGGTGTCAGCCCTACTCTTCTCCTATCATTCTGAAAAAGAAAAAGGATGAGACATGGGTATGTGTATTGATTATAGGCAATTAAAAACCAATACCATAAAAAAAAGTACCCCATACTAATTATTGAGGATTTATTAGATGAGCTGCATGAAGCAAGATATTTCACCAAAATAGACTTAAGGTCTGGGTATCATCAGATAAGAATGCGTCCAGAAAATATTTTCAAAACTGCTTTTAGTACTCATATTGGTCGTTTTGAGTTCATTGTAATGCCATTTGGATAGACAAACGCTCCTACCACTTTTCAAGCTCTTACAAATGAACTTTTTGAGGAAGTTTGTGTTGGTCCTTTTCAATGGTATATTGATATACATGTCCAATTTGGAAGAAAATAAGAAACACTTGAGGCAAGTCTTGGTCATCCTTCAGAACAATCAACTCTATGCTAAGCTAAGCAAGTGTATATTTGGGCAGGAACAAGTTGAATACTTTGGTCATGTTATTAGTAGCAAAGGAGATGCTACCAACCCAGAAAAGATTGAGGCCATGACAACTTGGCCCATTCCACAAAGCATAACACAATTGAGAGGATTTCTAGGGCTGGCAGGATACTATAGGAGATTTGTGAATAATTTTGGAGTGATCTGCAGGCCATTATTTAATGCACTTAAGAAAAATGCATTTGGGTGGAAGGAGGAATAGCACTAGGCATTCCAGAGAGTCAAGGATTTATTATCAGAGGCACTAGTGTTAGCATTACCTGACTTTTCACAGCCCTTCATACTTGAAACATATGCTAGTGGTAGTGGATTGAGTGTTGTACTGATGCAAGGAGGTAGACCCATATCATTTCTAAGCAAGGCCATTGGACCAAAGGTTGCTGCCATGTCCAAATATGATAAAGAAACTCTGGCTATCCTAGATTTGAAGAAATGGAAACACTATCTGGTGGGTGCAACTCTAGTGATCAGGACTAATCAACACCGTTTGAGGTTCATCCATAAGCAAAGACTTGTGGAAGGAGTTCAACAAAAATTGTTAATCAAACTGCTGGGGTGTAACTACATAATTGAGTACAATAAAGGATGGGAAAATATAGCTATTGATGCTATGTCAAGGAGGCCATCAATAGAACAGTTAGCAGCTATCACAGTAGCAATACCTACTTGTAATACCAGGGAGACCCAGCAAGGCAACCCACCCACTTTTCCTCTGCCAGGGAGACGTGGCCAGCCGCATGCTTGCCCTAGCGTGCATGCATGCCACCTGTGCCATGCACCCTGTAGAAGTCAACACTCAGCTCCTTTTTAGCCAACCCAAGCAGATAGCCATCGCCACACCCTTTACTTCGTCCAAGCCGTACCCGTGTAGGTCTCCTCGCCGTAGCCTTAAGGGGAGAGAGAGGGAGAGTGTACCTGGTGTGAGCCGAGGGAGGCGTGATGGCGCCAACCGGGCCGAGGACGGCGGCCAGCCGGCTGGCCGAGCCAACCGGCGGCGGCGCCAGCGCCCCACGCGCGCGCGCGTGCCATGGGAGGCGTGGATCCGGTCGGAGCAGCCGAATCGAGGCGAGGTAGGCGGGGCGAGAGGAGGAGGCCGGCGGCGGTGAGCCACGCCGCCGCGCGCCGCGTCGCTGCCGGAGGGTGCCCGCGCAAGAGAGGAGAGAGGGGAAGGCGGAGGCGGGACGGCGGCGAGAGCCCGAGGCCGGCGACGGAAGCCCGGGCCGGCGTCGCCGGCCGCACGCCGCCGCGCCGGGTGCACCAAGCGCGAGGGGGGAGAGAGAGAGGGGGTGGGAGAGGAGGAGGCAGGGGAGGCGGCGGGAGGGCCACCGGGCTGGCCGTGCACCGCCGCGCTGCCCCGGGCAGAGGAGGAGGAGGAGGAGGCCGGTCGGCCGAAATGATGAGATGAGATCCTCTGACGTAACTTCCCGTCACTGACGCGTGGGGCCACGCGGCGAGGGGACCCACGCGTAGTGACCCACGTCAGAGGGAAATTATGTCAGAGGAGTTGATTCCGAAATGAGTGGAAGGAGAGAGAGAGAGAGAGGTAGATGAGGGAGGAAAAGAAGGGGGCCGGCCGGGTAAGAAAGGAAGAAAAAAAAGAAGAGAGAAGAAGAAGAGAAGAAAAAGAAAAGAGGAGAAAAAGAAAGAGGAAAAAAAGGGGGGTTTCGGGACCTGCGCGTCCGATCCCTGAAACCCGCACGTTTCTACGCCAGAAACGGGATATGCGTATAGTATCGTCGTCGCCCATTTAATTTCTGATTCGTTGAGATGCGTTAAATCGGATTGTTTTCTTGACCGGGTGGAGGTCCCGAGTCGACGCCGTCCGCACGTCGCTCCGCTCCGTTTGGTTAGCAGGCAAGTGCATGGTAGTGCGGTAGACCGTAGAGATTATGAATATGTGATGTTTACATGATGCGCTAATGCTTATGTGGAAATGCGATGATTACATGATATGATGCTTATTTATGGATGACCATGGTAATGACAATGGCATATGCATTTGCATTATGTGCACTCAAGAGTGAGGGCGGTGAGAAAGTCCCTAGCTTCGAGTAAAGCTAGCGGACTAATCCGGAGTGCTTTTGAGTAAGATCTACTTCGGTAGGCCTCCACGGGAGTGGAGGGGACCCCGTGCCGAGATGGGCGGGCCCAGATGATGGGTGTACATCGACGGATGTTCACTCAGCGATACCGGTATTTGCAATGTGATGAGCAAATGTACATGTAGAGCATTGTTGCATTGCATCGATGATGTTGGTACGTGCATGGCTTTAGTATGTTAAGATTGGAATAAGTTGCTTCCATATTTTATAGTGTTTATTGTCCTATTGTGTACTTGTTGAGTCTTTGGACTCACCCTTACTTTGTTTTTTTAGGTGATCGTTGAGGACGTCTTGCTCGGGGTGGAAGTAGCACATGAATAATCTTCACAAACTAACCGCACTCCCTGTACCACCTTTTGTCAGTTTATGCTAGTCTCTGCTAGTCTGCTAGAGTATGGGCTAAGAGAATATCTATATTGTATCTATTTGCTGCTACCTAAATATTTTAACGTGGATGTTCTGGTAATTGAGGAGAAAAGTTTGTAATGATGGTAGCATTCTGGCCCAGAGGATGGGCGGGGTGTTACACTACTTGGATCAATGAAGTAGTTCTCAGTTACCAAGGAGATGAGAAATGCAAGGAGCTGGAAGAAAAACTCATGGTTGACCTAGATTCCTCACCACCATATACCTTAATGGAGTATTAAGATACAAAGATACAAGGGCAGACTATACATTGGGAATAATACTAATCTGAAGGATCAATTGTTCAACTCTTTCCACAACTCAGCATTGGGAGGACATTTAGGAGAGAGAGCAACCTATCAGAGGCTCAAGCTATTGTTTTACTGGCCAGGTATAAATCACAAGTGTCTCACTTTATTGAGAAGTGTGCAATGTGCCAAAGAAACAAGTCTAAAAATGTACCCTATCCCAGCCTATTACAACATTTGCCAGATCCTGATATGGCTTGGTCACACATTACCATGGATGTCATATTAGTTGTGGTAGACAGGTTCACAAAATATGCCTATTTCCTGCCTCTGAGCCATCCCTACAATGTACATTAAGTAGTCAAGTTATTTATTGATCATATATATAAACTGCATGAACTACCAGTGGTTATTATATTTGATAGAGATGGAGTGTTCACTAGCACACTTTGGCAGGAGTTGTTCAGGGCTTTGGGAGTAAGGCTGCATCTAAGCAGTACCTACCATCCCTAAACGGACAGGTAGACAGAGAGGGTGAATCAATGCCTAGAGAACTACTTAAGATGTATGGCCTTTGTTAGTCCAAAGAGGTGGCATTCTTGGTTACCTCAGGCTGAGTGGTGGTATAATATCTCATTTCATACATCTTTGAATGTGACTCCATTCTAGGCCTTGTACGATATGAAGCCTGACTGAATACATGTTACCTGAATCAGCTACTCCTGAAACAAGAAACATTCTGCAGAGCAGAGATGCAGCACTAGAAGCCATTAAAGCTAATCTTACAAAAGCCTAGTCCCAAATGAAGAATTTTACATATAAACATAGGACTGAGAGGGAATTGGATGTAGGAGATATGGTGTATTTGAAGATACAACCATACAGGCATAATGCTCTAGGACTTCATAACTCTTTAAAACTCCAGTCCAAGTATTATGGACCATGTAAAGTTCTGGAGAAGGTTGGTAAGGTAGCATACAAATTACTATTACTTAAAGGGAGCTAGATCTGCCCTATGTTCCATGTGAGCCAATCGAAGAAACACGTTGGGCCAACGACAATTCCTAGCTCCGAGTTGCCACTTGTTGATGGTGAAGGGAACATACTCACTGAAACCTTTAGCATTGTTGAGTAGGCGGGTGATTCCTCGAAACAATTGAGCTGGTGGTGCAGTTGCTGATACATTGGGTGAACCTACCAAAGGAGTTTGCAACTTGGGAGGATGCTAATTTCATTAACAGAATTTTTTCAAGCTTTAACTCTTGAGGACAAGGGGCTTAAAGAGGAGAGTATTGTTAGGTTTCAGTAAACTGAACTTGGATTCAGAAGAAAATTCGAAACTTGAGTTGGTATTGCTCGAAATGGAGGGCTCGGATTGATTCATACCCCTTCAATTAGTGATATCATTTGGCTGGAAACCTTTGCCGTTAGTTGCCACAATTATTCCCTGTCCAGGTCCTATTACTTTTGTCACCAAAGACAGCTGCTCTGTCACAAGAGGATGCGCACTCCATATAAGCATGCCTCGATGTGATCTTGTCTTTTATCCAAGAAATAAAACCCTAGTTCGTGTTTACTTTATCTTCATTATTTTCCTTGCTTTTCCTTTCCATTTCCGACTCAAATTTCCCCAATTTCTGTTCTAAAATTACTCACGACAACATGGTAGCCGTACAGTGTTTATGCGGCCTCGGGATATCTTGGCTCATGGCTTAAATCAGATAGCATCAGCCTTTCAACTATTTATAACCAGCTTACAATACAACAATGTCCATATTTTTGTAAATCTAAATTAGAAAACTTGCAAGTGCATGTTTTTTAGAATACTACAGCTGCGTATGGAGCACTCGAGTCTCTGACGAATCAAGTGCAGAGCTTTACTGTACATTTGTGCAACCATGACAAGCTATGTATCTCAACATTCCATACCTACCGTGATATGTACCAGCTAAAATACTGACTAAAGGCAGC
Organism: Dendrocalamus sinicus; assembly: GCA_036346575.1. NCBI lineage: Eukaryota > Viridiplantae > Streptophyta > Magnoliopsida > Poales > Poaceae > Dendrocalamus > Dendrocalamus sinicus. The sequence continues at coordinate 16,322,160 of CM070643.1, read as the reverse complement.
GGAAATCGAAACGCGTGGCGTATGGTTAATAACTGCTCAGCAGTTATGCGACCTTAGGTAATCCGGAGGCAGAGATGGGCATCTCTCATTCATGTGAGGGTATGGTTGCATGGTGTTGTACCCGGGCAGCTCCATCCGATACCTGCCCTTGATTTGGCAAAAGGGGAGCTTAACACTGTCGTCTTTGTTGCACCACACTGGAAGTCGTGTTGTGTTGCCCTCGTAAAAGTTGAGGGTGTAAGCATCTTTTATCTGCATGGAATTCACGCGTCACATATTTCATACCAGAAGCTGTATATAAGCAATGTTCAACAAAAAGATTATAAAACAATCCAAATCATTTGTTTGTGTCAGAATAGACAACATGGCCGCCTGGTAGATCTGCCTTCCACAATGAGTCAGTTACTGAGAAAGATACATTTGCAAAGTCGAGGTCCTATAGGACCATTTGCCCTAATATCACTGCATATAAACTCATAAAGGCCTGAACTTTTAAGAATTCAGGAGTACTTACTGTGAATTCAGTAACTTCTACAGAGCTGGAAATTGGGCCAAAGAGTCCAGCCTCCTTGTACATCATAAGGACGAAGGTCACACAAGATGCTGACTGGCCATCGGTATAGACCCAATTATCTTGCTCAGGAACCGTTAGCAACTTGTCAAATGTCATCCCACGTTTCTCTGATTCCACTATGATTTCAGGTAGATCAAGACCCTGAAAGAAATGGCTCCAATATAAGACTACCCAGAAGAACAGGTAACATTGAGCACAAGAAAATTGTAAAAAACAATGATTTGCTGTGTATATAAACATGGTAACAAAGGATTGGCGGTCAAAAGGACCTAAAAGGTGAAACTAGTACAGTTATTTCAAAAGATATTAAGAACCATCAGCTGTTCAAATTGAATACGCAACAACAAAACCAGTTACAAGCTGCAATATCTCTAGATGCTACTATGCCGGCGCTCAGTATAGTGTCACAGAATAGATCCCTTCAGAGTGATAGAACCTTTTAGCGTACGGTATTTTTTCCTGGCCCCCTTTTGTTCACACAATAGGGTACAAAGGTACAGCTGACTAAATGAGAAACTTTAGTCAAGAAAGTCTTCCTAAAAATAACTGAAAAGGTAACTCAATCTGCATTCATTTTTTAGCAGGGTTTCGTTTCAGAACCCAACTAAAACCCACCCTGCTGGACTGGGATCATCTGCCTTTCATTAGAACAGTAGTGGAGCATAATGCTCTCTCGACAGAATCTGATAAGAAATTAAGGGTCCAGGTCAAATGCTACAGTATGCAAAGATACTACAGTGCCCATAGTCCAGCTGAACTGTGGTTATACCATGGTTATTGAGGTAGTGCGGCGAGGCACAGCGACGCCATACTCACCACCTTCTGCAGCGTGGCCAACGAAAATTAGTCAAAGTTTAGACCATTCAATGGAGATCTCACGTCCCACATCGAGTCATCAAATTCTATAACCAATGTTCATTTTAGATTGTCCAATGGAGATCCAACGTCCCAGATCAAGCCATCAAATCCTATATAAATCTAACCCTAGCCTCCTCCACTCCCTCTCTCTCCTCCCTACCTCTTTCCTCCCTAGCTGCTGCCGCCACCCCCACCCCTCCACGTGCCACCCCCTCCTCTTCGCCTACATCGCCCCTAGCACCGGCAAGGACCGCCGGCGACCACATCCTGTCGTCGTTTCTTCCTCCCACGCGGCCGCTGGCGCCGAGGGCGACGCCAGCGCCACCCGCCCCCCCCCCGCGCAATTGTACACCTCCCTTCTCGACTTCAGAGAGGTCAGCGGCAACGGTCAAGCGCAAAGGAGGTTGCCGCCGACGTCCGGGCGTGCAGAGGCTGGCGGCGATGGAGATCATCGGATCCCAGCCGGTGAAGACGGATCCGGTCTCCCCCGAGCTCGTCGTCACAGTGAGAGGCGGGAGCCCGTAGCGGCGGCCTGGCGGCGACGGCGACTTGCAAGGAGGCTGGCTGGTGTCTGGATCCAAGCAAAGAGCACCGGATCTGGAGACGACGGTGGCAGAGAGGCTAAATGAGGCCGGCGACGGCATCCAGATGGACGATGATAAGGCCAGGGCGGCCGGGAAGGATCCCCAACCCCTCTATGGTGTCACCGTACAACTCACCGCCATGCTGTCCGCATGTCGAACGACAGCGAGCCGCCACGGCGATATGGCGTCGCCATATCGACGCCTTAACAACCATGGATTATACCCATGTTTGTTGTCACAAAATGGAAAAGCAGCTAGATGAATTGAACTTCAGTGCAGGTACGATTTAGACAAAAAAAAGAAACTTCAGTGGACGCTGATGAACAATCAGCAAGTAATAAAACAGAAAAAGAAAGAAATGCAACAAAAACAAAATACAGGTAGTGGAAGTCAAAACACAAATTTAAACAAACCTTAGTTCCAAGCCGTTTGTTAAGGGCTTCTTTCCACATATTAGCAGCATAATCTGGTTGAAACTTGCTCCACACAGTCATTACAGAGGCAACCTAGGTCAATCATAATATTTAAGTTATTATTAGAACTAGCAAATAGATCCTGCAAAAGTTCATAATCCAACCTCGTAGGCAATGCTAAACTGTAATAAAATTCTGATACTATAATTTACGTGTATAAGATATTCATATCTAAGAATTAGAGACATTTGTTGTGAGGAAGAAAATTGATCTTTGAATTGGCACCGTATAATCTATACCCACCACCAAAGCTATGAGCCTATTGAAAACATAAGCCGATAATGTATATGTCGCAATGGAAACAGTGCACATAGAATCATACCACATGAGCATCTAATGGCGGTGGATAGTTATCACTTATGGTATCAATCCAACTAAAAATCAAATTGTGATACCCATAAGGCTTCCCATTCATGCTTTTTGCATAATTCCAGGCTGCTGTCTCATTAAATTTTGCTCGCAAATCTGGACGCAAAGGAAGCAATGCAATCTGAGGATTTGAATCATCCTTTGTCACTTCAAAATCCCACCATTCCTCCCACGGCAAGATAGCAATAATATCTTCTCCCTGCAAAGCACTATTTGTTAGCTCAATTTGTGATACAGAAACTGATATACCACATGTCAAAGAACACCCTGCACTAAGTTTGATTCCCACAGTGTATAACTTGTAATCCAAACAGAACAGCATCTACATATGGTAGGCACTTGGCAGTAATATCCTCTTTTTGTCTTTCATATTTTATGCCTATTCGATCATGGTAATTCAAAAGAAACATTATGGGGTAAAAGAAATGATCAAAGGTCACTTGCACAGTAACTATACCTACAGCCAGTGATAGGCTGACAGCAACAAGAATGCAATTTTCTGGTTAAACATAAAACATTCTTCAGAATGCATTTAAATTGTGTCCTCTTGATAGTTGATATGGTTGAAATGTCTGACATAAACATACAATGCAGTGCAAATGCACTATTTATCTCGTTAAGTTATTCAATAAAATAGCTGATAAGCCACAAGCATAAAATGTTCTTTCTCATTCTTTTACCCAAAAAAGAAAAGAATGGAGATCGTTTTGATCAAACTAGGGCTCCTGCTCATTAAGACTACTGTAAGTAAGTAGTTAATCAAAATAACAAACATTCATTATCTATAAGTGGTACTTTATCATGCCTATCATGCCTATTGCGTAAATAGTTAGCATGCTGGAGCTTCATTATTTCGTCAGTTTTTCTATGTTCATGGTCTTACATGCCACGGTCATATTAAAATGAGTGAAAAATAAATAGATTCAATTGCTAAGGACAGGTACCTGTTCATTTTCATGACCAGATTCCCCAACCCAAAGCTTTCCTTCAGAATCCCTGAGGCAAACTGCAGTGTGGCCTGCATAAGCTCCAGTAACCCACTTCTCTAGGGTTTCAAAACCACCCCAGCGCCCACGAATTTTCGATAAAACCAAAAAATCTCCAGAGTGAATGTCATCAACATTTAATTCCGAAACCCAAGGTTTTGGTCGTTCCTCAAAGGTTGTGCCCATATGCTTCTTGAGAAATGCAAGATTTGCATTCTCACCCCATTCAGTATTTGTGAAGAGAGGGAAAACGTCCCAAAGTGCTTTGAGTGTTCCAATTGTTCCCGATGGCATGAGGAAGATGGACACTCCATTATGTTTCACCTATTTTAAGGCAACGAACAAGCAAAATTGTATTAATGATAGCTAATGTTAGTTACAAACAAAACACGCAGCAGTGACTACTTAGTACTTACATATTCATACTCAGCCTCACTTTCCCATTCTTTGAAATCAAGGGTATGCTCTCGCCCCAGAATGTAGTAATCCCATGTAACACGGTAAGGTGTTGCAAACACATAAAGATCTATGCAAGTCCAGCTATGTGCTTTGCTTGTCTACAGAAAGAAAAGGTCAATGACAGGATCAGTAATAAGACAAGGAAGATGTTTGCATGGAGAAAAATGAGACATATTAGAGAACCAACTAGAGCAACTAGAAAGCCAGTATAAATTGTACTATGGGTAGTATTTAGCCTTTTGCCCTTTTCTTCTAAAAATCACAAGTGATCAAGCAATTGACATTTATTATGAAAGAACCTTAAGAAAACGACTACATACTGCCTTTAATGCAATCACAAAACCACAAGCAACACAACATAAACCATATTGAAGATGATCTCTGACTGGTGAGATGCGCACACACACACAAGGATCATATGATGCTATCCAATATAAAGTCTCACGATGCAAGTTGTATTTCTCCATCCACCCTTAATGCATCCAATTCATGAAAACACATGACGCTAAGGCCTGAACATCATAAGTTACGGAAGGCGGAAATTTCACAGATTTTAACCTCATAGAGATGTCTTCAGAATTGAATTTGTGATCATCACATCAATAGGATCAGCCTTCGAGACAGTAGCTATGCGAAAAACATCTGACTTAGAGCCAGATGTCATAAGCAAAATATTGCGTGAAATTATCATGAAATAGAATTTACTTTCGGAATGGTAGCTAGGGGGGGCGTATCCCAGCTCATCCATATCTATTCTATTTTAATTATATACACACATAAACTAATTACGGACTCTCTAGAACCACCAACCAAAGATCAAACCACTCTTCCCGTGGACCCTAGTTATAACTACTTAGATTAAGAGTCTGTTTTGGAAAAAATGTCAACCTTAAACTTCCATTTTGGGCCTAAGGATTACAAATCCAGATCATTCATAGCTGCATAGATAGAGTCCTTTCATTGCTAAGCATTTGAGTTTGATATGTTCACAATTCCCCGTGGTATAATTAGCTTTCATATGTAGATCATGAAATGTGGCTAAGAGCCATAAATCTTGATAGAAGGGACAGCGCATGTAGTTTGCATTGACTACTTAAGACAATTGAACTTTTCATCCAATCCAGGGAAGGATTGGTTATGTTCCCCATAATTATAAGGTAACAATAATCAAATTTTGATCACACAAAGGGGACACAACTAAGAAACCATACAGAAATCAGCATCTCAACCCCGTGTATTCCACCACCAGTTCACTAGTAATGAAAAAGTACACCTTTGGCCAAACCTGCAGCTCAAAACTACAGTTCTATGTATGGGAAATCTCAAAATCATGTTTCGATTCTTCCTGCAAACAACAAATTCAACTTACCATGAACTTCTGCAAACAATTACAATTTGGTTTCCACACTCAATTCAATCAACTAAGTAACTTAACGATAATAATAACAATTTCGGCATTATCCTGAAACTAAGAACTAGTACCGTTCGCACAATCATACAGCAATGTAGGATTTAAATGAACAGATTTGAATCAGCCAAGTGGCCAACTACCGTTTGCATTATACAAACAAATCAACCTCCAATTTAAACCAGGCTGCACGATAAAAATAAATAAATAAATGTTTGACTGAAATCAATACGATTCACACGCTATGCGCTAAATTTTGAACGAAACCCAGAGCTCAAAACATAACAAACTACAACTGGCCAGCTCCCCCATAAGCACACTACGAAAAAGCAGTTCTATCGCCCACTCGATCGAACCCAAAAGTAACAAAACAAGCAACGCGAGGTGGGTCTCGCACCGGCGCTCACCTCGAGATGAAGCGTTCCGCCCCCGAGGCCCCCGTCGGTCCCGTTGCGGAACTCCATCCACGCCCGGTTCTCGTAGAAGCAGGCGCCCTTCCACTCGGCGGCGCGGGCGTCTTCATCCCCCGGTGCGCGCGCGGCGCCGACGAAGGCCGGGAGGAGGTCGGCGAGGCCGCGCAGCGCGAGGCGGCGGAGCAGCGGCTGGGCCACCGGCCATGGCAGGAGCGGGAGGAGGTCGCCCGGGACGGCGGGGGCCCGGAGCGGCGCCTCCAGGAGGAGCGTCGGGAGGAGGCGGCGCGGCGCGGCGAAGAGAAGGGCGAGGAGGAGCAGGAGAGGTAGGATGAGGAGCTTGAGCTTGGAGGCTCTCATGGCGGGCGGGCTAGGGTTAGGCGGTTAGCGTTGGCCGTTGGGTTGCCTCGTTCCCCTTTCGCGGTTAGGGCGTAGGGGAGATCGGATTGAGTTCGGGGAGGACATTCCGACGATGAAATAATTGTAAGTTGCAAGGTTGCTTGCTTCTGCTAGTTCCTTGTTCGTTACTTCTACATTTCTAATTCCGCACGAATTGAATTGTTGCTTGGCCTTGATTGAGGTATAGCGATGGCTACATGGGGTTTGTGGTTGACATGTATTACTGTTTGTATCAATCATAGTCAACGTTTGAGAGTTAACGAGATGAATCGAAAATTGTTTTGGGTATATTTTAGGCATATTTTAGGGCATATCTGGTTTGCGACTCTTTTAAGTTTGGTTTACCGTTTAGCCGGGTGACCATAACAATGGTCCTATTTTTTTACATCAGTTGATAGTTTTTTATGACTAATAAATGTGATAAATAGTATCTATTGATATAAATTAAAGCTAAAAATTGACTAAAAACCGAAAGGATCAGAGAATGACTAAAAAAAAGTACAGTGAAAAATAGGATAAGTTGGCCTTACTAGCTCTTGCTACGTGATAGAAAAGATGACGATTTATAGGTGCTTTAACCAGTCAAACGTATTCGCTGATTCGCGTCCTGCGAATCTGCAATCGGTCAAATAGACCCACAATGTAAATTTCATGGTTAGCCAATTTAGCATGGCGCGATACTAGTAGTGTGTTGCGCAAAATAAATTAGCACTAGCAACTTGAACAATGCAACCTCGCTAGGGTTACATATTTTTCAAGTCAGTAATTCTAGGTTTGGAAAGAAGATACTTTGTATTTTAGAAAGAAATAATTTAAGAGAGGGTGGTGTGGCCAATCTTTCAATTGGTACCGAGATTTCTATTCAGGATACGATGAATACGTGTCCCAGTCAGAAAAGTCACTGAATTGGACACGGAAGGTGAGGGAACAGTTACGTCGTGCGCGTGTCCCTCTCATAGCCACACTGCATTCATCGCAATCACATCGGAAGGGAGACAAGTAGCTCGTCATGCCGTGTGCAATGTCAGAAAACAAATTCAGAATCCTTTCCGAAGTTCTATCTCGTCCTCTAAAATTCATGATCTTTTCACCGTTGCAACTTAGAAAGATCAGGGTAGCAACCGATCATTCTGTAGCAGCATGAGGTTACATTTCTCCTCTGACGAGGAGCCAAAATTGCGACTCTGGAAAGCACCGTACCTTGATATGGAGCGTGCCGCCGCCGTACTTGGAGCCGGATTCGTTGTGGAAGACCAGCCAAGCCTCGTTCTCGTAGAAGCAGGCCCCCTTCCACTCCAGCCGCGCGCTGCCCGCTGCCCCCGACCCGGCGGATGCCGCCCCGACGAACACCGGGAAGATGTCCGACACGCCGCGGAGCGCCCGGAGCGCCGCCATGGAGACGTGCCGCGGCAGGAGGGGCAGGACGTCCATGGGGCTGAACGGTAGGGTGGTGATGCTGCTGGCGCCCCACGGCACGCCGCCGCGCCCGCCGTCATCGCCTGGGCCGGTGGAGTAGAACAGTACGGTGGCAAGCAAGGCTGTCGCGAGCAGCAGAGCGACGCTGATCAGCTTGGAGTTTGCCATGGTGGTGGTCTGCGGTTGGGGGAATTCGGGGGGATTTTATCGGGAGCTTGGTGCTGGTTCCGTGTCAAAAATGAGCAGCACGGTGAAGACAACGGCGGTGGTGTTTGATACGCTGATGTGTTGGTTGAATTGTGTGGCCTTGCCGTCTTGGGCCTGGAGGGGTTTCACGAATTTGTAAGTTGGTAACTCTAGTTGTGTGCTCAGTGCCGAACCGCCACGCCCTGTTTGGTAACACTCGGAAAGGAGGATAAGAGTTTTGAGGAGGGAGTTTGATTTTTAGTCTCAATCCTCTGTTTAGCAAGAGAGATGAGATATTGTGATGGATTGTCATGCTTTTTGTTTCTGTTTTTATTTAGAAAAGTCAAAAGTTAATATGCTCATGTGTTGCTATAGATTTTTAAAATTTGTCATATTACATGTTTTAAAACTCACGGGTGGTAAAAAATTTTAGAATATGCATACAAACATGTTCTAAAAATTTTTAAATCCGTCGAGTAAGTTGAAAGCCGTCGATCACACCTCGTGGTCATAAGTCGAAAGACACCGACCACACCTTATGGTCGTAGGTCGGGAGCGGTCGACTATCGATCGTGGTTCTAAATCGAGAGCCTTCGACAATGGCTCATGGTCGTACATCGGAAAGCCGATGACTATCATTCATGGTTGTAAGTCGGAAGCCATCAAGAATACCTCATGTTCATAAGTTGGAACACACCGACCAGCACTCGTGGTCGTAAGTCGGGAGATATCGACCACACCTCGTGGTCGTAAGTCAAAACACATTGACCAGTGCTTATGGTTGTAAATTAGAAACCGTCGATCACACCTCGTGATTGTAAGTTAGAAGTCGTCGACCATCGCGCATGATCGTAGGTCGGGAGCGATCGACCATCGCTAGTGGTCATACGTTGGCAGGCCTTCGATGCGCTTATGCCCAGTCGCCCAACGCCGGCACCAGCCTGCTCGACCCCGACGTCGATCACGGCCCTTCGACGTCGACCATGATCCCTTTCGACCATGGCTCCCTTCGACCATGGCCCCGACTTTGACCACGACGTCGACTTCGACTATGGCCTCGACTTCAACCACTGCCCCCTTCAACTTTGATCACTGCCCCCTTCGACTTCAACTACTGTCCTCTTTGACCACGGCCCTTCGACGTTGACCACTTTCCCCTTTGACCACAGTTTCCTCTTTGAACATGGATCTTCGACTTCGACCAGCGCTCATGGTCGTAAATTAGAAGCCATCGATCACACTTCGTGGTCAAAAGAATGTTACAATCCATAGAGAGTACGAGACCTTGTGAGTCTTGCTGTCGAGGGTGGGCTTCGTGGTCAAAAGAATGTTACAATCCATAGAGAGTACGAGACCTTGTGGGTCTTGCTGTCGAGGGTGGGGAGCTCGGTCTCGGGGGCGACATGGGGGTAGGCGATGAGAGATCTAACTAGAGGGGAACTCGTAGCGGTGGAGGTTGTGGACGAATTAGCAGGTGCCCTCTGGATTGGCACTACGACTACGACCATGACCGCTATGACCACATCCACGAGCGCTATGACTATGACCATGGCCATGACTTTGAATACTGCCCCTTCAACTTCGAGCACTGCCTCCTTCGACTTCGACCATTGCCCCCTTCAACCACTGTCCTCTTCGACCACATCCCTTTGACGTCGATCACTTCCCTCTTCAACCACGGCTTCGACGACGACCACGAATCTTCGATTTTGACCACGGCCCTTCGATGTCGACCACTTCCTCCTTCGATCACTGTCTCCTTCGACCACAGCCTTTCGACGACTATGGCCTTTCAACATCGACCACTTCCCCCTTTGATCACCATCCCCTTCGACCATTGACCCCTTCAACCACGGCCCTTCGACGTCGACCGCTATCTCCTTCGACGTCGACCACGGCTTTGACTTTGACCACTGTCCCCTTGGATGACCACGGCCCTTCGACGGCGACCACTTCCCCCTTCAACAACGGCCACCTTCAACCACAGCTTTGACTTCAACCACAGATCTTATACTTCAACCACTGCTCCCTTCGACCACGACCCTTCGACGTGGACCACTTCCCCTTTGACCACCGTCCCCTTCAACCACTATCCCCTTCAACCACAACCCTTCGATGTCGACCACTGTCCCCTTTGACCACAGCCCTTCGACGTCGACCACGGCTTTGACTTCAACCACTGTCCTCTTTGATGACCACGACCCTTCGACATTGACCATTTCCCCCTTCGACCACCGCCCTTTTCGACCACAGCATCGACTTCGACCATGAATTTTCGACTTCAGCCAAGGCCCCTCAACCACAGCCCCCTTTGATCATGCCCCTTCGACTTTGACCATGACCGACTTCGTCCATAGCCCTTCGATTTCGACTACTGCCCCTTCGACCACTGTCCCCTTCGACGATGGCTTGGACTTTGACCAAAATCTTTCATACTATTGGATGCTGCATGATTCTATGATTCTATCACAATTCTACTATGATTTTACACAATTTTATGGCTAGGATCATGATTCTATCTAGTACGATTTAAGATATGATTTGAGTTAGGTTGGTTTTATGAAATCGTATAATCGTACGATTCTATAAGTAGAATCGTGATTTTAATATACTTGCAAGGCCGCAGTTGATCGTGATTCGTGAGTTCTATGTCGAAACTGATCCTCGACTGGTTTGAATCGGGGCTCTAGAGCCATATTATTCATTGAACTTGGCTAGTTTTTGCTTACTGCATCTCAAGCTGACGCTGCAACGCAGTGAAATTCACACAAGTTGGTCGACTGCAACGTTACAACAACTTCAAATTTCCCCGTCCTGATTCGAAATTCAAATCTCAAGTTTCAATTCAAGAAGACAAACCCATGTGATGTCTGATAGGCCTGGGCAAAATACCCGCTACCCGTTACCCGTACCCGATTACCCAGATCCGAACCCGAAATACCCGAACCCGAGGTACCCGATCCCAAATTCGGATAGCGATTCTGATTACCCGAAATTAATTTGGATAGTTCGGGTAATATCCCCGCACCGAACTACCCGAATTACAGAATTGTCTCAGAAATTACGAATTGTCGGAAAATTATCGTAAATTACCCGAATTGTTCAGTAAATTACCCAATTGTCGGAAATTAGTGTTTTTGTAAATTGGGTATATCGGTGTACCCGACCGAACCCGAACCCGATTATCGGGTGCCAAAGTGCGGGTAGTGTTTTTTTAGGGCTAATATCGGGTAGCAGTTTTCATTACCCGAATTTTAAATTACCCGAACTACCCGATTCGAAAAATTTAGGTAACCCGAACGCCCAGGCCTAATGTCTGATGCCTAGCTAGTTCCACAAGATAATGGCCATCAAATTCCGCTCGTCGGCCCAAATGTTATGCCTGACGCAGCTCAGTTGTGCCCATGAGGCCATCAGAACATGACCCATCTATACAGGCATACAGCCTAGACGCAGTCCCAGTCACTCCCCTGGCCCAAGTACGCGGGTCCATCATTAACCGCACGCGCATCGGCCGCACCGCGCAAACCACCAAGCTGCTCCAGCCTTTGGTTTGTGGTTTGTACTTTCTAACTTTTTTCCTAGTTATATTTTTTAGTTTTTTTATCTTTTTTCTTATTTTTTTATTGTCCGTCTGATATTTTTTTACGTTGAAAAAACTATCAATAACTATAGCATATTTTTAATCGTTACAGTACAGAATAAATCGTAAAACAAAACTTTTAAATTCAAACGAGCACCAATAAGCTGCCGTCGCCAGTGCGGCCCGTAACGTTCCACATGCTCGGGCGCACACACGCACGCTGTATCTGGCCAGAGCAGCGCTGCGTCTACATCTAGCCGCGTACGCTTCCGCGCCCGCGCAGGACCGGCGGAAACGTGGGCCACAGCCGCCAACGCGCACGGAGGGTATTGCCCGAAGCTGGCCACCGAGTAGGTATCGGAACATGTAGTATGTACGCCGCGTATCGGCTCGGCTCCGCTGGGGCAGCGCAAACCCACGGGCGGCACAAGGACCCAGGTGCTCCAGCCCTAGCGTGCACGACAAAATAAATCAAGATGTCCAGCCACTAGCCGCGTGTCGCATTGTACAGCAACGAGCGCCGATCACGCGATGCACCGTTGATGACTCCACCTCCACCTCCGAGCCCGCACGGCACGTCGGATCAGCTGGCCGCCCAGGTGCACAGGTAGGCAGTGAAGCATGAATGCATGACAGGATCAGTGGGGTAGGGTGGGGAAAAAAACAAACTCACGAGCAAACTCCTCTCGAGCTTGTCGAGCTGAGCCAAGCAGAAGTATCTGCTCGTTAAGTTAATGAACCGAGCCTACACAAGTTACTCGTTAAACTCGATAAAATTAAAACCCTTGACCAACCTAGCAATAAGTTTAGCCCAATAAACTTGTAATCCATCAACACTCTCAAGTCCCAATCGCCAATGAACTCTAAGGCTCTAACTCGACACATAGTGCATACATAGGCACAGTCGCCGCATAGTGCTATATGCATAAGTCATGTACAATAACTAGGGACGCCGACACTGCCTTCCACTCCGTCCGCCTATTCGGCCTCCTACATCCTCCCACCCGACCACCCCGTCAGCCTTCAGCCTCTGCCTACTTTGCCTCTAGCCTCGGGCATCCTCCCAAAATTGAGTTTGGATACAAACTATGAGTTCTTTTTCATGCTGTACATTAGTATATATTAACATACATACAATTGTTAGTGCTTGCCTTCAAACTAGCCTAACGACCTTAACAAGCCAACTCAACCTTTTAAGATGAGTCAAGTTGAGTAGATATTTCTACTTGTTTACTTAATAAGCCGAGTCGAGCCAGCTCGTGACCCACCTATAAGTGAGGGCAAAGCAAAGAAGGAAAGATATGTTTCCACGTCAATTTCTCTCTCTCTCTCTCTTTGCGATTATAAGAATGACACACATGTATGCACACCACGTGCATACACATACACGAGTACGCCTTCTTAACACACGTCTAAATAGATGGAGGATAGAGATAAATCCATAACTTTATAAAATTTCTACCAAGTACACTCGTGTGTGCATAAATAGATAAGTACCAAAATTTAAATCACAGTGGATTGAATCTTACAACCACGAACTCTACTACCCATGAAGGGATGATTCTCGCTTCCTCGGCAATTTCAGTTGTGTTGTCTGGAGTTTATGTTCGTCGATTGATTTAGCTCAATTTTGATTTCCAGTACGCCTCTCGGGCCTGCTAGTATGTCAAGGGTAACACATTGCACGTCTTCACCTCGTAGAGATTGTCCGTCCGTAAGTGAAACTTACAACTCCAATTTGTTTTGCACGAAATGAAGAAACAGGCCAACCGATTTTTGTTAATTACTAGATTATGTAAGTGACAACTTTCATTCTTCGTCATATATATGCTCCAGTCCTGGACGGCATTGAGCTTCTCTGTTGCGTGTGTGGACTCATACTCATCAACGAAAAACCACTAACTACAAGTCACCAGTATGAAACGAAATATCAGAAAAATGACAATCTGCAAATTTCCTTTTGAGATTCGAAATTGGCATTCGTAAATTCCCCTACATTTATGTACATCTGTCGTCATGAGATGCATGAAACTCATGACTCGACGGCCTCAGGAATGCTCTGCAGAGCGGGCTTCCAGTGCGGCTCCCTGTGCTGGTCATGGTGGTGCACCTCCCCGGAGTTCATGATATCCGCCAGCAGGTGCTGCACGGACCGTCGGCTGTTCCCACTGCCGCCGGCTCCCTTCCTCTCCATCAGCTCGTGCAGCTGCCTCTTGGTGATCCTGATCGTCACCTCCGACGACACGTGCTCCCTCCTCTCGTGGTGGTCCTCCTCTGACGATGCCGACGCCTCCTCCTCCCACTCGTCGCCGTCGGCCCACGACTCCCCGCTGTGCTGCGACGCCGCGCAGTTCCCCATCAGTTAACTTTCGTGAGGTGTGAGTTGTGACTGATCCTCTCTTGCTTGCGCTAAGCTAGATCCTTCCTTCTGATCCCTCGCTACACGCTGCGTCGAGAACTTGAGATCGATGGATATGCAATGTAATGTAACGGAATGGGTTTCGATGTCTATTTATAGCTGGGAGGTGAGCGCGCTGGTCAGCGATGCTTCTGCACATGCGCGCAGTACTACCATTCGTCTCGTCCGTGAATGATGTCACGGAGGGAGGCGAATTCCGTGTTCCGACGTGGCGTGTGGGTCATGATCCAGGTCAGAGGAGGTAATCCTCTGCCGGCCTCCTGGAAAAACCAGGCCCCCCGGGTCGGTGCGGTGTGGATGGGCTTTGGAGCGAATCTTGAGCAGCTTCAAGGGCCTACTCGTTCGCTCTTTCTTGTGAGGGGATACAATATATTATTCTCGGTGGAGACTTGTGCTGGGATTGCTGTGCTTGATCCGCTGAGTAGGTTTTTTTTTTGCCGCGTGTACGTTAGAGGTAGTACAGGATGAAATGGATGCAACAAACACCTGCTTAGATATTTAATTACCATGTGTAGTCACGTGTGGTAGTATGTTAGTGCAAATCTTTAGCCACCTGAAGCTAATGTGCATTTGATCAGATGCTCTACGAGTTGATCAGAAGCTAATATGCATTTGATCAGAAGCTAATATGCACTGACAGAAAACACGTTAGACTTGCATCATTTGGATTTAAAATTTCAAGTGGTTTATTAGAGAGACCTAGCGGCACCTGGCCTCCCAACTCTCTGTGTGCTGATGTGCACAAACCTTCGCCGTGCTGATCCTCATTGTATACCCATCAACACTTTCTCCAACGAGTGTATCTTCATCCGATCACATGCATCCATTGTGCCATGAGGGAAACATTCATGCATGGCTTGTAAAAGTCCGGATATATATACCACGTCAGAGCTGTGTCTGGTCATCTTTCCTGAACAACAACGCGAAGCGCTCCACGTTTGATGTTTTGTATGAACTCGATCGGTGCTGCACAGGATCTCTCTCGTATAAGAGATGGAATTTCCCATTGTCAGGACAGTGGTCGTGGTCCTCTACATATGAACGGCGCGCTCATTATGGGAATCCAAGATTCTTGATCTGGATCAGTTCAACATGTCGTGCGCTTATTCCACCTTGAATCCTGCAGGATAACTTTGGTCTTCTGTGCGGGACAACAACTCTTCCATCTTATTGACATACTCCATGAGACACTGACTGTTCTAAAACTCTAACCTGATTCTTCCATCACGAAAGCTTCTGACTCCGGCCCAAAGGTCTAGTATTATTTCCATACGAGCTCTCACGTGCCATCTAGATCTATTAATCATGGACACGAACCAAGTCTAGGTTGCATTTGGCTGCTGAGTTCCTGAAATAACCTTACCCAATCCACGATGGAATCTTCTTCAACAGCATTGTTCTGGCGTAATTCAGCGTCAAGGACGGATGCAGCGCTCAGACAATCTCTCTCTCTATCAGGATGTGGATCTGAAGTTGATGCAGTCTTGATCTTTTGTTGCATAGCAAAGAGCGGTTCATCCCATTCAAAGTAGAAACAGTGGTTCTCGGAATAAATCATTGATAGCTATAGAATGGACCAATTCAGTGTGGGATATATAGTCGTCGCTCTAACAAATGATAGTAATGTAGTAGTAGGTACCCATTTTCATAACAGTTCCAGTTTGACTGATTGTAGAGGGACAACGGAATTTCTAGGTGAGCATATAGCTTCTGCAATTACCGACCCTAGTTAGTTCAAAATAAATATTACTTTTACGTTGTCATATGCACCGAGTCCATTCTTACTTCGGAGATTCGGAAGTACATAGTTGAGAACAAACCATGTTAATTAGGTATTTCATTTTGTTTTCTATTTTCCCTTTTCTTTTTTAAAAACGGGGCAAGAGGACTGCCCTATCTTAATTCACGGGAAGAAAGAAAACCATACACAAGAGTGAATTTGGTAAAAGACAGAAGAGAGAGGGGGAAGGGGACTGTGCAGGATCATATGACACAATCAGAGGGAATGAATGATTGCCTCCATTTTTTGATATCTGAAAACAAATCTCAAATAAAAAGAAATTTTGGTAAACTGACATGGTCAAAGTTTGGCGTAATTAAAGTATCATAGTTGAATTGCCGTGGTCGAAACTTGACATGGTCAAAATCGGTTATGGTCGAAGTTAGATGTGGTCATAAAACCATGCTCTGAATCTTTGATCACGCCGCTCGAAACCCGTCCGATCTTCCAATGGCACTTAAATATCGTCCGATGCTTCGATGCTACTCAAAACCCGTCCGATTCCACTTGGACCCAATCGGTCTGATCCGAAACTACTCGAAGTAGGCCAAAACCGCTTGGAGCAAAACAAAACCACTTGGAGTAGATTGAAACCATTTGAACCCGAGCAAAACCACTCGTATGTGACCGAAACCACTTGAACTTGAAACCTTCAACTGCGGTGGACCAAAACTTTCATAAACGCAAAATCCAAAGCAATCCAAATATCAATTATCCACTATCACTTTATTTACAACCATCCACATGGTCTAATAAATTGCTGATGAATGGTCAAAGTAAGAGAAACACTTAAGGTGTTACAGAGGTGAAAGAAAGTTCCACTAGGCACTTGGCACCAGCTAGGACCTAGGCTGAAGCCTCCACTTTTATGGCAGCGATGAGGTGCATCGGGGCCGTCGCCATTGCCCGGAAAATTCGCCATTCATTTCTTTTTGTATTTACCAAGTGATAAGTATTACTAGTGATGCCATTGCTTTTCTCGGTGATCTAGTCGATTCCCACCAATCTCGGACCGTGGTGATGTTTCGCCAGACAGCTAAGTTGAAGGAATCATCGTATGCAGTCCACCGTGTAATGGAGGCCCATACTCTTATCGTGTAGTGGCAGTGTGGCACTCGATCAATAGGTAGATGACGGACTCTGACCCCTATGTACATATGTACATAAGGGACAAGTGAATGGCCACCCCCTCACGCCCGACGCCTGTTTTCATTTCTAGCTGCCATTTCGTCCTCTATCTGCGGATCTGTGCAGTAGTGAACCTCATGCTTGTATGCATGAGTGCGCCCAGGAGATGAGTAGAGACACAGCTAGGTAAGCAAATGCATACCAGAAGTTTCCAGAAGAATTTCGAGTAATTTCTATCTATCAGAACTCTGTAGCCTGTACATCTCCGAAAGAACATCTAAAACCTAATCTTCCTAGAGCAAGTACGCACATACAGAATCAACCAAAGACAGGACAATCTTATTACAAGCTCCAAAACTATGACTTGTCATGATGACTCATCAGCCGCCTCCGGTATGCTTTTCAGCGACGGCCTCCAGTGCCCCCTCATGTCCTGCTGGTAGCACACCTTGCCGGAGCTCATCAGATCCGCCAGCACCTTCTCGACCTGCCGCCCCTTGCCGGCCTTCTCCAGCAGCTCCTGGAGCTGCCTCCTCGTCACCCTGATCTTCACCTCGACCCCCTCCATCTTCTCGACGGCCGCCATCCCCTTCCCCACCACCTCCTCCTCCTCCCACTCGTCGTCGTCCACCCACGACGCGGAGCCGCGCTGCAACTTGAGACAGTTCCCCATCTGCCGATCGATCGATGTATATTTCTGAGGACTGGAAGCTCCCTTCGTAAGCTCCTGCTAGAGTTCTTGTGCCGGTTGTTTTTCTCGCCTTTCTTTGTGAATTGTGAGAGGATTGGTGGATTGTTGATAGAACTTATTTATACGTGGAGCTTGAAGAGGTCGTAATAGGAGGTGGTTAAGAGAGAGGGGGAGAGGATTTGAAGTGCGACGTGCCAACTTGCACCCGGGTGGAGCCACGGAGGTGGAGGCGGGGAGACCGAGTCTCGCAGAGGAGGCGGCTTTCCATCTGGCCACGTGGACAGCCGCGGCGAGCCAGCGTGTCTTCTGTAGCGAGCTAGTGCGGCCGGTGGGATGGAGGACGCCCCGGCGCTGGACGGCTGGGATTGGGCGGAGGCGGTGGTGGGAAACTGGTGGGGGAGGGGAATCTTCGGGCGTTCTTCCACGCGAAGGCTGCGGGTGTGAACGCGGCTTTTCCGGGGTATCTTCCAGTGATAAGCTGCTGCTGCTTCTCGCCAGGATGGAATTCCTCCCTCGCGCGCCGATGGTGTGACCTGCTAACCACGGAGAATTTGGAACGGCGCTCGAGCTGTCTTCTCTGCGGTGATGTCTACCAATACGCTCGTTCTTATCTACGGAAATATGCTCGGTTTTAAATTAAACACCTTCCCTGAACCTTTCGTCAGAGAAGATCATCAGGGGAAAAAAAAGGTATAACAACAAACTCATGCGGGTCAGGGTGTATGTGTATGCCATTGACCATCCGCGTATGCACAAAAAATGGGCAAATTGCTGACGAAGGACTATACAAGTATGAATTGCTGTGAACAGTTACAACAACCGCTTGAAACGGGATAAATTAGGACCAAGATTGATTTAACCGAACAAAGCAAGAACCATTAGTCCAAACCAAATAACACTGACCGAATAAATAACACAAGTAGTACTCCATTTTAGTTATTGCCGAGGGCTAGCAAACAGATCGTGCTTACGTTCCCTATGTTATGTTGACCCGTCCAAGCTTGCAAAGACAGTCGGTCGAAATTAGGTTCTATCTACAAGTTTTCTTTATTTTGAGCTTGCTGGCAGAAAACAATTGCCATGATCTTCTGCGTGGAACATGAGCGCACTTCATATATGCAAATATGCCTTTCCGCATATGCAAGCGCAACCATTTCATTATTCCAAATGCTTCACACACTACACAACTCTTATTCACACTAGCTACTTGTGAGTGCATGCCTACATTTTTTTAGGATCACTTTTCTAGTTATAATACATATATAGCCATATAACAATGCACACTACATAAATGAAGGGATTTTGTGCCGTGTGTGTACACACACAGACCTCCAATTGCCCACAACAAAGGCTGCAACTGCAGAAATGAAAGAAGACCCATGGGAGAATATTATTACGTCATTTCAGCGTCAGCCTAGTTCGATTTCGGTGTTTGTTTTCCTCAGATATAATTCCACCAATTTATTTCGACCTAATAATTGATGTATCTGTTACCTACTAGCAGGACTGAAGCTTCAGGACACCCAAACATGTACGTCAATAGTGGCCAGTACATACGGAATAGTCGCACTTTGCTGGAAAATGCCACTTCCAGAGCTTTGTTGGGATGAGATGGAACCCAGAGAGCAACATGCGCGGTCAACACGACAGCAACACTATGGCCACCACTTCGAAATTACTATTCGAGATTGATTGGTACATCGAGCAACCTTGGTATAGACTTTTGGTACATCGAGCAACCTTGATATGGTCTTGTCAACGTGTTGGTGAGCACCTACTAGTGTGCATCGATATCCATCTCCATTTTCTTTTACGCCAGAGTATATGGAAAATTTTGACTTGCAAATGCTTGCACGGTCAGCCGCAGAATGTGTGGATCAATTTGTACTTGCAAATGCTTGCACGGTCAGCCGCAGAATGTGTGGATCAATTTGTAGTGAAGGTGCCCTTCAGACTAACGCTCAGATGATGAGGTTATTTCCCTTGAGTTGTTCGGGTCACGTCTCACCAAAAAAACTCCCTTCTTAGTTAATGTTTCATAATTTCGCAGTATACTTAGTAGCAGACTTATTTTTTTTCACCTCTTACCTTGCTTAAAAAGCATGATTAGCCAACTGTAGGTTCCTGAATGTTGCAAGAAAGTTGTCTAGCAAAACTAATGCAGACGGTTAGCTACACAATATTGTTTCTTTAAAAACCATTTCCTAATAGAAAATCAGGTTATTCTTGCCTCTTGCTGCAAGCAAAGTGAACCAAGCATGCCCTTTTTTAATGGCCCTATGAACGAAGGGGAAGGAATTACATGTATATCTGCCTGGTCCAGGCTTTACTGTCTACATGGGTACCACGACTTTGGCAAAGAGAGCGCGACCCAGTCATGTTGCATAATGTTGGCCGTGAAGATTCAATCGATACTCTGCTTTGCAAGGCACAAGGAATTGCTTCCATTCCCAATTTCCAAGCTTAATTTGGTATGGGCAGAACGTCTCCTTTACAGTTTGCACCATTGTGTCTATCACCACTTTTCCCTACTAATTTACATCGTTCGTTGCATCCGAACTAAAGAATAATACAATAGGTCACCAAGAAGGCTGGGATCTATCAAACGAAGCTGCGAAGAAGCAACCGAGAAAAAGAAGAGGAACTACGATAGCTAGTGTCATGACTCCACAGCCTCCGGGATGCTCTGCAGAGCGGGCCTCCAGTGCGCCACCCGGCAGTGCTGGAGGCGGTGGTAGACCTCGCCGGCGTTCATGATGTCGGCCAGAAGCTCCGCCGAAGACCGCCGGCTCTTCCGGATGAGGCTGTGGCCGTCTGCCCTTTTGTCCATCAGCTCCTGCAGCTGCCTCCTCGTGATCCTGATGGTCACCTCCGTCATGTGCTCCGACCTCTCCGCCGCACTCCCTTCCTCCGCCGCGGGCGGCAGCTCCCACTCTCCGTCGTCGGCCCAAGACACGGCGTGCTGCGTCACGGCGCAGTTCCCCATGTACACGTGTATGCTCGTACAGATTCCTCCTCCTCCTCCTCCTCCTGTGTTTCTTGTTTTTTGCCGCTGTGCTGCTGCTGCTTCAGCTTTTGGATTAGGTGGTCTTTGTGTAACCAATTCGCATGGGAGGCGCGATTTTATAGTTTGAGGGAACGGGTCGGCACGACCGTCCCCTGCACGCTGCACCTAACGTTTACGCCGCGCCGGACGCTGACGTGGCGAGCAAGTCCTACGTGGACGTTGAGCTCGAAGGTGACGAGTGGGTCTGTGGGTGGGCGCCGTGGGGCCCCCGCGCGGCGGCGGTCTGAACGCGGTGGCGGGGGTATCTCGGATAGGTGGAGTCCGGACGCTCGCGGTGGGAACGCGGTCTTTTGCGTGGATTCTCCTGCACATCACGGGCTCGGCACGAGCCGGAGCCACCCGGTGGTGACATGGAGAGAGCCCGACATAAATTACAGATGTGTAGGAGTGAAATGGTAACAAAGAGGTGAGTAATGTCTTTAAATTTTTCTCTAAGTATTCCTTTAATCTTTATTCAAATAGCTATGAAAAAATATGAATATCAAGAAACCAAAAATCCAAAAAATCTCGAAGCTATTGAAATTTTCAGCTGTGAATAGTGATTTCATCACTATTTTAAATCCAAAAAATCATGTAACTTTTGATTCATTGATCCAAAAGGTTTGAAACTTGAACCATAGCTAATTCATGACCTTAGGAGCCTATCACAATAAAAAACTTGAAAGAAATTAAGAAATTTGGGATATTTTAGTTCGTGAATCTCTGCTGCACCAAAACTGATCTAAAACCTAAAGTTGAGCTAACTTTCAAATCAAAACTTTAAATTACTTGAAATTTAGTACACACCTTCTCTAGGATGTCAGAAATTTATTTCAATTAACAGTTAAGAAAATTATTGTCAAAATTCTGATCTTTTTCTGTTTGAAAGCAGATTGCACCAAAAACGGGTTAAAAACCTAAAATAGTGAATACGACTTGTTCGTGGGTGGATGATGGCCAAGATGACCTTAGATGTATTCTCACATGTCACAGCAAGTTAGAACAATGAAGAAATCAAGTAAAAAACCATCAGATCAAGAAATCACTTGAAGGATCAAAACACGCAGAAGCCGAGTTTCTTGATGAACTTGCTACCTAAGTAGCTAGATGGTAGAGATTGTTTTCCTGAGATTATCTCCATCTCTTACACGCCTTTGGTATAACAAGATCAAGAAGGAGGAGAGAAGAGATCAAAACCAACCAAATCAAAAATAAATCAATCAAAACAAGAGATAGCCATGGAGATGATCAAAGATTGATGTATTACCACTTAAGGAGATAAGTTTTACAGCTACTCTACCTTGAAGGACAAAAAACACATAAAACACTCAACTCTCAAACCTTAATCCTAAACATAAGAGCACAATAGAGATAAATTGATGGTTCACCTAAGTCTTTATTCCAATCCCTTTATATAGGTGGCCTAACCAGCCACAACTAGCCCTTATAGTACAATAGGAAAAAAATCGATAACCCCACACACAAGTTTTATTCACACATGTTCACTTATGCACGCCTTTTAAAGTGCATAAGCCGAATTCGCTAAGTCGTTTACCTTGATCCATCTTGATCAAAATACCATTCCTTGACTCGACTATCTCTTTTCATTACAAGCAATCACCATAATTACCATGTGTAGATGCACCACTGGCTTGACACGCGTCGGCAAGTCTCTCCTATTCCAATTTCACCGGACCATGCGCTCATTTGGATCGATTATGCCACATGGTGCAAACCAGTTTTTAAACTTCCCTTCAATATTTTCTGTCTTTATCGTGCTATGCTTGAATTCACCATCTCACCCTTCATTCTTGATCGTTCTGGGCTTTAGCTCCTCCGTGAGCATAACCCTGATCTTCATCGTTGATAATAGTTGACTTCAAGCGACGCTGCACATTCAAAGATAAAGAAATCATTTTTAGATACAAGTTCTTCATAACTTGATCTAAGTCACCAGATAATTTTATGACTTCAAATTCCTAAAATTATCTATTTCTATAGGTTATCAAGAAAAAAACTATAAACTTTAAATTTTTATTCCTTCAAAATAACAATAGTTTACCGCATCAAAACCATAAACCTTCTTTTATGGCTCTTGAAGATGCTTAGCCGCGGCAGGACGTGGGGGCCGGGTTTCTTTCGCCGCCGTGACAGCTCGTGCCGGGTGTCGTAGCCGCGTGCTGTTTCCTTGGCGAGCGTCTAGCTCGTCGGTGCGTACGCGCGCGCGCGTCGCAAGCTAGCTGGTTGAACGTATGTTCGGCGTGGCAATGTGCGTTCTTATATTCGTATGGAACGGGAGGATGTTGCCTTAAAGTCGGTCAATAGTGCCGGTTTTGGACACTGGCGGCTCTCAAGGCTGTCACCTGCAAGTTGCATGCATCTCAGTCGCCCATGCTTATCGCCGAAGTTTGTGGTTGGCGTTGGCACAGTTAGTACATCCGGAACTACAAGAAACACGAACCGGTCAATTTACTAACGTCAATTAGAAACTCGATGCGACCGTCAACTACTACCGACTATTTTTGGAGATGAAATTCGTTCTCAAATGAGGATTTTGCCGTAGCCTCAAAGAAATTTAATCATCATGTTATGTTGAAAATGTACTCCGAGAAATGGACGCGCGAGCTATATATCTTTCTTTTAAGGGGGACGCACGAGCTATCTGCGAGTCCGCAACCCATCATTGATGGTAGGAAACTGTCAGGTCGTGCTGGCTCGTCTGGTGGGTTCAGCGAGAGCACGACGGTGTAAGTAACGTTACGGATGAGTTCAGAGGTCAGACTCGATTCGTATTTCGTAAGACGTTGCACACTTCCACGTACGTCGGTGTTCTTTCGTATCATGCCATCGCTAGGCTTAGGTAGTGCTACTGTAGCAGCAGTAGTGATGGCGCTTGGCCAGATCTAGGATGGACTGGCAACCTTGCTCGTCTGAAAGTCTGAACACACGGATCGCCAGTGTGCATGCATGATGAAGTTCATAATGAAGTATTAGTTGGCTTCGAATGATTGCACAAAGAAATCTAGCACGGAAGAAACTTCAGAGCAAGGGTCGTACGCGGTAAACCGCCGAATTTCCAGTAGATGGCATGCCACTTCCAGGCATCGATTTCATGGAGTTAATTAGTGGCTACTGGTGAAAGCCATTTGCGCATTGCGCCTCAGAAATGCTGCCTCGTGACTCCTCACTCGTGACGACTGGCAGATGCTTGTTTCATGGTGGCGGAGTCGCAGCGTCGTCGTCACTCATCTGACATAAAAGGTTGGTCTCAGGCGACAGGCGGTGTGTAACTCCAGAAGAAAGGAAGACGTACCGGAGTTTTCTCCCACGATGTAATGTAAGGTAGGAAATCACTAGGAGGCGAAAAGCGCAAGGTGAGCAGAATACGAACGAGAAATGAGCATCAGTGCAGTGCGTAGGCCAGGGTGCTCAGATTGTGCTTCAGACTTGGCACTTCCGTTACGCTTCCTGCATGTGCGTATAGTAGTAGACTGGTAGTTTCGGTAATTCTGGTGCTTAATTTGTGTGATGATGAGGAATAGTGGTTGACGAGTTCTTATTCTACAGAAACATGCACACGAATTATCTGATTTAATATCATCTGGACCTGCGTATCTGCTGGTTCCAGATCATGCAGGGTATTGATCAGCTCAGCAAATATCCGATATAACCTTGATATATGCTGGTTCGAATGGCATACAATGCTGTCGCAAACTGTTCGTGAGATCATCGATGCGCAGCACTAGTAACTTGGCATAGCCTGAAATGTCCTCTCAAAGAAAAGAAAACAGCGTGCGATGTAACTCCTCCTCAAAAAGCTACAAATGAAAAGGGTGTGTATAAGTATCACCTAGATATTTTCTTCCCAACAATCATCCAAATTTCAGACCGTTGGATTAGAGATCCAACGATCTCCTTTTTCTGGAGGCGGTGAATTTTTTTTTGGAGGGGATAGGGAGAATTTATGACCTTTGAATCTCTAATCTAACAGTCACAAATCTAGATAATAATTAGAAAGAAAACGTCTAGATGATATTTATCAATACCCAATGAAAAAGCCCAGAGACCGAAAGGAATCGATGAAGCGAATGTGAACAGAATATCTCAATCTGATGAACCGCTTTAACTCACGCCCTGATCCTGCATGTGGTTCCACGTGTGAGAGCGTGTCGTGACCTCCTTACTCTCCACCAATCTGGTTCCTAAACCATGTGCCTCAACTGTCGGTAGAGGACAAGAGTTCAGGATTCTGCGTGCGGCTTTCTGTCCTTGGTAGCACTGTCAGGTGCTGTCTAATTTTGACCCCCCTGTCCTGGTTAGTACTTGTAAACAACAACTCTCGCTTCAGTCTTGTCAAAAAGCATGCATGCAACCGACACGTCGTGCTCGCCACCTCTCAGCATTGGCTTTTGTTTCTGTGCGACAAAATCTCTCAGGACTCCATTTTCTCAAGAAAAATGCAATCTAGGACGGTTGTTTAGCTATGGATTGATGATTCATTATTCAGGCACTCAAGAACATAAGAGTTATTTCGCTTTACACAACACAAAAGAAAATGCAATACGTCTCTTCAGACCAAATAGAATGAAATAGGCGCAATACACAATTGGGGGGGGGGGGGGGGGGTCTTTCAACGAAATATTACAATGGGAAAAGCACAGGAAGAAAGTGTAATGACATTTGGCGAACAATTTTGTTTGGTCGACTAGGTGCAACAACCTGTCTTCTAACCGAGAGTACTAATTTAACAAAATCCCCAACTTTGTGCGAAGTTTAATTAAACTGGTGAACTACCATGGGTTACAAAAAACTGGTGCACTAACTGCGCCGTGCAAATGACAAACGGTGATGCATGCTATATAAAACTTTGTTTAGTATGAATTAACTGTGACTGTGATCCACACAGTGGAGTCCAGCTTCATTCCTGGCATAACTCTTGCAACATTGCGTAATCCTCATCCACGTGAGAAATGTAACGCCTCTGTTTTTGGAACAGGAACGTTATTACCTTCCGTAACAATTCAGGAGTGCAGTTACGGACAAGAGAAGCATCATGCCTACTTACGAATAATTCAAAAGTTAATTTGACTGAAATAAAGACCTAAAGGTCAATTTTAGAAATTTTTAACGGGTGTCCAAGACCAAAACTTAATTTACATTCAGAAGATCCAAGGAAAATCCACAAGAACGTTTGAGTGCGACCGTAACCCTAACATGAATACTCGTAATATTCTTTCTTTTCTTGATCTCTGTGTTGGAGAAA
Source organism: Dendrocalamus sinicus (assembly GCA_036346575.1). Classification (NCBI taxonomy): domain Eukaryota; kingdom Viridiplantae; phylum Streptophyta; class Magnoliopsida; order Poales; family Poaceae; genus Dendrocalamus; species Dendrocalamus sinicus. The sequence goes on along the minus strand of CM070643.1, from coordinate 16,296,128 downwards.
AAATAAAGCAAGACTAAGTACAACCAATCGTACTCAACAAGTCACATAGGAAAATGCTATATAACTACTTGCCAAGATTTCCAAAGGATGGAAATATATGCGTTTGATTAAGTAGTTGAGGATGCAGTTTTATTTGTAAACATTTTTAAACACAAAAGATAATAACTTCTTAAGGAATTGGGGTTTCAAAACTTGATTACCAAGCTTTCAATATTTCCAAATCACTCCCAAATCTACTTATGCTTTGTTCTTGGATTCATCCATTAAACACAGCTTCATTTTTCGAAAGCACGGCGTATTTGAATATCATTAATCAATGACTTTGCAGAGCTGCCTTACTTTACCCACAAGATCTCTTAACTTCTGCGACAGAATTAAGAAAACAAGGCTATTTACTGCTCAATTCTTTATATAGCCTCTACCCAGTAGGCTTCCTCAACAAGCTCGGGGTGAATCCACATGGAGTCCAACGGAGATCGGGCAAAGTCCATGGGAGGTGACATCCGCATGGAGTTCGGTGGAGATTGGGCGAAGTCCGACGAAGACGACATCCGTACGG